>CM030878.1:19299685-20624685 GCA_018132145.1 Boehmeria nivea var. tenacissima | reverse complement strand
CACTATGATGAGGATCTTCTAAGAAGTAAGATAAAGTTAGATAATATTATGAAATGAATAAATATGAATAAATGGTCATGCATTGCATAATCTTTTTGTGAGAAAATAATTGTATCACTGGGCTTTTTCGTTTTTCCTTCGTACTGTAGGTAAGAAGCCTATAGTGTGATGTCGAGTTGTGTTGCGGCGGTGCAAGGCGAGCGAGGCGGCTAAATAGGAAAGCCACGCAAATAAATTTCTTTCGCAAATAAAGTTTATTATATAGTTATTTTACTTCCAAGACAATTTATATTATGTTATTATTTGATTATGACATTATGTCTTCCAAGTAAATAAGTTTATTTCTATGGTATCTTTCTTAAGGTATGTATATATATATATATATATATATATATATAATTTACGGATTTTCCGCCTATAATAAGTGAGTTATTAAGTAAAGTAACGGTCCGAAAAGTCGAGTCGCTACACAAGCATTACAAAATCTAAACGATGTTATAAGAGGAAGCTAAACGTTGGTAGGAGAGGAAGAATCGATTTCGACCTTAAAATCAGTTATTTCTCAAGGGTTTTTTATTACCATTTAGTTAGTTAGATTAACTAACTTTTAGTACTCTATAACTATGTAACCACATATACAGATAAACCAATCAAATAACCTATTCTAAATTTTCTTAAACAATCAAAAAATATCTTTTTCTCTCAATTATATTGCTCTCTCTCATTTGATCTTCTTCTTTTTCAATGGTGTTCCATCTTGAAAGCGTTTGAATGATTCTCTTCGTAGCGCTATTTTTCGGCTTAGTGATTCTAAAAGACCTTAATGTTAAGGAGAGACAGTGGCTGATTTTTTTGGGATTATGCCTTGAGGCTTTCTTGTTTGAATTCGGTTTGATGTATGTATTGTTCAAGGTCTGGCTGTTGAAAGATCAAAAGCAAACATCTTTAAGTTCGTACTACAACTGGTTGTTTGTATATTTTTCATCGATTTTTTCTGTAACATGCCTCAAGTTTAGGAGTAAATTTTACTTTTCGCTCAATTTAGTAAGTCAAGATGTGATCTTTTTGTAATAGGGTTGAAGCACCGAACTGATTTATTCAGTTTATAAAAAACAAAAACCGAAATCTAAATTTTTAAGTGCAAAAACTGAACCGAATCGAAACCAAAATATTCGGTTCGAATTCGATAAATTTGGTTAAAAACTTAATTAATAAAAAATTAAAAATTAAAAACTTATAATAAGGTTAAACTACATAATATTTCAACTATTACTAATTAAAAAAAATAGAAGAATTATTTCCTATTATTCAAATAGATATTTGAAACATAAAAATTAAAAAGCCTATAAAAACTTAAATAAAGATGAATGGATACTAAATCTTTTTTTAATTATTACTAAAGTTAAAATAATCATTAATAAAAAGATTTTACAAAAATAACTATAACTCTTAAGCTTAAAGTTAAGCTTTGGAGTTAAGATGAAGTGCAAAGCAATGAACAACTAGTATTTATAAGAGAACAAGAAGAAAATGCTTTATCTCTAAACAATGTGGGAGTCCAAAAGATCATAGAAATTCAAAACTATAATATATATATATATATATATATATAATTCATTGACAAAGTTTGTAATGAGTAAACTATCTTAGGAAAATTCTCAAATGGGGAATTCCCCACCCCAAGAAACAGTTCTGGATCGTCAGATTTATCTTTTTAGCAGTGGGACCAACTGAAAAGATAAATCTGATGATCCAGAATCGTTCCCGTGGTGGGGAATTTCCCACCTGAGAATCTTCCAACTATCTTATATTGATAAAAGCTGATCGCTTTGCCTTTTGATTTATTCGTTATTTATTTATTTATTTATTTATATAAAGACTATCTTTATATTAAACGGCAATCAGGTTGAGAATGTGAATAATGCCCTTTTTGTATTTTGTGTGGATACATAAAATAGATAATAAAATAACATTAAAAAGATATCGCATTTAAAAGAAAATTTTGACAAAGAAGGAAAGAGCTAGATAGCAATCTTGCGGTCAAATGCCACAGGTCTTCTAACTCGATCTTAGCATTTCAGAATTCAGATAAACAATTATTTAAGATTAGCTAAATTGCCTAATTTTATAATGAGTTTTTTAGGCATTTAACCAAACTTTTAGATAATTATTTAGGATTTAGCCATAATTTCACGAAATTAGGGATTTAGCCATAAAATGTAACCATTTTTGTTACTTGAAACATATATACGTGTAAAAGTGTAACATTTTATGTTACATGTTACAAAAAATGTTATATTTTTTACACATATATATGTTACATATTACAAAAAATGTTACATGCTATGGCTAAATCTCTAATTTCGTAAAACTATGGCTAAATCCTTCAAACTTTATCTTTAAAATTTATAATTACTTAACTGGCCCTTTTATAATTTATTTAATAAGATGTTCCTAATTTTTTAGTTTTTAAGTGGTTAGTCCATTTTCTACGTATAAAAAATAATACATGTTTCACTAAACATGGTATACAATTTATAAACTAAAAATGGACTATTTACTTTAAAAAAAAAAAAAAAAACTTGTGTAGTTTTTTTTTTAAAAGAGATTTTTGGATAAATTGCCTTTTTTTAGCCTTTAGTTTTAAGGAATTGACACGAGTTTGTCAAAATTAAATTATTAGTTATTTTTTTTTTTCGCTATTTTTTTAGACATTATGTATTGTTTGTTCTGTCCTTTGTTACAGAAGGTAACAAATATTACAGACTGTAGTAATTTTTGTTATAATAGGTAACAACTTTTAATACAGACTGTCACAGACAAAATATGATACACATATAACAAAATATCTAATTTTTATTACACATTTTTCTGTTACGATTTGTATCAGCATTTGTTACATATCGTAACTAATATTGTTACAATCCGTAACAATATTTGTTTCAGATTATAATAAAATTTGGGCGAACAGGGGCATTTTGGACAGTCCGAATGTATGCGAATGGGCATAGTGGCTAATAACTTAATTTTTAGAGAATTGTGTCATTTTCTTAAAAGATGTTATTTTAACAGGCAATTTTACTAATGGCCTTTTTTTTTTAAATATGATTAATCTTCCTTTATTTTTCTTTTGGGTTGCTGAACTTAGCAACAATTTTGTTTTCAGAAATCTTGTTGGTGCATGACTAATACTCGACCTTGGTGTACATAGGCCTCTTACAGCAAAATCAAGTGCAAATTGAATTTGCTCTCTCATTGTTTCAGTTAGGGGATATAAGTGAACAAAAACATATGACAACCTCATTTGGCTACGAGAAGCAGCATATGAGATACAAGTACTTGCATCCTGAGCATCAACTGTAATGCAGAAAGTTTAGAAAAATATGAACTAGTGTAGAATCACAAATGCGAACGTCAAGAATGAGCATAAACTCGCAGAATGATCAAATGCTACTACCCACGCTTAGCATCATCATAACATGCCAATCTCAGTTCTGTTCTTCATTGGGCATCTCCACAGATTTCCACGTAACCAATGAGTGCATACACTGGCCGACAACCCCAACACCAGAGGCTGTATGAGCAAGATAAATTGTGCCTATTTAGCTTTTGTTTTTTCCACATATATGTTGGGAAATTCGATCCCACATTCACCACAAGAGCAAGCAAATATACGAGAAATTAAAGAAATAAGAAAACAATCACCACAACACAAGAAAACCACGGCCCACCAGAAAGAAATCCACTATGTGAAAAATTATTAAAATCACACAAAATCTCTCTCCCCAACCCCGCCCACACTCTTCCAAAGCTCTCCCTAACTCACACTCTTTAACAACCCTCACCTCAATGAGAATACAAAAAAGAATTTAAAATAGAGTCAAGTACACCAAGCTTAAAGTGTCTATGACTGGGGCAAATTGAAACAAAACCTCAGAGTCCTTAAATAGCCTAAAGACCACCACCCCCTTTGCTTCACACCCAATGTGGAACTTTTTCTTTTTCTTTTATATTGCCAAAATTCCAACAATATAAAGGTACAAAAAGTAAGCATCACAAAAACCAGAAACAAACAAAAGGATCGTAATGCATAAACACTATTTAGATCATGACAACAAAAGCAAAAAACATAGACATATAACGTGTCGGACAAATTGCTTGTATGAACAGTCTCCACAACACAAATATATAATCTTCCAAAGTGGTACTTTTTTTTTTCCTTGCCTGAAAATGTGAGCCAGCCTAAATGAATGGTAACCTAACTGGAAATGCGGAACTTGGGCTGAATGGTGACTACGCCTGGTTTTAACTCCTCAAAATGATAGCTACAAATGACATGGCACGAGCTAATCAAAGTCAAAGGCCTATTTAATAAGCAATGGTAATTGCAGAGGAGAGGAAGGATTATTCACCCATTTTCGTTGAGGAACCCTCTGACTGCTGTAGGAAGCGAAGCTTGTCCTCTGCTATGATTGCCAACACCTGTAATAGAGCAAGTGGCAGTGTGAAGCTCACAAGCCTTCCTTTTGTCTGTCGATTGACAAGGCAAACAAAGCAGTGAAACACACAAACCTGTTATGACCTGTACAGATGTTGGTCTCTTATGCTGGAGTGATGAATAAGAAGGCTCCAGCTTAGACAAGAAGTGAGTCTCGATGCGATGGAGATGTTGTTCCAAAAAATGAAGAGCTTCAGCAGCATGAAGGCCGTGTAAATCCAAGTTCCAGGAGTCGTTTCGGGCCAAAGCGATCACCTTTCATCAATATAAGATAGCCTTTACTCTTTTACTCATTACCAACTTTGTCAACGAATTATATATATATTTAATAGTTTCAAATACATGAATTTCTATGACCTTTTGGAGTCCCACATTGTTTAGAGATGCAAGCCTTTCTTCTTGTGCACTTATAAATACTAGTTTGATCTTTCCACAAGCCAGGCTCGAACAATACATACATCAAACTGAATTCAAACAAGAAAGCCTCAGCATAATCCCATCTTTCCTCAACATTGAGGTCTTTTAGAATCACTAAGTCGAAAAATAGTGCTACAGAGAGAATCGTTCAAACGCTTTCAAGATGGAACGCCATTGAAGAAGAAGAAGATCGAATGAGTGGTTACATAGTTACAAAGTATTAAAAGTTAGTTATGCAGAGAATCTAAGTAACTGAATGGTAAATAAAAATCCTTGAGAAATAACAGATTTTAAGGTTGAAATTGATTCTTCCTCTCCTACCAGTGTTAGCTTCCTCTTATTATGGCGTTTAGATTTTGTAATGCTCGCCCCTCATTATAGAACTACTGAAATCTAAGAAAGCTCGTTCCTTACGAACCACGAGGTAGGTACTTTACACTGTATGACTCATATCAGAATGCTACCTTAATTGTTGTATGCCAAAAAATAAAGCCATTATAGTCCACAAGGTAACCACTGAGCACTTCAGGTCAGCATCTCGACATTCCAAGGCAGCAACCAACGCTTTTGTAAGGGGGGATCACTTTTCTGCGCACCAACACTCGCTGGAGGCGCACCACAAACACTCCCATGCTCAAATCCTCCACTCCAAGGCTGCTGCTCAAATTTTGAGCGCAAGGAACGACTTTTGGTTTTTCTTTATTTATTTATATTGATATAAAGACTATCTTTATATTAAGCGGCAATCAGGTTGAGAATGTGAATAATGCCATTTTTGTATTTTGTGTGGATACATAAAATAGATAATAAAAGAACATTAAAAAGATATCATTTAAAAGAAAATCTTGACAAAGAAGGAAAGAGCTAGATAGCAATCTTGCGGTCAAATGCCACCAGGTCTTTTAACTCTATCTTAACATTTCTGAATTCAGATAAACAATTATTTAAGGGTTTAGGGTTTAAATTGCCTAATTTTATAATTTATTTAATAAAATGTTCCTAATTGCTTTAGTTTTTAAGTGGATAGTCCGTTTTCTACGTATGAAAAATAAATACATGTTTCACTCAACATGGTATATTAAACTAAAAATGGACTATTTACTTTATACAAAAAAAGCTGTGTAGTTATTTTTTAAGAGATTTTTGGCTAAATGGCTTGTTTTTTGCCTTAGTTTTAAGGCATTGACATGAGTTTGTCAAAATTAAGTAATTAGTCATTTTTCGTTTTCAGACGGTAACAAATGTTGTTATAATAAATAACAACTTTTGATACAGACTGTCACAGACAAAATTTGATACGCATATGAAACAAAATATCTAATTTTTATTACACATTACTTTTTGTATCAATATTTATTACATGTCGTAACAAATATTGTTGCAATGCGTTATAATATTTGTTACAGATTGTAATAAAATTTGGGTGAACATGGACATTTGAGCAGTCCGGATGTATGTGATGGGCATGGTGGCTAATAACTTAATTTTTGGAGAGTTGAGTAATTTTCTTAAAAGATGTTATTTTAACAGACCGTTTTGCTAATGGCCCTTTTTTTAAATATGATTAATTTTCCTTTATTTTTCTTTTGGGTTGCTGAACTAGGCAACAATTTTCTTTTCACAAATCTTGTTGGTGCATGACTAATACTCGACCTTGGTGTCCATAGGCCTCTTACAGCAAAATCAAGTGCAAATTGAATTTGCTCTCTCATTGTTTTAGTTAGGAGATAGAAGTGAACAAAAACATGACAACCTCATTTGGCTACGAGAAGCAGCATATGAGATACAAGTAGAAGTAAAAAATCCTTTTATAGTTGCATCATGAGCATCAACTGTAATGCAGAAAGTTCAGAAAATATGAACTAGTGTAGAATCACAAATATGAACGTCAAGAATGAACATAAACTCGCAGAATGACCAAATGCTACCATTCACTGCAAGCTCTACCCAAGCTTGGCATCATCATAACGTGCCAATCTCAGTTCTTCGTTGCTAATGTCACCATTCCATAGTTGCCGAGACTTGGCTTGCAAGACCAAAGGCCTTTATATGGGCATCAAATGTTGATTTGGGCAGCATAGGAAATAGGGCAAGTAAGTCCTCTAGTTGAATTTTGTAATGCTTTCTTTTTTCTTTTTTTTTTTTCTTTTTAACCGCTTATAGGCGCTGGTCGAGTGGCAGTAGCACGTGTGCTCTAAACAACGTCTGCAGCCACATTAACTCACACAAACCTTTATGCCATGGCTCTAAACTTCTAACAAAGCGGCCTGCATCTTGCTTTTTTTCCACATAACCAAATTCCCCCAAACATAAGCGTAATACTCAGACATAGACCTTCTATCGTTGACAGTGCCAACCCAATCAATCTCCGTAGATTTGGGCATCTCCACAGATTTCCACATAACCAATGACGGCATACACTGGCTGACAACCATAACACCAGAGGCTGTATCTGATCGCGTATGAGCAAGATAAATTGTGCCTATTTAGCTTATGTTTTTCACATATAAAGGTACAAAAAGTAAGCATCACAAAAATCAGAAACAAACAAAAGGATCGTAATGCATAAACACTATTTAGATCATGACAACAAAAGCAAAAAAACATAGACATATAACGTGTCAGACTAATTGCTCATATGAACAGTCTCCACAACACAAATATATACGGTCTTCCAAAGTGGACCTTTTTTTTTTTCTTCCCCTGAAAATATGAGCCAGCCTAAATGAATGGTAACCTAACTGGAAATGCGGAACTTGAGCCGAATGGTGATTACGCCCGGTTTTAACTCCTCAAAATGATAGCTGTAAATTACATGGCACGAGCTAATCAAAGTCAAAGGCCTATTTAATAAGCAATGGTAATTGCAGAGGAGAGGAAGGATTATTCACCCATTTTCGTTGAGGAAACCTCTGACTGCTGTAGGAAGCGAAGCTTGTCCTCTACTATGATTACCAACACCTGTATCAGAGCAAGTGGCAGTGTGAAGCTCAAGCCTTCCTTTTGTCTATTGACAAGGAAAACAAAGCAGTGAAAGACACAAACCTGTTATGACCTGTACGGATGTTGGCCTCTTATGCTGGAGTGATGAAGAAGAAGGTTCCAGCTTGGTGTCCAGCTTAGACAAGAAGTGAGTCTCGATGCGATGGAGATATTGTTGCAAAAAATGAAGAGCTTCAGCAGCATGAAGGCCGTGTAAATCCAAGTTCCAGGCGTCGTTTCGGGCGTTCCTGACGCTCAAAATTTGAGAGGCAGCCTTGGAGTGGAGGGTTTGAGCATGGGAGTGTTTGTGGTGCGCCTCCAGCGAGTGTTGGTGCGCAGAAAAGTGATCCCCCCTTAGAAAAGCATTGGTTGCTGCCTTGGAATGTCGAGATGCTGACCTGAAGTGCTCAGTGGTTACCTCATGGACTATAATGGCTTTTATTTTTTGGCATACAACAATTAAGGTAGCATTCTGATGTGAGTCATACATTGTAAAGTACCTACCTCGTGGTTCGTAAGGCTTCTTTTCGATGGGTTAAGTAAACGTCGTCGTCGTCGTCGTCGTCCTCCCACTCAGGTTCAATGGGAACAGACTTGAAACATGCTCCGGAGCTGTCACAAACATGAGGAGAAGCAGAAGGAGAAGGAGAATGGTGTTTGGGTTGGGATTTAGTATTGACAATACTAGTATTAGCAATACTAGTACTAGTAGTAGTAGTCGGGAGAGATAAGGTCTGGTTTTTGGTGTGAGATTGGGCAGAAACAGTTGAAACAGTTGGGATGTTATTGTTAGGCCAAGGCCAAGCCCAAGGCCTAGGGGAAGAAGAAGAAGAAGAAGAGCTAACATTGCCGTTGCCGTTGTTGGAATTGGCCGAATGTAAAGGCGGGAAAGGGTCAAAGGCATCATCGACAAGCCAAACACGACGGTGGTCTCGGTCAAAGGCTGCCCAACCACCAGATTTCCTTGACCCTCCGCCCATCCCCTCCCTATTCTTCTATCTTTCTAATCTAATCTAATCTATCCCACATCCACATCCACATCCACTCAGGCTCAGATTAAAAACCCAGAATTATGTATGCCTCTTCTTCTTTACTAATTACTAGTTCAAATCCAAATCCAAATCCAAATAGGTACATACAAAGTAACAAACTTGGTGGAAATTAAAGGATAATACGAATACAAATAAGAGGATAGAAGAATACCCAACTCCACCCGACCCACCCGAGTTTTTGCTTTTGCAGCGACGGAGAGCTAAAGCATCCAAATAACAAAATCTCAGAGACACAGAGAGACTCTGCTCAAAGTCAAACCAACGGATTTTTGCCCAAACAAAGAGGAGGAGAGACTTTTATTGGCAACCACAATTTCAAAAGCCTTATTGTATTACTGTTTTGCCATCACACGTTTTCTTTTTCTCTCTCTTTTCTTTTCTTTTACTTGACTCTCTAAACTAAAACCGTGTTGTTTCTGAATTATACACCAATAATAAAAGCAAGCAACACAATTTTTTTTTTTAATAATTTTTATGATAAAGTTTTATGACAAGATTATACTCACATATTTATTAAAGATTCTTTTATCATCTGTGATTCACCCGATTACACACGTGTATCTACGCTCACTAACTTGTTGGTTTATCATCCAAGATTTCTCTTGAACACTAATGTCTAACCATATCTATATGTAGACGTGTATAATACTTCGTACTGTTTAATGAAGGTATTTCGGGCCGACAATTTTATCCACCTCCTTCAAAATACGTGATTCCAAACAATATGAGCTAGAACACAGGGACATTGCAAAATAATTAGACCATCTCTAAATGCAATGTAAAATTTATGTGTCAATGCTATAATTTAATATTTTGACATAAAAAATATTCTTTAATACGATGTCAAATTTGTCATTAAATTTACCAATGATTATATATTGTCAAATTTGGCACCAAATATGCCAAAAATCTGACATTTAAAGTAGAACATTAATTGATCAATTTTTGAACATTTAATTAAAAATTAATATTACATTTAAAAAAAAATTCTCTTACTAAAAAGTCATTATAATTATTTATAGTATTCTTTACTATTGGTTAGCATTTATTATTTTATTGGGTTTTACTACTAAAAACTAATAGAATAACAAAATAGCATTTGAAATAACATACATACATTGTAGTATCAAATGTCTTTTACCGTTTTTTAGTGCCAAATTAGCATTGGCATTAACAAATAAACTCTTTTTTTATATATATATAAATTAAAAAAATCCCTTCTAGTTTTTACAATGTCTGTGGTTCAAGTGAGATGAGAAAAGGCCGTGTGTGCTCCAACTCCATCAATGACAAACGGCATCAGGAGGCGCTTCTTCTGGGATCTAATAATGCACAAACATTAATATTACATGTTTGATTAATAAATTAGCCTATGATATGCAATAGAGATTATCGACGCAAAGGGTTGTGAGCAATGGCATTACCTCTCCAGGATTCCAGGTGTTTTTGAACCATACACTATCCTCTGCTCTAACATCACCCCTACAACATAACAAATCATGAGCCCACACTCACATATTCATAATTACTTAAACTTAAACTACTATATGCTCACTGCTATTCAAACAAACCACACCCCACGCCCACGCCACATGTAAATGAGCTATGCAATAAAATTCCCCGCAAACAAAATCATGCAAGTCTAATGCATAGTCACAATATTTTGAATTATGCTATAATCATCCAAATGTTATGTGAATTTGGTCCACTTTCTATTTATAGTTTTTAGTAAGTTTCTTGTTGTTGGTTGTTTGTTTCTCTATGAATGAAACTAGTTCTTCTTAATCAAAATAACATTTATGATATAGAATTTTCAGTCTCTCTCTCTATTAATCTCTCTTCTTTTCGATCTCTCTTATTTCTCTTGATTCATCTCTCTCCCTCTTCCTATTGTTATTCTTACTCTTTGACATCAGAAACGTATAGCTTCCTCAATAAAGAGTCCAATTTTGAATTGCAACACTTACGGCGGCGGAGCTTCTGCAATAGATGGCCTATTCAGATTAGTGTTAGAGTTAATATCCATGAGAAGGCCAAATGACGGGTTGTTAGTTGCTGTTGGAACTTGGGTAGACAGTGCTGATGTGGAGGCAAATGGGCTTCCTACTGTATGACATGAAAATTTGTGTATGACAACAGGTTGTGATCTCAGAGGAAAGCACCATATACATAAAACATCTGATATTTTACCTTGACTTTCAGATGACAGATTTTTAGTCCCAAATGCACTTGAAGTCTGGCTAAACGATGCAAAAACATTTGGCTGCACAAAAGCATTGTTCAAAGGTGCAGGAGCCCTGAGAAAGAACAGCTCGACTGATTACAGAAGCCTGATAAAGCAATAATACAAGATTTTCATCACTTATTGATGCTCCCACATCTGCCCATTGACTATCGGAGCTTGCATTTTTGGTTTTATTGTATTAGAAGCTTTGGACTTTACACCGGATCACTGGGCTTTTGGATTGTCAGCCCTCATATAGACCTAAAATTATTAGATTGTGTCTATGACAGCACTAGCATGAACATTTTATCTGTAAGGAGGAATCACTGTTTCCAAAATATAAAAACAATCATAACAATAAGCAACAAATAATTTGAAATAGAGACATGCCTTGATCCAATGCCTGTGTTGAGTGATGTTCCTAGTTGACTAAAGCTTGACACTGAGGTAGGGAAATTAGCTTGAGCTTTTTGTAAAAATGCATTTGGGCCAGTTCCGAGAAGAGAGTTTTGATCAGAAAGACGTGAATTTGACGAAAAAGTGCCCGGCTTGCAAAGGTTCTCAAATTCTATTAATTTGGAATTCAGTAAATTCCGCTCTCTATCAACCTGTACCAAAACATTAGATCTAATAAGAAACTCACGTGACAAAACAAATATGAAACACTAGATAATAAGAGTGCAAATGGTAGCACAATACTTCATTTCTAGTATGCGCATGCAAACAAATATTGTATTTGAAAGAAAATCTTGAGACTGAGAAGGAAAGAACTAAAATCTTTTATGTATACTGGCAATCTTCCGGTAATGGCCTTTAGGTCTTACTTCTAACTCTAGCTCAAGAGGTTCTTATCGTACAAGCCGTGCAACAAGTAATCACACAATTAAGGTTCACAAAACAAAGCATTTCAGATAAAACGGTTATCCACAGTAGCAGCCAGATAGAGAAAGTAGCAGCAGATGGCTCCTGACGTGATTGTCCACGTCTAAAGAGCTTTCTGTCATACGCAATTGTATAAATCGAGGATATTGAAATAGAAGTGAACAGAAACATATGACAAGTGAGCATGGACTTACACGTTACATGTGAGCATCAACTACAGGCAAAAAAATTAGAAAATGAACAAGTGCGCAATCACAAATATGAACTTCCAATCAAAAAACAAAAAATCACAAATATGAACTTCAAGAATGAACAGAAAACAGCATAATGACCAACTGCTAGTAGTTCTTACTATTGACTGCATGCTCAACCCACGCTTAGCATCATCATACGCTGCCATCCTCAATTCTTCGTAGCTAATGTCACCAACTATGTCGCAAGGAGCGCTAGGGGAAAAAATTGTGACATATTCTTAAAAAATTAGTTCATACAATAGGAAGTATCAATAGTCATATATTTGTTGTGATATAAGTGCCGCTAAAATAATAAATACGATTTTATGGACAAAATAAGAGAGAAGCGCGAATGAAGGAGACAAACACTTAAGGTAGTTCCACGATTTGCCTACATCCACAGGCAGAGAAGACGCCAAACAATTCCACTAATAATAAAGGAAATTATAAAATAGTATTGAAAAACTCTCACAAAATCAAAACCCCCAAACAGTTCACAAAGCACTCAACAACACTCAAGCAGCTTCTATAGTTTCTCTCAAAGCTGTGACTTGGCTTGCAAGACCAGAGGCCTTTATATAGGCATTAATGATTGCAGGTTGCGCAAGTGATTTCCCTACAACTAAGACAATGATAGATGCTCTCATATGACTGCAAATTCAATCTGCATTTGGTTTTGTTGTAAGAGGCCTAAGTACACCAAAGGCTAATATTAGCCGTGCACTAACAATATTTGTGAGAAGAAAACTGTTGCCAGGTCAACCCAAAAAAAAAAAAAAAAAAGAGCAACATCCCATCTTTTATATACTGTTTCCGCGAGGTTTTAACCTACTTTTTCCAGTGCCCATAGCAGGTAAGCTTCCAAAGAGGTCTTTCATGCTCGAAATCGTCAACAAATATGCGCCTGCACGACTCAGGATCGGTGCACCTTGAGATAAGAAGGAATCAAATAAGTTAGCGATGCAACAAGATTGAGATCGTAAGAAGAAAACAAGTAGTGATCTCATAATAATAGCAGTGACGTATGAAAGATTAGGAAAGTTGAGTTTGAGTAGGATTGTTATTAGTATGAATTTTATTAAGTGATGAAGCAGAAAAGATTGCAGGCAGTTTGATATATGATGGAGTGACATTGCTTCTTTCTTTCATTGGGCCCGAAGCATGTAATCCCTTAGATAAGCATTGAGGTTATAATTGCATATCCTATAAAAAAAGGGCTTCAACTTGTGGCTTTAGTTTGATAATGAATAAAATATGTGTAGAATGAATGGTTAATTAATGTGAAAGAGAGAAGTGAAACTTACTCATGATTGGTAGGTTGGGAATGGTTTTGAGATTGGGGAGGAGGGTGAGGACGAGCGGGAGCGGGAGCAGGGGAGAAACGATTCCAAGTGTTATCAAAAGGCTGAGTCAGTGAATAAGAAAGAAAGAAAGAAAGAAGAAGACAGATTGGATTACATAAAGAGAAGAGAAGAGAAGAGAATAGAGTTGTGAATCGGGGTGGGGTGGGTCGCATAAGCATCAAAGAACCAAGAAGAACAGAACAAAAGAACCTACTCTGGATTGAGTGGGCCGTTGAGGATTGTTCTGAACGCCGAAACCATAAGGATTAGGCTTGTGGTGCGGAGATTGGGAGGCATTGTGGGGATGCTGCTGCTGCTGCTGCTGCGGATTGACGTGAAGATACCTACATCGCTGCCCAAACTGGCAACTGAGCGACAGAGGTGATAATTGGAGTGAGAGAAAACCAAAAACAAATAAAAGGAAAGAGAAGAGCAAGAGCATCATCAATACCTGCCACGGGCAAAGTTTCTGCAAATCTCTTTCTTCACGGTGGGCATAGGCATAGGCATAGCTCACTGACACAAGTGAGGTAGAGAGAGAGAGAGAGAGAGATACATATGCGATGCGAGGGAGGGAGCGAGCGAGTCTCCTTTGAAGACAGACAGACAGACGATAGTTCTTTGGAGGTCAGGTCGCCTCGGCGGTGGCTGCCTTGCCTTTCTTATTATATGTGCATTTTGGAGTGAGTCCTTCAGTTCAGTGGACAATCCAATTCTCTCTCTTTTTTCTTTGTTTTTCCGCAACCCGCCCCACCCGTTGACCCGCTTTTCATTTTGCCTCAAATTGATTTGATTTGATTTGTTGTTTGATACTGTCGACCTTTGGGCGGGTACCCGAACCACATCAGCTGGACACTTTCACCCATTTGCCTACTTTTATTAACAAACAAACTATACTCTCTCCCAATTCCTAATTCCCAATTCCAACAAGAGAAGAGAAGAGGAGAGGAGGAAAAAAAAAAACTAACAATCCATTTCCAATCGATCAGAGAGAAGAAGAAGAAGAACGAACCCTAGCTCGCCCGTTCCGTTCCATTCCATTCCATTTGTATCAGCAACAGCAACAGGAACGCATGATCACGAATTCAACTTAATTCAATTGCATTTGCGTTTGTCCGTCCCTGCCAGCTTTCTTCACCTATCGAACGAGGATCTCTCTCTCCCCCCACAACTACTACAACAATTCCTCTTCTTCTTCTTCTTCTTCTTCAGGTACTTTCTTTATCAATACCATCCATCACTGATTCTCTCTCTCTCTATTTTATAAATAAAAAAGAAGAGGAACATTAATTTTGATGAGGGATTTTGTTAACTAGTACGCTTATTTTTCATTCAGAAGAAAAGTGTGTGTTGAAATTCGTTTTAGGAACTTGCTTTGCTTTGCCTTCCGTTTTCAGGATACAAAATTTGGCACCATAAAAACATTAACTTTGCTTTGCTTTGCTGCTTTTGACAATTACAAAGACGATCCTACTTACCAGTTGTCGTTAGGGAAAGATGGGATCAGAGTCTGTCTTTAACACTTTGAACTCAATTTCTAGCTAATGTCATGCGTTAACCTCAACTGCTACTAAAACTCAATGATCTCAGACATAAGTTAAGTTGTGGCTGTGCGGCCATTGGCAGATCCGTCTTTCTGCCCAAAAAGACAGTAATCAGATCCAAAAGTGGAGCATCAGCATGAGCATCAGTTTGTGTAACCACTAACTAAGCCAAAGGCTTCCCTTCCCTATGGTCAACACGCACTTTTCATCTGCTTTCTCAGCCTTTGAAGCACAGTGTGAAAAGAAAGCTATTCGTTCCAGATTTAATGCTTGGACAGCATCCGTCAGAAGGGCCGTGACTGTTGGTTCAATGAGAAGATTCCACGAGCGTATTCTGGGATCCGCTAGGACCGGCGTCTCTAGCTCAACAAGTGACATCTGGCTTCTTGGCGTATGCTACAGAATCTCGCAGGATGACTCCTCTCTGCCTTCCCCCGCTGCCAATAACGCCTTACCAGCCTTCCAACATGATTTCTCATCAAGAATTCTGATGACGTATCGCAAAGGTTTCTACCGCTATACGTCCTTTTATTGCTTCCAGTGTAAGTGTAGCTGCTCTGAACCTATGTTGTTTGTTCACTTCAGGATTCACTGCCATCCATGATTCAAGCTACTCTAGTGATGTCAACTGGGGCTGCATGATTCGAAGTAGTCAGATGCTTGTTGCTCAAGTATGGACCTTTTTACTCTTATTTATTCTAAACATGCATCATCGTGCTTCTTCACGACCTCCCTAGTAGCAGGTCTCTTTCTTCCTAATTTTGTTTCTGTCTCCGCAGGCTGTGCTCTTTCATACATTGGGACGCTCTTGGAGGAAACCATTACAAAAGGTAATATTATTAGTTGGACAGCATATAGAATGTGACAGTTTATCAAACTTCATTTTTTTTTTTTTTATATTCCGAAACTTTATATGACATCTAGCATAACTTACCAAGGAAACTTATAAACACCTAGGAGAACCCTAAAGAAAAAATACAAACACGTCTGTATGGTTTATGCCCAATCATATACGTCTGTTCACATACGTATTTGTGAGATGGCAGTCTACATAAAGAACAAAATTTGTGATATGAAGTTTTAAGAGTCTTGATCACACTTCAGTGTCGTCATTTATATTTATGTTTCGTCTTTGTGTATTAGCAGCCGTTAGACCAAGCATACATCGACATATTACATCTCTTTGGTGATTCTGAAGCATCAGCCTTTTCTATCCACAATCTTCTTCAAGCTGGAAAGGCGTACAACCTCACAGCAGGATCTTGGGTGGGCCCCTATGCTATGTGCCGCACATGGGAAACTCTAGTTCGATGCAAGAAAGAGGCAGATGACCTTGAGAATCAGCCACTTCCCATGGCTGTTTACGTTGTCTCAGGAGATGAAGATGGTGAACGAGGTGGAGCCCCAGTTCTCTGTGTGGAAGAAGCCTCTAGACGTTGTTTTGAGTTTTCCAGAGGTCAAGCTAATTGGACACCAATTCTCTTGTTGGTCCCTTTGGTTCTCGGACTTGAAACTGTCAATCCCAGGTTTTCTGCACTTTTCTATTTTATCTACATGTTCGTGTGATGATATTATATGTAGATTAAATAGTCAATTTTGCTAATTTCTTCGTTGTTCTCTTGTGTTCATAATTATTTGCAGAAAACGTCTAAGCTTGCTAAGTGCGTTGTTCTGCAAACTAAACTGGCATTACATGACTATACTCACTCAAAGCTTGAAATACACTTCCCTGCTTGTTATTCTCTCTTTTAAGATTTCAAATTTTATTGATGATTTTCTCGAGTCTATGGTTATGCCAGTGCTAAGAGGTCTTGATAGTAATACTTTGACATTCCAAGAAATCCATTAATTCTTTAGAAAAGTTGTCTGTTCTTGTGTTTGCATCGTCGATGCAACTGTGAGTTTGACTCGACTGCCTGCCCCACATGTAGTTTCAAACTGGTTTCAACAGTGATTTCAGTTAATGTTTAGTGTAATTACTTACTGGAACAAAAATTATACAATTACTTAATGGTGTTTCCATGTTCGTGTCAGGTATATTCCATCTTTACGGGAGACATTCACGTTTCCCCAAAGCATTGGCATAATGGGCGGGAAGCCTGGTGCGTCAACATATATTGTAGGCGTTCAAGATGAAAAAGCATTCTACCTTGACCCGCACGAAGTTCAGCCGGTATTGTGGTGCCTTCCCTTTCAGTATTGACTTCCTTACAAACGCACATACTGTCAATGACGAAAGCATATTAGGACACCTTCAGAAGAAGTGTTTTAAAGGAGGAAAAAGATTCTCGAATATTTAAGAATGGATGTACCAAACAAGGGCAAACCAACATCTTAGTTAGTGCTTTTGCATATGACACTATGGCAATGACTTCTCAACTGGTGGTGGTTAGGTCGATAGAAACTATTAAGGGTTAAACTTTTCGAATTTCGAGCAAGAAAATGGCAGTTTATTGATCCTCGTGACTTGGACGGCTGTCATTTGCAACTAGTTGCAACGTTGCTTTAACTCATTTATCATTTGCTGACTACATGCTGGTTACTGCAGGTTATTGATATTAGTAGGAACAGTACAGACGCTGATACATCATCTTACCACTGCAGGTGAATTTTTTCTGTCTCAGACCAGCACAATCTGCCCCTACTGCTTCTGATATTTATTTGTTTCTAATCAGAAATAACTTTTGCAGTCTAGTACGGCACATTTCCCTTGACGCCATTGATCCGTCATTAGCAATTGGTTTCTATTGCCGTGACAGAGGTTTGATGTTCTCCTGTAATGTGGTTGAATTCTTAGTTTTTCAGAACTCATAGAAATATTGGCACATATCTGTACCAATGGAAATTTTTAAAACACTAGAGAACTATGAGATTGCTAGCAAAAAGCCAAATTTTAGAAGAAAATTTCACGTCTTGCTCTGATGATATCTTCCACAAATAGTCATCCCTTCCCTATAATGCATTTCATGATTACCAACTCCTCTTATTGGAGGATTCTGACAAAAAATAGTTTTGGCGTGATATCTTCCACATTATATCAGCTCATGATAGTGTACAGTCAAACATTTTCAATCATTACAATGCACCTTTCTTTGTTGTTGTTGTTTTCAGATGATTTCGACGATTTTTGTTTCCGGGCTTCCAGGCTGGCAGATGAATCAGAAGGTGCTCCATTGTTCACTGTGAGCCAGACGACAATGAAATCGCCAAAACCGGTAGGCCACAACAATTGTGATAGCAGCGGAGTTGGTAATTCATTGGATGGTGAACTGCCGAGCAACAGCATTGAGGACGATAATTCACACGAAGACGACTGGCAACTCCTTTGAAACAAATTCGTTGTATTTCAGTTTGACAGCTCTCTTTTCTCTTGCAAATATTTACCCTCTAGTAGTTGTCACTTTCTTTTTCTTTTTTCTTTTTTTTTTATTTTTTTATTTTTGGTTGGACCATGAACATTGTACATTAATAGCTTCCTGCGAAGTGCAGCTCAATTGGTGTGGTGACACTTAAAACAGTTGGCATTTGTGAAATAATGCATCATTTGTTATATTTCTTGTAGCTATTTTTATAAATTGATGATCATTATATGTAATTAAATAACTAATAATAAAAAGTAAGGTCATCTCTCATACTCTCTAAGTCTCACATGGGGAGTCTTTTCTCCTTTGGAGTGTTCAACCGAGTGAGGGTGTTATTGAAAAATGACGAGCCCTAGATTCTTCTTATTTAAAAAAAAAAAAAAAAGTACACACACTATAACTAGTAAAACTTGATGGATGAAATTTGTGAAAATACTTGAAAGAAAAACTTGATATATCTGGGATACGTTGATATGATTATTTGACATATTTTATATACTTATTAACTAGATTCTTCTTCTTCTTAAAATAAAAAAATAAATAAAATTAAAATTAAAAAACTTGATGTGATTATTTGCGGTGTTTCTTTGGTGGTTTTTTTTTTTTTTTTTGAAAACGATTCTGGATTGTCAGATTTACGTAAGATCTACTGAAAATGTATGATCCAGAATCGTTTTCCACCACACAAAAAACCCACTTGAGAATCTCCGGATTATTTGGCATGGTTTATATATTTAGGGTAAATTTGATAAAAAAATGTCAAATTTATGGGGTATTTATAAAATTTTATCTTTGAACTATTGAGTTTTGTATGGATAGGTATACGAAGGATACATTGCAAGAAAAAGAAAAAAGAAAAAAGAAAAGAAGTGATGGGTAGGTATAGGGTACTGGTACTGGCAGCGATTGGAATTGGAATTGGAATGACAACAACGCTCAAGGCAGGCATTTCCATTCCTTGGGCGGCGGCGGCGTGGCGTGTGAGTCTCAGTCCCAATAACTTTACTGTCGCAAGGTAAGGTCTTGTGGAGAAACTTGTCTCATTTTCCCATCGTTCAACTCAATTCCCTGTGATTGTCACAATCTGGCTTGGCTTTGATTTTCTTTGCTTTTATATATTATGCAGAAGAGTGATGTCATTGCCAATGTCAGTCCCACAATTTGTTTCCGTGGAACCAACACCGTCGTCTCCGTCTGCTTCTCCTTCTCCTTGTGAAGGTGAAGGTGAAGGTATAGGTATTTATTTGGTTGTCCTGATTTTGGTTTAATTTCTGCATTCATTCCATTTCGTGTTCTGATTGGATTCTTTCTCACCGCAACGCAGCTCGTACCAGATTTCAGCTTGTCTCCTACAACATTCTGGCTCAGGTCTCATTCCCATATTATATTACTATTCAACTAAATATAATGTAACATACATTGCTGATTGATCGATGTCTCTCTGTCTGTCTGTCTGTCTTACTAACTATAGGTGTATGTGAAGAGCTCTAATTTTCCGCATTCTCCGTCTCCTTGTCTTAGGTACTCTCACTCTCACTCTCCCATTCCCATATTTAATATCATTCATTCATTCATTCATCCATTCATCATAGGTGGAAAGCTCGTTCACGCTCACTTTTAGCTCTTCTCCCCAATCTTGGGGCTGACTTTCTCTGCCTTCAGGTCTCTCTCTCTCTCGCTCTACCATCTCTTCTTTTCTTTTCTCTTTTCCACTCATCTACACCGATATCATATTTTGACTAAACAAGACAAACCTTATCAGGAAGTTGATGAGTATGAGAGTTTTTACAAAGGAAAAATGGAAACCTGTGGTTATTCTAGTATCTATATTCAGAGAAGTGGTCAGAAGCGTGATGGATGTGGGATTTTTTTTAGGCACCAACGGTATCTCATTTTTTCTATTCCTTTCTCTTTTCTTTTCTTTTCTTTTCTTTTTTATCTCCACTATGCAATATGCAATGCAACAAATCACTCATCAAGTCTAACCACCAATTATATTTACCACTTATCCTACTATACGTATCTTAGAAACTTTATATTTACCACTTATCCTACTATACGTATCTTAGAAACAAACTCTAGGATTTTTGCTGATAAAGAAATTGCTTTGTTTTTGGGAATTGCATGAAAGCCTTTAAGGATACAGATATTTAGTTGGAGAGATGTTTTAGGCTTCTTATTCTAATTTCCTCTCAATCAGATGGACTCCTTGTCCTCTCTTATTTCATTCTACTTATTCTCAGTTTCAATAACTTTTCATTATCAAAAACCAGGAAAAAAAAAAAAAAAAAAAAGGGTACAACATCTTTGTTAATTTCTATTGTTTTTCATTCAGTGCAGAATTGATATTACAGGAGAACATAGATTACAATGATCTTGCGAACTCAGTAGAAGGTGGTACCATTTTATGTGGGGATACTCAAAATGATGAGCAACCTAGTAAAGTTAAAGATACCCCCCAAGATCGGGGAGATCCAAACGATCCTCGTGTGAGGCTAAAACGTGATTGTGTCGGTATTATGGCTGCGTTCAGACTTAAAGATTATTACAATCATATTATTATTGTGGCAAACACGCACCTTTATTGGTATTATTTTTTTTTATATGTTCTCATATTCTCTTATTTGAAGTTGCCATATTTACATTGATCACCTATAAATGCACCGTATTATATTGATGATATAAAGAGAAGCAACCTATCTTCTACAGGGATCCAGAATGGGCTGATGTCAAGCTTGCACAGGCTAAATACCTCCTATCATGTCTAGCAAGATTCAAAAGACTAGTATCTGACAGATTTAAGGGTACATCAACCTCGCTCATTGTGGCCGGTGATTTCAACTCAACCCCAGGGGATAAGGTTTGTTGGCACGGCACTACTTGTTGCGTGGTCTTACATATCATTATAATTAATAAAACAAAAACAAGGGCCTGCTGCATTGGTACCAAGGCATCATTGGCAGTATGCTTGATTTTATTTGTTTAGATTTTCATTTTCATCTGAATAGAAAGTGGTTACTGTACCGTCTATGTAGAAGTAGAACTATAGTTGCTTGAATATAAAGTTGTTGAGTCTAATGTAGCAGGCTTTCAAGTTTCAGCTCGCTGAAGACTCAAACTTTGAAGATGTTTGTTTGTTCATCATGTTTGTGAGTGATAATTCGAACATTCTTTGTGCGGCAGGTTTATCAGTACCTTTGTTCAGGCGGCCCATCCTCGTCCTCGGGGTCGGGAACAATAGTAGAAGGTTCAGAAGATGTTCCTGTTAGTCTACGCAGCGTGTATGATTTCACAAAGGGAGAACCAAAATTCACGAACTGCACGCCTGACTTTACAGATACGCTGGATTACATATTCTTTACACCTTCCGACTGCCTAAAACCAGTGAGTTTGCTTGAGGTTCCTGGACCAGACTCATCCGATATTGTCGGTGGATTACCAAACTTGAGCCACCCAAGTGATCATTTACCAATAGGTGCTGAATTTGAAATTTCCAGCACGGTATGATCAGATATTGTCTTGTCCGATAAAGGCTCATTTCCTGTTAGCCATAAGCTCTTTTTTCTCTTCTTTTGTACTGTTGTAGACTGGAGAGTAGAGACCATAGTTGAATTTGTTATTAATAAATTAGGAGCAACAGACACACACAAGTAACTAAATACTAGTCTCTGTTGATTGCAAAAAAAAAAAAATACTAGTCTCTGTTTGCCCCTTGAATTTTTATTCTTGACTTGTGGTGCTGTGCTGCGTAGATGTTCATTTGCTTTCAGTTTTGGCACATTCATATTGGTCGTTTCATGTGTCAACCCAAGTCTTAGAATTAGAAATAGTTAGCTAAATATATGTCATGATTGATGCTGCTGCGGTGCTGATTGTAACAGATATTATGCTTGGAACTGCAAAAGGAAAACATCATATAGATGTCCTGACCTGAATTTTTGCTAAATGACCCGACTATTCTTTCACTCTCTACAGTTTAATAAATCATGCAAAAGTATCCTTTGCACTCGAATTTTTTTCAGTATGTATTTATACCATATGTAGAGGCCAAATTCACGGTTATGTAATATTTAGGTCAATTTTCAAAACAGTTTGCCCGTATTTTTCAAAGGGTGGATTCTTTCACTCTTTTTCCAAATAATCTTTTTTTTTTTTTTTTCAAATGTCACTTTTGAAATCAAAATTTATAATTCATGCCACAATCGTAAGCTGTGGCACTTTTTATTACTAAATTACTTTTTGCCCCTATTTTTCCCTTCTTGTCTTTCACTTGTAAAAAGAAAAAGAAAAAGAAAAAGAAAAAAGGCAATTCAGTCAAATTTATTACTAAAAATGTGATATGACCTGCAATTATATTTTAAGGAGGCAATGCAAAGGTGGTATTTTTTTAAAAGGGTTTATTTGATATTTGACCAATTTTTAGAGCATGTTTCAAGAAAATAGCTAACGTTTATAAAAATTAAGAAATTAGTTATTGGTTTTATAAGAATTAAGGACATTAAGGTAAAATTGCGGCATCCTATATTTAGTAAGAAAATTATTCTTTTTTAATTTAAGAAAACTTGAGCTATTTTTTCAAAATTCGCTTAACAATGTTCATTATCCAACAATTAATTAACGCAATTCAAGCTGTTTATAGTTGTTCAAAAAAAAAAAACACACAAGTTGTTTGCTTTTTTTTTTTTTTTTGTGCTGAATAGTTGTTTAGGTCAGTTAAGGATTTAGCCATTTTACAATCTATGTTTTAAAGATATAGCTCATGTTTTGAAATATTAGCAAAATAGCCATCATGTCAACATTTACAAATCTATGACTAAAGGAATAAAATTTGTGACTAAATAAATAAAATACAGAGTCATAAAATTTGTGACTATAGTCACAAAATTTCATAAAATTTGAAATAAACACAATAAAAAAATTAAACATACATTAACAAAATAACCAACTCACAAATAAATGATTGTCTATGCAACTAATTTCACAAAACTTATTACTAAATAAAAAAAATTATCTTTAAATAGCAAAAAAACATGCGGCCAAAGAAGTTATAAATTTTATGAATAGAGACACAAAATTTTAGACAATATTGTCTGCAACAAACAATAAAAACAAAATTCAAAATACTAATAACTGCAGTCTCAAAAATCAAGATACGAATATATGACTATTTTACTAATAGTAGCAAACATAGACTAATTGTTAAAAACAAACATAAATAAATAGCTATTTATTAAAAAAAAAAAAAAAACCGTAGTTGTGTTGGCATTTGTGTTTGCTGAATAGTAACCTCATTTCAAAACTTGTCCTCAAATTCCGGGGAGGCAGGGGAATAGGGAAGCCCGGCCCATAAGGCGGCGACTGTTGGGCTTTTAAACAACAGAATGAAGCCCAAACTCGTGAGCGTGGCCTCTCCCATCCCAAGTTCGTGTATTAATATACACACACATGAATAGAAGAAAGGAAGACGAAGAAAAATCGTAAGCCAAAAGGAAAGGAAGAAACAGGAACACAGAGAGTTTGTAATGTATATTTATTTAAGAAAATCGTAACCTAGAAAAGAAGAAGAAGAAGAAGAAGAAGAAGAGAGAGTCCCCTCTCCGTCCTTAGATAGAATAGAATAGAATAGAAAGAAGGAAAGGAAAGGAAAGGAAAGGGCAGTCTTCGCCGGTGCGGTGAGTTTGTTGAGTTGGATTGGATCCCAACTAAATAGAATAGGGGATCGACCCCAGCCCAGCCCAGCCCTGCCCTGCCCTGCCATGCATGCCTCTCTCTCTCTCTCTGTAATTGTCAACTGAAGAAGAAGAAGAATGCAACGAAGCAAGTATTTCATTGATTGATTGATTGATTGATAGGAGAGAGTTTCATTCAAGCAGA
This sequence comes from Boehmeria nivea var. tenacissima, assembly GCA_018132145.1. Taxonomy (NCBI): domain Eukaryota; kingdom Viridiplantae; phylum Streptophyta; class Magnoliopsida; order Rosales; family Urticaceae; genus Boehmeria; species Boehmeria nivea. The sequence goes on along the minus strand of CM030878.1, from coordinate 20,600,274 downwards.
GCAGCGCTGCGCTGCGCTGGGATGAGCTGCTATGGCTCACCAATCCCAATCCCAATCGTCTTCTCGTCTTCATCGTCTCCTCACTCTCTTGGACAGTATCCTTTTTTTTTTTTTTTCTTTTCTCATTTCAATTTCATTTTGTTCTCTTCTGTTGGATTTTCTTGACCAAAATTGTGAAAAAGCTGGTTCGTCCCACTCCACAAGATTCGCGGCTGCTCGCCAGATTGGGGAGATTGCTAAATCGCATCCTCAAGAACTCACCTCTCTTTTCAACAAGGTAGCTTTCAATCCCTCCTCTATTTCAATCCAATCCAATCCAATCCAATCCAATCCAATTAATAGAATAGAATGAATTGGGGATTAGGTTTCCCAGTTTCTTCGTAGCAAAAACTGGGACACAAGGGTCGCTGCTGCTCGGGCGATAGGGGCTATCGCAGAGAATGTTAAGCACACATCTTTGTCGGAACTCATTTCTTCTTTCAACTCCAAATTTTCCCACTCTGCTATTTCTCTTGATTTCCTTTCATTGCCTCGTTTTCATTCCAACACTGGGGCAATCTCTTTTACAAGGTTTGTTCTTTCCTCTTTTTTTTTTTTATCTATCTGCACACTAGAGAAATCTTCACTCACTTTCTCTTGGGTTGTATCCTTATTCATTTTCGTTTTAAACAGCTTTAATATTAACAAGGTTCTGGAGTTTGGTGCTCTCGTGGCATCTGGAGGACAGGTAATTCTGATAACTATTTTTGCTAATTACATCAAGGAGATGATCCATATAATCATTTCATTTATCAAGTTATTATTATTATTATTATTTGGACGGCTTTACGACCTTGAAAATTCACTATGTTGGCTCCTTCTATATGCTATGATTAAAGTCGTTTATAAGAACAATTTTTTTGATGAAAATTGCGGAAATGAAGTGGGCAACGGCCTTTCTTGGTGGAAGCTGCAAAGCTCCAATTACTTGCTTTTCTGGTTGTCTATTTTAAATCCGAACAAAATGGTTGGTGAACAATACTACAGAGATCATATAATCTTTTGATAGCTCGAAATCTGTTATGGTAATTGCTTTTTATAAAATAAAAATAAATACATAAACCTTTTTCTTATGGCAGGATTGACTTCTTTGCCCTTTTTTCCTTGTAGTTCTTGAGCTATGGGTCATAGTGTAGTATGTTTCTCATTGTTATAATTTTGAACTAGAGGAACTTGAATAGGGGAAGTATTTTTCACGATGGGTCTCAAGGAGATTTCTTTGTGGGATATATGTAGAGTATTTAGCGTTGTTGGAGGCTTCAATATGTATTTTTTTATGCTTAAACCTAGTAATAATGCACGTGAAGCATGTTTATCTATTGAAACTCCAATTTCGATGGATTCCTGTGTAAAAGAACAGCATGTTAACTTATTTTGTTAAGTTTGTATCTAATTCGGACCTTCTGGCTTCTGATTTCAATTTTTAACTCAGGAATATGATGTTGCAAATGATAATACGGCAAATCCAAAGGAGAGGTTGGCTCGTCAAAAACAAAGTCTTCGACGACGACTAGGTTTATTTTTTAAATGCTTTACGGTTTACACAACTTATATCATCACTAAGTAATTTTGGAAAGGAAAAGAAAAGCAAATGGTCAAAGTAAATGGCTGTGAAAAAAAAAAAAAAAAGTTTTTGTTAAAAACTTGCCATCTTTTAAGACACTTGATGCTCAAAAGTATATACTTACATTTGACTCGTAAGAATGTTAAATTTGATTTATTGATCAAACTTTTATGTGGAATCTTCATTTTATCGCTTACCAATAGTATATTTCCATAGAGAGTGCCTGCTAATCATCTTCTGCGTATATGCTCTAGCTTTGGTTCCTATTCTATTTTTGGTTTTCTTGCCTCACCCTTCACAAAACCTTGTTGCTTGTTATTTCATGGTGAAAGGGCTTGTTATCTTCATTATAGTTGTTTTTTGCCTACGTACTTAATGCTATGAGTCAGCAACATGGTATCCTCTGTTGTACTTCTGTGTGGAAAGTAACAAGGGCCACCTGTAATTTTACACAGGATTGGATGTATGTGAGCACTTCATGGATGTAAATGACATGATAAGAGATGAAGACCTTATGATGCCGAGCTCCCATGGGAATGTGGTAAATCAAAGAGTTTATATACCAAATAATATCCAGCGATTAGTTGCAGATATGGTTCCTAGTGTAGTTTCGAGAAGGCCCAGTCCAAGGGAAAGGAATCTTTTAAAACGAAAAGCAAAAGTAAGTTCAAAAGACCAATTGAAAGGCTGGTCTGAGGACGGGGATTCCAGAGTTCCATCTATGCAAAATGTGGCAATGCTAAGGGGCTCATTCACGGATATTTCTAATAAGGTATTTGTGTTAACTTTATCTCTGTCCTCTCTCCTGTCCACAACTTTTGTGCTGATTGCTTGGCTCTTTGGGGGCTACTACCTCTAAATATTTTAAAAAGATATTCCTTTTCTCTTGTATGTTTTTCTTCTCCTTTTCACTAAATTCTCTTTCTTGTTGCTGAATAATTACTGATCATAAATAAATAAATAAAAAGATGCATTGTTCCTTATTCAAAGGTTTGTTCTGATTTGTTCACTTTGGATGCATGATTACAAATGCAGATGGAATTTCTAGAGGTACTGATTGTGTCTTATAGCATATGGTACTGGCTGAGTATAGTTATATCTTCAGTTCTTTTTTGTGTGCTTGTGAGAGGGGGCAACTAGTATATACTGTCAGACCTCTATAAATAATAATATTGGGACGAAGAAAATTTATCAAGCTAATTAATCGAGTATTAATTTATTTATCGATAATTACTAAAAAAAAATTTCTAATTCATCCAAACGTGCATGGTATCTAACATCATTTTTCAAGCTATCATCATAAATTCACGTATTAATTTACAAGCTATTATTGATCAAAACATATTTTGTGAAATCTTCTTTAACAAGGCTATAAATTTTTCTATATTAGGAAATTATCAATTTATAGATCTAATGGATGTAAAGGTTTTCTTTGTAATGTATTATCTATAACTTGATCAATCTATTGAATTTTCTTGTATTTTTCATGTTTCAGAAAAAAATGTTTTTTCTTTCTTCAATACATTGGAATTTTATTTCAAAGTGAATCAAAGCTCAGGACAGAAACACATACAAGTATAAACATGTTTACTTCTCAAGATCTACAAAAGCACATTTCTTTTGTTTGGTTGGCTGTTAAACTACTTTGACTACTCACTTTGCTGAATTTTGAATGTAAGAGTACCAGATTCATACTATTATGTTGCTTTCTTATGTAGGGTTCGATTGATATTAATAATGGTGAAGACAACTTTGAACACGATAGAGATGGGTGGTGGCCTTTCCATAGTTTCGTTGAGCAACTATTACTAGATATATTTGATCCTGGTAAGCCTTCTATCTTTGATTCTTGATTAAGATTACTTAGAACACTTCTATAGAACACAATATATATTTTCATTCATTGAGGATACCTTATTCTCCTGTCTTTTCAATGTTAATGAACTTTTTCTTTATAAAAAGGAAGGAAAAAAAAAAAAGAATAAAAAGTTAAACTGTGAAGTAGAAACACGAGCTGCGTGAAATTAGCCCACCAAAAAGTAGTCAACGGGACTATACTGAGAAGATTACAGTAGAAATGAGAAGGAAGGATAAGAATCCTCCAAAGAAAAAACAAAAACAAGCCTCCAAAAAGGATAGGAAATCCTCTAAAACGACATTATAATCCCTGTAAATCTTGTCAACATAGAATCACTAAAGAAATTGAAAAACTTCTAAAAGATTTATGAGTTGAAGCCCAAAGAGATGCTAGATGTTTAACTTTATCGAACAATTTTAACTTCAAGTTCTTTGTCCTCAAAATTTCTCCCAGTTCTTTAGGTCAAAACAGCACAATTCCACATGACCTCTGCCATTCTGTTTTTCCCATACCAAATCGGTAATTTTGAAACCACCTGGTAGCAGCTACAAGGCATCACCCACTGGAATTCAAATTCTTTCAATAAAGCTAACCAAAGTCCTCTAGCAATATCACAATAAAGCTAACCAAAGTCCTCAAAATTTTTCTCTTTTTTTTTTTTATTCAGATAACCAAAAGAGTTGCTAAAATTGCACAATTTCACTAGACTGCTGGCATTTTGTTTTTACCATGCTTGATTGGTAATTCTATGAGCACTTGTTTGCAATGTCGAGGCAAGGCCCATTGTGGCCTAGCATTTTAATAATTGCATCCAAATACCTCTTGCTGTCTTACAATAAAGCAGGATATGGACCACTTTTACCGTTTTCTTTACACATAATACACCAAGAAAGGAGCATCATCATGGCAGGATATTTCTTTTAAGCTAAAAATACGTGTTAATTCTCCCATAAAAGACCAACCAAGCAAATACCTTAATCATATGAGAAACACAAGACTTGCAAATGAGGTGGAAAGATTCAAATTTGAAAGTTCATTGAATCAATAAGACTTAAGAATGATTTGCATGAAAACCCCTTCACCCCTCAGAACCAAATTCTTGGGTCATTACCCAACCTCTAACTAGAAAAATGTTTTAAAATATCCAACAAAGACACAAGTTCCTTTGTTTCCATATCATTTAAGTTTTTTCTAAAATTGAAATCCCAATTTGACCTCGCAGATTCTTAACAAGAAATAAACATCTTTGAAATGAGACCAAATAATAAAGTCTAGGAAGAAATAAATCTGTCAATGGCCCAACTACTGACCACGAATCTTCCTTAATTTGTTCCCTATTGCCCACGCGCAGAGAGATCTGTGACAACAACAACACAACAAAAAAATATTAAAAAAAAATTCAATACTAAAATAAATAATTTCCATGGATTTCGAAAGGAACCTCGAATCACCTAATTGGATTCTATTGTTTTTTTTATTTATGTGTATTTTCTTTAGAGGATACTGTATTGTTTGAAAGTTTTCATCCTTCATTGTTTTATTAGTTCTTATCAAAAGAATTTGGATTACTCCCATATATATATATATATATATATATTTACTACTTTTTAATTTCAGCGATTTCGTGGGGTTTGCTTCTGCATCTAAATCCTATTTTGGGCTTTGTAACTTATTCATATTCAATATTATTTTCTCAAACAATATCTATCCGATCGTTTATTCAGTCTGGGAAGTCCGACACGGTAGTATGATGGCTCTAAGAGAAATTTTAACACATCAAGGCGCTTCTGCTGGAGTATTTACACCTGACTTGAATTTGGATGGTTCACCATTTCAATTAGAAGAAGATTCTGTCTCCCATACAATGAAGAAAGACACAGAGATTGATTTGAATATGCAAGGTCCAATTGAAGAGTCTGAACCAAACCTGAAAAGGCAAAAGTTGGAAGATGTGTCATCTCCGTGGATGGATACAATGGTCTTTGGCAGCAAGGATTGCAATCCTGACATAAGCATAAAGGTTGAAGATGGTGGGTGGGATTTGCTTTCTGAGCCTAAAAATGAGTATTTTAGTGCTGATTCTGTTAAGGTGGAGCCTGATTCTTATCATGACACTACGTTGCATCCAAGTAAAGAAGTAGCTGAAACAACTAAGCTCTTGGAATTTTCTAGCAATCCAGAAGAAGGCATGATGAAGGATTTCTCCAGCAACCCAGAAACAAGCATGTCGAAAAATCCTTCTGAAAATGGCGAGCTTATGAACTGGATTAAATTTGCGAGGAATTCTTGGCTTAAGAATTGTCAGTTTCTTCAAGATTGTACAATACGCTTCTTGTGCATTTTGTCATTAGACCGGTATGGCCTAATGGATTTGACTAATATCCTTGCTTATTTGGGATTAAGATTTTACTTATTCTGGAATCTTTCTGTTGCTGCTTGAGTTACAACTTTTTACTTTTTGATTTGTTTGATTGCAGTTTCGGAGATTATGTATCTGACCAGGTTGTTTCCCCAGTACGGGAAACCTGTGCACAGGCATTAGGTGTTGTGTTCAAATACATGCATCCCACTTTAGTTCATGAAACATTGAATATCTTGCTGGAGATGCAGGTAAATATCATGTAAGCGTATGCTTATAAGTTATTTTCTTTCAATTGCTATATACTCTCTTGGTTTTGTTCATTTACGTTTTCCATCTTTTGCTGTTCCATTTTTCTTTTCTTTTTTTTTTTTTTATAGCTTTTATTACCCTTCTGATATTTATTTATATTCAGTGTAGACCAGAATGGGAAATACGCCATGGAAGCCTGTTGGGTATCAAATATTTGGTAGCTGTAAGGCAGGTAATATTTGTTTGCTACTGGCATCTAGGGATATCTTGGACATCCTATGATAGGGGTTAGTTCATGTAGTGGTTGATGAGACGTATGGTCTATGGTACCATCATTTCTTTTTCCCTAGTTACCTCACCTTTTCCTTGAATTGCAGACAATTGCACATCAGATTCCCTGTAACTGTACATCTGTTATGATGAATCTGAATACATTTTTTTCCTAAATTGTGATTACTGTAACCTCTGTGTATTAGGAGATGCTTCCTGAATTGCTTGGACGTGTTCTCCCAGCATGCAAAGCTGGGCTCGAGGACCCTGATGATGATGTCCGAGCAGTAGCCGCCGATGCTTTGATACCAACAGTAGCTTCTATTGTTCGTCTACAGGGTCAAACTTTGAATTCCATAGTGATGCTACTTTGGGATATATTACTTGATTTGGATGATTTAAGTCCATCCACTAGCAGGTAACTTTTATGGTTCGTTTCACTCATGTTTCTCTGCGCTTTTATTTTCTTTTTCTTTTTGTCATTGTTAGGTAACATATCACTTATTGTCTGCTTATATAAAAGAAAAAGAAGAGAAATTAATGTGAGTGATAGTCCCCTAAATGACCAAATAAAGCCTTTGATTATTATTATTATTATTATTATTTTGGACCAAGTAGGAGAAAATAAAAATCTTCATGCATGAATATTACTGTTTTTGGAAAGAAACGTTTAGGATTTATCCTTCTTAAATATGATCTTGTAGATTTAGGAGTACAATACCATAAAACATATATAGACTATAGAGTACTTCTAATTAAGGTCTAAAAGCAACCTAAATGTTTGCTGATTTCTTGTAAGGTATTCCTTTAATTTTCTTGGACATTTAGGATTGCCTCAACACTCTTCGAAACAGATCAAGACTTTTAAAAAACAATACATTTCATTTTTGAGATGTTTAAAATTTGTATTCTGCTTGCAGTGTGATGAATTTGTTGGCAGAAATCTATTCCCAGGAAGAAATAATTCCTAAGATGTTGGGGACAATAACATTGACAGATGGCCAAGGGATTGATTTAAATGAGCTGGATGGCATTGACAATACTGGAGAAGGATTGAATTTGCAGGAAAATCCCTTCATGTTATCAACACTGGCACCGCGTCTGTGGCCATTTATGAGGCATAGTATAATATCAGTTCGACATTCAGCTATTCGCACTTTGGTAAAATTCTGTTTTCTCTCTCCCTCTCTTTTTTTTTTTTTAATTAATCTCTTTAATCAAATGATTAGGGATACAAGAAAGTTGTTTTGAGAAACAAGCTTTTGTTTTTTTTTTTTTTTTTTTGATAAAGTGAAACATTCATTGATAATGAAAAAGAGGTACTTTTCAAATGAAAAGGAGAGGTACTTTTCAAATGAAAAGGAGAATAAGGAATTCTCCTAAGAAACAGACAACAAGCAACATAAAACATGGTTGCACTATAGACCATTAAGTCTTGCCATCATAAAACCACTAAAGGTATAGTTTTGAGAAACAAGTTCACCAGGTGTAGTTCTCAATATGTGGTGTTTTTTTGGAACTTGCATGTTTAGCCATATCGTAGTCATATGCTCCATGTGTGAGTTTTGGCCTTTTGGATATAAATTTTGAGATTTTAATTTGCAGGAGCGGCTGCTTGAAGCTGGATACAAAAGGAATATTTATGGGCCTTCTGGCTCTTCGTTTTGGCCATCATTTATATTGGCAGATACACTTCGAATTGTTTTTCAGAATTTGCTGTTGGATTCTAATGAGGAAATTTTGCAATGTTCTGAGAGGGTCTGGAGGCTTCTTGTTCAGGTTGTTATTTTCATTTTTTATTTGAATTTGATCAAGCAGAATTTATATCTTTTTTTTTTTTTTTTTTTTTGCTTAATTAAAGTGGCCTTTATAAAACAATGAGTTGCAGAAAGTCTACTTTTTAAGTGGACTTTTAAATAATAGCCATAGTTTCATAAAATTAAAAAAAAAAAAAGAAAATAGCCATCGTTATAATTTTATAACAGAAACTGCCCTTAAATTGTGTTATGCTATAATAGTTAAGAAATTAGTCATTTTAAAAGTAAAGTTTGAAGGATTTAGCCCTAGAATGTCAAAATTAAGGATTTAGCCGTAACACACGTGTATCATAATATGTTACACGTGTAACATAATATGATAGACGTATGTTACACGTGTAGCATAGTAACATATTATGTTACACGTGTGTTATGGCTAAATCCTTAATTTCACGAAACTAGGGCTAATTCCTAAAAAATTAGCAAAAGTTTGGCTAAATCCTTAAAAATCTCATTTTTCTTTTGCCAATATTGACTATTTTTTTCTGTGATAAAGTCTGTCATTATATTTTTAATATTTCAAAACACGGGCAGTTTTTAAAATCAAACCTAAAAATGGCTATCTATTATAATTTCCCTTTATTTTATTCATTTCTTAATTTCTCTTGTCAATCTCTGTCTCTATTTTTTTTTCTTTTCTTTTTCTTTTTCTTTTCCTCACTCTTCCACACCTATATGAGAGCACATTCAGTTATTTTATCATACGGAATCACCATGTCCAATACTTTGTACTGCATCTGGTCTTTTCTGCCACATTCAGTTATTTTATCATACGGAATCACCATGTCCAATACTTTGTACTGCATCCGGTCTTTTCTGCTACCAATGGGGTTCTTTTCTTTTTCTTTTTTTTTTAAATTAAAAAAAAATGCTTTTTGTTGCAGAATCTGATTTTTATCACATCAGTTTCTTCTCACAGCGTAACATCAACGTTTGTGCTAGCTACAATAATAGTAAATTGGCCTATATTTTAGTTATTCTGATTCTCCCAAAGCATTTATCTCTGTCTTTCCCTTGGTGTCTGTCTTTGCTTTCGCTTCTTGCTTGTGAATCTTTTACTTTTACACGATTTCACTCTATATGAACTCTTCTCTTCTCCAATTCTAGTCTCCCAAGGAGGATCTGGAAATTGTCGCAAGATCTTACATGTCTTCTTGGATAGAGCTTGCAAGTACTCCATATGGTTCAGTATTAGATGCGACAAAAATGTTTTGGCCTGTTGCACTACCTCGAAAAAGTCATTTTAGAGCAGCAGCTAAAATGAGAGCTGTGAATCTTGAAAATGAATCATATAGAAACATCGGCTTAGTATCTGCAAATGGTGCTATTCTTCAAGAAAATGTTGGAGATGCTTCCACCATTCCTGTAAAAATAATTGTTGGCGCTGATATGGAAATGTCGGTCACTCGTACACGGGTGGTCACATCAACAGCGTTGGGAATTTTTGCATCTAAGTTGGACGAGAGGTCTATACAATATGTTATTGACCCGCTATCAAATGCGCTTACTTCTTTATCTGGTGTCCAGCGACAGGTACTACTTCTGCTTTTCTAATATATTTGAACTGAAAGTTTGTACACCCTTCCTTTTTCTACCGGTTCCGTTCTATTAATACTCAAGATTCTATGCAGGTGGCATCTATGATTCTCATTTCTTGGTTCAAACAGGTAAAAAGCGAAAGTTCACGTGAAAATCAGGGTCCTTTACCTTCTTTTCCCGGTCATCTTAGAAACTGGTTGTTGGATTTATTAGCATGCACTGACCCTACATTCCCAACAAAAGATTCACTTCTTCCTTATTCGGAGCTTTCAAGAACATATTCTAAGATGCGTGGTGAGGCTAGTCAGTTATTGCATGCTATGGAAGCATCGGGCATGTTTGACAATTTGTTGGCTGCCACAAAGTTTGACTTGGAAACCTTAAGTGTTGATGACGCCATAAATCTTGCATCCAAAGTTCCTGCGTTATGCAACGAAAACATTGGAAGTGATCGTCTTGGTCATCTTGATAATATGGAATCGGCAAAACAACGACTTCTGTCAACTTCAGGATATTTAAAATGTGTTCAGGTACCAATCTTTTGCTAACAGGCATAGATAAAACACATATGGAGTCAGCAATCGAAAGGAAATATATTTTAATTCTGCTTCTTGCATTATTGTATTTGTTGATTTTGATTTTGTTTGTATCAGGCAATTTGTGTTTCCAATCCTCAGACCTTTAATTTTCCTTAATTGTGTTTTTGTTGATCCTTTTGGGTTTGATTTTAGTCATAACTTTGAAGCCAACTTCCCTCTTGACTGTGCTCATTCTCAAGTTCTTGAATTATCTGCAGAGTAATCTGCATGTTTCAGTTTCTTCCCTAGTTGCTGCAGCAGTTGTTTGGATGTCAGAACTTCCCACACGACTTAATCCAGTTATTTTGCCTCTTATGGCATCAATCAGAAGAGAACAGGTAGTTCTTTGGAATCGATATAATACTGTTTCTAAAGTAGACAGACGTCATACTGATTTCAGGATTTCTTAAATTCCTTTTGAAGGAGGAGAAACTGCAAGAGAAGGCTGCTGAAGCACTTGCAGAGCTCATTGGTTATTGCATTTCACGTAAGCCTACCCCAAATGATAAGTTGATCAAGAATGTGTGTAGTTCAACTTGCATGGATCCTCGTGAGACTCCACTAGCTTCAGTTATTGGTTCCATGGAGATTATAGATGATCAAGATCTCCTCTCTTTTGGGACGGCCACTAGTAAGCCGAAATCCAAGGTTCAGACGATGGCTGGTGGTGAAGACCGGTCAAAGGTTGAGGGATTCATTAGCAGACGAGGTTCTGAACTTGCATTAAGGCATCTGTGTGAGAAGTTTGGTGCTTCATTATTTGATAAGCTTCCTAAGCTATGGGATTGCCTCACAGAAATTCTTAAGCCCATTAGTACCGACTCTTTGACTGCAAATGATAAGCAATTTTCGGAAACTATTGACTCTGTTAAGGATCCTCAGATCTTGATAAACAATATCCAGGTTTTTTTCAGCTTTTTCCTAGTTAAAATTTTTCTTGTGATCCTAAATATACGTTGCAGTGAGACATCTTTCTGGTTTTTGACCTTGTCACGTTGTCTTTATTTTCTATTTTGTCTCTGATCTCCAGGTGATACGTTCTATCGCTCCAATTGTGAACGAGGCACTTAAACCAAAAATTCTCACCCTTCTTCCATGCCTTTTCTATTGCATTCGCCATTCTCATGTAGCAGTTAGGTTAGCTTCTTCTCGGTGCATCACTTCAATGGCCAAATCAATGAAAGTGCACGCAATGGGAGTTATAATTGAAAATGCCATTCATCTGTTGGGAGATAATGAATCTGTTAGTGCAAGACAAGGGGCTGGCATGCTGATTAGTTTGCTTGTTCAGGGGTTGGGTTTAGAGCTGGCTTCGTATGCTCCTTTGCTTGTTGTCCCTCTTCTAAGGTGTATGAGTGATTGCGATCAATCAGTCAGAACAAGTGTGACGCACAGTTTTGCTGCCCTGGTTCCTCTTCTTCCGCTCGCACGAGGCCTTCCCCCACCTGTTGGACTAAGTGAAGGTTTCTCTAGGAGTGCAGACGATGCACAATTTCTTGAGCAATTACTTGACAACTCCAATATCGACGACTACCAAATCTGTGCTGATTTGAAAGTCACATTGAGGAGGTAGGTTTCTTGCTTGTATTCTCTTTGTTTGTTACTTGCAGCAGTTTGGTATAAAAATTTTCACTACACAAGCTGCATTGCAGTTCTGAGCTATTATAATTTTTCTAGGTATCAACAAGAAGGAATAAATTGGTTAGCATTCTTAAAGCGTTTCAAGCTTCATGGGATTTTATGTGATGATATGGGGCTTGGCAAAACACTTCAGGCATCAGCTATTGTGGCTTGTGACATCGTTGAGTATCGTAATTTAAATAAAAGTGACGGTCTTGCACCATCCTTAATTATTTGCCCATCAACCCTTGTCGGGCACTGGGCATTTGAGATAGAGAAGTATATTGATGTCTCCATAATATCTACTCTTCAATACGTTGGTTCTGCTCAAGAGCGGATTTCTCTTCGAGAACATTTTAACAAGCATAGTGTGGTCATAACATCATATGACGTGGTTCGTAAAGACATTGATAGTCTTGGAAAGCTCCATTGGAATTATTGTATCTTAGATGAAGGACATATAATCAAGAACGCAAAGTCTAAAATAACACATGCAGTGAAGCAGTTAAAAGCTCAAAACCGCTTGATACTGAGTGGAACACCAATCCAGGTTGGTTGCGGGTGTAAAATACTGGTCTAAAATTTTGTTACTTGAAGGATCTTGAAAATGGTTCTATCTTTGGTTGCAGAATAACGTCATGGACCTGTGGTCCCTTTTTGATTTTCTAATGCCTGGGTTTCTTGGCACTGAGAGACAGGTGTGTTCTTCTTATCTTTCTCTTAATCTCTGATTTGATCTTTTTGTGTGTTGCTTCTTGGAGTTATTCTAGTAGTTAAAATATGTTGCTAAGAACGGTTAAAAAAAATTATAGAAAGAATAATTGTGATTAAAGTATTAGAAGTTTGCAATGGTTAAAAAAATTGTAGAAAGAATAATTGCGATTAAAGTATTAGAAGTTTGCTACATTTTCTTGTGAAGAGGATTCCCAGTTACACCATAATAAACTACGTGAATATGAATTTACAAGGTTGAGGAGACCTGAATCTGTCTTAGCAAATATATAATCTACAAGTTAAGGTCAATGCAGTTTAGCCGATATTATCATTGTTAAATAGGTTTATAGCCAAAATGCTGACCGCATGAGCTTGTATAAAAGGTTTAATTTTTCTTGTCGATTCGATTAAGCCCTTTATTGTCCTTTTGGTGCTTCTTGACTGTTGTCTGTGCTAAATCATTGTTAAATAGGTTTATAGCCAAAATGCTGACCGCATGAGCTTGTATAAAAGGTTTAATTTTTCTTGTCGATTCGATTAAGCCCTTTATTGTCCTTTTGGTGCTTCTTGACTTTTGTCTGTGCTAAATTATTTCACATTATAAATCCGAAAAACATCTTTTATATGGTCAAACAAACTTGTTTGCTTGAACCTCCTTTTCTTTTTTCTTTTTATTACTCGTTGCTTCATTTGATTTAGGGGTTTATAGGTCTAGACTTTATTAAAAGGCCTGTTAGATTAACTAGCAGAATTTCTCTTTGATTTACTTTTATCATCTGCATCAAACACTACCAATCGATGCCACTTCTGAGCAGTTCCAAGCTACTTACGGAAAACCGTTACTAGCAGCAAGAGATCCTAAATGTTCTGCTAAGGATGCTGAAGCAGGGGCGCTTGCTATGGAAGCATTGCACAAACAGGTTAAAATTTACTCTCTTTTACAGAAAAGTATATGTTAGTTTACCAATTCTCCCAAAAGCATAAGCTGATAGGAGGTGGGCCAACAATAGTTTTTATATTTCAACAGTCGCGAGAAAGTTATATGCAAGAACTCTTTGTGCTTGAACCCATATACAAACCCTTACAAATCGAAACATAATTATTTTTTTAATAACCAACTTTTCCTGTTACTAATCTGAATTCCGAGTAACAATTCTGGGATCTTTATCAAAAAAATCTGGGATGGAACACTTTTTATGATAGTAGTTGTTCTTTGGGAAGAAATATCTATTAATTTATTGATTTGTATTATCTTATAACAAACCAAAGGAGATTGTGTCGAAAATGATGTACTTATCTGACCGAAGGACTTCTAATCTAATAGGTCATGCCTTTCCTCCTCCGTCGAACAAAGGATGAAGTCTTGTCGGATCTTCCAGAGAAAATCATTCAAGACAGATATTGTGACCTCAGTGCTGTGCAGTTAAAACTCTATGAGCAATTTTCGGGTTCACATGCAAGACAAGAAATATCAAGTGTGGTTGAACTAAATAAAGAGTCAACAGATGTGGGAGAAAGAAACAGTGTTTCCACCAAAGCATCTTCACATGTTTTCCAGGTAAGATGGTTATCTACTGTTATCTTACTTCCTTTGATATCGGATGAGATCGTCAACTCTTAAATATCTAATGTATTAAACATCAATGTTTCAGGCTCTTCAGTATTTGCTAAAACTGTGTAGTCACCCTTTGCTTGTCCTTGGTGAAAAGATACCAGATTCAGTTGCAAGCCTTTTATCTGAGCCACCTGCTAATGCTGACATGATCTCAGAGTTGCATAAACCTTGCCACTCTCCCAAACTTGTTGCACTTCAGGAGATTCTGGAAGAGTGTGGAATAGGTGTTGATGCATCTAATTCAGAAGCTTCTGCTAGTGTTGGGCAGCACCGAGTCTTGATATTTGCTCAGCATAAAGTAAGGGTCACTTTTACTATTTTCTGAAATTCTGTGATTTCTCCTAGACTACCTCACAGGCAAGTATGGCATCTCATGTAGGCCTTTCTGGACATTATTGAGAGAGACTTGTTTCACACTCATATGAAAAGGTCAGTGTTTCCAGCCCTTTATCTTATTCAGGATGCAAGTGCCGTGAGTTGGTAGGAGGACCATTTGGAAATTGATAAACAAGAGTCATAAGCTTTTCGTTTTGGGGAATGGTCATTTTATCGCCTTGCTTTCGCAAGATGATAGTAAATAAAATGACCGGTTGTTGCTTTTTTTTTTTTTTTTTTTTTTTTTGGGTATATACTGAATGAATTATGACTATAACTGTAGTGATGAGTATAAATAGTTCAACCCATTGAATAAATACTGTTAAACTGATTGAGAGTATTTTATTTGTGCAACTTCAGAAAAATATTTGAGACTCAAGTTTACCTAGATTGAGAAGGTATATATGGATGGGAATGCCAAGTGGTTCTTTATGAACACTTGCCCTTTCCCAGATTTTAGTTCCATCTCTCAATTAAGCAAGTATTATTCAAAAGGGCTTAATGAAATTTGGCTAATTGGATTTATGTTTTATATGTTTATATACTCTAATTAGATCTTTGTTATGCAGTGTGACTTACTTGCGGTTGGATGGATCAGTTGAACCAGAAAAACGGTTTGATATTGTTAAAGCTTTCAATTCAGACCCTACAATTGATGCCTTACTGCTCACAACACATGGTACGCTCTTTTGTTTCAAGGCTTAATTACTGAAAAGGTCTGCAAGGAAGTTGCTAAAATCTCTTCACTGTTTTCTAGTTGGTGGCCTTGGGCTGAACTTGACATCTGCTGACACGCTCATTTTCATGGAGCACGACTGGAATCCTATGCGAGATCATCAGGTAATTATATACTAGTTCATCGACAAGTAGAGTCAAGAAATTCATTATTGAAGGTGGATGCAATGGCAAAAGTCAATGAGATTCTAACTCGGGCCATTTGTTGACTTTTTGTTTTTGTTTTTTCCTTTTCTTTTGGAGTCGAGAGTCATTTGTACACAGCTAATGAACAGGGGAAACCGACCACCAAGCACATTATTTATGATATTGAATTGGCGTTTTATTAATTTGTGTGCAGGCAATGGATAGAGCACACAGGCTAGGTCAGAAAAAAGTTGTCAACGTCCATCGTCTAATAATGCGTGGCACTCTGGAAGAGAAAGTTATGAGCTTGCAAAGGTTTAAAATATCAGTAGCCAATGCAGTCATCAATGCAGAAAATTCTAGCATGAAAACAATGAATACAGACCAGTTGCTTGACCTCTTTGCATCGGCTGAGACCTCTAGAAAGGTATCAGTCTCTTCATGTGTCGTCTATGACGCATGTTTGCGCTAAGTATCTTGTCGGTTACGGTTTTCTTTCTTGTCAGTGGCCTTTAATTTTCTCTCGTTTTTTTATCAGGGAACTTCTGTATCGAAGCAATCAGAGAATAACTTTGACGGAGTTGGCAAACTAACGGGCGGGAAGAAGGGGTTAAAAGCCATTCTTGGTGAGCTGGAGGAGCTGTGGGATCAATCGCAGTATACAGAAGAATACGATCTGAGTCAATTCTTGTCAAAACTAAGTGGCTGAACCGAGCTTGTTCTGTTTGTACAGAGGATGTATATTTTTCTGGAGCAAATCAGGCCAGCAAATTTTGACACTCAAATCTGCCTATCGCTTACCCAATTTTTCTTGGTTTTATTTATTCTTTTAGCCCTCCTGCATGCTTTATATTTTGCCATGCAGGAGGTTACAGTGGTTGTTGGTTCAAAAGAAAAATACTAACTGTAGACCATAGGTTTTGGGAAGGGAAGAGAATTGTAAATTTTTTTATTATTATTATTGTAAATACAATCAGCTTCTCCTTTTCCTACTAAAATCAATTATGACTGTTAATTATCTTGCTCTGCTCTTGTACAACTAGTTTGCCGAGTTGATAACCTCGGATATCCTGCTGGCCAATTCAAATACAACACTAGATTAAGACATGATATATTATTATATTAATAACAAAGAATGGTGTGTCATAAAATTTTTTATTCATAAGTGATGTATAAAAATAATAGCATTTAATAAAATAAAATGCAAAGTGGGCCAAATAGGCTCTAAAACTTGAACAAATTTTTATGTGCTTTGAATACTAATCGGCAGGTTAGTGAAATTCTGTTGGTAGTCCTAACAACACTCTTGAGGTCTCTTGAAAGCTCAGCATCGGGTTCTTTCTGGATTTTTTGAGCTTCAGCTTCATTTACAACCTGAACAATGAAAAGGGAAAATGTTTGAATATAAGAAGAAAACACAAAAGGACTGGTATTCCTCTAAAATTTGTCCGACCAGTTTTGCTCTCTTACCCCGTCAAAACAATGTACATTGTTGTCCCTTATACCATGCAAGAAATCTAAGAAAAGCACAGAGAGGTGATTAAATTACCATATAAAACAATTTAATTAGCTAGATGAAGCAGTTAGTTATCACACTACACTACCTGAATATGCTGCATCTTTGAATATCAGTAAACTGCGAGGCATCAATAGTACAGAAAAAGGATGGTAATTGCTGGAATCTTTTCCAGTCTCCAAGGCTCCTTCGTCGAGACTCTTTTCCTTCACATTAACTGTCGATGTGTTTGTTGTATCCAATCTGAATCTTGAATGGGGAGTGAAGTCCATTACGACAGGCGAGCCAAGAGATAGAATTGCTACTACTGGAAAATAAGCAGGCCCATCCTGATGTGCCTGTACATTAGACCACAATCGAAGCAAAGCAAGACCATGTATGCTTAAGATAAGTACAAAATGCAAAGACAAATATGAACTTAATACTCTTAAGCTCCACAATCTGAAAACTAAGCGTATTTCTTTTCACGATCAGTTCTATAGATCATCAGACACTATTGATGTGTCTGCTTCACATTCAAATGGAATGGGCTCCACTAGCCTGGATCAAACCGAATGCTTGTGAATAACTTGTTCCTGATCTATGAGCGCTTAATAAGTTCAAGCTCGAACCAAACCAAATACCAACTCTTCCAGAGAATTATAAAACGGTTATGCAGTCATAAAAGGGAAAAAAAAAAAATGACGACAGGTCAGCTGAAGTAATAAGAAGTATCTTTTGAGAAAAGATGCGAAACAATCTGTCAAGCCATGAGAGTATTTATTAGCCAAAGCATAAAAGCTCTATCCTATTCTCTACCTAGCCCATAAAAGGATCATTGGGAGGATGAACAAAAAATACAAGAAACCAAGGAATTACGTAGAAGTGATAGAGGGGGAAGAAGGCCATAAAACAAAACAATTTAGTAGAAAAAGAGAGAGAAAATAAAATAAGAAAGAAATAGAGATATGCAAGACCACAGTTTGACTGAATCAAAATAACCATTCTTCATCCTCGTCGTTCTCTCTATTATAATACCCTAATGGGAACTTAGAGCTTTCCTACATTCCCCCTTGGATTATGCTTTTGTTTGGTTATCTCATTTGAATACTCTTTCCATTTTCTTGAAAGAAAGAGAGAGGAACTAGTGCAGTGCAGCCTCATAGAAGAAAACTAGTATTGAAGGAAGTAAAAACAAATAAAGGTTAGGTAGTGCTGACTTACCATGATTCCTTGGTTAGGAAGGTATTCATTGATAAGAACATGATTGATTGGTGCAGGGAATAAAGCTGATTCTTGACATATTTTTTCCGTAACCTTCATTAGCCATGGTGGCACTGAAAGATAAACAGAGGAAAAAACCATAAATTAAGTAGTGTAGCCATGGATTCCACCATACAAATGTTAACTTCATCAAGGTTTTAAATAATGTGCTGAGATGGGTTGAGTTAACGTGAAGCAAACTAAGTAATTGTATCAAATGAATGAATGAATGAATCGTTGATTAACAATAAGTATGAGTGAATGTCTACTTAATTAATCACTTACGTTGTTGTGAGAGAAGACCCTTTTCATGGACAACGCCGCCTGCCAACCCAAAAATGCCAATCAAAAGGAATCAAATTTATTTGCTATAATATGATATGATACCAAATCAAACCCAGCTTACCCCAATTCTGCAGCCTTCTGTTCTTTAACGATTTCCACTTGGATACAGGAGCCGAATTGATCTTCAATTTTTAAAATACATGAAAATTGATTGAACCATTAGCAGAGCAGAGCAGAGAAATTCGCGAGCGAACAAAAAAAAAAAAAAAAGGAAAAAGATTTTACAGACAGTATTGAGAAGGAGGGCTTGGTGGTGTTGAGTGATGAAATCCGGGATATACATGAGAGTTGGCACAGATCCAACTTTGAACTTCTCCACATTATTAGCTTCTTCTTCTTCTTCCATTCAAATTGTTTTCTTTCTTCTTTTGCTTTTCGCCGGTCGATCCAAACACCTCACAGTCACACCGGAGACGGAGACAGAGAGACAGTCCTTTATTTTATTTCATAAAAATATTAAAATATTCTCCAGACTTTCTGTTTTCTTTCATTGTCTCATTCTCCTAAATCAGATTTTAATACATAATTTTTAATTATTTTTATAAAAATTCTGAATCCTAACAATCTCGAATCAATTCCCTTGACAATGTCTCGATAAAAATCATATCCATAAAATCCTAAAAAAATCAAATCTCAAATATCCCTCTCCCTAGCTTCATTGTTTCTCTGAACACATATAATAACTGGGTCAAAATTATATGATTAATTTGCGCCAAGAAATATTAAAGATTATGAATGTTTCATCTTGCAAATATAAATATAAATAATTGAGCCAAAAAAAACTTTAGACGAATGAACACACACAATAAATAATGTGATATGTAATACATGACTGAAAAATTTTACACAGACATTAAGACCAAGGTTAAAATTTAAAAAAAAAAAAAAAGTAAAGGTTTTAGTTTAGAGAGTTCAATGGTTAAAACTATAATATTAGTAAAAATTGGAGCATAAACAATTCAATGGTTAGATTTTAATTATGTTTTTTGTGCACATCGTATCATATCAACGTTTGAAACTGAAAAACAAATGGAAGTGGACGGTGAGTGCAAATTGGTAGTTTTTTTTTTAATAGATCGGATGGCAAAAATGTAGTGTTCTAAATAATAAGGTTCATTTAAACATAATAGTATAAAAATCAGTGTGTATTTTAGTATTTTTTTCTTTTCCAGATTAATGCAACCAAAATACTGGTGCAACATGACACAAGTTAAAAAATATATATATGAATTATTTTTAATTGATGCTAAAAAAGAACAAAATGTGACCAAATTTACTTTTTTTTTAAGACTTGCAATTATTATGTTAATTTTTTGGCAAAAATTGAACAAGTGGAACGTGACACAGGTCGATATAATGAGCTGTGCATATGGTTTAAAAAGAGTAAAATTATTGTTTTGCCCTTACTTTGGAAAAAATAAATATAAATTGTTAGAAAAGTGATGTTGGGAAATACACAAATTTATACAATAATAAAATTAAATACCTCAGTTTCAAAATAATTGAGTAAGTATTTAATTCATTGATTCCATTAAGTCAATTACTAAAAATTACTACTACTTAAGTAATTAAATCGTTCGAGTATTTTGTTATATTTTTTTTTTAAAAAATTAGTAAAATGACCTGTTAAAATAACATTTTTTAAGAAAATGACCTAATTATCTAAAAATTAAATTATTAGTCCCAAGCCCATGTGGACTGTTCAAAATACCCTTATTCGGCCAAATTTTGTTACAATCTGTAACAAATATTGTTACGGATTGTAACAATACTTGTTACGACATGTAACAAATGTTGATACAAATCGTAACAAACAAATGTGTGATAAATATGAGATATTTCACCCAAATTTTGTTATAATCTGTAACAAATATTGTTACGTACAACAAGTAACAAATGTTGATACAAATCGTAACAAACAAATGTGTGATAAAAATTAGATATTTTGTTATATATGTGTATCAAAAGTTGTTACCTATTGTAACAAAAAAATATTATAGTCTGTAACAATATTTGTTACAGATTGTAACAAATTTTGGACGAATAGGGGTATTTTGGACAGTCTGGATGTATGTGAATGGGCGTAGAGGCTAATAATTTAATTATGACAAACTCAGGTCAATTCCTTAAATCTAAAGCTAAAAACAGATTATTTAGCTAAAAATCTCTTATTTAAATTATGTATTAGAATTTAGGTATTCACTATAATTTTTCTGGTTGAAACTGCGGAAATGTTGCGAAATATATGTTGGATATCACCTATAGTCATCCACCCCAACATTATATAATATCAAAGGGCAAGATTATATACCAATGATCTTGATAAATCTGCTTTTCATGGATGCACATCTAGCCAAGCAAGCTTTAATACATTCAGCTTAACTAGAAAAAGTAAAACGGATGTGTGATGTATAGAAAGATATTTTTACACCTTCACTCCATTATATCTATTGTATGTAATTGTTTATGATCAGTCATTTAAATCGATCTCGATATCCCTATATATATACATGTATGCGTGTGTGTGTGCGCGCGCCAAAGGGACTTTCCGTACAGCAGTCAGCGGACACATTGTGCTAATCACATGTTATTAATTAATGTGGCACATTTGAAAAGGCAGGGTGATAATTGGTACAAATACGATACGATCATCAACACTACAAATATATGATCTCAATCTATACTGTAATGTACTGTACCCTTGTTAATTATTCGCTACGCACGTATACAAATACAATATATATGGAATGATCTCTCTCTCTCCTTGATGATCTAATTGCCTTCATTAAAGTCTCTCTTTTCGTGTTTGCTTAATTAACGCGGGCGATATTATTGATAGAAACCAAAAAGGAAAACAAAATTAACCGAATAAATAAATGAAGGATGATATAGGGAAACAAAGAAAAAGAAAAAAACGGTGCTAGTAAAGCATAGCATAGCATAGTATAGAGGCAGAGGCAGACGCAGAGGTGATGAGAGGGCCGGGAATGCATGTTGACGTTGAAATTAGAGACTGTAGGGAGGAGGCCATGGGAGACCCTTGACATCGCCGCAGAGCAAGGCGTTGTCGGGGAGATTGTATTCGTCGCGGAGAGACCTCGCCGGAGACAGCACGCTCACGTAGAGCTGCTGGCCAAGGTATCGCCTCTCCGTCTGCTCCGACCTCAAGTTCCACATGCCCGCGTTGTCGAAAGTCAGCATGATCGCCGCCCACGACTTGGGGAACACCTGCACCGTGTGCCTGCTCACCGCGTCCAGAAGGTTGTACCTCTTCCTCTTCTCAGGGCTCCACCGCCCGGGCTCAACCCTGAACAGATGTAGTTGATCCATGAGGGCACAAACAAACAAACGAATTAATTTAGTATTAGTTTCAGTACTTACGCCACCGCGAAGAATGAGTATCCGTCCAGATGCCACGACTGCAGGCTCTTCTCGTGGTTCTCGAAGATTATCTCCACGAAGTTCCGGAACGTCTGGTTCACCACGTTGGTGTCCACCGTCACCTTGTCAACCAGGTTGGCCGGCGGCTCGTCCGAGATGATATTGTAGTCGAACACCTTGTTGGTCACACCGTAGTACTCCGCCAGCTTCAGCGGCGTGTAAGTGTCGGCGTGGGAGACCCCGTTGATCGCGTACCGCAGCTTCCCCTGCACCCTGGCGGCGGAGTTGGCCAGCTTGATGGTCCGCGTGATGTTGATCTTCCCGTAGTGGTACGACCCCTGCGGGTTGGGCCTGGCCGCGCTGGCCGTGAGGTTCCACCTGAAGGACCGGAACTGGTTGAGGGACCATGCCCACCCGGCTGGCACCTCGCCCACGTCCGGCGAGGGAGGGGCACGAGCGCGCTTCCCCCCCGCGGCGTTGTCGTAGCGGATGACGGCCTTGCCGGCGAGGACGTTCTTGGTGAAGCGGGTGGAGGCCACCACGAGGTAGTCCTTATCGGGGGATTTGTCGGCGGTGACGAGGACGGAGAAGCACTGGCCGAGGTGGACGTCGAGGGAGTCGTAGGTGTTCTGGACGGTGTGGGAGCCCTCCATCTCGACGAGCTTGAGAGGGTGGCCCTGGATCCTCAAGTTGAGGGAGTTCTTGAGGCCGACGTTGCAGATCCTGTACTTGTACGTCTTGCCGGGCTTCATGGTGAAGAGGGGCTTGTCGGTGCCGTCGCCCTTGGCGGGGCCGTTGCCGTTGATGAGGACTCCGTCGGGGCGGCCGAGGGAGCGGCCGATGTCGAGGTACTTGCGGAGGGTGGTGTGGCTCTTGGAGTACCAGTCGCCGATGAGGAGGGTGTAGTCGTCCTCCGGGTCGGCGTAGGGGACGGGGATGAGGAGGCGGCTGTTGACGCGGAGGCCGCCAAAACCGCCGGCGGCACGGTGGACGGAGGTGGTGGGATAGTAGAAGTAGCTGCCGATCTGGTCCTTCACCTGGAACCTGTACGTGTAGTTGGTCCCAGGCAGAATGGGGCAATTTGTGCCAAGCACTCCGTCTTGCCACGAGTTCTTACGCTGCTGGATCCCCATCCTGTCAAGCACTCCGTCAACCAATACCATCATAATATATACATATATGAATTGATATATATATATATAGATAGGAATATATAAGAGAATGAATGCATATATAGGTACCATGTGAAGAGGATAGGCTCGTCGAGGTTGTTGAAGACGTTGAGGACGATGTTGTTGTTGGTGGTGGAGTTGATGTTGGGGCCAGGGAACTGGCCGTTGATGAGGATGCCTTGCTGTGGGACCCCCAGCGGAGAGATGGTTCCGTAGGTGACGTTCCATGTGAAGAAAAGGTAAGGGTCTTCTGCCTTCACCACATTATTCCAAACCAAACATAATGCCGCCAACACACTAATAATCATCGACAACCTTCCCATCTTTCTATATATATTTTTTTTTTGATTGATTGATTAATTAATTATAACTTGACTTATTATTGATGATTCATATATGATCACACGCAAATCTTTTATCTACATATAATCGACTACTTTTAATGGTAATGGTAATGGTAATGATTCCTCCTCCTATACCAAAAAAAATAAATAAATAAATAAAACTCCTTCCTATTACATGTGTGTGTGTGTGTGCATATATATATGAAGGGAATGATCAAACGAGAGAGAAAAAAAATGAATATAATATCCGAAAGAGAAAGGAGAAGGGGGTTGGAGATTTATACAAGACAGAAAGAGCGTCTGGACCATTCAAACGTTCAAAGCCAAAGAAAGAGAGAGAGAGAGAGAGAGAAAGAGTCTCTTCTCTTGGCTTCCTTTGCGCTTTTCCTCTCATCTTTTACTAATTTTAACCCCACTTTCCTCACCCTATACATACACATTCTAATTATATTCCATCCAATTGACCTAGCCCTATTAATATATCACACTCTATATATGCCATTTTCCTCTCATCTTTCACTAATTAATCTAGCACTATATATCACACTCTATATATAGGGATATCGGGATCGATTTAAAAACTCTATGTTTTTTTTTTTTGGCCAATATTGACTTTTTTTCTCAGTGATAACATCTGTCATTATATTTTTAATATTTCAAAACACGGGCAGGGCAGTTTTTAAAATCAAACCTAAAAATGGCTACCTATTATAATTTCCCTTTATTTTATTCATTTCTTAATTTCCATGGATTTCGAAAGGAACCTCGAATCACCTAATTGGATTCTTTTGTTTTTTTTATTATGTGTATTTTCTTTAGAGGATGCTGTATTGTTTGAAAGTTTTCATCCTTTATTGTTTTATTAGTTCTTATCAAAAGAATTTGGATTACTCCCACATATATATATATATATATATATTTACTACTTTTTCTTTCGGCGATTTCGTGGGGTTTGCTTCTCCATCTGAATCCTATTTTGGGCTTTGTAACTTATTCATATTCAATATTATTTTCTCAAACAATATCTATCCGATCGTTTATTCAGTTTGGGAAGTCCGACACCGTAGTATGATGTCTCTAAGAGAAATTTTAACACATCAAGGCGCTTCTGCTGGAGTATTTACACCTGGCTTGAATTTGGATGGCTCACCATTTCAATTAGAAGAAGATCCTGCATCACATATAATGAAGAAAGACACAGAGATTGATTTGAATATGCAAGGTCCACTTGAAGAGTCTGAAACAAACCTGAAAAGCCCAAAGTTGGAAGATGTGTCATCTCCATGGATGGATACAATGGTCTTTGGCAGCAATCCTGACATAAGCATGAAGGTTGAAGATGGTGGGTGGGATTTGCTTTCTGTGCCTAAAAATGAGTATTTTAGTCCTGATTCTGTTAAGGTGGAGCCTGATTCTTACCATGACACTACGTTGCTGAAACAACTAAGCTCTTGGAATTTTCTAGCAATCCAGAAGAAGAAGGCATGATGAAGGATTTCTCCAGCAACCCAGAAACAAGCATGTCGAAAAATCCTGCTGAAAATGGCGAGCTTATGAACTGGATTAAATTCGCGAGGAATTCTTGGCTCAAGAATTGTCAGTTTCTTCAAGATTGTGCAATACGCTTCTTGTGCATTTTGTCATTAGACCGGTATGGCCTAATGGATTTGACTTACATCCTCGCTTATTTGGGATTTAAGATTTTACTTATTCTGGAATGTTTCTGTTGCTGCTTGAGTTAAAAACTTTTTACTTTTTCATTTGTTTGATTGCAGTTTCGGAGATTATGTATCTGAGCAGGTTGTTTCCCCAGTACACAGGCATTAGGTGTTGTGTTCAAATACATGCATCCCACTTTAGTTCATGAAACATTGAATATGTTGCTGGAGATGCAGGTAAACCTCATGTAAGCGTATGCTTATAAGTTCTTTTCTTTCAATTGCTATATACTCTCTTGGTTTTGTTCATTTATGTTTTCCATCTTTTGATGTTCCATTTTTCTTTTCGTCTGATATTTATTTATATTCAGTGTAGACCAGAATGGGAAATAAGCCATGGAAGCCTGTTCTGTTGGGTATGGGTAATATTTGTTTGCTACTGGCATCTAGGGATATCTTGGACATCCTATGATAGGGGTTAGTTCATGAGACGTATGGTGTATGGTACCATCTTTTCTTTTTCCCCAGTTACCTCACCTTTTCCTTGAATTGCATACAATTGCACATCAGATTCCCTGTAACTGTACATCTGTTATGTTAGAAATGAATCTGAATACATTTTTTTTCCTAAATTGTGATTACTGTAACCTCTGTGCATTAGGAGATGCTTCATGAACTGCTTGGACGTGTTCTCCCAGGGTTTAGGGTTGATGATGTCCGAGCAGTCGCCGCCGATACTTTGATACCAACGGCAGCTTCTATTGTTCGTCTACAGTCCTTAGTTGGGATATATTACTGGAAAAATACCATAAATGACCCCTGAGTTTTTAGGTAATACCAAGACCTCTCCTTCAGTTTACTATAATTCCTTAGTCACCCTTAAGTTTGTAAATTCGGTTCAATTTTAACCCCTGCGTTGACTGAGCGTTGAGAATCTAATGATTTTTTTTTATAATTCCATAAATACCCTTACTGCCACATCAGTTATCCACAATAGGAATTGCCAAATAAGCTATTTTAGTTTAGGTATAACTCTATCCCTAAATTATCAAAACCAAATGAAAGAAAAAAAAATCTCGGGTTGTGAAGATCGGGGTTCTGCGGTCGGCGATCGGAGGGTCGGGGTTCAGGGGGTTAGTCGGAGGTGGAGGCGGGGTTCGTGGGCATGGGCGGAGGCTGGGTCGGGGGCTGAGGCAGAGGCGGAGGCGGGTTTCATCGGCAGAGGCTGGGGATTTGGTGGGGGAGGCGGGGTTTGGAGGTCGAGGGTCGGGGGTCGGCGTTTGTGGGTTCTTCAAAGCAAGCACCGGTAGTGGGCGGAGGCTGGGGTCGGGGGCGGAGGCGAAAGCAGGAGGCTGGGGTCGGGGGGTCGGCTTCGAAGGATCATGGCTCGCGGGTTGCTCGGAGGGTTGGGGGCGGAGGCGGAAGGCTGGGGTCAGGGGCGGAGGCGGAGGCGGGAGGCTGGGGTCGGGGGCGGAGGCGGAAGCAGGAGGCTGGGGTCGGGGGGTTGGCGTTCGAAGGATCGGGGCTCGGGGGTTGCTCGGAGGGTCGGGGGCGGAGGCGGAAGGCTGGGTTCAGGGGCGGAGGCGGAAGGCTGGGTTCAGGGGCGGAGGCGGAGGCGGGAGGCTGGGGTCGGGGGCGGAGGCGGAAGCAGGGTTTGGGGGCGGAGGCGGAGGCGGAGGCGGGGTTCGGGGGCTGAGGCGGGAGGCTGGGGTCAGGGGCGGAGGCGGACGCGGGAGGCTGGGGTCGGCCGGTCGACGGAGGTTTACGTTTCTCAATTTTTTTTTTCTGAATTTGTTGAACAGTCAATATTGTTTGGTGGTGGTGGTGTTGTTTTTTTTTTTTTTTGGCTTGAAACTTAGTATTTGGTTGCACGAATAAAAAAAATATCTTATAAGTTTATTGATATCAAGCAAAAACGACGTAGTTTTATGTATGGGTATTATTGACATTTTGCATCATTTTTCAACGCTCAGTCAACGCAGGGGTTAAAATTGAACCGAATTTGCAAACTTAAGGGTGACTAAGGAATTATAGTAAACTGAAGGGGGGGTCTTGGTATTACCTAAAAACTCAGGGGTCATTTATGGTATTTTCCCTTACTTGATTTGGACGATTTAAGTCCATCCACTAGCAGGTAACTTTTATGGTTCGTTTCACTCATGTTTCTCTTCGCTTCTATTTTCTTTTTCTTTTTGTCATTGTTAGGTAACATATCACCTAGTGACTTTTTGTCATTGTTAGGTAACATATCACCTAGTGAGTGTCTACCTATATAAACGAAGAGGAAAAAATACCTAAATGCACCCTATCATTGTGCTATTGTGTTTAAATGCACCTTATTATTTTAAACACTACACATTTGTACCCTAATGTATTAAATTATACTAAGTTGCACCCTGTTTCTAACACCGTTAACTTTTTAGGGGAAAAAAAAACTTAAATGCACCCTATGATTGTGCTACTGTGTTTAAATGCACCCTATCATTGTGCTATTGTGTTTAAATGCAACCTATTGCTTAAACATTACACATGTGCACCCCAATCTATTGAAATTATACGAAATTGCACCTCAATCTATTTTGGCACTAAAAGGGGAAAAAAAAACTTAAATGCACCCTATGATTGTGCTACTGTGTTTAAATGCACCCTATCATTGTGCTATTGTGTTTAAATGCAACCTATTGCTTAAACATTACACATGTGCACCCCAATCTATTGAAATTATACGAAATTGCACCTCAATCTATTTTGGCACTAAAATATATAATTTTCCTTAATTTCTCTAAAAATATTTCAATTTATATATAGTGCTAAGGAATGAAATTAATAGCTTCAACCAAGTAAATATTGACATTAACAACTTCAATTAAGTTTTTGATACAAACATCTTCAAATAAGTGCAATTACATGCCATCACTAATATAATAAAAAACATAGTTAAAGCATATAGTTTAGCCATGCCATATATATATGTTCCAAAAAAAAAATCCGTGGAAAGAAACAAATTAACGTATAAACGTGCATCAACAAGAGTTTCCATAATGTGAGTGATAGTCCCCTAAATGACCAAATAAAGCCTTTGATTATTATTATTATTATTATTATTTTGGACCAAGTAGGAGAAAATAAAAATCTTCTTGCATGAACATTACTGTTTTTGGAAAGAAACGTTAGGATTTATCCTTCTTAAATATGATCTTGTAGATTTAAGAGTCCAATACCATAAAACAAATATAGACTATAGAGTACTTCTAATTAAGGTCTAAAAGCAACCTAAATGTTTGCTGATTTTCTTTTAAGGCATTCCTTTAATTTTCTTGGACATTGAGGATTGCCTCAACACTCTTCCAACAGATTAAGACTTTAAAAAAACAATACATTTCATTTTTGAGATGTTTAAAACTTGCATCCTGCTTGCAGTGTGATGAATTTGTTGGCAGAAATCTATTCCCAGGAAGAAATAATTCCTAAGATGTTGGGGACAATAACAATTAACAGATGGCCAAGGGATTGATTCCAATCGATCGTCGTTGCTATAACTTCTCCAGCATATTTATCAATCTGCTAAACTCGTTATGAACTTCAACCAATTCTATATAATTTTTAGTTTTCCATTTTTGCTATTTAAATGTTTGATACAATTTTCGAGGACATCTTATGTCTGCCAATATTTATTGTTCAAACTTGTAAATAATAATGCATAGGCGAAGTTAAAATTTCTGTTTAGCATATGTGTCAAGTTTGTTGATTAGAGAGAGAGAGAGAGCTATATATGCATGGACAGAGTGTAATGTTAAACAGTGCGCTGTTTTTTTAGGGAGGGTTGGTTAATCTGAAGAGCTGGTCAACGTAGGTGCAGGCAATATTGAACTGGATTATGGGAACTAACTAACAAAGACGTAGCTAGCTAATTCACGATTTAGGCATATATATATATATATATATGTATATATGATATCAAAGGAAGAGCGCAAAGGCAGGGATATTTCCCATTCCCAGGAAAAAGGGCCGGGGTTGGTTACTGAATACCGGCCAAAATAGGGGTTTTACGGTTCCAAAAACATAACAAAAAACGGACTGTCTAATCATCGATCCATATTGTACTAGCTTTGTAGTAGTGTTGTTATATATATAACAAAGGGCCATGCAAAAGGCCTCTCCCTCTCCATCGTACGTGATGACCGGAAGAGACTAGCTACGTACCTATAGTAGTCCACTGCTGCCCGGGCCGGGAATATAGTATTCCCTTAAAACTATAATATATATATTATGTGAATCACATCGTTGGCAATCTTCTTCTTCAAATAAGGGAGTAGTGGATATTATCTGTCTCTCATCATTTATATACATATAATTGGGTGCAGTGGGTAATTAGGAGATCAGACATTGCATATGGCGGCCGCCGCGTGTGGTGGTATGATGTTGGTGGTGCTGCTCGCCCTCGCCCCCGTGGCTGTGGTGAAGGCAGAAGACCCTTACCTTTTCTTCACATGGAACGTCACCTACGGAACCATCTCTCCGCTGGGGGTCCCACAGCAAGGCATCCTCATCAACGGCCAGTTCCCTGGCCCCAACATCAACTCCACCACCAACAACAACATCGTCCTCAACGTCTTCAACAACCTCGACGAGCCTTTTCTCTTGACTTGGTGCGTGAACAATTAACGACTAACTCATTCATTCTTTAATTTGATGATTCATTACAACATTACATTACATTACATTTCTTCGATTCATATAATACTAATATGCATGCATGCGTGGGAATATATACATAGGATGGGGATCCAACACAGGAAGAACTCGTGGCAAGATGGCGTGCTTGGAACCAACTGCCCCATTCCGCCGGGCCGCAACTTCACGTACCACTTCCAAGTCAAGGACCAAATCGGCAGCTACATCTACTACCCCACCACCGCCGTCCACAGAGCGGCCGGGGGCTTCGGGGGCCTCCGCGTCAACAGCCGCCTCCTCATCCCCGTCCCCTACGCCGACCCCGAGGATGACTACACCGTCCTCATCGGCGACTGGTACCTCAAGAGCCACACCACTCTCCGCAAGTTCTTGGACAGCGGGCGGTCTCTGGGAAGGCCGGACGCAGTCCTCATCAATGGCAAATCCAACAGGAAGAAGAAGCCGCTCTTCAGGATGAAGCCCGGAAAGACGTACAAGTACAGAATCTGCAACGTGGGTCTCAAGGACTCTCTCAACTTCAGGATCCAAGGTCACCCCATGAAGCTGGTGGAGATGGAGGGCTCTCACACCGTGCAAAACACCTACGACTCCCTCGACGTCCACGTCGGCCAGTGCTTCTCCGTCCTCGTCACCGCCGACAAACACCCCAAGGACTACTACATGCTGGCCTCCACCCGATTCACCAAGCGCGTCCTCACTGCCAAGGCCGTCATCCGCTACACCAATGCCCCCCGCGGTTTGGCCAGCAGGCCCTCCGAGGACGACGTCCCCGCTGCCCCTGCCGCTGGAGGCTGGGCCTGGTCCCTCAACCAGTTCCGCTCATTCCGGTGGAACCTCACTGCCAGCGCTGCCAGGCCCAATCCTCAGGGCTCGTACCACTACGGCAGGATCAACATCACCCGCACCATCAAGCTCGTGAACTCGGCCGCTACCGTGAATGGCAAGCTCCGGTACGCGATCGACGGCGTGTCCCACGTCAATCCGGTTACCCCACTGAAGCTGGCGGAGTACTACGGAGTAGGCGACAAGGTGTTCAAGTACGACAGCATGATGTCTGCCGGCAAATCAGTAGTGGCGGGGGGCAGGAATATGAGTCTGGCTCCAAATGTCCTGAAGCAAACCTACCGGAACTTCGTGGAGATAATCTTCGAGAACCACGAGAAGAGCCTGCAGTCGTGGCATTTGGGCGGACATTCATTCTTCGCAGTGGCGTAAGTAGGCTAAGTTTCTTTCTGAATTTGAATAATAAAAATGACCAAGTTTGTTTTGGGATATATGATCATGTGCGTGCGTGCGTGCAGCGTTGAGCCCGGGAGGTGGAGGGCGGAGAAGAGGAGGAAGTACAACCTGGTGGACGCGGTGAGCAGGCACACCATTCAGGTGTTCCCCAAGTCGTGGGCGGCCATCCTCGTGACGTTTGACAATGCGGGAATGTGGAATCTGCGGTCGGAGGTGACGGAGAACAAGTATTTGGGACAGCAGATGTACGTGAGCGTGTTGTCGGAAGCACGGTCGCTGAGGGACGAATACAACATCCCGGACACAGCCTTGCTCTGCGGCATCGTCAAACACTTGCCCAAGCCCCCTCCATACACCATCTAATCTATTCTATTCGTTTACATACATTTCCACAATAACTTATATTTATTTTTGTTCAATAAAACCCCCCTAATTTGGTCCCAATCTAATCCTTTTTACGTGCCCACAACACCTTATTCACTCTTCATAATACGCTCTACCAATTAACTCACACCGCACTTAATTGGACAGCCAGAGCAGAGATCTAAACATTATTTTGTAATAATATAATCATACTTATCAATATTTTAATTATATACATAGATTGTTTCAGGATTGTAAGAATCTAAGAAGTAACTTATTGCCATGTTTTCAGCTCTCATCAAAGCTCATCCCATTACTATATATATAATCCAACAATTCAAACTCTCATTATTATTATTATTGGGAGTATATAACATCAAGTTACGGCTATCGATATATGAAAACTCTTCGATAAACCATCGGTATCAGCAAGCCAACCCAAACTTTAGTGATTAACTACTGATTTATATATATATAAGTTGAGTAGTTGCAAGAAATACATGAGTAGCTGTTTGTCCATGTGAAGCGAATCTCGTGTCATCAGTGGGAGTCTTGTCTATATATATATATATATATCCAGTCGTCATCTTAGAGAGGGCACTATGCTAGTGCTAATGCAACTGTCTTATTCGTTCAAAATAATGAATATATATTGAAAAAATTAACCAAACCAAAGAAAGTTGGACATACAATGCAATGCAATACAATACAATACAATACACCATATGCTAATATTTGTATATATATAGCTTGCTTGATGGTACATTAATACGTAGCTACATCTATTTTTGGGAGTGAAACAGAGAAATGTTGAGCGCAACATGTATAATGAATTAAAAGATGAATGGGAGGAGTGAGAGCAGTGGGGACGGACCTGTAAAGAGTGAAAGGTCTGGTATGGTACGGCGATGATCACCCAATGGATGGCATGTGGAGCAGAAAGAAGCATGTAGCCAAGGTCAACTTGCCCACTTCAACATATATTCATGACTTAGAATCAAATCAAAATCAAAATCATATTTCATTTATTATTACATGAGTCGGCAAGTCATCCTTGGCTGCACAATTCTTGCCCATTTCCACAGGCAAGCCATTTAGGGTGAGTGAGAGACTAGCAATTCAATTCGGACTACTTAGACTTGAGAGAGAGAGAGAGAGAGAGATGAAAATAAATCATCAAGACATATTCATATATATAGAAAAAGAGAGTGTGCGGTGTGGAAAAACTGATACGGAGATGATGATTTGAGTGTAGTTTAAAAGGCTAAATATGCACATAAAAGAGGCGTTCAGGTGATTAATTGTGATAAGGACGGCTGTCTCTCTTTATCAATAAATAAATAAATAAACAATAAAAAGAAGAAGAAAGGAAGGAGGAAGGAAGGAAGGAAGGAAGGGCCCAGCAAGCAAAGTGTGTCATGTGGACGAAAGTAAAGTAAAGGATAAGGTTGTGTTCCACATTTGGCCACCGTCGTCACCAACTCTTCTCAATTTCTGTTTCTGCCATATCCCCATTTATGTGTATATATATAAATAGCTGGAAAAGAATCAGAATAAGAAGATAGTAGAAAAAAAAATGAGGTGATTATGATCTGAAAAGGGCAATCCCACTTGCATATGGCAATTAAGGCAGAAATAGAAAAGAACCAAGAAGCGGTCAGTGTCTCAAGATACGGTGCTGTTGCTACACTCACACACGTCACATTCTCATTATTATTACCAATTTTGATGATACATACAAGTCAAGGTCAGAAAGGCTGAGTGGTGGCCACCCACCATCCTCTTGGTTTACACTTTAGAATCATAATATATATACCTATTATAGATAGATAGATCGATCGCAAGAGGTCTATTTATCTTCAATCTAGTAATACCATTAATAGTAATAGTCATAGTCATAGTAAATAGTAGTAGTTTGTAGCTCCATTCATCCCAAATAATACAATATTAATATTGCACTATATGTATATATATATAAAAAAATTATAATATACACGCTCACCCATGATGACTTCACTTTTACTTGTTCATAACATATTCACGTGCACTTGTTTCTAAATTCTAATATACGTACGAAGCACCAGCACCAACACAGCAGGCAGAGATTTAAATAAATAAAAGGGTATCAATTTCCAAAATGCATGAGAGTTGTAGTAACAAGTATAGGGAAGAGCGTTGAGGAGGAGGAGGAGTAGTGAGTGAGTGAGTGAGTGCGTGATGAGTGCTCAAACACCGAGACCGAGGTGAGCTCTTGTTGGCTTTTGCCATTTCAGTTTTTAGGATTCCTTTTGTTAGACTCCGCTGGATCACATTCACATTCCAATTCACATTCACCCAGGCCAGGCCAGCCACTGCAATAACTGCAGAATATGTCGCAACTTGACACCACACACGTTCTAAATCAATAAGATAAGAAAGAAGAAAAAGGGACCATTTTTATTTCTTTTTTCTTTTCCATTTTAATACCATAAAGACATGGCAAAATGTCTCTTAGCCTTTATCATGTGGTGGAGTAGATCAGTGACCACATCAATTCAAGAAGAGGGAAGAAGTCCCCACTCCACAAAGACAAATCGCAACAAGCAAGTTGGACTCACTCATCCTTTAACTAAACTGGTAATAATGAGATGATTGCTTTGCTTTGCTTTGCTTTGCTTGGTTAGAGTGAGTCTCACATCACAAAGATGGGACATAAAGAAGGCCACATTCTTCAATTTCTTAACTATACCATAAGATTAATAAGGCCTCTCTATCTGCTCCGCTGGCCTCCATCCAAATCCTCAACCCTTTTTCTGTCTCTCTCACACACACTCTTGCTTCTCCCTTCTCTACTCCGCACCACAGCATCACTTCCATATTTAATTTTAATACGGCTGTCGCTCTTTCTTTTCCCTATTTGAAAATAATAAAAGGGAAATAGATATTCTTATCACGTCCAATCCACCAGGGGCTGAAAGCGGTTCGGTTCGGTTCGGTTTTTGACGAAAAATGAACCGAACCGAATTATTCGATTTTTAAAAAATTAAAACCGAAAATTGATTTTAATACTCTTATAACCGAACCGAACCGAAATCGAATATTCGGTTCGGTTAAATTCGGTTATAATCGAATTTATTTAAAAAAAAATAAAACTAAAAATATTATAATATATATTATTTATGTAAGAATATGACTAACAAAGCATGCTAGCAAAGTGGTAATCTTGAGGACCTTAAGTCTTTAACTTCAAGTAAGTCAAGAGTTCAAACCTTGCCAAGGGCACATCCAAGCTTTTTTTTTATTAAAAAAATTTCACAAAACTTTTATAGCTGCTGGGGTTTGAACCTTGATTGGGAGTGTGGGAAAGGAATGAGAGTGTGGAGGTTTCCACTCCACCAATACGTTATTTCTGAAATAAAAGAACAAAAAATATATATATAATATATAATCGGTTATATTTCGGTTATAACCGAATTTTAAAGCCTTGTAGCCGAACACCGAACCGAATATTCGGTTTCGGTTCGATTTGAAAACCGAATTGCATTTAAAAAAAATAAAACCGAATTTTCGATTAATTAAAATCGGTTTTCGGTCGGTTTTTTCGGTTTTTCGGTTATTTTTTTACAGCCCTACAATCCACTATGTATGTAATACCAAATCAATATGATTGTCATCGCGTCCGCTCCTATCCCATCCAATCCAATATATATGTGGCCAATCCCTAATCTTGTATCCATTCCAATTCCATACAAACGAAATAAACATAAACTCCATCAACAGAAACATGCTTAGACTAGTTTGAAAAGGTTCCTTCCTTATAAGCTGGAATTTGAAAGGTACATTTTATACAAACATTTATTTGAATTTGAGGCATGCACGCATGCATTGCACACGCTCAGCTGGATACTATTATTGTTTGTTTAACCAGCCGAGGCTTCACGCCTTCCTTCCCTTCACAAAATAGAATCAATCATTTCCATACCATCGCAGTCTTGTAGACTGGCCAAAGTAATAAATAGAATTACAACATTAAAAATCCATCTTCAGCATAAACCTACAACGAAAAATGCAACAGCGAGAGACAAAAACATATCACATTGCATTATTGGCATCAATATCATAGTGAGAAGTTTTAGAGCAAGGTATAACAAATATTACAAGGATGTCCCACGCCACCCACTGAATAACTATGTAACAAGCAACTGCATATCCAATGCCTCAAATACCGCAAACAACAGAGCGCGCGAGAGAGAGAGAGAGAGGCTATTATCTCCGAAACAAACACGAATCAAGAATCTTGAGGTGCCTCAAATCTCGTTGGAGTGTCAATTCCCATCATACAGCAGATTCCCGATATCAAGATTATAAGCAAAACAATGGCCTGAACAAACAAACAAACAAACAGTTTCAACAGCATCAGAATCTGCCATGCTATCATCCAAAGGAAATTGGTGGAAATGATCTTTGACACCCGCCCACAATCATACATCCATACATACAACAAGATGAAACAAATGTTGCAAACAAGAACAACACTAAGGTCTACAAAGCTATTATAATATAA
This sequence comes from Boehmeria nivea var. tenacissima, assembly GCA_018132145.1. Taxonomy (NCBI): domain Eukaryota; kingdom Viridiplantae; phylum Streptophyta; class Magnoliopsida; order Rosales; family Urticaceae; genus Boehmeria; species Boehmeria nivea. The sequence goes on along the minus strand of CM030878.1, from coordinate 20,564,315 downwards.
ACAAGGCAGAAGCATATTCGAGACATGGTTTATAAATCTCAGTTCATGTGCAAAAGTACTGTATCAATCTCCACCAAAAACCACCTGAACCAGTCTTTTCCAATTTTAAAATCAGGTTCGAGGAAAAACATAAAAGGCCAACGAAAAGGTGAATGGCAGATTTTCAGCAGCATGAACCATAAAGCAACTAGGCTGCTCTTCTTCTACAACGACTAAAAAATTGAAAGCGCTACAACTCTATATTGCAAGGTTACAACCAGCCACAAAATTAGACAGTTTACAAATGCATTCAACTATAACCAAGGCGGATAAAGTAAGCAAAAGTCATGAGTAAAATAATAAAAACACTAATAATAAAAGCCGAACTTACAACTAAAAGCCCCTCTAGAAGCGATGATTTGATCTTGCAAACTTCACCACAGCCTGTAGCATTCGTGCTTTCAGCCAAAAACCTTTCTACTTCCCTATAAGAAGGATACCGAATCTTAAAAGGATCTGAAACATATAGAACCGCATATTTCTCCCCTGACTGATCCATTGAACTAACAAGCTTGGCAAAAGTTTCACCTGTACATTTAGTTAAAATATTCACATATAAAAATCTCCGTTAGTCGCATCAACCAGGAATTAGAAACATTTATGACATTCTATGAATAGATGCTTTCAGTTAGAGATTGACATACCCTCTGAACGTGGATGGCGAAGTTCATCCAAGGAATTAGATCCTTCATGACAGAACACAACCACATCAGCTTCCCCGTTTGCCCTCTTCTCTATCCTGGATGCCAGGTAATCCTGTTTCATTCATAATGTGGAAAAAGACAATCACATATGTATCATTATCCATAGTCCTCAAAATATTTCATGATGCTCTTGGCTTAACACAGATTAATTGATTTACATTGACAGACTCCAAGTCTGAAAGTCTTGGAGAATTTCCATTAGTTAGAGAGCATGATTCTGAGAACGCAACATTGCTAAATCCAGCATCATGCCCACAAATCTCTGCAAATCCTGCAAGCAAAGAATTGGCCAACGAATCCTCCTCCGAAGCAGCAACGTAGGGGAACGCCATGGAAAAATTAGAACTTGTGAAGGAGACCTAACCCAAGACCACAGATATACAGTTGTTAAAGCAAAGTGTTGTCATCCAATCCAAGAATAAGCAGACACAGTAAGGAAAAATGCTACTTGCCTTGAGTAAGTTCAACAGATCTTTGTCTCCCTTTTCATTTGCATAAAGATCTGAAGATTGCAACTGGAGAAAAGAAAAAGAATATCAAAGGAGGCCCAGGGTACAAAACACAATGATTCCTATGTAGTTTAATGTCAAGGACAGTTTTTTTTTTTTTTTCCCCCCTGAGCTCAAGTTCTGGCAGCATAACTCATCAGAAATCCTGTAAGCCTCTGTTATATTGGTTATTAATATAATTGTTATAAACTCAAATGTTTAGCAAGAGGAAATCCAATCTAAAATTTCTCGTAATTTTCTCGTGGTTGACTAGAAGCAATAAACGCACAGCAAACTGTATGCCCAAATGAATAAGAATACTCAATCTCTCAACGATATTATATTAAAAAATAATTATTTGCAGATATGAGTGCCACTTTTGTTGGTCCAACTGGCATAAAAACAAAAATAGGAACACGATCACTAAAATCCCGCTGGATAACATTTTTGGTGTTTGTTTTTTGTTTCTTTAAACTTTTGAAAAACACATTTAGTAAATCTGTTTTCGTTTTTTTATTTATTTGGAAACAGATTTTCAAAATAGAGGAAACAAAAAATTCTTGTTTTCAAAATTTTTTTAAATAAAAATGTCAAACTTTACAAACTTTTTTGTGTGGTTTCTCTTCACATTTTCCCTCTTTTTCACTCGGTCTTCATTAGTTACAAAATATCATTTGTGTTTTTCGTTTTTAAGAACAAGTAACAAAAAGTGATTAAGAAAAACAAATTTTGTATTTTGGAAACTTTTGAAAACAAAATAGCAAAACACTAGCAAATTTTAGTTTATAAAAACAAAAATCGGAAATGTAACCAGACATAGCCTAACTTAAGTAAGAGATGAGAAGAGAAATAAAAGTAGGTGGTTGTATTGCTCAAAACACACAAGAGGGTACAAAAATACAGAGATAGTTGAAGAAATGAATAGTTGAAAAGCATTACCTCTGTACCAACAAATACAAGAGCCACATCCAGGGTTTGCTTAACTTTGTTTTCTGGGCACTACGATACCATATCATATTCATAAGACAGATTTGTTAGAAGTTGTTTGAAAAGGCCGTATGAAGTAAGTATGATATGAATCAAATAGGTGAAGCAAATACCATTAAGTTAGACCATCCTCCTCGAGTCAGAAGGGAGCTGGCAAGATCCTTGGGAGAGAGAGTTCGATAATCGACGGACGCCTCGAGCCTGTCAAAGAAAGAGTGAGGAACAAATTCAGAATATAAATTCATGGAAAAGGCCTGATTTGAATGAGCAAGACGTAATTGATTTTATGAATCTCAATTGAAGAGACGCAAACTACAATTAGCTAGCTAGCCCGCTCGCTCGCTCGCTCGCTCTGCCTGCGTGCCGAATTAGATTAGATATAAAAGAAGGTGGGGTTGGACTTCAAGTGAGAGGCGTACCGATGATTAGGGTGGTGGTCATTTTGATGAGATGACCAGAGGAAAGCAGGCACTGTGGAAAACCCTAATGCTAATGGAGCCAAAAGAGCAGCCACAAACACCACCACCACCACACCCACACCCAGATTCATCCTCATGCTATACTCACTCCTTAGTCTCAAGTCTCAAGTCTGTCAAATTCAATCGCAACCAATCAGGGATCGGATCAATAAGTAAGCAGATCGATGATCATCAATTGTTCGATCTACTCTACACATTTCAACGGAACCACACACACGCGTGACTTTCTCAATTTAATATTTCAATTGTAATTGTAATTAAACAAAAAAGAACAACAACAACAACAACAACATCTTGTTACCTCAATCCTGGCTTAAGAAGCAAAGAAAAATAGGAAAACGCTTCCGAGATTAGCCTAGCCTAGCCTAGCCTAGCCTGAGAGGTCGAAACTTCCATGGATGTCGCTCTTTTTTTTTTTTTTTAATTTTCCTGTGACTGATTTATTTTAGGAATTAAATGAATTTTATTTAATTTATTTAGAAAGAGAGTGAAACAAAGGCCGACAACTAGATGGGCCAATCACGGAACAGGCCAGGCCCAATCTTGCTGCATAGCAGAGATTTATGAATTTAAATTTGTAAAGTTAGGAGTAGCTGAGCCTGAGGTGACGGAGTGAGTTACGTTCCGTTGTCGCTCGCTCGCTCGTTCGTTCCCAAGGACCCCAAAGTCCTCCTCCTCTCTCTCTCTCTCTCTCTCTCTCTCTCGCTCAACTGAGTCCTTGTATGAAACTGGTCTTGGAATATCAAATTCCAAATCCAAATCCCAATTGGAAGGGACCGAACGACATTCAATCGCGCACACAAGTAGTCGTACAAGTAGTCCCTCAGTTTCTCTTCCTCCTGCTTTGCCTTGCCTGTATTCGACTCTGTCTAGGGTTCTAATTCTTTCTCGTTTTCTTAATTTACCCCAAAAAAAAAAAAAAAACTGATTCCGATTTCGTGTGTGTGTGTGTGTGCGTATGTATGTTATTTTCAATGTGTGTTTAATTTATTGATGGTGTATGGTTTGATGCTGTGCTGCAGCCTTCAAATATTACATCTCATTCGGTCGGAACGAGGAAATCAAAAATCAAATGATTCGTCTTCAAATTCCCCATTTTTATTTTCTAAATAAATAAACCATAATTATCCATTTTGTTTTGTCTTAGGTCATTCTTCCTTTCTTCCTTTCTTTCGAAATAAATATAAATAAATAAAAAAGAAAAATGGGCGAAGCTGATCCATCAAAAAAAGTTGCGGACAGATATTTGAAGCGTGAGGTTCTGGGCGAAGGTACTTATGGTGTGGTATACAAAGCCATCGATACTAAGGTAGGTGAAGGTCATCTTGTCTTAGTCTTCCATTACTCTTCCAAAGTAACTAGAGTGATGTCACTGTGCAGACTGGACAGACGGTGGCGATAAAGAAGATTCGGCTGGGGAAGCAGAAGGAAGGGGTCAACTTCACTGCTCTTCGAGAGATCAAACTTCTCAAAGAGCTCAAACACCCAAACATAATCGAGCTGATTGACGCCTTCCCCCACAAAGGAAACTTGCATCTTGTGTTTGAATTCATGGAGACAGACCTCGAAGCTGTCATTCGTGACCGAAACATCTTCCTCTCACCCGCTGACACCAAGTCATACCTTCACATGACCTTGAAAGGACTCGCTTACTGCCACAACAAATGGGTCTTACACAGGTGCGCTACTCTTCTCCCCCTCCATTTCAACTCTCTATTATTATTATTATTTTTATTTTCTTCTATCAACTTGCCTTTCTTCAGGGATATGAAGCCCAATAACCTGCTCATTGGACCCAATGGACAGCTTAAACTTGCCGACTTTGGTTTGGCACGAATCTTTGGAAGCCCCGATCGCAGATTCACTCACCAGGCATGTTGTGTTCCTCCTTCAATCCCTACCTCTTCATCCGCCCAATCAACCTTATATCATGTCTCTCAGCTTTGACTCTTCGCCCCTCCCCTTCTCTATATTTATTTTATTGCAATCATGCCAAGCTGCTCAATTGCTGTGTTCTGCATTAATAAAGTCAGCTTCATTGGTGCTTTGCTATTCAACTGGTAACACGATACTTCTAGGCTACCAAAAAAGATCATCTGTGGAATATCTTATTGCTTCTCAATTGTGATTGATGATGGTTTCACAGAGGGGATAAGTTTCGATCTTGGGTCTTCTTTCAACTACTAAAACTTTAGCTCAATTCTCTATGTTTATTGGTCTTTGATTCTTTCCGCGATGTAGGGATAATAGTATACATGCTATGCCATTACTTGTGTCGTTTTAGATCAAATCAAGCCTTAGCCTTAAAAAAGGACGTTATTGCGGATTTCATCTTTCCACTGTTCCTACAATTATGTGTACCAAGCACTTTCGTCTTGCTGGCCTTTAAGTATAATCATCCTATCTATTAGAAATATTAAAGTATTTTAGGCCCACCTCCTATCAGCTTAAGCTTCTAGGATGGATTAGTAGACTAACATGATATCAAAGCAGGAGGTTCTAAGTTCAAACCCTTGCAGTTGCTCTCTCTAACCCCATCTAAAATTGTCCACGTGTAAGGCCTTTAATTTCTTTTGGTCTTTCTAATTAATATCTACTCACGTGTTTGCCCTTGTCTGGCCTAATTGCGAGGGGTAGTGTTAAAATTTTAAACTATTGTTTTCCTACCTTCTATCAGATCAGCTTTCGAATGATTAGTAGACTAACAATATCTATTTCGCGTCCATCTGCATACACTTTACAATTTGGATTTATATTAATCAGATGTTCATCTTACTTAAGAGGGCATGCCTTTGAATAGGTCTTTGCTCGATGGTATAGAGCACCTGAGCTATTGTTTGGCACCAAGCAATATGGTTCCGGAGTGGATGTTTGGGCTGCGGCTTGCATTTTTGCTGAGCTACTTCTCCGCCGACCTTTTTTGCAGGTAAACTATTTGAGTTTTGCAAAATATATTTTTCTTATTTCATACAACTAAGAGTATTTGTATTTTCTATTTACCACACTATGCTTCGAACCTTTTTTTTTTTTTTTTTCCGCATTGGCTTTGTGTGCTTGGGTTTTAGTGGGTCGGTCATTTGTTTCATGCACTTGGTGTTTTAATACCTCAGGCTAATTTATCACAAACAGATAATGGAGATTATTGAACATTTCCTTCATATCTATCATTTTTTTTTTCCTGTTGCTCTGTCAGATATTGACATTTTAACTAGACTATTCCGGTGTTTCATTTTCTCTTAATATTTTAGGGTTTTCTTGTATTCCCCAGCCAATTGGATTTATGATTATTTCTTATTATGTAAGCATACAAGAATGTTACTCTAATTTAAGGTTGTATGGTTTTAGGACTGTGTTGAAATATAAAAACTATTGCTGGCCCACCTCCTATCAGCTTAAGCTTTTGGGAGAATTGGTAAACTAACATGGTATCAGAGCAGGAGGTCTTGAGTTCAAACCCTTGCAATTGCACTCTTTAACCCCATTCAAAAGTTAACCACGTGTAAAGGCCTTTAATTACCTTTCGGGCTTCTAATTTGTGTTGGGCTTTCTAATTAAATTTGACCACACGTTTGCCCGTCTCCGGCCTACACGTGTGGGTGAGTGTTGAAATATAAAAACTATAGTTGGTCCACCTTCTATCAGCTTAAGCTTTTGGGAGAATTGGTAAACTAACAGACTGTGTGGCAACTTAAAAGTTTCACAAACCATATTTGAGAAAGAGTTACTAGTTATTGGATGTTTTGCCATGGTTGATATTGCATTGTAATTTTATTTTTATCCGTTTGTTGTCTATCTATTCACGACTCACTGATCTATTTATTGTCTATTATCTGATAGGGGTCTAGTGACATTGACCAATTAGGAAAAATCTTTGCTGCTTTCGGGACTCCAACATCAACTCAGTGGCCTGACATGGTTTACCTTCCTGATTATGTGGAATACCAATATGCTCCTGCGCCCCCTTTGCGATCATTGTTCCCAATGGCCAGTGATGATGCTCTTGATCTGTTATCAAAGATGTTCACTTACGATCCAAAAGCTAGGATATCTGTTCAGCAGGCATTGGAGCACAGGTACCTTGCTTTTAGAATTTCAGTATGCCGTTGCATAGATTTTGAGTGACTTTAAATCCTCTGCTGATTTTTTGTTGTTTAGGTACTTTTCCTCTGCGCCTTTGCCTACAGCTCCGGATAAGCTCCCTAGACCTGCTCCTAAGCGGGAGAGTCTGAATTCTAGGAATTCAGATTTTATTAATTCACACGAGGGTCCTACTGTATTATCACCTCCGAGAAAGTCGAGGAGAGTTATGCCGCCGCCTGAAGGTTTTGAAGGAAATACTTACCAAGTTGATAGAAATGATGACCACGGGGTCGAAATCAGACAGCCGGCTGGTGAAAATACAAGCCGGAATGAACCGGTGCCCATGTCAGTAGATTTTTCAATCTTTGCGACGAAGCCCCCAAATAGACCTACAATTAACAGGTAAAACTATTGTATCACACTTTGAACTGATTTTCAAAATGTAAAAGATAAATTGGCTGCCTTGAAATGGAGAATCAGATTATTTTCTGTTATCTTTTTTTATATAGGAATATTTGTTCTCTCATAATAAACTCCAGACCTTCTTTTCATTCAGCGTAGACTTCAAGCTTATGGTTGGATCAGAAGCATTCCGAGAAATAATAGTTTGAACAACTTTATAAGAATGCTTCAGTAGACTTGTTCAGTAGAACCTTTCAACATTACATAGATATTGCTTCTCTTCAGTGTCTCTTATCTTAGCATATCCCATTAATATTAATTGATTCATCCTGCTGTGGTCCAAGGGAATGTTTGTGTGATATCAGCACTTGTGGTTTACGGTCATGAATATATGAATTACATTATGCAAGGGTGGAATGGAATTTTTCGTAGGACTCCGTTTTTTTTATTCTGATGGAGTTTTCCGTCTTTTGCAGTGCTGATAGAACACACCTGAAGAGGAAACTAGATCTGGAGTTCCAACATCCTGAAGAATCGATGCGCTGATGCCTTTTAAGTTTTCGAAATATGCAACATTTCTGAACCCACATAGCAGAGGTATATGCTGTCTGATGCTATTCTTGTTCCGCAAGCAGCGTTCTTATTGTTTGTTTGTTATAAGATTAGATGGATGGAGCGATATCCCATGAAGCGGAGAAAAAATAGCAATAAACGGTCAATGACGGTGAGCAGTTTTGTGAATTAAGAGGCAAAACAAAATAACAAAAAGAGAAGAGAAAAGGATTGGCTGTACAATATGTTATTGGGAGGGCTAAAATTTTGAGAAATTGATTTGTTGTGTTCGTTTGTCCTTAAAAATTGTTATTTGTAAGTAGTTGTTGGGTATCTAAGCTTTATACACAGTGAGAGTGAGTGAGCGTCCAAAGTATCCAGTCCACCACCCACCTCCGGCTCCAAAGTATCCAATCCGACACATAAGAAACTTGACATTCTACTTAACTTGGGTCCATGTCCGTCCATGTGGATTTTGAATTTTGCGAGCTACTCTTTGATTTTTCTTTCTTTTATCTATCTAACTAATTCTCGGAACAAACAATGCGCTGTAATGTTCTTGTATGATTGGTTCCATTAAACTCGTTTAATGGGAATTGATGAGTAATTTGAATTCCAAGCTTGCTATGCACATGAGCAATTAAGCTTGCTATGCACTTGATAATACAACAGTGAATGAAAGGTTTAATTATTGGAATCCATTTTCTTTGTATGCGATGCGATGCGATGCAATCGTGTCTCCTGCTCCTCTTCTCTGCTTACAGTAACATAGACAGCTGTGCACTCAAAAGTCACACATTATTATTAGTAGGCAGCTAAACATCATATCATATTATGTTAAGTTAATTATTCATTTCGTGCATTTGCATGCTCAAGTAGATGAGCTTTACAATTAAAACAGTTAGTTTGGGAATGAATGGCCATTAATTTCTCGCAACCAATTTTTGTGGATCCGGTGAGTGACCACAGATGAGATGAGGGTGTAAAGATCTTGTGAACCTCCGCCAAGGCCAACCTCTTTTTCCTCTCTCGTCACGTGAATGCTATAAAGCTGATCTACAATATTGCAAGCCGATATTTGTTCGTGAATCTCCCAAAAACTACCCTCACCGCCCTCCCACCACAACCAATTATTCAACACTCAACAGTCCTTTTTTTCTTTTTGCCATCTTCCATATGTATAGAGTGATGATGTAGCCATTCCGTAATTATTAATAATAATAGTAGTACACACTTAGGCTCCTCCGACTCCGAGTATGAAAGACCTGTCTCTGTTCCTGCTCAAGAACTCGTTTGGAGAGAAGATGCGGAAGGGCTTCAGGACCTTTTGCAACGACGATGGTTCCACCTCCACTCTCAACCAGCATCAACTGCCGTCGCTGCCAGACAACAACAACAACGAGTCGTCATCGTCTCCTAATTATTGTAACAATAATATTTATGAGGTTGGTAAATACGATCAAGTGCATGACGATACTAGTAGTAACAGCAGCGCTAAAAGGGCAGGATCTGGAGCTAACAACAACAAATCGTCAGAAAGAAGAAGAAGAAGAAGAAGTCCTCCTATCCCTACTCCTACTCCTACTCCTAGTCGGATGACGCTGGAGGATATGATTTTGAAGTTGGAAATGGAAGAAGAGAAGGCCGCAAGATCATCAGCAAAGCAGCAGGAAATGGAGGCGGTCAGAGGTGGTAGGAGGTCGTCGTGCGTCAACAACAACAACAAGTCGTCGTCGTATGCGGACAACATGCTGCTGATGTCTGCACGAGATGCGTTGAACCAGTACCCTCGCTTCTCCCTGGACGGAAAGGACGCCATGTACCGCTCATCCTTCCGTAACAATCTGCAGGCGAGTAGCAGAATGGCAGCAGCGGGAAGGCGGTCGGTGTGCTGCGACTACGGAGTGGTGCAGCGGATGAGGATGAACGGCAGCAGCACTAGTAACTGCAGAGGCGGTGCAGCAGTGTTTGGAGGGGAGAGGGTGGTGTGGTGCGAGCCAGGGGTGGTGGCCAAGCTCATGGGATTGGAGGCGCTGCCAATGCCACTCAGAAAGACAAAGACCAACACCAACACCATCAGGTCATCGTATAATCATAATGACGATCTACGTCGTCTACTCGTATTAGGAACTAGTCACCACCGTCGCAATCCCAATCCCACTCCCTCTACTCATACTCATACTCATAGTAATACTACAACAACTCATCACCACCACTGTTATCTTTAGCACCTCATTATCATCATCCGTACGTAAGTGTATGAGTTGTCCACTTGATTACTAATTAATTATTAATACCTCCTCCTCTCTCACTTCTTTAAATACTCCAATTATTAACAAATGCTCGACTTTTTCCTCTAATTTCTTTTCTAATTTTTTGGTTAATTTCTCGCTTTCTTTTTCTTTTTCTTTTTCTTTTTTTTCTTTTCTTTTCTTTTCTTCGCTTGCTAGCTAGAGCAGGGCCAGAACTTTATTTTTGATTGCGTTACGTTTGTACGATAATATTTCTTAATTGATCAGTTGTTTTAGCAGTTTTTTCTTTTCTCTAATTTAATTTCATGAACAGGATTTGATCTGACGAACACAAGAAAACCATCTAATTTGCCGGGTTTTCTTTTTTTTTTTTTTTTTTAACTCGTACTATTCACTAATCGTGTGTGTGATTGTGTGTGTATGTGTAGTAAGGTTAGTAGATAAGAGCATCATGCATGATGATGCATGGGCGGCCAAAGGCGTAGCGATCGATAATTGTTATTAGGAGGGGCATAATGTGGAAAAAAATAATTCATATTAAAATTATGTATTAATCATAAATTTATTTTGGGGGGGGGGGGGGGGGGGGGGGGGGGGGGGGTGTGGTGGAGTGGGGGGGGACATAAATGAAAATCATTCCAAACTTTAATGCACGTGAAATTTTAAATTTCTAAATTTTAAGAGAGCATAAATAATTTTTTCAGGGTAAGGATTTAAATTGTAAAAGTTGAGGTGGCTCCGGCAGGCAATGTGGGCGGCGATGATGTCGATCATTAGTGAGATGGATGAATAAATCTGTTAGTTAGCATAAGATGTACACAACTTATATATAATGGCCAGAGGCAGAGATGCACAATATGGCATGCTCACTAGTAGCAGTATAAACTATCATTATTTCCTTTCATAAAATAAATAACACCCAGATCTTTCAGTAAGTAAGTTATGACTTATGAGTGAGTGAACCTATTATATATCTATTTTAGAGTTAGAGAAGCATAGTAAATAACAAACAAACGCAAGGATTTTTTTTTTTTTTTTTTTTGTTGCTAAAGTAATAATAACAAATGAAAGTTAGTTGGTTGTGATGATAGCTCACAAGTGAGCTCGAACGATCGATCTATATTTATATTCGGTGCCATAGTTTATCGATCTCGTGAATATTTACTTAATTACTGGTTGAAAAAATGGATTCTAGGTAGCTAGTCTGGCGGATTAATTGTAGGACGTCAAATATTGAATACTTATATATATAGTAGATGGAAATGGGAATCATTTCCATTAAAAGGGCACCTAGTGAGTGGTGTCTCAAATCTGAATGAAGGAAGCCTAATACAATATTACGGATACATTTATTACTATCCTTTGCCTACTAGTCGTTATGTTTGTTTCAAATAAAAATAGAGTAAAGTAGGCAAATATTCAGAATTTATATAACAATAAAAATAAATATCCAAACTTTTAAAGTAATTGAGTTTCTAGTTAATTTGTGAATTACCACCACTTACTATTGTGTAAGTAATTGAATTATTTGGGTAGTTGGTTATATTTTTCATAAAATTGAGTAATAACTTACATTAAGTTTTAAAAATTGGGTATTCACTATAATTTCTCATGAAAAAAAATATCATGAAACTACTCCCTCAGTTTTTTTAAAAAGATGTCTTTTGTTGTCAAAAGTTTACATGGCCTCAATCTTGCATCAACATTTTAGTGCACAATCACATAAAAAGTGGACAATTACTATAATTAATTTCTCTACAGTTTTTAGTGCCATAAATAAAAAGATTTGTCTCAAGTACTTGCTTAGAAAATAAAAAAAAAAAGAAAATGAAAAACTTGGTTCATGAACTAAGGTTATAGTTGACATTTAAAAAAATATATATGGCAAGTTAGTCAGCGCAAATTAAACTAAAGGTATACTTTTGAAGGTGTACGTTAATATTTGTTTAATATTAAAAAGGAAACTTATACTTGTGTCATTTTTATTTATAAACTGAGGAGGTAGTTTTTTTATGATTTCCCTAAAACCCAAAAGAGGTAGCGGGACGTGGTCTTGCGCGTGAATTTAAGACTTAAGAGTATGCATGATCGATATTGATAATAATTATACGGCAACACATGACATGATGACATTGACAAATTAAGAACAACAATGAATGTCCAATCATAACTCCCAACGTACCCGCACCGCACACCAACACAATATCATTCAATTCTTGTAACTTATTAGTTTCACTAACTTCCCCACAACAAACATCTACATCTATATAATAGGTAATTAGGGATATGATATGCCAGCTAGCCATTTGGAGATAACTAAAAGCTTTTTAAATTAATTTGTGATCCTACTCTTTTAATTTGCAGCTTTTTAACCATTTGAACACCAACAAAAGGGACATGCAATGCAAGAACAACACATAAAAAAACATTAAAAAAAAAAAAAAAACAAGTTAGTTAGTTAGCCCTCCCCTGTAGGATAATTAAGCTTCTAATTATTATGTTATGCAAATAATCATATCCTTGCAAGCATGTTCCAATTCTGCTTTATTAATGGTTTTACGAATTAGCTGTAAATTAAAGCTTCATTAATAACTTAATTTGCATGAGTGAGTTGCAGTTGCAGCTTGATGCTACTGCAGACTGCAGTGCTAGCAATTATAACTCCAAAAGAATTAGAGACTCAACGACGTTTAAAGATTGTTTAAAATAACGGCTAACAACTAATTAATATGTTCATGCGTCCAAAAGCATAAGCACGTCACCAAAATATGACCCAGCAACAACAGCACACCGTTTATTTATGGGCTATGGCCTCTGTAAACGACAACTAACGTCAAAACGACACAGAATATTAAAAACGACGACAGAACAGTAAAACGACATCAAAGTGGAGACACAACAAATGCATAAATGATGAGGTGTATGGAAACGACAAAAAACAAATACGAAATTTCAAGTAGAAACGACAGCTCTAGCTCCATTAGCTGTCCATCATGCATATACCTCAAATTTTGAAACATTGACTATTTTTTTTTAAACCATCTTCTAAAAGATAATTATTTTCTTATTTTTTTAAATAAATAATATTTTTTAAAAAATATCCAACGATTTTAATAAATTAAGAAAATATTTATTTTTTTAATTATATATATCATTTTTTAATTTTATTTTTATACCTTAAATTTATGAATTGATTATTTTTCAAAGGACAAGCAAGTTCAAATTCAAAAAAAATCGTGTAGTAATGTAGTATGTATATATTTGCAATTTGTTTTCTTTTTTAGCTCATTTGGTCCTTGAACTTTTACTCGGTAATAGTTTAGTCCTCGATCTTTTTTTATTAGCTGTAGTAGTCTTTGAACTTTTTATTTGTTGCTGCACTGTTAATGTCTACAGTCTTGGAAGACCCTCCGCGACGACCCTCTCCGTCCTCGGCGATGCCCCTCTCTGCCTTCCGCGACGCCCCTGACCGCCCTCCGCGATGCCCCCGACCCAACGCCCCCCTCCGCCCTCCGTGAACCCCGCGACCCTCTGCCCCCCTCCGCCCTCCGCGATGCCCCCGACCCCCTGACCATTCTCCAATGGATCTTGAATCTGGGTTTAACCTAAACCAACCCAACAACAATAAGGCATCACCACCACCCAAAAAGAAAAAAAAAAAAAAAACCACACAATCTTAACAACTATTTCCCTTCTCTTGACCATTTTTGTTTCTAGGTTGTTTGTTTTTTTGTTTTGTTTTGCATTTTTTTTTGGCATAAAGATTCTTGGAAGACCGTTCTGAGCCTGCCCCCCTCCGCCTTCGACCCCCTTTGCGACCCCTTCCCTGCTTCGCCCCCAACCCCTCTGCGACTCGTCCCTGACGCCCTCTGCGACCCTCGACCCCTCCCCTATCTGCAACCCCTTCCCCCCACCGCGATCCCCTTCCATTTCGCCCTCCGCCCCCGACCCCCCTCTCCGTGACCCCTTCCAACGTCTGTCGACCTCCGCCCGCCGACCCCCTCTGCCCCAAGTAAAATAAATAAAAAGGCTAGGGTATAGAAAATTAGAGTTTAAAGCTTAGTGTAAGGGTGTTTATGACATTTTTGTATGTGAGGAATTACACGTGCAATTCACGTGCATATTCGGTTAAAAAATAAATAAAATATTCTAATTTTTAACGATGGTGCAACAAATAAAAAGTTCAAAGACTACTTCAGCTAATAAAAAAAGATTGAGGACTAAACTATCATTCGAGTAAAGTTCAAGGATAAATGAGCTATTAACCCTTAAAAAAAAAAAAAAAAAGGAAAGAAAAGACACGAGGGAGGGAGGGAGGATTAATTGAAGGCGTAGGCAATTCAAGCACCGGCAACGCCTCGCCAACTCCAACTCCAACTCCAACTGCAACTGGTCTGTCTGTAAGTCAAGTCCTAAAGCCCTTTCCCTTTTCCTTTCCCTTTCCCGCCCGCGCATTCATTTTGTCTGTCTGTCTGCCTGCCTCTGCCTGCCTGTGGCCTTAGGGTTTCTCTTCCATTCAATCCATGGCTGTGTTGGAAGTTGAGTCGGAGACCGAAGCAGAGATCGTGGACACCGTCGATTACTTCTTCGAGAGGATCGGAGACTCCGTCCCCGTCATGGCCCCGCCTTTCAACTACGGCCAGGCCATCCCCTCTCAGCCTCTCGCCGTCTCCCAACTCCACGGCCTCCTCTTCCTCGCCCTCCCCTCCTCCTCCGGTCAGTCTCTTGCTTCTCTTCTTTTCCTTCTCCTTCTCCTTTTCCTTTTGCTGAGAGTTGCCTAGGGTTTTGCGTGGCGAGGACCAAGGATGTCATCGCTCTGGCTCTCCACATCAAGGACAAGGACAAGGACAAGGACAAGGGAAATGATTTTGCTGCTTCTTCCCTACTCAAGTCGAGCGTGGCGGTGGTTCCTCTGGGGAATGTCCACATCCTCTCCCTCTCTTTCGACCAATCCACTCTCGCCGCTGCCGTCGGGGAACACATTCATCTCTTCTCGGTTCCTTCGCTTCTCCTTGATAAGGTCTCTTCATCCATTCATTTCCCTGTCTACTTACCCTTCCTAAGTGTTCTCTTCTTCTCTATTGTCATCATGTCTGTTGTCTCTCAACACCTCGCAGGGACCCAAGCCATCTTTCAGCTGCTCAGTGGACGACTCAACCTTCATCAAAGATATCAGCTGGAGAAGAAAGAATTCCCAAAATTCTTACCTGCTTCTTTCTGATTCTGGAAAGCTGTATCGCGGGACTCTTGATGCCCCTTTGGAACATGTCATGGACGACGTAGATGCTTGTAAGCCCCATTCTTTACTTCTTTCTTTTATTTGCCTACGTTTTGTCTAGTCACTATGGAATTCACAACTCTCGGATTCGCTAATTCTAACTTTGGGTTTAATTTTTAGTTGACTGGAGCGTCAAAGGGAATTATATTGCTTTTGCAAGAAAGGACACTCTCACCGTTGTTTCATCTAAGTTTAAGGAAACATGGCGTATGCTACTTCCATTTAACTCTTGGCTTGGTGATTCCGATCCAAACTGCACTGTCAAAGGTGTATCTTATGCTATGTGTCTTTCGTTTCCACTTTTCGTTTATATGTAACACTTATCTTCTTATAATGCTTTCGATATTAATTTCTCTTGTCCAATCCAACATGTTTCTTGGTTTTTGAGAATTAAATTTCTCATCATACATCGGCTAGTATTCAGCCATTAGTTTTCTTGGTTAAGTTAATTCACGATAGTTTTGCCAGCTCCATATATGAAATATGTTTTCAAAACATATGAAGCACGATGGAACTAAAATATTTCCTTATTAATCATCAGTGGATTCTATCAAGTGGGTTCGTTCAGATAGCATTGTTGTAGGATGCTTTCAACTGACTGAAGATGGAAAAGAGGAAAACTATCTTGTTCAAGTTATTAGAAGCAGAGAAGGCAAAATTTCTGACGTATGTAGATCTCTGTGCTTTGACTTAATATTGTTGATGTTGCTACATTTTATCAATAATTTATCCGAAATTGTATAAGTTAGGACATAATTAGACAATTGAACACATATAAGTTGTAAAGACTTAGTATTTATTTATATGTGTGCCTAAGCATTTTCCCTGTTGCCATAGTTAAGTTAGCCGAACTGGGTAAAAAATGATATGGAAGCTCTAGCTCCTTAATTGGTACAAGTGGAGAAAATTTGGTGGTTACTTTGTTTTTACATTTTCATTTTCTTGTGCTCGCAGGCTTCCAGTTCCAGCAAACCAGTTGTCAGATCTTTCTATGATTTATTTCCGGGTTTCGTTGATGACATTTTGCCATTTGGAAGCGGTCCATATCTACTATTGAGCTATCTGGATCAATTGTATGTGTATTCATTCAAATAGCCAAGTATATTCACCGAACACACTCATAATTACTGAAGTGATACTGTTTCATTTCGTATGCTGTTTTGGTGTGTGAAGTTAATCTTTTCTAGAACATGTGCATTATTATTTTTTCCTTGATAAGTAAATTTGAGAAGTATCGTTAATTCTATGCTTCATAAAATAAATTTTACTTGTAGTAGGACAGTGCTTTCTAGAGTCCCTGCGTTAGCATGATTTAGTTCTCTGCAGGAGGTTTATGTTTTAGTCGTAATAATGTTATCTAAGCCTGATGGATGATGCTTAATAGTTTCTTTCCATTGAGTTTTATGTTATATACTTATATCCACTATAGAATGAGGTTTCTGGGTTTGTTGTTGTCTCCTCTCTCAGGGGAGCCCGGGATGTGTTTTCCCCTTGAAAATATATGTAATTTTTCTTTTTTATTTTTATTTATTTATTTATTTATTTTTTGGTATTGGTATTGGTTTTCCTATATTTACATTATTTCCTAGCTAATGTTTTGTGATATTGTGTATAGTTTTTTTTTTTTTTTTTTTTCACACATATCTTGAAGCAGCTAAATTCATGCAGGGTTTTTTATTTTTTACAATTAGTTACTATTGTTGCTGATTACTTTCTCTGTGACTGCAGTGAACTTGCTATAACTGCTAATAAGAAGAATATGGATCAGCATATAGTGTATCTTGGTTGGTCACTAGGAGAGGAAAAGAATGATGTTGCCAGTCTTGAGATTCAACGAGATAAGTGGCTACCAAGGATTGAGCTTCAAGGTAGTCTACATTATAGTCTAGACTTATCTAACCATACTTGGAATGCGCTAGTAGTAGATTGCTGTCTTTCAACTTCTTGCCTTGACTCTTGAGAGGCTGAAATACTTGTTTGTAAAGAAAATTTAATTTACTTCTCTTTTGAAATATCAAGTACTTCTATAAATGCCATAAACACAAAGACATATACATATATATATATATATATTTATTTTGTTCATTTGTAAAAGATTATCTGTTCATATTTAAAGGGGAGAGTTGAGTTTATATGTTATTTCTGCTACTTTAGTTATTATGAAAAAATGAATTCAGTATGCACTTTTATGGCCATTTCTCAATGATTTAGTCTTTGGTGTAGAACAAGTGCATCTTCGAGTGCTTTCTTTCTTATGATGTTATGCATTGTTCTGCCAGTGCCGTGCAAATGATGCTTACATATAATTTTTTGTTTTCCCAGAAAATGATGATGATAATTTGATCTTGGGGCTCTGCATTGATAAGGTTTCATGCTTCGGGAAACTTAAAGTTCAACTTGGAGCTGAGGAACAGAATGAACTGTCACCATACTGTGTACTTATATGTCTAACTCTAGAGGGAAAGCTTACTATATTTAATGTTGCTAGGTAATTTTTTATCTCCTACATCCTACTATGTGGTCCATACTCCATAATTGATGTCCCCTGATTTTTTTGGTTTCCATTAGGTAGTCTTATTTTTGTAAAAGATATAGAAACCCTCCGGAATTCGAAATTTTCTCCTGATCCTTCCCCTGAGTGGGTGAGTTCGTAAAAATCACGTTTTGTCCAATCTAGCTATCATTTGAATTTCACAATATATAATTTTTCTGCAGCATCAATGCGGCTGCAATTTCCCCTCCTGTTGCTTCTGCACTTTCCGATGAGGAAGATGAGGCTAATGGATTGGTACCTGTGGAATGTGAAGTATCAAAATCTTCTGTTGGACTGGGAAAAGAACAATTGGGACAGATTCGTTTGGATCTTCAGCTGCAGGACGTGAAGAAAAAGGAAGTTGACAAAGATGAAAATAGTGATGTTTCCATCAAAACTGGCCTGAATCCTCCTGATGTTAACAAGTCATCAATCTCTCTCTTTTCACCGAGTGAATTATCAAATAAACAAAATAATATTATCAAACAAGGTATGGAGGCCTCGGCAAACTCCTACTCTTTTGATGCTGATGGGAAACAGAAAGTTCTACTCCCAAAGTTTTACCACGATGCGAGTGCTGAAAAAACACAGCCTTCTGGCGGGGGAAGGGTAAATCTAGAGCAAACGTTGAATAACTCTTTTTCTCAAGGAAATAGTCAGTTGGGCAGAGACTTCGGTGTCACAGGAACCCAGACATTCACAGGATTTGGATCTGGTTCTCTTTCAGTGGGTGAAAAAGTACCAGTTGATTCTGCTGGCCAATTCAATTGTAAAGAGTCTCTTTCGAGTGTGGAGATGGGAAATCTGTCACCTGTAAATGTTGGAATAACTAGTTTGTCAAGTGCTTCATCTCGATTGTTGTCAAGCGGAAATTTTATTTCTGCAAAAGATGCCGATGTGAAATCTTCACTTCTACCTTCAAGTTACACTCAAGGTGGTGGTTCCGAAAATGTTGCTCTTAATAACACAAATGTTCGAGCAAACCTTGCTGGAAAGCATGTCTATACGAAGGAGATTGCTGGTGCATCAACAACTCCACAAAATTCTGCTATTAGGCTGCTGGAGAGTGGAGGACAGAAACCTCCAGCTGGTCCTGGTAACATTGAGTCATTACCTTCCATTCGTAGCTCGCACATCTCATCGCAGGAAATCGGTATACTTGACGGCTCTGCTCACCATAAGCATTATCCATTGAAGGAAAATTACAGAAATCTGCCCCAGTCAGGGATGTTGAATTCTGAACCAAATTTATCAAAACAATTCGGCAATGTAATTGACTTGCCCTTTTTTCCCATTAACACGTTTCCTTGAAGTTTCATGCTACTTTCTTGGTTGTTCATGTGTGCTTGTATTGATAATTTTTTATGTTAAAATCTTGTTTAGTGTATATTTAGGTGCTCTAGTCATTCTTGTCTCTCTTTTCTTTCCTATGCAGATTAAAGATATGACCAAAGAGCTGGATATGCTTCTACACTCTATAGAGCAGCCTGGGGGTTTCAGGGATGTCTGCACTCTTTCACAAAAGAGTTCAGTTGAAGCACTGGAGCAAGGAATTCAGGACTTATCTGAAAAATGCCGAATGTGGAGGGTGCTGCTTTGTGCTTAATTCTTCATATACTATCGTTTTCCAAAATAAATCCATTTTTCTTTGGACATGCTTGCTCAACTTAAGTTTTGTTTTTTACTGTTGTTTATTGAGGTCTCTGGAATTGCCAATTGATTGAATTTAAATTTATGTGTTTAGTTAAAACATTCGAGATTGAAATGGCCTTAGAAGGCATCAAGATCGAAATAATATAATTGTACATAGTCTTTCTTGGAAAGTTAGACCGTGATACTCAAAGCTTCTCAAAAATAGATGCTTTTAACTTCATCAATTGACTTGAGCCTTCTTTTGGGGTGGCCTGTTATACGCACTGTATTTCATGATTAATTTTGAATAGAAAGTTATTTTTGGGCTTTGCAGAGCATTGTGGATGAGCAGCTGATGGATGTGCAAAATCTTCTCGATAAGACAGTACAAGGTAATTTTGTGCCTGAAAATTTAAATGGCATGGCTGTTTGGTTATTCATCTTCTGTCTTTGTTATTGCTTGGTTGATTGTTGCATTATGAATTTTTCTGGATATATATATAGTTGCGTTGATCATGTCCTAAAACGTTACTGTTGCTCAACTGGTTCAGTGTTGGCAAGGAAGATATACATGGAGGGCATTGTCAAACAAGCTTCTGATAATCAATATTGGGACCTTTGGAATCGTCAAAAATTGAGTTCTGAACTGGAGCTGAAGCGGCAACATATACTAAAATTGAATGAGGTAGTTCTCCAGCTTTGTTAGTGGCATTGGATTCTTTTGCCCTGGTATTCAATAGAATCAATCGCTCCTTTATTTTCTTTTTAATTTATCTTAAATGCAACGTTTCAGACTTTGACCAATCAGTTAATTGAATTGGAGGGGCATTTGAACAGCATTGAACTTAATAAATTTGGTGAGAGTGGAGGTACTTATGCTGATAAGAGGTATTCTCAGAGCAGATACGGACCCTCTAGGTATGTGAAATGTACACCTTTTAGTTTATTGATATAAGTGGTAGGATTCACGGAGTTACTATGGATGTCTCCATAGCGCTTGTGTAGACTTCCTGTAATCTTCTGTAATTTGCCAATAACCAACCAAATATTTGTAGCTTAACTCAGGGAGGGGAAGCTTGTGACACACTGATTTTTATTAAGGTTGTTTCTTTGCAGGCAGATCCAATCATTTCATAGTTTACATAATACAATGAGTTCACAGTTAGCAGCTGCCGAGAAACTTTCTGAATGTCTCTCAAACCAAATGTCAACGCTGAAGATAGACTTGCCTTCTTTGAAGCAGAAAAATGTGAAAAAAGAGCTGTTTGAAACAATAGGGATTCCTTATGATGCCTCCTTTAGTTCTCCAAATGTTTCAAAAGTGGGTGATACCCCTTCAAAGAGTAAGTTTTTACTTTCTTCTGGTTCTTTTGCTGCTAAAGACAAGTCTGGGGGAAAATCATGTGTCTTGAAGGGTTATGAGCAGGAAACTGCAAGGAGAAGAAGAGACTCACTGGACCAGGTAATGTTCCTCTGGACTGTTTCTGCGTTTTGGTTTCACAAGGGATTTATGAGATACATCCTGCTGCAAACTCGTGTTCTCACCACAGATTTGTGGCCAGTTGGAGGGCAAGATTCAGTGTTGACATTTTTTTGTTTTATTTTATTTTTGGTGATGCTAATTTGTGCATTTGTTGTTATCATCTTTATAATCAGAGTTGGGCTAGTTATGAGCCTCCAAAAACAACCGTGAAAAGACTGCTTTTGCAAGAAAGTCAGAAGCCAATTTTATCCGCTGATAGGCAAATATTTAGTTCTCACTCACTGGAGAGATCAGCTGAAGCTCGGCCAAAGGATTCGACCACCTCTTCAACCTTGTCCTTATTGGGAAATAAAGGTGAGTGATGGAAAAGTGGGGAAAAAAAAACTGGAATGCATTCGTGAATTTTATCAAGCTGACTGATTATAGTTAGTTTTTCTTATGTATCAACAGCTGGCAGTTTAGGTGAACTAGCAAAACAGATTGCTGTAGACCAGGCAACTCCATTCTTGAACGACCGTCAACAATCAATAAAATTCTCAGGGTTCAAGTCTCCCACATTGCCAAGAAACCATATGTCATCAGCATCCCAACTGGTCTCTGCAGAAGGCCAAACGTTAACAAGGGATACTATTACGAGCAACACGAGTGTTGAAAAATCAAGCAGTGGGGTAACTGCAATATTGAAGTCTGATGCTGTTGGAGTGAAGGATAGCAAGTCGTTTTTGCAATCAGAAACCAACATTCAGCAAACACCATCACTTTCTACAAGGGTTCCTGCTCAGGTGCCAGCCTTTTTTAAGAAACCAAGCGAAGAGTTAAATTTTAGGAAAGAGACCGGACTTCCAAGTTCAGCAGTTGATAGTACAAAGAACAAGCCTTTAACAATGAGTTCATTTTCTGCACTTTTGGGGAAGTCGGAATCTCCAGCCTCACTTACATATGCTGTTTCTGAAGTGCATAGCCTTCCTAGAAATGTATTACCGCCCAATGTTGCAGTGAGCAAAATTCAACTTGATGAAAAGGTTTCAGCATCTCCCACAGTCTCAGTATCATCAGTTGCTCCGTCTCCTTTGTTCGCATTATCTTCAGGTTCTCCGTCTTCGGCATCTTTTTCATGTAGTGCTGCTGAAACTTTGTCATCTACAATTCCTATAAGCCAATATGTAACAAACTTTAACACCGCAACAGACGCGAAAGCTGCTACTAAAATATCCTCACCAGTTTTTCCTTCTCCGGTTCGTCCTCCTGCTAACCTGTCTATTCAGAATCCTAAACCAGTGATGCTCCCTTCTTCCCTGCCACCAACCATATACTCTACTTCTGAGTCTCCTAAGACAGAGGTGCGGGCTTCTTCAAAAGCAGACGATGACACTGCCATCCGAGCACCAGCCGCACTGTCGGGGCCAAATGAATCTGACGTGAAACCTAAACCTTCTGGTCCAACTAACCCTGTAGTAAAACTTGCAACGGAACCAAAATCATTAAAGGCAGATGTGGACACTTCTATCCAAGCACCGGCCATGCTTCCTACTACTCCTCTCGAAGATGAATTTGATACCAAGATCGCAACTTCAGAAGTGTTGACCACCCCGACAATTAAAACTTCCACGGTGTTTGCATCTTCAAGCCATCCAACTTTAAGTAGTGCTCCAACTCCTGCATCTAACATTACTTTTAACAGTCAGTCAGATCAGCCATCTTCTGTGCCTCCTCTGTTCCAAACCCAACTTTCAAATTCTCCTAGTGTTGGTGGCATAAAGCCTGAAGGCCTAGATGTTTCAAACACTAACGAAGATGACATGGATGAGGAGGCTCCAGAGTCGAGCTCTGCTACTACTGAACTTAGTTTGGGAAGCCTAGGTGGGTTTGGGCTTGGCTCTATCCCTGATCCCGCCGCTCCTAAAGCTAATCCTTTTGGTGGTTCATTTGGTAATTCAGCAACAAATGTGACTTCTCCGCCTTTCACCATGAATGTTCCTGGTGGGGAGCTATTCCGGCCTGCATCTTTTAGCTTCCAATCTCTACAGCCTTCCCAATCATCTCAGCCTGCAAACTTAGGTGCATTTTCTGGTGGATTTGGCACTGGAACCGGAACCAGCACTGGCACTGGTACACCTGTGCAAGCTCCCACAGGCGGGTTTGGCCAGCCCGCGCAGATTGGACAGGGGCAGCAAGCATTAGGATCAGTTCTTGGTTCTTTTGGACAGTCAAGACAGCTTGGTGCTGGTCTACCAGGAAGTGGATTTGGATCTCCCAGTGGTTTTGGCGGTGGATTTTCTGCCTCTAGTTCGGCTGGTGGCTTTTCAAGTTCCGTTAGTGGTGGAGGGTTTGCTAATATTGCTCCCCCTGCGGCTGCTGGTTTTGGTGGTTTGACTGCAAGCGGTGGTGGGTTTGGCAGTCTGGCGTCGGGTTCCAGTGGGTTCGGTAGTTTGGCTTCTGCGGGTGGTGGGTTTGGTGCCGCAGCATCGGGTGGTGGTGGCGGCGGTTTTGCGGCTGCTGCTTCAAGTGGTGGGTATTTTGCAACTCTTGGCAAACTATATTCTTTGATAGATATTGTTTTACTGATTTTAACCAACATTTTGCAAAATATGGTAGGCGGATTTGGTGCTTTTAGCGGTCAAGGAGGCACCGGTGGTTTCTCTGCTTTTGGTAGCAATTTAGGAGCAACTGGAAAGCCTCCTGAGCTTTTCACACAAATGAGGAAGTAGCCCTTTGAAATGTCGGAACAGAATGTTTAAGCTTTGTTTTGTTTTCAAGTCGTAACTCTGTAAATAGGGTTCACATTTTGTAGGGAACTTGTTTGGGGGTCCAGCATCCGGGCGACGACCTTTTTCTTGTAATCCAAGGTGTTTTTTTTTTTTTTTTTACTAATATTTTGTTTTGGATAAAATATATCATTTCCCTGATTTTGGAATATGAAAAATTTATAATACAAGTAGGATGTAAACTTCGTTTTAGACCCACCAAGATCCAGGATCAAAATGTCTGATATCAGTTAGTCTAAACTCTAAACAAAATTGAAAAACTATTGTTAGACTAGTTGATATTTATAATGAAATTAAAGCAAAACAAATGAGCAAAATAAAACAATAAAGACGACCTCTGCCAGTCCACCAAAGCAATACGGACAGAAACAGAAGGCAAAATTAAAACAAACTGGTATAGCTAATCCTGAGGACCTCTGCCAGAATCATATGCACATGAATCTCGCCAAAAACAATACAACATGTCACCCATTTGGCCTGATTATGCGCACAAAAATTTACTATCCTCGGAAGAAAAGAGAGTTGTGAAGGTTGGGGGGCAATAATATTAACATAGAAGAAATTTCGTTGGATCACCAGGGGTGCAAAGATAGAAATGATCAGACAAAGGGGGCTTCAACTTATGAACACTAATACCATTTGTATTGTACGAGAGCGAGCGCTAACATAATAAAACCAAAATAAATGTCTACGTTCCACGGAAAACCATTCTTTCTTGTTTTCTCCTTTCTTATTATAAAAAAATAAAATAAAATAACAATGAGGAATGGAATGCTTGTACCAAAGCTGTATTATTGTAAATTCAACAAAACATAACGACGACGGAGATTTTATCACACAGGAACTCCTAAATCCGAAATCTTCATAATATGCTTATCCAGCTCCACCTTGTGCCTTTTCAAATGCGTCAACACAGAGGCAACCTGACGATAAGAGAAATTCTGAGAAAAACTACTACTACTACTACTATTGACAAGAGAAGACAATACTGAATGGGACGGGACTGGACTGGACTGGACTTGCCTCGGCGCGAAGCTTCAAAGCCTCCCTACCAGGGGTTTCCCGCAAGGCATCCATTACATCTATGCAAAACGCAAAACAAACAAGCGTCAACATTGTGTTATTTATCTCATTTTCAGCGTCAGCTCAGCGGAGTGAAATTCAAAAGAATATCTCTAACAATGTGCTATTAGTAACACCTCACTCACCTGCCGCTTGAGCTTCGACTTTATAAACAGACTTGGCAAGATGTTGGATTTGATTCCCAGCTTTCCTACACACACAATAGGCAACAATAAGATATTGATCGATCCATACCTACCAACAAAATTGAAATTGATAGTGCGTAGTCGTACAGGAGCTCGGAATGGCCATATTTCATGTCCCTTTCGGCAAGACCCGCCCTTTCCAGTAGCTTTCTGCTTTCATTTTTCATCAAATCCACCGAAAGGCTGAGCTCTTTTACATTGTTTTCCGCTCTAACAAACTGTGCCTGCATTGTACATTGGGAAAAACAAAGAGTCACAAAGTGATACATTAATGAAAGGAGGAATCATATAGAAGAAGGTGAGGTGACCTCTTGAGATTGAAATCTGGCGAGAGTGTGGCGAAACAAGAAGCTTCTGGGTCGTGGCGCAAGGACGAAGGCAGCGGCCACGCCAATCCCAGCAGTTGCAAAGGGATGTTCTTTACAAACTTTCAACTCCTCTTTCACACTGTCCAACAATTTGTCTTCGTAGCTCTTCAACTGGGATTTCGCATCACCAACAAATTCCTACACAACAAGTACAGTACAGAGTCACTCAATGCTCATCATCTTCTAACCTTAATAATATTTTTGATTATGAAGAATGGCGGTGGATACTATTAGTACCTGCAGAGACCGGAGATGCGCGGATGAGTTGAGACGCAGAGAGCGGATTGCGGAGTCGGCGGAGCTGAGGAGTGTCACTGTCACTGTAGTTTTCTGCAGATCCTCAGCCGGAGGAGGAACTCGATCACCATTCGCCGACGACAACTCTTCGCCGCCGCTGGATTCCGTCTCTGCCATACTTTGCCGATTACTTTAGTAGTCTTCTCTCTTGTCTCTCTCCGCACAACTATCACTTCCCGATTTTTTTTGCTTACGGGCTTTGCAACTCTTAGGCCCAACTCAAGCCCAACCATTAGCATCAGCGATCAACAAACAAATTCGAGGGGGATTTTGAGTCATTTATATTGCACTTTTGATTATTATTATTAGGGAATTTAAGAAAATAGCCACCGTTTATAAAATAATTTTAAAAAATAACTACAGTTTTAAAAAATTTAAAAATTAGTCCTTTCATAAATTTTTGACACGTGTCAGAAATTTCTTACAATAATTTGTTATGGCTAATTTTTAAATCTTTTGAAACTGTGACTATTTTTTGAAAATACACAGTTCAAAATGACTATTTACTTTTATTATTATTATTATTATTTTTTTGCAATTGAGTTCAAGAAAGAAAAAACAGTAATAAATATTGTTAGATTAAAAGGGAAGACTGAAGAGAATGTAAAATGTCTATTTTATTTTACTTTAGGAGGATTAGATTATTGATAGGGGGAGATTGAGAAATATTATTTTTTTGACATAAATTATGTCTTTTTGTTTTGTGTAGTATTTTTAATTTATGTCATCAATTTTACATTATAAGCATAAAGGTTAAACAAAAAAAAGCACAACTTTTAGAATATAGATTACTAAGTAGTACTTAAAATAATTTTATTTTGTAATTCTCCTTCATTGATACCTCCTTTTAACTCCTAACCTTTTTTTTTTCGCGCAATAACAAGATAAATTGCAACTTTCTAATATGAAAATGAAAATTTACAATTTAACCATATACTGTTTAAATTATATAAAATACATAACGAAGCTAAAAAATTTATAAAAAAAGAAATTGTAAGGCAGACAAAGAGAGAGTGTATAAAGTAGAGTGCGTGACTGCGTGTACCTACTGGTCAAAGAAGGGATCGACTGGAAGAAACGACTGATCATTTGTTTTTGTTACAAACAAACAAGTAAGAGTGAGAAATTAGATTAGATTGACTCTCCCAAGCCAAGCGCCTTCAAAAATAATAATAATAATAATAATAATAATAAATTCATTCTATTATTTCAACAATAACAGATTTAAAACGCCAAATTTGGCATCGTATTTCGTAGCGTTAATAGAAAAATAGAGAGAGGAAATTTGCTTATTTTGTTGTTGAGCGGTGCGTCCATAAACCTTCCAATCCAAT
This sequence comes from Boehmeria nivea var. tenacissima, assembly GCA_018132145.1. NCBI lineage: Eukaryota > Viridiplantae > Streptophyta > Magnoliopsida > Rosales > Urticaceae > Boehmeria > Boehmeria nivea. The sequence continues at coordinate 20,537,374 of CM030878.1, read as the reverse complement.
CTAATATTAAAATCAATCAAAGAATTTTGCATCTACGTTAGCGTTAGCATTAGCATTAGCATTGTGAGGTGTAACTGAGATTTACAATTTACAATTTACAGAAGCAAAGCATTTGATATTTTTGGTGAAACCACCGAAATACACTCTCTCATTCATTGGCGATTGGTTTTCTTCTCGTTTCTTCGTCTTCGTCTTCGTCTTCATTAGTTTGAAGAGAAGAAGAAGTTTTAAAGAAGAGAAGAGAAGAGAAGAGAAGAGGTTATGTACAAACCATGCTTTGTGCTTCTCTAAAAGATCGACTACTGCCATGGCTTCGTGACTACGACAGGCTTCAGTGTTTCGCCGTTTATCTCCTTTACGCCCAGGTAGCTGCTGCTTCTCCATCCCTCTCCCTCTCTCTCTCTTTTTAATCTTCTATCCTTAATGTCTATGGGTTGATCAATGTGGGGTTGCAGATTGGTTGCGCGTTGATGGGTTCTCTGGGAGCTTTGTACAATGGGGTTTTGGTGATCAACTTAGCCATTCCTCTGTTCGCTCTGGTGGCCATCGAGAGCAGCAGTCAGAGTCTGGGCCGAACCTACGCCGTCCTCCTCCTCTGCTCCATCCTCGTCGATGTCTTCTGGTTCATTCTTTTCTCCCACCAAATCTGGTCAGTTTCTTTTCTCCTCATCTTCTATTCTATGCCTGCCCTGTTCTGCCCTGCCCACCACCTGTTTGTGTTTTTGCATTTGCATTTGCATGATGTTCTTCCCATTCTCCATCATCATCAGATCAGATGGTGAAGACAAGCCTCTTCTGTGGGGCCTTGCCCTTTCAACCATCCACTCTGCTCTCACTTTCTTTCCACAAGTCTCCCCCCCTCCTATCATTGTCTCCCGCAACGCAACTCCACTCCACTCCGCATACTTTTTCTTCGGACTCACTTGACACCAATCGCATGCTCTTCTGCTACGTGTGACTTATTGTGTAGACTGCCCTAGGGATGACTCTGGACGTGCACCCGTCGACTTCCGGCGCTAACAGCAGCAACTTTTCTGTTGATGCCGCGCATCATGAAGCTATCTCCCTTTTCCGTGGAAGCTTTAGATGTTCGCATGGATTTAAACCGAACCACCTCGTACTTGCAGCCATCCTCAAAACCTGTGCTGCCCTCTCTGCTGTTAACTTGGGGAAGGCTCTTCACGGCTATGTTGTTAAGCAAGGCCATGTTTCCTGCCACTCTGTATCGAAAGCACTCCTTAACATGTACGCCAAATGTGGCAAGCTCGATGATTGCAAAACACTATTTGGTCACGTCAGCCACCGTGATCCTGTCATTTGGAACATCATCATCTCTGGCTTCTCAGGGTCTCGAATGTGCAATAATGAGGTCATGAAATGGTTCTGTGCAATGCATTCTGGTGGAGAGGCGAAGCCCAACCCTATCACCTTTGCTACTGTGTTTCCTGTTTGTGCTCGATTGGGAGACTTGAGCATAGGAAAAAGTTTCCATTCTTATGTGATCAAATCTGGGTTCGAAGCGAACAACCTAGTAGGAAATGCTCTAGTAACGATGTACTCAAAAGGTGGCTTAGTTTTTCATGATGCATATGCTGCATTTAGAAGCATTAGAGAAAAAGATGTAGTTTCGTGGAATGCAATCATTTCAGGTTTTGCTGTGAATGGATTCACCGATGATGCTTTTAGATTATTTAGTTCGATGATTAAAGGACCGGCTAAACCAAATAATGTAACTGTTTCGACTATCTTGCCTGTGTGTGCTTTGTTGGATAGAAAAGTGGCGCACCGCTTTGGGAAAGAGATCCACAGTTATGTGCTACTGAGGACTGAATTGGCAGAAGACATTTTTGTGTGCAATTCTTTGGTGAGCTTCTATTTGAGACTTGGAAAGATGGAACAAGCTGAGTACTTGTTCCAAAGGATGGAATCAAGAGATTTGGTCTCATGGAATGCAATTATTTCAGGGTATATATCAAATGGTCAATGGTTTAAAGCAATGGCTTTGTTTCATAAGTTAGTATCATTGGGCACCATTAGGCCAGATTCTGTAACCATTATTAGCACTCTTCCTGCGTGTGCACTCTTGCGATACTTGCAGGTTGGGAGAATGATCCATGCCTATATTCTTCGACATCCTATCTTACACGAGGACACGGCAGTAGGCAATTCCTTGATCACATACTATGCAAAATGCAATAATGTATCCGCGGCATCTCAAGTATTTTCAATGATGCCCTGGAGAGACTTGATTTCATGGAATTCCATGCTTGATGCCTTCGTAGAGAGTGGATATGATCATGAGTTTTTGGATCTCTTAATCAATATGTTTGCAGAAGGAACAAAGCCAGACTCCATTACCATCTTGATGTTAATTCGTTTTTGTGTCAATAGCTCGATTGTTCAGAAGGTTAAAGAAGCTCATGGCTATTCAATTAGGGCCGGTTATTTGCTATGCAGTGTAGAGCCAACTATAGGAAATGCAATACTTGATGCATATGCTAAATGTGGCTATATAGAGTATGCAAATACTATTTTTCAGACTTTATTAGATAAAAGGAACTTGGTCACATACAATTCAATGATTTCTGGTTATATCAGCTGTGGATCACATGACATCGCACGTATGATATTTAACAAGATGTCTGAAACAGATCTCACAACTTGGAACCTGATGGTTCGAGTTTACTCCGAAAATGGTTGTCCTGATCAGGCTCTTCATTTGTTGCAAGATTTACAAGCTCGAGGAATGAGGCCCGATGCGATGACTGTTATGAGCCTAATTCCTGTATGCGTTCAGATGGCCTCAGTCCAACTCCTGAGGCAGTGTCATGGGTATGTTGTCAGAGCTTGTTTTGATGATGTTCATTTGATGGCAGCTCTGTTGGATGTGTATTGCAAGTGCGGTGTTTTAGACTCTGCTTACATGATTTACAAGTCACATCCCCAGAAGGATTTGGTCATGTATACTGCCATGATATGTGGGTTTGCAGTTCATGGAATGGGAGAGGATGCTCTTGGAATATTCTCACATATGTTGCAGATGGGTCTGAACCCAGATCATGTTATTATCACTGCTGTTTTATCTGCTTGTAGTCATGCTGGGCTTGTAAATGAAGGGCTGGAGATATTCAATTCAATTGAGGAGGTTTATGGGATCAAACCGACCATGGAACAATATGCCTGCGTGGTGGACCTACTTGCTCGAAGCGGCCGAGTTGTTGACGCATTCTCTTTTGTGGACAACATGCCCATTGATGCCAATGCAAACATATGGGGAACACTGCTTGGTGCATGCAAGACCCATCATAAGGTGGAATTGGGTCGTATTGCAGCAGAAAGGCTGTTTGAAATTGAAGCTGATAATGTAGGGAACTATGTGGTCATGGCAAACCTGTATGCAGCAGAGTCTAGATGGGATGGTGTGGCGGAGGTAAGAAGGCTTATGCAGACGAGAGATCTTAAGAAACCAGCAGGATGCAGTTGGATTGAAGTAGAGAGGGCCAGGAATGTTTTTGTAGCTGGAGATTGTTCTCACCCAGAAAGAAGCACTATTTATAGAACACTAACTACATTGGACAAACAAATAAAGAGCCAATTTAGTTATGACTTGGAAAATGCTTAGAATCTTTGGTCTGTTGTCATAAGTGTATACTCGAGTAAATGATGTTGCACGCTTGAATTATAAAGAAATGTCTGCCTGCTTGGCTGTTGTCCTGTAGTACTGTAGTCTCTACTTTCCATATCAGTTGTTATTTTCTATTAAAGTGGTAAAGCACTTCTCCCAGTTCTCTGCTTCTGTTGCGAAGCCCCTAATTCTTCACATATGAAGGGATCATTTTTCTTCACTTGTGTGACTCAGTCTTGGACTTCTATTCTGTAGTGATCTTCTGTTCTTGCACTTTGCAAATTGCAACAATGCTTATGGTGTATTTTCTCTCCTTTGGTGGTTGGATCATTTAAGCAAGTGTGTACAACATACTCGCTTCCCTAGGATCTTGCCTTTAGTTATAGCTTCAAGTCATTGGAGTTTTTTTCAAATTTTGCGTATTTGGGTAGCCTCAGCAGATACTTGTGGATGATTTATTCCTTTTTTGTCAAAACCTACTGATTTTTGGACTCTCTCTCTCTCTCTCTCTATATATATATATATAATCTTCTCACTTCAGCTATTTTATATATTTCTTGATCAAAGCACTCTTTTTTCTGCCATTTATTAACAATTGGTTAATTATTGCAGTTGTGCTATATCAATTGTTCAGAAAACATTGTCTGTGTATGCAGGAACATATCTTCTGAAAAATATGGAGCATTTTATATCTTTTCAGTGAAACTCGCCCTGGCTATGCAAATTATTGGCTTTTCCGTGCGATTATCATCGACGCTGTTATGGATTCAGATCTACAGGTTGGGGGCTTCGTATGTAGATGCAACCGCTTCAAGAGAAACAGATTTTGATTTAAGAAATAGTTTTTTGAGTCCCCCCACTCCTGCTGTCGCTAGGCAGTCGTCGGGCTCCGATGAGGTTTTAGGGGGCTCTATCTATGATCCAGCTTATTACTCGTCTCTCTTTGAAGATGGTCGAGAGAACAGATTTTTAATTCGGGTATTCTATCTATCACTAATGGCTATGTTCATTTAAATTTGTTAAAAAGAACTCTTTTTTTTTTTGGAACAATGAACCTAGTTGCAATGGTATATGTTTTATGTTATGATTGTTACCAATTTGCATCTGCTGGTACTTATTTAGGGTCAGAATCATGCGATTGGCGGCAATGGATCTACTTCTACTGCTGAAGTTTCTCCACTGAAGCTATCTTTAGGCAGGTCTTTTCAGTCTATAGATGTGAGTTTTACTGGAATACATCTCAACATGTTAAAATTAACCTTGAGGCACAATAAATTTTTATGGTTGCATCTGCTGTAACTTTTGTAGGCTCAGAATCATGCCATCGGTGGCAATGGATCTACTTCCAGTAGTGATGTTTCTCCACTGAAGCTATCCGCAGGTCTGTCTTTTCAGTCTGCAGATGTAAGTATCATCTCAAGAGTATATACATCCCATCTGTACTTAACTCTGAGCAACACAAAAATTCTATTTGTGTAGCTGAATACTGTTGGATTTGCATGTGTTATCTAACATACTTGTGTAATTGTATGTTATCGCAATTTTCATTTCATCTTATGGTAAGTTAAAAGGATAGCTGAAAGGAACCAGTAATGTTCGTTGCTTTTTATAAGTGTTTAACTTCAGTGCACATATGAAGGGAAGTAAAAAAAAGAAAAGAAAAGGAAAAAAAAGAAAAAAGCTATCCAGTCAATTTAAGGGAGTTGATCCGTCATCTTACGTGCATTTTGCGGTCTGATTCTACTTATTTATTTATTTATTTCAGTGAATGGTCGACCGTAAAGCATATCAATAAGCTTAAGTTTGTCCCTAAAGCTAATATTGCTAGGCGCTGGTTCATCTGAGATTAGTTGGTTCATGCCTAGAAAATAATATTGTAATGACGCTTGAGCTGCCTGTTTTGATTTGAGTTTTGGTTATTGACTGGAATGTATGTATAGGTCCTGCAGGAGGAGATTAATAGGGGTGGCCAGTCGAAGCCGTATCAAATTTGAGTATGGGAAAAGCAGTGATTGTTTTGTTCCTTCTATCTCTCCCTCTCTTGCTTCCAGGTTTGTTTCATTCCAAAAAAACAAAAGAAAAAGAAAAAGGGCGACCGGGTTATGTACAGTTGCAGATATCATACATGTTATAGCTGCCGCCTGCCCCCTGCCCGCCGATCACTGTCTTGGAGGAAAAGGAGAATCATAGAGTCGAATTAGCTGCCAGTATTCCAATTCCACATTGTTTTGTTGTTCATATAAGTAATCTTTCACTTCATGTTTTGACATCTCAAGTCAAATGATTCTTTCTCTCACCTAAATTTTGCTATGATAGCTCACTCACATCTCGAATGGAATGAAATAGAATTGAACGAAATGGGATAACAAAACTCTCGACTCGTGCATGTAGAAATGAAGCACTCGTTATTCTGCTCATCTCTTTCTTTTTTTTTTTTTTTTTTCAATTCTTTGAATTCGGTAAAGCGATCTCTCCACTAATTGCTAACATCAATCAAAGAGCATTGTAGATATATCTATAGATGGATAATAAAGATGATGAGTTTTCAGATGACAGTGAAGAAAATAAAATTACAAAAAAAAAAAAAAATTGTGAAAATGCTGAATATTATTATCCCCCAATATTTGGAAATACCATGTATGCTTCACATGTTGCCAGGCTAGCTCATAGTCATAACTCATACGCGTCTTCACGTTGAACAAAACATAGATAGAGAATCAGAGATAAAGAAGAGGAAAAAGCCAAAGACTTGAAGCAAAAAATTATGCAATTAATTTTGTTGGAAAGTTGGCATTGTCATATGTGTTGTTTCTGTTAGTGTTTTCTTAAAATCAGATTTTGTATACTGCAACTTTTCCAATTAGTAAATAGACCAATAAACAAAGAAAAATGCTAGACATATCAATTCTTTTATTAATTTTTTAATACCAATCTATGTGGCAATTGATGTGTAATATTTTGATTGGCTAAATATCAAATCTTCTTACCAAAGTGATAAGCACTCACCAATAATAATATGACACATGAGTTTGTATTAAAAAATTGATAAAAATATTGGTATATGACACAAATGATATTGAAGTATGTAAAATACCAAAATGAACGGCCTAAGCCTAACACGATACAGTTCCCAATTCCATTCTACGCCACAGACACAGTAGATAAGTAACTATGCTTATTGTCCAGTAAAAAGAAAACAATAACTATGTATGTATGTTTATTATTTTAGGGGAGTAAATAAATACATATGGTTAAAAAAGAAAAGAAAATGGAGGTAAATTTTTATAATGAAAAAATAGTTGTTAATTATAGCGATTAGCGAGAGACAGCATTTGGTGAATAAAATAATAATAGAATAGAATATAGTGCAAAAGTTTGAATGGGTTATGGTGAGATGACGATAAGGATGACGAATTCTGTGGTGTTTGTATAGTAGATATGGGTGGCAATTCGTGTCATATGTCGTGTCTTAACTGTGTTCAAGAAATTTTGACTGGATCCAGACACGATCCATTTATTAATCGTGTTTGAGAGACCCAGACACAGTCTATTTAAATATCGTGTTAATCGTGTCACCCAATTACGATCTATTTATAAATCGTGTTTGATTGGGTCTAAATAAGTCATATCACTCTCTTGTCTATTGACCCAATTAGCTATATTTGAGTTTAAATCAACAAAATTTTTATTATTTTTTTGTAAATCTAAAATAATTTTTGTTGAATAAAGGCCTAATCTTGATAATATATTTAATTATGATAGCAACTCTTATGTTACACGGGTAAAATTTATTAAATAACAGATAAATAAATTTTAAGTACATGTAAATGGATGTTAGAAATATATATTTATTTATAATTAATTTAATAATCGTATCTTAACGGGTCTTATCGTTCTATCGTGTTCGTGTCGTGTTTACTCATTATTTAATCGTGTTAATCGTGTCTGACCCGTTAAGACTCAGACCCATTAAAGAAGGACCCAGACCCACTAACTTTGTATCGTGTTCGTGTCGTGTCTCGTGTCGAGATCCAAATTGCCCGCCCTAATATTCGTAGACAACATAACATTACATTTAATCGAATAAATAATAATAGGATTAGTTTTACATTCTTCTTCTTTTGGTTTGGTCGAGCTCGAGATGGGAATGCAAAACTCGCTACCATTCTCTCAATTCCACTGTTCAATTCCATTTCTCCATCCTCAGTTTTGGTTAGAAATTCTCCCAATCCCAATTCTCTTTTTCATTTTTTCTAATCGATTTCTGTTTAGAAATTAGACGAATATTCTTTTCTCTTGAAAGACAACATCTTTCAGAATCTTTTTATTTATTCCAATTTGCTGTTGTTGTTGTTGTGTATTTGATCATCAATGATTTCAGCGATCCGATCCGATCCGATCTGATCTGATATGATCCGATTGTTTTTGTTTTTGTTTTTGATATAGATATTGTTTGTTTGATTAAGAAAGATGGAGGAAGCGATGGCGTCGAGGTATTGGTGTCACCTCTGCGAACAGATAGTGAGTCCAATCGTCCAACATCAGCAAGTCGATATCAAATGCCCCTTTTGCCACAGCGGATTCATCGAAGAAATGGCAATGGCGGCTGTTCCCAGCCCAGCCCCAGCCCCATGCCCGACGCCCTCTCCCTCTGGGCTCCCATCCTGCTCGGCATCATGTCCCATCCCCGTCGCCGCCTTGACTCCCACGCCCATGCTCATGCTCATGCTGACTCCGAATTCGACTCCATTTTCAGGAGGACGAGGACGAGGACGAGGACGAGCTCTGCCACTATTCTCCATCTGCTCCAAGGGATTCGAGATGGTTTGGCATCCGACTCTCAGAATCCAGACAGAGACGAGACACAACGCCTACTTCTCAACCAGACTCTCCTCCTTCAGGGCGGCCATAACCCAATTGGATCTCTCGGGGAAGGGGATGATTACTTCATTGCTCCTGGCTTGGACGTGTTGCTGCAACATTTGGCTGACAACGATCCCAACCGCTACGGGACTCCACCCGCCCAAAAGGATGCAGTAGAATCGCTGCCCACCGTCGCAATCAAGGACAACTTGCAGTGCCCGGTGTGCTTGGACGATTTCGAGGCCGGGGCGGAAGCCAAGGAGATGCCTTGCAAGCATAAGTTCCACAGTGCCTGTATCCTGCCGTGGCTGGACCTTCATAGCTCGTGCCCGGTTTGCAGGTTTCAATTGCCTGCCGAGGAATCCAAGCATAGTTCGGATGGTTGGAGTTATGGAAATTTGCAGAGGGAAATCGAGAGCGAAGAGAACAGTCCTCTTGCAAATGGTGGAGGAGAAGAGGGCAGCGATGGCGATGGAGAAGGTAGAAATGGGAGACGGTTTACATTTCCGTGGCCTTTCAGTGGATTGTTATCTTCTTTGGGATCGCAATCAAATGGCGGGAATTCATCGTCGTCGTCATTACCAGCCAATGCCAATGCCAATGGCGGGAATAGTGGCAGTGCAAGTGCTTCCTCACGTACAAATGAGTCTCATTGATTTGAGTGTGGTTAGTTAAGTTTGGGGGGTGTTGGCTATTGAATTGAAGACTCAGCTTCGTTTTTTCATCATTACATTGTTTAAAGACCATGCCTTGTTTGTGTACATAACTCCTCTTCGTTTGCCGAATGTGAAAACAATACAAAAAAAGTCGTGCTTCTCCGTGTTGCATTTTTGTACAAGTTTTTGCAAATACTTTGTTTTGTTGCTCCGTATGTACAAAAAATCACTTTGTTATATGTTGTTGTTGCCCTTTGAGAAATGTCTGAATGTGCCCAGTTCAGTTTTTGACTCAGCCATTGAGGTATTGCGAATTGGAAACTTTTCTTTCTCTTCTTTCTCTATTATTATTATTATTGTTATTTTAGTATTATCATCGAAATCGTTGAGCCATTATTATAATGATGAACTTTGTGAGAAGAATCCCGTGTGCGGTGATCTGAGTCATGCAGTCATGCTCATGGCATGAATCACGTGGCCCGCCGTGGCTGTTGAGCTTCAAGTTATACCGAACTAGAAAATGATTGTCCTTTCATTTCATTTCAATGAATTGGAAAATTCTTAGCTTTTCTTCTTCTTTTTTATTTTTTTTAACAAGTTGAACTAGTAAAGAGAGAATAGTGAGAACCATTGCATAGCTCCAAATACTATTCTCACCGTTCCGTTAAAAAAAATAAAAAATAAAAAATACTATTCTCACCGTGTCCGTTTTCCCTGTATTACTTGAAAAAATAAATAAATAAAAAAAAAAAACACCCTATCTCGGCACGTATGATCAATAATTTTCGTATTTCCTTTTGGAAAACATTTCTTATGTCAATGAATGATAACTGAATTTGTTTGATCTGACCGTCCAGATACTTGCAATTTGTTCTCCTTTCTTCTGTAACCTCTGTTTCCATGGGGATCCGGCAAGGCTGTGGGGCAGTGGCACAAAAATGGCAATCCAGGCGAGTAGGTCCCATACAATACAATTACATTAACAAGGCATGGGCATGCAACGACGAAAGGCCAAAATCTTTACGGAGCAAATATTTTAATGATTAAGCTCGGCCAGACAGACTGGAGCATAAATAAAAATGGAAGATGGTTGTCTCTGTATCCTCAACCACATATGAAGTAGCAAAAAATTATAATGCAGCGCAGCAACCGCGCCATAGCATCAGTAAATATTTTGTTTGTTTCTTTTTTTCTTCTCAACAAAAATGATGACTTAAAAGAGCAGTGGATTCACTTGACAGTGAGGATCTTGATGACAGAGGCAGTTCCGTCACGATGCATGGCCACGACAGAATCGCCGCTCTTGCAGAGTCCCTTTGACTTGGCATGTTCAATGGCAAACTCCAGTGCTTGTTCAGTTGTCTCAGCATGAGAGGCCCTTGCAGATCCTGCACTCAAAACTGGAACCAGCCCTCGGAAGATGAGACTGTGCCTTGCCGGAGATTCGTCACTGCACGACCAGTCAAACGAGTCGGTCTTGATCTCGGGGACAACAACGGACAAAATTGGCATCCCTGGCCTGTACTTGGCCACCAGTTTTGCAGTGCTTCCTCCTCTGGTTAGCACCAATATAAGAGCTGCTTTCGATGAGTTGGCTGTTTTAACAGCAGAAGAAGCCAAGCTCTCTAATGGGCTCATTGGCACCGGAGAGTGTTCCATGATCCTCTTAAAGACATCCCCGTAATCAATTGTGCTTTCAGCTTCAACGCAGATTTTAGCCATTGTCCGAACCGCAAGCTCAGGGTAAGCTCCAGCAGCTGTCTCACCACTTAGCATGACGCAGTCAGTTCCATCAAGAACAGCGTTTGCAACATCAGTCGCTTCGGCCCTAGTTGGACGGGGTGACTTGATCATCGACTCCAACATCTGAGTCGCTGTGACGACAGGTTTTCCTTGGATGTTGCACTTGTAGATCATCACTTTCTGCGCAAGGAATATCTTCTCAATAGGAATTTCCATCCCAAGATCACCCCTTGCCACCATAAATGCATCTGAATTTGCAAGGATATCATCAAAATTTGCCACGCCCTCTTGATTTTCAACCTACAATCGAATTTTGTAAGAAATATCCACATTAAGAAACCAAGTGAGGAAATTGAAATGCTAATACAAAAATGATAACATCTTTAACCGCGTCAAAAATTTAGAGAATCCAAAACATCATGCCATTTGATGTGGCATGGACTTTTTTCCCTCCATAATACTCTCTTGTTACTTAAAATAACCAGTCAGATTTAGTCTCTACTTGGAGGTCGAAAATCGTACCTTGGACATGAGAAGGATGCTCTTAGCATGCTTCCCAAGCAGCTTCCTAACCTCCACAAGGTCCGAACCTTTCCTAACAAAAGAAAGAGCTATCATGTCAATCTTATTAGGAACCCCCCACTCCAAAATATCCTCCTTATCTTTCTCTGTTAGGGTTGGGAGGTCGACGACAACCCCTGGAAGATTAACGTTCTTTCTCTCGCCGAGTACGGCAGAATTCTCGCAGCGGCATCGAACCAGACCATTGACAACATCACAAGACAAAACAGTGAAGGAGATAGTGCCATCAGCGCACAGTATGACCATCCCCGGTTTGACATCCACGGCCAACTTTTTGTAGCTCATGCAGATCATGTTCTCATCGCCCTTGATGCTGTAGTCAGTGGATATGGTGATCTCTTGACCCTGTTTCAGTTGGATGGGTTTCCCATCTTTCAAGAACCCAGTTCGAATCTCTGGACCCTGCAGCATTGGCGATGCATCATCATAGACATAGTTTTAGTTTTGTATTTGCAAAAGCGTCTAAAATACACACACTCGGGAGTCTAATTGAAAATCAATCATGAAAATATGCCCATAAAAGCTCTACTCGAGACGCTTGAAACATAAAAAGTGCACACTTTCGAAAAAGAGTTGAGCTTTGAAAGCAGCATAAATAATAGAAGACGTGCCACAAGAAAGAACAGATAAAAATTAGAGCAGCCTAACCAACACCAACACGACCAAAGTAACCCATGAAATCGCAATGAAATGGGTGGCTGGGTTTTTGTGTGTGTGTGTGTGTGTGTGTGTGTTTTTTTTTTTTTTAACGAAAGAGTTGAGTGGCAACCAGGGAGGGGGGAAGAAGTAGGACCAATTAGTGATGTACTGCGGAGCCGGAAAGAGACAAATTATTGTATGACAGTGTACAAAATGAAATGAAAAAGAAAGGGCAAATGGTATGTAGTTATGAAGTAGAGGACAAAAGCGCATAAAGGAGTTGGAAACCCCACCCCACAAATACGAGAGTGATTGTCAAAAGATGACAAATTTCTGCGAGAAAATGAAATAAGGCGCCTGCGCATAGCAGATGCGTCAAACAACAAGCGTTTCGTTTGACATCGAAAACCAACAAACAGACAATCGATTAATCAATAACGAGAAAAAAAGAAATTATTATGGACCGATCGGAAGAAGAAGAGAGAGAAAACCTTGGTGTCGAGCATGACGGCGCAGAGGATTCCGGTGTTTTCCATGGCCTGCCTGAGATTATCTAGGGTTTCCTGATGGTAGGCGTGAGATCCGTGAGAGAAGTTGAAGCGAGCGACGTTCATGCCGGCTCTGAGAAGCTTCTCGGCCATGGGGACGGACCTCGACGCAGGCCCCAGAGTGCATACGATCTTCGTATTAGCCTTCTTCTCCTCCATCTCTGATCTATCGGTATCGGCGTCGGATCTTCTTCGAATTCGAATTCGAATGGAGTCTGTTGAGTTTATTTAATTAGAGAGTCAAAAGACAGAGAAGAGAAGAGAAGACAAAGTAAAGAGAGGCGACGCAGCAGCTCTGCAACAGCAACAGCAACTGCAACCCAAAATATTCGCTAATTTTATTTATTATTGTTGCTGCCCTATTTCCTCCCTTCTCTATCTATTTATATTCCTAAACCCCTCCCAAAAAAATAATCATTTAATAATATAGAGGAAAATTCTTTGGTAGGGCTATACTTCTTTGATAAATAAATCCAATATTCTCTGTTGTTGGATACGAAATCACCACCTTTTTTTCCCTTAAATAAACAGTGGTATATTGTCAATTTATTGTTTTCTAAGCTAAAAAAAATATAAGCGTAAAAAAAAAAACTATAATTGTTTCTCTCATACCACCTCAAAAGGTATGAAAAAAATATATTCATAAACGCTATAAAAAAAAATACTATCAACATCGTGATACTCATTAATTAACATTTATAAACACTAATTAAAATGTGTGATGAAGATAATATTTATTGAGCAAAGAGCACAACATGTCCGTAGTCTTAATAAATAAATGTGCTAACGGTTATGCTATATTGGATTTTTGGAATAAAAAATGATTGTAGTACTAGTTCGTATTGAAGGAATTTAATTTTCTGAAATCTTTTTAATTTTAATATATATAAGAGGTAGCTATGAGCATATTACAACATCACATCAAGCATTAGCTACCATTAAAATCATTTTAAGAAAATAGCACATGTTTACAAAATGATTTTAAAAAATAGCCACAGTTTCAAAAAATTTAAAAACTAGCCCTTTCAGAAATTTCTGACACCCGTAAGAAATTTCTTACAGCATATTTTATGTGTAATTTTGTTATTGTAAGAAATTTCTTACAGTGTGTAATGGCTAGTTTTTAAATTTTTTGAAACTGTGGCTATTTTTTGAAAACACACTGCTCAAAATGGCTATTTACCTAACTGAAGCATCAACAATTAAGGAATCTATGTGGTTTACCCCTTTACCATTAGCTACCGACCGCACCCGTGGTATTCGATAATGCCTATTAGGCTATTATCATACCTTTTTCTTTTCTTAGAACTTATGCCTCGTTGGCCTCCGTCATCTTTCACATTTTATTCTTTCTTAAATTTTTTTTAATTCCAATACAATATTTTTAAATTTTAATAATTTATATAAAATTAAAGTTCACAAAATTAAACAATTTCAAAAAAAAATTTTGATTGAGATATTTATCCCAAACAACCCATTATTAGGTAGAGAATGATTTCTTAATATAAAGAATACAAAAAGTAATATTTATTTATTATTCATGTCAAAAATTGACGGAAGAGTTAATTGTACATGATTCGCTCACTTAGATTTGAAGAAACGAATCATAATTTTGAATTATACTAGAGAATTATCTCTAAATTATCCCTCTAAAATAATTTTTAGGATTTTTAAATGAACGAAAAGTTCTCCTGTATTTATGGACTTTAGTCAATGACATGGTTTGATTTGATTTGAGTGAATATTGGGGATCTAGATTTTTCTTTCTAATTTCTTTACTTTTATTATTTAATAATGTAATTTTTTGTATCTACCTAAAATGCCATTGACTTAAGAGGATTTTAAGGATCAAACGACAGTGTTTTGATCCGTAATTTCTTTACTTCTGTTTTTTAATATTGGAAATTTTTGTATTTACTTAAAATGCTATTGACTTAAGAGGATTTTGAGATCAAACGACAATGTTTTTTTATCCTCAAATTCCTAATTCACACATTTATCTTTTATGAATTGGCAATTTATTGATGTGAAACAAAGTTATTAATTTCATGTATAAGGTATGGCAAATATTTAACGTATAGTGCTATATTATTCTTATGGCACTTTGTATTGCTTTTTGGTTACTATATTTTATATATGTTGTGAGTTTACTATTTGCTATATCTTATTTAACCTTTGCTATCTAAAATAACTTCTCGCTGCAGTACTAATTTTTTTTAATTATCATATTCATCGATGTTCTACTTCACATAAATAAGAAACATATAAAAATATTATTACTATATATCTTTTTAATATTATGTTAGTACACTACTAAATGGAGTAGTGTAAAAAGACCCTTAATTATAAAGAGTTAGGCGAGGAGAAGAAGCATTAGATTAGAGCATAAAGCAATTTTTTTTACTTATCGCGGTGTTGGGGTATCATGTGAATTTTGTTGGTTTGGTAATGGTCCACAGACCACAATTCCGCAGCTTCGCTTTTCATATTATTTGTCCCTCAATCCACATTCCACACGTTGCTGGTTATTTGAGATATATAATACCCTAATGCAATTTGTTTGTAAAAAAAAAAAAAAAAAAAAAAAAAACCTGAAATGAAAGGGAGATGACATGACATGACATGAGCTAAAACTCAAAGGAGAATGTGAGTTTGGGTGAGAGTGAGACAAAGGGGTCGTTTGGCAAACGGGTTCAAACTGTGACAATTTGAATTTTTTCATTTGAATTGGAAAATTTGAATTGGGTAATTTGAACGAAAAATTTAAATTGTTGTTTGGGTCAAATAATTCTATTTGAATGTATTATTTGGATTGTTGTTTGGGTAGATGTGAAATGTGTGATGTTGAGTAATAAAAAGAGTAGTTGAAATGTCAAATCAAAAAATACTATTCAAAATGGATTCAAACTGCTGAAATTTGAGGGGGGGAAGAATTTGATTTTGAAGGGTTTGAATGACTTTTTCTCATTTGGATTTTATCCAAAAAAAAGTTACCAAACGACGATTTAAATTGACAAAGTCGTTTGAATTGCCCAAGATGGGTTCAAACCCATTTGCCAAACATACCCAAAGTCAGAGAAAGTATTTATCTTGCTCCCTCCCCCCCTTACCAAAACCACATTTTAAAATAAAATTAAAAATGAATGAAATGGTCAAATAAAGCAATCAAAAAACAACAAGTCTGAAACAGAGGGCCGCTCGCCAAAATGCGGCACTTTATCGGGGGGCCTCCCAAGGTTGAATTCATATAATCATATCGTCATGTCGAAAGGGGCATTTTAATTAATTTTTTGGGGAAATTTTGTGTATCACTATTGCATCTTACTCTACTTGTATAATTGTATTCTTTATCATCTTATTTTTTTCATTGTCAAAAAACAAAAAAAAAAAGTATAAGAAAGTAATATGGATTATAATTCACAGTTGTATGGAATATTCGCCAATTTTCAAATCCACAATCAATTCAAAACCCCATATAGCCATAATCATCATTCATCGTAATGAATAACCAGCCAATGAGAAACCTCGTGTAATGTGGTATTCACATGTGACTGTGACTTCAATTTCTGAGAAAGCTCAGCTTGACCAAGGAATGTCCTTCTAAATTCTAATTTAACCGTTTAAATTGAAAAAAAAAAAAATTATTTGACCGCAGAATTTGAAATGTTAACATCTGGGTTGTTTTGACTTTAGATTTGAATTGAAAAATAGCTTACAAGTTGAGTTGAAACTATTCACTTTAGCTTTGAATTTGAATGCCGTGAATGTAGAGAATTTAAATTACTCAAGTTAACTTTTACCAAACAATTATTCAAGTTACATTAATAATTATTTAAATTACATCACAATCGGATGCAAATTCTCCATTTAAATTGCATTTCAAAAAAAAAAAAAGAAAAGGAAAAGACAGATAATTAACCTCATTTCAAAATGTTCACCCAATTAACATCTGTGTGTATATCATCTTACATCTATCTATCGTTTTAGAACGTAAAAATTTCAGCTTCTTGTCAAAGCGTAAATAACTAACGCGGGGATGGTTTCTCGTTCTCCAACTTGTTCTACCATTCTTTCTTCTAAACAAATCACAGCAAAACTACATATAATTTGTTTCTATTATTAAACTCACTTCAAAATGTTCACTTGAAAACCCTCCATTCCCATCGCCCCCCCGCCCACCTAATTAACAACCTGCTTATCTTTTACAATCAATGTAAATATTTCATCTCAGTACTTGAATTTTTGCCTCTCGAGGACATACGAAAACTACCTGCTCAACTTGCCACGTTCTGCATCCAAAAAGAGAAGATTAATCTAGCCTGTCAGTCAGATTACTATGACAATTTCCATGCAAGTGCAACCGTTCAAAGCTCATCGTGGTTTTTCGGTTGTTCCTCGTTCATCCCATCTAGCTTCTGCTCTAGTTCCTGTTAATTCAGAGATCAATCTAGTCCATTAGATATTCCGTGGAGGAGCAATGAGTCTTCTTAAAAGTCAAAGGTACGCTCAAGAGAACAATACCTTAAGTTTTTCCTCAAGGCAGAATGCCGGGGTAGACAACAGTGCTACATATCTGCAATGAGAAATGAAATATTCAGACACTGATGGGGAAGAAAAGCCGTGAATCAAGTATCGTCTTCCAAAAGAAAACAAAAGGAAAGAGAGTTCTTACTCGCACCGACTTGGTTCATCTACATCAGTAACCTCATTTTTCAATCCACATCTAAGCTTAACCTGAAGGATAAATAAAACATATATAGATACGTGTATTGGAGGGAAAATTAAAACATATCATCTTGATTTCCCCAACCACCACCATCTATACAACTAAAATTAGGTATCCTTGAAACATTGGTTAGGAAACCACTGCGTTGTGGATATCCCCGCTTCATTTATTATCATCCAAACTATTCCAGAAAACAACTCTACTTTTTCTCCAAACAAAAGTCGGGATCAATAAGTAGTTATGAAGATACATTACCTTCAAGCTTCTATCAGGTCCATTCCAGCACTTATCGCCGTTTGAGAAAATCATGGTTCTGTATGAGTCATCAAATTTGTCCCATCGTCTAGTTGCAGAGACATATTTAAACAGTTCATGGAGAGAAGCAAAAGGCATGTATGGCAATCAATACTGGAGAAAAAATAAAAACATAAATCTATACATACCCCAGTCGAGTTGAACTGTGCCCCTCTTCCTGCGAAGCCTGTTTATATGGGCACACTTTGTAAACATACCTGATACAAAGCATTTTTTAAAATCAAAAGTCAGGTGCACGAGAAATATAAGACAAACAGCCCCTTTGAAGAAGACACATCCAAGTATCAAGGCAGAAAGAATCAATATCAAATGTAACAAAATACATTACTTGTTCTGCTTGCTTTCAAAGCATTGATCATAAAATGAATAGAACTCCTTATCTTGTCCTGTAACATTGGAAACTTTGTTGAGCTATACAAATCGAGTCAATAACACATTGATATATAAACTACGAGATTTCAAATGCACCTAATTTTACTAACCAAAATCATGTTTTAGTTTCTGTGTCAAGCTCGATATTCTTGACTGCATTTTAGAAAGCTTCGCACTGGACTCATCATACTCCTTGCGTATACGAGCAGCATCTAAAGGAAACCACAATTGGGACACATAAGTCATTTCTGCGTCTCTCCAAAAATTTTAGGAAGTGAAATAACCAACCAAAATTGGCTTCTACCTGACTGGTTCACTGGAGTCTGGAACAAGTTTACAGCCTGCAGAATGTTCCGAACCTTTTGTTGAATCTTCTCCAGAAAAGAAGGATTACTTGGGCTCACCGTGTCTAAAATTATTATGTAACAGTTAACAAGGGGTATCGGCAATCTAAAACAAATACCAGAGTTTTAAAATAACATCCAGACACCAAAGGTTTAAGTTAAGCGTTAATGTTGTCTCATTTAGCTCTGAACTATATTTTATGGCATCTGCAAACCCTTAATTTAGGTATTTGTCTCAAATTGCATCTTTCATCGTGTTCCCAATTTTTTTTTTTTTTTCAATATTATAAAATGGACCTGAGGGATTTACTTGAACATATAGTCGAATACCTGAGAACTCATATTCGGTGTCTGAATCATATTTATATGAAGAACTCGAATCAGCATGATTCTCCTCCCTGAAGTCATCATCTACCTCATCCTCTATGATGTCATCATCATATCTTTGCTGGTCATCATCAGTTTCTGAAGCATAGCTATCATCTTCTTCATCATGTGTATCCTTTGGCATCTCTTCAACCTCGTCATTGTCTTCACGATTATCATCCTTTTCACCGTTGACATCCTCTGATTTCTTCCCAGTGTTCTCTCCTGTCCAGCGAGAAGCAACAAGGCGGCCCAGTTCTTCCTTTGACAATTCCTCCATATTTTCCGACGCAGCATTGCCCTAAAGATATGCAAGCACAGCAAAGACCAACAAACTCAAGAAACGAATACAACCCTCCAAGGGAAAAAAAAAAAAAAAAAAAGAAGGTAATCAAGAGAAAAAGCAAAAGTATCTAAAGAATCATCCACAAGCTATACTACAGCAGAGATAGGACTGACAAGTCAGACTTAATAAGGACTAAGGAGCATGGAGAATGAAGCGTTAAAGACCATAAAAGACAGACAAGTAATGAAGACCAGAACACTCAAAGCTAAAAAACTGTCAGACAACAAGTACTCGCAACAAAATCAAATACTATCAACAAGTTGGATATATGTGTGTGTGTGCACGCACTCACGTATGCATCCGTGCATGCATGCATGTATGTATGGATGTTCGAATACACGGACAAACACAGAGCGGAGTACATCTCGAACAGATAAGGTTTATTCAATGGTAACATACTGTATTGGAGACTTCATTAGGAGACTCCTTGCTTCCGGCGTCAACACCAGTTTCAGATAAAGTTGCTGACTCTTCTTTCTCTTTCTCTGGGGGCTATTTAGGCAGAAGCACGTTCAAACTTGTGCACTAATCTCAAAAAACAAGAAATGGAGCTAGAGCGCGAGTTCTGCTCGTTGCCTAAGAAAATATTACTATTACATAAAGTTTGGTACCTGTTGCACATCTTGACCAATTTCTTCACTTTTAGAAGTAGCACTAGGTTGTTGTTTAGCAGCTAAACCATCATGGGCCTCCACAATGTCCTAATAGAGAACTCAAAAGTCAGAACCAAAGAGGGAGAATATACAAGGAATGGATGGTGATTATAATCACATAATATTTGCACACAACCAAACTTCTATTTTATTTTTTTGATAATAACATAACCAAACTTTTATCTATCTACATGAATAGGCATTGACAGTTATTTTAGGCCTGTCTGTATTCACAATCACTAATAGATAGAAGCAACAATAAAAAAATATTCTAATGCAAATATTAAAGGAAGGCAGAATGATGTAGAACAAGTCTGAGTCAAGTTAGGATTACGTTCAGAATCACGATTTTATTATTTCAGTTAGGATTCTTTGTTTTGACCATTATAAAGTTATATTATAATTAGGAATGTCATAGTAAATAGACTTTTACTTGGACTCAGGACTCTTGTTAGCTTAGTCTGTAAATAGCATTATGGGCCCTATGATTCTTATACAAGAGCCTGGTTCTTTAACAATCTATTGCATTTACAAATATTTTTTCACAAATTGCCAAACGATGAAAATAAGTTTAAGCATGTAATCACAAGTTACCTAATAAAACTGATGTGCTGCAGTGACAACATATATAAGAGATGGGAGGAAATAAAAGAGCTAAAATTTTATTCTAACCTGATCTGAAGAATCATCCAAAGCACCTATCTTCTCATCATTTGTACTCTTTGGGACTCCATCTTCCCCATATGCTTTCTCCAAATCTTCACCACTCTCATGCGTCGTTTCTACTACCACACCTTTGCTTTTCTCCTCAGCTTCTTTCCTTTCCTTTTCTTCTTTTTCTTTCTGTAAACGCTCCTTCTCCTCTGCCTTCTCTATTTGTTCTCTACGCTCTGAGGTGTGATGCAAAGTCAAATGTTAAAACAAAACACCTTTTTTTTTTTTTTTTTCAAAGAGTTAAAAAAACACTTTCCCCATAAACATGGTACTCAATCAAACAAGCAAATGAACACAAAAGATGCACATTATTCTATCAAAGAGCAGAACGATGGTTAAGCTATTAAAACACAGATCAAAACTATAGCCAAAAATCATGTCAGGTATGCCATCACAAAAGCAGAACCCCCAGCTTAATGATTGTTTGCTCCTCAAGTTTATGAATCTCACCACATCATAAGCGAGAGGGCGGAATCCAGCAAAAAAGGTTTTCAACATTCCAAATGTTGAGACCCTCTTAGCCCCTTTTTTTTTTTTGGTTAAAGAAATAGCTTCATTTTGCTTGATATATATCAAAACCAAGTACAGAGAAAGGATACAAAATCTTTCAACTTATTTTAATTTAAATTTTCAATTACTCAATATTGCCCTTTGTTAATAGATTTAGGAGATAACTCACCTTTGAGCTCCTGGACAAGCACTTTAAGTGTTTTCACTTCGCTTTGCAACTTTGATAACTCGTCCTCATCCTTGGCCATAGCTGCTTTTGCCCGTTCAACTTCCTGCTTTCTTATAGCAACCCCTTCTTGATATGTTGAAATTTTTTTCTTAAGCTTGTCTCTAGCCACTTTCCCAGCTTCCCAACATGTGTTTGGGCACTTTACTGTATCATTATACTCATCACTCCCATCACAGCAGTCTGAAATGGAAGCGCAGTTATAAACAAATTAGATAGAACGCATGAACAGATCCCGATTGAAATGAGAATTCGACGAAAATGTTAGACTACAAGTAGAGTAGAGTAGATTAGATTTTTTATTTATTTTTATCATGAATCCTAGAGTGAAAGTGGTAACTGAAAAAGAAATCCCGTCAGTGTATGGACAATAGTAAGAAGAAGTAATGGAAATGGAAATGGAAAGGCGATGTGGATGTGGATGTGGATGTTGCACTCACTCACCGCATATGCCATCATTGACTCTAGAAGAAAACACGAGTTTGGGAGAATGTCCTGCATTTCGACAGTAGAATCGCCCATTTGGGCACGCCGATGTACCTACAAACATCACCCAACCCTATTGACTATACTAATCCAAAGAATCTTTGATTTAAGATTCACTGGAACCAAGGTGATCCATTTCAACATTTTTCCAAGAGTGAATCGGAAAATATAAGAATGAAAATACCGGGCTCGTCGGTGCCATCGGGACAGTCGCAGAAGTCATCGTTGAGCTGAGCTTTGCTGAATTTCTTGGATCCATCTCTACATTTTATCAAATCCGATTCCGACGACTTTTTGTAGTATTGCTCATCTGACGCGCACAATCAATCAATCCCCCACTTTAGCAATCTCAGGCTCAGCAAATAAAAAATAAAGAAAATAGGAAAAGGGTATACGGACCGTTGGGGGCGATACCGAGAAATTGGAATTTGGGAGAAAGAGACGAAGACGAGACTGATCTGAGTGTGGAAAGCGCAATGAGAAGAGGGCAAAGCAGAGCGACCATGGCCATGCTTAACTTCATCTTCTCCGTTGGTATTGCTCAAGACTTGCAAGTAAATCTTTAGATCAAATCTGGTTTGGTTTGGTTTGGTATTGTATATATATAAGGTCTTCCCAAACCCAAACCCGAACTTGTCGTAATCGTTGGGTTGTTTCTTCTTCACAAGCTCCTCCCTCCCCTATAAACTAAGAAAACCTGCATTCAGATGGATTGGATCAGTTGTTATAGATAGTAACAAAACGACACAAGAAGATGATGAAATTGATTGATTGCACTTCGCAGAGACGCACACAAGGGCAAACAAACCCACACCTGCTCTGCTCTCCTCTTGGCTCTTGCCTTCTTGCTATGAGTATGACTATGCAATGTCAGAACAAAACAAGGAGAGAAAAACGACGTCGTATGCATATTATGCACTCATCGCTCTCATTAGCTCGTTTGCGTTTTTTCTGCTTTTTCCCAAAACGACGTCGAAGGAGAAGGGGAGACGGAGATTAGTGTCGTTTTATTGGTTGAAGAAACGACATGCGTTTTGAGAACAGAAAGAAAAGGTAGGTAAAAGTAAAAACCCACCCGTAACATAATAAAATATCATCGGAATGGGAAAGGAAAGGAAAGGAAAGGCAGACAGATCCAATATCCATCCCCACCAGCGCAAATGTAAAAGATGCTCGATTCCAAATGCTCCTTGTAAATGTAAATGTAAATGTAAATGTGAATGTAAAAGATGGTCGATTCCATTCGATTTGGAATAGGAATAGGAATAGGAATAGTAGGAATGAGTCTTTGGTTGGTTTTATTATGTATTTTATGTTATGCGTTGATGCTGATGCTGATGCTGATACGGTAAGCCTAATATTGCAATTCTTTGGGAAGAAGAAACGATGGACGGAATCTATCGTTAGGCGATAGTAACGCCAAATACTTGCTTTTTTTGCGAGCGATTGTACTCCCACCTTTAGCTCCGATTATCTTTTTATTCATAGGATTATTCGGTGACAAAGTTGATATATTTATTTTCTCCTTTTGTGATTGTCTTGGGGATGATGAGAAAAATTAGACGGATTCCCACTGATAATCTGTGATTTCACAACCAGCTACTTCGGACCAACATCACAATCTTCATTCTTTCTTTTCTTTACCCAAAAAAAAAACAGCATGTGATTAAGAGAAAAAGCCTGTGATGTGAATCAAATATTTGCTCCTCTTGATGGGGATTCTCATCTCATCTCATCTCATATGATGATCCTTATCCACCAACATCTCTGAGGGTTTCTTCCTTTTTCATGGATGGTGATTGCCCATTTCTACTTTCTTTTTCGCTTGTTTCGTGTCAACATTTCACCAGAATTTACAACCACGACCCTGTCATTTTTTCCCTTCCCCTTCCCCTTCCCCTCCCTGAGCACTCAGCATCTTTTCTAGGAATTAGGATTTTGGGTTAAGGTCCAACGCCATATATTATGACAATTTTTACAGCTACCTAAATTTGTTTTTAACATGAATAATTTGGCGACTATTGCATCTTCATAAAATAAAATTTGATCAAAGTGGATTTTAAAATATATATATATTTGGGTGAATAAATAATGCATTGTGGATTGTGATTCCAATCAAAATGCAAAGGCATCATGAAAACATAAGTAACGAAGGGTTGGGTTTTATTTGGATTGGATGATTGATTTGATTACATGGATAATTTTAACATAAATAAAACGACAACAGCAATTTTCATTCATAGCCTTCAAGCAAGTGTTGAGCATCAAGGACAAAACGCCAGTCAATCAAAAAGAAAAGCAAAAAGGACAAATCTATTGGACGTAATTGCTATGGCTGTTGATTTATTACGAGTACAATGAGAACCATATATTATATGCTCTCTCTCAAGTATGAAGTGCAAAAAGATTAAAAGAAACGTCAAATTGATCTCTTAACTGTACCAATCGAGAAATAGAATTGAAAAAGTAGATATTTCACTGTATTGCTTGCGACAGCTCTTTTGTTGCCCAGCTCTACGTTCTTTGTCGCTTCCACGGCCTGTTATATATCAACACAACACAAACGATCATCTCATTACAACTATTAACAGACCAACCTATGGCGTTAAACCAAAAACACACAACATCAATCCATTAAGGATCTATATATCTTCATTTTAACAAAGCAAAAAGGCACGATCATTGTTCTAACCTGTTTGCATAGTTGTCCTATTTGTTGGGCTTGTCGCAAAACATGTGTGGCCATCAGATGATTCAAAGATGACATTTCCACCATCTTTGTTTCCGTTTTCTGTACTGCATCTAGATGGCTACTTAGTTCTACCTGTAAAATAATCACCACCATCGAGCAAGATTCAATTTTAATGACGCCATAGGCCATAATGGAAAAATAAATGTACCAACCATTTGCGATTACACTGATTACAGAAAGAGCGCGTGTTTCATCATCCAAGAGTTGTTGCTGAACTTTTAGAGGCTCGGGCTGATTTTGGTCAGCTTCTCTAGATTCTACACTGTCTATTTTAGATCTTTCTGAGAACCTGATTTAGCGACTGGTTTCAATTTTCTTCTCGGCATTGACCTACTTATTACTTCTTGTAACCGCACGGCTCTCAGCTGATCAAACTGGGATGTAAACCTGCAGTAGAGAGATCAATACAAGATAGGAGAAAAAGGTTCTAAGAAATTTCATTAAGCAGGGTGTCTGCCTTGGAGTACACAGGCCAACAATGAAATACGCAACAACAAATAAGGGGAAAAAAAAAAAAGTAGAAACATACCACCCCATGTTTGTGTGCTAGTATCAGCGTTAGATTTATCAACCCTGATGCCAAGCCAGCCCTTTGAATTTTCTTCCCCGACATTTATGCTGTTTTGAAGAACACTAATTTGTTCTTGGGATGCTTTGATAAAGGCACTAACACAAAATATTGCACGTTTCATCACAGTTACCTAGTAAAAACATATAAATACATACATATATATAACACACACACACACACACACACACATTTATGCAGCCACCAATTCACTAAATAGTATATGCCATACCGTACTCTCTTAGACTATTAAGATAAATACGAGACATCTCAGGCATAAACTAGCACATAAATTTGCAAGGTTAAATCACTAGATAAACACACGATGTATCAGAGTGTGAACTTATCATATCGTTAAAGATGCTGAAAGCATAGATTGGAATCGTCTTCGTGTGGGGAAAAAGAAAATTCCGATTGTACATATTCAATATCACAATTATAAAAGATGTCATTTTAAGAAAAGTGAATATTACAACACCCAAAAGTTGCAGCAGAGAAACGATGAATGAAGACTTACTTCATGCTCAATGCTATCTCTCTCTTGTTCAGTAGTGCGATACAGATCCATGTAATCCTTACAATGTTTCAACATAAACTGTTCTAGAGTTTCGATGCTTTGTAGCTGATTAGAGAAATATAAAAATGTCAAATTAGCATAACAGAAATGTAGAAATAGTAGGAAGATATACAAAGGAACAACTAACTGTTACACAGTCTTAACTTAAGCGCAGCTCCGGTGAACGATGATCTTTGGCGAGGTTTTCTGGATAATAAAATTTGCCAAAATGCATGGTTGCCAATTTGGAGTGCCAAAAGCCAAGATTTCCATAGCAGACAAATCAATTATGATGGAAGATATTTATGACCTGAAATGGAAAAGCAAGCTTAGCAAAATGCTAACCTCGCAATATCCGAAAGACACAGCTGTGTGCCTAACAGCATCTTTGAAATCCTGAGTCATGTCCCTCACTTTTGCCATTCAGAGCAGAGATTCATCCACTGAAAAACAACAACAATAGTTTGAGGAAATCAAAATATGGCGGCACGCCTCGCTCGCTTGCTCGCTCACTCACTCGGTGTTGTTTTTTTTTTGAGCCTCTGATTTTGGTTAACCGAAGAAAAAGAGAGAAAGTGGGTAAGGTAAGATCCCTCCGGCCCCTGAATTTGCTTTGGGCCTCTGGGGATCCCTCCCTCCGTTCGGCGTTTCGTTCTTACAAAATCACACACAGAGAGAAAAGGGAAACCGATCCTCAGTCAGACTCAGACTCAGATCTCAGATCACTGCACTTGTTCAACTTCAACGCTAGTCTACAGTCGCAATTTTGGAGAACCCACCTCAGCAAGCAATTTCCTTCGCTTTTCGTCTCAGGATTACACGTGGCGTATTTCTATAGGGCGTTGATGAAACTAGATCCCGATGGCCGAGTGAAGATAGCGTTTTCCTTTTTGACATATATTATTGTTGTATTTCCGAAAATAACCCTGTGAGCTGGACGGCGTGGGGGTCAAAACACAGGGGCACAGCTGGGACCTATAAATGCAAATGCAAGGGTTGGAGACACGCCATCTCTATCTCTTCGTTTCTTAGACGAGTAATAAGACCCTCTCTCTCTCTCTCTCTCTCTCTCTCTCCACACAAAACCCTCAAATCTAAAATCTGCTGCCTCTCTCTCTCTCTCTCTCATATCCTCAGAACAAACAATACATCGATAGCTCGCTCTATAAATCCACCCCCTCCCCTTTTAAGGCTTGAAATACAAATTCTTGTCTTATAAAAAGGTACCTCTCTTCAAATTCTTCCCGCTACACGGATTCTTCCATTATTTCTTCTCTCTCTTTTCTTCTTCTGCCCCCAAATAATCCCTCTTTCATCTTCGCTCATTCATTCTCGTCCTCTACCGAAACCCTAGACCTGAGATCTGACTCCCTTAGCCGCGATCTGAACATCAACTGTACCTTGGATCCATCCTTGTATTTTCTTTTTCTTGTTTGGCAAGGCTCCAAACCCTAGCCCCTTGTGTTACTTATTCCTGCTGCCCAACTGACCGACCGCCATGGAAGATCCCATTCATCCCTCTTGCTTTCCTTCCAATCACCTTTTCTAGGGCTCATACTTCCGCTTCAATTTTTCCTTTTCTTTTTTTTTTTTTTGGAATCAACATTTGTCGTTTTCTGTTTCCGTACTGATCCGATCCTTGTATTTACAAAACAGAACACCTAGTCGAGATTGGAATTTCGATCTACTCTTCTAAATCGGTCTACTTTTTTTTTTTTTTTGCTCTTTCTGAAATATATAAATTAAAAAAAAAACGTGAAACGTATACTCTTAACTTTACATGGCAAGGACGATGGCTTTGTTTTCAATTGATGTGAAAAAAGAAAAGAAAAAGAAAGAAGAGCTTTGTTTTTACTTGAATTTGCGTTAAGATTAGTAATTGTTGATAGTGTTTTGGTGGTACAATTAGAGTTGGGCATATCAAGGGGACTGTAAGATATCGATGGCTGAACAAGTCTTGGAAGGGAATCAACCAGTGGATCTCCAGAAACACCCTTCGGGAATAGTTCCGACGCTCCAGTGAGTCTCTCTCTACGTCTTTATTTACTTGCTATTCGGTTTCGCTTTTGCCAGTTCCAGCAAAGTCAACGCCAATCAGAATGCACACCTACCTGTGTAAAAATTAACTCTTGTTTTACAACCTTAAACCAACCTCAGTGGTTAAATGTAAATCGTTGAATCCCCTTCAACTGAAAACTCAACAAGGGCCCACCAACTATATACCCAACTACGTGTTTGCGTGATGTGATTCGAGAGGAGTAGCTTACTTTGATCGAGCTTAGATCAAGTTACCAAACTAAATCATGTTACCATTCTAGATGCTTATCGATGTACACTCTTGAATAATTACCTAGTTGAGTAGGTAAATGATCTAATCCTTTAACACAACAAACGAACAACGTCCGCCAAATACGTATTCACGTGTCTGTTTGCGTGATTCGAGCCTAGATAGCTTGCTTTGATCAACTCAAGCCTAGAATCTAGATCAAATGTCTAAACTAAAGCAGGTTACCATCCTTGATGCTTACTGATCTACACTTTACATAATTAGCTAGGTGGCTCTTTGTCTCCGGAGCATCCTTGTGAAGTTAAAACTAAGCAAAGCTAGAGCAATCATAATTTATTCTATTGTACTTGCCCCCCAATAACATATATTATAAAAAGAAATTATCTTGTTCCTTTTTCAATTATGACACATTCTTGCACATGTTCAAGCTATTGATGAGTTGAATTAGCTTAATTTATGTTTGTGTTGTTGCTGTGTGTTTTTTTTTTTCCCCTAACAAAAAGAATTATTTCCGTCTGTCTTTCAGGAATATCGTCTCCACAGTCAATTTGGACTGCAAGCTGGATCTTAAGTCCATTGCACTCCAAGCTAGAAATGCGGAATACAATCCCAAGGCATATACCCTTTACTCTTTTCTTGGTCTCATTTACTTATAAGTTTAATCAAGTTTGAGTAGCAACATTATATGTTCTTATTAATGAAGTTCCCTTGATATGTTCCAAAACTTTTTTTTTTCTGCTGCCTTTTATTAGCTTAATGCCACCGTATCCTTCCAATAACTTGTAGTTTCTGATGTGCAAGTTCACTGATAGTGTTTCAACATTTTCCTTAAAGTAAATACTTGCATCCATCCCATATAACGTCATTAATCAATTTTTATTTCATGCAGCGTTTTGCGGCCGTTATTATGAGAATAAGAGAACCAAAAACTACCGCATTGATATTTGCATCTGGTAAAATGGTAAGCTCTGAAATAGCTTGTAGTCCTGGCTGGTTGATACTTGCATCCTGTATATGGGGGGTTCTTGTGCTAATTGTTTATAACACAATATTATTATTGGAACTTGAGGCTCATTCTTGTGCTATGTCTAATAATATCTAAGGTTTGTACCGGAGCTAAGAGTGAACATCAGTCGAAACTTGCAGCAAGAAAGGTACTTGAATCTCATCCAAGTTCGACTTTGTCTCATCTGTATTTAATGCTGTTTGTTGGATCTGCTGTGCTTGTCATAATGGTTAATGCATGCTTCCTTGGTTGTTTCATCTCTGTTAGATTATGCAGTAGTGGTATGTCTTTACCAAAATCATGTATAATAAATCTGAAAACAAAAGTACTTGTCACTAAAAAACAGCTTGCAATTTCTGTAACTCAGTGGAAAAAAATGCTAGTAGACTTGATGTGGTCGAGTAACGTGCTGATCTAATTATTAGGATCATAATTACAATTTTCAATGCAACCGAGCTCTACTTTAAAAAAGATCTGTGCAATCTTACGCACTCTCTGTGTTTGGTTCAGTATGCCCGAATCATCCAGAAGCTGGGATTTCCTGCAAAGTTTAAGGTACTCTCTCTCAAACATTAATGCTCTCAATTGTACATTTAGTGCTATTGCGTTTGGAAAACTGATGATTTTGTCTTATTGGTTGTGGAACTTATCATTTATGTGCTTGTGATGTAGGATTTTAAAATCCAGAATATAGTTGGGTCGTGTGATGTTAAATTCCCCATTAGACTTGAAGGGCTTGCATATTCCCATGGTGCTTTCTCAAGTGTAAGTGACGTGCCATCTATAGGTTTTGTTGTCACATCTATTTGCTATTTTTGCTTTGTTGGTTAACCAACACATGTTTTTTTTGTTTACTACGTTCTTGGATGACTTAGAGTTTGTAAGCCGTTGTTGCTTTTTGTTGGATATGCATCTAGTTTCATTATCTTAACGTTATTTATTTCAGTATGAACCAGAACTATTCCCGGGCTTGATTTATCGGATGAAGCAGCCTAAGATTGTGCTGCTAATCTTTGTATCAGGAAAAATTGTACTTACAGGGGCGAAGGTAACATCTTGCACTGCTGGACAACTTTTGCTTCATTTTTGGTTATTGGCTTTTGTTTATTGTTTTAACATTTGTTACGGTTTTTATAGGTGAGAGATGAGACGTACACGGCGTTTGAGAACATATACCCAGTGCTTACAGAGTTTAGGAAAAATCAACAATAATGGAGCAGCAGAGGAATGGGATCAGAACAAGACAACCAACAGTTTGTATCAAAATTTTGGTATTTGTGTTTCTCATGTTTGGTTTGGTATGATAAACGAACGGCAGGTGGTGTTTGTGATGTCGAAAGGTCAAAACAAAGTGTCTGTCTGCTTGGCCGCCAATGCATTGCATTGCTTTGCTTTGCTTTGCTGCTCCTTGCGAGAATCTCGTACAAACACCAAACACCAAAAGTTACATTTGCTCGTACAAGGGCATCAATGATCTCTCATATCTCTGCGCCTGGCATTGAATTGTAAATATGAAAAAAAAAAAAAAAAAAAAAAAGAGAGAGATTTTGGACTCATTATCTAACTATAAATTCAGACTTTAGTTAATGAATTGCTTTTCTTTTCTTTTCTTTTTTGTAATGACAAAAGTCTTCGAATAACATTTGATAATTGGAAAGAATAAAAAAAGTGAATCGCCGGCTGGAAAATGTAAGTGGTTGAACTTCGTGGTGACTTTTTCTGTATTCGCACATGTTTTGGAAGGGTTCCAATTATCCAAAACGTTTATACATTTCCTCCCTGAATCTGCATACTTTGTTTACACTTGGCATGAATTCCATATGAATCAGCTCATTGCAAGCCACATGACATTGGGGGCAAGGGTTGGTTTGTTTTTTCCCTTCAAAACCTATACAAGGCCTATTACAATTATAAATATCATCACTGTATTTTGGACTCCATTAGCACCTAGATTAACATTCTTTTCATGAGCAGAAAGACAGCTTTGTTGACTAGTATTTTACAGTTGATTTGATAGCGTCCAAGATCTGCATCAATTTGAGGCACAAATATATGTAGTCAGCAAGTTACTTGTATAATTCTTAGCAAAAAATAAAAAAGTTACTTGTATAATTGTTAAAAGTATTACCACAACTTTCATGAAGCTTTTTACCTTATTCTTGGTTGGCAAATAGAAAGGCTCAAATACAAGAGGAAAGGGAGTATCAAGGCCACATATTCTGGCTACAGGAGCTTCTAACTGAAAAATACCAGATGCATTTTACTTTTTAGTCACACAAATACATCAAATTTCACTTGACCAATCCCAATTATCAGTAGTCGCTTTGTCCAAAGAAAAAATAGGCTTATAACTAATCAGATATGGCAACATAAAATCGAAATAAACGTTGACATCTAGGATTTGATTAGCATGTCAAAGGTTGGTGAATTACCCTTAAGAAGCAACGTTCAACAATTGAAGCAGATATTTCGGCACCGAAACCTCCAGTTATCGGAGCTTCATGGCTAATCTGCATTAAGAAAATACTTTGTCTAGTCATCAATGACAGCGCTTGTTTACAATTTGAAAAGAGCAATTTATAATTTAGATTCACAAAGCAAATTGTCATCAAAAAAGGGAAAAGCAGGAATTACTTACAAGAAGCCTTCCAGTCTTTCGGACAGAGGCCTCAACTGTTTCTTTATCCCAAGGTAGTAGGGTTTTCAGGTCTATCAATTCACAAGAAATGCCATCCTGAGAATTATCAGGAATCAAATGACCGAAATAGACGAGCGAGAGAAATGTTAGGATTACAAGACCCATTCTCACAAGCTACAAACTACACTTGGCTTTACATTTGTAATTTTGACGTACTCAAAGAAGAACGAACTCGAGCAATCCAAGTTACTTACTTTTTCAGCATCAATACAGGCTTGTTCCATTATGGATAGCTGAGCTCCCCAGCCAACAAGTGTAATATCACTTCCATGTCGAATTACCTGAGCACCATAATTTCAACTTACATTTACAAAGTAGATTGGGAGTCTCAAAAAGCAAAAACATAAGTATCCATATTTTTAGTCCAGAAATTGGTAATCTTAATACAGTACTAAACTAATATTGTAATGTACCTCAGCCTCGGATAAAGTCAACATATAGTCATGCTCTGGGACCTCTTCTACTGACAGACGGTATAGCCACTGAAATCGACAGCAATTAAAAAGGCTAATTCAACTCAAGGTTCCTGTTGGAGCTAGAAATACAATCAAGTCTTTGTAATAACAAATCCCACTAATACCTTAGGTTCAAAAAAGACAACAGGGTTGGGATCACGAATACAAGACAACAGTAACCCTTTTGCTTGTTTTGGGCTCCGAGGGATGACCACCTACACGATGCATTTTGTCGTCTAAGCATAACGTAATTCAAATGAAACGATAACGAATAAAAGAAGAGCAATTCTACTGTAGCAAAACGAAAAAACTAATGAAAGAACAAGATCGCTAATTTTTTATTTTATTTTGTACACGTTCTCATTACATTACCCGGTTCATATATTGGACCAACCACACCTTATGTAATCTAGTACAAGCATAATCCACAGGAGAAAGTTCTTTTTAATTTTTTTTTTAAAAAAAAAAAAAAGGATCATTACAGAAGATACTCCACAAAGCAAAAGGGAGAAGGACGCGTGCGTAAAAGTGTGTCCTCTCGCTACCTCTACTCTATGGAATGGCAACACAGGCATAATTGCCAATTATTCAACTTTCCAAAAGTTTCTCCATTAGATCCTCAAAAGAGTGCAGGAATAACATGATGAGAAGAAAAATATATAAGAAGCATATGAATTTTCTCAACAACAAAAAAAAAAAAAAAAAAAATGGGACATACCTTAATTCCAGGGACATGACAAAAGAAAGCTTCAGGAGATTGTGAGTGGTAATGTCCACCATGGCCCACAGCTCCATAAGGGGCCCTTATTGTTAGACCTGAAGAGTAGTAGAATCTTCTGAATTTTATGGCTGAGGAAGAATAATGTTATAGAATTTTGTGCATCTCCAATAAAAAGTAAAAGATTTTACCTCCACAGTTGAATTGGTTGCCACTCCTGTATCTGAACTTTGCAGCTTCATTGACAATCTAGAGAAAAAATTCCACCAGTTAATTATAGCAAAGGCCATTTGTGAAGTGAATAGAGAAACTAGTTGCATGCCTGATCAAAAGCAGGAAATATGTAATCCGCAAATTGGATTTCTGCTATAGCTCGGTTACCCTGTCACACGCGATGAAATCCAACAATAATGGGTGATAGATTTCAAAAACAAAAAATTTATTGACGGAGTTTTGATTCTCAAGAAACTAAAAACAAGAAAGGTTATAAAATAAAGCTTACCATTGCTGCTAGACCAATGCCAAATCCAACAATTCCCTGGACATAAGTAAAACTTTGTGTTAGTACCACCTTCTCCTTGCTTGAGGATTACTAATACTAATTTAAATGTATGGAACTACAAAATAACAATATATGAATTGTGACAGAAAAAGAATATTGAAGAAGAAGATAGTAAAACAAATATAAAAAAACGAAGTGTACCTGTTCACAAAGAGGGGTATTGAAGACCCTAGTTTCACCAAATCGATCTGCTAATCCAGTGGTGCATCGGAAGACCCCACCAAAACCCACATCTTCTCCGAATACGTAAGCACTGTCACCCAATTTACACATTAATCAGCTTACCTGCATTCGGCCTTCACCTTCATACGACAGACACAGAGCCCAACACAACTCAACAAAAAAAAAAAAGACAATCCTAATCAAAATTTACACATTACTCACCTTATCTGCATGCGGATACATACAGCAGACACACACAGGCCAACACAACTCAAACAAAAAAAAAATACTATCAAAATCAAAATTTAAATGCTTAAACTTTGATATCGATTGAACCATCGTTGTATCGGATTCCATGGCAAGCTTTTTGACAAGCCAATAAAGAGATCAGCCTATAGATTTTTCACCCATTACCTTGATCATTCTCTTTCAAATATCTGAGAGATTATCTCAAAAAAAAAAAAAAAAAAGCGGTTTGATTGTGAAGTCGGGGTTGGAAAAATACCGCGGATCAGTATCCAAGGCGATGTGAAGGGCTTGGTTGATGGCAGAGTAGAGATTGATGGATTTTGGAGTTAGTTGATTATCGAAGGAAGAGCTTGAAAATTGCCTGACCTGTCTCCAACCATTATTAGTGATGATCGAATTCGATTTAAGCAATTTTTGTACGATTTTCCTCATTTATTTTCTTTGATGTTATCGCCTAACTCCTAAAGAAAAGAAAAAAAAAAGAAGAGTGTATTTTGAGTGTGAGAGAGAGAATAGAAAAGAAAAGAAAGGCAAGACAAGTGTTGTTGAAGCAGACTAAGTGATCGGTCGGACTCAGAGTCAGAGACAGCTATCTGTCTTCTGTCAGCAGTTCATTAGGCCTTATCTTATCCTCCTAAATCCTAATCATCTTCTTTCTAATTCCATTATTTTAAAACTCCATCAAAACACAAAAAGATATATTAATTATCCAAAATCAAAACACGCAATCTTGAGATAAACAATTTAAATACGAGAATTCAACAACCCATTCACGAGTTTAGCGAAAAAAAATTGTAAAAAAAAAAAGTTAAAGTTGATCTCATATTTAGTTTTTTAGTCAAAGTTAAAAATATATAAGATACTTTTTACACAAATTTAAACACATCGGAGATAAATATGACATTTACGAAAACATACGGATTTTATACAAGTGGTAGAAATTATTAAGTGAGGAGTGGGGAATTTTGAGAAATTTCTTTTTTTTATATACATTTATAATTTGTCCATTTTGTGTTACACGTTTAATTTATGTCCTCCTTTTTACATTATAAACATAAAATAAAAATCAAAAGAATACATAACTTAAAACATAAATTATTAAGTGACACTTAAAGTGATTTTTTTTTTGCAATTCCCCACAGGCCCACACTTAGTGCCCTTGTTTTGTATTTCTCCAGTCAAAACATAGGAAAGTTTTCGGATTTGGAGCTATTAATTTGGTGGGCCACAAATTGGCCCACACCTTGTACAAAAACATGACATGTATCACGAAAGATCGATATAAACTGTATTGACGAAAAAAAAAAAGAATTACATACGATTCATATCATACAATCACACACAATTACATCTTAGTCAAAAAGAAAAAAAAAAAACACACACACACACACACAAAATTAACAAAAAAGATAAAACAAAAGGAAAATGCAAAAATACTCTGCCTAAGAGCATTTATTTAGAGCACCCACAGGTAATTCATATTCATACAATCAACACACGCAAGTTGAAGTAATAGTTTTGAAAGTCGTCGGTCAATAATAGAAATGATAACAAATCCACAAAAAATAAAGGAAAAAGTAGTTGATGAGTAGTTATTTAAGTTTTAGCGAGGAGGAGCGGGTGATGAGCAGCAGCAGAATGAGTAGTTGCGATGGTGTTAAGGCGCACGACAAGTGGAGACCTGACCTTGTGATTCCCTAGAATGTTTGTCCACACAATCTCACCAAAGTCGAATCTCTCTTGAGACTCTTTCTTTGGCGTCAGAGTGACGCTGTAGGTGATCTCTTCCCTAAACCACCAAAACACCAGAACCCTAGGCCACAGCACCACCTTCACCCCATTGGGCTCCACCACTCTCCCGTAGTACACCGCCAGCTTATTGGGCCCCACGTTGCGCACCGTCCTCTCTACTGTCACTGCGGACCGCAAGTCAGACACCACGATGGCTGGGTAGTTGAGCTTCGAGTTGGAGGTCCTCACTTTGGGACAGGCCACCGCCACCTGGTCGGGGCAGAGGCTGGGGAGGATGAGGTGCTCTATCTGCTGCCGACTGTAGCCGAGGTTGCAGAGGAACAACACGTAGTCGCTGGTTTTCATGTCGTACACTAGCCCCGGGTCCATTGCCTTCAAGGGGTCTACGTGGCCCGCGCCCATGTCGAAAGGATCTGAGACTTTCTCTTCTTCATCAGAGATGATGTCATCCAGGGAATTGTCCCTCCTCGATGCTACAAAATCATTTAATTATTACAACCAATACACTCTGAACCCATTCAAACATGCTTGTATCAATATATACATATATATAATGATTACCCGTAGTCATGAGAGCAGACTTGATGGCAGCCGGAGACCAGTGGGGATGTGCAGATTTGAGAAGGGCGACAATGCCAGAGACATGAGGACACGACATAGAAGTTCCAGACTGGAAATTCCATTTCACGGAACGTGTATCATTAACTATATCTACTTCAATGCTAGGAGGAGTTTTTGTTGGCCACGCTGCTAATATATTCATGCCTGGAGCAGTTATATCTGGCTGTTCATATACAAACATGAAAAAAAAAGAGAAACTTTTGTAAATTCCATGATATTGATGTGATTTTACAATTAATATAATTATGCTTTTGTAATATTCAAAAAGATAAGGAAAAAATATATATATATATATATATATAGTATATTATATTACCTTGAGAATATCGGGTTCAATTGAATTTGGCCCTCTGGAAGAGAAGTACACAACTTTTGGCGCTACTGACTTGCCAACAACACTTTTGGTAGGCCCAATTTGCACCGTTGGCAGACTATAACAATTTTAATTCATTATTAGTTAGGATTTGATGAAGAGAATAGCTAGCACATGCAATTTTAAGTATTGTGTGGTCTATAGTGCTGGTGATGCGGCAACCAAGTGAATACAACCAACGTCGCAATAAAACTTAAGACCAGTCAAAGTCTCTGTTGCTGAGTTAGTAGTGAGAATGAGTCTTATAGCGATCTGTATAAATGCGAGAGAATTGGTAATTGCTCTAGCTATCTAGGTTGTTGTACTATTCTAAGGAGAAAGAGAGCTTGATTATACTCTGGTGAAACTGGAGAGAACTTGAGGCTAGTGTAATATGAGAGTAGGGATTTTTGAGTTGTGTCAAGATTATTGTTTTGGGTTCGAGATACAAAGAAGAGTGTACGACTGATCAACTTATTAGAAGTTTTTGTATTATCGTTTGTTTTGTGTGTTGTTTGTTAGTTTAATTTGATCGATTGATTCTTGAGGAATTTCATAAAGTGCATGTAAGATAATTGAATTGAAGGTTTAAGAGAGAGAGAGAGAGAGAGAGAGAGAAGGTAGGTACATACGTTTGATATAGAAGTCGGTGGTTCTTAAGGTGAAGGGCCTGTTGGAAGCGGAGACGGACAATGGGGAATGGATCAGGGCCTTGGAGCCTTGGGATTGGCTCTGCAAATATGACTGCCGAAGCACTTATATTCATTGCAGCTAACACTGCTTCTCCTAGGCTTATATGGCCTGCCACTGACATGCACAATAATATCACCTTAGTATTATTTCTTGCATTCACTATTTTTGGCCACTGTGAACGCTCTCTTACTCTATTCAATCTGCATATCCTGCACCATAACTCCTTAATTAATTTATAATATAATATAATATAATGAAATATATTACATATTATACAGATCAATCGAGATGCATCAATAAAGTACCCACCCTGCTTTAAAATAATCGTTTGAGATGGCCAAGTTTGCCTTCATTGTTTTGCTAATAAAGCTAAAGCTTTCCCCCTGCATGCAATTACACATATGTTTTATAAATAGTTGAATAAGAAAATGACAAGAAGGCACAAACAAGTCGTCGTTTCATTCTTTACATATATGAATGTTAACAATGTTATGTACTTGTAATAGTACTTTGGTTGACATTATACGTACCACAACAGAGAAGTTGCCGTCAACCATAATCCTCGTTGGATACGTGCGATCAATGGTAGAAGCAGCCACGCAAATCGCCCACGGCATCACATTCACGACGGAGCTCGCATCTGGCCCATCGTTTCCAGCACCAAAGACCACACTCACTCCCATCTGCATGGCGTGGAAAGAGCCGATCGCGGTGGTTGAGTTAAACAATTCCTTCATAGGTAGCGAGGAGCCGATGGAGGCTGTGATAATATGGACCCCGTCGTTTAAGGCATCGTCGAAAGCCTTCATGACGTCGGCTTCGTGGCAGCTCGCATCCCGACTGGCCCAGTCCCACCAACATGCCTTGTAGACGGCAATGCGAGCCATAGGAGCCCCACCGCGGGCCACACCTGTCGCAAGCTTTCCGCCGCCTTCTTCCATAAAGCTAGCACCATTTACCACGGAGCCCACTGCGATGGATGTCGTGTGGGTCCCATGACCGGCAAAATCCCTGGCCGAGCGGTATTCAGAGATGTTGGCATTGCGTTGCTGTGAAATGGGTCCGTATTGGGCTTCGAAGCCCTTGACGTAGTAGCGAGCTCCAATCAGCTTTCGGTTGCAGTGTTGTTGAGGATTGAACATTTCTCCTTCCACACATGTCCCTTTCCATGTTGATGGGATTGGTTTCATTCCTGGCTCTTCTTTGAAGCTCGCTGATTCAGGGCCATATACCTATCATTAATATATAACACACACACATATATATATATATATATGTGCATGTGTGAGTACTTTTGAGTTAATCAAATCGCACAATATATTAATGGATCATATATATAGAGATGATGATAGTGATGATATACCTGAATCTATGACTCCGACAATAATATCATGACCGTATGCAAGCTGGAGTGGAGTGATGGCAGTTTGATCATGAGTAGCATTAATGGTGGTTAAGGTAAGGCCCAAAAAATCCCAGCTTCTTGTCGTATGTGATTTAAGCATCTTGCTTTCAAATACTGAAATTACTTCTTTCTCTCTGCATACATGATACACATTCCAATACATTATTTACTATGAGTTATATATATATATATATATATATATATGTGTGTGTGTGTGTTTGTGTAAAATTAAGGAAGTTAATATTACTGGCTAATAAACAAGCTTGGCTTGAATTAAGAACTGCTGAAAATCCCGAGAAACTGTTGTTGTAACTATATAGCATGGACCGTTTAGCATCTTCTTCACTGCACAAATATAACAGAAAATATACGTATAACATTATAATAATGAGAATCTTCTATCCCTTTTTTCTTAGCTCCTTCAATGACATTACTACAACTCATTAATTTATTTTCAAATAAAATACATGTAGAATTAAAAACAAAAATTGTCATAAGATGATTAAAATGATCATATATCTATACGTGTATATGTATATATATGTGTGTGCGCATGCGCATAAGTACTTATTGATAGTTATTAGTGGTCAAATAAGCATTATATTTCATATGGACATGCATTTATGATGGAATTAATACTACATTGTGTATATCATACGCGTACGTATTAGCTAGTTAGTACATTGAGACAAAACTAACCTAGAGAAGACACTAGAGAGAAGTTGAAGATGGTGATCTGAAGTGAGCTTACGATCGTCATGAAATTTGCGCCCCAAATACACTATGTACACCTATACGTATGCAAAAAAAATTCAAAAAAAAAAAAGAAAAGAAATCAATTAGATATACATGAGAGGAGAGAAATAATTAGAGGAGAATAAAATATATATAGTAATCATTAAATAAGGTGAGCAAAAAAAGTGGAAAGGAGGCGCTAGCTAGCTCTTTTTGGATGGTATATTACATGAGTTGTGGAACTTAATGAGTGAACATGAAAAAGCGAAAGTAAGAGTAATAAGCCCCAAAAACATTGAGAATTAGAAGAAGTCATTTTGCATATGAAAACCCACATGAGATTGGTCGGGATTATATAATAGTGTGTAGAGGAGTTAGGGCAGACTGGTGCTTTCCAAGTGGGTGGCAATATTCAATATGTGCGTGACCTCGAAGGTTTCCAAATTAATTAAAGCTTTAACAACACTGTTCTATTCTATATCACCTTCCTATTCATAATCATATAATGCAATTTTTCTCGTCCCGGATTAACTACCAACATGTCTACTTAATA
Source organism: Boehmeria nivea var. tenacissima (assembly GCA_018132145.1). Classification (NCBI taxonomy): domain Eukaryota; kingdom Viridiplantae; phylum Streptophyta; class Magnoliopsida; order Rosales; family Urticaceae; genus Boehmeria; species Boehmeria nivea. The sequence goes on along the minus strand of CM030878.1, from coordinate 20,497,536 downwards.
AAATCGAGATATATATTCGGGGTGAGCAAAATTATAAATAAATAAAATCGAGATATTGCAGATTGATTTCAATTTGACAATCACGATCTCTCTCTCCTTTTTTGTTCTTTTTTCTCATTATTTTATACTACTTTAATCTTATAAACATCTATATCCTATGACTTTCATAGACTCATATTGTCGCAGAAAAAATAATTAGTCATGGTCTTAAACCTACATAATATATATATATATATAGGGAATTTTAAGAAAATAGCCACTGTTTACAAAATAATTTTAAAAAATAGCCATAATTTAAAAAAATTTTAAAACTAGTCATGTCAGAAATTTCTTACAAAATTTTTGCATAGTATCAGAAATTTCTGACAGTATTTTTATGTGTATTTTGTTATTATCATAATTTCTTACAGTTTTATGACTAGTTTTTAAATTTTTTGAAACATGACTATTTTTTAAAAACACACAACCCAAATTGATTATTTACCTATCTGACTCATATATATAACATATACACGTATGCATGCATGTACGTATGTATACATATATATTGCATTTAGAATAATGCCAAAGTCAATTGAAAAAAAAAAAAAGAAATCCTGATTATGCCATTCGTCCATTCAATATCATCATCGTATACAATGTCAATATAAATGAACAACTATATAGCTACCTCCTTAATTCGATCGGGACGAAGTTAAAATAACATAGATGCTAGCTCTTTATAATAAATCTATTCTTTATTAAACAATTTTCAAGTTCTATTGTATGTCGATATTCTTGTAGTACTGTTGTAGATATTCTTTTTTAAAATATATATATATATATAAGTACGTTATTTTGTTTATGATCGTTACATAAGTACATTTCTTTTTGTACATAGATGTTGAATATTCATTAGATGTTCAATGTTAATGTTTTCCCTTTGTTTTCACCTAAATTCGTTTTGGAAGTGCTTTTTATTTATGCTCTTGCTATGTTTGCCCTAGTCGTATGCTAACGCCACTAAAGCATCGTAAGAGTATGGAATCACGAATGAATGCACGTACACATACTCAAACATACGATATTTGATATGAAAATTGAAAGTAGATATATTAATTAATAAATACTAATTTGAACATAAAAAGTAACTTATATGCTCTATATATCTTCAAAATTATAATTGCTTGGCTTAAGTTCTTTCTTTGGATTGCGTAAAATGGATTCGAATCAGTTGCGTAGTTAGAAGCTTATAATCACTCTTAATTTCACTTTTGAGGCAAGTTTTTTATTCTTTAAGTAAAGAATTACATCATTTAAGTTCTCCTATATATGTATAAGAAACTACTTTCTTTGAAACAGGCAACCAATTTCAGTCATAACAAAGTATTATTGATGCCTCTTCCTAAGCCATAATATGATTGAAATAAAACTTGCATCTATTTTGCTTCCTTAAGCAGGGATTTCAAGTGCTATACACGAAGATTTGATCTCTAGGGACATTTTAAAGTTCAATGGAATCATATTGTAGAACTAAATCAAATTATAGACTTGTAACAACTACTGTAATACATAAATAAAAAGATGAATGGATTAAGCTTGTTGCTTCACTTTACCACAATCATAATTGGATAGATCAACTCATGTTTGTATTGCTTAAAATTATGAAGGCAAATATTGTATTACTAACTAGGCATATATGTACAATGACAAGTGATCAGTGTGTGTGTGTGTGTGTAAAATATAGATATTAATTTTTACCTATATGCGTCTACCTATGGATTGATTTCTATCTACATTAAATACAATAGCTTTGCGTGTTAGTTGCTCTTTGTTTTGGTGTGAAGAAACAATATAAGAGCGACATAATATATTGTCTAATTAGTTTATGGTTGCAAATGAACTTATGACTAACAAGCTTCTCTAATATTTTAATCCCAACAACATATATACACTACGAGTAGTAGGATGAGCATGGGGCGAGAGAGAGAGAGAGAGAGAGAGAGAGAGAGTTAATTTCTTCTCAATTTAACACAAACAGACACACTTACTCAGCTAGTCAGCTAGCATTTTTTTTTATATCTTATTATATAATATTAAATATAATTAGCATCCTAGATGCTTACTGATATACACTTTAAATAATTAGCTAGGTGGCTGTTTGTCTCCGGAGAATCCTTGTGAAGTTAAAACTAAGCAAAGCTAAAGCAATAATAATTTAACAGTACTTTCCCCAATAACATACATTATAAAAAGAAATTAATGTTATTATCTTGTTCATTTTTTTAATTATGACACATTCTTGCACATGTGCAAGTTATTATCAAGTTGAATTAGCTTAATTTATGTTTGTGCTGTTTTTTTTTTTTTCCTAACAAAAAGAATTAATTTCGTCCGTCTTTCATGAATGAATATAGTCTCCCCTCTCCACAGTCAAATTGGACTGTAAAAGCTGGATCTCAAGTCCATCGCACTCCACAATAGAAATGCGGAATACTATTACAATCCCATATATATATATATTATACCCTTTACTCTTGTTGCGTCTTCCCTACCATTTGGGAACAATCCAAAGGTCATACACCAACATGATTTATAATGGACCCCATTCGCATTATAATTATGAAAAGCATGCCAACACTTGATTATACCCTTTATTTCCTTCTGATTATCTTTTGCCTTTCAATTTCTTACTCTTGTTCTTCGTCCTCTCTTTCCCTTTGCAGTTGTTACTATAATTGGGATATTTTCTCACTTCTTCTTCTTTTTTCTTTTTTTTTTTTTTTACTAATCACTTAAAGGCTTATCTTATCCAACTGGATCCTCCTAAATCCTAATCATCTTTTTTCTTCTTTTTTTTTTTTTTCTTTTTTCTAATTCCATTATTTTAAAACTCCATCAAAACACAAAAAAGATATATTAATTATCCTCTGTTCCACGCCTAGGGGCTAGGCCTAGGCCTTAATAATGGCTGCCACTGCCAACATCTCCTACGACGCCAATCTAGGCTGGTGTTGGTGGAGCTCAAACACCGCCAGCGTCGACAGGTCACGGCTCGTCGGGAAGGTCGGCGAGCGATTGAGTCGACAGATCAGTGTTGATCCTCCATCTCCGTCAAGTTCCGAGGACGGCGAGCAGTACGATTGCGGCATGGGATTTGCGTCACTAGCCACCGCGACGCCAGATTCGGCATCGACTCCGCTCCGATGACGAACACCAATGGGGCTACTCATTAGCTAGGAGTGATATGCCTACTCTTGTTTATTTTCTTGTCCTAATCAGATATATATGTATTCAAGTGTTTTATAGTTATATCTTCATCACGATTGCGTCTCCGCCTTACTTTTCTTATTACAATTAAGTATATTTGATTTTTTACCATCTACAACCAAACTACCATTTTCCAAGCCACAAAAAAAAAAAAAAAAAACATCGAGAGAGAGCTTGATAATATACAATAAATGACGAGGAAGATGGATAATGGGAAGAGAGACGAAGAAGAAGTCCGTCTCGAAGAGAGACACCGGTAACGGCTGTTCAACCTTATCAGAAACTTCTCTTCCCGTCGGTCTTTGCCGGACTGTTCATCCTCTTCCAGCCAGCTCGGGACTGAGTATGCTTAGTGGGCCCACGGATTTCAAGAGATCAAACTCCAAGTTTCACAAGTTCCCAGATCAAAACTTGGACGAGGAGGGTTTGGGTTTTGAAACGTGGCCGAAGATCACAGCACGATGGTGGGGATATAATATCCGGTGGAGCCACGGCCGCTGTTATGATCTTAACCTTGCCGCTGTTGTGGAAGAATGAGAGAAACAATGAGATGGTTTTTTTTATTATTTTTATTTTTGGATAAAAATCCATTTCAGGCACAATGAGATGGTTAATTTGATAAGAAGTCAGCAAAAAAAAAAAAAAATGTTTCATAAGAAAAAAATAAAATGTGTTAAAAAAATTTAAAAAAAGAAAAAAGAAAAAGATGATTATAAATTGCGAGAAAGACCATCTTAGTAAATGTGTGACCTTTTAAGATCCAATAGTAAGTCTTGAATTTGTTCCCAGCCAGAACCTCCAGAACGTTCCCCATGGGAGAAGCGTCCACTAGATTATTAGGAGAATTCAGAAATATTGAGAAATGCCACTTTTTTATATATTTATAATTTATTTTTTTGTGTTACACTTTTAATTTATGTCCTCGTCGTTTTATTATAAACATAGTGAAATTTTTTGCGATTTCCCACACTTGATAGACCTTGTTCTGTAATTCTCTAATCAAAAAATGGGAAAGTTTTGGGTTTGGAACTATTAATTTGGTGGGCTACAAATTGGTCCACATCTTCTTCCTAACAAAACATGTGTGTGAGAGATCGATATGAACTGTATTGACAAAAAAACAAAGACAAAAAATAAAAACAAAATAGAAACACACACAATTACATCTTAGCCAAAAAAAAACACACACACGCCGCGCGCACAATTACAAAAGAGATAAGACAAAAGAAATATGCAAAAATACTCTGCCTAAGTAGCATTTATTTAAAGCACCCACAAGTAATTTGTATTCATACAAACACACGCAAGTTGAAGTAGTAGTTCTGAAAGCCGTCGATCAGTAATAACAATAATAATACATCCACAAAAAAAAAAAAGGAAAAAGTAGTTGATGAGTAGTTATTTAAGCTTGAGCTTGAGCAGCAGCAAAAGGAGTAGTTGCGATGATGTTAAGGCGCACGACAAATGGTGACCTGAGCTTGTGATTCACCAAAGTCGTATCTCCCTTGAGACTATTTCTTTGGCATCAAAGTGACTCTGTAGGTGATCTCTTCCCTTAACCACTAGAACCATAGGCCACAACGTCACCTTCACCCTGTCGAGGTCCACCAATCTCCTGTAGTACACTACCAGCCTATTGTGCCCCATGTTGCACACCATCCTCTCCACCGTCACAGCAGACCGCAGGTAGGATACCACGATGGCCAGGTAGTTGAGCTTTGAGTTGGAGGTCATCGCTTTGAGATAGGCCACTGCCACTTGGTCGCCGAAAAAAAAAAGTATTTTGATTGTTAGGATCGTCATGAAATTTTTGCCCCAAATAAACTATGTACACCTATACGTATGCATTTTTTTTTCAAAAAAAAAAAGAAAGAAAGAAAAGAAATCGATTAGATATACATGGGAGTAGAGAAATAATTAGAGGAGAATAAAATATAAATAGTAATCATTAAATAAAGTAACCAACAAAAGTGGAAAGGGAGGCGCTAGCTAGCTCATTTTGGATGGTGTATTACATGAATTGTTGAACTTAATGAGTGAACAAGAAAAAGCGAAAGTAAGAGTAATAAGCCCCATAAATATTGAGAATTAGAAGAAGTCAATTTGCATATGAAAAATCAAATGGGATTGGCCGAGATTATATAACAGTGTATAGAGGAGTTAGGGCAGACTTGTGCTTTCCAAGTGGGTGGCAAACTTGCAATATTCCATATGTGCGTGTGCTCCAAGGTTTCCAAATTAATTAAGCTTCAACAAGAGTAATTTCTATGCTATATCACCTTCTTATTCATAATCATATGATGTAAACTTTCTCGTTCCGGAGCAACTACCAACATGTCTACTTAATGAAATCGAGATATATATTCAACGCAAAATTATAAATAAATAAAATCGTGATATCGTAGGATTGTATTTAATTTAACGCTCATGATCTCTCTCTCTCTCCCTCCCTCTCTCTCTCTCTCTCTATTACTTTATACTATATTCTTTTAAACATCTATATCATATGACTTCCATAGACTCATATTGTCGCAAAGAAAATAATATAGTCACGTTCTTAAACACGTATAATCTATATATATATATATATATATCGCCTTTAGAATAAGAGATAATTGAGTAAATAGCTATTTTTTTAATAATATTTTAAGAAAATAACTAACATTTCGATTAATTAAGAAATTAGTCATTTTTTTAATTACATGATGATGTGCATTTACCTTTATGTATTTACTTCTCTTATGTATTAGTGGCTAATAACTTAATTTTTGAAAATTTTGACCATTTTCGTAAAACATGGACTAATAAATAGTCAAATACTAAATAGATCCATATAATAAATATACACGCCAATGTCAATTGAAAAAAAAAAATTCACTAACATGCCCTTCGTCTATTCAATAACATCATATTACGCAATATTAATATAAATAAACAATTATATATATGCTGGAAGATTTGCGGGCCCACTGTGCACTAAAATTAGCTTTCTTGTAACGTAGGATGAATTAGCTAAATATGATTATTTTAGAAAATACTTTTTATATTTTAGTCCATTCAAAAATTAAGAAAATAACCATGGGTCAAGTAGAAGATATATGCATGAATTTTATCATCCATAACTATTTGTTAGTTATTTTTGGAATAAATGAAAACGATGATCATATTTTTAAATTATTTAAACAAAATGATCATTATTTTTTATGATTTTCCTTTCAGTAAGTAAGTTATTGCGTTGTTAGCAAATTAGGAAAAAGGAAATTATACGAGATAATTGAGAGAAAAATAAAAGTGGGTAATCACTTTCTCTTCCAGTCATTTGTTTAAATAATTTACTTCACTCAGGAAAAAAAATCAAAACAAATTTTGAATTTTGATTCTCATCTCTTAACTCTTTCTTATTTTTAAAAATTAATAAAAGCTGCTATTAATAAACATATTTTGGTGTTGTTTGGTAAAAGGACCCGGATTCATTCAAACGAGTTTCTCAGTTTAAATCGTCGTTTGGGAATTTTTTTTTTAGAAAAAAATCCAAATGGTCAAAACTCATTCAAACTTTTAAAATTTAAATTCTAACCACCCTCAAATTTTAGCAGTTTGGATCCATTTTGAATAAGTCTTTTTGATTTGACATCTCAACCACTATTTTTATAACTCAAATCATATATTTCTATATCTACCCAAACAACAATTTAAATAAATTTTTAATTCAGATTATTTGAGTCAAACAACAGTTTAAATTCTTCGCTCAAATTGCACAATTCAAATTTTTTAATTTAAATGAAAAAAAAATAAATTGTCACAATTTAAACATATTTGCTAAACGACACCTTTATACACGCACTAACACATAATTTTCATTCTTTATACGCATGTTTTTTTTTACTTTGGTCACAAATTACTATTATTATTAGTATTATTATTATTATTATTATTATTATTATTATTATTTAAAAAAAAGTTCACAAATTTTTATATGTAGAAACTCAAAACGCACGTGCATATAAGTTCTACATTATTTCTCAATGTTAATTCAAAAAGTTCAGACCATACGTATTATATTAAAAAAAAATTAAAGACTCAATTTAGATAAATGATAAAGCAGTTAATTAATTGTCTTTAACGTTGAAAAGACATATAAAAACTATATATATATGTGTGTGTGTGTGTGTGTGTGTGTGAGCTTCAAAATTAAATAGAATTCTGCATTTCGTGAGTGGACAACTGCATATATATAAGCCTCATATATATACATGCATGTAGGCCATGCAAATGCAATGCTATAATAACTATTCCAGACAAAAGAAACAAAAAACAAAAGTAACCAAATTACTAGTTTTGGTGCAATCATATATTAGGTCGGTAACATACATTGCTGCCCTGCTTCGTATATGTAGCAGTACTCACACTCGAGCAAAATGACTAGAGAAGACGTATATAGCATATATATATATATGATATCTCAAATTAAAGTTCCAAAATTATAAATAAAAGCATACAGAAATAGGCGCAGGAAAAATATTAAAGAGGCCACATTATATTGAGGTTTTTATAGCATGATATATTTTTAGTTAAGATTGTGTGTTGACACACACAACCAATGGACTTCTGACCTTGTGGAAACCATCCGACCAAACAATTTCTCCAAAGTCGTATGTCCCTCGAGACTTCTTCTTTGGTGTGAGAGTCACGTAATACGTGATTTCTTCCTTAAACCAAGAGAACACCAAAACCCTAGGCCACACCACGACCTCCACTCCGTCGGGCTTGACGATGCTGCTGAAGTAGGCGGCGAACCGGCTCTGGCCCACGTTGCGCACCGTCCTCTTGACGGTGACGGTGGAATCGAGATTCGAAACTGCGATGGAAGGGTAGTTGACATTGGCAAGCTGGTTGGGGTTCCGGGAAGTACAGCTCATCGTCGTCCCCATGGCCGGGACGCTGCGAAGAGGCAACATTAAGGCTCTGATCTGTGTGTGGGTGTAGCCCATGTTGCATAGGAACAGCACGTAGTCAATGGTCTTCATGTCATAAACCAAACCAGGATCCATTGCCTTGGTGGGCTCCACGTGCCCGCTTCCAATGTCAAAGGGATCAGAATGTTTCATGGACTCACCGTTGAGAATATTGTAGTCCTTCCAACTGTCCCTCGTGTACGCTGCACGTACGAATGCACAGTGCCAATGTAAATTCTTAACCGTTTATACATACATATGTTTCATAGATTTTTCATTAATGTTTCTCATAAAAGAAATAACAGCAGAGTCAAGATGACGGGATGTCCATGCATGCTATATATGGGATTTAATTATGTCAGAATATTATATATCTACTAACTGATCGTTTTGCGGAAGAGGGTGTACTATATATGTGGGAATTCAAACAAACTGATTAAGAAATTAAATGATAGGAATAATAATTATCAATATTTTAGTCATATATATATATACGGCCACCAAATGATATTGAGTGAGTAAAATTTTGGATTAGGTGATTATATATTTATATATATATATATATATAAAAAGTAGTATATGATGAGGAGAGGAGAGGAGAGGAGAGGAGAGGTACACCCACCCGTGGTCATGAGGGCGGACTTGATGATGGGAGGGGACCATGAGGGATGTGCAGACTTGAGAAGAGCAACGATGCCGGAGACGTGAGGGCATGACATGGATGTACCTGATATTATGTTCCATTTTATCTTTCCACCTTCCGGGTACGCATCAGACGGTGCCACTGTTGGAGCTGTCTTCGTTGGCCACGCCGCTAAGATATTTAACCCCGGAGCCGTTACATCTGGCTGTATATACATACATACATACATACATCAATAATGATACATATACACAGTTACATATATGATCTGATATATATATATATATATACCTTGAGAATATCAGGTGCAAGCGAGCTTGGGCCCCTTGAAGAGAAGAATGCAACTCTAGGCGCCAATATTGAGCTTCCTATACTAGTTTTAGTTGCTTCTATTTGCACCGTTGGAAGCCTGCATATATATATATAAATTACTATTAAATTAACACGCGATCAACAAATTAAGTGTTAATATATATTATTAATTAACAGTACGTGCCTCTGGAAGAGGGCTAGGTAATGCTTGAGTTTGGTTCCAGGGTTAATGTGGAGATAGAGAGTTGGGAACATATCAGGGCCGATGAGTGTGGTAAAAGGCTGAACCAATATCAAAGCCGACGCGTTCACCGCGAAAGCTGCGCTTTGTGCGTCTCCAACATCTACCGGACCCACCGACGTGAAACACAGCAATACCCTCCCCGTCGCCATTCTTGTGTTTTTCCGGTAATCCATTTTGCAAATCCTATATAATATTTTATCTCATCATCAGTACTACAATACATGTACAGAATCGAAATAATAATTAAGATGAGATCAGATCAAGTTACCCATTTGAGAAATATGTAATTGGATCTACCAGTTTTCCTTTGATTGTTGCAGTAATAAAGCTTTCTCCCTGCACCGAGTATACGTAATTCAAATAATTAGTAAGCGATATATATATCCATATATACAGAATATATAAATTAAAGTAATTATTTGTTGCGCGCGTGCAGTAGTTACCGTGACGGAGAAGTTGCCCTCCACCACCACTCGAGTCGGAAAAGTTCGATCGACAGAAGAAGCAGCGACGGTGAGAGCCCAGGGTTCCACGTTGGTCACAAGACCCGGGTCCGGCCCGTCATTTCCCGCCGAGAACACCACGCTCACCCCGAGCTGCGCCGCATGGAACGACCCTATCGAACTGCTGGAGGCAAACAGCTCCGGCAGTGGGGGGCTCGAGCCGATGGAGGCGGAGATGACATGCACGCCGTCGTGCAAAGCGTCGTCGAAGGCCGCAAGAATGTCGGCTTCGCTGCAGTGGCCGGAGTAGTCCTTTCCCCAGCAGGCTTTGTACACAGCAAGGCGAGCCCTCGGGGCGCCGCCTCTGGCGCTGCCTTGTGCAGCTAACCCTAAGAAGCTGGCAGCGTCTTTGGGCGCGATGGAGCCGACGGCGGTGGAGGCGGTGTGGGTTCCGTGGCCGAGGAAGTCTCTGGGAGATCGGTACTCAGGATTTCCGCTGTTGTTGAGGGGTCCGTAGGCGGCTTCGAAGCCCTGGACGTAGTAGCGGGCTCCGATAAGCTTGCGGTTGCAGGATTTTTCCGGCGTGAACATTTCTCCATCCACACACTTTCCCTTCCAACTCCAACCAGGGATTGGCTCCATTCCGGCCTCTTCCTGGAAACTTTCAGATTCCGGCCATATACCTGCACTACTATTATATCAGTACTATATATTTATATATATATATATATATATATACTCTCGTATTTTATATAATATGATCATATGAAATAAACTAATAGGGGAGGATGAGCTAGAACTTTATTATATCATGTCAAGGTTTGCATGCATTTCTATATATACACAATATATATTTATTTAATTGTTTTAAATTATAATAAATATGAAGGCCTTTTTTTCATTCATTTTTCTACATTCCGTCTAGCTAGTTTTGTGCCATCTTTTTTTTTCTCATGTGTATGAGTAATTTGTGAGAGTGGACAAAGTTATTATATTTGTTTAATTACGTTCAACTTAAAACGGACAACGAACTATATATTCATGCTCAACCTAAGAAACATGATGGACTGAATCGGCTGCGGCATATATAACTAATACAAGCTAGGTTCAGGAATTGTTTTATCAAAATTGAAATGAAAAGAACAATTTGTCAAAACACATGCAAAAGAAAAGAAACCCGATCGAGGATCAAAACAACAAATGAATTTTTTTGTGACAAAGTTTTAGCCACAATAAATTCTATTAGCAGTATGGTACAAAACATTCGAGCGAGGTAAAACGTATATAATTTATAAATCGTTATGATTTTTTATCAATACAGTTTAAAAAAAATAATTATATTTTTGGTCACCATAAAATGATTTGTGACTAAATATTTTATAGTGTACAACTTAAAATAACTTATTATTAGTATTGTTTTAATCGTAATAAATTATTTACCTTTTTTCTCTATATATCACAACAAATTCCAAATTCACTAAAAAGGAGCTGGCTAGTGATATCATTGATAAAAATCTAGTGAGCGTACATAGTAAACTTAATTTCACTTTATATATATGTATGTATAAGTAAAATGAAATTGATTTGATTTAAAGAGACCTGAATCAATGAGTCCAACAATAATGTTGTCACCATATGCAAGCTGTAAGGGAGTGGGTGTGGCTTCAGGGCGAGTACCAGTAGTACTAATATTGGTCAAGCTGAGACTGAGTCCCATGAAATCCCAACTTCTAGTCGTCTTTAACTTTACCATTTTGCTTTCAAACACTGATATTACTTCTTTTCTCTCTGCATGCAACCACGCGTCAAATCAATTTCACTTACCTACCTTATTTGATATATAAATTTATTTATTTATTTTATCAAAATATATTATTTAATTTAGCACTACTAATTAATTAATGTTACGTTGCTGTTAATTTCTAACTAGTTAATTTAATTAATATTGACTACTATGTACTCGTTTTGATTAATTTGTAAAGTATATACAAATATTGATTTACTTTAATTTGTATATATAGAAGATGATAAAGTTGGTGAAACTTTATTGTCCTATATTAAATTTCGTACATTAAGTATCATTTTGGATACGTGTTAAAGATTAATTATAAAGAAATAATAGTGGTATATATATTATATATTTACTGGCCAATGCAGCTGCTTGGCTTGAATTGAGCATCGCTGAAAACCCCGAGAGACTGTGCTTGTAGCTATACAGCATGGATTGTTTGGCATCTTCTTCACTGCAAAGTAATAATAATAATAATAATAATAATATATTCAACAATCAGTACTACTAGCTAGTGCTGCATGAAAATGCATGTCATGTCTTGATATGTGGTAACAATATATGTTCGTCCAAGACACAAAACAATAAAAAGTCAGCTATATATATTTACTATAAATAGAGAGAAACAAGAATTGACCTTGAAAAGACGTTAGTGAGGAGCTGAAGATGACGCTTGGAAGTGAGCTTATGATCGTTAATATTGATATATTTACGCCCTAAGTAAACTATGTGGACCTGTGTATATGTATATATATATGTACAAATTATAAGTAAACAATAATTACTCACATATATACATGTATTAATTATCATCATATACAAAAATATGCCACATAGAGCTCATTAATTATTAAAGGAGGAGTAGAGAGAGAGAGAGAGAGACGAATTAATATTGGACTAAAAAGAGAAGGTTATTACAGCTTGAGGCGTGGGAGTTGAGTGAATAAAATGATAATGAAGAGAGAGTACTATGAAAAATGCAACTTCTAGGACCCCAAAGCATGACTGAATTAGATTACAAGGCATATTGATATTGATATTGTGGTAGCTGTAGTGTGGGTGAAGAAGCACATGGTTGGTCGGGGATTATATATATAGCAGAGCTAGCTTGTACGTACTTAATTGCCCAAAAAAAAAAAGAAGTAAAACTCTTAAATTAAAACTAGCTAGTAGCGCTTTTTTAGTCTTAGTGGTGTTGCAATATATTGCATTAAAGCAATGCATTGCATTTGCATACTCCAAAGAAACGGTAATATAGTGCGCGTGAGCTCCAAGGTTTTGAAAGCTGCAACATCACTACACTGACATTTCCTTGCTCTCTTCATCATTATATTTTCTCTTCTAAGCCATCTTGCTTTGCTTGCCTTTATATATACATATATATATATATATATATATTACTACTACTTCTTAGACAGAAATATTTCGTGTTGTAGCTAGGTCGTTTTCATCTCTAGTCTCTCTCTCTCTCTTTCCACTATCATATTTTGGAGTGTGTGTGTCTATATGTAAATATATAGTACATTAGATCTCTATAGGTAGAATCACAGCAAGGATTGGTACTGTCAGAAAGCTTCATCATATATATAGTTTGCTTTAAATTAATGCCATTGAGAGAAAATGCCATGTGAGGCTATCATCATATCTTTTGAACCTCTTTTAGTTATTTCACACTATTAATATAGACATTATTCTAGTCCGGCTATATAGAATTGCAATATGTAATAATACTGGATTCGAACAAGATATTTAGTCTAAGCTTAGATGAATTGAAGTATCGAACCAAACATCTTTAGATGGTAAAATCACTCTTAATATGAAATAAGTTTCGAGTCTTTTTAATATCAAGGGGGAAAAAAGTTTTCTGTAGAAGTACGTAGTGAACTTCAAGATCACAAGCAAATATTTTGTGGCAGGTGATGCGAGAGCCACGTGGATCTCAATATAATGTAGCACAACTGATTGGAAAAAAATATTATGACTCACTCTGGGACGAAAAGAATAGATGAGTTGACGGCAACGTTATTAATCTAAATGACCTATTGCATTGCGTTTTATCAAAAAAAAAAAAAAAATCTTTTGACAACTCGTAATTTCTTTTCTTCTGAGTTAATAACAAATTAGTCCATTTTTTCTTTTATTTTAGCAAAACAGTCTTCAAAAAAATATATTTTGTAAAAGTATGGGTAAAAATTACAAATACAATACAAAAAAACGTAGATTAATAATGTGTTCAATAAGAGCATTCATTAAAATCTACATTTATTATATTAAAAAAGAAGAATAAAGAAAAAAATATTATTTTTAGTGTCATTTAATAATTATGCTTAAATTAATATGCTCTTTAATTTATACTCTATGTTTATAATATAAAAGTAGGATTACATATTAAAAATATAATACAAACAGGGAATAGATTATTACGTATCAAAAAAATTATTTTATCAAAATTTTACATTTCTTTTCAAGAGATTTTAAGGAATGTCCCTCTTTTGACACAATAATAATCTATGCCCCATGTATGTTGCACTTTTAATTTATACCTCAAAATTTACGCTATAAATATAGGCTAAAAAATAAAAATAAATAGAGCACACTATTTCGGACATAAATTATTAAGTAGCACTTTTTTTCAATTCCTCCATTCTTTTCCTAGATCCCATATGAAAGAAGAACTTATTTCTAGTCCAATGGGCATTTGGGCCTTCAAAGAGGCCTTTGTAGGCCCAAGCATTATGGTTTAATGGCCCATTGGGTTTCCATACCATGCAATTTTGAAGGAACATTTTACACAAACAGTCAGTCTACAAGTATATATTACATATTTATTTAACAATTACAAATATTACTATATCTATTCATTAGTGTTTTTTTAAAGACTGTTTTATCCTTAATTAGATCCGGGTTATAGACCCGGTTGTTGAAATCTGAATATTAAATTTTTTAACACGTTTCTTTTGCTGTTTAAGTCCCTTAAATCAAGGGCGTAAAAAATGGTTTCCATAAGAGTGTTTACACTTTACACGTTCTAGAGGAAGATTTTAAGTATCTTTATAATTAAAATATCAACGTTTTTCTTAATCAGTTATCTCAAATATTTAAATATTCAATTGTTTAATTATCTTAAATATTTAAATATTAATTTTGTTAGCCAGATTCATAAAATATGGTGAATAAAAATATTTGAGTAAGAAAACTCGTATAAATTAAGAGCAGGCTATTTAATTATCAGATATTTAAATATCATAATATCCTAAATATTCAAATATTAACTTTTTTTTTCAATCTCATAATTGAAGGGATTCTGTTAGTTAATGAGTTATTTATTTCCTTCCTAATTTTACTATGAAATTACAAGTAACGTGTAATTATCCCATGAAACATGTGCAATCACATTTGGAATTTTGGATACTTCCTATATTCAAGTTTTAAGTGCGATATAAATGGAGTTTGTTATCATTATTTATTTAATTGCAATATATATATATTTTTTATTTGAGGTTGTAATTATCGGATGTTTAGTGTGATCCAAAATTTTAAATATATATATATATATATTTAATAGTTTCTATTACGTTTAAGATTAAAATTCAAATACAATTTTTTTGCAACTCCTAATCGCTTGCAACTGCTTTTACTATTTGCGTATCTTTCGACATTAAATATATATATCTCAAATTTTGTAATATGATATTAAATTTTAAATATTATATTATCAAACAATCACATCATCAAGGGATTTTGCCTGGAGTTTCCGTTTGGTTCATTTGCATAGCTTTTAGAGCAAGAGCGAAAAATCACCAATACTAATTAAAATGGAATAAATAAATTTGGTGAAACAATACTACATCGTTAAAAATCCAATGACTCTAATTCAAGTGAGTCAAAATTAGTAAATCGTTCTTAATTGAATATTAATATTTTAATATAACATTAAGATTTTTTAATGTTTTAATTTTTCTTATGTGATTCTCACTGTAGCCTTCATCATTTTGACTCCCTTGTATTTTTATCTTCTTGGCCATCCCTACAATATAAATCAAGAACCGAAATCAACAAAACAGTACAATATCATGAGAATCTAGTGATACCAATTCAAGCAAACTAAAATTTGTAAATTGTCCTCATTCTAATATTAATACTAGAATATGATATTAAGATTTTTTTTTGTCCCTCAACTATTCTTTTTTGATTCAAGGGTCAAAGATTACTAAAGGCTAAATTAGAAAAAGAAAATAAATATGATAATAATGTTTGTATATCCTCGGTTGACTCGAGTTATTTTTTATATCTAATATGAAAAATAATAGGATGTTAACTTTTTCATCAACAATCTTTTAAATATGATACTAAAAATTTAATATCAATCTTGGCATGAAATTAAATATATCATATTTGAATGTTCGTATTATATTAAAAAAACAAAGACAATTTATATACACTAGATAAATCTAATTCAGTATATAGATCACACAACAAGCAAATATATACTGGGAGAAATGAAAATAAATACAATGTTAAGTATAGTGTTAGAGTTAAAAAAAATTTAGGGTTATCTACATAAACACCCCCCAATGTTGTGCTATTGTTGCAGTTTGCACCTTAATGTTTAAAAACTATCATTCTTGCCCCCTAAAGTATTAAAAACTTATAGATATGCCCCCTCTGTTACAATTTATAAAAAAAATAGATTAAATTAATAGCATAATATTATTCTGTTGCCACCTGTACAATTTTTAAAGATCAACTGCTTTCAAATTAAGAAAATTATAGTAATTAATTCTATATTTATTTTCACAAACATCCCCTTATGTCGTCTTTTCTTCTCAAAATGCACCTCGATCTTTTAAAATTTTGTATTCATACCCTTAAAAAATTGTACAGGCACCAACAGATTAATATTATGTAATTAATTTAAGGACAAATTTTACGTTTGCCCCCTGAATTTTGGGGTCAGTTTCACTATGCCCCCTAAACTTCAAAACGTTAGATCCGTTCCCCTTGATCTTTGAAATTTCGTAAAAATGCCCCCTCCGTTAAATATTTAACGAAAAATGCCTTAAATTCATGTTTTAAGGTGCTTTGAGGTTAAAAAAATATTAAAATTAATGTTTAATCTTTAAATTATTGTGGGGTAGTTATATTTTAATAATTTTAATAATATTTATATACAAAATTTATAATTAAATTCATATTTATATGCAAAATATCATATCTTAATTTTTTTGAGAGAGAAAAAGTATGAATTTAATTATAAATTTTGCATATAAATATTATTAAAATTATTAAAATATAATTACCACACACTAATTTAAGGATAAAATAATAATTTTAGCCTTTTTATCAACTTTAAAACACCTTAAAATACAAATTTAAGGCATTTTCCGTTAAATATTTGACGGAAGGGGCAAGTTTAAAAAATTTCAAAGATGGAGGGGAACGGATCTAACGTTTTGAAGTTTAGGGGGCATAGTGAAACTGACCCCAAAGTTCAGGGGGCAAACGTAAAATTAATCCTTAATTTAACCCATTTTTGTTACAGATTATGACAGAGGGGGCAAATCTATAAGTTTTTAATACTTTAGGGGGCAAAAATGACAGTTTTTAAACATTAGGGTGCAAACTACAATAATAACACAATATTAGGGGGCATTTGTATAGATAATCCAAAAATTTATAAACTGCCATAATTTCATCAAGAGATAAAAAAGAGATGGATGATCTGAAGTCGTTGAGACGTCAGCAAGTAGCAACAGACATACCCACTTAATTAGTAGGTGGAATATGCTATTGTAAACGTAATAATAGCGAAATTGAGGCAGTTTTTTAAATAAGAACTCATGTTATGTAATGTTAGGTAAGGTTGTTGAAATTGCATAGTCCAATCCAACAAAAAAAGAAAAAACAAAAAAGCCATAATATTTTAAAAAATTAAATGATTTTGAATAATATTTAAATATTCAAATAAGTCATAATAAGCCAAAAAAGAATACGAAGGAGAGAGAGAGAGAGTGTGTGAAAACAGAGAGATGAGAATGATGGGATGGAGGAGAGAGTGGGGGATGAAAATGCTGCGCACCTTCTATGGCGCACTTACAAGTTACAACCAACACAAAGTTGAGCAGCTAGCCACCCACCCACAATACAAACCCCATATATATGATATGATATATCCCAACCCAGCACAAACCAACCACATAAATTAACTTAATGAATACATATAAAAGAAAGAAAAAAAATTTGGACGAAATTCAAAATTTGTTATTTTGTGTTTCATAATTCTAAAAATTTTTCTATTAAGATTTTCAAATGAACCTAAAAACACAATTGAATTATGAAAAGTTAGAATTTCAAAATAAAATTATTCTTAATATTACTTAATGATCTATGCCCCAAGTGGTATATTTTTTTTTTAATTTCAACTCTATGTTTGTAGTGTAAATTATAAGGTATAAACTAAAAGTGCAATATACATAGGATATAGATTATTATTGTGCCAAAAATTGGACATTTCTCAAAATCCGTCTTATGAAAAATACAAAAACAAATATAAGGTCGAGTTTTTTTTTTCAGCGCTCCCTTTTATTGGTGCTCTATGTATGAAACACTAAATAAAGAGATGATTGTTATGAAAAATAATTATTTTACATTCATTACAATAATTTTTTATAACATGACATTATAACATTATGTGAAACATCTATGTGTATTTAACATAATGAATTAACCTATACAGTTTTGCCTAAATATAAAATTATTATACAATAATAAAAATTATTAATTTAATACTAAAGATTGGATATAATTAACGTCTTCATCAACGGATTTCAACCTCATGAAACTGTAAAATTTCTATTGTATTGTATAATTTGTGTTGGATATGAGAATTTGATACATTTATTATTGTGATTACATATTTGTAAATTTATTAAGGGGCCGTTTAGTACACAGTAATCTTCAGTAATAAGATACCCAGTAATCTTTTTAAAGTAATCATATATCTAGGAATCTCAGATTATAGCGTTTGGTTTTGAATTATAATTTTAATTAAGATTCCTAATAATGTTGAATTACATTATTTGGTTAAACATATGAATGTAATGTTATTTTAATATGTGGACAAATATACTCTCAGTAAAGAACAACAATTTTTAAACTGAAATATGTTATTATAATGACAGTTAAAAAATTTTAAAGACAAAAATAAAAACCAACAATAAAGAACAACAATTATTAAATTGAAATACGAAACTCTTTTTTTATTTATTTAAATTGATAGTAACAAAAGTGAGCATACGTTAACTAATATAAAAATAAAAGATGATGAATAAAAGTCTCTAATTTCAATGAATAAAAAATTCCTAAAACTTCGTCTCAATTCACAAATAGAAAAAAAAAAAAACATTCAAACATTTTAAACAAATTCCTAATAAAAATCACACTTTTTATCAACCAACTCTATTTTTGTGTTTTAGAAATGTAAAGAAATAGAAAATAATTGGAAGGAAAGTGAAAAGCCTTCTATAAGAGATCAATAGCAGACTTAAGAAAAGAAACCAACCAATCACTATCTACCTTCTTATTTCAAATTAAGATATCAAGCAGGACCATAACACTTCCACTTCAAGCATTAACCACTTTTAAAATCTCATATGCCGTGATAATATATTACTAACCGAATAATAAGAATTAACACCTCTCAACACCCAGTCTAGTAGTCCAACAAAAAAAACACAAAGCTTAAACCTAAGTGAACCAATCTGTCATAAACCTTAAAAATTATATATATATATATAAACACGCACACTCTCTTGTGTGTGCTTGACCAATTAGCAGCCTTTATACACGAGGAAAAAGAAAGACCGCTTAAATATATGTGAGTATAAATTATGCGTTGATATTGCTTGCTAAGTTGCTATGACATAATTCAGTCATGTCAACAACAGTATAAAGACTATCTCATAACTATAGTTTGCAAGCAAGTAATTCCCAATGTAACCACGGATAACCCAAAATAAAAAAATAAAATAAAATAAAATAAAAAAGATAGAAACAGAGACAAGCACATTCTTATTTTTCTACGAGGCAAGTGCCTTGAAAAACAAAGTAAATGCACCAATAATAATAATAATAATAAAACAAGAACCATCAAATACGCAACTCAAAACACGATGAGTTGCATTCAGAGTGATAAAATATAAAATGACTTACTTGCTTGAGGTTTCAAGCTTTGAGTGCGAAGCAGCACCAGTCGTTTGAGAAGGATTTTTTTTTTTTTTGCTGGGACGTGATCTTGGTTTTGTTGAGATTTGTGTGTTTTTTTTTTTATTTTTTTTGGGTCAACGTATTTTTTTATGTTGAAAGATAAAAGGCTAATTAAGTCTTAATTTTGATTTTATTAAGATTATCTGATTATTAGATAGAGGGTAATCTGAAACTCATCTCCTTTCACAGTATTCAAATTACCCTTTTATGAGGTAATTTGATACCCATAGAAATTAAATACTCGGGTATCTTAAATTAAAATAAATACGTAACAAATACGGTAATACTAGGATTCTCATTCCCTTACTGAAGATACATGCGTAACAAACAACCGTTAAGGGTGAAGTAGGAAAATACTTAGACTTATACAACAGTAAAAAATGAATGCCAAAATTTTTAAAATAATTAAGTAGCTATACAATTCGTTAATTACTTGCACATATTTTTGATAATTAAGTTAATTAACACTGGTTACTATATTATATAAGTAATTGGATCACTTTGATATTTTGTTATATTTTTTGAATAATTTGGTATTAATTTAAATTGGGTGAGTAATCAGTATCATTTCTCATTTAACCTAACTCCATATAATATATCACATTATAGTAATAGTTTTGGTTTTTTTTTTTTTTGTTTTGTTTTTTTTTTTTGTTTTTCTTCCAGAGAATGAAACTAAGAAAGTAATTCCCCCAGTGTGTGTCAGCGTGGGACCCAAATCCCGCCATAGCCAAAAGCTATTGGCCACCTCAACACTCCCACCCTCCAAAACCCATCATTGCCATTGCCATTGCCATTTTCATTGCCACCCAGAATTCTCTCTCTCTGTCTGTCTGTCTCTGCCCACCATTTGCGTTGCGCTTAAAAAAACAAGAGTTATCCACCACCATTCTTGTCGAAGCTAGCTCCGTTTCTGGAGTAAAGCTATGTGGCAGTGGTGAAGGACGACGCCGTTTTGGGTTTTCGAATTGCTTTTAAAGTTGAAGTTGTTTTTGTTATTTTGGAGTAATTGATGGGGAATTGCTGTTGCAGAAGAGAGCCTTCAGTTTACAGAGTCTCATCGAATGCAAAGTCAGGTAAGAAATCGCTAATCAGACTGACTGACTGACTTGGAACAAAGAATCGAACATGCTCTGCTTCTGCTTCTGCTTCTGCTTTTTAATTTATCTTCCATTATTACAACTTACAAGCCGCTTAGCTTAAGCTCCGCTCATCAAAATTTGATGTTTTCAAGTTTACGTTTTCTTTCTTCTGTTACTGTAGCTTCTTTGTTTACTTATCAGCTTAGATTTCTTCTTTAGAATAATATAATTATTAATTTACAAGCTCCTATACTATCTATTATATATCTATCAACCTCAACCTCAACCTCAACCTCAAGGAGGCACAAATTGCTATTATTTTTTTAATTTTTATTTTTCGGAAGGTTAGAAATTGGGCAGTGATGTGATGAAATTGACGTTGAGGTTGAAGTTGGTCCATTTACGTGCGAAGTGGGTACTACTCCTCACTTGCACTTGTAGTGCGCTCATTCTTATCTTAACGCTTTTTTACTTTTCTTTCATTAATTATATCATCTGCCCTCTGCCCCTTAGCAAAATTCTTTTCCTTTTTTGTTTTTTAATATAAATAAAAACTAGTATATATTCTTAGCTTTCAAAGTCAACATTTCTCCTGTCTTCCTTACATATTTTAATTATGTGCTTTTCTACTTGGTAATTATAGTGAATACTCAATTTTTAAAACTTATTGTAAGTTATTACCCAATCTTTTGAAAAATGTGATCAACTACCCAAAAATGCAATTACTTACACAATGATAAGTGGTGGTAATTCACTTTGTTACCAAAAGCATGTGCAAGTAATTCACAAATTGACTAGAAACTCAATTACTTTAAAAGTCTGGCTATTTATTTTTATTGTTATATAAATTCTGGGTATTTGCCTACTTCACCCATTTTTTAATTGAAAGTAGTTAATGAACTTTTGGTCTTTTAGCTTGTTGACAGTTTAATGTGGATCTGAAAATCATAAGGGTAATCTCCACACTTGTCTTTTTGTTTTTCCTCTCTCTCTTCATGTAAATTCCTAATTAACGATAAAGTATTGGGAAATTTCTGTTGGGCCCTTCATGTTTGTTCAATTGAATTAGAAAATGATCATAAAAATCTTTTTGATTCACAAATAACCTGCACTAGTGCACTGCTCTAAAAACCAAAAAGTAAATAAAATGGCTTTAAGAACCTATGCATTGACATGAATTCAAAGTGTGTTTAGCGAAAGTGGTATTAACCATTTGCATTAAGCTGATAAGGAGTCCATAAACCAAATTCTTTAAAAAGAAAAAAGAAACAAACATATTCTTCAATGTAGCAGATTGACATAAATATGTGATATATATTTTTTTTTTTTGTATAATCTGACTATATATATATATATATACCAGAGTCTCCAAAGGACCGGAGTCCCTCTGTGCGGTCCCGGAATGATGAGAGGAAGTTGCCATCAAATCCGGAGGAGGTGGAGAGCTTACGGCGTGATTCAGCGGCGAATCCGTTGATCGCATTCACGTTCAATGAACTAAAGATTATGACGGAGAACTTCAGGCCGGGTGGGATGGTGGGTGGCGGAGGGTTTGGAAGTGTTTACAAAGGATTCATCAGTGAGGACTTGAGGGAGGGTCTTCAACCACTTCCTGTAGCAGTAAAGGTTCACGATGGCGATAACAGCCATCAAGGACACAGAGAATGGCTGGTAACTAACTAGTTCAAATTCCTTTCCAAACAATATCTGTCGAGTTTTGTCTTTGTGGATTCACTTCAAGGCTCAAGCTTTGTGTGTTTCCAGGCAGAAGTTATATTTCTGGGGCAGCTATCTCACCCAAACTTGGTGAAACTGGTCGGTTATTGCTGCGAAGATGACCAGCGGGTGTTGATTTACGAGTACATGCCTCGTGGTAGTGTGGAAAACAACCTATTTTCAAGTAAGTGATTTTGCGCTGTTTTTCAACGTCTTGTTTGCAAAGGAAAATGCATGACTATTGTTCTTGTATAGCTTTTTATCTATCTCGACGTTGCAAAACACTCTGCATATCACGAGTCTATATTCTATATGCTCTGAATAACTAACCAAGGGAAAAGGATTTATAAAAGCAGACCATTATAATGGACAATTCGATATAAAAAAGGCAAACAATATCTCCTATATATGTCACTTCGTTACAAGTTTTAGCCTCTTTCTTTATCCAGACTAGAGATGATTCATGACTCTGGTGCACACGAATTAAGACTGGTGGTATTATACATATAGTTACCCATCATTGGCCATAATTATATAATACAAATGTACTAAGGAGTTCGAATTTTTGGTCTCTCAAACATAATTTATCTATATCCTCATGATTTGTGCAGGGGTATTGCTTCCCTTGCCATGGTCCGTCAGAATGAAGATTGCATATGGCGCTGCAAAAGGACTCGCTTTTCTTCACGAAGCTGAGAAGCCTGTCATATATCGTGATTTCAAGACATCTAATATTCTGCTGGATTCGGTTAGTACTAGCTCTATATCTTTTCTTTTAAACTTAAACAAGATACTAGTCTACCCTCAACTAGATTTAAGGATGAAATATATACGTAGTTTATAGGTTTATGAAATTGTGCACAACAAACAAACACATGGCAAGCCTGAGTACCACGGCTCACAATCACATAGCTACTCCTTTGTTTTATTTAGTGTATATATATACCAAGAAATTAGTTTTATTGATCTCCATTAAATTACTACCAAGAATTTCAGCCTATTTAACTCGTTTGAACTTACAATTTTTATTTTTATTCATTTATTTACTTATTTTTTGTGTGTGACCCTGAAACAGGATTATACTGCAAAGCTCTCAGACTTTGGCCTGGCAAAGGATGGTCCAGAAGGTGACCAATCTCACGTTTCTACGCGTATAATGGGCACGTATGGGTACGCTGCGCCTGAATACATCATGACTGGTATGTGATCAAGCGTGTGCATTTCTGCACCCGAATCAACATGCTTGATATATTCAATCAAATTCAAGATCAAGCATGTTCCAAGATAAGAACCACGTTATTCATGCATATAAACAAGTCAAACTAAGTACTTCATGATGATCTAACTTGGCATTTGACATTACTTTTTTTTTTTTTTTGATTTTTGAAGAGGCGGGGTTGTTGACATTTCGCAACTCTTATCTAATTATGCGTATATATCCCTTTGCAGGCCATCTAACTCCTAGAAGCGATGTTTACAGCTACGGCGTTGTTCTTCTTGAGCTCTTGACAGGAAGAAAGTCTCTAGACAAGTCGCGACCAGCTCGGGAGCAGAACCTCACGGATTGGGCTCTTCCATTGCTGAAAGAGAAGAAGAAAGTGCTTAACATCATAGATCCAAGGTTAGAAGGAGATTATCCCATCAAAGGAGTTCACAAGGCAGCCATGCTAGCTTATCATTGCTTAAACAAAAACCCGAAGGCGAGGCCGTTGATGAGAGACATTGTAGATTCCTTGGAGCCTCTCCAAGAGACCGGTGAAGTTTCTGATGAGAAAACTAGTATGAGTACGACTGTGATTACTAGCCAGGTTACAGTTGCTGAAGTTAAAGTGATCAAAGAAGCAAACTAAACTCTACTTTAAATATTAATTAACAGATAGCTACTGATTTGTTTCCCATAATCAAGTTTTTTCGTCTTGTCTCGGTAATTTTTGCAGCAGATCACAGGTTTTCTTGTGTGTATCTGAAACGAAAATTAGATATACGTTTCTTTCCTTTTCTTTTTTTTTTTTTTTTCGGTTCCATCATTTACGCAACGAAAATTATATATACGTCTTTTTTCTTTTTCTTTTTAATTCTCCTTTCAGTTCCCATCTCTAACTCGTGCGGCAAACCATCTTTATTTTAGCGTGTATGAATAATATACGACGCTATATGTAACATGGAACTGTTCAATTGTATTTTTTTTTAAATAATTTTTTATATTTGCTTCTTGGTTCTTTTAACTTTTGACTTATTAGTAAAAAGTAATTAAATAATAAAAATAAATTAAATATAGAAAGAATATTTATGGAAAATTTTGGTAAATAGTCCATTTTTTACATCATATTAAAAAAATGTCCATAACTTTTTAAAATTAGGTGAAAGGCCCGTTCGTGGTAAATTAACAAAATATTATAGTAAGCGGATGAAATACCAGCTATTTTTAGCTTAAGATTTGTCTACTTACCATGGTAAATAATCGGTATACCCCTAAAAAATTTTTGAGTAAGCATATAAATTACCATGGTAAGCAGACAAAATTCAAGCTAAAAATAGCTGGTATTTGATCCGCTTACCATAGTATTTTGTCTATTTACCAAGAATGAGCCATTTACCTAATTTTATAAAGTTGTTGACATTTTTTTAAATAAGTTCTAAAATTAGGTCATTTAGCTATAAACCCCTATTTTTTTTAGTAAAAAATAAAGTATTGAATTAGAGATAAAATATTATTTAATAATAATATTTATTTTATTTTAAAGTATTGTGTATTGTATTTTAAAATAGAAAAATTTTGGTAGATAGTCCATTTTTTAGATCATATTAAAAAAATGTCCACAACTTTTTAAAATTAGTGAAAGGCCCATTCCTAGTAAGTTGACAAAATACTATGGTAAGGAGATGAAATACCAGTAATTTTTAGGTTGAGTTTTGTCTACTTAACATGGTAAATAATCGGTATACCCTAAAAAAACTTTTAGTAAACAGATTAATTACTATGATAAGTAGACAAAATTCAAGTTAAAAATAACTGGTATTTGATATGCTTACTATAGTATTTTGTCTACTTACCAAGAACGAATCATTTACCTAATTTTAAAAAATTATTGACATTTTTTTAAATAAATTCTAAAATTAAGTCATTTAACAACAAACCCCTTTAAAATAATGAGTCAGAGATGACCTTAGACCTCTTAATTGGATGATAGAACATTAAAAGTAGAGTGAGAAACACCAGATAATAACTTAGCCCTTGTTTGTTATTCGTCTAAATGTTTTTATTTATTTATTTTTTAATTTTTATAATCTAATTACAACCTCTTTAACCCTCGTTTGGAAAAACTATTCCAACTATTTTTGACCATTCTAAATGGTTTGAAAATAGTTTGGAAAATAATTTGAAAAATAGTTTAGAAAATGGTTTGACTTTACAAATTTTGAGGTGATATAAATGGTTGAGATTTAAAGATATTGTATAGGGATTTGAAAAGTTGAAAAAAATGGTTGAAAAAAGTGAAATGAAATGGAATAATTTGAAGGATTGAAAGAAGAGAAAAAATGAAATGAAATGAAATGGGTAGAATGATATAAACAAACATATGGTAAACCTTAATTAACTCAAAATTCAAAAAAGTCAATAAATAACTCGAAAACAAAAAATAAAAATAAAAAACAATTTGTTCGTGGGATCCACTGCCTGCCACATTATTCATCATCTCCTACCGAAGATTAAATATATATAGTTTCCGGCAAACCACACGTCACTCAGTTTCAAGAAGAATCACTCAAAACAAACACTTGACCAACTTCTCCGGTTGCGAAACTGGTGAGAGAGATGGAGTTAACAAAAGCCTCTGCCTCTGGCTCTGGGTCTGGAAGACGGCAAGGTCTTCTTCCTTCTTCGCTTGCTCGACAGTTTCATCCAACTTGGATTGGAGGTTGTTCACTTGTTCTTGCTGCCGCTCTCCTAAATCGATTCCATGCACGCCGCTGTAACGATGAAAGACATTTGTCTTGCTGATTGAATATGTTAAAGCTTTTTTTTTTACTCCTTTTCGGATAATCCAATGCATTTCATACTTTTTACATGTCAGTACACATTTTGATTATCCACTGTTTATTCTAATTTGGACGGTCTTGATCGATCCAACCTTGAGCGTATCTCATCACAGGTATAAAAGAGCGGACGCGGGTAAAAGTGCCACGTCTCAATAGTGCCAAGGATACACGTATCGTATCCCTAACAAAAACTGCGTCTCCCGAGGATGGCACAACTATCAATAACCAATTTCTTCTTTTTATCCTTCTATCTAGAGTCTATACCGCACTGCACAACACAATATCACCTACCTAATATTTTGCACAATGTTAAGAGAGAGACGCATATGAACTCTAAATCACTATAATAATAATGAGATTTAGAGATATGACTAATTTTCATTATAGAGTTCTACTAGAAAATTGAAATAGCTAGATAGAATTATATACATGTCCATCAATATTCTATCTTATATATGGTATACAACTAGTAATTAGCAGCTGCTACTTAGTTGCGTCACAGTGAATAATCCTTACGCACATACTGCCATGCACCGTCCCATAACGATAACGCTTCACGTACCTATCCGCATCAATCCCAAAGATAAGAAATAAAAACCCTTTTATATATATATATATATATATATTATATTCAACCTCCACCGCTATATATATTTATAACATCCCATCTGCTGATATTACATGTAGAAACATACCAATAGACATCAGTAATTACAACCCAAACATGATCATGGACGGTCTCGGAACATACGGTAGTCACAGCACCAGCACGGCGATGAGGAAGCAGCAGATGGGCTACGACGCGCCGGAGGGCGTGGAGATTCGTGGGCGCTACGACGCGGAGTTCGCCAGCATACTCACGAGGGACGCGCTGGAGTTCGTGGCGGGGCTGCAGAGGGAGTTCCGCTCCCACATCAGTTACGCCCTCGACTGCCGGAGGGAAGCTAAGCGCCGCTACAACGACGGCGCCGTGCCGGGGTTCGACCCCGCCACCAGATACATCAGGGAGGCTGACTGGGTTTGCGCCGCCGTGCCTCCCGCCGTCGCCGACCGCAAGGTGGAGATCACCGGCCCCGTCGAGCGCAAGATGGTCATCAACGCTCTCAACTCCGGCGCTAAAGTCTTCATGGTCTGCTTTCAACCAGATGATCATTTTCTAAGTTTATTTTTTCAAAAAAGACGCGTGTCTGTTTTATATATGCATGTACTACTGATCCCGTTGCTTTGAAGCTTATTAGTTTGTGCCTTTAACAAGTTTTATTTAATGGTACGTAATTTGGCAGGCTGACTTTGAGGATGCACTGTCTCCGAGCTGGGAGAACCTGGTTAGAGGGCAAGTGAATCTCAAGGACGCCGTCAACGGCACAATAAGCTTCCATGACAAGGCTAGGAACAGAGTTTACAAGCTCAACGAGCACACCGCCAAGCTCTTTGTGCGTCCCAGAGGCTGGCATTTGCCCGAGTCTCACATTCTCGTCGACGGCCAGCCCCTCACCGGCTGCCTCATGGACTTTGGCCTCTACTTCTTCCACAACCACCAAGCCTTCCGCCGCAACCAAGGCTCCGGCCTCGGCCCTTTCTTCTACCTCCCCAAAATGGAGCACTCCAGGTTATAAAATGCTCACTACACTAGTACTGTATATATTTGTGTGTGTCTATTAGTACGTCTACTGCGCACGCACATTGATTAATTAATTGTGGCGTTGGCGTGGCGTGGTGCATGCAGGGAAGCAAAAATATGGAACTCGATGTTCGAGAGAGCGGAGAAGATGGCGGGGATCGAGAGAGGGAGCATCAGGGCAACTGTTTTGATCGAAACGCTACCCGCGGTGTTCCAAATGGACGAGATTCTTTACGAGCTGAGGGACCACTCTGTTGGCCTCAACTGCGGGAGATGGGATTACATTTTCAGCTACGTCAAGACCTTCCAGGCTCACCCCGACCGCCTCCTGCCCGACAGGGTCCTCGTCGGCATGGCTCAGCACTTCATGAAGAGCTACTCCGACCGCCTCATCTGGACCTGCCACAGGCGCGGCGTCCACGCCATGGGCGGCATGGTACCAACTCTCTCTTTTTCCCCTTTTTTTTCGCTGGCCAACATTGTGGAATTAATTGGGAATAAAAATGAACGAGTGAACAGGCAGCGCAAATTCCAATAAAAGATGACCCGGTGGCGAACGAGGCGGCATTGGAGCTGGTGAGGAAGGACAAGCTGAGGGAAGTGAGGGCGGGGCACGACGGGACATGGGCGGCCCACCCGGGGCTGATCCCGGCCTGCATGCAAGTGTTCAACAGCCACATGGGCAACTCCCCCAACCAGATCCAGTCTGTGAAGCGCGAGGACGCCGCCAGCCTGACCGAAGACGACCTGCTGCAGAGGCCGAGAGGGGTGCGAACCATGGAAGGCCTGAGGCTGAACACCAGGGTGGGGATCCAGTACATGGCGGCGTGGCTGACGGGGTCGGGATCGGTCCCTCTCTACAACCTGATGGAGGACGCGGCCACGGCGGAGATAAGCCGAGTGCAGAACTGGCAGTGGCTCAAGTACGGCGCGGAGCTGGACGGGG
Source organism: Boehmeria nivea var. tenacissima (assembly GCA_018132145.1). NCBI lineage: Eukaryota > Viridiplantae > Streptophyta > Magnoliopsida > Rosales > Urticaceae > Boehmeria > Boehmeria nivea. The sequence goes on along the minus strand of CM030878.1, from coordinate 20,468,230 downwards.
ACGGGCTGGGCGTGAGGGTGAGCAAGGAGCTTCTGTGGAGGGTTGTGGAGGAAGAGATGGAGAGGATCCAGACAGAGGTTGGGAAGCAGAGGTTCACAAACGGAATGTACAAGCAGGCCGCCAAGATGTTCACCAAGCAATGCACCGCCTCTACGCTCCACGACTTCCTCACTCTCGATGCCTATAACTACATCGTCCTTCACCACCCCACAATCGCACCCTCCAGGCTCTGAAGGCGCGCGCGTTATGTGTATCAAATTCATCACCTTTAATTAATTAATTTACCAGGCTTGTATTGTTTTGTTTAGGGAACAAAAAAAAAAATAAAATCTGATCATGTTACTACTTTGCATGACTAGTAGTGATATTAATATGCTGAATCTGATGATGATAAATAAAAATGTCATGACTATGGATTGTAATCCCCGTATTTTCTGTTCGAGATAATAACATTGTAAGTCCCAACTTTGAAGGACTTGGCCATGATAAGAATCCCAGATATATCGTCTGTCACGGACCTAGTATCTTAACTACGTTTGATTCATTCATAGACCAACATCATGACTCACTTAATTTGTATTGATTTATTGATTATTGCTTTTTGAATAAATATAGAGTGCGTGATGAATGTTGTTGTTCATTGAATATTGATCAGTACCATGCTGCATGATCAACTACTTATTCCCGTCTTCGGCTGCTACTTATATATATGATCTAACTATTGGTTGCAATGGCTCTATTCAATAGCGCAGTTTTGATCATTTATTTATTTTTTCTTGAGATTATCGAGTTTTTTTAGATTATGTGTTTTAAGAAAATAATCAACGTTTTTATTAATTAAAGAAATAGTTATTTTTTCAAGTACATAATAATCATTATTGTTACTTTATATCTTTTGTTTTTTAATAAGCTAATGGTTAATTTTTTAAAACGTTATACTATTTTCTTAAAATATGGATTAAAAAATAGACATAGACTTTGTCTTCTATCTTTAAATTATAAATTATTATATATCTTAATTGCGCGATTAAAATTGTATTCGATAAGAAGGAACGATGCTACAACATGTTTGGGTATACTCATGTATCACATAATTGTAATTGTATAAGATTATGTTTGGACAAACTATTTTGCTCATCCCATCTTATTTTTTTTATGGTCAAAATGGTTTGGAAAATGGTTAGAAAAATTGAGTAGAATGATTTGATTTTGCGAATTTTGAGGTGGTATAAATGGTTGAGATTTTACAGATATTGTATATGGATTTTGAAAGTTGAAAAAATGGTTGAAAAAAAAAATAAAATGGTTTGTAAGATCAAAAAAAAAATGAATTGGAATAATATGAAATGGAATAGGATGGTTTGGGAGGGGTCGCCTGCGGTAAATCTAAATTATGTGCATGATATAAGTAATGGGGAAATGATCCAAGACATTAAAATAACAATACTGTTTAGTAAAACCTGTTGTAAATTAGATAGCACAGTATTATATAATATTAGATGTGTTTTTCATATTATAAAATAAAAATACAAGTTTGAATATCTATAAAATATCCTATTATATTTTTTAATATAATATGATAGGATAAAAATGTGTGCGGTGCACTGAAAAGGTTCTAATGGATTGAAAATGATGTCAAACAATTTGGCGTGAGGTATAACACACATACTTTACCTGACAGTTGTCGTTTTCGTTGCGTTGTCCAGAATGTAGAAAAATGTCGTTTTTGTAAGAAGTGAGAACCACCTACAATGCGTCGTCCCTCGTGAATCGTGATCACCTATTTTTCTAGCAATTAAATTTGAAAATTTAAAAACATATTATCATCTTGAGTTTATATTTAGTTTTCCCTTTCCTCGATCCTTTTTCACCAAAATGTTGTCTCCTAAAACAGTCTAGATTATCAACCAATAGTCATTTTTTTAAATGTTTTAAAAAAATTGCCAACGTTTTCATAAATGACATTATTTATTTAACTAATGATATTGTAATTTTACTTATATGCATCTCTTTAAGCGATTGATGACTAATTTTTTAATATATTTATAAACGTTAACCATTTCCATGAAATATTAACCAGTGTTGGGAAAAATTGCTTAATTCACACACTCACAGGCGCAAAACACAAACGCAGCGGAAATATGCAGAGCATTAAAAATAGAGAAGATACACAATTTAAAGTGATTCGGCAAATTGCCTACATCCACTGTAGATAGACACTCAATTTCACTATTCAATTGGTAGAGATTACACACTCACTCTCTCAAATCTCTCACCAACCCAAACCTCAATTACACTCAATTGTCTATCCCTTACACACTAACACAATTCTCTTCTCCTCTCTATCACTTCACACACAACGACAATTTCTCACCACCACTCACTGCACTTAATCACACAAATCCTCACACTACCGTTGCAATTCTCCTCCTCACGTTGCACACAATCACACGCTGCTCTCTCCCCTTTTCTCTTTTTCGTTGCAGCCCTTTTTTTTTTTTTCTTTTCTTCTCCACACGCCGACACACTCACACAAAAAGGGAGCACATGAACTCACGACATTGCATTGTTTATATGCACTACTAGGTCACAATTCACAAAACATATTGGGCTTTGGCTTATAAAAGCCCACCAATACAAATCACTATCTTTCACCCTAATCCACGTCAAAGGCATTTATCTTTTTTTTTCTTTAATTAAATTTAAGTCAATATTCTCAATAATCAGAGAATTATTAAATATCAAATATATCTTTTTCTTTTGTTTTTAATTTCTTATAGTTGCATGCATTTATGTATAGTTAGGAGTTCAAGTGGTAGATAGAGAGATCCCAGCTAACAAGAAGGATGGATCCTTTTGGTGGCGAGTGGGGACTTAAGGCCCCAGTGAATATATATATATATATATATAATATTATATTAGGTTAATTACAAGATAAAATATTTTTTTCATCTTATCAAACATACTCTTAAGACATAGATTATTAAGTGACACTAAAAATGATATTGTTTTGCAGTTCTACTTTTTTTTTAAAATATCGAGAAAATTTAATCTCATGTCATATTTCACATGTAAATTTGCAACTTATACTTCTATTGCATATCATGTTACTGTTTTTTTCATCACCAAATTATTATGTTGTCCTATTTTCTTTTTTTTTGTCTTCCTCATTTGCTAAAAAAGAAGGGCAATTAGATTATTTATTTTTAAAAGATAGAACAAACTGCAATTTTTTTTTTGAAGTTGTGTTTTTCAAAATAATTTGCAAGAAGTGTGGCATTTTCAAAATTTCCCTTCAAAATCCCCATGAACTAAGGATATTTGTTTTGGGCTTGAAGTTGGAGGAGGTTGTTGAGGGAAATTGAGTGTAGCCCAACCCAATAGGTCACACAGATATGAGATATGGCATGTTGCTGTCCAGCTGAAACAAAAAAAGGTTCAAGATTCTAGAGTGTTCGAAAGGGCAGTGGTAAGGACAAGGAGGAGGAGGAGGGCAGGGCAGATCCAACGGCCCTGATTAATCGTCATTCCGGAAGCTTCAGGAATAGAGCATGAAATGAATAATAGCGTAATTGAAGAGTAGAAACAAAGACACAAATATTTGTTGATATTTCTTTTTATATTTATATCTCACTTGACTGGTGTTGTCTTAGTGGCACTCGCTCGAAAATAAAAAACCTAACGTTTGCCAAACTCTTGGTTTTTATTCCTCTCTATCTACAATCACTTCTCTCTCTCTCTCTCTCTTATCCCAAAACTCTTCTCTTCTCTTCTTCCTCGCTAAACCCTAAGCCCCCAGTCTCGCCGTTTCTCTCTCGCTGTAAGTATTAGCCTTCACTGTTATGCCACTTCTTGATTTCTTCGCCTCGCCCGCTCTTACTTTTCATTGTCTTTTGCTCTCTACACAAGCCTGCTTTCTTTTTTTTTTTTTTTCTTCTTTAAATTGTTTATGAGCTCTGTTTGTGTTTGTGGACGATGATTTTGGTTTGAACTACCTTTCCTCTCTTGTTAGGAAGCCAAGCAAGAGAGCGAGAGTAACAGTGACCTATTTCTCTTGTAAGTTCTAACGTGTTTCTGTGTTCCATCATTTTGGGAATAAGTCGATGTTTGAAATGACAATTTTCAACTACGCTGAATGGCTGATTGCATACCTTTTTCATCTTAGGTCTTTGTGGGTTAAGCGTTTCAAGGAATGTTTCATCTTTTTTTGTCAAATGAAACTATAATTACTTCTGATAATATACAGGATGATAATAAGAAAGTCCTATACTTCATTAGTGTTTTTCTTTATTTTTTGGGGGCATAAATTTTTTGAATTGATGGTAGTGATTCTATATGTTGGCAAGGTGCAGTGTTATGATTTGCTTTTCCTTTGGAATTTGCTGCAGCTGCTAAAGAGAATAAATGGCATCTACATTCGCCGCAATGTCGTCTGCGGGCTCTTTGGCTGCTCCGAGCGGTCGTGTCGCGGACAACAAGTTCCAAAGACTGTCGTCGTCTTCCTCGATTTCTTCGTGCTCCTTTGCTAGAAGACACAATGCAGCTAGAAGAACACCTTCTCCAAGGATTTCTGCAATGGCCAAGGAGTTGCACTTCAACAAGGATGGCTCTGCCATCAAGAAACTTCAAGTGGGTCCTCTTTTCATCAATATGAAGAATTCGATTTCACCGTATTTTCTCCTTTATATGGCTGCTTTGTTTCTTCATGTTACTCATAGTCTATTGTTTGTTCAATTCTCTTCAGACCGGTGTCAACAAGCTCGCAGATCTAGTTGGTGTCACTCTTGGTCCTAAAGGCAGGAATGTTGTTCTTGAGAGCAAGTATGGCTCCCCCAAAATTGTCAACGATGGTGTTACTGTGGCAAGGGAGGTAATCTATATTCCTCTTCTTCATGTTGCATGACTTCTCTAAGGAGCTGATTGATAACGTGAAACGTTGCAAGTTTTCAGGTTGTGGTTCCGTTTCGTTTCTTTGGATGTATTGTTGATTGGTAATCGTCCATTTGTCTCAGGTTGAGTTGGAGGACCCAGTGGAGAACATTGGAGCTAAATTAGTGAGACAGGCAGCTGCAAAGACCAATGATTTGGCCGGTGACGGTACAACAACTTCTGTTGTGCTTGCACAAGGTCTTATTGCCGAAGGGGTCAAGGTTGGTGCTTTTCATTCTCTAAATAGTTTAACTCGGCCTGAAAGTTAAAGAGCTTATAACTGACTGGAGGTGACTGGTCCTAACTATGGTTGAGTGAATTTGATTATTCAGGTGGTAGCAGCTGGAGCGAACCCTGTTTTAATCACACGAGGCATTGAGAAGACCTCAAAAGCTTTGGTGTCCGAACTTAAGTCAATGTCGAAAGAGGTATCTGAACTTTAAATGGTCTTTGAAAATCAGTCAATGTATATTCATGCCTAATGGCTAATGATATGCTTTTTTTTAATTTATTTTTTTATTTATCTCTGTTAGCTCTGTTAGCTGTCCCAAGTACTTATTTAGTTGTCCCAAGTACTTACTATTTTGTGGTTGTAGGTCGATGACAGTGAACTCGCAGATGTGGCTGCAGTTAGTGCGGGAAACAACTATGAAGTTGGAAACATGATAGCTGAAGCCATGAGTAAGGTGGGTCGCAAGGGTGTTGTGACACTTGAGGAGGGAAGAAGTGCTGAGAACAGTCTCTATGTTGTTGAAGGAATGCAATTTGACCGTGGTTACATCTCGCCGTACTTTGTTACTGACAGTGAGAAAATGGCAGTTGAATATGAGAACTGCAAGGTAGTGTATTTAGAATTTCAGCTTTCAATCATGTGTGTGTGTGTGTGTGTGTCTGCGCGTGCGCGATCGTTTTAAGCAGAAACTGATTAAGGCATTTGTTTATGCAGTTGCTTCTTGTTGACAAGAAAATTACAAACGCAAGAGATCTTATCAATGTTCTGGAAGATGCCATCAGGGGTGGATACCCTATCTTGATCATTGCTGAAGATATCGAACAAGAAGCGCTGGCAACTCTTGTTGTTAACAAGCTTAGAGGGGCTCTGAAGATTGCTGCCTTGAAAGCTCCTGGTTTTGGAGAGCGCAAGAGCCAATACCTTGATGATATTGCCATCCTCACTGGAGGTTGTTTCTCATCTATTCATACAATTTGCTTAAGTCGTTTTGTGTCCCAGTTTTGCTTTGTACTTCTAGTCATATAGTTTCATACCTCTGTGATTAATCGTGTATGGCTCATGTTTTGACTATAAATTTATATTGCAGGAACTGTGGTCAGAGATGAGGTGGGACTCACCTTGGACAAGGTAGGCAAGGAGGTCCTAGGCCATGCTTCAAAGGTGGTGCTTACTAAGGATACCACCACAATTGTTGGTGACGGAAGCACCCAAGATGCAGTTAGCAAGAGAGTTGCTCAGATTAGAAACCTTATTGAGGTATGAATCTGCTTGCTTTCACTTGTTTGAATTGAATCAATTGTTTTCTCCAGTTCATTTTTCATCTATTTGTAACTCATTTGGTGTTGTTTTCATCCAGGCTGCGGAGCAAGATTACGAGAAGGAAAAGCTCAATGAAAGGATTGCAAAACTATCTGGTGGTGTTGCTGTGATTCAGGTTAGCGTTCGGTTGTTGTTCAAGCTTGACGTCCATAATGCAATAACATGAGGTTAAGGTTAACTGTTATCTCATGTTAAAATGTTCTTGAACGTTAAGGTTGGTGCACAAACGGAGACAGAGCTCAAAGAGAAGAAATTGAGAGTTGAAGATGCTCTTAATGCTACTAAGGTAATCTATAATTTTAAGAGTTTAATTTTATTGGCATGGATAAGAGTAGAATGCATAAATTGTTGACATCTTGGGATATTCAGGCTGCTGTTGAGGAAGGTATTGTTGTTGGTGGTGGATGCACTCTGTTGAGGTTGGCATCAAAGGTCGACGCAATTAGAGATACCCTTGACAATGATGAGGAAAAGGTATTTTCTTTTGGTTAGAATGGATTTTCCTCCAGTTTTTTAATTTCTCCGCAGCACTCGTTTGATAGTGAAAGGAAAAGTAAAGCGCAAGTTTTGACAAATAGAGGTTTTATAAATTCTTCTTTTGAGACAATTGGATTTTGAAGTTTAATGTTTTCATAAAATTCCAGATCGGAGCAGATATCGTCAAGAGAGCTTTGAGTTACCCGTTGAAATTGATTGCCAAGAATGCTGGTGTTAATGGAAGTGTCGTCAGTGAGAAGGTATGCATTTTCCTCTATTTCTGTTACTGTTTTAAAATATATATATTTTTAGCATGTTGCGCGGGCTGTGCAAATTAAGCAACTTCTTCTTTCAGGTTCTCTCCAGTGACAACCCTAAATATGGATACAATGCAGCAACTGGGAAATACGAAGATTTGATGGCTGCTGGGATTATTGACCCAACCAAGGTTTGTATTCATGGCAGTACGCCATGCAATCTATGATTTTGAACTGGGTAAGCTTTAACACAACACTCTTTTGATGGTTCAGGTGGTTAGATGTTGCCTGGAACACGCGTCCTCGGTTGCGAAAACATTCTTGATGTCGGATTGTGTGGTTGTTGAGATTAAGGAGCCAGAACCGGTGCCCGTGGGCAACCCCATGGACAATTCAGGTCTGTAGCTTTGGAGTTAGTAGAAGGAAGGTTTGCTAATGGCTATGCCAAACTGAGAATCTAACGTTTACCTTTCTTGCGACAGGATATGGATACTGATAATCGAGGATTATGGTGGGCGAGGTGAGAGAGTGAATAAAGACTATAAAATCATCCATCAAAATCAATGAAAAGCAACTCAAAGGGATCATAAGAGAGAGATGATATTTAGTGGTGACGATGAGCTTCTTTTTGTATGCAAACCAAACCACAACACAGAGACAAGAATTCTAGTTAGAGAGGGAGAGAGATAATAGCTTATTAGCAATTAGCGTCTTGGACTTGGAGTGCCGGCGGCATGTACTGATTTTGTGGTTTGATTCATCTATATAACTATTATATTATATTATGTATGCTACATTTATGAGTCCATCTTAGAATTAACATTTTTGGATGAGAGAGAAAAATTCTTGCAAATCCTTCTGTTTCATTTCTATTTTTAAGTCAACTCTAAAATAAAAATGTCACTAATCATTTTCTTAAACAAGAAAGGACAACCACAAGAAGCAAAATCCGCTAACCATTTCATGTTTTGGTATGGCTAAAGCATTTGGCAAAAGAAAGAAGACAGATGACTTGTCGTCCGACTTTTTATTTTATTTTATTATTATTATTTTTTTTTAGGGCAGCAAAATTATCGATGCTCTCACTATAATGGTAAAGTAGTGGTGGTGGCAAGCTGTCTCCATTTTGGTGATAAGAACTATCATAAACACTTAGGCATCACCCTTAATTATGATATATAAAGCTAAATATATTGGCACTAAGTCTCATTGACTGTGTCATCCGTGAGCTTTGATTTTACATCTAGGTTTCTCAACTCAACTAAGCGATGTCCAGTTGGTCTTCACATTAAACATTAATTTTTGGGGTCTGAATCGAGATTTTTGTCCATGCAGTTTCTATAAATGAAATATTTAGAACCAACTTTGGATCTGCGACTGCAATTAGAAAGCGGTGTTGGGTCAGATGATATATAGCTTACAGACCACAGGTTATCATGCAAAAACACATTCAAGTTTTCGTCAATGCACAAACAACTAGTGTTAATTAATGAGATTAAAATGTTTACTTGTCCCTATTTGTCTGTCATAAAACATCACGCCCCGCAAGAACGTGACATAATTGAGTTTACATTTTTGGTGCATAGGCGGTGAGACGGTGAGTGATCTACTACCGATGCTTATCGTAAAACCAAGCAAAAGAGCAATATATTTGGGTCTATATTTTTCTTTCTTAGCAAGAGACACAATGCATGTGTGTGACATATACTTATATACTTGAGCATTAGATACTTTTCTCACTCCATTTTGTCGGTTTACGGAAATGAAGAAAGCGTGAGGAGCTTGTTACCACCATTTACTAACACAAATTATACTATTGTCTCCTTTTCCCCATTTGACAAAACAATTACATCATTTCAAGTGGAACTGTATTTATAAAAAGCTAAAATGTGGCTATCTATGAAATTAAAGGAAAAAACAAAAAAAAACAAACAAACAAACAAAACAACTTTTACTATTGTATCTAAAGTGTCAAATTCCTAATTATTTGTTGCTATATGCTCATATTAGTGTCATTACTCATTATTGTCATTTACTTAATTTCGTTCGATATCGATTAAATTTATAATAGTTACACTTGAGAAAAAATTATCTTTTACATTTAGTTTTTTAAAAAAATTTCATCCATATCCCCAAAAATTTTGAAAATCTTACTATTATATTGATTTTTTTAAAAAATTTCATTCAGGCACCTTCTAGATTTTAGAAATTTTATTTGGTGCCTCCCAAAAGAATTCTTAGCTTTGCCACTAACTCACAAGTTTTTTTTTTTTTAATGATTTTATAATTAAGTGAATGTAAATGTTTTTTTTTTTTTTTTTACCACTTGGCAAACCCATCTAAATGTTGATATTCAGTTTGATTAGCTTTTGGCTAAAAATAAATGTTAGGGATGATATGTTTTAGAATCAATTAAAATGTGCGGTTGGATAGAAATGTTACAATAGAAACAATTTTTTTTCCTAATTTAAACATTAGTTTGAACATTTGCAATTCAAATATAATTTATAACCATCCATTCAAACAATAGTTCAAAATACTGATTCAAATTATAATTAAATATCATGTTCGTAATTTTATGAAGTAGGAAAATACTCAAAATTTATATCATAATAAAAATAAATACTTAATGTTTCAAACTAATTGAGTAGCTACCCAATTTATCAAATACTTGCACACTACTTGCTGCACCGAATTACCATCAAGTATCACTATGTAAGTAATTGAATTATATTTTGTTATATTTTTCAAAAAATTAAGTAATTATTTAAATTATGTGTCAAAAATTAGGTACTCATTATAATTTCTCTAATAAAAATTGGTTAATAAACAGTGATGTTAGTTTCATTTAAGGAAATGAAAAGTAAGTATTTATAGATGGTATAAAGGCAAGTCCTCAACCAATGTGGGATTCCTAAACTGCACAGCTCGCGAGCTTTTACGAGCCGAGTATTAGTGAGTTCAAGCTCGACTCGTTTAAAAATCAAGCTCAAGCTCGACTTGTTTACATGACAAGCCAAACACGAACGAGTTTTTATCGAGTCAAGCCAAACACCATAATGTGTGTGTTACCAACAACTAAAAATCAGAATACATATATTTTCGATTTTATGAATCTATAGTATGATTCAATCAATATTTACTTTGATCGACCAAGCAAAACAAGAATAACTAATGCTAGCAAATAGCGATCTCCCCGTATCAATCCTAAATTTCATATATCAATGCAACTTTTTATAAAATAGATACAAAATAATGTACCAATTATTTGTTGACAACTCATATGACACATATTTCAATTGAAAATTTAAGATAAAAATCAGGATCATGTAAAACAATATTACCAAATCAAATCCTTCTAGTTTTTCGGAGGGATTATCATTTATTATGGAACCTGCAAATACAAATAAATGAGTAAACAAAATGTCAACTAGTATCCCTAATTGCAATTTCCCGTGGGTCTATTAGAAAAAGATCATTTTCGATTTTACAAAGATTTGAGTTAAAACCAACCCAAAAATAATGAGAGAGAGAGTGAGAAAAGAGTAATTAGCTAAGTAACTATTTTTCATTTGAAGAAAGAAAGATCGTGTAGGATTTATTAGGTCAACATGAAAAGGCCATGGAAGGGATATGATTATCTAATAGTTATAAGGCAGAAATGAATAAGCCGAATTTTTAAAAAAATTGAGTTGAGAAAATATGAAAAGAAATTCATTATGGAATGTTAATGTACTATATGGGCATTGGGCAAATTTTTTTATTTTTTATTTATTTTTTTTTTAAGTACACGAAAGTAACTGTCTTGCCGCAGAAGTCTCTTAATTACGTTTATTAGGGAAAAATAAAAAATAAATAAAAAATAAAGGAGCGAAAAAGTAGAGAGTAGAAGTCGGAGACCAAGTCTCCAAAAAGTGCTTGAATAACCCAATATTAATATATTAAAAAAAGCATTTTTATAATTATAAGCATTCGAAAAGGAGAAAGGAAAGCATGGTATAAAACAAAAAATAGTAATAATAATATGTATAGTATATACACAAATACAAATACAATACAGAGCATTTAATTAATAGTGTGAATGTGTAGACCCATTAGGCCATATTTCCATTTCCATGCATGTAATGTAATGTTAATGATATAAAAGCCGAGAAAACAAAAAGACCAAACTTTGGCATTTCTAGTAGTTTGGTGTTGGTGTTGTGTTGCGGTTTGTTTGGTGTGTTCTGTTTTCTCTATAATTTTTTTTTTTTTTTTCACAAATGCCATTGAAAACCTCTCCTTCTTCTTCACGCCGCCTCAGTGCCTCACTACTCATCTTCTTCTTCATCAGACCACTCTCTTGATTTTTTTTTCCCAAAAACACCCTTCTCGTCTTTTTTGCCAATAAAGAAAAAAATATATTCTCTTTTCCTTCTTTTGATCATCAATGGCTTGGTCTTCTCTCTGATGCTTGGCTCTTCGTCTTCTTCTTCTTCATTTGGGTGTTTTGTTTGCCACTGGTACGTCTCATTTGCATTGTGGTCTTGTTACGTTTGCTCAATTGTGTTGTTATTGTATTGTTTGATTGTTTTTTGGTGTGTGTTTTGGAAGGAAGGATCATTGGTCTTTTCTTTTTCCTTTTTTTTTTTTTTTGGTGTGATTGAGAATTGGGTTATCTGACGAAGTGACGATCGTTATGGGATTTTACACATTTTGATTCCAGCGATCGATTTGATTATTGGAAATTTCGTAAAAACGACCCGATTTAGAAGTTTTTTTTGTTTTTTTTTTGGATTTTTATGTTCGGCCGTGATAATCGATGGAAAAAAAAATGTTGGTGATATTGTATCCGATTGTGATGATCTTGATCATAGTTTTGTTGGCTTTTTTATGAACTGGGGTTTTAGGCATTGATCAATTTTCAGCTGTGGAATCATTTTTCAACTGTGGACTGATACTTGGTAGAGTCTTTTTGTTTGTTTTGCGTTGAGCTTCATCTCTTGGCTGGGAGATATAGATGACTAGAGTGTGCTACATTGTTGAATTACGAACGGATTTGGCTTTTGTCAGTTTTAATTGTGTGTTGACTTGTTGAGTTCTTAAAGGCCACTTCAAGGGCTTGATCAATGGGTTCTCAGTCACTTGGTTGTGGATTTTGTGAAAGGAATGTTGTTGTTGGTTTTTTTTTTTTTTTTTTTTGTATCGTAGTTACTGATTTGAGTTTATTGTGATGGTTTTGATCATGGATGGCTTTTTGCTTCACCTATGAATTCTTTGTTTAAGTGCATGGCTCTTCTGCAGATCTCTGCTGCCTATTATCAAGGATTGCGCTTTGTAAGCTGAGAGAGAGTGATTGTGTCGAAATGGAAGCAAGAAGAAGTGAACCTGAGTTTGATGACCTTGAGAAGCTCCTTTGTGAGATACCGAATGTTACTTCCGCAAACTCACACTTTGGCGGATCCGTTCCAAAGATGGTGTGCTTGGATGGTGAAGGGAGAATCCCGATGAACAATTTTCAGCAATCGCCTGTCAAAGGGGTTCGAACAGAGGAAATGAATCTCCCTGATGAGCGATACAACTTGACATCTGCATTTGGAGAGCTTAGATTCAGTGATGAAGTGCCCGTGGAAGCCCAAAACAGCCCCTCGGCAAAATCCTTGCAGAATTACGCCACTTCATTGGATGGAGGTTTCCAAACCAATGTGAAGTATGTTCCCTCTTACCGTTCCCCAAACAATGTGCCTTATAGTTTCTATGGGTTTGACATGCCAAAAGGCGGCCATGAAAGTGCAAACTGGTCGAGACTTAGCAGCACACCAGAGCTCAGAAGACACCACCAAGTTGCTAATTGTCCTCCATTCGACAATATTGCTGCTAATGTGCCTTCTCCATTTCTCTCTAGTATGCCTGTTCCTGGAGTGCACTTTCCTGTAATGTCTGATCACCAACAATTAGTAATGGAAACACAAGCTCGGCTGCCGTACTTGAATCCGCAACAAATGAACCAACAACATCAGATTAATTGGAGGAATATGGAAGAGGAACAACTTTATGGTATGCAACAGCAATACCTGCATTTGCAAAAGCTTCACAATCAGCACTTGGAAAATGGCAACATGGCAAGCAGGTTAATGAGTGTGAACACAAGGCAGCCGCATTTTGAGGTTCCAATCTCTAATCAATATGAGCAATTCAAGCAAGAACCTTTTTGGAATGGCTATGGAATGCCCAAGAATTCAAATCAATCAAATCTTGCCTTCTCTCCGGTTGAACTCAATGCGATGAAAGCTTGGGACAAAGTGGGAAAACAGAGTTATCCTGATAAGATTTTGACTAGATCTCTTGGATTGAACACACCTAATGCTGTGAAATTTGGCTCTGTTGGAGTAAACGAATCTCGTACTCATGTAATTCAAAATGGAAAGGTTCACCCAAATGGTCATTTCCTGCATAGCCTCTCTGATTCTGGCTGTTATCAGTTGGATAATGTGAGATCATGGGATTTATACCCTGATCTAATCGACCTTAAACGTGCTGATCTGAAGTCACTACCTCTTAAATTTAACTCTCTGAATGAAGTCACTGGTAAAATTTATCTCATGGCTAAAGACCAGCATGGTTGCCGGTTCTTGCAAAGAAAGTTTGCTGAAGGAACCCAAGAAGAGATTGAAATGATTTTTGATGAAATCATTGATCACATTGTCGAGCTGATGACAGATCCTTTTGGGAATTATCTTGTCCAGAAGCTGCTTGAAGTGTGCAATAAGGATCAGCAGACGAAAATACTTAAATCGGTTACTAGGAATCCGGAAGAATTAGTTTCAATTTCATGTGATATGCATGGGTTTGCTTCTCTTACCCCTCTAGCTTCCACATGCCCATTGAATTCAATAATTAAATACTTTATTCTGATGAATGATAACTAGGTTCTTCTCTGAACCAACAACAGGACGCGAGCTGTGCAAAAGATTATCGAAACCCTCCGGACTCCTGAGCAGTTTTCAATGGTCGTTTCCTCACTAGAGCCCGATGCAGTGGCGTTAATGATAGATATGAATGGAAACCATGTAGCTCAAAAGTGCTTGCAGCATTTAATGCCCGAATATAATGAAGTAAGAAACATTCATGTGAATTTAAATGGTGTTTTTGATTTGACAAGGATGACTTAGTCTTCGATCTTTTCATTTTAAAACATCACCCTTATTCTGTTATTCACAACTTTCTAAACATTAGAGATAGAACCAGCGTGTTTTAGTTATCCTATGACTTAAGGTATTTTGATTTTTCCAGTCTCATAATCGGGGAATTATTATTGCATAAAATGACAATCTCGTAACGGTTTCTTTTTGCAGTTCCTTTTTGCAGCCGCTACTGTTGAATGTGTGAAGCTGGCAAAAGACCGCCACGGCTGCTGCGTGCTTCAGAAATGCCTTGGTCATTCTGATGGAGAAAGAAGACGCCGCTTAATCCATGAGATTGTTGCAAATGCTCTAATCCTTTCCCAAGATCCATTTGGGTAATTCCATTCTCTCTGTCTAGTCTATAGCCACTCAAATATATCTTCTTTTGTTTTAATCTTCCGAGTCTTACTTTGTTTTTCATATATCCATTTCCATAATACCTTCACCCACTGGCTTTTCTTTAATCTTTTCTTGGTTTTGTTTAACATTGGCTGATGAATACCTCATGATTCTTAGAATTGGTTGATGAATACATCATGATGTTAATTTCATAGATCAATCTCATAAGTTCAGGAAGATTTTCTGATTGTAAGTTTTTTTGGCCTCCATTAGTATATAAATGAAGTATTTAACTCTGAAGGCAATGGTGAACTGCATTTATTTATAGCAGTGTGACTTTAGCCGATTTAATGCCAGGGCATTCAACATGCTTTATAAAATCCAGTTTTGTTTTAATTTTTGAGATCTGAAACCTAAGCTCTAATCTGACAGGAACTATGTGGTGCAATTTGTGTTTGATCTTCGGCTTTCATGGGCAACGGAGGAAATACTTGATCAGTTGGATGGCAGCTATGGTGATCTGTCCGTGCAGAAGCACAGCAGTAATGTGGTAGAGAGATGCCTGAAATGTGCTGATGAAGAACGCCACACTCGTATTATTCAGGAAATTATGGATCATCCACGGCTAGATCAAATTATGCTAGATGCTTTTGGAAATTATGTTATTCAAGCGGTTCTGAATCAATCAAAGGTTAGGAAAGTAAATGCAATGTCTTATCCATGCCCCTTAAAATCACCATTTTAAGTCATTAACTTATTATATGCTCATGGAACAGGGAGCTCTTTATACTAAGATGGTGGATGCTATAAAGCCCCATGTCCCTATGCTACGAAACAGTCCATATGGGAAGAAGGTCCTCTCGTGCCTTGGGTTGAGGAAATAATTCTTCAAGGGTTAGCCTTATTGATCCTTTACTACATCCTTTTTAGGTTTGATAAAGTTCCAACGGTCTTTGTTTTATTTCTTTTGGAGGTATAACTAACCAACTTATTTTTTCTTTGTTTTCATTTTTCTTCAGGTTAAATGCTTCAAGAGGATGCTGTATAATCTGTAGAGCTTCTGAGTTTCTCATTGCCTTATGAAGCGTAGATGTGGAAACCGGCAAGTTGAATTAGCAATAGTCAGAGAGAGAGAGAGAGAGAGAGAGAGAGAGAGAGAGAGAGAGAGAGAGGAAGTTGAACTCTTTCTTTGTTTTGTTTTTGTTGTGTATTCTGGATCCAACTATTTTAGTATTGTTTGGACTATCTAAGAGCAAATGTCGGACATGGCACGGGAACGCTGTGTTTGTAGATAAGTCCGCTGTCTTTCCTTGTTTTGCATAGTAATAAAGGAGAAGAAATTGTGAAGAGATTGAGTTGGTGTTGAGCGTTTTGGCAAAGTCACAAATGTATTTTGAGTGAAAAATGAAGGAAGGTACAGACAGCCTCAGTTAGGTTAGTATGTAGTATCTGTCTATCTATCATCAGGATGAAGAGGAGAGAAGAGAAGAGAAGAGAAGACGAGACAAGTATGAACATCACATGTATGATTTTCCATTCCCAGTCATTGATTTTAGCCAACTATTATATATGTGTATTTTGTTTTGTCTAATAAATAATCTTACCTTATTGATTTGATTTTTTTTTTTAATGTGAGCATTCTAATTTAAGAAATAGATACATTATACATGCAGTGGGATGGGATTTCTTGCGTTATAAATAACTCAAATTCAAAATTTGTTTGAACTTGCTTTGAAAAAGATAGTTTATTATTTTCACCCTCACTGACTCGCTCACTCACTCACTCACTCGTGTCCCCACTTCAACCAAATAAAAAAGGGCTTTGATTCTGCTTCTGCTTCTGCTTCTACTCACTCGTGGGGCCCACCACGTGTGAGTGAGGGCAGTCTCGTATTTTCAATCATGGGTTTAGGTATTACTTATTTAGCTTTAGCTTGAGTTGAGCATGGAAGATGGATGGGCAAGCACGCGTCAACGCAGTTGATGTTGAAAGTGGTGGACAGAAAGTATACTCTACAATGGACAATGGACAAGACATCATCACATTCACACCAATTCAAATGCTTTCCACTTAGATAAAAGATTATTAACAACACTAATAGAAAGTCATACTACGAAAATTTTAAGTGTGGCAAAATTTCCATAAAAAAATTGACACAAATATTTAGTAAATGACAGCCACACCAACTAAAAAACAATATTGCTTCATAAACTTATGTAATTGTTTTTCCTTTCTTCACTTCCTACTTGTATAAAGAGCAATGCCATAGACCTACAAATGAGACTCACTATCTATTAAATACTACATTGCCTATGTACTGTTGTGTTTAATAGGAAAAACAAAATCATAAGGTTGTTCATTGAAAAGTTATATAGAGTTAATATGCGTTAATTAATGCGTTATTCTTCGTTAATATGCGTTAATTAATCCCATTAAGCAAACAAAAGAAAATCAAAGGAGTTTGCTAACACAACTTGTAACCCAAGTCTTCAACTTTAAGTTTGGTCAAAAAGATAGGTAAGTAAGTAACATTTTTTTCCATACGCGTTTCCTGACCAATTATGTAATATTTGTTTTGGGTCAGATTCTCTTGAGTCTGAGATTTACTTTCTTCTTGTTTGTTTGTTCTGGTATTAGTGTGAGACATAAATGGATTTTGATACATTATTAAGTGGTTACTGTATAATTAAGCTCGAGTGATTAGTGAAGAAAACAAGTTGGTTGAGTAACTCTTAGCATATATTCAACGACAAAAACTAGTGCTTCACGTCTCTCTCACCAAACATTTTCAAACTTTTACTAGTACCATTTGACTTCTAATATCTCTATTGTCTAGTCAATGCAGACTTTGCCGAAGAGAGTCTGTGAACCTTTTATTTCATTCGCTCTGGTAGAGTTTTTATTCATAGACCATTGAACCAATATACAACAACATAAAAGAAGCACAAGAAAAGAATGGCCAAACTCACAAGCATCTTGTTTGTACTTGTCGTCTTCTTCATCAACCCCTCCTCTTCAGCTTGCCCTGATCACCAAAAGAGTGCCCTTCTCCAGTTCAAATCCTCCTTCGCCAATATCACAATCGCTTCTTCTCCAGATGTTTCGCTGCTCAGTATGGATACATGGAAGCCTGGCTCAGATTGTTGCCGGTGGGACCGGGTCATGTGTGGCTCTATCTCAGGTTCGACGGCTGTCATTGCTCTGTATCTTGATTCTATTATTTCAATAGATGCCGAAAATCCCATGATTGTGCCTAGTAGTGTTTTGATGCCACTCTTTGGGATCACAAGCTTGACGCTGCTTGACGTCTCCGCCAATAGATTACAAGGCGAAATTCTTGGCCACAAGTTTGCTAATCTTAGCAAACTTGTTCATCTTGACATGATGGGCAACAAATTCAGTGGTTTCATTCCACTACAAGTTTACAATCTCAGGTTTCTTCAATATCTCGACCTGAGCGACAATGCGCTCAATGGAAACCTCAGTCATGAAGTGAGCTCTCTCATAAACTTGAGGGCACTAAGGTTGGATCAGAATTTCCTCACGGGAATCATTCCTGACGAGATCGGGAGCCTCAAGGAGTTGCAAGAATTGTCCCTCCGAAGCAACTCCTTGGAGGGTGATTTTCCGTCTTCAGTCTTGTACTTGAAGCAGCTAAATGTGTTGGATCTGAGGGACAACATTTTGTCAATGGAGCTTCCTTCTACCATTGGAAAGTTATCCAACTTGACCACCTTGGCCTTGGGCGGCAATCGGCTGACCGGTGGAATTCCATCGTCCATACAAGAGCTCAAAAAGTTAGAGACTCTTCACCTTGAAAACAACTTCCTAGATGGAGACATTCCGTCGTGGTTGTTCAACATGAAGGGCCTCAAGGATCTGTTTCTTGGAGGGAATAACCTGAATTGGAACGGCAATGCAAAGACAACATTAGCACCAAAGTGTCAGCTATCGAAACTGTCTTTGAGATCATGCAGACTTAAAGATGAAATCCCTAGCTGGATTTCCACCCAGAAGGGACTCAATTTTTTGGACTTGAGCGAGAACCAGCTTGAAGGTGCATTTCCGCAATGGCTCGCTGACATGGAAGTCGGAAGCATAATTCTCTCAGACAACAAGCTTAGAGGTTCTCTCCCGAGCCGTCTCTTCTACTCTCAAAGTTTATCTGTCCTTGCCTTGTCACGCAACAATTTCTCTGGAGAGCTACCACGAAATATCGGTGAGGCCAATGGGATCATGATTCTTATGCTGGCTTCAAACCAATTTTCAGGTGAGATCCCGAAATCCATCTCCAAGATTTATCGCCTTCTTCTGTTGGACCTGTCGAAGAACAGATTCTCTGGAACGAGTTTCCCTGTTTTTGATGGTGCTTTTCTGGCTTATGTCGACCTGTCGTCGAACGAACTCTCCGGGGAGGTTCCGCCCACGTTTTCTGAGCAAACTAGGATTCTTGCGTTAGGCAACAACAAGTTCTCGGGAAGACTGCCTAGGAACTTGACCAACCTCATCATGCTTGAACACCTCGATCTCCATGACAACAATATCACAGGTGAGATTCCAAATTTCCTTACCCAAATCTCAACCCTTCAGGTTCTCATGCTACGAAACAACTCTCTACAAGGTTCCATCCCTGAGAATTTTTCCAACCTCAGTAACCTTCGAATCCTTGATGTCTCTAGCAACTGTCTAACTGGGAAAATCCCCCATAGCTTTGGAAATCTCACTGGAATGGTTGAAACACCCGAAACATTATCTTCTCTTTCTGGTGTTTTCACCTTCTCAATCGAGTTCAGTGACTTGATAGTGAACTGGAAGAGATCGAAACAAGGTCTCTCAAGCCGCAGCCTCAGCATCTACTCTTTCCTGGACTTATCAAGGAACAAACTCTCCGGTGAAATTCCAGTCTCATTAGGTGAGCTAAAGGGTCTGAAGCTCCTCAACATCTCACACAACAACCTATCTGGCGACATACCATCAAGCTTTCGGCAATTTAGAGAGTGTGGAGAGCTTGGACTTGTCTCACAACAGACTGTCGGGTTCGATTCCACAGACATTTGCAAGACTGGGAGAGCTTTCTACATTGGATGTGAGCAACAACATGCTCACTGGTAAAATTCCAATCGGTGGACAAATGGACACAATGGCCGATCCAGGCACTTATGCCAACAACAGCGGGTTGTGTGGAATGCAAATTCACATCATGTGTGCGGATCAAGAGCCACCGCCACCACAGGAAGCAGGAAATACTCCTGGCAAAGATGAAGAAGAGGATGACGAGAAGTTGTTGGTATTGGGAGGTGCAGGGATTGGATATTCAGTTGGGTTTTTCTTAACAGTGGGATTCATGTACTTTTATGGTTATTTTGGGACAATGACAGTCAGCAATCTACTGCGAAAGAGAAGAGCTTGAGTTAGAGCATAAACAAAAACCAGTTATTGAACATCTGTAGTGGTGTGAGTCCTTTTTTGTTAAGTTCCAATGCCATTGCCTTAATTGCTTTTGGAATTCAATAATTTACAGTGGCAACTGGCAATAAAAGGTTGTGTGATATGGCAGTGAGTTTTCATTGTTACTTAGTATAAGTTACACGAACTGTAACAGTATCGTGTGACAATATAGATACACTATCACGTAGCCCTAATCATCATTTACATTGATAACGAACAATATTCTCTTCGAGAGCTATAACAAGTAAGCTGCTTAAGTTTTGCTATTTTTGAAACGGTGTGTGTAAAAGTCCGGGAAATATTGAGCAAAAGCTGCAAAGTTTACGAGTCTTGTATTATCATGTGACGATCTTGTTTGTTGTTTCGTTATTATTTGTCTGTTTTAAGCTGAAAAGTAAGAAGAGCCCTGTTTGAAGTCTATATCTCATCTCAGTGGAGGGACCTTCAAACCATTCACAAATCTAATCTGCTCTAAAACGAAAAATAACCATTTGTATCGAGTTCTCATGAAGCAGGTGTTGAAATACAGAGGTTGGTGATAAATTTTCAGGAATTTAATCCAAGAAAGCTATGCTCCGGCAATAATCATTTTCTTTTTTTCCATTTTAATTTCTGTAGTTCCTTTAGGAATTTGCAGAGATGAAAGCCAATTGATAGACGTCATAAAATAACGCAGGTGCAGCTCCTATCCATGTCCTCAGCTTCGTAGTCGATATCTTCTATTTCGCTGTTGGAAAATGAACTAATTAGATCAAAACTTGCCATAGAAAATACTAAAACAGTAAAATACAGGACAATCTAGAAGATAATAATATTTGCATACACTTGATGTGGACTTAATCAAGGATTTCATACTAACTGCCCTATTATCCAATGAATTTGGCCAAATATTCTCATGAAAGATAAAGAGACCACACGAATCAAATGCTTGACCGTAGCACATGACACGATTGGAACATTACTTACAAAATGGGAGGAAAAAATGTTTGACACCTATAATCCTTTACAATTCGACCATAGTTGAAAAAAATAATAATAATAAAAAAAAAACATTTCTTAAAAACTGTAATAAGATGACATAGTTTGTAGAATCATGATCAAAATACTTTCAAGTTTCAACCATGATTCCATGAACATCCAAGAAATGATCAAATGTCCTTACATGAATGTAAAGCGCAGAATAAGATTCAATCTATTTAAGCAGACATGCTCAATGATTGTCCTCTCATATCTAGAATAATACATTCATTGACAAAATTAAGATTTTCTTCTTAAACGATGCCATTAATATATATCTAGGGCTTATTTTTTATTATTTATTTTATATTGAGACTTGATATATATCATGCATGTTCTTCTATAAACCACTGGTACTGTGATATTCAATCTAAAAGGCTCAATGATTACGCAACTCCATCTACAGTAGAATTAATCTGAAAAAGAAGATACCTTGATTCAAATTCCCTGATCTCCACAAGTTGTTTCCCTAAGAGGTCCATCCATTGAACTGTCTTCTTCTGCTTTTCTGTTGGAGCAGCGGAGTCGAAGTCCGAATTCGGCTTCCTGAGATTACTTTTGAGGCAATTCTCAGCTAATTGTTGGTTCCCATCCAAGATCTCCTCCCTAATCAGCTTGTTCTGATCAGAGTCTTGAGGAACTGAAACAAGTTTTGGAGGAACATTTGGTGTGTTCTCCAATTTCAATGGCCCACTTGTGTAGATATGAGGGGATGATGGTTTACAAAAGCAAATGAAACAAGGACAATGAATTTTGCAGAGCAAAAACCTCATCAAAAACTTTTCTACCTCACCACCGCTTACCATTCATGCATGAATTAGCCCATCAAACCACTTCAAAACATCACAACATTTTAATCTAAACGATACCCTTTTAACTTGCTCTTCTGTTGGTCACGGTAAAAGATTGACAGAGAAAATTTTGAAAAAGCAGAATTCTATTGGATGGTGAAATTGTTGCCAATTTGGCAATGATTCCAAGGACACCCCAAAATTTTTTTAAAAAAAAATTGAAAGAAAAAAAAACACCCAATCAAATGTTTCTAAAACATCCCAGAATTACTATGGCCGACACACCAAGTAATGAGTGTATATTATTTTCCCCAAAGTTGAAGTCTTTGAAACAAATGAGACGAGACCCAAAAAGATAGTTGAGATTTTGAAGCTGTTTTTGTGATTAAGAATTCCTAGTAGACACGAAAAGGGTGCTTCTAAAACGAACCTAAGACTGTTCACAAAACCTCTCTTTGTTTGTGTTTCTTTTTTTTATTCACTGCTTTGAAAGAAAGAAAGACAGCTTTCTAATCTAATCCACAAGAGGGAAAAAGAACTACTTGTCTGTGGATCCTGAAATTACAAACATGCCCTCTTCTTGACACCCAACCCACTCCATTGGAACTGTTGAAAGGGGAAGCAAATCTGAATCTAATCAGACAGTTGTTATTGTTAAGGTAAGAAGAAGAAACAGAAATTTAAAATAAATAAATAAATAAACCCTCCTTAGCTGGAAAGCCAACAAACAGGAAGAGAGAGAGAGAATTTGGGATGACAGACCTTAACTGTCACAACATTCCATTATTTAACTGTTACTCCCTCCAAAATGGTATTCCATTTTATATAAAATATTAATATAAAAATAATGTAATACTAATACCCAACCCAATAAACAATATGGTATTCGATTTTCCAAAATTATAATTTTATTACAGCCAAGGCCCCAACCAACATCAACACGAAACAGGCTTTGTTTAAGCTAATGAAAATTCCAAACTGTAAGTCTTGGGGATAAGCTAGATTAAAAAATATATATAATAACAAATGATTTGACTGTGTCATGAATTGACTTGGGAAAGAAGAAGAGCACATCAAGGTCTGGACGATTTATATTAATTAATTGTATTTTAAAAAGTGGATTGCGAAACAGAATCAGCAACAACAACAACAACAACAAAAGCAAGCTAAAGTTTTGCAAATATAAATTTCATTTTTTCTGTTTAAAGTTAAAATTAAATAGTGGGTGATTGATTTGTGTCGGTGAGAATGTATATATTTTGTTGTCAGAACAATTCTTAAACTTCGCTTAGCAACCACAATCCTCTTACTTTAGGACATCTCATAACCATAATGCAAGTAGACTTTTTTTTAGCCAAATAAATTATGGACTATATAATATGTTTATAGTGGTGAGTAGGCCAAGGCAATTATTTTTATTTATATTCATATTCTACGGCAAGATAAGAGTTTAAAATAAGGGTAGTTTTGGTTTGGTCAATTTATTTTATAAAATTAATCAAGCATATATTCTATAAGATTGCCACCCTTGGGCAATCAAACTATGAATCTTCTGACAGATTTCTTTCTTAAAAAAAAAAAAAAAACCATGAATCTTCTATTTGATTGATTTTTTTTATTATTTAAATTATATTAGGGGACATGAAAGAAAGATATTTGTAGCAGGGTGCTAATACACAGCATAGCATTTAATGGATGACAATATTGTTCTATAATGTGGTCTAACACAAGCATATCTCATGTTTCTTTCATCCTTAATGATTGGCCATAAGAGCTTCCAATTTCTTCCCTATATTTATTTTAGAATATGACCAGCTTTTAAGTTGCCTCACATCATATGTGCCCTTATTCTTAGGCTCCTACTTATGAAGTTTCCTTTCTTTTTAAAATTTTTTTTTAATTTTTAAATTGTGGAGACTTTATGGAGAGGCCAACTGTAGAGTAAGAGTCCTTAAGGAATTATAGATCATTGACTTTCTAAGGCTTTAATGGGCAAAAAAAGCGCACTTTGTTTCTATACTTTATTCTCTCTTATTAATTTTAGGATTTTTTGCTACCTTTTTACTTGATAGAAAAGTCTGATTTTAAGAAGGCTTCAATTTTTTTCTCTTCCTTTTTCCTTGCTTTTGTGTTGAGAATAGATTTGATCTGCCAAAGCATAATAATTATAATATACTCCTCTTTCGGAATAGCAAGTGCCAAGTGGAGATATATGTCGTGTCTTTATCTTTTTTATTCTATAAGCTAATATTCCAAGAACGATAATAACTATATTAAAAATCCCTTGTGTTGTGCCACTGCCACATGTTATGTTAGGATGGCTTTGGGTGGGAACAAGTGAAGAAAAACGTGCCATGTGGGTACGAGAAACAAGTCAAATGAAAAAAAAGAAAGGTGGCAATGATTGAAAACATGGGTGAGAGAGAGTATGCATTTAATGGGGATTGTGAAAACATTTTGATGTGTTTAGGGACAAGCGCATGCCGGAATGTGCATGATTACGGGTAGAGGGGGCAAACCAAAGGCCACTCTCTTTTGGCATTTCTGTCTTGTTTCTTGCTTGCATTATAACTTTGACAACCAATAACATATGTTGGAAAGTGAGTGAGTGTGTGTGTGTCGTTTGGGATATAAAGCTGCTTCGCTTCATTAATTGTTAGGAAAAAGCTCTTACATTAATTACATTGCTCAACGTGGGAATTGATAAATGTATGTAAATCATTCTAAGTTGTAACGTCACACTCATATCTCATACATGCAGGAATTGAAACATATGCATAATGCATGCATCAGCCTCCCTCCTAAAGTAAAGCTATCCATATATAACAACTTGTTGTTGACTCTTCTTTCAAACCCTAAGACCTTAATATAATTGCTACAAGAAGCTCATTTACGCAAGGAGACTCTCTCTCTCTCTCTCTCGCTAGGACGAGAAGCAGCTTTTTTCCTCTCTTTCTCCGGACAATAGTTCTATGGAATCTGGATCGTTGAATTTTGAAATCTTTAAAAGACGTGAGTGAAGTCCACTTAAAAGGTAAATCCAGTGATCCAAAATCGTTCTTTGTATTGAGCCATACACCACCACCCCCTCTTTCTATCGTTAAATTTGTAAATAAGACATCCTATTCCTAACCTAAGCACGATGCAGTAAAGAGAGTACATCAATTCTATCTCCAGATTCTCGCATGCAAAATGTTCGTGTAGGAAATGATGCATCTTTATCGCACATATTATAATGAAGCATCATTTTTCAAAAGAAAAAGTAGAAGGCAGGCATTCACACATACATATATTTATTGAGTGAAGCGACCCAAGTCACAACCATATTATTCAAACACTTGAGCCCAGTGTCAGAGATTATTTCTCAAGGAAAAAATAATTGAGTCTTTGTACAACTCAATTCGCTTTCGCCATAAAAATTTTAGAAGAAAATAGCAAATAGGCAAAAAAGAAAAAAAAAAGTTCATGTGCTAAATAACTGATTATATATTAGTGAAACATGGAAACGGACCCATAAAATCTGCCCTCAAAACTTTGGTTGAACCCCACCTCGAGCTCTATGAATTACATCCCTACCGTTCCATATCAACCATCTATCTTTAACTAGTCTTGATTCTTGGGCACCGGGAATGCAATTACATCTCGAATACTGGCTGAGTTTGTTAAGAGCATGACTAGCCTGTCAATTCCAAGTCCCTGAAAAATAATAATAAAATTCTTCCAATTTAAGGATTACTAGAAAATAGTCGCACTTTGAAAACTAATCTAGAGGCCTCCTACATCTACATGGCCGTCTGTACGAATTACATGCATGATACACTAGTACTACATTCATGATCATGTATTCTTATGTCCTACACATTTGAGATTATGTGGTCGGAAGGTAAACAACAAAATGCCTAGATGAATCAACGTGTACTCTGTGTGCTTGTCATGAACTTTGCAACTTGTCATTCGCGCAGTGAATCGTAAGCGTAGCACGACGTTTTCTGGAGTTGCAGTGCACAAGTGCTCCACAAAACAGGTTTGGACTACTTATAAGTGGCACCATCTGACTGGATTAATAATAAATATTCCTCAAACCAATCTCATATGCCATGCCGGATGACCTCAAAAGGGTAATCAAATGCGAAAGGATGAACATACCATTCCTGAAGCCGGAGGCATCCCGTATTCCAAAGCTGTTAGGAAATCATCATCAAGCGTCACTTCATACGATTCATCCTCATTCTTCTTTTTCTTCTCGTCACCACTCTCTGTTTCTGAGGCAGTTTCTACTCTCTTCTCATTGTGCTGCCTTACTTGCTCTTCCAAGCGCCCTCTCTTCCAACAATCAATATTAAAGTGGGGGAGAAAAAAAAACACATTTCTACTTATTAAATATTGGAAAATAAACGTTGAATCAAACAAAAGCTTGGTAATATAACTCTCATGCCCATTAATGTTAATTTAAACATAGCCTACTATGGGTCCGTTTCCATGTTTCATATTGAAGGTTCGCGATGAAGTTTGATAAAAGGGGATAAATGATTAAGGTTTCCTTGGTCAGAATTAGTAGCAGCAGCTGCAAGCAACCATCCCTAGCATTTGAAAGGTTAGGTCGAGCCAGTTATATTTACCTGATCAACAGGATCGGTCAACTCGGAGAAAGCATTGGCCAGCTCACGACCACATACGAAAAGTTCAAATCTCTCAGTTAACCCCGCATGCCTGACGCAAGGTAGGGTAATATGAGAGTAAGTGCACCAAAGGTATTTTGCCAATATAAAGATGGAGGAAAATCTATGGTATAATACGAAGGCTGGTTGAATAGGTGGCACTTCTACAGAGCAAGATGATGCTGCAAAAATAAAATGCTCATGGGAAAGTGTTGATACCTCCGGTGTCGTTTTGCTAGAGGAGATACCTCAACTGGATAATCCAACACAAATGTGGGTTGAAGAAGCTTTGGCTCCACTACAATCTCGAAAACCTAGACCATGTGGACAATAGGAATTGCTTTAAACAACTGAAACGGAGTTTGGAACAATATCCACATGTTACGTAGCTGTGTAACTATCCTTTTTATGTTTTCTCACATCAATGCCTCCACCAAAAGAGATGACAAGATAAATTCATGGATGGGTGTGCTTAATACCACAAAAATCAATCACATGGATTAAAGATGCAGATTAACCTCATTAAGAAGGTGGCCAACAGATGGGCATGCTCGAACGGAAGATTTTTCTTTGTTATCAAGTTCTCCAAGGGTCCTCAAGGTAACTTCTTTAGCACCTTCAAGATCGCTTTGCAATTCATGGAAATCAATACCAGTGGCTTCTTTTACAAGATTGTGCATTGTTTCCCTCCTCCAAGGTCGCTCAAGGTGAATCTCCTCCCCCTACATAAATACGAGATTTTACCAGCTTCAACAGATCAGGAAGCCACTAATGTAATGCTTTCATACGGAAACGATTCTAAATCATACAAAGAATCCCTGCAAGATAGTTTACAAATTAGACCACATGTTACCTGGTAATCAATGGAAAGCTTCCCATGGATTGCAAGTGCACAGCGAGTAACGATTTCCTCAGCCATATTGATCATGCTTTCATAGTCAGAATATGCTTCGTACATCTAAAGATCAAACTAATAATGATTGCGATCAGGGCTTCATTTAAAAGAAATGAAAAGGTCAACTTATAAGTTGATTATTCAATCATCTTCTGTATTACACAGAAAGTACACTTATTGTACCATGTAGCTTATAAAACAAAGGATATTTTAAGCTTGTAAGAGAGGAAAATAAAAGAAAGAAAGAAAAAGGGAATATTAGGAATGAGTTTACCTCAATGGTGGTAAATTCTGGATTATGACGATTGGAAATGCCCTCATTTCTGAATATTCGACCAATCTCATAAACTTTTTCAAACCCCCCAACCTATCATCAAGATATTTAAATTTTGTGATATAGCATAGATGAAGGGAAAAGAGAGGGGAACAGTTTTGCACAGTATAGATGATGTTGAAGGAAAAGGACATTTGAAGGACGGGATAAGAAAGCTCAAAACTGATAATGCTTAAGCTAATTTAAATTAAGAGAAGGCTAAAACCAAGATAACGGATCTGCAGAAAATAAATGCTTAATATGGACATTCTCTTCAATCAAATAGCACCACATTCTCGTCTAGACAGCTTGAGTTATATCTTTGTGAAATAACTTTTTAAGAATGAATAACCGGTAGAACTTAATAGGAATATACATACTAGTTATTACCCAAAAGAAAATGAACTGAAAATGCATAAAACCCACCATCATTCTCTTTAAGTGAAGCTCTGTTGCTATCCTCAAATAAAGGTCCCTTCCTAGTGAATTATGATATGTAACGAATGGTCTCGCTTCTGCTCCGCCAGCTGCTCCCTAATTGACAAAGTCAATCAAAATCCAAAACACCAATTCTAGAGAATGTAAAATAGTCATATTAAGAAGACCACTAATGTTGTTCATCTTTACTGCTTGAAGATTTTTTCAACGCTACAATCTACAGCAAATAAAAAACAAGGCATTGACTAGGAAAAGTTGGGAGAAACATTTATCTAAAACTAATAGTCTAACAACTTTATAGAAAAATCCCAAATTTCAAATTTCAAATTGATATGCTTAACAAAAATAACTGATACAACCAGAGAGAGGTGAAAATATCCACAAACCTGTAGAACTGGAGTTTCAACTTCTATAAAACCAAAAGATTCCACTGTTCGACGTAACTCTGACACAATCTAATCCAGAAAACAAAAATTAGTCGAGTGTTTTCAGTCTAGACTATTACTCTTCAGGAATGACCTACCTTAGCTCTCTTGCGGAATACATCTGCTACCTCAGGGTTTGAAATCATATCTAAGTACCTTAACATAGAAAATGCAAGTTCAGTGCATAATAACAAAACTTACCACATTGTTGATATTTGGCATCATCAAACAAATTCTAATCTTAGGATAATAACATTAAAATAAAAAAGTATTTGGAAAAAAAATGCATAAAGCATCATGAATAGCAAATAATAAAAATAGACAATATAGTTATTTCATAAATAATTACTCTCCATGATTCTAACTATCCCTCCTTCCTACCAAACAAGTTGAATGATTGCTATAATCCTCTCCATCGTTCACACTCTACATCCTTTCAGAACTCTTCATCCGGCCAACAAAACATACCCTTATAACATCATTCGAGTGTTTTGCTTTTTCCTCTAACGTTCAGAAACAAGCCATTAACCCCCTCTTTTTTTCTAGATAGGTGGAGGAAGAGAGAGAAATAAACTCACCGTTGCCGATAACGTTTATCCACATGAGTCAGACCATGAAATTTGTCTGGCAGGGGGAGTAGAGATTTCGTAAGAATTTCAAAAGAGTTCACGTAGACAGAAAGCTCCCCTAAGGAAACAAAGTTAAAAAAAAAAGGGTTAAGCAATATTGAAAAGCTCACAAGAGATAAAGGAAAACATGTAGGCACATTCAAAATCATTTTGGTTCTAACATATAAATCTGGAATTCAAGAAACGGGAAAGGCACAATTACTGCTTAAAGTTAAACTTAACATCCTTCGAGTGTGAAGCGAAACTTGCAGCAATTATGCACAATGACGAAAATCTTTAACACTTGCCTTTCTCTGTCCGCTTTATTGAGCCACTTGCACCAAGTATATCACCAATATCAACAAGATTCTTCAGCTGCTCAAATTGATCGTTTACAAGTCGCCCCTTTTCACAATAAAGCTGTATTCCAATATTTAACAACTTCCTTCAGAGTTTGTCGTAAACATGACCAAATCCATATCGGGTGTTTCCTAAGGAAACAGCTCTATAACCGGATGCCCAAAGAAACAATGGATCATGGAGAAATCAGTCCATCCATAAAGAACAAAACTTGAACCAAATTCTTCTCCATGCTTTAAAAAATAAACTAGACTGCTAAATGGAACAAGAACCTACATGTCACCGATTGCTAATCATACAAAAAAAAAAAAAAAAAAGCGATCACTTTATGAAACGCCCATTGCATACTTAATGAAAAAGGTATAAGGCTTTTGGCATGAACGCACAGCAATAAACAAAGCGGAGTGAGCAAGAGAACCTGAATAGTGCCGGAGTCGTCTCTTAGAGTGAAGAAAGCAAGCTTTCCAAAAGCTCGGCGAGCCACAATCCTTCCGGCAATGGTGACATTATCTTTGTCGGAGTTCATTTCTTGGCCACTCCCTAAATCTCTGTAGATTTCTTGGAGCTGATTGGCGGAGTGGGTCCTATCCCATCGATAAGCATATGGCTCCAGGCCCTTGCTCCTCAACTCCTCTATCTACGCAAAAACCATAAAAAAAAAAAAAAAAAACCACACTAAGAAGGAAGCAGTAATCTGGAAACCACGAGCCACATTATAAAAACAACAATAAAAAAAGTTGCAATCTTTCGAGTTACGAGTCAGTCTTTTCTCGGATCGAAACGGAACCTTCTGCAAGCGGATGGCGCGAATCGTCTCGGTACTGGAAGTGGCGGAGGAAGAAGAAGACGACGAAGAAGAAGACGAAGAGCGGCGATTGCGGGCGGCGGGAGCGGGAGTGGTGGCGGCGGAGGAGCAGCAGCGAAGGAGGAGAGAGGAAGAGGAGCGCGTGAAGAGAGAAGGAGAAGAGGTCTTGCTGCTGAACTGGAACAGATGCTTCAATGGCTTCTGCAACTGCCATGCCTTCACTGCTTCCATTTTCCCTTCTCTCTCTCTCTCTCTCTCCCCTTCGCTTCAATGGAGAATGGACTCTCACTCTCGCTTTATCTCTACCCCTTTATTTTCTTTCGTTATGTTAGGCGGGGGCCAAAATATAAATATAGTTTTCAGAGATGATCCCAAACTTGTCACAAATTGTAAAATTAATCAATAAATGCTTTTCTTTGACAATTTTGACCCTGAATTAGTGCATCTTACCAAATTCACGCGAGAGATTTAACACACAGAGGAAAGTGTACTTTGTAATTTATAGCTCACTCGGCGAGTATCAGTCTGGACACTGGAAGACGTATTGTAAGCTTGAGTTTGTCCAGTCGATTCGAAGCCTTTAATTCTATTCCCTTTTTTTTTATGTTGTTTGAAGAGATTTAATTCTATTAGTTGTTAATCGGTTTTGATTTCTGCTAATTAGATGTGCAATATTTTTGCTTCATTGCTTGCATTATACAATGTTAAAAAAAAAAGTAAAAAAAGCATTGCAACACTAGTTGAAGTTGTGCGATAACGATTATTATACAATACATGGGCATTGGGAATGTGAGTTTGTTTGATAATTGAGTAGTTGGCACGTTGATCTGTTTAGTGGGCAGTGTGAAAGGGCTTAAGCAAAGCATAAGTGAGAGCCATGGCAAGCCACCCTCCAACCACAACTCTCATCGCCGACGCCGACGCCTTCACCCCCCGCGACCCGCCCAGCATGGCTCCCGCCCCTCCAAACGCCGCCAAAGCAGCTGTCGCCGCCGCCACTATCACCGCAATCCTCGCAACATCACTGCGGCGATCATGATCACCCGCCACCACCGCTGTCCCCAGCGCCAAAGGAACCGCGGCGCCACTCAGGAACGCCAGCCCCGACGCCGCAGCCGCCTTCAGCGGATCAGGCAGCACCACAGCACCGCCTCCGCCTTGATCCTCCGCCATCACTCTCATCACCGGCGATCTCCCGGGAGTACTGACATTCGACAACCTGGGGTGCTCCTCCTCAAGGCACTTAATTTGCGGCTGGCTTTGAATCTGCAGGAGCTGCTTCTCGATGTCGCGCTGAGTCGAGACGGAGACGAACTCTCCCACGGCCATGCTGCAGGCCCCAGCCACAGCTCCAGCGAGGCCGGAGAGGATCATGGAGCGGCGGCGGTCGTGGCCCGCAGGCGTTGCGGCGCCAACTCCGAGCATGAGAGCGGTGGTGGACAGAAGTCCGTCGTTGGCACCAAGGATGGCGGCACGGAGCCACTGAGCTCGCTCCACTCGGCCTGCTTGCTCAGCCCTGGGACGTTGATCATCGTTACCGTTTACCTCCGAGGCCATGCGAATTGAAAGTATTGAAACAAACAAACAAACAAAAAAGTCAAATTAGTTCGCTTTTGATTAATTATGGGAGTGTGGCTGTAGGGCGAAATGCACGTGTAACACTAGTTTTATCAATATTAAGAGGAGGAGAAACATTGATTATACGGTGATGCCAAGAGTTAATTAATTTAGGGGAAAAAACAATGACGTTAAGAACTAGGATTTTGTCAATGTCACGATTCTGATGATCACGTATATTCGTGTGTATAACTAACTCAATTGCATGTAAAAACTACTTTTTTTTGTTGGGGTGATTAGGAATGTGTATGTGCGCCAATTATCATCCTACACAACTTCTAGAGTAGCTCTATATTTTGTGTATAATTTGTGTCCAAATCATATGTCTCATATTCGCCCACTATTCTGCCTCATGAGTCATGCCCCACGACACAAGCTAATCATGAAATTCTGGCTTTTATTAAATTTTGTTGTTTTTATCAAATTGATATGGATTAGCAACGACTAACAACTTACAAGGACATGATTATGAATGCGTAACTTGACGTGTTACACTGTCAAATTCATCAATTAGCCCAAATCATTTTTAATGGTCGTGCAATTTTGTTATCTATTCATTTAGGATACACATTCCTCGAAAATTTTGTTCCACTTATTGCTTTAAGCGTTTTTCTTGAAGATCGATGGTTGAAGAATCGGAGCTAAAGATACAGTTTGATGATTCTTTTTTGTCATGGTTTGCCTTGTTTCTACCATAGATGAAGGCTGGATTCTTTCCAAAGAAAATAAACTTCTTTTCTTTAACTATCATTGCAGCGGAATCTTCAATACTTGATGTGCCTTCGACTATGACACCCAAGTTAAAATAAGTTATTCTTTCTCAAATACCGTATAAGATTCCGAACGCTTAACTTAAACCTAAATAAAGAGCAAATAATACAAAATGGTAGCTCCACGTACTTGGATCGGTTCAATAATACATCTATTTTATTCAATGCAACTAAACTAAAACAAAGATGCTTCATATGTCGCATTTTTCGATATACAATCAAAATAACCACAATCAGGATCTATAAACCAACCAAACCAAACGAGGGATAAAGCAAATAAGGATCTCCCTCCTTTCTTGCTTTTACCCATTTCTGTTATGCTTCATTGTTCACACTTAATATTGATAATCAAGTAACGTTAACCAAAAAAAAATATATATATATATATATTTATATATATTGGCAGATCCTTTAGTCCAGCGAAGCTGCAGTGTCTTAAGGCTTAGTAAAAATAGTGTTTCAGAAGATATCCAGTCAAACAAATATAGAGCATCAAGCCACTTGGCATGAAGTTAATCTTCTAATAATTGATTCGTAACAGAAAGTTGTAGAAGAAACTTTACTCCACAGGATTCTTTCTCTTCTTTGATTTTCCTTCAGAGGACCCTGAATAAGTAACTTCGCTGTGACCTCTTCCTGAGCTGTAAGTAGAGCGGTCTAGAGACCTACTGGGCTCAGCCACATGCCTTTTCTTTGGTGTTTCCGATTGCGGCTCTCCAGCATCTGATAAGGAACTTTTATGTCTGCTACTATGAGTGGAGGATGGGCGTCTGCTTGTGGATTGAGAGTTTCTCAGCCGAGAACTTTGTGCAGGAGTTCCAAATTTATTGGCAGAATTGTTCAACGAAATACTAGAAGTTTGCTGATACATTTTTCTCAAATTGCTCGATGTGTGTTGTTCCAATTCGTGAGGCTCTGAGTAATGTACAAGGGAAACTCGCCTTGAAATCTTCCCAGCTGCCCAACAAGTTCTAAATGTCAACAACTTAAAAGACATTTTTTTCACCTCAACGCAGAAGCAGGATAAATTACCAAAAAAGAAACGATGCTTTTAAAGTCTTTTCCAAATTATGCATTTCAAGAAAGAATGGTTCTGAATGAAATATTTATAATGCAGAGGAAATAAAAGACTAACACTTCTACAAACCTGTGATAGTTTGTCGCACTTACACATGAGATCTCTATGCATGTTAAACATCACACTGTGGCATACATAATTTTGGGCTTTTACCATCAAGAAGAAAGAAAAATAAAAAAATAACAAGCATAGACACTCTAACAATACAGACTATTCTACTTTATATATGATCGTTCAAGCATTCAAACTTACCGATTTTTGTGCCTGATGCAGAAGATACAAAAACAGTCGCATTCGCCGCTTGAGATGCAAAACTAACCACGTCATATTCTTTGCCTGAATAAAATAGGCAACGTAACCTTAGCACACAATTGCAAAAAAGTGTTTATCACTGCAAGCCATCTTCTTTGGAATTGGACACTACTAATGTTTTTCCATGTACAATTGTACAAGGAACTAAAGTTACCTGATGAGCCACTGAAGCTTCCCAAGTTCCCATCTTGGTGAAGCTTGAGTGTCATATCCTGACCGTCAAAATCTGGATTCTGGATAAGAAAAATGTAAATCAATTTGATTCTACATATTTAAAATGTTCTTTATTTAGTTCAATCATGAAGAGACCAAACAATCAAATTGAAAAACCTGACAACCAGTCCAAGATTCTAGTTGAGGTGTCTTTACAAACATGAGTACGAAGGTCACAACAACACTGGCGTGAATGGAGCTAGCTAGCTAGCTAGCTAACTATTTTGATTTTCAAAATCTCGAAATGGATAATGGGTTTTGTAGATTGCTATAAAACAATGAATATGTCTTACTTGATTCTTAGGCCATTGAATGAGCCAAAACTCTGTGGAATCAGACGAAGTGAGATCCAAAAGTGGTTCCTTGGCATCTTCCTGAAACTCCGGAGGAGGCATATAACCTTCTTCCACATTGGAACCCATTTTTTTTGTTCTTCCTTGGGGTCAAAAGCTTAGCCCCAGCCTCAGCGTCCAAGTCTAGACAAAATACAGATTGTAATTTAGAAAAAAAAAATAAATCACATCAACCAAATATGTTGTTCTATTAAACAATTTTTCGAACACGTCCAAAGAAATGGTCAAAGTTCACCGCTTTTTGTTCAGAATTTGAAAAGGCAATCAACGAAGAATGATAATGGTATAGAATTAACAATCGATTTAACGAATTTGCAACCAAAAAAAAAAAAAAAAGAAGCAAATTAAGTGAAGGATGTAGGAAATTAAAGAAGAAAGAACTAACCAGTCGACTATCAGAGGGAGAACCGAGAATTAGAGATGAAGATGAAGATGGCGAACCAGACAGCGGAGGAAGAGCGCAACAGAAATAGATACAGAGCTCTGGGGTTTTAGGGTTTTACCCTTTCCCTCCCTACTCTACTCTTGATAATTGGGATTTTTACAATTTTCTATTTATATTGAACGACGACGTATTCTTAGGCAAGGTTGTATTTTGGATCTTCTTTTTTTCTTTTATTTTTCTATTTTTGGCAGAAGATTTTTATTTTGTGTCAGGTTGGCATTGCTGTACTTATAAAAGAAGTGCTGCAAATTGTACTGAAGAAAAAAATTGCTGCTAACTATGAGCAGGTGGGGTGTTTGATAAACTGTATTTTAAAAACTGCTGTTAATAGCAAAAGCAGTATTTAAGTGTCTGGTAAACTAAATATCAAATTACTGTGAATATATATAATTACCAAAATGGTCATATCATTGAAATTATTTTATAAAATTAATATTTATTATTCATTTTAATATATAGATGGAGAATACAATAATTTTGTTCAGTACATTTATAACTTTAACAAATTGAGAACAATAATAAATATATATATAATTAATTATTACATATTTTTTTTATTGAGTTCATTACACATGGATTAAATTATAATATATTTATATATAATGTGAGTAATATATATATATATATATTTGGATTAATTATATAATTATAATATATATACGTATACAATTCAAATATATATATATATAAATACATATATGTTATTTATATATAAACGTTTATAAATGTACACGTTGGTTTTTATTTTTTTATTTTTACTATTGTACATATTTTATGGGTAATTTAGTAATTGTAAAATCCAGAAGCAGAATTAGTTATTTAAAAGCAACTCTAGTCTGCTTCTAAGATTTTATGCAAATTACACTGTGTAGAAGCAAAAATGGTTACATGCTTCTTTAAGAAGCATGTTTACCAAACACCTCTTAATCCACCTAAAAGTAATGCCAAACTGGTGCTTTGTTTATTATATTGATATGGAAAAGGTTTTAATAAATCACTGTGTTATAACAAAATTTCATATGCATTCCTGTATTATTTTTAATCTAAAAATTATCTATTAACTCAAAAAACCGACCTTAAAAAATTCTCCATCTAAACTTTGGCTTAATGTAAATTGAATTTAAAATTCTCTTAAAATAGCCATACTACCTTTCAATATATATGTTATATAATTAATAAAAATTACTATAAGATAAATTATAAAATAAAAATAGAAGATAATAAAATAAATTAATTTCTATTAATTTTATACCATATATATATTTATTGAAAGGTTGTTTGGCTATTTAAAAAAAATTAAATTTAATTAACGTAAAGACAGAGTTTAGATGGAGAAATTTTTAAGGTCGGCTTTTTGACTTGGTAGATAATTTTGAGATATACAGAAATGCATATGAAATTTTGTTAGATAAATTATAATGAATACCTAATTTGAATAAATATTAAATTTATAATAAAATACTGAAATAATTGAATTACTTACATAATAGTAATTTGTGGTAACTGGTATAGTGATAAAAACATGTGCAAGTAATTAATGAATTGGTTAATTACTCGATTATTTCAAATTTTGCGTATTTATTTTTTATTGTTATATAAATTTTGGATATTATCCTACTTCACTCATATTATTGTATAATGGTTTTTTTTTTTCTTGTCTGTTATTTTATGAAGAAAAAAAAAACGAGAAATATTTTTGGAAGAAGAAGAAGAAGAAAGGGAGGAAGAAGGAGAAGAAGCATTAAAATGACTTTGATAGCCTCGTTAACGAGTCATGTGAGACTCACAAGTTCAATTCCGTTTAAATTGTTTATAAAGTTATCAATTTGTAATTGTTTGTCAAGAACTCAAGATCTTCGAAGTGCAGGTGTAGCATGCCAAAAATTAAAAGTTGAGGGGCGACTTGACACGCATCCCGTATATTTTAGGGGCACCCATGCAAAAAAACTCTCAACTAATAATGCAGAGATAGAAAACCTACCAATGGCATCATAACACGCGTGCGACGGCCAGTCAAACTTCATACTTTAGGGCTCTTACCTCTTAGGAAGAAACGACACAAAACACCACCGTAAATCCGTAATGTAGGCACAAAGAATAATTGAAAAAACAAAACAAAAACTAATAATGCAGGAAATAAAATACCCACCAATGGCATCATAACACGTGTACGACAAAGCTGGTCAAGATATATAACAAAAATCATATGGATCCACCAAAGCAAGCAACCAACCAACCAGAAGCCAAAAAAAAGAAAAAAAAGAGAGACTTGTTATTTTTCTCTCTCTCGTACTCGTAGTAGTTGAGACTTGAGATTGACAATGGTGTTCAACAGCATGGTGGTGGTGTCGGTGGCGGAGGCGTCGGCGGAGGCGTGGCAGTGGGCGGCGTGCATGCCGGAGAGGCTGAGCAGAGAGCAGCTGGTGGATCTGCTCCTCTGCTTCCCTCTGCAGCAGCTCGGCCGCCTCGCCCTCTGCCTCTGGACCTTCCTCTGCTTCCCTCCTTCCCACCGCCACCACTACTCCTACGACGATTCATCTTCATCGTCATCTTCGTCGTCCTCCTCATCCTCCTCCGCCGTCGATTTCAACGACTATTACTACCACTCCCACTCCGATTGATTCCTCTCCCAATACAATCTACATCTACCTCTATCGTTTTGTACAAGTAATTCTCTTGCTTCCTCATTATTAATTTTGCTTAAATCGCTTCTCTGCGGAAAATAGTGGCAAAATCGGTTGCGTTACAATGATGCCCTAATTTTTTTTTTTTTCCTTTTCTTGTTGGTTATGGTCCACAATTGTTGCTTTCAAAGTCCCTCAACGGTTTTAGGTGGTTTTAAACAAAAAGGAATTTTATTATGAGTTCAGCGATTGAGTATTTTTGGGATGAAACAGAGATCATAACTCGTTTTTGCTTCATTTTATTTTATTTTTATCTCAGATCAAGTCTCTGTTTACTTGCTAGATATTTTAAACCATCATTGTTTTCAGATAGTGTTTTTTGCTGTGATATTGTTGATTGGCTGGTACTCCATTGCATTGAAGAGTGTAATTTATCAGAGGTGTGTTGACTTCTTCTTCTTCTTCTTCTTCTTCATCTTCAGGTATAAAGGCATGGATTCGGAGAGCGTTGCAGGGTTGGACATGGATATATGATTACTTGGATAGGATCAAGTCTCAGCTCGGCGACATGGCGTTTGGTTTGACGGGAATATATTAGCAGGGCAGTCACTGGCTTCGTGGTTAGTTAGTTAGTTAGTTAGTTAGTTAGACTACTACTAAGGATTATTGCTGGTTGAATGTGCTGAAATTTTCTTTCAGAGTAATATTAAGTTGATATCCCAATCTTAGCGCTTCTGCTTTGCTTACTTCTCTATTTTAATTCTAGAAAGGAAAAAAAAATCTATTTATCTCAATTTTATCATTACTACGCTGCTGGGGTGTATAGATGTAGTCCATACCTTATTAACAGATTGTATTATAATGTATACACGACGTGTCAAACTTTATTTCTTGAAGAAACTCGACCTCGCTTTCTTTGTTTGAGACTTTTCTGGATTCTGACTTGCGTTTTGAGCTTCTTTTTTTTAACACTGTCGAGAGGGTCCTGATTGTGAAGAAATTAGTTAGGTTCAGCAATTTATATATTGAGTTTGTCAGTATCCAAAATCCCGGATTCACAAAGGATTGATGGTGAAGCTGCTAAAAAGAATCAATAGTTTTAGACAGAGAGTGAAGTATTAGTTCTGGTATTCAAGGAACTGGTTTATCAAGAAACTTTAGGGCTGTTAGAATCTCATAAGATGGGATCTTGTTGCAATAATTTGCGACTTCTGTAGGAGAGTTCAATACAAATAGATGTTGTCAGTGATTAATGAGTAGCGAATGGAAAAAATCTATAATTGTTTCTTGTTGTGTTTCTCAGAAAATTGTCCACTATATATATATATATATATATATATATATATATATATGACTGCAAGAACCCATATAACACATCAATTTCGGGGCATACTTTCTTTCTTCTGATGTCAGAATCCCCAATCATGACTGAGAAGGATCGCAATAAAAGTGATAATATTCATCGTGAAAAGGAATTCATTTTGCTCAGTAGCACACAAAGGAAAATCTGCGTGTCTCATCGTTCTAGCTAGCACCGGTGAATTGGAACATTTTACAATCTGTTGTCGAGAAACTCGTAGATAAGATTCTGTTTATAGAACACGATTCTCCTGTTATGTCTTATGCATTCCATTGTATATATCTGTTCAATTTCTTGTCTACATGGTATCTGTGTTCAGTTAGATATACTTCTTGTGTTCGTCGTGATCGCGCATGTTGTATCTGTGCCAATGTTCACGCATCCAACAGTTAGTAATCTTATTATTACTACTGTTCTTAAAGCTAGTCTTCTCCTTTTCCAAATTGTTCTTTTTTTTTTTCTTACTGCAGTTGTTAAATGACTCTCTTTATGAAGAAGTATACATGTGTGATGTGTCACTCATATTCTTCTTTGTTCTTTTGATCCTTTAGGTCCTTTAAAAGTTCATCATAGAGAGGTGGTGATATGTGTGTGATTAAAGCCTCTCTCATGTTCTCTTAATCACTGTCATTTGTAAACTATGCAGTGTTGCTTCGATGATAGCGATGAATAACAATGCAGAATAGGAAGATAAGAGGTTGAAATGATTTGGGTGTTAAGATTTTGTGTGCTTGTTCACGTGCCAAGGTCCATCTTAAAGAAACATCTTAACCTTATAGGACATAATCTAATGAAACTACTTTATTTTGTTTTGAAAAAAAAAAATCAAAAAATGGTAAACCTAATCAAATGGTTCAAACCCCTAATGCCAAATCAATCCAGTCTATTGGGTATTAAGTTTTATATTATATTAAACTTAGAACTGGAAAGTATATTCTTCTTTTCTTCTTGAAATATCCCACCCGAATTCGTGTGTTCAAGATTGGGCCTGTTCCTAAAAGATAAATTTAACACCTAATTTAAATTAATACTCAACTTTTTGAAAAATATAACAAAATACTCAATGATTCAATTGCTTACATGGTAATTAACTTAGTTACCACTTGTTGTGTAAACTTGATACTTAAAATAACCCAATGCTGTCAAAGCAGAATCAAAAGCGCATAGTAGAATGGATTCCCCAAACAGAATATATGGAAATTTCTTTTCAGCCAATCAAAGAGACACGTGGCGCAAGATGATTGACTATAAAGAGAGCGACACACAAGAGCCACTAGTCACGTACATGTAATCCAAGCCTCTCATTGGAGTTGGAGTTGGAGTTTTAGACACCACTCCACTCCCCTATAGACTAAAACCTCTCTCACAAATCAACCAAGCTACGCTAACTCTAAGGCCTAAGCTTTGTTCCTAACATCTTCTTCTTCTCGGAGCTCACAGAGCAGACCATTCGCCGGCGATCACGACCATGTCTTTGGCTCCGAGCAGTCACTCATACTCTCTCTACTCTTCACCAGTCACGCTAGCAAGAAGAACTAGTACTACTAATGTCTCTACTAACTTGTTCCAAACCAACTCGCCCTCATTCAAGACGGTTAATGTGACTTCTCTGAGGAGTAATTTGGGGTGTTTGGCCTCGTGGAAACCGTCGATTTTGATCGCGAGGGCGTCAGAAACCGATGCCCAGGCGGCGGCGGAGAAAGGAGACGGGGGAGAAGGGGAGCCGCAGTTCGAAGAGTACGACGTTGAAATAGTGCAGCCTTACGGGCTCAAGTTCGCAAAGGGAAGAGACGGCGGGACCTACATCGACGCCATTTTTCCCGGTGGCTTTGCTGACAAGACCGGCAAGTTCACTGTTGGGGACAAAGTCATTGCTACCAGGTAATTCATCCAATGTTGCTCTCAATATATATTCGAGTTTAATTAGTTTGCAGCATGAAACCATAATCTAGCTTTCTTTCTTTGGTAATTGGCACGAATTAATTTAATCAGTGTTACATGAATGAGAGGATAGTTATAAGTTTCTGGTTGTTGGGAAAATTCCTCTAAAAATATAGCTCGTAGCGGAAGCACTTTCACGCACAATCAATCAATACCATTCCAAAAGCCAAAGAAAAAGTAGAGAACAAACACAAGATTTAACGTTGTAGGACTTCCATGAACATCCAAGATTCCTAATTGTCTTAAGAGTCTATGTCCAACACTGGTAGAGTAGAGTATTAGGATCCATCGTTGTCCCGCCTCCTTTACGCTTTTATGAGAAATTGCGTGTTACATTTTGTGTTTCTAATAGTAAACCGCAATAAATTGATGTGTAAAAATGATGCAGCGCAGTTTTCGGGGACGAAATATGGCCTGCAGCTGAGTATGGAAGGACAATGTACACCATTCGCCAGAGGATCGGTCCTTTGCTCATGAAAATGCAGAAGAGATATGGTTAGTTTTTCATTGCGGATAGAGGAAGAACAAAACGATTAGAAAAAAGTTTCTTGCAACTTTTTATGTCATGATTATGTGATAGTATTTTGCTTGGTGTCCAGGGAAGCCCATAAGCGGAGGTGAGCTAACCGAGAAGGAAATTATCAGAGCTGAAAGAAACTCAGGTGTGATTAGCAACAGAGTTAGGGAAATCCAAGTGAGTGATTAGAGAATCTGAACTGAACTAATACCACTCTGTGATTCTCGATCTCCTCTCTTTTTAATAGTGTAAGGGCTAAACATGTTAAGTTGGTGTTGATTGCCTGTTCAGATGCAAAACTACACAAGGAAAAAGGAACAGAAAGAAACCAGAGAAAAGGATCTCAGAGAAGGTCTTCAACTTTACAAGTACGTCAACGCAATTCAAATTCTTCTTTCGCTGATCTCTCTTTTTGAAGTTTGCTCATACATGACAACATTTTCAGTACACTAACACAAGATTTTACTTCTCTTCAACCCACCCCACCCCCCGATATGATAATATGGTATCTCATAAAGGAGTGGCAAATATGAGGAAGCTCTGGTGAAATTCGAGTCTGTTTTGGGGTCAAGACCGGAACAGGTTGAAGCTGCTGTAGCAAGTTACAATGTTGCTTGCTGTTATTCTAAGCTTAATCAGGTAGACTTTCCCGTCATTCACCACCATAAGAGAAAAAAAAGAAAAGAAAACATTATCATTATGATTATCTAACTTAACCACATTTGTTTTTCTTTGCTACAAGTACTAATTCTTTCATTTGTACTCTTTTGTTTCCTCAACAAAAAATCATGAATGAAGTTGCAAGCTGGACTCTCTGCCCTTGAGGACGCCATGCAAGATGGGTTTGAAGACTTCAAGGTAAGAATGAATCAGCTCTTAATAGAAATTACCAAGCCCTCTTTCTTTTTTATTTTTGAGCTAATCATTGTTTGTATTGTGCTTTTGGGTAACAGAGAATCCGTACAGATCCAGATCTCGCCAATCTAAGAACAACAGAGGAATTCGATGCTCTTCTAAAGAAATTTGACGAATCATTCATCAATGAGAATGCCATCAATGCAATTAAGTCTCTGTTTGGCTTCAACAAGAAATAGGAATGAAACACTCCACATCACACATTATTTATTAATGAAACTTTTGAGCTGGTTTGCATATGAATCAAGAGCTGACTGATAAAAAGTGTTGGCTGAGCCATTTGGTTTCGGAGAAAATCAGATTTCATTTTTCTGTTCTCTCAATTTGTTGATATATATATCCTTACTTGTCGATAAGTTTTGATCAAATCTGGCGTATTTTCAAAGTTTTTTAGCTTTTTTTATTTTCTCTACCTCCAACTAGTGTCTTTCATTTGTATCTATATGATATCTCATATATATTTTGCTCTCTTCTTGACCCATATATTTGATTAAGGAGCTGCTTTTATGCAATATTTTATTCCCTTTTTGCTACAACAATACCATTACACTACTTATTTGCTATGAAAGCTTTCGAACGTATCAACTTGTTGGAAATAATTTGAAAGAGACAATTGAAATCAAGACTTAAATCACGTTCAAAACGCGATTACAACGACAAAACCACTGCTCGCTTGGGCTTCAAGGAAGAAGCCAAGTATTGTCGTACGGACAAGTACAACGACAAAGTCGAGGGCTATGCTCATCAGTTTCAGACTCGACTCGACCTCAAGCACGTTGCTGTCCCTATCCCTGTCCCTACCAACAAAAACATGACTATGGCTACTACTACTTCTTGTCCACCTTCTACCTCTGCGGGATCAGGCAATAAGAAGCATATAAGTAACTAATGGTATGTATGTACGTATGGTTATTGTAAATAGGTTTGTCTTTGTTTTTTAGTTAGATTATTAGGTATGTACGTATTACTGTAAAAAATACATGTAGTTTTTGGCTGATCATGTATGCATGTGTGGAGTAGTGTTGGTGTGATGTTGTAAAATTATGTAGCTAACTAGCTTTGTAAATTACACCTGACCTACTAAAGTTATATACCCCTCTCTGCCTTGTTTAATACTTTCTTAGCTTACATTCTCTTCTCCTTTTGGCTTATATCATCTGGTGTTTAACCTTTGCCGATGATCTGGTAATTTACTTCAAGGCATAAAAACCCCAAAAAAAAAAAAGTCAAAACAAAAAGAAAATCATTATGAACATGAATCATTTCTTAGTTTTTTGTGATAGACAATACAAACATGCATTTAAATGGTCATGGTTGACTTGGTAATGTCATTTGCTCTCGATTGCCTTAAACATTATAGTCTCCAATTGTAACAACTTTTTCATTTACTCTTCAAAAATTAATCTGTTTTTGCACCCCCACCACTCGATAATAATCTGCAAAAACTACTCTCGATCGACCACTCAAAATTTGTTTTTGTACAAGAAGAATGAAGACGGCAAACAACTCGAATAATATTGAAAAACGAAAGATCACTCGGACAGTAATAAGAACAAACCCATATAAAACAGAATACACAAGAAAAACGGTGACGAAAGTATAAAACGACAATGAAATAAGAAACGACAGAAATTAGAGCCAAGTATGAACGACAGACAATAGACAAACGGCAACATTAAAGTAGAAACGACAGAAAACTAAAGTCAAGTATGAACGACAGGAAATAGACAAGCAACAACATTAAAGTAGAAACGACATGAACTCAAGAAACGACGATAAAATGTAAATAACACAAAATATTAAAAACGATGATAAAAAACATCAGGAACTGGAAAAACGAATACAAACGTATAAACGACAATTATTATAGAAACGACAGAAAGGGAATGCGACAATCAAATTAGTCAAATTAGTCATAGTATGATCTCGAAAAATGACAACGTATGTAAATGACCCAGCGAATTTAAAACGACGACAAAACGTAAACGACATTTTAAAATATGAGCGACACGTAAGCGAAGT
The DNA here is from genome assembly GCA_018132145.1 of Boehmeria nivea var. tenacissima. NCBI lineage: Eukaryota > Viridiplantae > Streptophyta > Magnoliopsida > Rosales > Urticaceae > Boehmeria > Boehmeria nivea. Next base: position 20,423,587 of record CM030878.1, on the reverse strand, counting down.
GAAAAACGATAAGAACTAGAAACAAAGACAAACGTGTAAACGACACAAAATGCAGAAACGATGACAAAACTCAAAACTCTAATTTCAGTAGAAACAACTGGAGGCAACAGTGGAAAACGATAGAAACTTGAAAAACGACAACCTGTAAGCAAAAGAACGTACAGCTAACGACTACTAAAGTAGAATATACAGGAAACTGGAGACAAGAAGAGAGAACAAAATCACAAGAATATGGGAAACGACGACAAAATGAAAACGACAATTAAAGTACAGACAAATGTGAATAACCATTCAAAATATTTTTTGCACCCGTGGAATACATAAAATAATATCTTAATATTAATTATTTTGGTAAGATATAAGCAACAATATCGATTTACGCTCCTTAAATATATGAAATTGAGTAAATGACGAATGTCTTTTAAATTGGGTGTTAAAAATTGGACATTAACTATAATTTCACTTTTAAAAAATGACTATTTACTCAATATTTATTAAAAAATTAATACATAATATTTTAAAAAATATAAAAAAAATATCCTAGTGATTCAATTATTTACATAGTAGTAGTGGAGGTAATTAGCTTAGTTACCAAAAACGTGTGCAAGTAATTAACGAATTTACTAATTACTCAATTACTTTAAAAATTTGAGTATTTATTTTTATTGTTTTGTGAATTTGAGTATTTTCTCACTTTATTATTTTTTTGAATAGTATTTTAAAAAAATAATCATTGTTTCAATTGATTAAAAAATTAGTCATTTTTGTACTCTGATCGACCACTCAAAAATTGTTTTTGTACAACAAGAATGGAGACGGCAAAGAACTCGAATAATATTGAAAATCGAAAGAGACTCGGACAATAAGAGCAAACCCATATAAAACATAACACAAGAAAAACGACGAAGACAGTATAAAACGACAAGTAAAGGAGAAACGACAGAAAAATTGAAGATAAATATGAACGACATGAAATAAAAACGACAACATTAAAGTATAAACGACAGAAAATTAAAGACAAGTATGAACGACAGGATATATACAAACGACAACGTTGAAGTAGAAACGACATGAACTCAAGAAACGACGATAAGTGTAAATAACGCAGAATATAGAAAACGATGATAAAACGGGAAACGACAATTAAGTTACAAACGACAGGGAAATTGAGACAAGTGAAAAAATCACGAACTGGAAAAACGAACGCAAATGTATAAACGACAATATTATAGAAATGACGGAAAAGGAAAACGACAATTAAATTAGTCATAGACTCATTGTAGGATCTCAAAAAATGACAACGTATGCAGATGACCCAGCGTATTTAAAACCACGACAAAACGTAAACACGTAAGTGGAGAAGTGAATAACGATAAGAACTAGAAACGAAGACAAAAGCGTAAACGACACAAAATGCGGAAAACGATGACAAAACTCAAAACTTTAATTTAAGCAGAAATAACTGGAGGCAACAGTGGAAAATGACAGAAACTTGAAAAACGACAACGTTTAAGCAAAAGAACCTATAAACGTCAACAACAAAATCACAAGAATATCGGAAACGACGACAAAATGAAAACGACAATAAAAGTACAAACAAATGTGAATACCGATTCAAAATATTTTTTGTGCCCGTGGAATACATGAAATAATATTTTAATATTAATTATTTTGGTAAGATATAAGCAACAATATCAATTTACGTTCCTTATACATATCAAAGGAGGATTTTGAAGAATGCATTTTTATTAATACATTACTAATTTATGTCTTAATTGTACTGAATTTTTAATTTATATTTATGTTTTTATATTATGATAATAGAGTAAAATTAAAGAAATATATCAACATCATAGAATATTAAATGGTATTTAAATATATATATATATATTTATTTTTTATTTTTTTTGCAGTTTGTTACGTATATCAAAGCCATGCACAAATGCTTTGTGGGACGAAAACAGGATAAATTTTGCTTTGCTTTTGAAACGAGTACATATATATAAATCATGTAACATTATTAATTGTGTGTAAAATTTACACAAAAGCGTAGCTCAAGCGATAAGTAACTAATATTTATAGTTGTTTATTTTTAGTTTCGATTCATATAAAAGTCATAATGAAAAATTAATTTGGACTTCGGTCCATCATATTTTTTTTTTTATTGTGTAAAATTTAGAGGAATGTACTTCTTTTGACACAATAATAATATATGCCCCACAAATATAAAATGAAAAAAAAAACAAAATATATTACTTAAGGTATAAATTATTATATGATACTAAGAATAGCCTTGTCTTCCAATTCCGCCTAAAATTTATTATGAAAAACGAATACTTTTTGAATTTTTGTGTAATGAAAATATGTATATGTATTCGAGTGATCTGATTGCTTTGAACAAGTCACGTCTTCTTTATCATTTATTATACAAAATTGATTTATTTTTTCTTGCTCTAAATATGCCCACCACTCAAATAAATAAATAAACAAACAATATTTTGGAAAAAAAATAGTCCGACCACTCATAACTATTTTTGTAGAACATGACATTTTTAGTTTTAGACAAATATTACGTACTTGGAGAGTCTCAGTCGTCAAGAGAAGAGACGCATGATATTCTCTATATAATTGATCCGTATATTCAGTGCGTTATTTTCTCTCACACACTAGCGGGAAAAAAGAAAAAAAAAAAAAAAGTCATCAATATTAAGGTTTGATGAAACACACAAGAAGGTAATAATTTAAAGCAATCAATTTCAATGGACTATTTTTTCATCCAGCTTCCATGCTTCGATGAATTAACATATATTCAGATAATAATCAAGTAACTGATATACACTATTAAAAATTAAAATGTCTTAATTGTCTATAACGAAGATTTTCTGTCCCCTCAAAAGTAGTAGTAAAGTATTGAACACACAAACAAGCGATAATATTTTCTCACGACTCTTCCACAGCTACACACAAATTAATTCATTTTCACCCCTACAAGATGTCAAAATTAATTTTAATTGTTTTCTGTGGGACCAAATTAGATTGGTTCCTTGTTAATTATGTAATGTTCTATTTATCCTGGAAAAAACAGCAGTCCGTAGAATTTCCAAATTTGTCTCTTTCACAAAAGAGTGAGATCATATATGATATATGTATGGTAAGGAAAAGAAACAAAAGTTGCTCATAATCTTATCCTTGACATATATTTCAGTGGCTCAGGAAGGACCAGCGAATTGAAGTAGCTCTCTTAGCTTAGCTACCCACAACTCATCATCATCATCATATCAATATCAATAAATTCACGCTATTCATATTCATACTCATGGCTGTTTCTCAACCAAACATCTCATCAAACCACCTCCAACTCTTTTATCACCATGCCGCATCAATATTCATTATTCTTTTAATTACTATTCCTACATTTCAAACTAATAATTCAGCAATATAATTATTGCATCATCATCATCTTCTTCTTCTTTTTCTGATCACTAGCCTGTCTGTCGACTATCCTTTTTTTTTTTTTTTATGATCTCCAAGCTGTACACCAGTACATATATCAATAATGGCAGGTGAAAGTTCAGGAAAGAGAAACTCCAACACGCAGCTCTTGGAAGAATTGGAAGCTCTCAGCAACTCCCTCTACCAGTCCCACACCTCCGCCGCCGCCGCCACTCGCCGGACCGCCTCTCTCGCTCTCCCCCGAACCTCTCAGCTGGTCCCTTCACTCTCTTCCAACAATGACGGAACCGCCAACGCCACCGCCAACGCAGCCGCCGCCGCCGCCCGGCCCAGCAGCAGGCCCCGCCGCCGCATGTCGCTGTCCCCGTGGCGCTCCCGCCCGAAGCTTGACAACGAGGACGGCGACGATGACGCCAGCAATAGGCGAGCATCGGAGAGCCGAAAAGCCGACTAAAGAAAGGCCCAAGGGAACGAGTAGTACCGCGGCGTCGGAGGAGAAGAAAGGAGGGATATGGAGCTGGAAGCCGATCCGAGCTCTGTCGCACATCGGAATGCAGAAGCTGAGCTGTTTGTTCTCCGTGGAAGTGGTCACCGTCCAGAACCTTCCGCCCACCATGAACGGCCTCAGGCTGTCCGTCTGCGTCCGGAAGAAGGAGACCAAAGACGGCGCCGTCCAGACCATGCCGTCCAGAGTCTCCCAAGGCGCGGCGGATTTCGAGGAGACCTTATTCTTGCGGTGCCACGTCTACTGCACGCAGGCAAACAACAACAAGCTAAAGTTCGAGGCGAGGCCGTTCTGGATTTACGCCTTCGCGGTGGACGCGGAGGAGCTGGATTTCGGGCGGAGCTTGGTGGACTTGAGCGCGCTGATCCAGGAGTCCATCGAGAAGAGCCACCAGGGCGCCAGGGTGCGGAGCTGGGACACCAGCTTCGGCCTCTCCGGTAAGGCCAGAGGAGGAGAGCTTGTGCTCAAACTAGGGTTTCAGATCATGGAGAAGGACGGTGGGACCGGCATCTACAACACTAGTTCCAGTAAGTCCTCTTCCAAGAACTTAGCGTCGTCCCTGTCGCCTTCCTTCGCAAGGAAGCAATCGAAGAGTTCGTTCAGCGTTCCGAGCCCGAAGCTCTCCAGCAAGAAGGAATCAGCCTGGACTCCTTCTCAGGGGGGGATCGCAAGCGCCGAAGAGATCGACGACTTGAATCTCGACGAACCTGATCAGAGCAAGCCGGCCAAAGAGGAACTAGGCGCTCCGCCCGAACCCAAGAGCGTTGATGCTACTGCTACTAGTAATATCGAGCAAGACCTCGATCTTCCCGACTTCGAAGTCGTGGACAGGGGAGTTGAGTTTCAGCAGGACAAGGAGCAAGAGGAACGAGCGGAAGAAGAAGAAGAGGAATCGGTGAAGTCCGCCGGAGAAAAGTCGGCGGGAAGCGAGGTGGTTGTGAAGGAAATCGACCACGTCCACGTCGCCAGGCTGAGCGAGTTGGACTCCATTGCGCAGCAGATTAAGGCTCTGGAATCCATGATGAGCGAGAGCGACGATCGCAAAATCACCAGCAAACGCGCGGAATCGCAGAGACTAGACGCCGACGAAGAGACGGTGACGAGGGAGTTTCTTCAGATGCTTGAAGACGAAGAGATCAGCGAGTACAAACTGGAAGTCGGTGGAGACGACTATGGCGGCGATGGTATTAGAGCTCACATTCCAGCTCTGAACCTGGAAGGAACAGACGACGATGATCAGTCCAAAACGTACCTCCCAGATCTCGGTAAGAACTTGGGCTGTGTCGTCCAAACCAAGGACGGAGGATATTTGGCCGCCATGAATCCTCTGGACACCGAGACAACGCGAAAGGAGACGCCGAAACTGGCGATGCAGATCTCTCGGCCGTTCGTGCTGCCGGAGAGCTTCCAATCAATGAGCGGGTTCGAGGTGTTCCAGGCAATGGCGTCGCTGGGGCTTGAAAAGCTGAGCTCCGCAATCGACCAGACTCTGTTGAAGTCCATGGACGACCTGATGGGGAAGACCGCGGAGCAAGTGGCGTTCGAAGGGATCGCGTCGGCCATCATCCACGGAAGGAACCGCTCGGAGGTCGCCAGCTCGAGCGCCGCGCGCGCCATCGCGGCGGCGAAGGTGTTCGCGGCCGCAATGAACTCGGGGAGAAAGGAGAGGGTGACGACGGGGATATGGAACGTGAGCGACGGCGCAGTGGCAGCGGACGAGATCCTCGCGTTAGCGATGCAGAGGATCGAGGCCGCCGCGGTGGAGGCGCTGAAGATCCAAGCCGACATGGCCGACGAGGAAGCCCCCTTCGACGTCTCGCCCCTCCCCAACCGCCCCAACTCAAACCCTCTCAGCGATTCTCTGCCGTTGAACGATTGGATTGCGAAGGAGGAGAGCAACAAAGGCGAGGCGAGGACAGTGATCCTGGCAGTGGCGATTCAGTTGAGGGACCCGATGCGGAGGTTGGAGGAGGTGGGAGGGCCGATGGTGGCGCTCATCTATGCGGAGAAGGAAGGGGAAGGGGAAGAGAGGTTCAAAGTGTCGAGCCTCCACGTCGGGGGAGTGAAGGGGAAGGGGAAGGGGAAGGGGAAGGGGAGCGGTGGCAGGGAAAACGAGAGGCAGAGGCTGACGGCGATGCAGTGGTTGGTGGCTTACGGGCTTGGCGGCAAGGCCAAGACCAAGCAAGCTCTTGCGGCTGCGGCGGCCACCACCAAAGGCCAAGATCACTTGTGGAGTTTGTCTTCTAGAGTGCTGGCTGATATGTGGCTCAAGTCCATGAGAAACCCCGATGTCAAGTTTGCTATGTGATACTCAGGCAGAAAGAGAGAGAGAGAGAGGGAGAGACGATATAGTTTTAATTTATACATCATAAGTGAGTGCGTGTGTGTGTGTGTGAGTGTCTTTAGATTCCGTTCAAGTTTTATTCTTTGTTATTTTATATATACAACTTTTGATAGTTCGTTGATTTATACCAGTTACCAAGAGGTGGGGTGGGTTGTTGGATTTTGTGTTGGTCGAATGAATAAATGGATAAGCTTATAATTGCATATGAATATTTGAGAATCGTTTGTAGTTTCATATGAAAAGCACAATTGAACTTGTAATTATCCAGTACAATGAGTACGTACTTCGGATGAATTCCAATAAACTTAAAGCTGCATAAATAAATAAAAAATATATCCGGTCAAAAATTTTAACACGAAAAAAAGATTTGTTTTTTCTATAGCTTATGGCAGATATAATAATTACAAAAAGTTACTTGTCGTTTTTGAAATAACACGACACGTCGTTAAAGCTGGAAAGCAGAGCAAGCTAAAACGACAGATAGTTGCTAAAGTAAACGACATTAAAGAGAGTAAACTCTATGGTCTACGTTTACAGCCAAAAGAGAGAGATAAAGTACGTAACAAATACCCAATTTTTTATATTTAATTTTAATAAATACTTAATTTTTAAAAAATATAACAAAATACCCGAATGATTCAAATTTTTAATGGGAATTGACAGAATCGTCATAAATATAAATATGCACAAAAATTAATGAATTAGTTACTTATTTAATTACTTTGAAATATTAGGTATTAATTTTTACTGTGGTGTAAATTTTGAATGTAATAAAACACAACCATGGAAAATGAATAGCATATTTTAATATAGCTATCCAACCATGGAAAGGTGACTTGATTATTAATTATTAATTAAAGGGAGAATTTCAAAGTAAAGTCATTATTAATGTCAATTAATAATCTATGCCCAAGTGGTGTACTTCTTTTATTTCCACTCGATGTTTGTAGTGTAAATCTTTGGATATAAATTAAAAGTACAACACACATGGGGCATATATCATTACTGTGCTAAGAATGGGGCATTTCTCAAAATCCCCCTTGATTAAATCAGGTTAAGGATGACAAAGAAGATATGTCGTTTGGTATTAAGGAAACGACATGTCGTTTCTAATAAAGCTTTATGGTAGTGAGTGAAAAAGGCGTGTAGCTTTAGCGTCTTATAAACTTCTTGTTTGAAGTTGGAGCTACGCGTTGATTTACAATGCTTACAACACTAAGAGAAAACATGTCGTTTAAAAAAAACAAAACGACATGTCTTTTGTTGTAAAATAAAGCTGCATCTTGACGGACAATATGATCTGGATGAAAAAAAAGGTGCCCTTGGATGTCTACGTGTAGTTTCTATTGTCGTTTTGATATGCTTACAACAGTAGTTTAAGATATTAGATAGCATGTCGTTTTAGAAGATAATGACATAAGCCTTTAATTTATTATTAAGAAACGACATGTAGTTTTCATGACAGGGTATTTGATCCGGAGTGAAACCGAACTACCCAGGAAAACTACAAGCTTTCAACACTAATGAAAACAATGTTAAATACCACAAACTACCACTATTTAAGTAATTAAATCATATGGATATTTTGTTACATTTTTCAAAAAATTAGGTATTAATTTAAATTAGATGTTAAAAATTAGGTATTCGCTATAATTTCTCATCCTTCTCAATATTTGAATTCCTGATCAGGTCCTTAATTGTTAATTATTTGTATTCAGTGAATTAGTTCATCACATTTCCGAAGGTCTATATGTGCTCGGTTTTTTCTATGATTCAGATAATAATTAGCATGATCAGAGAATACACTTGAATTAACAAATTCGGCCGTGTTATTGATTATTTTGTTCTATTTGCAGATAAGACGAGTCCAATTTTTTATGGGGACCCAAGTGCGTGGTCATAAAAGTAAGGAAATTATGAGTAAATAATTAACGTGATTTTGGTTCACATGCACTTAGTCATTATTGCTATATATCTATCCCTTAGGCCTTAGCTTTTGTGGCTCTGCAATTTTGCTATTAAAATACATTGGAGGGACTAATCACAAAAATAGTACTAAAGCATTCGTGATTGGTATGAGATATTGATCAACTTTTTGTGCACTTTAGTCTTTAGACTAGTGATCTACAAGCAAGAGAACTTTGTTGATTATTGCATGCTGATGATCAGTAACATAATTTATGTGGATTTATATATGGCAATCAATATCATCAAGCCAACACGGGTGTGACACATGACACATGTTATTTAATCATCTTAATTAAAAAAAAAAACTTTTTATTCTACGTAATATGGATTTTTGACGACTACACTAAACTTGCATTTTATCTCGTCTAAAAAGCATGCTATGATCTTACTTGACAGAACAAAAAAGCCTTAACTTGGTAGCGTGATCAATGGAGTTATAATATAAGTCCAAATTTCATATGATGTCTTAGCTTCCATTTGATATAGTACTGTCAATTACATTGCTGGCTCACGCATAAGATGATCAATCCCATATACGTTTAATTATTTGTGGCGCGACTTAATTGACACACTAAGTTTTATAATTAGTTAATGGGTATGTCCATTTTTGGCATCCCAGTTGCAGCTATAATATCACATTGCAAATAAACTACTTTGCTTAATATATATGATAATGCAATAAGGACATCATAGTAAGCCCGTTTAATGACCCAGTAAGTTCTCATTAAATGTTTTGGTTAATGGAGTTTATACGATTGCTTGATCTTATAGGGCCAACAACTTTTATGAGTGTTTAACTCAACAATATGGACTATAGCCTTTGTTGATGTTTTGTAATTGGCGTTGGGGGCAAAAAACATCATCTTGATATGTACTGTATTATGTTGAATTTAATATATATCGCATATATATCATGCATATTGGGACAGTCAAAGCATGGAGATTTGAAAATTTTCATCACATTCACATCAAACTTTGGATGCTGGAAACATATATATATATGTGCTGCAGTAGTAGTGCTAGGTAGTGCAGGTCCATGATATATATACATATATATATATATATATATGCTCTCTGATTATTATCATTATTACTATTATTATTATGCATGCATGTGACAACAAAGTTCAGGGCTCATCAAGAGAGACCAACTTTGGCACTTGAAATAATTGATCCAAATTTTATGTTTATCTATAGTGCCTCAATGTCCTACAACTTTTCTGGGAGCGTAAATCACTTTTTTTCATTTGTACACATGAGTGTGTGTGTGACTATATTACCATCCATGGATTGATAAAATTCAGGAACTACAGATATGAAGAAAAAGAAGAGGAACTTTCTGCTTTTGAACTTGAAAACCTGAATAAAAAATTATTGTCTTAGAATTTAACTCTTCCGTGCATGCTCTTTTGTTAAACAAATATATATTTTTTTTTTCAGAATATGCTTCTTGTTACAAAACATTAACCTCTTAAATCAATTAGATAGAGTAATTCTCTGTAATTACGAGCACCTGAAAAATCATGTTTTAGGCACCAAATTATTAATCCCCCACACGAAGCTGAAGGTAAACCGTAAGCTCAATATCCTTGATGAGTTTCTAAGTCAAGGCAATGAATGGTTAGCACTAGCTAGGTATCATATTCATAAGTTCATAAATTAACACAAAGACTATACATCCCAACAATATTTTAGAACAAACTAGGGTTGATGGGCAAATTAGGTAAATATCAGAAGGAAGGAAAAGTAAAAGTAAAAGAAAAGCATGCATGATGAGTAGTAGTGGCATTATACACCAATCACGGTACATGTGTCCCCTTGGCATGTGGGGTCGGGTCATCAACCTTTTCTTCAATTACTATAAAAAAAAAAAGGTTTGGTTTTGTGGGCATGCCATGCCAATTGGCTATATATATAGCATTTTTATAGCGCACAATTATGGAGATAGAAAAAGAAAATTGGCTCCACAAGCACGAGTGTACAACCCCATCTTATTGTGACTAATATGACCTAGTGTGTAAATAGACCTAACCCAAACGAAGAAAAGAATGGTGATAATAATGAAAATAGTTTCCTCTTTCTACTCCGTTGTTGGTCATCGGATATATATATATATATATATATATTGAAACTTGTTTTTTGCTTTCACTTTGGTGGGTTGTTCATTGTTGTTTGGTGCCTTTGTTTTATTTAGTTTTATTTGCTGACTTTTTTTCTCAGTTTGTTGCCCCAAAAAGGTCAATACCAAAATCATGGCCAACAGCTTGTCTCATCCAAAAGCGTTTAATAAGAAGGATGACTATTACCAGACTTTACAAGCACTTTATTTTTTGCCACAATACTATAATTTGCTTCGTCCTTTCTCATTTAAAACCGGTATTCTAATACGTACACGTCTTTTTTCTTTTTTTTTTTTGTCAATATCTCAATTAAGAAATTTGAATTTCAGTATATATTCAGTTTTATACTATTTTATATGCCACGTGTGTATATCTCTGTAATAAGGTTTGCACGGGTTATTTAGTGCACAGTATAATCATTGTGTTATATTATTTACATATTATTAATTTTCTACAAAATGAGTGTACAGTAAATAAATTTATACTAAACGTCTCCTTAAGTTATGTTTGCAAAAGTCAAATCAAAATAGGAGAGCTATGCTATATCAATAATAATTGGTATTATATCCGGCATGTTCATGTCCATGATTTTTTTTAGAGATATTAATATTTAATATTATCAAATTTGGAGGGATCTATGATCTATAGAATGAATGGACAAGAGCACTTATAAAATTATTTATTCAAGATAGGATCTTTGATTGATTTCTAGCAACTTCCAGCTTACAATCAGAGTGCAAGTTGCCAAAACAGATTACTAATGACTAAATAATCAATTATTACCATACAGCACTATTGCAAGAAGTTTTAGAGGAAAATTTACATGAAGAAGGGATTAGACAATATAGTGTTTGCAACCAGCAATGCAAAATTATTCTTCATTTATTCAGCGAGAGGGAAAAAAAAAAACGGTGACTTGTTTGTTCTGCGAAAATCACGTTTTTGATTGACTGAAATTAACATATCATAGAAAATAATTGAACTCAAGCACTTTCTTTGTTGACTTTTATTTATACAAGACTAAAGAATCGTCATTCAATTGAAGATACCTCAGACTCAGAGGGAGATAAAAAGGGAAATTTATCTCTCTCTATTTGTTTTGAATAGTTTGTCTCTCAATTATATTTAAAATTAAAAATTAAAAAAAACATTATACTTTATGATTTTGACTTTCAATTAAAAAAAAAGGTGATGTGTATTTTTTTTTATTACTATATGTCCCAATAGTCTATTATTAGAGTACAATAAAATATTTCAATATTTTAGAGTAAATTATACTATTTTGTAAATAAATCATAATCTTTGTTCTAGTTTAGAAAAAAACTAATGAATAAATTGGCATAAAAAAATTCAAGTTAACACTTTGATATTTATGATATTAAAAGTAAGCAAACAAATTGGTGGCAGTTGAGAACCACAGGGTATAAAATTAATTGCAGCTTGGAATGTATTTCTGCTCTTACTAGTTATGCAAAAAATCGCGATTGCCTTTCAAACAAAAGTGAAGCTTATGTTCACCTCTCATTTTATTTTCTTTTGTTTTCTACCTTTGTAAGTATGTCCAAATTAGCTAGGACACCAACTTGTGCGGGTTTAATAATATTGTCACTCGTGACTGTCGGTGCGTTCTAACAGGCCATGGGTTTGGACATAATATATTATGGTACATATTAGTATTGGTGGATCTGCTTACTAATTAAGTACTTTGTCCAAAATAATCAAGTAACTCTTAATTTAGAAATAAATCATAATGTCATAGCGTCATATTATACATATACTTCTTCTATGCATATGAGTAATGAAAAAAAATTTGCACAATTGAATTAATCAGAATCCGTGGGTTTAAGCTTGATTGATAATTTGACTTTTCTAGCTAGTGATTTCTAAAGCGATCTTGCATATTAAACGTCATCTTAGTATTCGTAGAACTAATTAATTAGCAAGAATCTGGTCATTCATTGATCATTTAATATATGATGTTGTTGTGATCTTTTACTCATGAGCATGACCAATTAAAGTTTAATATGGATCATCATGATCATTTATGTACGACGTAGGTCATCAAGGTGTTCTCTGTGGCCATAAATGTAAGCTTTTAGCGATACATGAATTATTTTCTATAAGATACGAAGGGAATAGAACTATAATTAGTAGGTCCCAAAAGATAAGTATTCAAATAGATTATATAAACACGGAAGCAAGCCCAGTTGTAATCCACGGTTTATTGTCGCTCAAAATATGTCAAATATTACAACCATGCATGCATGTTTTGTGTCCACAGTCCACACTCATTTGTGTCTTTGATCGAAATCCCACAATGCTTGTCCATTCACAATTTCACATCAGTGTATTTGTGTATATATATATATATATATATGTATGTATATATATATACAGGCCCACCACACACGACATTGTTTTGGCCTCATTGGCAAACCCAGCCAGCAGCAATAAAGTCATTTTTGTATTACCGGTCAGTATGACTATTCTGTGACTTTTCCATAATATATATGTTTGTTGCCTTTCTCTCTCTCTCTTTCTCCACCATACTTTTTAACCTAATTTTGTCGCCGTTACCCCAATAAATGCTTTTCTGTTGTTTTTCAAGATAATGTATTATGACCTATGTGTAATGTGTACGTATGTATATATGAATTCTCCATTTTGGTCTTCGATATTCCTATTGAATATGGATTATAATTCTAAAAAATCTACCATTAAACTGCGTATGTTTGGTGAAAATAAATTTTGGCTATATATTTTTAGAGTATGCTATGATTATCAACAATTAATATTTTTAAATTATTTCAGATTATATTTCTTAAAAAATTATCATAATTATGATAGTAACTTATTTTTACAACAAAGCAAACAAACAACTTTTTCCTTGCAACACGGCATAACTAAACTGCCATGTGTGTAAAATTTGTCATTAATATCTTTAACAATGCCAAATTAAAGTGTCAATATCAAAATTTGATATTTGAGTAAAAAAATCATTCTCTAAATTAATGCTATTTTCAATGTTAAATTTGACAAATGCTAAATTTGGTGTCAAATTTGGTACCAAATATAGCATACTTCCAAATTTTGAGTTGTGAGATTTGAAAATGAGTATTAATTGACTACTTTTTTATCATTAAATATGAAAGTAAATATTGTTACAATTTTATGCTATAAAAAACCTCTTATATTAAAAGATCATTACTAACAACATATAATGTTTCTTAATGGGGCTACAATTTATTGTTTCTAATGAAATGTGCAACTAAATAATAATAAAATAATAAAAATAACATTTAAAATGGTACTAGACTACTTAGTACATTGGAGCATTCTAGGTCAAAAATGGCATTTTGATTATCTTTTATGCCAAATTTGGCATTAGCACATGGAATTTGTATTGCATAATGCAGATGGTATATCTTAGATGTTTGTGCTTGCTATGTTTGCGCAAAATCGCAAAAGCGCGGTATCATTTTAAGTAATTAGACTTTTTTAACTTGAATGAAAATAATTTTTTGAATATCTAAATCAATTAATTACTTGCCAGGTGACCCTAAGTAATAAAAAGAGAAGATAAATAGCTAGTTTAGAAGGCTCACGAGTCTTAAACATATATATGCGACTGCTCCGAGTAATGTAGAGTTCAGAAAAAGAAAAAGATTAGGTGAGCTTTTCTTTCTTCAACGATACACGTGATTAGAGATAATAAAAAGACCCACATTAGATTACAAACAGAAACTACGATCTACGTATATATATAGCACTGACCACTTTTTAGTTTTTCCAGTGCAGACCGCTAAAATAAAGACTTGTGCAACTCATATAAAACACGAGCCAATAGTGACTATATTTTTATATATACATGAGTTTGAAGCAAAAGCTCACGCTCTTTGACTTACACAACTTGTATATATGGACATGGCTCACGGTCACGGGTGAGAACTGAGAACAATATCTACTTTCTGAACTAACATATATATATATATATATATTATGTGCATATATTATCGTCGGTTTATTTTTTCAAGCCACTAATTTAAGTCGTGGCTTTGGTTAATCTTATATGAAAATAACTTGCAATCCTGCCACAAATCACTCAAAAAGTATGGTACAACATCATTGATTGCTACTCGAACACTATTTTTGGGCAAGCGCGCGCGCAATAAAACTTTTTGATTAGTGAAAGATATTAATCACCCTATATATATACACATGCATATTTTAGGGCATTCGCATTACAATTAAACGTATCAGGGAAATTGGAACACGATAGCTTTGCGAGTTGAAAGTCACAAATCATTCGTTATAATGGGACTAGATAAGCGAATGGTCAAAAGATGGTAAAGTTTAAAAACATTGAACAAAAAAGTTGTTTTTGATGATCGAGCTTTAATGATCTTAAGAAAGCCATGACCTAAGGAATCATAATGAGACTTTTTCTTTTGATCCTTTTATTTTTCCCCGAAGAGGGAACATAAAAATAAACATATTGGTCTTTTGTAATTGATTTTTTCTCGGACCTTTATAATCTTGCCCATGCCCACCCACCCAAAACACACAAAATAAAAAGTATTATTATTATTATTATTATTATTATTCAAACTTTTTTCTACGAGGAAAGGTAGTATCATGTTCAGAATGTATATTGTTTTATAAATGAAAAACTATCTTATAAAATATTTTTAGAAGTTATTAAAAGCATTTTCATTTTCTTAAAATTAAAAGAAAATGCCTTTTATTGTCGGAAGACATATTTGTAGGAAATTAAAAGGTAGAGCTTTTTGTTCTTATATTTTTTCGCCTCTTTTAGTCGTCTAATAAAAAAATTAAAAAGAATCACTAACTGCTGGTTCAAGCTTCGGACAATAAAGTTTTCATAAATAAATTTAATTAAAAAAAATTATAAAACACTAATAAGTAATAATAAAACAAATTAGTCATAGAAAAGAATAACGAAAGCACAAGAAAAGTGGCTTTTTTTTTAGGATAAAGATACGTTGTTGATTGCATTAGTGGCCGTGACAACAAATAAATAAACAAATAAGGGAAGAAAAAGTAATTGCGTATGTGGTGGATCAGATTAGAAGTGGATTCCCTAAAACAAAGTAAATTTATCTTTATATTTGATATCCTCCTCTAATCCCTTTAACAAAGCTTACTAGTTCATAAATTACTTCAACCACGTAAGATAGAATTTGACGTGAAAAAAAAAATAAAGAAAAGATTCCTCATTAGTGCTTTAAAGTAGTGAAGAATACAAAAATGGTGGTTTTCTTTAGCATTTTTAAACAGTTAGGAATTAAATTAAAATTTTTAAAATTCTTAGGGTTTATTTGAAATAACGATGTCATATCAATTTCTAGTTCAATTTAAGTGGCGGAGGGACAAAAATGATACGAAATATAAATTATAAGGACTAATTCGACATGTTTATATATTAGGTATCAATTTGAGAAAGATGTCAAGCTTTCGGAGAATTTATAAAACTTATCCATATATATTAATGTTAGGACATTTTGTCTTTATTCTATTATTTATTTTCTAACATACTGATGTATAGATATCTGATCATATTTGCACCCATTAACGAAAAAGCTTCTTTTCCGACATTGGGATTAATTAAGATTAAGGGTTATCTACATAAACGCCCCCTAATGTTATACTATTGTTGCAGTTTGCACCCTAATGTTTAAAAACTATCATTCTTGCCCCCTAAAGTATTAAAAACTTATAGATATGCCCCCTCTGTTATAATTTGTAAAAAAAATAGATTAAATTAATAGCATAACATTATTTTGTTGGCACCTGTACAATTTTTAAAGATCAACTGCCTTCAAATTAAGAAAATTATAGTAATTAATTCTATATTTATTTTCACAAACACCCCCTTACGTCGTCTTTTCTTCTCAAAATGTACCTCGATCTTTTAAAATTTTGTATTCATATCCTTAAAAAATTGTACAAGCACCAATAGATTAATATTACGTAATTAATTTAACCCATTTTTGTTACAGATTATGACAGAGGGGGCAAATTTATAAGTTTTTAATACTTTAGGAGGCAAAAATGACAGTTTTTAAACATTAGGGTGCAAACTGCAACAATAGCACAACATTAGGGGGCATTTGTATAGATAATCCTAAGATTAATGGAAATTTAAGAAGAAATAGGCAAGTCTAGAATACACACAGTTGGTGGTGGATGCACGGACGGACAGACACGTGGAGTCAGTGTGCAGCAACAGATAGAGGAGAGGACCCCACACAAGCACATGAGAACTGAGATGAGACTTGAGATGATGATCTTCGCATAATCAGAAACACAGAACAACATATCCACAACCACAATATACATATCACCCATGTGCATGTGCATGTGCATGTGCATGTCCACCATGTCATGGTGTTGTCATGTATATGATGGCCACTCCTCCATGTCTCTCTTATATATGCGAAGGCCGCCTTCACAAAACAAATCACGAGTCCACAACCACATGAATGTTTGTTTATGTACTCGCATTCACATGTAGGCGTTTTTCCCCGACGAATTTTTCGGACAAAAGCTGAGGAATACCCGATTTTTACCCGACGGCGACGGGCAATGACCGGATAATTCTTTGCAATGTGCTCAACGCTTTTGTCTTCCAATACTAATTGTGAATGTGATCGAGTAAAAGACTGTTTGCAATGTGTTCTACGCTTTCGCCTTTCAAAACGTCCGCAAAAGCGTAGAGCACATTACAAACTATATTTTACTTGGTCATTCATATTCGCATGCACATTCAAAATACTGTTTTAAAGAAAAATCTTACTACAATACCGATATTTTTAAAAATTACTAAAATTTTTGAACTTTTTTTTTTGGTGTACATTGTTTAGTACTCTTTTACAATAAAGGTCAACTTTTTTTTACTCTCAATGAAAGCTTCCTCTCTGATCTCAATTCAAATGGTTATTTTTTTTTTTTTACGAAATTCATATCTAAATTTTTATTCAAATTATAAAATTTTGACAAATAGTATGGCAAGTAAAAAAGATCTAAATTTGTTAATATATTTACGACCCCAAATAATAAAATAAAGCATACGCGCCGCGCCCGGAAGAGAAAAAAATAGTGCAAGGAGACCATGATATGTTTCACACACAGCACATATTGTACATGCAATGAGAACATATTATTAAACACATAAAAAGACACTTTACAAGAGACTGAAAGAGAAAAAGTGGGCTCGTTGAAATCACTCATTCCTAATTGGCTAATCCCCCATTGGATTCCTTTTTTTATTTTTTATTTTTAATTTTTAAGTTGCAAATGTTACCGTTGAAGCCAATGTCACTCATTTCATTTCCTATTTTGTCAGCAACTAAATACAATTACACGGACCTAGTTCAAAAAAAAATAATAATAATAATAATAATATTTTGTTGCTACATGCATTGTGATTCGTGCACTGAGGTCTGATCTGAGGCCTGAGTGCTCAGCTCACGGGGTCCGCACTGCTGACTAGCTGTTTAGGATGATCCTCCACTCTCTGATTGCGTACACGTGTACGGCCGCTGATGCAGCCGCACGGGGTAATCATGCACCCCGCGCGTCATGTCGTGCGGCGGTGACGGATCTAACCCCATCTCACCCGCGTGTGAGGATATAACTCACGCCGTTATGACGGAGAGGCTTGTCTTTCCTTAACTGCCACGGCGGCCCACGCTTTTGTGAGAACGAGGAAGCTCGACGATCACGACACCACATTGGGAACCATTATTTCTGTTTGCCCCTAAATTATACCCCAAATGACCATACTACCCTTCACTTTAGCAGCTGCTATTTTTTTTTTTTTTTGCACAGAATATATTCTCTCTTTTTTTCTTTGTCATTTTTATGTATTCTTTGACGTGGATTATTTTTAGGTGATTTATCAAGTAATACTCTCTCTTTCATCTTCATGCACTTTGGATTGTGTATGTGTTTTTCTTCTTCTTTTTATTTTTTATTTTTGCATAAAGTATAGTCAATAGTGTGTGCAGATGTATTTTCGTTGGTTTTGATGGAGGGAACCAAAAAAACACGTACTATATAGTTGAAATAATGACCATCTTTGTTGAGAAAAGTGAATCCGGTACAATTATTGAGTGAAAACTAAAAGCATCAATTTGTGCTCAAAATGCACACAAGTTTCTCTTGTGAATTTCCCACCAATTTTAAAAAATATATAAATACTCAAAATTTATATAACAATAAAAATAAATACTCAAATTTTTGAAATAATTAAGTATCTAGCCAATTTATTAATTACTTACACATATTTTTTATCACTAAGTTAATCATCACAACTACTACTGTGTAAGTAATTAAATCACTTTGATATTTTATTATGTTTTTCAACAAATTGAGTATTTATTTAAATTATGTGTTAAAATTTGAATATTCACTGTAATTTCTCTTCTTAGAATAACACTGTAAATTTGACTACTAAGTTTGTACAACTAGCAGCATTATTCAAAAGTAAAAAAGGCAGAATGTTGGCGTTTTATATGCTGAAAGCCATAATTTACAACTCAATTCAGATAAATAAAAGTATAAATATTATTGATTTCTCCCAAATTATTGTTTTTTGTCCTCAATATTATATATAACATCCAACAGGAACAATACGCATGCATTGCATTTGATATTGTAAAGAAATAGGGAAAAAGTGTTTGAGTTTGTTATAAATGAACGAAGTATTTGTGTGTGTATGTGTAACTTGTAAGAAAAAGAATTATAAGATTATAAAGAAGATGAGCTCTTATAAGTGGAAGCTTTTATTAGTGAATCAATCTGGATGGATAAATGCAAGTCAAGAGTGTGTCACCTGACACTTGGGCGCACTTGACATACGCATACGCACTCAATCGAGTGATGCGCATTGCGATGCATCACTCGATCTTTTTATGGGTAAAAGACCAACAATGCTGGGCGGGACGCATATCGTTGTCGTGAGCAGTGAGACTGTAAATATGCTAATAGGCGATACATCACTCAATCTAGGTGATGCTACGCTAAAAAGG
Source organism: Boehmeria nivea var. tenacissima (assembly GCA_018132145.1). Taxonomy (NCBI): domain Eukaryota; kingdom Viridiplantae; phylum Streptophyta; class Magnoliopsida; order Rosales; family Urticaceae; genus Boehmeria; species Boehmeria nivea. The sequence continues at coordinate 20,404,144 of CM030878.1, read as the reverse complement.
CCCAATTGAGCAATGCATTGCCAATCCAAGCGATACATCGCTTGTTCTCAGCGATGTATCGTCCACATTAGGCAATGTATCAACAACGACACCTAGGTCGTTTTTTGATCATTGGAGTCGTGTTTTTGTAAAAAGTTACAACTCGACCTACATGGTATTTTAAAGCCTTTTTTCTTATAGAGAAACATAGCAATTCATTTCTAACATCAGAAAAGACATGCATACACAAAAATTAAACACTTTCAATTTTTATTTCTTCATACAGTCAGATTTTCACTTTGTTTTGATGTAAATTTGATAAAATAGCTTGTTGTATCATGCAAACGTATTTGCGAAACGTCTCCGTTGAAGGGACACAAAAACCACTTTAAGGAAAGTATTATATGCGTGATTCGATGCTCAAGTTTTGGTCAATATTGTTACATTTTCCCAACAAAAGGAACAATCCAAATAGGCAATATCCTTATTGCCTTGTTTTCTGCTAAATAAATTTGTTACCACAAGTGCAAAACGTATATTTAGAATTCTACAAGAAATGTGTCATTTTATGAACATGAACATTACAGATATATATATATATATATATATGTTTGGAAAGTCGTGCCTTTTTCAGTTCCTGACTGATTACAAAGGTGCAGATTTGACCATGGTTCTGAATGCATTTATCTATATGCGATATTGTAATTGTTTAATGTAAAACCCATCAAAGTCCAAAAGAAAGAAAAGACCACAATTATATGGTAAACGATCTTTTTGTACACAATGATTAAGATAATGTAAAGAAGAGATGGAACATATATAAGAATCTTTGTCATAAAATAGTATTAAAACATGGCCGTGGATGAGACTCCACGTTGTAAACGATTCTCTCAGCGAAATCGTCTAAATGTCTAACACTTAAAATAATTTTTGGTGGGATATATTTTATTACGAGAGTGGTGGGAGTATTTTCTCTTCATAGGATTCCACTATATGCATACAATTATTTTTTTTTCCCTCTCAACAGTATATGTACGTATATTAGAATATGTAAATATTGTGAGGAATGAAGGGCAAAGAACCCCACTTATTCAAACTGATAAATACCAAGAAATCGACGACTCAATGATGTATATACTTTCTCTATCTCTCTCTCTCTCTTTTTAAATAAATCATATATACTCATGTCTACCTTTCCAGACCACCCAAATACACATTTTCCTCTTTTTTTTTTTGGTGCAAAAGGAAAATACACATTTCGTTACAATTATATTGTACACACTCACTTTGGGTTGCAATAATTGTGACACCAAATAAATCATTACCATTGACATAACAAGCCAATCTTCATTGGATGTTATAGGATCAAGATAAGATTTTGCCAACTTTAGAAACTAGTCTGGTGCGTTGTATATAATTTTATCTAGCTTATGGTATTATTGAAGGCAATACGGCGTTTATTATGTTTACATTAAGGTGAATTAGCTAAATATGCTACGTTGAAAAATGATTTTTTAAATTTTAGTTAATGTTTTTTAAAAAATTAAAAGAATAGTCATAGTCAAAGCGCAAGATGCATGAATGAATTTTATTGTTCTATAAACACCTATACAAGATGACTATTTTTATAACTTCCTTTTTACGCTACGTTATCACATCGTATAATAAAAAAACATTTGTAGACTACATCATGCACTGTGATATATAATGTTTAAGATTATATTTATTATTTCATATATAAATAATAGATAAAACTTAAATCACATAAATTTATGTAATACAACAAAATACAATACGTTTCTCAATCATTAAATTGGTTGTCCTATTTGACTGTGCAAATATGTATCCCTAAGTGAAAAAAATGACAATTCAACTACTTCTATTTGATTATTGACTTTGCATATACCAATTATAAAAAAATATTAAAAATAAATGAATGCTGTTAACACATTTTATTTAAAAACATCAATTGACACAGTTAAATAGAACAACTAATATTCGTTACCCTAATCGTATAATCTTAACCTTAATTGAGTTTTCACTTTTAACTATCGCTGCTTTAATGGCGTTTAACCAACCAAAAATCACGCTTTTGCAAATAGTTGAATTTTGTTTGGTTATACTTATAGGTCAAAGATCAACAGCGCTAATAATATGACAAAAAACTAAAACAGTTAGCCAACACTCATTAAAAGGGCTAATAATGCGGCAATTATTTTACCATGTTATTTCGACTCAAATGCAAGTGCAACAATGATATTTGTTTTGAAAATACAGCTATTATTTTCCCCAAATACATGAATAGCCGTTTTTAGTTTAGTGGAATATAGGATTTGCTTTTATACCACATAATCATAAAGCATGGTAATAAATACACCGATATTCAATAACGGGTGCAGATATGCAAGATGATTGATATACAATACACAATAATGCATTATTCTCCAATCTCCAAAGGAAAAAAAAAAAAGAAAAAAAATGCAGTCCTACGAGTTGACGGTTGAGTGTTGACCAAAACCAAATATGAAATTAAATAACAGTCTCTCATAAATTTGGGTTGGTAAATCTGACAAAGTAAGGTGGGCAAAGTGGTAAAAATAATGGCGGGTCCCGTTTTGATTGAGAAGGGTAAAGTTGGAAATCCGAAACAATATCGGCCATAAAACGACAAATAAAAGGTGTAATAACGGGAAAGCCTATGCATGCATAAATGTACGAGAGTTTTTCGCAATTCTCTTTCCTCTTTTACCCCTCCACCCCCACCCCCACCCTATTGCGAAATCCCAAAACCAAAAAGGAATACTCGAATATGTAGAGAGTGTGATAATTTTCTTATTATTAACCCACCCAAATAGAAAAAAGAAAAACCGATGGAAAATGACAAGAAAGAGCGAGAGAAACCGGACAGGATTTTAATGTGAAAGCAGAGAGAGAGAGAGAGAGAGAAATAATAATAAATAATATTATTAATAATAACAATTGACAGGTTTTTGAGACAAGTGAAGAGAGAAAGAGAGAGAGTGAGTTAGGAGGAGGAGTGGGCACTAGCTAAAGGCAAGCAGTTTTATTGGAGTTTTGTGGAACCACAGCTCTACTCTTCAGGCAGTACAAATACCCAAAAAAAAAAAAAAAAACCCACTTCTCAGTTCTCTCACCTCAGTCTCACCCACCACCAAGTTCATATCTTGAGCCTCTTTTGAGAGAGAGAGAGAGAGAGAGAGAGAGGGAGGGAGTTTTGTGGACTTGTGTTTTGGGTTTGTGAGTGACAGTGATAGCGGTTTTGAGAGCAGCTAAATATATCTGTGGCCTGGCTGCCTGGGGGACCTGAGCTTGGGGTCTCTGTCCAGTGTGGTTTCAAGTGTTTGTATAGTTTGAGAGTTGGAAGACAGTGTTTACAAGGAAAATGAGGGGCTTTGCGGTGGTGGTGGTGGTGTCGATGGTGTGTGTGTGTCTGGGTTTCATGGTTTCACTGAGTTTGGGGGCTCGGATGAGTCCTTCTCGCCAGAAGCTTGAAGTTCAGAAACACCTCAACCGCTTGAACAAGCCCGCCGTTAAAACCATCAAGGTCCATCACTCTCTCTCTCTCGCTTTACTTTTCTCTCCATGCTCTACTCCTTTTTGGGTTTCCTTTTCCTTTTTCTTTTTTGGTTTCCTCTGTTTGGGTTTCGGGAAAGTGGTGAGAAATGAGGCCGAAAGAAAGAAGGCATTTTGAACGAGCACATGGGTTTTTTTTTTTCCTTTCTTTTTTCGTCTAAATATTGCAAGTTTCCAGGTTCAAACTGGAAAGTTTCTTTCTTTTTATCTTTTTTTTTCTTGAGTGTGTGTGTTTGTGGAGATTTATCGGTGATAATGAAATGGGTATAATGTAAATGGATTTGTGTGCGTGTAGCTCAAAATGTCAATTTGTATTTTCGTGTACTACTATGGTGCAATGATTCAATACTTTCTTCTGGAGTTACTGTAACTGAAGCAGTACAGAGATTTAAAAGAGAAACAAGAATTAGAAGGAAAAAAAATTTGAAGCTTTAATGCGAAACAAAACTCTCTATCTCTCTATCTTCTGCTATAAATTGTCTCAGTCCTAACCTTTGAATTTAATGCATATAGTCCTTTGGTCAAGTACTTCTTCCCCTTTGTATATCTTTTTTTCTTTCAGTATTTGGTATGTTTCAAATGCAAGTGCAATGCTTTCTTAGCCCATCTCTTCAAGTGTTAATGACCATTTTATTCACTATCGAAGATCTCTAACGTGTCAATCCGTTTATATTTCTTCCATGGCTGTCAAGCAGAGCCCAGATGGGGACATAATAGACTGTATTCATATCTCTCACCAGCCCGCTTTTGATCATCCTTTCCTCAAAGACCACAAGATTCAGGTCCATATCTCTATTATTTGTCCCTTTCTGTTTCCATTTGATTTTTAATGAAAAAAAAAGGTCAGGTTTTTGATTGGCTTGGTTTTATCATCGTCACTGTTGCTATATCAGATGAGGCCTAGCTACCACCCAGAAGGGCTATTTGAAGAGAACAAGGTGTCTGAAAAGCCCAAAGAAAGACCAATAACCCAACTGTGGCACATGAATGGTAGGTGTCCCGAAGACACAATACCTGTACGAAGAACTAAGAAAGACGATATTCTCAGAGCAAGCTCAGTCAAAAGATATGGAAAGAAGAAGCACAGATCTATCCCCAAACCTAGGTCTGCGGATCCTGATCTTGTCAACGAGAGTGGTCATCAGGTAAAAAAATAAGTTTTGGGTGTTCTTTTATTTGGTTATGTTTTCTGTGATATCTTTGTGTTCTGATTTTTTTTTTTTTTGATTATATAATATACGTATATGTAGCATGCTATAGCTTATGTTGAAGGAGACAAGTATTATGGAGCAAAAGCAACCATAAATGTTTGGGAGCCCAAAATACAACAGCCAAATGAGTTCAGCTTGTCTCAGCTTTGGATTTTGGGAGGCTCTTTTGGGGAAGATCTAAACAGCATTGAAGCTGGTTGGCAGGTACTATTACTTACCAATTACCATCATCAACTGCCCAAAAATGTTTTTACTTTTTCTTGATATCTTCTAAAAAGAGCCCATCTTTATATTATGTTGTTGCCTTTTGATTTCAACAGGTCAGCCCAGATCTTTACGGTGATAACAACACTAGACTGTTCACTTACTGGACTGTAAGCTTCTACTATTGTTTTGAGTCTCGTTATTTCTGTCATCTTCCCTTTGTCTATTTTTGACTGGCCATTTTTCTTGGTTAAATACTTTTACTATTACCGTATCTCTTAACATTGTGTTCATATGTATGTGTATGTACAGAGTGATGCATATCAAGCCACGGGTTGCTACAATCTTCTCTGCTCGGGCTTTATTCAAATAAACAATGAGATAGCTATGGGTGCGAGCATTTCTCCTGTGTCTGGATTTCGTAATTCCCAATATGACATCAGTATCCTTGTTTGGAAGGTAAATTTGCCACATTAGACAAAGCCCCTTTGTATTAATGTCTCAATTAAAAGTGTTGTAATGCAATGGAAGCCACATAAACATAACCTCTAATTTATCTAAAAACCCTCCCGCAAAGCTGATACTGCCAACATGGAAAAGCCATGTGAGAGAAGTCAATTAAAAGTTTGCCTCTGTTGAAAGGTGGTTTCTCATTGGATGGAAAATAAAAATAGTACGAAAAGAGAGAAAAATCATCCTTGGCTATATTAGGTCACAGCCAAATTTGCATTCTCAGGGACATCATTGTGATTCACATGATGAGAATCTTTTGTCCCTTTCTTTGGATTACTTGTTTTTTTCTTTTGGACTCACTGTAGTTGCACAAGGGTCACAGTTCTTTTCTGTGCCAGATTCTTTCCAAGTTCCAAAATCGCGGAAAACTCATAATTTGAACATATTATAATCTTTATGCAATTCTTTACTCAAGATAGGTACACACAAATACGCAGAATGGGTTCACAGCCCTTTTGACAAAAAAATAGTAGGTTTCAAGATTTTCTGGCTTTGGAAAATAATGTTATTATGCGTTGTGAAATTGTAGGATCCAAAAGAAGGGCATTGGTGGATGCAGTTTGGGAATGACTATGTGTTGGGGTATTGGCCTTCATTCTTGTTCTCATACTTGACAGAGAGTGCCTCAATGATAGAGTGGGGTGGTGAGGTGGTGAACTCAGAGCCTGATGGTCAACACACATCAACCCAAATGGGCAGTGGTCATTTCCCAGAGGAAGGGTTTGGCAAAGCAAGCTATTTCAGGAACATCCAAGTTGTAGATGACTCCAACAACCTCAAGGCTCCCAAAGGCATTGGCACTTTTACTGAGCAGTCCAACTGCTATGATGTCCAAACTGGTAGCAATGGTGATTGGGGTCATTACTTTTACTATGGAGGCCCTGGAAGAAACCAAAATTGCCCCTGATCAACCAACCAAAATACCCTTTTTTACCCCCCCTTTCTTTCTCTCTTTCTGTATCATTCAACCAAAATACTCTATTCTCTCTCTAGTAAGTGGCAGTGTGAGTGCAAGCAAGCCTCTCTCTCTCTCTCCCTCCCTCCTCCCCATGCCTTTCTTTTCTTTGTATACTCTTTTTCTTTTTCTTTCTTTGTTTTTTTTTTTTTTTACCCTCTAGGTTGGGCTTTTAGTAGTGACATGTGACCTTCTTCTGTAGTGGGAAGTTTTGACTCTTGGTTCTCTCTCTCTCTTTTTTTAGTTTTTTTTTTTACTCTAAAAAGATTCTCCATGTAAGTGGGTGGGGACTGGGGATGTGGCCAAGTTTCTCAAAAGCCTAAAGAAACAAAGGCCATTTATATATATGTATCTCTCTCCCTTTGTATTCTATTTGTTTGTTTACTCCTCTCTTGGAGTGGCTTGTCAATGAATGAATGAATGAATGAATTATAATCAAGATCTGGGTCCATTGTGAGTGAGATTCCAATTTCAAATTGCTTCAACTCTGATCATTTCTTTTCTTTTCCAATTGTTCCCCCGCTCTTTTTTTTTTTTTTTCCCTAAGCATATTTATTAAAATCTGTGTGTGGTTGGCTAGGAAAAAAGCCTTAAAAAGAGAATATGCTCTTCTAAAAGTTTGTCTGGATGAGATATGGATGTGAGTGGCTATTGGCCAACATTGCTTTCCTATATATCTCTGTGACTGTGAGTTCTTTTTCCCAAAGCGCACACAAAATATATTTTATACATAAAAAACCAAATAAATAAAAAGATGAAAAAAAAATTGACATATAATTTGAAGAACCAAGCCAGTTGAACACACACCCACCCACCCACCCACCCACCACTCCCACATTACAAAGCACTTAACAGATAACACGTCCTTTTTGAGATCCATTAAAGGGCATTGTTAGGGACATCTTCAACTTCAAAGCTAGCTTTAACAGATTCCTTTAGCAAAAGGGATTGTAAAGTGGAATGCATTTCTAATCCCACATTTTTTCTATTTTCTTTATCAACTATAACACAAATAATGGATATTTTGGTACCAAGTCCGAACTCATTTTCGACCAACCAACTGAAACAGATGTTGGGAAAACATATGTTGCAATGCCCACCTAGTTCGGAACATTGGGGACTTAGAGTGTGTTGGAGCCAAGGACCAAACCAATCAACTACTTTCTAGGTTTTTATCGTCCTTTCTTTCATTGAACCTCTTAATATATATATATATATATATATTAAGCATATCCTATTATAGCTTGAGATTTGCTGCTGTGGAGACCATATTTGAAGCCCACGACTGATATGCCTTTTTTTTTTTTTCGGCTAGCTCCACAGAAATTATGAAATCATATTTTTAATGCTGTGCAAAACATGATTTCAAAAGACTCGTATTAAAGACATTATATTATGGGGTCCAAAAGAATTTTACAATCTCTCCCTCTCTCTCTCACTCTCTCTCTATAGTTTTATAAATAATTCGAGCTTCGTTTATGCAGTGGCTGCTCAAATTACAAAGTTTTAAGGTATATTAATCTTTTTGACATACATTGATTACCCTCTTTTGTCAATTTGAAATCACAAGTAACGGCTACTTTTAATTGCAGCAGCGAATCCCACATCCCTATATGGCTATATGTGCCACTGTCACAAATTTACATGAAGAAATAGAAAACTTATATTTTTAGTGGCCTAATGTAACTTTTAAAAAGTGTATAGTAATGATATTGAGCATGATTTTTTATAACTCTCTTATATTTATTGGTGGAACACCGATGTGTATGAAGTACTACAAAATTAACCTTCTTTTAAAGGAAACAAGAGCTAAAAATGTTATCAATAGTAATAGGCAGGTTGTTTGTGTAAATCATTCAAATCATTTAGCACTATTTAGAGAATATCAAATTTTCACTTTTTATTTACGTTGAATATAACGTTTATACCATGTATTTATTGAAATACAAAATATATCTCTTATGTATTTTTGGAATACCTCGGCTACTTATTACTAAGAATTAAGTATAATTTTTGTATGTTTTCAAAATCACAAAGGGTACTTTTTGTATTTTTTTGAACATAGAAGGTATAAATGTAGTATTTTCATAAATAAAAATGATAATTTTGATTTTTCTTTTTAGGGATTTTTAAGATTTAACCAAAATTTTGGTTATTTTTTTAAGGATTAGCCATGGTTTAAAAAATTAAGGAAATATTCATTTTTCATATTTAGTACACGTGTATCGAAATTTGATACACTTGTAATAAATATAAAAATAGTTAATTCTTTAATTTCGTGAAACTATGGCTAAATTCTTAAAACATGATCCTAAAAAAGGCTAAAAGCCAAATCTTCTTTTTTTTTTTTTTGCTAAATAAAATAATGCGACAGTTATTTATTTATGGGATAAAATGAAACTAATTTCGCTAGTTAATATTGTATGGATAAAATTTCTAGTTTGTTAATTATCTTAGTATAAATCTAGTCAATCTTCCTTATAGCATTACTCAAATTTGTTTTTTTAATGAATCCGATTGAAATATGAGCTAGCCATCAGCATTGTTTAAACAAATTTAATTGTGAGATAATTGAGTAAATAGTCATTTTTTGAAGGGTGTTTTAAGAAAATGGCCAACGTTTCGATTAATTAAGAAATTAGTCATTTTCTTAACTACATGATGATATGCATTTACCTCTATACTTTTAGTTCTCTTTTGTATTAGTGGCTAATAACTTAATTTTTGAAACTTTGACCATTTCTTAAAACATTGAAAAAAAAATTGATCATATATCAAATAGACCCATTTATTAGTAAGATTTTTATATTATATAATCCCTTTCATATATAAAACAATTAAAATTTCAATATGGACTGAACATGCAAATCCAGCGGTTAATAATCAACTGGAATTTTTTTACCAGGTAATGACCAGTTAATTCACAGGAATTATCCAGTGCCAATTACCGGGGAAAATCCAGTTATTTGCCAGAAATTGGCACCGGGGAATGCCGATGAATTAACCGGTCATTACCCGATTTTTCACCGGTCGTGTTTTTTTTTTTTTTCGTCGTTCTCGTTCCCTAGCTTCCCCTACCTCCCCAACGACCTCCCCGACGTCACCGCCTCCCCTGCGACCTCCTGCCGCCTCCCCCCGACCTCCCCCGACACCTCCCAACGTCACCGCCATCTCTCCTCGCAGAGTACCCCTGCCACCCCGCAGACTACTCCGCCACCACCCCCGCCACCCCGCAGAGCACTTCGCCACCACCCCGCAGACCACTTCGCCACCTCGCAGAGCACCTCGCCACCACCCCGCAGACCACTCCGCCACCCCGCAGAGCACCTCGCCACCACCCCGCAGACCACCTCGCCACCACCCCGCAGACCACTCCGCCACCCCGCAGAGCACCTCCCACGCTGACGACCTGCACTGAACATTCCCGACGAATTATTATTATTATTTTATGTCTTTCGGTGAAACTTCAGGGAATAATCGGGGAAACGCACTGATAAAATTTCCCGATGAAAAATCGAGTAATTGCCGGTCATTCCCCGCCATTTAATAACTGGTTATTACCCAATTTTTCACCGGAAAATTCGATCGGTGAAATTCGACCGGTTATTACGTGGACTGTATTTTCATGCCTAATCTGGACACATTTGATGCAGCGTTTAGTTTATTGTATTTTATAATGCAAAAAGCACATTTAATAAAATATAAATTGTGCCTTCTATTGCAGGAAAAATTTATTTGTGTTAGATTGTATTATCTACTCTGATATATAAAAAAAAATATTAGATAATAAATAAATTATATAAGTTTATATTGTATAACTTAATATAAATACATTACGATGTAGTACAATAAAATACGGTACACTAAACATGTCTCATGTCTCATTTTTGTGGGAGTGGACTTGTAATGTCAGGATACATGAATAAGAGGTTGTTTGATAATATATCACTCATTATTTTTAATTTACATATTTTTCTATAATAAAATTGATGTTTGGAAATCTCTTTTTGAGATAATTTAAACTCACAATACTCTTGTTATAGTGAAATACATTTTAGAATTTTTCCAAGTTAAATTTGTTTTCTCTTACTAATAACCCAATATGGAGGTTGAGGTACTAGGTTCATATCCTCGTGTGTGTATTATCTCTTATATGGAGGTGTAAATGTATAGTGCGGTTGAGTTCATAATCTATAATGGTTGAGGCCACTCCTTAAGTTACTCATAGACACTCTTAAATGGAGATTAAAGTATATGATTCGGTTCAATATGTAATTAAATGTAATTCTTAAAAAAATTTAAAAAATAACTCACAGTTTAAATACAAAGTTTTGTCCTTTTCAACTTAAATGAAAATTATCTAAATGTGTTAGCTTAAATCGCGAGCCAAATGATCGAAAATAGACAAATCATTAAAAACAATAAATTAATGAAAAAAAATGACAAATCAATGAGTCAAACGATGTATTGAAATCAGTAGATATACATATAGATTTCTCTTAGCAGACAACCAGAATTCAAGGGCCTTTAAGACATGTTTGATTCACCGTACTGTAGTGTATTGTATTGTATTAGGCACTATTAATAGCTTATACATCTAGAAACTTATACAATACGTGTGTGTCTAAATGATCTTAAACATTGAAGTAGATAATACGGTTTTATATTAATGATCTCTTTTGTATTAGATAATTAATATTATATTAAGAGCGTTTTCCATATTACATAATACGGTAGTTTGTATTTGACAAACGCGATGCATTATTCGTACCTTAAAGGGACAATGAGGCACAGATTGCGAACTCGAGAGTCAAGAAGTGTGAACACAAATTTCGTCTCATAAGTCTAGTCGAACAACTCGAGTAAAGTCTGCGTATATTGACGATAGAGTTATTAGAATAGGAAGGAAGTAGTGGAATATTCAAATGCTTCTCTCCTTTTTTTTTTTTGGGTTTTTTTTTAATTATAAAAAATTAATAATTAGACGTACTAACAAAATTTTGATGATGGACCTGTAAAGGCTCGACCCAAACAAAGACCCACAGAGGCCCACATTCTTCTCTACTAGTTTTTTAAGGGAAATTGCAAAACAGTATTATTTTGAATATCACTTCATAATTTATATTTAAAGTAATATTGTGTATATAAATAAAAAAATACAAGAAAGAGATGTAAATTATTAACGTGTCAGAAATAGGGCATTCTCAATTTCTTAAAATGTCTATTTGGTATTTGGTTATTTTTTGATATTAAAGAAATGATAACGTTTCAAAAAAGTAAGTTATTAGTCACTAATACATTAGAGAATTCAGGACATAAAAATAAAAATATATTATCATATAGTTAAAAAATAATTAATTTCTTAATTAATCGAAACTTTGGCCATTTTTTTCAAAGCATCATTAAAAAAATGACTTTATACTCAATTGTCTCCTTTTCTTTTTTTAAATAAGAAAAAAAAAGATAAAAAGTAAACTAATGGTGGTATAGTAATGTAATTTCAACTCTAAAAGTCATAAGATTTGCTTTCCTGTTTTGGTTTTTACAAGGTTTAAAGTGTGGATCGTGGAGAATATAATTTTAACTGAAAGTAGTATATTTTCCTAAAAATTCCATATTGAAACTCTTTTTTCTTTTCCTTATTTTTTCAACTTGAGATGTAAAATTATTTTCACAATTAGCCTATGACAAATGTACTCACATGGTTTTTGAAGATAAAACAAAAATAGATGTTTTCAAATGCAGTTGTATTTATTTGTAATATGCATAAAAATATTTTATTTATCGTATATGGATAGCATAATAGAGAAAATGCCACCACCATTTTATTTTTCAGAATGAAAAGAAAGTACACCTCAATTATTCATAGCCTACCAAAAATATACGAATTGTTTGCCAAATAGTGTCAATTTCGTAATATATATATTCTTATTCTCACCAAGAATGGTCTAATAATAATGTTTCAACAAAAAATAAATTATGCGATGAACAAAGTCATTTGTCAAAAATTCACTTCCATTAATAAAAGATATGTTTTTATAAGTTTTTTTTTTTTTAAATCAAAGGAAACTTTCTACTTCGAAAATAAAAAAGGAAGATTATGATGGATATAACCATTTGGATGGAAACATTCTATTTATATAGTTTGTCAAAAATCACTTATTTTAAATAATGTTAAATCATTTAAATGATTTATCAAACTATTTGTAATCTATTATACAAATCCTTTTAATGTATTAAAAATAATTAGTATCTTTTTACAAACTATTTGAATGAGTTCAAAGTGATCAATTTTGACAAATTGTCAAAATGAAAATGGGTGATCCAAATAGCGGAGCTTTGGCCAAACAAGGGTAGTAAATAGAGTGGATAATTATGATTTCTTTTCTAATAGAATATAATGACCTAATATAGCTTTTTGTGTACCCAAAAGAAAATCACAATTCAAATACAATCAACCAAAAATGAGTTGAAGGTTACTTTGATGCCATGGATATTGTGAAAGAAGTTGCAATGCGAATAAATAGGAACAAGAAATGGTTGAAAGGTTATCAAGTGGAATTGAGTGAGGAATTTCAGCCTTCGATGGAGATTATAGGTTATAATTTAGCTTGCAAAAGAGAATGTCGCAATTGATTAGGCTATAGTGGATTTTCAGTGTCATGTAAAAAAAAAAAAAAATCAAAACAAAATGTAGCGATTAGGCACTTTTGATATTAGGGACGCAAAATCAGTTCTGTTTAATGGTATGAAAATAGTATAGTCACAAGTATTCCGTTTATGTTTTTTTGGGAAAGTTTTATTGCCACTTTTACAAAAAATTGAGTATTGCTCTTCGAGGTTTGTCACTATATCAAGGAGTCGAGGCTTTGAGCATTATGATAACGTTCTCTTAGAGACTGTTTTTCTTGGATTAAAATGTACACATTATGCATAAGAAAATTTGAACTTTCATCCATTTATCAAAATTTAAAATCGATGCCGATGATGATATTTTGATATTTAATCAAGCACTTATATTGTTAAAAAAAGGCAAACCTCATACCTTCGGAGTGCGTTTGGTATGAGTTATAAGATTGGATTGGATTATATTAGATAAAATTGTATTATATTTAAATATGATTACATGTTGAACTAATTACAGATTTATACTCTGTTAGTACAATATTTACAAAAATATTCGACAAAATTAGATATTTACATCAATATTCAAACTTTCCTTATTTAGTTTATGCATATTTTTGTATTACCCATTTATCTTCCAATTGGATATCCTAATGCTTTAACTTGGATTTTCCATATATATAGTTTGCATTTTTTTTTCTAATTATAAATGGCACCAGTTTTGTGAAAATCGTTTTAGATCTCATTGAATGACTTTGACGCAAAGTTTTCTCTTAATCTGTTTTCAACATCAATAACATATTATGCTGTAAATATAATACTGTCAATGTTATAATGTACATGTTGTAAATACTGTAAATATAAGAAACACATTTCACATATGAACAATATTAATATAGTTAAATATTATATTAATCAGGTAATATTATATAAACCTAAACTACTATAAATCACACATTAAACTCAACAAATTTAATAAAAAATACCTATTAGGTGAAGTTTCCATCCCAATACAAACGAGATATTTAATAAATAATATATTGACTGGTATATATATTATTTCCAAACAACAAACTCAGTAGTTTTTTGAAATGCAATATCATATCGGCAATACTGTAAATATTATATTAACCAAGAAATATTGCATATACCGTAACTATAATATTTTTCTGAGATAATATTAATCAATTCTGAGATAATATACCGTAACTATGAAATTAATCAATTCCTATTATTTATTAATCAGCATACCTTTTTTTATTTTTAAATCCCACAATAATAGAAATTTTGTTTTGAATACTTTTGGGTAATATCCATTTCGAAAATTGGGGGTTTTTTTTTTATTTATAGAAACTGGATCTAGAGTCCTCTTTAGTAATTACACACTTTATAAAATATTAATGTAAAAACCCTAATATAGAAATTAGATTTGTAAATATCTAATTTAAGGGGACTAGTTATAATATTCTCCCTTACATGTTTAGTGTAGTATTGGATTAGACTATTATCATAATTTTAATACTTAAAAAATCAATGATAAGACATTTGAAAATATTAAACTATTTAAATAAATATATTTATATATATATTTAAATTTAAGTTTGACGCAAAAATATATTTTTATAATGGGATCCATATTAATTTGAGTGTGAGATTATTTTTATCTGACACCTTTACATGAGATTAGCCCATAAAAAATAATATAATCCTTAACACACATTAAACAAGAGATTGAGATTTGAGATTAATTTTAGTCCTATCCAATCCAATCCTTAAATCTCAATTTTAGTCGTTTCCAGTCCAGTCCCCACCCGCAAACACACCCTCTCCGCTCAATCATCACAACATTTGATGGTCTATTTGGGTTTCTTATTGTCTTGAATTTTTTTCTTCTCTAATATATTATTTTTTCCCTTTTGTTTTTTGGGGGGGTCTTCAAAGTCAATTCCCAATAGATTAAAATACTAATTCCACCTCCTCAATTCTATTTACCTAATTAAACAAATAATTTGGTATTGACAGACAATCGGACATAATTCTTCACCTACTAATTCAAAGACATCACTTCCTTTTGCAACCACTTTGACTCTTTGGGCAATACATTTTATATTTACGTTTATATTTACATGAACAAAAACAATTTAATTTAATTTAATAAAACCTCAAAAATTATTCCCCCCAAAAGGAAAAGACTATTATCCTTTTCCAAGGCCAAAAAAGAAAATAAATTGCTCATATGTATATATTAAAAAAAAAAAAAAACTAAAATAGCATTCCTATTGTCGACCTTAAAAGCGTTGAAACCACCTTCCAATGATCACGAGTCCTCTTTTCACACTTGGAACACACGTAGCGCGTGAAATAAACGCGCATACACAAGCGCGTCGAGTAACCTCTAAAAAGACAGAGCTACGGAGATTTAGCTGTTATTTTATAACAACCCCTTGAATTTTTGTCTGAAAAATATGGTTTACTATTTTTCTTTTCAATAAAAAAAAGGAAAAACCTTGTTTCTTCTCTATGAAACCTTGTTTTTTTTTTTTTTAACACTCAACAAAGTTTTCTTATTTTACTTATTTTATTATTTTTTTTACAGTTCACAGACAAAAAAACAGAGAGAGAGAGAGAGAGAGTAGGGTTTTTAATCTTTACCATTTCTTTTTTTTCCTCTCTCACTTTCTTTTCTTTTCTTTCCTTTTCTTTCTCTGTGAAACAAACAATCTGTGAGAAACCCAGAGAAAGAAAGATAAAGCTTCACTATCCATAGCCAAACAAACCCTAATTTCTCAATCTTCTTCTTCATCTTCCTCTTGCTGACTCTCCTAACCTAGCTTCTCAGCTTTAACCTAATTTCAGCTTTGTCCTTTTTTTTTTTGTCCCTTTTATTTTATTTTTCCCGTGATTTCTTCGTCCATGCCAAGCTCGAACTTCTTCAGCTCCAAACCCTAATTTCGGCTATCATGCTGTTGCAGTTCGAGGACATCGAGGTCTAGCAGGTCAGAAATCAGTAGCATTTTTACTCTGTTTCACTCAATTTCGGGTTTCTGTTCTCGATTTTCAGTGCTCTGTGAGGAATTTGGGCGTTGCTGATTTTGGCGATGCATGTGGTTGCAGAAGTGAGAGAGGGAGAGAGAGAGACAGAGAGGAAAGGCCATGGAAGGCGATGAACATCGCGTGGTTTTGGCGTGCGTGATTTCGGGCACACTTTTCTCTGTTTTGGGTTTCGCTTCGTTCTCGATACTGTGGGCAGTCAATTGGAGGCCTTGGCGGATTTACAGGTAACTTAATTCGCTTTGTTTTAGTGTTCGAAACGTATCTCTTTGTTACTACTTTTCTCATTTTCTGTCGTGCCAAGAGCAAAAGAGTAAAGTTCACCCATTTTTAGTGGCTTTTTTTTTTTTTTTTTTTTTTTAAAATAATGTTTTCTTTTGGGGTAGTCAATAGCTTTTTGAGAAACACGCTAGTTTCTGGCTTGGGAAATGCACGGCCCTCTAAATTATAGAAACAAAAACATTTGCCCAGCAAGGACTGGATTTGGTGCTTTAGTTTGTAGTTGGGTTATTCGATGTAAGGAGGGTCTTTTGGACTGGTTTGGATGGATTTGTTTAGAAGGCGTTTGAAATTCAATGCTATAAGCTGCCTAGCTATTGTAATATTGTGTCTTTCGTTGCTTCTCTCCTCCAACATGCTTTAAGTATTACATAGAGTAGGGGGTACATTTTGAAATAAGCAACATTACACATCATAGAAGACTATATTTTAAGGTGCTGAAATTTTGTACGCTTAACAAAAGTCAAGTTACAATTTTAGTCTCAGTTTGTGCTGTTTATGTTTTCAAGTTAAAATTTAAGCATGCTCAAAAGGTAAAGTTTCTTGAAAGATAATATTCTTTTTCCTTTCTTATTATCTAGTTAGAATTTTAAGCGGTACAAAATTGTGGTAATTGTGTTTTGTAGACATGTATAGCATAGGTGTTTCGCTATTGTTTCTGTTGTATTTACTAAATGATAGACATTCTAACTAGTGAAACACAAAAAATGTCTTGGAATCCGGTAAATTTTTTTAGGATATGATGTGCTCCGCATGCTGTGTGTGTTGTTTTAGAACTATCTTGCCATACAATGTATGTACCTTGTATGTTTTACCTTCTCTACATATGCTGCGTATGCACGTGTTTCAGTTGGATCTTTGCAAGAAAATGGCCGAGCATCTTGCAAGGACCACAGCTGGATGTATTATGCGGATTCCTATCTCTCTCTGCGTGGACAGTTGTTATTTCTCCGGTTGTCGTTCTTATCGTTTGGGGATGCTGGTTGATTGTGATATTGGGCCGAGATATAATTGGTCTGGCAGTCATAATGGCTGGGACTGCTCTGTTATTGGCTTTTTATTCAATTATGCTTTGGTGGAGAACACAATGGCAAAGCTCAAGTACGTACTTCCTTCAATTTTTTTAGCTTGTTAATTTTTCCTCCTTGCGCAGAGTAACAATTTGCTTTTAACCTTGTCAATGTTAGTCTAATCATGCGACTTAAGTATTTGTATTAGGGTGCACGTCTTTGTTTATGTACATGGAACATTTTCACTAGATCTAAACAAGGCGGTTTTTTAATATTCTATTCTGAGTATTCTGTGCAATTAATGTCACTGCTTTCATCATGCAAGTCATAGTTACAAGAATCATGGAACATGTCATGGTCTGTGGGCGTGATATTTCTCCAACTATCTTTGATAGTTTATTAGCCAAAACATGAATGAGTGGGGCTAGGGCTGAGTAAGTAGAAGCAAAGAAAGCGTAGAACTTTATTTAACAAAGAATTTCGTGAGTGGCTTAAACATATGGGGGAGGGGAACCAAGGTGATCTTTGTTTAGGTTTTGTTTCAATATTTTTTTTAATATTATTTTTGGGGATAAATTAGGTTTTTCAGGTAGTGAAGGTTATCTTTCTATGATTTTATCATGCAAGTGATTCCCACATGTTTCTAATTTAACCATACGTGTGAAATGTTCTTGTTGTTTTTTGTAATGTTAGGATATGCCTCTTAATTTCGTGTAAAACAGTTAACGGATATGAAATAAGTGCTTTACTGTTGTGGCAACGTACTATGTAGAAATGAATAAGGGATCAAAGATCTTAAGTGTCTCTTGACCATTCCCCAAGTCGTATCGGATATAAAGTTGGTTCAAATTGCTGAGTCTATATCTGGAAGTAAAATAACACATTTGAAGATAATAATAGTGAAGCTCCATTAGGACCCTCAAGGCCTAGAAAAATTAGAATTAAATGCACTTAACATGATAATCATATTGTCCTATTAAAAGTTCCAGTTAAATCCCTTTACTTGTGAATTAGACTTATCCAAGGTCAGTTGATAACTGGCGTATACAATTTTATACATGTGTGGATATTGGTTAGGATATAAAGCTCCATCAAAGTGCATTAATGACATTCTGAGCTTAATAAGTTACCAGAGTGATTATGATTGGATTTGGAAATGATTCCTTCCTTTTGGTGGTAATTTCTAGGGAAGAAACAAGAAAGGTTTGTGGGAACTAGGAACCACAACATCTCAGAAGGAACCATGTATCCTATCTACTCTAATTATTTATTTCTAGGCATATCCTAAATAAGTTCGTCTAAGATACATAGATACTGGTTTCTATAGCTGATGATTCTTTTTTGTCATTTTGTTATGAGTATCGAACGGGTATATGTAACTATTTTTTTTTTTTTTTTTGCCTTTTGTTTAAATGTGTATCAATGAGCAAAGATAACTTGGATGATTCTTTTTTTCTTTTCGTAATTTATAAAATTGCTCGAGTTTCATTAATAATAATAATATTATGATAGTAATGTTCTTCCACATACTAAAAAACAAAATATGAATAAAAAAGAGTATTTTGTATTTTCTAGAAGGTTGTAGGACTTATTTTGATGTATAATTTTGATCTACTAACGTACTTAATGAGAATCAGTTACGTTATCATTCTGATCCAAACATTTGGTGAATATTTTAGTGAATTCTTGATTTCCACTTATTTTAGTTCTAATTTCTTTATATTCTTGTTCCTTCTCATTCGTATTATGGTGTAGCAAACAGCTATATTTACTTCTTAACCAGTAAATAGTCATAATAGAAGTTAAACGTGTGTCAGAAAAGAGAAAAGTAGCTGCCAACCGGTAGAGTCATAAAGTCTCTTGGCATTGGATCAAAAGACTTGTGATCGAATCCCGCTTAACCAGTGTGTCAGCAGATACTTCTTCACAAGGCTTTTAGAAGGTTATAGTGCAAAAGGAGAAAGTTAATCCCATAATGCATACCACAAATCAAACCAATAGATATGCAAACAAGTGTAATAAAGTAAGATAGATCATGGCAACCTGCTGTTATTATACCTGTACCCGCTAGGAAACATTTTGGTGGATTTTCAATTTCAATGATCTAAAACAAAATAGCAGCTTAATTATCAAATATTAGTAAATTATCAGCTTACTTCCAATAAGATATCAAATATTATTATTAATAAAAAATCAATTCCAATGATCTAAAACAACAAATTAGCAGCTTAATAATGAGATATTTTGATATCCATGAAACCTCAAGTTTCATATTTCACTAAGACTATAGAGTTCAAGAGGAGCTCTATTGCAATTAAGCTCACAATTTCCTTCAGTCAACACATTTATTCTTTCCCATAAAGCCTTCCAGACCCCATATTACTTTATTGCATTAATTTGTAAAGAAGAGCCCAAATGCTACTGAGTTATAGATAGAAGGGTAACTGAAGTGCATTTACATTAATTTCTTAGTCACGATAAATTTCAATCGAATTCAGTGCATGTATTTTTAGGCCTTTAAAAGACAATTTGTCCTCTAGTTTTGAGCTGTTTACCCTGTTTTCTCTGCCATCAAAGCTAGACTACCGTAAGATCTCTACTAGTCTTCTGAAGGGTAAAAGAGTCCTAATGTAATTTTTGGGATAAATAATGTGAGATAACAACCATAGGAGGATGAGTATCCATTTTATTTATGTGCCGGTAAGGTCAACATGATGAGAAGTGTTGTTGATAATCTATTACACTATAGGCCATGTTTCATGAACTCATTTAGTGTGTGTGATGTTCTTTTCCAATATGTTACTTTTTCATCATGAAGTTTGATATTCCAGAGTGTTTACTCTTGGTATCTTCACTTCTCTGTTACAGGAGCAGTTGCTGTTCTTCTACTTCTAGCCGTTGCTCTTCTTTGTGCATACGAACTTTGTGCTGTGTATGTTACAGCTGGTTCAAAGGCATCTCAGCGGTATTCACCTTCTGGTTTCTTCTTTGGTGTATCGGCAATTGCCTTGGCAATCAACATGCTTTTTATATGTAGAATGGTGTTCAATGGTATTTACAATTCTCTTATCTTAATTATTGCTATTTGCTTCCGTTACTTGTTTCTTCTTTACTGACATGAACAAGTAATCTCAGTATTTGAAGCTTGAAGTTCCAGTATGGAGTTTCATTTCTGGAGTTGGTTTTTCCGTACCTCCCTTTTTTTTGTTAATTTATTTTTTAAGTTTCCTGTGTCAAATTTTGTAGGGAATGGCTTAGATGTGGATGAGTACGTAAGGAAGGCATACAAATTTGCTTATTCTGATTGTATAGAAGTGGGTCCTGTGGCATGTTTGCCAGAACCACCAGATCCTAATGAATTATATCCTCGGCAGTCTAGCAGGCAAGCCTGCTATCCTAATGATATCTTTTTGTTTTTTGGTTTATATTTTGGAACATTAAGCCGTAGCTTGTGCTTGGTCTAGCATCTATATCTGATTGGTTGGTGTAGTTTTAAATTTTTTAGTAGATGGTGAAATGCAAATTTAGATTTATCAAGCTTCATTGAAAACTTTATTGCTCTTTTTCTTCCCTAAATGTCACAATTTGTATATAGGGCTTCTCATCTTGGGCTGCTCTACCTTGGCTCGCTCGTAGTACTTCTTGTATACTCCATCTTATATGGTCTGACTGCAAAGGAAGCACGTTGGCTTGGAGCTGCTACGTCTGGAGCTGTTATTATTCTTGGTTTGTTATTCTTATCTGTACTTTGTCTTGTTGTTTACACCTCACACATATATGGTCTGAGTTGCATACAGAAGTTGTATATTCTAATAGCTGTACATGATTTCCTGTGTAAAACTCTACA
The DNA here is from genome assembly GCA_018132145.1 of Boehmeria nivea var. tenacissima. NCBI lineage: Eukaryota > Viridiplantae > Streptophyta > Magnoliopsida > Rosales > Urticaceae > Boehmeria > Boehmeria nivea. Next base: position 20,382,877 of record CM030878.1, on the reverse strand, counting down.
GATTGGAATATGGGTGCATGCTTGTATGGCTTCCAACTCCTTCAAAGTCGTGTTGTAGCACTTTTTGTTGCTGGCACATCACGGGTGTTTCTCATTTGCTTTGGAGTCCATTACTGGTTTGTTATGGCTTTTTAAATCTTAATAGACCTTACAAGATATGCCCTGGTTTTGGTTTACTGTTTCTAAAGCTGTTACTACTTTTCTGTATTATTAGGTATTTGGGACACTGCATAAGCTATGCAGTTGTAGCATCTGTACTATCGGGAGCTGCTGTTTCTCGTCATTTCTCAGTCACAAACCCATTAGCAGCGAGAAGAGATGCCTTACAAAGTACCGTGATTCGCCTTAGAGAGGGCTTTCGTAGGAAAGAGCAAAACAGTTCATCAAGCTCGTCTGAAGGCTGTGGCTCTAGTATAAAGCGAAGTAGTAGTGTTGAAGCTGGTCCTCTTGGTAATGTTATTGAAGCAAGCAATAGGAGCACGACTCAATGTGCAGTTGATGCAAACAACTGGAGTAGCGTTCTATGCCGAGCTATGAGCTCTCATGAGGGGATTAATAGTGATAAAAGCATAGATAGTGGAAGGCCAAGTTTAGCAATGCGTAGCAGTTCTTGTCGCTCGGTAATCCAAGAGCCTGAAGCAGGAACTTCTTTCGCTGATAAAAACTTTGAACACAACAGCTCCTTGGTGGTTTGTTCTAGCAGCGGTCTAGAAAGCCAAGGATGTGAATCTAGCGCATCGAATTCTGCAAACCAACAGACTTTAGATTTAAATTTAGCTCTGGCATTGCAAGAAAGGTTGAATGACCCTAGGATAACATCTATGTTGAAGCGACGGGCAAGACAAGGAGATCGTGAATTGGCTAGCCTATTGCAGGATAAAGGTTTAGATCCTAACTTTGCTATGATGTTGAAGGAGAAGAGCTTGGATCCAACTATACTTGCTTTACTTCAGAGGAGTAGTTTGGATGCTGATAGAGATCATCGTGACAACACTGACATCACAATCATTGACTCCAACAGTGTTGAAAATGCTTTACCCAATCAAATTTCTTTGTCAGAAGAACTGAGACTTCATGGGCTTGAAAAATGGCTTCAATTATTCAGACTTGTTTTGCACCACATAGCAGGAACCCCAGAGCGAGCATGGGTCCTCTTTAGTTTTGTCTTTGTACTAGAAACAATTTTCGTGGCAATTTTCCGTCCAAAGACAATCAGAATCATAAATGCCTCCCACCAACAGGTTAACAAGACTCTCTTTGCACTAATAATATCCTTAATAGTTTACTTGTCTTCTTTTAATTATGTAGGATAAACAATTTTATTTTATTTTTTTGTTTATTGTAAGCAAGTCTGTTTTTATTTTTTTTAATCAAAAAAGTTTAATTTTAATTTGGTCGGTGTATGCTCATGTACCCTATTCTTGTTTCCTATTTGTAGTTTGAATTCGGATTTGCAGTACTGCTATTGTCTCCTGTTGTCTGTTCAATCATGGCTTTTCTCCGTTCACTTCAAGCAGACGAAATGGCCATGACCTCAAAATCTCGCAAGGTATGCTTATAAACACAACGTTTAATGTATATTTGCTATGTGACATGCTTGGAAATGTATTGTGCTTTTGTTTATTTGGCAACTTAATAGTTATTGCTGTATGACGCATTTGGTGCAGTATGGCTTTGTTGCTTGGCTGCTTAGCACTTGTGTTGGACTACTACTTTCCTTCTTGAGGTAATTTCTTTCCTATCAGTAGATTCTTTGTTTTTTCCTCTGTGCACTTTAACTGGAATAATGTAACCTTGTCTAATTTTAGGGGCTTTAATCCAATTTAATCATTTCATTTTTGTTTTGGGAAAATTTTGTAGTGTTGTGGCCCTTTACTATGGTACTATATGGTATTGTAGTTTATAAGCTTTACTTTAATGCGTGAATGTCTTGGCTTTTTTGGCAGCAAATCATCAGTTCTTCTTGGATTGTCCTTAACTGTTCCTCTCATGTTAGCATGCCTTTCTGTTGCTCTTCCTATATGGATCCATAATGGCTACCAGTTTCGGTTTCCCCGTGTACATTGTTCTGGTCCTGAAGGGAACCCTCCATACCCTGGAAAAAAAGAGGTTTGCACATATTAGTGGTAGATAAAATAAAGACGAAGCGTTAGTTTTTCATCATATTGAAGAGTGTTGCCTTTAGAAAAAATTGGTCATTAGAATTTGCTTTATCAAAATTCGTTATACTCTGACTTTCACTTTTATACTACTATTTTTTTTTTCAATTGTCGATTGAGAGTCTATTTTTCAATATTTCTTTACTCTGTAATCTGAGTTTTATTTTATTTTATTTTTCATGTTTTTCTTTTGCTTTTGTTTATTTATTTATTTATTATTTATTTTCATTCATTCATTTATTTATTTTTATTTTGTTTACTTTTCCAATTAATTTTAGTGTTGTTAATCACAAGTGCATCTTTTTCCATATCAGGGTGTTGTTCTCATCATTTGTATGGTGATATTTGCTGGATCTGTATTATCTCTTGGTGCAATTGTGTCCGCAAAGCCTTTAGAAGATTTAGCATATAAGGGATGGACTGGTGATCAGAAAAGCTTTAGCTCTCCATATGTATCATCGGTGTACCTTGGCTGGGCTATGACTTCAACAATTGCGTTACTAGTAACGGGTGTGCTGCCCATTGTTTCATGGTTTGCAACATATAGATTCTCCATGTCTTCTGCTGCATGTGTTGGGACATTCACAGGTGGATAATCTGACATGCAATGTTGCTTTTGGATTCATTTTCCTTTGAATTGGCACTTGCTACAGCTTGATGTTATTTTGTTTTGTACTTAGTTGAAGAATGGCACTGACCTACGTTGTCTTCGCAGTCGTTCTTTTGGCATTTTGTGGTGCATCCTATTTGGAGGTTGTGAAGTCTAGACTTGACCAAGTTCCTACGAAGGTTGATTTCCTTGCTGCTTTGCTTCCTCTGGTGTGCATTCCCGCTTTGTTATCTCTCTGTTGTGGATTTTACAAATGGTTAGTAAACTCGAACTGTTTTAGTATTTGTTAGTTAAATTTCTCATCTGAACACCTGCGTTTTCTAGACATTGGTCTTTAGTGATTGATTCACATCCAAGTAACATGGGAACTATTTTCAGGAAAGATGATAACTGGAGACTCTCTCGAGGTGTATATATTTTTGTTACGATTGGTCTTCTTCTTCTGCTCGGTGCTATATCGGCTGTTATCGTTGTAATTAAACCATGGACGGTGAGAGAGGACTTGCATGCCATCTTTGGTTACCCATAGTTTTTAAGATGAAATTCTGTTTCTAAAAGCATCTTTTTTCGTTGCAACAGATTGGTGTGGCATGCCTTTTAGTTCTGCTGTTGATTGCACTTGCAATTGGTGCTATCCATCACTGGGCTTCAAACAATTTCTATCTTACAAGGACCCAGATGATATTTGTTTGCTTTCTTGCTTTTCTTTTGGCTCTGGCAGCTTTTGTTGTTGGATGGTTTGGAGGTAAAACCAAAAGCAGCTTTCTGTCATTTTTTTTATTTGTCGATCCCGTGTTTAGTTAGTATATTCTGTCCTTGTTGCTCCTAAACGTGTCAATTTTGTTGTTGCTTTTCAGATAAAGCATTTGTCGGAGCTTCTGTTGGCTATTTTTCTTTCTTATTTCTTCTTGCTGGGAGAGCATTGACTGTAAGTTGTGTTTAATATATCTCAAATAGTGTTGTGAATGTCAATACTTTCAGTTCATCTCCTGCAGTTTCTGTTTGTTTTGCGTTATACGGTGCCCGTTTTGTTATGTTAACATTGTTTACTTGCAGGTTCTTCTTTCACCTCCTATTGTTGTCTACTCTCCCAGAGTTCTGCCAGTGTATGTTTATGACGCTCATGCAGATTGTGGCAAGAATGTCAGGTTTGATTAGATATCCTGTCTGGTTTGTCTCACTTAGCGATTGGATCAATGTGTATCAAACATGTAGTGACTTTATTATTTATTGTCCTGTGTTATTTATTTAATTACGCTGAATAATCTGTTTGGTCATTTATGTTGCATAATAGTGGTGCGTTTCTGATGCTTTATGGGATTGCATTGGCAACTGAGGGCTGGGGTGTAGTTGCGAGTTTGAAAATTTATCCACCATTTGCTGGTGCTGCGGTATCAGCTATTACCCTTGTTGTTTCCTTTGGTTTTGCTGTTTCCCGTCCATGCTTGACTCTCAAGGTTAGTCCACATCATTCTCAAGCTTCCATTGTGATATATATATATATATATATATATATATATATATTTCCAAATTTGGACCCATTGACGTTAGTTCTTCATTATTCCTACCAAAAAGTTTAATAAAACTCTTTGAAGGGATTGTTTCATTATTCCTACTACTTTGTATTGTTGTATTGCTTGTGCACTACCATTCATGAACATGCTTCTTTTTAATGTGCATTTGCTTATCTAGATTGCTATTTCCTTACTTTTCTAGACGATGGAAGATGCAGTTCACTTTCTCAGCAAGGAAACTGTTATTCAAGCTATTGCTAGATCTGCCACTAAGGTTTGAATAATTCTGGGAAACTTTTGTGGTATTATTACAAGATATTATCTATAGCCTATATAAAGAATATAGAACTAAAGAAATTATTTATTTCACTATTGCTTTGACTTATTTATTGCATGTGTGTTTACGTTCCTGTCAAGTTCTCTCTTTAGATGTGCTTTGGTAGCCATGTAGTTTTATTGTGATCCACATGTTATAGTTTTTGAATTTTGTAGCAGCACTTGCATGATAACTCCTAATTGTTAATTGATAATTGATAGAGTAGCTTTTGTTCTAATATTTCTGAAGGATAAGTGCTTGCATTGGATGTTCCGTTTCCATTTTTGGGTCCTGAAGGGTGCAAAGTTGTGACTAATTATTGTTCTCAAAACTTAAATATTTCTCAGTTACTTTTAACTTCCCGACAGATTTAAGTTTGATTAGAAATTAGCATGCTTTCTGATAAGAAGAGTCGGAAGAGTCGGCAATGAATGACTACATATACGCCATGTTGACTGCTGTTGTTGTTGTTGTTGTTTTTTTTTTTTTCTGAAAAAGAATGTTGATTTTTGATAGTTCATTTTCATTAATCAAATACCACTTTACTCGTTGATCATCAATGCAGACAAGAAATGCTTTATCTGGAACATATTCAGCTCCTCAAAGGTCTGCCAGCTCAGCTGCTCTCTTAGTTGGAGACCCGACTATTATGCGTGATAGGGCAGGAAATTTCGTGCTTCCTAGAGCTGATGTGATGAAATTGAGGGATCGCTTGAGAAATGAGGAGTTGGTTGCAGGCTCATTCTTCTGCAAAATGAGATATAGGAGGACTTTCCGCTTTGAGCCCACTAGCGATGTAGATCACCGAAGACAAATGTGTGCTCATGCACGAATTTTGGCTCTGGAAGAGGCAATTGATACTGAGTGGGTGTATATGTGGGATAAGTTTGGTGGTTATCTACTTCTTTTGCTAGGTTTGACGGCCAAGGCTGAGAGAGTGCAGGTAAGTAATAATTTTTGCAACTCCTGAACACCTACCTTGCAAGTTGGAAATGGTTTTTTCGATGACATTATTATATATCTTCTTTCACAGGATGAGGTTCGCTTGAGACTTTTCCTTGATAGCATTGGGTTCTCAGACCTAAGTGCCAAGAAAATAAAAAAATGGATGCCCGAGGACCGTAGGCAGTTTGAGATAATTCAAGAGAGGTACAGAGCTTCTGTCTCATGTTTGGGATCTTTTACTGAGTATGTGAATGTTTGGCTTCTTGAATGTGTTTTTGTAAATGCTTTCTTACATTAATTTTCCAGTTATATAAGAGAAAAGGAGATGGAAGAGGAGTTATTAATGCAGAGGCGCGAGGAGGAGGGTAGAGGTAAAGAAAGAAGAAAGGCTCTCCTGGAGAAAGAAGAACGTAAGTGGAAGGAGATAGAAGCGTCACTCATTTCGTCTATTCCGAATGCTGGCAGCAGGGAAGCAGCTGCCATGGCAGCTGCGGTTCGTGCTGTAGGAGGTGATTCTGTTCTTGAAGATTCTTTTGCTCGAGAGAGAGTTTCTAGCATTGCACGTAGAATACGTTCAACTCAGTTATCTCGCCGAGCACTTCAGGTTTTGTTCATTTCTGCGTTCTTTTGTTTTGAAATATGGTCTATAGCATGCCAATTTTTTTCAAATGACATCCATATCTATCTGATATGGAGTTAATTATTGATATCCCTATATTGACTGATGAATTAAACTGCAGCTCCCAAGGGCGAGATGTATGCCCACTTTTCCCTGTATGTGCATATTGAAATTTGAACGTTGTTCGATTCTAGGGAAATTCTTTATCAAAAAAAAAAAAAAAGGAAACTCGATTATTGTAAAACTAGACTATTGCATGTTGGACTGTATCTTTATTTGTTTTTTTGTAATGGTATTTCAACTTCTCTAGCTTTATCTGTATCATTTTTTATGGTTTTCGACTCTGCTTTCTTATTTATAGTTTTTCTTTATCTTGCTTTGGATATTGATGATAATTACTATGAGTTATTGTTATTTGCAGACGGGAGTTGCAGGTGCTGTTTGTGTCCTTGACGATGAACCCACTATAAGCGGAAGGCATTACGGGCAAATTGATCCAAGCATTTGTCAAACTAAAAAAGTTAGCTTTTCAACTGCTGTGATGATTCAACCCGAGTCTGGACCTGTTTGCCTTTTGGGAACCGAGTTTCAACAGAAAATTTGTTGGGAAATCTTGGTGGCTGGTTCTGAGCAAGGTATTGAAGCTGGACAAGTTGGGCTCAGATTGATCACAAAGGGTGAAAGACAAACCACGGTCGCAAAGGAATGGAGTATTAGTGCGACTAGTATCGCTGATGGAAGGTTTGTCATTTTTCTTTCTAACAAAACTATGACAAGAAAAATATGGTCAGATCTTGATATTATTTTACTCTCCCTGCCTTTTTTAATTATAATTTGGAGACACACGGCTGCAATATCTTGGAAGTATCAGTCCCCTATTATCCTTATTCCTCTATCCATGGTTCTGTTTGTGGCTATCCACTCAAGCCAGACCTTCAATTTTTCTTGCAGGTGGCATATGGTAACTATGACAATTGATGTTGATTTGGGTGAGGCAACTTGCTATTTAGATGGTGGTTTTGATGGCTACCAGACTGGGTTACCATTGCAAGTTGGCAATAGTATTTGGGAACAAGGGACGGAAGTTTGGATCGGCATTAGGCCACCAATCGATATGGATGCATTTGGTAGGTCAGATAGTGAAGGAGCTGAGTCTAAGATGCATTTAATGGATGTCTTTCTTTGGGGAAGGTGCTTAACTGAAGACGAGATTGCTGCTCTTCATACTGCCACAGCTTCAGCTGAGTTCAGTATGTCAGATTTTCCTGAAGATAATTGGCAGTGGGCAGATTCACCTGTCAGGGTATGTGCCTTATGTTAAAATATGCCATCTCATCATTGTAAACAGGTTATGGTAAAATTCGTGGTTACTGCTTTGAATTGTTGATAAATCCTGCCTTCTGATTTGTTTCCCTTAGGTTGATGAATGGGATAGCGATCCTGCCGATGTAGATCTATATGACAGGGATGATGTAGATTGGGATGGACAGTACTCAAGTGGGAGGAAAAGGAGGTCTGAACGTGAGGGTGTGGTGATAGATATGGATTCCTTTGCTAGAAGGTTTAGGAAGCCTAGGATGGAGACACAAGAAGAGATCAATCAGCGAATGCTTTCAGTTGAATTGGCAGTTAAAGAAGCCCTCTCTGCAAGGGGAGAAGCTCATTTTACAGATCAGGAGTTTCCGCCAAATGATCAATCATTATTCCTAGATCCGGCGAATCCCCCGCTAAAGTTGCGGGTCAGTTTCCTAAATTGTTATGCTCTCTTGTTTCTATCTAATTGCTTGTTCGTCCTAAATTTGTCTAGTTTTGTTGCCCCAGGTGGTGTCTGAGTGGACAAGGCCAGCTGATATTGCTAAAGAGAGCCGCCTTGATGCTGGGCCATGCTTGTTTAATGGGGCTGCCAACCCTTCCGATGTTTGTCAGGTTTAGTCATTTTTACAACTTAGCAATCAAATTTTCCTTCGTTTATATGCTTTAATTTTAAATAAACATGTGTTATAATCAGGGTCGATTGGGTGATTGTTGGTTCTTGAGTGCGGTTGCTGTTTTGACGGAGGTTTCACGAATATCAGAAGTGATTATAACTCCAGAATACAATGAGGAAGGGATCTACACCGTCCGTTTCTGTATTCAGGTTGCATAATTTTTTCAAGTGCCAATATTTGAACATTTCTAAATATGCATTCCAGTGCTAGTTATGTATGTTTCAAACTTATAACAACCAACTTTCTATTATCCTGACTGTTCTTTTGTGTCTGTTCAGGGTGAATGGGTTCCTGTTGTTGTTGATGATTGGATACCATGTGAATCGCCTGGTAAGCCAGCATTTGCTACTAGTAGAAAGGGCAATGAGCTATGGGTCTCTATACTGGAGAAGGCATATGCCAAATTGCATGGGTCTTATGAAGCCCTAGAAGGTGGGCTTGTTCAGGATGCTCTTGTGGACCTTACTGGAGGCGCAGGTGAGGAGATTGACATGAGGAGTGCCCAAGCCCAAATTGATCTCGCTAGTGGTAGACTGTGGTCCCAGTTGTTGCGCTTCAAGCAAGAAGGATTTCTACTTGGTGCCGGAAGTCCAACAGGTTCAGATGTACATATCTCATCTAGTGGCATTGTGCAAGGACATGCTTACTCGTTATTGCAGGTGAACTGGGAATGCAAATTAAGTGTCTCTCACGTGCTCAACTTTTGTGTTCGTTAATTCTTTCAGTAGGTGGAGTTATAGTAATTTCTTTACAATTTTATTCAGGTAAGAGAAGTGGATGGCCACAAGCTTATTCAGATACGGAATCCATGGGCCAACGAAGTCGAGTGGAATGGCCCTTGGTCTGACACATCACCTGAATGGACTGATAGGATGAAGCATAAGCTAAAGCATATTCCTCAGGTTGGTTTTCCTCATTTTTGATAAATGTCATTTCCCAAATCACATGGTGACATAGTAGGAGCTACTGGCTATCCTCTGGTCACCACCTATCAATGAGATCTAATTCTTGTGTTCCTAATTTCTATGCTGATTGAACAGTCAAAAGATGGTATATTCTGGATGTCTTGGCAAGATTTTCAGATTCACTTTAGATCAATTTATGTTTGTCGAGTATACCCTCCAGAGATGCGGTACTCTGTTCATGGTCAATGGCGTGGTTACAGTGCCGGTGGTTGCCAGGATTATGATTCGTGGCATCAAAATCCTCAGTTCCGATTAAGGGCTACTGGTACAGATGCTTCATTTCCAATTCATGTGTTCATTACATTGACTCAGGTAGTTTCCATGAACAAATTGTCTATTTCAATTTTTATGTTAAAGCTCTATGCTGCGCTCTCTCTCTCTCTCTCTATTCTGGTTTACTCAACTGTTTTTACGTTTCTTATATATTATATCTTTAGGGTGTGAGCTTCTCAAGGACAGTAGCCGGTTTCAGAAATTATCAGTCTAGTCATGACTCGATGATGTTTTATATTGGAATGAGGATACTTAAAACTCGTGGCCGCCGTGCTGCTTATAATATCTACTTGCATGAATCGGTTGGTGGGACAGATTATGTTAATTCTCGAGAGATATCTTGTGAAATGGTTTTGGAGCCTGATCCGAAAGGTTATACAATAGTGCCTACAACTATACACCCTGGAGAGGAAGCACCTTTTGTTCTCTCCGTTTTCACCAAAGCATCAGTAACCCTGGAACCCTTGTAGTTTCTTTAGCACAGATGGCGCTGAGAGTCGGCACATCTTCCAATTTTGAATTGCTTGGGCTGTACAACAGGTCATGTAGGCTCACAGGCAGGTTCTGTTGGCCATACATCAGTACGCCGAAAGATCAGGTAATCTTCTGTCCTCTGAACCGTGGTCGTCCTCTCAATGCATGTCATTGCCCTGTTGCTTCTGTTTGTTTTGTTCCTTGTACGTCTTTTAGAAACATGTTGCTCTTGCTTTTGTTTCTCATTTTTGGAATTTAAAAATGCAAGTTTGCCTTGAGTGCTTATAATCAAAATGTATATAAAGTGCCAATGTTCTGTCTCCTATCGTGCAACCACAATACATCATAGACAGTAATTATAGATGTATCTAGGCTTATTCCCAAGTGACTGATCTACCTTCTGATATCCTTGATTTTGTTAGGGCAATGAGTATCTGACTTCTGCCTAATTGCTAAATGCCCAATTATGCTAGTCACAATAGATTCAGGGCATGTTTTGGGTGTGCTCTAACTTTTTAAGATTACCGGGTTCTAGTTATAAGCCAATCACTTTGAAAAACTACCCACTTTTTCAAGATTGTTTGCGTGTGAAGACTCGGTCAGTCTACTTTGCCAAGCTAGTCTATGCTTCAAATTTCGAGCACAACCAGCACTAGTGGCTCTAAAATCAAATCCCAAACCCGCAAAGTGTGGTTATTTTGCTGGTGTATATACCTCTAGGTTTCATATTCTGGTTAGGAGATGTGTATACTGCTACTGAAGGACTAATGACTGTTCCCTGAGCAGGGTTGCATGCCATCCAGTGATTATCGAACTGCATGGAGCTTCAAGAATGGCCACCAAGTTGGCGATTTGTTTAACTGGTGAAACTCTATCGTCAAGCCTAAACTGGCACGAGACAGTGGACGAAACGAGCAAAAATTCACACCTTTTATAGTCTGGCTGATCTCGAGAAATTCTACAGGCTTCCTCATCCCACATCACTCTTATGTCCAACGCTTTTGATGGCATAAAATCGAGTCCTTGGCGGTTTTCTAACTGTACATAAAAATAGGTTCTTCGTATGAATATAGGTTTTAATTGTGTAAATGAGAGCAAAAGAAAGGCAATAGAAAAATAATCTGTAATTCTTAGTTAAAAGCAGGGGATAGAAAAAGCAGTGTAGCTGCAGTTTTGAGGTGCTCTGGAACTGAAAATGGAATCATGGGTTGGCTTATTTGTACAAACAAAAAATATTTTACAGTTCAATGTAAATTATAATTTATCCGCATCACTATTTGGTTTTACCCTTTTGTATTCTGTTTCTTCTTAATCCCATCTTTCACACCATTGCCTCATTTGTGTTGGTTTGAAGGAGGTTGACTAGTATTTTTATGCTTTGAGCATGTAGTTATCGCTTAACTAAGACGACAAACAAAAGGACAACATATTGCTAGTGTAGTAGTGGGCTCTAAATTCTCGGTTGAAGTCAATTGACAATCATACAGACAGATATGCGTTAAAACTTTTTGAACGGGAATTGTATCTGACGATTCAACGAATTATTACCAAATAGTAGTACTTTTTAATCCTATTGTGTTAGTAACGGTTATTGATACATGGTATCGGTTAGCAACACAATTCTTATGGACCTTTCTGATTCAGCTAACATTCTAATATAGCTGTTCAGCAAAAAAACAAACATTATAATATAGCTATCCTTATTTTTTGAATGTATTTATCCCCAAATTTAATAAGCAAAGATGAAATCTATGAATAGATATATATTTAACCAATCACTGGTTAAAATCCAAGTTCTTGGTTCGACTCATTTTATATTTTACAATCTTGACGATATGAATAATTAATTTTTGAAACTCTCCTATGTTGGAACCTGGAAGGTACTAATATAAATGAATAAATAATAAATAAACGATCTAAAGGCAGAGCCACAAGTCCACAACAAACTATAATACAGACATACATTTCAAACATTTAAAAAAAAAAATGCACCCCTCTCATGGGTTGTGTTATTTGGGGCTAACATGAAGAGTTACACGATAATAAAAACACAACAGAGAAATAAAGAATAACAAAGCAGGCCTCATAAAGACATAAACTAAATCTAAAATTGATTTTCTTTTAATATATAAAAAGAAAAAGATTAATAGAGCAGAGAGATCGGCCAACTTTTTTTGTAATGCTTCCTTCTTTGCTCTAATTTCTTCTGTGCTCATTGAGAAAAACAGAGCCATCCATGTTTTTCCTTTAATCCTCTGTTTCTCTGTCAAAAGTTTAAAAGTCTAATCTCTCTCTCACTCTGAATCACTTTCCATACTTCCCATGGCCTTCAATCCTCTTGGTCTCTGCATTATAATGAAAGCCAAACACAAACACATATACACATTGTTAGATCCAAAAACGGGTTTCGTTTGCTGAGGAAAGCAGATGGACGTGAATAAGTACAAAATACAACTTCCCATCGATTCCCTTTTTTCTTAGCAACCAACCAAACACGGCATTAAAGAACAATAAAAATGAGAATAAGTCATTAAAGAAAAAAAGTACCTTCTTTGAAGCCTTCTTCTCCCTAACTTCATACCTCTCTTGGCACAAGTCTGATAACCATGTACCAGGCATCACTAACTGCATATACACAATTCAAATGTTAAAATAAAACCCAAATCCACATCAAATTTCTTTTGGGTTTTTTTTTTTTTTTTTGGTTAGAAAAACTTACAAGTAAGCTTTTTTGGAGAACTTTTGCTCTCTTCTTCGGCCTCTGAGGAAGCTTGCAGCCTTTCATAGCCATAAAATCCTCTTCCTTTTCTTTGCTTGACAATGAAATAAACAGTTTTGGCCAAACAAGACTTCCCTTGTTATCCCCTAAATGACCATTGTGATGATCCAATCCCAACATCTTCCCATTCTCATCCAATCCCAACGAACCCCTCGTCGTGTAATACCGATCTTCCTTCTCCGGCGACACCGCCACCGCCGCCCTCCGGCTGTTCATCGCCAAACTCGAATTCCTATTAAAACAATAACAGACTTGATCAAGTTAGGGACTTTTTCTTCTCTTTTTTCCCATGCTCTCTCTCCCAATCACGAGGAGGAAAAAAAAAAAATCAAATCTCGCATCTAATAACAACATTACATGTTTATAGCCACAAAAATCTCACAACTTTCCTTTCAAAATTAAAACCAACCATCCCCACCAATCGGAAATGAACTTGAAGATAATATCAAAATCCCCTTAAAGGAATAAAAAAATAAAAAAGATAAAAACCCCAGAAATCGAAAAAATAAGGAAAGAAAATTAAAGCTCTCTCTCTCTATTTTCTTTTCTTTTCTTTTCTTTTTTTCTCACACATTCTCAGCAACCCATCCAAGTTTTTTTTCCTCAGGAAAAATCAAAACGAAAAGAATATTCTTGTCTGAAATTCTTTGAAAAGGGGATTAGAGGGTGTGAAATTACTTGTTGTTGAGCCGTTGGTGTGACGGCGAAGAATCATTGGGCGAAGAGAGGAGATGAGAAGTGATTTTCTTGGCATCCAAACAGTGGTGGGACTGCGAGGAGGGTTTGTTATTGTTAAAGGAAGAGTCTTTCTTGACCTTAACACACCTAAGCCTCTTTCTGTTTCCCCATTGCAACACAAACTCCGTCTCTTTCTGCCTCTTCGCTTCCTTCTCCATCTCTCTCTCTCTCTCCTCTCTGCAACAAATCAAAACCCATTTCTCTTTTCTTTCAGACCCAAAACAAACAAAAAAAACAAAACATAACCAAGAAAAAAAAAAACCCTGAATGACTGACCTCAAGATCTGAAGATATTATGATTGGATTGTTCTCTCAGATGGTGAAAACTCTGGGTTTTTTTTGGAAGGGGAGCAGTGATATGACAAACACTTCCAAAATAATTGCTTGTGTCTGTATATTTATATATCGATGTGCCTATATATGTCTGCCCTTCTCAAAAACCAGAAATGGGGATAGATGATCAGAAGCAGAAAGCCTGCATTTTTACATGGCAGAAGCGAAGAAAATTTTCCCAGCGAGAAAGTGCAAAGAAAATCTGTGAGGAAATAGGAAAAGAAAAGGGAAAATGTAAAAATGGGGTCTTCGTCGTTGGTTCAATCTTTCACCAAAGAGCCCAAAAAGCTCTCTTCTCTTCTCTTCTCTCGTCTCTTGTCTCTGTTTCACTTGTGTTGTGTTGTTGCACATTACATATATATTTATGACTATAAATGAGGAACGATCTTGATCGTTGCTTGTAAAATGGACGGTCTGATGTAATTCCCTCCAACTGACTGGACTTTTGAGGCTTCTAAGCTTGGACTTTTGCCTTTGCTTTTGGGGTTCCATCTTCTAGTTTGAGGTTTCTAAGTTTTTTATCTTTTTTTTTTTTTTTTCTTTATAGTGGAATTGCTATTTCTTTTTAATTAATTTTAAGATTGTTTGTCCTATTTGATATTAGGTTAAATTATATTTTTGCCCCTTGAATCTATAATATTACATTATCTTGATTTGGTGGAAAAATAAAAGAGAGGAAATGAGCTGAGGGAAATTTGAATGGAATTTAGCTATTGTATTTCATTGAAGGAAAAGTAAAATATATGCGGGATCCATTACTTTTTATTCTCACATTATTAGAGTATTTTTAATGCAATATCAAATTTGTATGCCGATGCTAAAATTTAATATATTGACGTAACAAATATTTTTTAATGCATTGTCAAATTTAAATTTAGCAATAGTTATATATAGTGTTAAATTTAGCGCCAAATATAACAAAATACTAAAAATTTAGCATTTAAAGTAAATCACTGATTAATCAATTTTTGGACATTTAATTAAAAAAATAACATTATATTCGAAAAAGTTTTCTCTTACTAATAAGTTATTTTAATTATTTGTAGTCTTCTTACTATTGGTTAGTATTAACTATCTTTATTGGGTTTTACTACTAAAAAATAATAATAAAATAACATATGAAATAACATTTATGCGTTAGAGTATCAAATATCAAATATCAAATATAGTATTTTTACCTTTTTGAGCGTCAAATTTAGGATTTGCATTAGCATTTATATTGGAGATTATCTTAGTCTTAGATGAAAAACTTCTATCAACACACAAGTGAGAAAATTATCTTCTGTTTTTCATAATTTTAAATTAAAATAATAGAATCTAATATATAAGATTGTAATTTTTTAATTATATCTTTTTTTCTTCCTAACATACCAAACAATACAAAAAAAAAAAGATAGTTTTATTTTCTTTCCATCTTATTTTTTATAATTATATATTCTACTTCTCATTTATTTTCCTTCCTATCTTATCAGGCGGAATGTTATTCTTTCATACTTTTGTCTTTAAGTTGTACTATATTCTTTGAACCGCTATAATTGTGTCTTTAATCGGGATATTTTGAAAAAATATATATTTTTTTAACACACTATTAATTTCTATATTTTCGTGTTAAACTGTAAACAAGTGATTATTTAAAAAAAAAAACACACACACACACAATTTGAGTATTGATTATTAATAGTTGATTAAACGAGGGCATTCTCTATATTATTCCTTTTTTTGTGGATTTTACAAAATATTTCCTAGTTGCCTTATACTAGTGATTTTTTTTTTTTTTGAAAAATTGATATGATGAAAATTTTTTTTAAACTATTTTGATGGACATATTATTAAGTGACAATACGGGCCGAAGGGACAAATTGAAAACTTTTTACAAGTCGAGGGATATAAGTATGAGGGTCTATAAAGCATAAGGTACAAGCACAAATTTCAGGGGCAAAAGGTAATCTGACTTGATATTATTTGTATGGCACGTGATTGAGATTTGGGGCACGTGAGGTTTGCAATGTCTATTATGTCATGGAGTGTCATCACTCGTCACCTTTGTGTGTCGAGAAATCAGAAATGAATTGAACATGCTACTTTTGTAAAATTTATTTTGGAAAAGATCATTTTAAAATAAAGATTACAATTTTGTTATTTTTTTAATAATTAATTTGACTTAAATGTCTTCTTATTTTTACAAAAAGGAAAATGAAAAGGATAATATAATAATTTGATAATAAAAAAAAGACATGATATAATAATGGTGTAAGTGATAAACTTAAACGTCAAGTTGAATTCCATTTTTTTTTTCTCTCCCTCTCTCTTCTTTGTGTCATTGTGTGTGATTTTTTTTTTGACTCATAGTATAACCGAATTGCACACTATTATTCTTACAATTGAAAAAAAACAAAATATGAGAATGAGGATAATATATTAATTTATTAATGAAAAAAGTGATAGGACATATAATAATGGCCTAGTATATGACGATGAAAGGGAGAATTGCAAACCAATGTCATTTTAAAATGCTAATAAATTATGCTCTAAGTGGTGTGTTTTCTTTTATTTTTACTTTATGTTTGGATTTTGTAGTGTAAAACTTATGACACAAATTAAAAATATAAAATAAAAGGGGCATAGTTATTAATGTTCAAAAAATAGCATTCCTCAAAATTCCCTGAAAATGTAGCAAAGATTAAATTTGGGAGATTTTGAGGAATGTCCTTTTTTTTTTACCACAATGATAATCGATACCCCATGTGTGTTGTACTTTTAATTTTGAGAATTTTAAGAAAATAGCCACTGTTTATAAAATATTTTTAAAAAATAGCCAACAGTTTCAAAAAAATTTAAAAACTAGCACTGTCAGAAATTTTTGACAGTAATTTTATGTGTAAATTTGATATTGTCATATATTTCTTAGAGTAATTTTGGCTAGTTTTTAAATTTTTTGAAACAGTGACTATTTTTTAAAAACACACAGTCTAAAATGACTATTTACTTAACTGTCCTTTTAATTTATACCACAAATTTTATACTACAAATATTAAGTGTAAACAAAAAAAAATACATCACTTGAGCATAAATTATTAATTGGTACTGATAATAACTTTGTTTTGCAATAATCCCATTAGAAAGTTCAAAGTTTCTCCTAGAACAATAATCTATGTCTCTAACGACAACTAAAGTGTCCCAAAAATGAAAGGCCTATCAGTAAGATAATGGACACGATTTCTGGGCTGGCTCCTTTGTACCAGACCCAAAATGAAAGCATAGCCCCAAACGTTTTGTACGAATTAACTCGTGTAATTTAGTACAGGGGTTTTGATTATTATTTTTTCTTTCTAAAAGAATTACAAAAAATGTCATTCTTAATATCATTTAATAATTTATGTCTTAAGTAGTTCACTTTATTTGTTTCATATTTTATATTTTGTAATATAAAATTTTAGCCATAAATTAAAAGTGCAATACAAATGAGATATATATTATCAATGTGCCAAAAGAGGGGCATTCTTCAAAATTCTCTTTCTTTTACACATTAATAATTTATAATCCGTTTGTATTATACTTTTAAGAGTCAGTTAGGTAAATAAGCATTTTGGACTGTGTGTTTTTAAAAAATAGCCACAGTTTCAAAAAATTTAAAAACTAGCCATTAAATTGTAAGAAATTTATGACAATAACAAAAATATACATAAAAAACTGTCAGAATTTCCTGACACAAGGCAAAAATTTTGTAAAAAATTTCTTATATGGTTCGTTTTTTAATTTTTTGAAACTGTGACTATTTTTTAAAATCATTTTGTAAACAGATACTATTTTCTTAAAATTTCATAATTTTAATTTATATTCTAACTTTTATACTATATTATAGAGTAAAAATTAAGAGGGTACACCATTTAAAGCATAAATTTAATACATAAATCATTAAATGACATTGAGTGCGACTATTTTGTGAAATTGCCCCTTTAGAATAGTGCCACCTTTGAAAGAAATGTTTAGATGCATTCATATTATTTTGAGTTCATCTTTGCATCTTATGCCACTTTTAAACGAAACAAAAGTGGCATTAGATACAAATTTAAGTCTAAACTAACATTAGACGCAAATAATAATTAAACAATATCATTTTAAGTGCCACTTAATAATCAATATCCTGTTTTTTTTTTTATGCGAAGAATCTATGCCTCAAGTTGTGTGCTCTTTTTGTTTATATGTTTCTAGTGTAAAATTTGAAATATAAATTAAAAATACAATATAAAAAAGATATAAATTATTAATATATATATAAAAAAAAAAAGCATTCTTTAAAATCTCCCTAATTTAAACGGCGGCCTTCCATCAATTTTTTTTTTTTCAATTAATAACTTATGTATCGTTGAGAGTTTTCAGTTTTCACTTTTGACGTTGGAATTGCACCAACGTGTCATTTGGATGGTATTGGTAGGTCCAGTTGCCAATAATTTCGGGGAAGCTTACCCTTCGACCGAAGTTCTTTGATCGGGAAATTACCCGCTTTTCATTTTTTTATTTTTACCGGAATTTCTCCCTGTTCCTGTTCCTGTTCCCGACGGAAGTTCTTTGGCAGTGGTGGTGCCTCTTGAAACTACTTGTCTTCAATCTAATCAAAGCAATACCACTCTCTCTCTCTCTCTCTATATATATATATATGTTGTAGCAAGCAATAAGGCCTGTCTCAAACAAATAAAATAAATAAATAAATAAAATGTTGTTTACCATCATCATCTTTCTCGAAGACTCGAACTCTTCATCAATCAAAATCTCCGAGGACCGGCAATTCCATGTTTTCATAGACCGATCAATCGAATGATTAGGGCGAGAATAAGAAACGGACCTGTGACTGTGACTGTGACTAAGAAGAAACGAACCTGTGAATGATTAGGGGTTAGGGCCAGAAGAAGACGAGGAACGGCCATCCGGGTATTGACCGGGGAATATATATATATATATATATATATATATATAGTATTTGCATATCTAGCTAGCTAGATATAGGAATAGGAAGTTCTAAATTTTAATGAATATGGGTCATAATCTTTATTATGTCATCTCATGATATGAATAATCACAGTCAGTTAGATTTATTATTTTAAAATTCAAAAAGTAGATCTTATAGTTTATAATTGTTCATCGTATGACAATGTCGTGCTAACATCATATAACGTTTCTTAAAATTTAAACAAGGATCAATTTTATTCTTTTTTCTTAGATCTTTTAGAATGTATGAGATATGAGATTCTTCGAATCATCGATCAAGTTCTCAGGCCAATTTAGATATGGAGCCAAGAGGACTTAAGTTGTAGTTTTTTCTACTGTGAGTTAGAGAAATAATGCAATGTTGTATTTTACTTCAAGATAACCTAGATTTGTTGTTAATTAGAAATGGATAACAAGGAAATATGTAAATTATCATAAACATGATTTGTATTTATTACATTTAAATACCAAGTCAAGAATTCAATACCTTTTATATATTTTGCTAAATTTTTTAAATATTGTCCTTTTATTGAAATTAAGCGTTGAAAATAGCTAGCTATTCAAAGCAGTTTTCAATCATTGAAAATAGCTAGCTATTCAAAGCAGTTTTCAATCATTGTATCAAGCATTGAAAGGATGACGTGTCATAAATTATAATATTAGCACCAATAGAATGACAGAGATGTAATGTAAATTGTGTGTATAATGTACATAGTTAAACATAGATTTGATAAGTATTAAGTACTTGTAAATAATTAGCTGCATTATTTCTCTATTATTAATTGGTTTTTTCTCTATAATCTATGTTAATTTATTAATTCCAACTTAAATTTACGAGAGAGAGAGAGAGAGAGAGATTTATAATATGTGCGATCATGCATTCGAACTCATATTTATATAATCTCATTCGCATCATCAAAATTAAATATGAGTAATGATGTGGATAATGAAGCTTTGCATATCAGCATATGATCAGTAATGGTTGGGTTTAATTTCTTCATATTCTAGCCTGCAGATTCTGTTTTTTTTTTTTTTTTCCTTTCTAGATTTTCAATTTTGTCTTTCTTTCAATTTCAAATTCATATTACAATTATTATTGCGATTACAATTGTGATTCTCATCGCCAATCAAACATTACCTAAGTGTTAATAGACATTCAAATAAGCCAAATCTCTGCCCTAGTTTCTTCGTCATTACATATGTGCTTATAGACTTTTCTAAATGCTAAATGAAACCAAGATAGGATTTTAAGAACAGACATTTTAATTGGTTATTAAATCTGTTGAAATGTCATCTTTGAACACGTTTTCCATTTATTTGTCTTTGCTTTTCAAAACTTAATTTAGTTGCCGTCTAGGTCAAGGACAAAGAACATCTAAAATGCACATGTATATATATAAATGCATTTGACAATCACCCTGAGATTTACATACATATGTATGGATGTGTTAATATGCGACTCATTTAAAATAAGAATTCAAATATCGACATTTGACAGAGATACCCAAAAAGAAAAAAAAAAAAAAAGGTAATAGTCTTGTTAGTTACAACAATAGGTTGTTGATCAATTGGAGGAATATTTTATCTTTCGTGGAACTTTTGCCAACAGCAGTTTAACTAATTAGTGACCGAAAGAGATTGCTTTTGCATAGCGGAAACACTATAATCAGAGATCTTTTGCATGTTAGGTACCTAATTAGTTTGAATATTAGTAGCATCATTAACAAAATAATAATAATAATAATAAAGTTATCTTAGCTTGAAAGCAACCACGTTCAAAATATTAACACTTTTTTCTTCTTTAATGTTTAATAGTGGAAAGTAGTAGAATATCCAAATTTAACGACGGTCGGTGGGTCCAATAAGGTAGAAAGCAAGTGAAAATTATTGGCCTACCTTCTCAATATTCACGAGCCATGAGCTGCTTTTGCTACACAAAAATGTGACATTTTATTTATTTTTCATTTCATCATAAGTGCTTTCATGACAAGTGCAAAGTTGTCTATTCTTGTTGCTGAATTTGAGGTTTGAAATGGAACTAAAACTTTATTATGAATATGAACTAAACCATGCCTCTCATTTGGTTTATTTTACAAGCTCTTCTTATTACTTGATTAACCTTCTCTCAATTATTTGAATATAATAGATTGCAATATTAATTAGAAATCAGACCTTTTTATTTTATTTTGAGGGGAAGTAAACCTTTTATTTAAAGTGATCATGATGGTGGTCAACTAAATTTTGACAATTCAAAAGATTCATATCTATTAATAAAAACATACAAGGACTAGCTAGCTATCATGCAAAAACCGTCTCTCTTTTTTTCACTCTTTATTTATTTGTATTTTTCTCAAAATCAATTTCTATCAATTTTCATTATTCTTTTTGGAACATAAGCGCAAATATGTGTGCGCGTTTGTGTATGTAAACTAATAATTCTAGAGTTGAAGGTAATTTTGTCAGTCGACTGAAATTTAGCTATCAACATCCTCTTTTATGTTAAAGTTTGAATAATATATAATGAGTGTTAATGTAATTTTTGTGTTCATCAATTGGCGGCGACATTCACATAATCTTAAATGGGGAAATCTATACAATTCCGAGATAATCAAAGAATTGAAACTTATAGAATTGACAGAATAAAGGATTGAACCTTATACGATTGGTAATGTGATGTTGTTTGAAAGACAACATTCTTTGTGCAAAAACTTGATCATTAAGTTAGAATTGATGTCTTGTTTGAAACCAAATTTGTATTCAATAGAGTTTGAGAGAGATTTCCATTCAAAAATTGAAACATGAAAGCAAGCCGACAAAGACAAGGCACCAAATTCAGAATTGGGTAATAAATTAGGATTAGGTGATCCTTCCAAACCATCCATTAGAGTTGAATACACATCACGGTTACCATTTCATTTTCATTTGGATTTTAAGTTCAAATTTGAAATATTGGAGTTCATACATAGCCGTTTCATTTCATTTTTTTTATTTTATTTTTACCATCAGATCCCAATTGCACTAACTGAAGTTTTTTTTTTTTTTTTTAGATCACTAGTTTTAGTTATCATATTCATTAATAAATTTCAATGACCAAGTACATAACAGTCATGATTCGTGTGATTAGTTCTTAGGGGACATATCATCCTATATCCTAGATCGATTTACGGCTTGTAAATTGCAATAAGCCAAGAAAGAGTTCCCTTTTGAAGAAAAAAAAAAAAAAAAGAGTGAAACAAGAATGACAAAATCAAAGGACCCAAGTCCAACAACAGTATAGGGAAAAAGAAGAGATACTAGAGTTATATCAAATGATGTATTTATTGAGAGTTTTAATTGATGAGTGTGGTTTATACAATTATACTTTAT
This sequence comes from Boehmeria nivea var. tenacissima, assembly GCA_018132145.1. NCBI lineage: Eukaryota > Viridiplantae > Streptophyta > Magnoliopsida > Rosales > Urticaceae > Boehmeria > Boehmeria nivea. The sequence goes on along the minus strand of CM030878.1, from coordinate 20,360,812 downwards.
ATAATAAATCATGTATAATACTATCAAAATTTAACAACTCAAAAATCATTGCTATAAACACTTCTTTGTTGTTGTTGTTGGTAATTTATATCATTTTCCAAGAATAAACAGAATAAGTAAAAAAAAAACATGTACTTTAATCAAAATTAGCAAAACTATGTTAGCAGCAGTGCAGAAACAACTGATTAAACGTTGATCAAATAAAGTAAAGGCAGAAACATTAATTAAGAAAAGAAAGAAAGAGGAAAATAAAACCGAACGCAGAGAGCTTTTATTTGGAGAGTGAATTAAGCATAAACAACGGCAAAGGAAATGAAGCAAAGCAAAGCAAAAGGCCAAACTGACAAAAACAGTGGTTAAGAAGACAGCAAAAGGTGGGGGCCCACACACAATAACTGACAGCTGTTTGGCACCAAAACCAAATGGGAATGGAATGGCCACTCTGTCATCACTCATCAATGTTGAGAGAAATATTATATATATAGTGAGACCACCCTCAAAACCCCTTGTAGTTATTCCTTCCTTCTTAAATCTCAAGTCTTTAAGTGTTAAACAACACAGCATAACATCTTCTAATCTCTCTCTCTCTCTCTCTCTATATATATATATATATATATATCTATCTATCTTCCATAAACACATATAGCAAGAGAAAATGGAGGCAATGAACAAGAGTGTGATTTTGGCAGTATTGATGGTTTTGATAGTGGGTTTGATCCACAAAGCAGAGGCTGCTGATGCTCCAGCTCCAGGCCCATCATCTGATGCCACTCTTTTCCTTCCATCTTTCATTGCTTCTCTAGCAGCTTTGGCTTTTGGCCTCTTCTTTTGAATTTATTTGACTTTACCACCACCACCATCATTTCCATTTCAGATCTTCTATTTATTTTCTTATTATTTGTCATTATGGCCTTATGGCTTGTTTGTAGTTTTTGCAGGAGTGTTGGGGTTGAGGTAGATATTCATATGGGAAATGGGTTGGGATTATTTCTGATTAATTTGGGGGGCATCAGAGAAGTATTTGGTTAATCGTTGCTAGTGATGTCGAGTTGGGATTTTGTATTGGGTGTGATATGATTGATGTGTGTGTAATGTATAAGATTCTTGTATATTAAGTTTCATTATTTTGTTTTTAATTTATAATGTTTGTGTAATTTTCTCTCTTGGTTTAGTGGGTATGTTGGTGGGGGGTGGGTAAGCAGTTTTTATAGGCTAATAAGGATTAAGGAGGGAGATTATTGGGAGGCATTTTCTAGTGTTGGATAGATGTTGGTGCCTTTGATCTATTCATTGTAATATCTTTCTTCTCTCATTGTATTTTGTGATCCATTTATTGCTGTAATAAAATTCCATTATTGTATTGTTTTTTCCCTTTCTGATTCTCAATTCACCTTCCTTATTTTTTTTTTTTCCTTTTAAAACTGCTCAATACCACTCAATTAATTATTTAATACTAGATTTCAATCACAGATCAATTTGCCGGAGAAATAATAAGTAGTGGAAAGGAAATGGCAAATTTGCAATTGTGTTGATGAAAGACTGTGATGAGCTGTTATTGCTTGGCAGATTCCAATAGGGCAATAGGGGACATGTGAATGTGATTGTAAATGTAATCATATAAAGAAGGCAGTAATTGTGGGCCTATTTTTCATTTCTGTGCCATGTGAACATCCACAAATAATTCTAAAAACAAAAGTTTTGCATTCTTCTCAATAATTTTATGATGCTTTACATGGCAACAATATCTAACAAAAAAAGGAATGGAATGTGAATTCATATTCTCATGGTTGGATGAAAAATATATTAAAATCGTTATTCTAATATAATACTCATTTTATTAAATACAAAATCAGTATTTTTTAATTTAATCTATAGAATATTTATTTTTTTTAATTCTCAAACTAATTAAATGCGTTAGTCTGATTCTTGTGTCAATTTCATTGATAAACCAAATACTACAATACGAATGATATTCTCATTCTCATTTCATTGTATTTTTTTTTCTTATATTTCTAATCTATTTCACCAAACTAAACGTGCCCTAAATATCAAGATATAAGAAATGGCTAAAATCATAGGGCAGGTCTAGTTTGTCATTATTGCTTTCATGGTTAGTCATGTTGATAGCCATCCTTTTTTTTTTTTTTAATTTTCTTCATCAATCTTAAAACATTGAAAATGAGTTACCTCTTGTTTTGGCATACACATTTCATTAATTCCATTCCATTCTATTTTTTCATTTTTTTCAACTTTCCTAATCCTTCAAACCATTCTATTTTTTTTCAACTATTTTTTTCAACTTTTCAAATCTCTATATAATATCTTTAAATCTCAATCATTCATACAATTTTGAAATTTGCAAAATCAAACCATTCTTACATCATTTTTCCAAATCATTTTCAAATCATTTTTTCCATATGGCCAAAACTGGCCACCCCAAACAAAGATTTAATAATTTGTGGTGTATAGACACTGCAAGTCTACAATAGTGAAGCCCTACAAAAAGTTTTGATACTTTTCTTAGATGCGTTGGTTGAAAGTTGAAACAGTATTATCCCTCCGCAATTTGGTTCTTGTTCAACTTCAAGTCTTCATTGCCATGTTCTTACAATACTATTAGGGCAATTCCTTAGCCAACAAGCAACTTTGGCTCATTTATATTTGTTTGAAGTTTGCAATGTGATTGTGTGGTTGTCACAGTCACTATTTGTGAATCTGATGGTAAAGGACTTTGTAATGGAATTACTATTCAGTGAAAGCTTTCCTCTCCTCATATTGGTAGGCAAAAGTTTTCAAATATCAATGAGATGAAAACAAGGACAGTAATGACAAAATCTGATATTGGGGCGAGCTTTGTTTGGCAAGTTTCCAAAAATTAGGAAGGTCCAAATTGAATAGTGATGTGAACTTGCGGACAAACATCACATGCTTTGATGAATTTAAACTTTAAAACAATGCAAGCTAGGACCCACAAGACCAAAATCCTGCTCAAAAGACAATAATACCCTTTTTATTTTTATTTTTATTTTTTTATGTTTGGCTCCGGAAAACCCATGGTACATTCTTGCATTTATTAGGCTTGGCAAAATTACAAAATGTTCCCATGCGTTTATTTATTTAAAAACAAAAATTAATGAACTTTTCCATTTCAAAAGATTCCTTTAAACTTGAAATTCTTCTCAATTTCCTCTCTAGAGTTTGCTTAGTGAGAGAAAAATGTAAAGTTAGTTGTCACAATTATCAAGCATTTTCACTTTCCATTGTATTTTAGACACGGATAAGTGGACTGGAGTGATTGCATCCATGTTCATGAATGCATCTTGATCTTGTGCCATTGTCCTAAACCAGAGGAATTTTTCCCCAAATGTTTATAAACAGTTTCAATTCCACCCGATATAATTTATAAATATGATATACATATAATATATTTTCAATTTATCAATAATTTTTATATAATTTTGTGCCTTCTCTAAATTAAAATCATAATCCTAGATGTATCCCTAATATATTTTCAATTTATCAATATATTTTTATATAATTTTGTAACCGATAAAGAGGGGAACTTCTTAATTGGGAAACTTTAAAAAAACTCACCGATGGGAAACAATTCTTATTGGTTATCAAAGAGAGTGCATAGTAGTTATTGTGTTTCTTAACGCACATAATCATTAAAAAAGAATTTCTTGCCCCTGCGAGTCTGCGATGAAACCCTCTTTCGATTCAATGGCATCAAAACATCGAACCCCCGGCGGCTTCTTCTTCTAACGACGACGAAGAAGATCTGTCCAAAGAAGAAGAAGAAAGACTCGACATTGACTTCCAAGACCCAACCTTCCAAGGCCGGAAAGAGTGGAGCTTCTATCGGAGGTTGTAAAAGGAGAGGAGATAGGAGAGCTGAGATGTTCACATGTTTTTCACCAACTTTGCTTGCGAGATTGGGTCCGATTTTCGCAGCAAAACACTTGTCCCCTTTGCCGTGGCTCTCTGACTCCAAGGCTATTTTCTTCAAGTTTTGCCCTTTCGGTAATTCTAATAATGATGATCATCAACATGATTCTTGGTGGCTTAGGTAATAATAAGCTATATATATAATCTGTCTTCATCGCATAAGAGCAACAATATGGTGTAATAATAAAGTTTCTGTGGACTTTGATCATATATAGATATGTATTAATATATGATTTTCTGATTATAGTGTGCTTGATTAATAAGAGAGTGATGGGAAATAGAAAGATATTGGAAATATTAATATGAGCCAACAATGGTGGTGGAGTCCCCGAATAGTAGAGTGTTACTCAAAATAAGTGAAAAAGAAGGAAGGAGGGCAACAATTTGTTGTTTTATCTCTGTTTGGGCCAACTATTTTGCCCATTCCATTCTATTTTTTGAGATAGAAAAAATAATTTGAAAATAGTTTGTAATGGTTTGAAAAAATAATATAAGAATGGTTTGATTTTACGAATTTTGATGTGGTACGAATGGTTAAGATTTAAAGATATTGTATAGGGATTTGGAAACTTAAAAAAAATAGTTGAAAAAAATAAAGAGAAATTATAGTGAATACTCAATTTTTAAAACTTAATGTAAGTTATTACCCAATCTTTTGAAAAATGTAACCAACTACCCAAAAGATGCAATTACTTACACAGTGGTAAGTGGTGGTAATTCACTTTGTTACCAAAAGCATGTGCAAGTAATTCACAAATTGACTAGAAACTCAATTACTTCAAAAGTTTGGGTATTTATTTTTATTGTTATATAAATTCTGGGTATTTGCCAACTTCACCCAAAAATAAAATAGAATGGAATAATTTAGAGGATTATAATAGGGTATTTCTGTCATGGGAACTGAAATAAAAACCCATTAATGGGAAATGATTTTGATTCGTATTGTTTGAAAGTGTACAATAATTAGTATGCATCTTACAACAGATGATTATTATTTTAAATAACATAAAAAAAACAAAAAGAGAAGAGTATATCATCTCTCCTCTCTAAACTTTTCTATTTTGCTGAGACGAAACAACTTTCCTTGTAAAAGGCAACAAACCAAACAACATTAAAAGTGTTATCCAATAGTCAAGAACTAGAACACAGACCAGAAACATCAAAGGACAAAAGAATAAAACAAAGCCAGTAATGAGGAAATAGTAGTCAGCAAATCACTAAACCAGTAAAGAGGTTTCCTGATAATTATAAAGCATTGCAACAGGAATTCTTCCTCAACACTTGTCGGCCAAACCTCTGAAGCACCGAGCGATGCAAAACACCCAGACAAAGGAGTTCTTTCTCAACAAAACCTGTCCTCGCCGACTACGACGAACCACGATGGAGCTTCGGCAATGGGGAGTTTCATCGGCCGAGACCAACTCGATCCCTAATCGTTGCAGCCTTTGGCTACAGATTCGACGATGGAGGAGAAAAAACGGAGGCCATCGTCGCGCACCTTATTATTTTCTCTCTTTTTTGTTTTTTTTATTCCTGTCCGAGATTTTCTTTCAAATTCAAACACGGCGTCATTATTTCCGATTCGAGCTTGGCAGCGCCATTATTGCTAACCATTTTCAACCTCCGACGGTCGGCTTACCATTTTGTCATCAGCGGCGGTGATGACGGTCGGCTTGTGAGTTGGAGTGTTGGACGGTGCCATCCGGAAAGAATTTTGGGTCTGAAGATTGTAATTTGTTTTTATGAAATTTTAAATAATAATTGAATGTGGTGATTGATTCATAAAAAGTGAGTTGAGGTTGGGTGTTGATGGGGTTGAAAAAGAAGAAAGAGGAAAAAGAACGGAGAAATTAAAAATTAAGAATAGTAATAAAAAGAAATTATCCTCTGCTATGCAAACACATTTATAATACATGCTAATTTAATTTCAGCCAATTATTCATCTCTCATTGGTATGTTTTTAAGCATGTCTCCCATGTAAGAAGTTGCGAAGAAAGTTAAAATAGAATGAAATAAAATGAGTAAAATGGTGTGTGTGTGTGTGTGGGTGTGGGTGTGGCTGTGTGTGTGGGTGTGGGTATGGGTGTGGAATGAGAGAGATTTGATAATAACTTCCCATCAGTGGGTTTCTTTAAAAGTTTCCCAACTAAGAAGTTCGCGATAAATTCTGGGCAATTTGGTTCGAGGTCCTCGGTGTTAGAATGGATGAATTAAGATGGACAAATACCTTTGAGTTTGGGGCCTGGTTTTTAGAACTTGGTGGGAAGACTGGAGGCGAAACGGTTCTAGCATCAGCATTGGTCATCCTAGATGTTATCTGAAAAACTAGAAATTTGGTAGACCGACAAGGACACACTTTGGACGTCTTCAAGGTGATACAACAGATCCGGGTTCTCAGTCAGCAGCATGCCAAGATCAGCCTCACAGACAGCCAGTCCAAAAACCACTCTCTCATGACCCTACAAGTCAAGCTGAATATGCTTAAGCCATGGACAGCCCCAGATGAATCATGGTGCCGAATTAAAGTAGATGCTTCTTTTAGGGATGGTTTAATGGGGGCAGCAGCAGTGACAATGAGTGATAGCCTCCCCACGATTATCCTTACTGAAGTCGGTCAAGCTACTTCGGCGTTAGAAGCGGAATTACTGGCATGTCATGTGGGCATCAAACTGGCATCATCTCTCACTTATCGATTTTCTCATTTTAGAATTGAGTCTGATTGTCTGATGGTGGTGGAGTCCTTACTGTCTAAGACTCCCCCTCCAGAATGGACATCCTGGTCATGTTTTTTCAATTTAGTTCATAGTTTTAAGTCAATGGAGTCTGTACACTTTTGTTGGATCCCTAGATCTTGCAATGAGGTGGCTGATTTAATCAGTAAGTGGGCACTCAATACAAACTCTACTGGAGTGTTTTCCTCTAATGAGTTGCCCCCACCGGTTTTTTCCATGTACTCAACCTCTTGATATTTTTGAATTTCAAGTTTATTTAGCAAAAAAAAAAAAAAAATTCTTAAGATTTAATGTTTTTGCTTAAAAAAAATTTGACAACAAAAGTATTTTATTTCCTCTATTTTTAAAAATTTGTTTTAAATTAAAAAAAATAGAAAACGAAAATTGATTTATCAAACACGTTTTAAAAATTTTGATAATAAAAACGAAAAATAGGAAATAAAAGTTTTATTAAACACACTAAGTTGTTTTCATCTTAACTCAACAACCACATGATTTAGAGAGAAAAAAAAAGTGTTTTCAAGCTTCTTCTAGACAACAAAATACGATAAATAATAGTGGATAACGCTAAATGATCATAATTATTGGCCAATTCTATTAAGTTTTGATTGGATATAATTAAAACAAGTGCATTGATTTGAGATGTGTATTCTATAATTAAATAAGTAAATGTCATATCTATTATGGATATTATTGCGGTTATGTAGTATCATTTTTTGCTTAATTTGAACTGAAAAACATGGTAATCAATAAGGAGAGGCAAAATAACATGGGATGCACTAATTGCTTGGTCCCATTCCTTACCAAGTTTTAGCTCATAACATGTCGATGTGTTTATCCTTTCAAATATGAAATATGCCAAATGAAGACACCAGGTTGTGATCTTGTCACACATGACATATCATGACAATAAAATTTGGCTTATGAGGCATTTTAGAAGTACTTTGATTATGCAGAACTTTCAGCCAAAGTCACTAGTTGTGTAAAAAAAAATAAAAATAAAAATTAGAACTTAATACAGAGTTTCCAAAAAAAAAAAAAAAAAACCTATTCAGTATCATTAATAGTAGCATTTTTGTAGGATTTTTTTTAGAAGAACTTATCCGGTGGATTTATTTTTTACTTCACTCTCTAGAAAAATAAATTTGACGATCTAAAATAATTATAAAAAAAAAAAAACCGCACTTGCGAATTCCCCTTTTCTTAGTTGTGTCCACTGTCCAATACTTGTTGCACTTATTGAGTAATGCTATGCGATCAGAAAATTTTCAATATTCTTCTGACGTCTCATATGGTCAAGCACTGGATGGCAAAGTAGGACAAAGGGCATACATGAAGGAGGTGGGTTGTTAAGTTCAGGGTTTAACCAACCATCAACGATAACTACTATTATCACCGGAATTAGAGGCCATACAAAACCATCAATGCTGAGACCAAAATATATTCTAAGAATAATTTAAGTCTAATCCTACGGTCTCCAAGCAAGAAAAATATCCCCCACCAAGAAATTTTATAATGATGTAAGTTTCTTTTAATACGTTCAATATACACCTTCAAAATCTACATTCACAACTAAATTAGATCTATCTCCTCGCAATTTCCTCTTCTTTTTTTTTTTTTTTTCCTACAAGGTCAAAAAAGATACCTAAATGTCACCGGCCGCTACATTACATGTACAATTCCTCGCGTATAGGCACATTGTACATAGAATTCTAAAGCAGACCCCTAAACCGGCTTATCAGGGCACATGTTCTTCCACAGGGAAAAATGACCATCTAAATGATTAGTGAATTCCTCTAGTTTTAAACCACATTCTGAGACTTCTCTGGATTCCGCAACAGCTCCTTATCAGCAAAATGAAGTAGGCGCCTCAGTCTCAAAACCATATCACAATGAAAAGGCAGGGCAGTTCGTCGTTCCAAGTATGCCGGGCTCACGGTCATCCATGAGAGGGCTTGGAGCTCTGCTGCGACAGACTCGAGAATCAAGTGGATCTCAATATCGAACTCCCTTGGTTCTAAACTTGAACTCCTTCCCCCTTTGTTTGTCAGACCTCTAATGACTTTATCTTGACCAAAGTTATTCCCTCCATAATAGTCAATAAGACCGATCGAAAGTGATGAAGGCCACTCCTCTTTCAAATTGTTCCTGCAATCTCTCCTCATAGATGGTACGGCTTTTGAAATCACAAAAGCAGTTGAAAGGGGAATTGCAGAACCTTTGCTGTGGAGGAGATGGGCTAGCGGGGGGGATTCTGCGGTGAGGCAGGTGGGGAGCTGGAGAGGTGTTGGAGGAAGGAAGCGCATGCTAGGTGACGGGATGAACACATATGACGCAGATATGGATCCAAGAGACTTCACAGGGGTAAATCCTTCAAGATACGCCGAGGCCCCTGAATATAGACCTCCTTGAGTTGCTCCTGAACAAAGACCGAACACTTCAATTTGACAAATTAACATGTTTTCAAAACAAGAGAGTTCAGCAATTTGTTGCAAACAAATGAATGCGGAATGTAATAAAGGATGGGAATAAAAGAAAATGGTGGCAGATAGCTACCAGGAGATGATGAATCAGCTTGAGAAACTAGATGCAAGGAATGATCGATTGAAACTGCCACAAAACTGATACTTTGCACCCACTGAAGGAGACCCTTTGAACTGTCAATCACAGTGTGTCCACTCATCATTTGCTTTCTGGCCGCAGGTTGTGCTATACTACCTTTCATAAAGCCAGAAGGTTTGGAGTGAGGACTATTATACAGAGGACTAGGTGAAGAGGGCAGATTTCTCTCATGAATTAATCTCATTTCTTGCTGCTGCTGCAAGGAAGACCCGTTACTGTTTGCAGGTATCCCATCAGACACGGATCGTCGCAATTGAAGGGGCCATTTTTTCACCTCAGATCCGCCTACTGAAATAATGGCTTTCTGCCACTCTGTTTGCAGTCAATGGAGAACAATGTCAAAATTGAGAAAAATAAAATCAAGGACGTTCCATATTCTATAATTCAATAGAATTGGCATTCAGTTTTTTATTTGTTTTCTGTAAGATATTTTATCTCTTGTAACCTTAACTTCCTTTCTATTGTTCCACCTATTGTTATTTCAGTCAATAAATATATATAGCTGCTTCAGACCATTCCAACACAAACGAGGAAAATATAAAAGATGGAGAACGATGAAACAAACGTCTTATCACCTTGGTATTCAAGTTCAAAGAAACTCCCAATGCGTGCAATCACAAAATCTCTGGGTCTGGCAACACCACTATCAGAAGAACAAGCCTGAAGTATCTGACAGCCTTGCTGCAGAACTTGAATGAAAAGGCATTCCAGGCCTTTTGTGTCCTGTCTACCGCTAATTCCACCAAAAGGAAATATTTGGCTGTCAAGCAATTCTCCTCTTGAATCTGTCCAGATGCACACTAGCCATCGCCAATCCTCAGTCCAGCCATAGCAACAATGTAGGCTAGGAGTCTTATCAACATCTGATCCGTCTATATGAGAATTTGATGAAGCGTCACCAATTCCCGACGAACTTGAACTATGCATATAGCCTCCACTATCATCCAACAATGACTTTGAAGATTCTGAAGACAAATTTCCAAAAGAAAAAGGTGTATGTCCATGTTCCAGAGAGCCGGGTTCTGCAAGAATAAAAAGTGGCTCAAACATGTAACGATTTTCATCTTGAAGGAAGAAGTCTCCCATTCTGCTAGGGTCACAGGCTAGTGCTCCAGCTCTTGTTTGCCATGAATTATCCCAGGTACCAGACCTCAAGCTAGAATCAATATCACCCTCTCTTGGAAGGGAATGCCGAGGACCTATGCAGTCTTTCCACATCCCAGATGAGGGTGATGACATTTGTGCCAAGACTGAATGGGATCTATTGGATAATGACGATGAGTTGACTACATCATTAGAAGATCCCCGAGCCATTCGACGAGCCTTGTTGTAAACAGTGAAAGCAATCTCCTTGAGAATTACAAGTTCACTGAGTGATGGACTTGTGACTCGGAAAATGGCATCAACCGTAACAATCTGCAGTACAACTTTTGGAACACTAAACCCTGAAAGCACTAGAGCATTTGATATTGACGCTTCATCCACAGCTGCAGAACAGCTTAACGCTTTTGCAACCTGACTGTGCAATATAGATCTCCTTTCTCTGTCTGATTGGAAAATAACTGATCCAACAGCAACAGAAGATTCAACAACAGTTTGCAAAATAGCAGTTGGCTCAGGAAAGGGGCATACTACATAAATGACCTGATTATACACAATTACACATCACAATGAAATCTTTAGCCATAGAACACACACACAAGCTAGTACAATGAAAATGGAAAAGAAAAGTTAGCCTACAACAATAATCAAACAATTAAAGTTCGCCACTTACCATACATGAACCGCTACTTCCTTCTTTGGCATTTGTGGACATATATGGACCAAGCTTCAAGGCTTTTAAAGCCTTTGAGAGAGACTTCAGGTAGCTCGTCAAATCCCAACCATTGGAAAGAGAGAGAAAATAGTCACTTATTGAGCCAACAAGAGATGCATTACCACTTTCTATCCTCATTGCTTGAGGGCAATCAAGCAACACAAATCCAGAAGATGAAGATTTCCCAGAGTCAATCTCCATTGGATTCCCAAAACTCTGAGGTAAATGAGTTCCCAGTTTGCACGTCTCATAAACTGGAGACAAAATGACAACCAAGGAAAATAGGACATAGTAAACAAGAAAGTAAATAGAGGGGCAGTTAAAGGGGCAATATAAATTCAACGAAAACTAGCTAAATGTCCATTTTTTTTTATTTTTATATTTATGTGGATTTGTGTGTTAATAATTATAGTACCACAAAGAACCAGTTTGTTTCCTTCAAGAATGAATTGTGTAATATTCTCTCTTAAATTACTAAGAACTGTTCCAGGAACTATATAAAGAAACTTTCTTCTTATGAAGGAGCGAATATAACGATATGTCAAACTATATTATTTTTGTTCAAACAGAATTATTTTTGCTCACCAGTTCCGAGTTGTTGAAAAAAATCAGAAACAGCTGACGTAAGAGGATCAATATCTGGACATACTACACTATAAGTAACCTGCATTAAATTATGAAAAATGTTGGAAAATGCAAGCAATTTCAAATACATATTTCGATAAGTACAGGGATGAATATAGATAAATCGAGTCTAACAGAAATAAACGTAGCCTCCACAAACTTACTGGTTTTTGTAGAGCATAAGGTTCAAAGGGAGCTTTTTCCCAGAGTTGCAGAGAGCTAGCTGATGTCTTGAGCCAATCATCCTGATACCTATTAAGAATTTCAGAATTCGAGCATACGAGATCACGTCAGAGTTAAAATACGAAGGTGCATGCCTTAATCTGGCAAAGTAGGTATTTCATCAGTTGCAGCTAAATGACTTATGGCAACATTTGCATAATGATTTTGAATATTCTGAAGTTTAGGTCTACCATCAAGCAGAAGAACAGCAATGTTATATTTTGTATCGACAATGCAGCTTAAGAATAAAGCATCAAAATTTATCTGGTGTCCAAACAATAAATAGCATGAGTTTTTGCTACAAAAACTACTTTGGAGAGAGAGAAAGAGAGAGTTTTCTTTCAGCTGTTTTTCTTTGATTTCATTGTTTTAAATCAACATTAAAAAGAAGGGTTTCGCCTTCAAAAAAAAAAGGAGGGTTTCCAAAAGTTCAATATTTCATGGGGAATTAACCAAAGCTCTAAACAGGAAACACAAACATAACGTGAACAACAGAACAGAACTACGGTGGAAGCAAGTACTTATCTTTGTGGTTAATTCTTCTTTTTTTTAATCAAGATTTTGTATCAATTAACCACAATGATATGATAAACCAAGAGATGGAAACATAATGCAGTTCTATGCAGTGAGAATTTATTGACAAAATTGGCTTTTCTTTCTTTTAACATGGCGGATGAACCTTTCCAAAAGGTCACATAAAGGCATTTTTATTCACAGTTTTATTCCAGATTCCATAAGCTAAATATAATTTTTCAACCAATTTGTTACTTGGACCAATAGCTTAAAGTTTTAAAAAGATTCTTATTAGTTAGTGTTTTATCAAGGCATAGTTCTCTATATAATCTCTTATCGTGGAGTTATGTCCTACATCCAAATGTGCAATTTAACTTGTTAGATGTTGATGCAGAAGTTTGAGCAGAACAAGTACCCAAGAAGTATAGAGGGCAACGGAATGGCAAAAAGTGTTGGTCTTAGCCGGAAGCAGGTTTGCTGATCTGTTTCAGAACCGCAGTTTTCTTGGTTTGATCTCCTTTGACATGTCTCATCCATTTTCGCTCCATCTGAAGCATAGCCACAATAACCGATGGTCAAACTGGTTGATACACTTTTTTTAAGACGATTTGGCATTTATCGATAATTAATGCATTAATTTTTCTCTACCTTTGAGGCCAGATTGTCCACCCTGGGATGGACTAATTGGCTCCCCAATAATAGATACTGCAGTAGAGCTTGACGAATCTCTACCTTCACTTATAGTCGATTCAGCAGAATATCCATCGCCAGTGCTTCCTGCTTCCCCTGATTGATTTCGCCCTTTGCACCAATCAGTGATAGACAATGGTCCATCCAGGGCATCAAATGCGGACTTTAAGGCTGATTTTATGTCCGACTGCAGCAAACTTATCACGGAAGAAGCATAAACCTGGAAAACAAAGTAAAACCTTCTGCCTTTATCATAATAATCCAGCTTAAATGTCTCGGACTATAAGCATAATGAGAACTAGTACATAGAAGGAAGTACATTGATTTGATAGAAGGTCATTACATACAAATGTTAAAGGTTCTTCAAACCTATCAAAGACCTTGTTTAAGCAGGGGTACACATTCCTTTGAAATTCATCAACTTATGCACTATAATATCCATCTACGTTCCGAATTATTACTATAGTTCTAGATGCTCTAGTACTATCTTTTTCAGGGGCATGCATTATGATTTATCATCAACGTGATATGGACACAAGCTTAAGATACAACACAGAGAACCAAAAGAAATGGTCCTTACAGAGTGCAAAAGAAAGTGTCACATGGAAAGCGGACTTACATCAGCAGAAAGTGGATCAGTTAACTCCACTCCAGCAATGTCCAAAGAATGACAAGAAGCCAAAGCTCCTCCACAACCTGCATGAACCATAGAAGGTCCACAAGAGAATCCCTTCCTCCATTGCTCCTGTAGTGCAAGCAAACTGAAAGGTCCATCTCCGCAATCGGAATCAAGAGCGAGATCAACAAAGGAAGTAGCTTGTTGGACCAGTAGTGTCATCCCATCAAGCAGCTCCTGAAGTGGTTGTCTTTGCCCATATGAAAGCATGCTTTCCTCATTGAAAGCATTATGAGACATAGATGGGCTAACTTCCATACTGTTTGGATTTTGGGGTTTTGCTACTCTAGGAACACTAACTGAGCGCCAAACACCAACAGGAGCATTGAGATGTCCATCCAGCAGTCCTCCGTCAATATCACCAGCTATTCTAACTGGTATTGATTCTTTCTTCTTCACCTCATATTTGTCAGATAAATTGTCTGTCATACCACTCGGGTCACTGGAATGCTGATTTAAAATAGTGCTTGGAGATATTCTAGTCAAACCTGCCGACATAGGGCTACTTGAAGATAATAGGGTATGTCGGATCCTACACATTGAAGCTTGGAACATAATGCACTCAACTTCAGTCGCGAGCAAAGTTTTCGAAGACAGCGAAACGTTAACTGGATCAAACATGCCATCAGTAATTTTCCTCTGGCTAGATTTAATAGCATTTACAGAATTGGGGTTTGACAATGTTGATGTAACACCATCACATGTTACGATACTGTTATTAGAAGATCTATCATGTTGGTCTTTTACACTCTCAACAACAGTGTAACAGTTCTTTGCCTGGAGAGTAGCACTAGAACCTTGTTTTGCAGAGCAGGTTTTTGAATTCATGATCATGCCAGTCGTCTCGTCAGATCCATCAAGACAAGGAGAACTAGGTGGTGTTGCACCATATACGTAATTGTTAGAACTCGAACTCGAGCATTCCACTTTTCGAGATTTTGGAAAGTATGGGCTTCGAAAGATAGACGAAGATAACTCACTCGTTACAGCTTCAACTGCTCCAAACTCAGAAGCAAATGTCATCAGAGCCTCAGCTTTTATAATATGATCAAACTCACTAATAGAAGATGCTAAAGGATGGTTCCCTAAACCCAATGAGGAGGCATTTACAGCTCCTGGATTTTTGCTGAGAATCTCCTCATTAACTGCTGGAGGAGGCTGATTAAAGCTGTCAAAGGATGTAAAACCCTCAGTTGGAAGCAAATGATCTGGAACATCCATTATCCCAACTGGGCTGCTAAGTATATCTCCACAATCTGGTCCAGAAAACATAAGAGCCTGCGATTCTGCAGTTCCTGGGGGCTTTAAAAAAGAAAGTAACTATGTTCAGACGTCAAAGTAGTACAAAAAGCTTAAAAGTACATTGAAGGTGTCCTCCAGTCAATTTTGTTATATAGATTTACCATTTATAGTACACCACGGTGATAGTAATTGAAGAGATGAACCAATATGCAATTTCATTATCTCCTTTGCATAATAAATAAAGAAGACAACCGCTATGAAGATACAAGATTTAACAACAAATTCTAAAACATAACTGCAAATGACAGAGCTCACTACCAGTATAAAAGAAAAATTATAAGCAATTATACAGGATGACAATCTGGTAGTTGAAGACAAACAAATGGGAGAAGAAAAATCTAGAACCAAGGAGATTTCATATATTTTAAAAATTTACACCACCTAATGAGCCATTATTATATATATATATAAAAGAGTTACCTCTCCAAAGGGTAAAACGTCACTTTCGAAGAAGTCTCCAAAATCTCCAAATTCATCTAGAAGAGCTCGAATATCAGTACCGAATTCTCTGTCATCTTCATCCCAATCCCAAAAAGATCCAGTTCGCTCATTTGCAACTACTGTAATAGCAGAATTATTAACTTCTCCAGAGCCAAGATCGGACTTGTATGAATCTGCAATAGTAACATTGGTAGCTGCACCGATTTGAGCAAATGACTCTGTCATCTCTGCTCGTGGACGCTTGGAACCCTATTTAAGTACAGTTCAGTTATGCTTCTAAGTATAAAAATATACTTCTAAGTAAAAATCAATTAAATGAATTAGGTCACAAACTTTGGATTCAAAACTAAGGGTGAAGTCGGGAAATACCCAAAGTTTATACAACAATAAAATAAATACCCAAGTTTTCAAAATAATTGAGTAACTAGCCAATTCATTAATTACTTGCACATGATTTTGACCGCTAAGTCAATTACCACTATGTAGCACTATGTAGATCACTTGGTTATTTTGTTATATTTTTCAAAAGATTGGATATTTATTTAAACTAGGTGTTAAAAATTGGGTATTTACCATCAGTTATTCACAGTTAGCCAGCTTCAACCAACTAGTATAAGCAAGATTAAGGGAAAGTAAACAAGGATTTGAAAACGAAAACAAAAGAAGAAAAAGCAGTTCCTAACATGGTAGAATCTAGAAGCAGTAACAAGCAGTTATTCAGCCATCAATGACCCCAGAGCTTATCAGAAGTTTCTTATCTTATTTAACTCGGGATGATATCAACAAAACTTCACAATAAGCCATAAGGTGATCTTGTCGATAACAGAAGTTACTTCGTGAATTAGCTAAATGAAATACCAATCTAGGGAAATCATTCTCCAGCTGATTATTAGATGATAAACCAGCCTGTCTACATGTCAACGAATCAGCATCTGCCTCGAGTTCACTGGCTCCTGTGTTCATCTTGTAATCACTATCACTGGAGCTGCTGCTTAAGCTACTAATGCTGCTACTATTACTGTCGCTGCTACTGTTATAACCGTGCTGTGAGCATCTATTATATGTTTCACTCAATCCTTCCAAAAAATCTACATTGTCAGCACTGCATGAACCAGGACAAACAACAATAGAAATAAGAAAATTGATCAACTTTAGCAGTGCAACTTTAAATATTAATGGTAGTTTGGGTGTTTGACGACGATGCAATGATAACAAAATAAGTAGTACTAAAGTTAAAATAGAAATAACTGGCATGTTCAAAGAATATATTACTAACAGTCAGATCAGTGGCTTATTCAAAATAAATTTTATTGATAGCCCCAAAAGGAATGGTCAAAAGAAAGAGCAGCAACATGAGATTAGAAGAAAAGTGCTAGAAGACTCACTGAAACCGGAGAGGTAAACCAAATAAGAACAGAAAAAAAATAAATAAATAAAAACAACAACAGAAGCAACACAGAGATAAGTGAACTAACCAATGCATAAAGAAAGCTGAACCGTGTAATGAGGGTCCTATCCAGTTTTGAAGCCAAAATCTGAAACACATTGTCTCAATTCAGGAACCATACAGGCAATATTTTTAGGATATTTTTTTACTACTGGTATACAGGAAGCTAAGATAAAGGCTACAGAAGCTAGATAACATAATAAACTACTTACTTCACCTAAATCTTTAACAAAGTTTTCATATTACAAGTCATTTTGATGGATAGAATTGACACGTTTTTTTCAGCCAAAAAAGTATAGAAGTTTCCTTTACAAAAAGATAATAATAAATATCTTGCCGCAGTTTGAAATTCCACTAAATAATAATAATAATAATCTCAATTCACTTTGGGATTCCACCATAAAGTTTTTGAGGATTTATTTTTCATGATCATTAGAGATACAGCCTCTTAAGAGTGATAGAACGTAATACAATGTTACCACCAGCGCGCATTTCCAAAATTTCTTCGATGTATATGTAAATACAAAACAAGGACACTGCTGGATTAGTCCAACAGAAACAGACTTATTTGCATCGCATCCAACTAAGTTACATCTCATGTAAAAAAAAAATCAGCAATCTGAGAGAAACACCTTTCCAAAGAAGGCCAAGATAATTATAAGTACCTTATCAAAGAAGACCAAAATAACTACATGTACCTTTTTAAAGAAGATCTAGGAAACGATGTTTGCAAGACTGGGACAAACACTGCCTCTGGTGGATATAAAAATGTTTTTTCATAAACTGCTACATTATCTACAGCTCCCTTCTGATCGGCTCTTCCCAAAGCAGGAGACTCACTGACGTGATTCTTTGGTAGATTCCTGTTGGAATTTGAGATTGAATGCGGTTGCCCATTACCTCCAGATCTATGGCATCCAAGGGTAACTTCGACAAAGCAATGTTGGCCTCCCCGTTGACAACCAGAACCTCGAGAAACATAATTTGGAAGACCAATAAAACCATTTGAAGTCCTGAACTTGCTGGAACTGTTAGAAGAGAGCACAAAACGTGTAAGTGTTCTCTTTTTCATATCCAGGAGACAAAAGTCAAATCACATGAAACCAAACTGAAAGAGAAAGATCTACCTGAAATACAACTGCTTGACAAGATCATCGGAACAACATCTGGTAAGCCTGCCACGTATTCCATGTGGAGATACAATCACTGCAAAATTGTATGGAGTAAACTAATCAATACAAATGCCACAGCAGAAGCACTATTTAGAAGAATTTAAGAACCATGTTAATCCAATGTTTAATACTTGCACAGAAATGGGGAGAGAAACAAGGACAAAAGGAAGGGGGGAGGGAATTAGAAGGCATAAACCAAACCTGGAAGTCTGCAACTAGAATTCTTTGAAGATTGCTTTGATACTCTCTCCAAGTCAACACTTGAAAGTCCCCGTATATGCCTACAAACAGACCGAAAAAAAAAAGAATTTAAAATGGACAGTAAAAAACTCTTTCAAGCAAAATATGAGGTTTGAAGTCTCCGTACTTTGAGGATATGATAGCATGCACAAAAATTCCCTCCTCGGTGGCAGCAAATATGAATTCTATTGTAGGCTGACCTCTCCTACAAAACACCATCAACATAGAGAGGACACTAAATTATTTACTAAAGTAAAAAAACGCATACAACATAAGGAGGGCAAGCAGTACTCAACCAACAAAGGAACGTGTCAAAACACACCAATCGAAATTGAATACTAGATAAGAGGCAATTCCTAAACTCCTTCAAAGAAAGCACTCATAAAGAAACCACGAGTCTACTTCTATCCACAAACAACCTTGGTGAAGAAGAGGAAGTTCAGAATTAATGTTGGACACAATTTGGTGTTAGAAGTAGATTAAGCAATAAGAAGGTAACAAGAATGATATATTTTATAGCATCACTGAGGTAGAACTGTTGGAATGACTACTTTTTCACACCATATAAAACATCTGGTTGCATTCTATAAACCAAGATGATATTAGTACTGAAATCATGACCAACACTGGCTCGCCATCAGTACAGGTAGTAATATACTTCATTTAGTAATGACAACACCAATCATTATTGCCAGTAATTAATAAACACACCTGAAAATTTCATCACTTTGAGATGGACGGAATTTTGAGAATACATCTCCAAATCTCATATAGCAGAGTCCAAAAAGTGCTCTGTCAATTCAAGGATGAAAAAGTCAAGTTATGGCCATGATAAATTTTATTTGAGTTGTGAGAAATGAATGAGTAGCAACCTCTCAATGCAATTCCTTAAAGCCTGAGAGAGAGCCGCTGCAACTTCTTCGGAGTCTCCAGGAGCCAACCAGAGTCCAAATTTAACAACTTCCTCCAAACAAATCAAAACATTGCAATACACAGAATGAATACATAATCAAAACTAGTGATAAAACTTGATAACAAGCAAGCAATCATATTCTGTGACATCGTTAATATTATTCATAGGATAGTAATGACAAGAATTGCAAAAATATAAATACATAAATAGTTAAAAATAAAAATTGGTCGGTACCTCTTAGTCGTGATACAGCAGCTTGGGCAGACTCAAGAACAGATGTATGATGTCCGGGAAGAAAAAGCCATAGCTTGATTTTCTCATCTGTGTAATTTTGTGTGTGACCAAAGTCAGAGAACCAAAGATTGATGACTACAGTGACTACAGTCCAGACTACAACATAAAAACTTTCATATCATTGCATTCCTTATCTCTCGTATCCCGTACTGTAGACTAACATGTTAAAATGGATACAAATCTGACCCGGATTATGCAGACCCTGAGATGGATCCCAAGGCCCGACAAAAGAATTGGTCCATGCGCTGAGGAATCCTTGCTTCTGCAACTGCAGATGTGATGACAGCACCAATACTGTAGCAGCATCTTTCTGCTCTACTTTCACACTGAAAGAAATTGCAACGAGTCTAATTAGACTTCAGTGTTTCTAGCATGCAATAGAGATCATTTTCCTGATCATAATAAGTCTGAGTTACGTCACGATGTCAAACATGTAATAAAAATCATATTCCTGAATCACAAGCTGAGTTCAATCATTAAATTCCTATTAGAGTAACAAAGAAATTGCACAGGGAAATCCAACCTTTTATCAGGAAGAGAGATCCACTCTGAATCTTGGGGGAGAAACTGGAACCACGATATTTGATGAAGACCACCCTGTAAATTAGTTGTTTTCAAAATAAGATTGACAGTTCTATCAATTTCCAAAAGAAAACATATGTAGGAACGTTCAATCAATCAATCAGTCTTAACCAACTACTCTTTCTTTACGCAATGAGAAAACCAGCTGAACAAATTTCTTTAATCAAACAGGTCATGAGACAAGAGGAATCATACTTATGGTTTGATCCTAATTGGTTCGAGGTTCAATTCCTCACAACCACCTATCTAGTGAATTACGCTTGCTAAAACAATTTTCAAGTTCCGCTGAAGGGCTTTAGTTTAAAATCGAGCCACCACTGCTTAGACCCTCAAGAGGATTTGGGGGTTTATGGATTATTAGGAACAATAAACTATGCTAACATTACCAAGCCACTTCTTCCTTATCCTGGCCACTGCTTAGACTTTGGATAAACTAAAGCAATATCGAAAAAGAATTTTTTGCCATGATCAAATGATGAAGGTATGTATGACCATGCATAGCATTTTCAAACAAACACAATGAAGCACCATTCAAAATTAATCCTTTAAACTGTGGAAAACGCAATAATTAGACAAAACTGAAGAGACGTACGATTTTGAAAACGTTGGTCAACATCTCCTCGGAATCGAAAAGCTCTCGAGTCAAGCTTTCCCTCAAATCCTTCGAACCTTCAATTCGCGGAAGTCTTCAGGCATCTCTAAACCTGCGACAATTTCACAAACCCAAAAAAAAAAAAAAAATTGAAAAAACAAGGCTTGCTATTCAAACTTGGTTCCATGAAATATACCGAGACCATAACGTATCCAAGTAGTTGACAAGTGTAAACCCTAACAGAACGCCAAAGTATAATAGATACAGCGATCGAAAGGGTAAATTGAGAGCAGCGAATCCGAGGCGTAGAATATCCTTTCTTTCAAAAAAAAAAAAAAAAACAGTGCGATAAAAACTCTTTTACGCTTTTAAGTTTTCCTTTCCGCGATGGACTGATTTTTCTAAGTAACCAAACAGAGTGAAAGAAAAAATGATGAAATGAAGAAGAACCTGAGAGAAGCGCGTGTGCGAAGCTCGCTGCCGTTTAGCTGAAATATCGAATTTGGGGAATTTAGTATAAATTTTGAGGAAATAGAGAGAGAGAGAGAGAGAGAGAGAGCTTGGATGGATTCCCGGAGTGTGCGTGACGCTTTGATTGGATCAAATCACTCAATCCCAAGAGAATCAAATTTGATCAAATCTTATTTCACCTTTAATTAAACTCTCGCGTCTAATGACTAATTGATATTCTCATCTTTTATTTCCAAAATACAATGCCAACGTAAGTATTCTAGTAATTTCGGTGTTTTTTTTTTTTTTTTTTTGCTGGGAATTTCGGTGTTTTTTTTGTAAATTGATCGATTATCTAAATGGAAACTTCTTAATGGGAAACGTTTCAGAAAAGAGTAATTTACACCTATGGCCCCTGAATTTGTTGTGGTTTGATAAGTTGCCTTAAAACTAATTTCTTGACAATTTACAACCTGGACTTAGGTTTCATAATGCTTGTTTGGTAGACGGACTCAAACTCGTCACATCTGAACAAATTTGTCAATTTAAATAGTCGTTTAAAATTTGCTCAAAATTCATTCAAATTTTTAATCTTCAAATTTTACCATCTTAGATTCATTTTCAATAGTTCTTTTTTATTTGATATTTCAATCACTCTTTTCATAATACAATCACACATTTTTATATCTATCCAACTAACAATGCAAATAATATTTACAATTTAGATTATTTGAGCTAAATAATAATTAAACTGCCCAATTCAAATGAAAATGTTCATTTGCAACAATTTGAACTCGTTTCCCGAACGACACTTTAGCAAATTTGTCTAAATGATAATAGACGTTTAAAATTTAGAAGTAACTGAGAATGCAAATTGCCAAAAAAATAAAAAGTTTAGAGGAAATTTGTCAAAAATAAAATTTACACCTTAAAATGTATTATTAAATATGTTTTGTAATAAAATGATCATAGTCCCTAACCTATATAATTATATGTCAAATTGGTCCATCCGTTTATATTATGTCTATTTTTTATACGAAAAATCATCAAGTGACACGCATGTGGTCAATTAAATATAGATAAAGTTATAAATACACAACAAAATGTCCTTAATAATCCAAACAATTAAAATTTGGCAAAATAAAATTTCTAAAAATTTCATTGAGGCCCCAAATTAATGCATCTCTATCAGCAAATGCAATATTTTCCAAACTTGCATTACCATTAGTAAATGCATTTCTATAAAAAATTTCTTCTTTTTTTTTTTTAAGGAAATAACTTTCTTTTAACATTTCTTGTCAAAAATTAGTGAGAAACTGTAGTATACTAAACAGAAAACCACAATCTAGATATTCATACTGTATTCTTTATCTAAATTTATATTTTACTCACTAAGCTCATCGGTGCTTAAAGTTAGATCTTAAAAACATTTTTTTTCTTTAAAATTTGAAACACATTTTTTTCTTTTGAAAATCTGAAACTTCTATTTTTTTCTAAAAATTTGAAACAATTAGACTATGTTTGATAACTTTTTTATTTTTATAAACAAAAGTTTGGAAATGTTTTTACTATTTTGTTTTCAAAATTTTAAAAAACACAAAACATGTTTGGTAATCACAATTTATTACTTGTTTTTTTTAATACAAAATAAATAGAGAGTGAAAAGATAAAAAAACGTAAAGACAAAATATAAGAAGAGTGTAGAATTGAGAAACACACAAAAAATTTCGTAAGATTTGATGTTTTTGTTTAAACAAATTTTGATAATAAGAATTTTTTGTTTCCTTTATTTTTGAAAATTTATTTTCAATTTTAAAAAATAGAAAATGAAAACAATTTACCAAACGAGTTTTTAAAAATTTTGATTAATTTTTTTTACAAAAAAAAAAATATTATCAAACACACCCTTTGCTCACCAACACCAAACATTCAATCTTTTCACACGTGCCCTTTTCAACAAACATCAATGAACCACGTCAACCTCAATGAACAACACCAGATCAGAGATACAAAAGACTAATGCAACAAAGGAAGAAACTTTTTTTGCCGCTCAAACGAATCTCGTTAGACGCACATGGCGAGGGATACCAAGGGGGCAGAAGTGGTGTCACTGAGGAAGAAAAGAATCCGTAAGCCATTATGTGGAAGTAGTTGAGGTTCTTTCGGATCTGGAAATAGGAGTTGTATAAGGACTTTGGGCTTCAAAGGCACAACGATCAAGAGCTAATTTTCGAGGCGGCATTACCCGTGGTCTTTGTGGACGAAGCTAAAGATCTGCAAGATGAATGCTTGGAACGTGGAGGTCGCGATTGGTGACAGCAAAGTAGCGCAGTCTGAAGTTGCTATGAGCTACGAGTTCAAGATCTAGAGTATTGATGGAGACACCGTCGATGGTCGATTTATGCTGGTTTTGTATTGTTTTTTTTTTCTTTTTAATATACGTAGCTTGAGAAATTTTTTTTTTAAAGAAAGAATTGAGTGATAAAATTATGTATTGGGGTATTTTAGGGAATAAATGTAAAGTTATACCAATGTGACATGCACGTAGTAATTGTTGTTGTTAAATAAGGGCAAAATAATAATTTCACTCGTCAATGCCCACCTTTTTACCTTTAAAACTCGACAAATGTCCACATGTCATTAAAAAATACATGTAATTTAGAAGGAAGGACTGATTTAATACAATTTTATAGTTTAGAGATTGCGAATGAGATAGTTTTAAAGAGATTTTTAGTTAAATGACCTATTTTTAGCTTTAGTTTTAAAAAATTGACCTGAGTTTTCCAGGCCCATTCACATACATTCAGACTGCCAAAAATACCCATGTTCGTCTAAATTTTGTAACAAATATTGTTACATACTGTAATATTTTTTGTTACAATAGGTAACAACTTTTGATACACATATATAACAAAATATCTAATTTTTATTACACATTTGTTTGTTACGATTTGTATCAATATTTGTTACAACATCCGTAACAATATTTGTTACAGATTATAACAAAATTTGGGTGAAATATCTCATTTTTATCACACATTTGTTTATTACGATTTGTATCAATATTTGTTACATATCGTAATAAATATTGTTACAATCCGTAACAATATTTGTTACGGATTGTAATAAAATTTAGGCGAATAAGAATATTTTGGACAATCCAATATTGTTACGGATTGTAATAAAATTTAGGCGAATAAGAATATTTTGGACAATCCACATAGACTTGGGGCTAATAATTTAATTTTTTAATAATTAGAACATTTTTTTAAAAAATGTTATTTTAACATGTCATTTTGATAACGGGTCCTATTTTTAAATATAAGGATCAAAGTTAAACTGAAGAGATATTTTTAAAATTATTATTATTAATTTTTGGTTGCGCAGCATCTTGTGTTGTGTTGTGTTGTGTGAGGTGAAGTGTCGTTTTTGAGGCAGGGAGAGCAGAGTTGGAGTGTTGTGGGAGTACCAAACGGAATAGAAATCTCTCCCTCTCTCTCTCTTTCTCTCTACTCACAGCAGAAGAGAAGAGAAGAGAAGAGAAGAGAAGAGACACAAACACGAAATCCCATCAGATCTACTTCACCAGTCCAGTCTCGATCTGCTCGGAAATCGCCATGAAAGAGCCACCACCGTCGTCGTCGGCGGCGAGTTTGAGGCCGACGGAGCCGTTAGGGCAGAACCTGATAAAGCTGATAAGCAACCTCTGCTTCTCGGCCTTCGTTTTCACCGTCCTCATCTTCACCGTCATCGCCATAACCTACCAGCCTCCAGATCCATGGCTCGAGTCCGCTCCGGCTCTCACCAGGCTCTTCACCCAGACCGAGAACGCCACCTTTAAGAACGACGACTCCATCCTCCGGACCGGCGAGGATTTGATGGCCGTCGGAGTCGCGATCTCGCCGGCGCTGTCTCCGGCCTCGAACCCCATCACCGAGGTCTCCATCGACAAGGCCGAGACCCTGATCAACGCGTCGGCGATGCCCCGGCCGAGCTGCGAGGAAGTGGAGGCCGTCAATTGCTCCGATCCCCGGACTCTGATCGCGATCGAGAGGTTCAATCTTAGGGTTTTCAAGTCCATTGTGTTCCTGGACTACCAGGCTCCGGTCGCCGGCTCGAAGCCGGACGAGTGCGATGTCAGCTGGCGATTCCGCAACAAAAAGGAGAAGTCTTGGAGGAAGTACAGGGATTTCCGCAGGTTCCAGATCGGATTCGACGACGATTGCGCTTACAAAGTGGTTCACGCCGGTGGCTGGCATTCCGGCATCAATGCCCGTCGCTTCCGGGCCAGAATGGGCAATGGGGGCAACTCAACGAGGAATGTGGCTCCGCCGGTGGTCCGGGACGACGAGATAAACGATACGATTCCAAGCTTGGGGTCGGAGACGAGCTTCAGGAGAGGAAGGTACTTGTACTACTCTCGTGGTGGTGATTATTGTAAAGGAATGAATCAGTATCTGTGGAGTTTCTTGTGTGGTCTAGGCGAGGCAATGTACTTGAATAGGACTTTTGTTATGGATTTTAGTGTGTGTTTGGCTGCTACTTATAATCCTAGCAACAAAGATGAGGAGGGGAAAGATTTTCGATACTACTTCGATTTCGAGCATTTGAAAGAGGCTGTGTCTGTGGTCGAGGAGAGCGAGTTTTTGAGAGATTGGAAGAATTGGGATCGCGGGCACAAGAGGAAAATGCCGTTGAGGAAAGTTGAGACCCATAAGGTGAGTCCTATGCAGCTCAAGAAGGATAAGAGTACGATCATTTGGAGGCAATTCGATGCCCCGGAGCCCGAGAATTACTGGTACAGAGTGTGTGAGGGACAGGCTGCTAAGTACATTCAGAGGCCTTGGCATGCTTTGTGGAAATCTAAGAGGTTGATGAACATTGTCACAGAGATCAGTGGCCAAATGGACTGGGATTTCGATGCAGTTCACGTGGTCCGTGGAGAGAAGGCGCAGAACAAGGAGCTCTGGCCTCACTTGGGTCACGATACTTCGCCGGAAATGATCCTCGAGAAGCTCAAAGTGATGGTGAAGCCGTGGAGGAATCTCTACATAGCAACCAATGAGCCATTCTATAACTACTTTGACAAATTAAGGTCTCAATACAAGGTTCATTTGCTTGATGATTACAAGCATTTGTGGGGGAACCAGAGCGAGTGGTACAACGAGACGATGTCCCTGAACAATGGGCGGCCTGTCGAGTTTGATGGGTACATGAGAGTTGCTGTTGATACCGAGGTCCTATACCGCGCAAAGACACGAGTGGAAACATTCAATAACTTGACTACAGATTGCAAGGACGGAGTCAATACATGCTGACCAACCAGGTTGGAGATTCAGATTATTCCATTTATTGTTTTTCGCTCAATATTTGATTCAGTTACTGAATGATTATACTATCTGGGTTCTTCGGGCTTCAATCTGTTGTATTTTCTCGTTCGTCTTTTCGCCGCTTTAGAAATGGGCAATTCCCGTTGATCTCAAGAGAAGCCTGTTTGTACTATAGATACGAGATAGTTTGCCCGTTTACATCATTTTTTTTTTCTCATTTATTGACAGATCAGATGTTGATTATCTTGTGAAAGTTAATGTATTATTGTTTCTTGTCTCAAATTTTGTCCAAGCAATGCACAGCGTTATGTATTGTTTATTGAATTTGAATGAGATCGACGTTTTGTTGTTCTTGTCACAATCTCTTTGTATTGTTTATTCAATTGGAAGACAGCCCCAGCGTAACTGAATAATTAAGAGTTTTTGAAGTCAGTATTTCATTATTGAGCCAATTACTCAAAATGCCCAATTGAAACTCAAATTTTTCCCTGTACCGTAGCACTTTCATTTTGCATAATCTATGCCATAAGAGACACAAAAATACTGGTTTATCAAGACCTTCCTTGTTCATGAACAACAATAGCTCTAAATTGAATTAGCAAAAGAAATCTAATACGAATTTGCATTGTGGTTTTCTTCTACATTCCAGCTTTGAGTTGGTGCCACTTGATGATGCAGAGGCGTGTATTCCTACAGAAACACATGAACAGACTTCAATATACATAGTTAAGATAATCGACTACATATGTTTATAAAATGAACCAGCAATTTTCCATTGAAAGGCATAAAAATAATAATAATCAGCTCAAACCCAGTTGAAAGGTGTGAATGATCTACCTCTAGCTTGTTTATAAGCTCAGCAGAAGTAGTAGCAGTGACAACAATGGTCCTTGAAGATGGGTTGATAAATCCCTCTTCAACGCCTTTGTCAAAAAGCCCAAGCAAGCCATCATAATACCCGTCAATGTTCAACACACCCACCTGTTTAGTTAAAATGTCAATGTTTGGCTCTCAAGTTATGATCAAGAAAATATTAGAAGCTTTAAATTCCGGATCCACATTTGGGTGACAAGTCTTACTCGTCCCACAAATAAGACACATAAATATAATCAAACTTAAAGAACCCAGATTTATTTCACAACTACCTGGACTAAGTAACATTATAGTTTAAAATTGCAAAATCCATTAAACTTACTGGTTTGTCATGGATTCCAAGATGAGACCAGGCTATTATCTCGAGCAACTCTTCCATGGTTCCATACCCTCCTTCAAAACATCATCCAAAGTACCCAAAATTATATTTAATCACTAATATTGTCAAAAACACAACGCCATGAAACCTTCAATTCGCTAGCTAGAAAACTTGGGGTTCTTTTTTCCTGGATTTTATCTTTGTTGTTTAGTTTTCTGGTTTTAAAGCAAAACATTATTCATAATCATACCAGGCAGTGCAATGAAAGCATCAGCTCTGGAAGCCATCTCAGCCTTCCTTTCATGCATATTTGATACAATCATCACTTCTCCCACTGAATTTCCAGATATCTGTCAAAAAAAAAAAAATTCATGTCATCCTCGTTAATTTATGTGTAAATATGAACGAATATATGCGCGTAGATAGAGAAATTCATACCTCAACTGGAACAAGAGCTTTGGGGATAATCCTAGCCAATTAGTCAAAAAACAAACAATTAAATTAAAACCAAACAACTATATCATGAAGCTTATTGCTTGGATTTATTTATTTATTTTTTTTATAAAAAAAGGTGAGAATTTGTGTTTGCTTTAGTACCCAAGAACATGAGATCCACCATCATAAACTGTCTGTGAAACCAAACCCATAAGCCCAACACTTCCACCTCCATACACCAAATCTATCTTCCTCTTCACCTGCAAAGTTTCAATGCATTAACAATACACTTATATACAAACAAACATATATAAATATATATATATATATATGCATATTTAGGGCAGTGAGTACTAATTCTCTTCCAAGATCAAGAGCTGCATCACTGAATATCTCCTTGTTCCCTGAATTACTTCCACAATAGACACAAACCCTTCTGAACTTGCCCATCTTTTTTTTTTTTTTTTCGCTACTCTTCCAAAAAGAAAAGAAAAAACAGATCTCACTTATCCTGCACAACTCAAATTGCCTTTCTATGTATGGACTATTAATATGCAATGATGTGTATATATAGTGATCAGGATAAGTCAAAACACTCTCTGCACGACTTGGAATATATGTATATTGATGTTTCATGGCCCATTTATAGTGCCAATAATTCAAGCATGTAAGTAATATTGTATAGTCCTGTTCGACTCAAAGCTGGTTATGATTATTCTTTTCCTGTTTTTGTCAGCCATCAATCTTTATAGGGTTCACATATATCCCAGATTTGATCACCTTCGTGGAATGTGCTTATAGTTATTATATAATATCTCCTATATACTACATGGGCTGTCAGAATTTCAACTAATTATAGAGATTGATTTGTTTCCATTTTTAATGATTTTTGTAGATGATTTAACTTCTTAAAAAATATTTTTTCTGTAAATATTATTATCACTGAAAATGATTACAGAACCGCCCAACATTACAACAAAGAATATTGATCATTAAGCACGAGGGCTCACAGATTATATTTTAGACTAAAGACTAACCGCACCTATATTGTATAAAGCATTTTATGATGTAATATGCGTTCACTCAATTCTTGTGAATCATTAACACTTTAGTCCTCCATGCCATAATTATGTTCGACAATAATCAAATGTATTATTTAAATTTTTTGCCGTTTTTCTATAGTGTAAATGAGCTTTTGATCCTTCAAAGGAAAAGTATATAATTGAACTTTTGGGTGTAGATTGTAGGCGTGCATTACAAACTATAATTATAAGGTTGGTTCACCAGTTTTGATTGGACCACCAATTGATTCTTTGAAATGATTTCATACTCCAATTATGTTGCTATAATAGAAAACCAAAAGAAATAGGGGGGAAAAAAAAGGAAATACTAGCCTTACCAGTTGGTTTTTATCGTCTCCACATTCATTTCCAATTGTCAATTACCCTCAAATAAATATGATAGGACTCTGCTGGGATTAAATGAAAAAATGTGTGGTCTGTGCATATATATAAATATATTATAATTAATTTATTAAGAGGGTGGTTGTTGCTGAGCTATCAGTTCATTTGTTGGTTTTACTTGTTGCTTTCCTTGAAATGTTGTGATAAAAAGTAATGGCTGCTAAGCATTTAGGGCATATAAGATGACAAAACCAAAACCAATCAGTCATTTGATGACTCATTCACTTCACTTGACAGTGGCAAGTATGAAAATCTATTCCTTCTTAGCAGAGCTAAGACAAGACAAAGAAAAGGACAACTGTTGATGAAATCACCTCTTGTATTGACATTTTATTATTCTCATAATTTCTTTGTTGCATTTGAGACATGACATAAATGGAAGACAGTAAAGAGTTGGAGAAGATAGAAAAGAAGACTAGGATCAGAGTTCCTTCTTTGGCAAAATCATCAAAAGATTATCAAAGATCATGCTTTTTGTTTATTTCGTTCACCCAATTCAGACACTTTTGGTAACCTTTCTAATCGCATGAAAAGTGTGATGGATCAATCATTAACTGGCCACCCAATTGGCCAACAAAAGGTGGGAAATGCTTGACTTTCTTCTTCACTTTGCCAAAACAAAGAATCTCAAAACCCCAACACAGACAAAGCAAAAGGAATTGTTTTAACCATACATTGAATTTGCTCAATGTGAAATTGATATATCAGTAAAATGAGAATTCTTACACTGTGCAATTTCTGATAGAAGAAACAAGTGTAAAAGGTATTACATTTTTATATGATTCAAGATGTATAGAGCACTAAAGTCAATCTTCTAAGCTTTGAAACAATCTTCTAAACGCACAAACAGATTGCAAGAAATCACCGTGCTATGAAATGGTAGTCGATGAAAGACCGGATGAAGAATGGCGTGCCACGAATGACTCCACGAGTGGATTCACTAGATTGGGTGCTTCATCCTTCATCAACAAATATCGAAGACGAGTTAGAACTGTTGTAATTCATATCCCTAACTTCATAGTTATTATTTGCATATGTGACACACCTGAGGGCAGTGTCCAACATTTGGAAGCACAACAAAGTCTTCAACAGAATCGAAATTCTCAAAGGATCTTCCAAGTTCGACCGGTTCCCATGGATCTCTATCGCCCCATGCTATCATAACAGGACACTGCAAAAAGAAAGGCACAAAATAAGCCCATTAATGCCGAAAGCGTTTACGCAGTGCAAAATATAGTTGCCACTGGTCTGTTTTATGATACTGATTACGGACCTTAATCTGTGGAAGTAGTTCCTCTGGAAGAGGACCTCCCGAGTAACAAATAAACTCAAGAAACACGTCGACAGCGCCAGGCTCGAGTCCCGGACGAAGTATGCTTTGAACTAGTTCCTCTGTCACTTGGGAAGTATCGTGGTAGCACTGAAATGAAATCTTATCAGAACAAAAGCCAAAAAAGAAGATCATGAAACTTGGGAACATATGGTGTTTGTTCTGAGTTTCATCAAGCCTAAAGTTTTGGACCAACGACGACTTTTCTAAATTTGACCACGAAAACATACAAAGTAACTGAAGTCTTAAATGACGAGCCGACAATGTGGTTGTAAATTTACTATCTAAAGGGTTCAAAGTTGATAGTGGGTAAATACCTGGCAGAGGATATTCTTCACTGCTTCTGGCGTGGCTACGGACTTGAAAAAATATTGGCCCAAAGCAGTGTTTCTGCAAAAGCATGGGTATCCCGAATGTTAACATGACACAATATACGACTTTGAATACTTGGAGGGGACGAAGACGAAGACGATCCTTCCTTCCTTACCTGAGCAAACTCTGGAATGAACTGATTAATGGTCTTCCATACCAAGGCTGCTTTTTAATATGAAGCATTCTGAGAGAGATATTTAAAAGCACAACGCCTTTACAGATCTTTGGCTCCATAACTGCGGCCTGAAGACCAACAACTCCTACGAGAATTCCACAAAAAACATAGTGTAATATATATTCTTTTAATTATCATGTCAAAAGAAAAGACTAGTCTCTATAACTTTTCAACTGGATCAAAAGAAAGCAAAGCAAGTGTATACTCTAAAGTGACTGAGTATTCACACGGATAAAGAGTGAAATGAGCAACACAAATTATAACACTTTGGATTAAATGCCTCTGTGCTTTTCTTTCGAGAAATAAGTTTTGGAAGACATACATCTTAATACTTTTGAGTATATTTCAGCCTTACACCAGCGCCTATTAAGTGATAACCATGAAACCTCTCATCTAAAAGCAGGGCTATATATTCTCAAGGAACCAAAAACTACAAAGTAATCACCTCCAATAGAGTTGCAGATGAAGAATGCCTCGTCCTTCACCACTTCTTTACAGAAGTCGTTTAACTGCCTCGCCCATGTCTCGAATGTGTAGAACGAGGTGTCCCCAAATTGGCGAGGGTTTGGTTTGTCCGAGTATCCATAACCAATAAGATCAATAGAGTAAACCCTATGCGATTTTGCCAGAACCGGAATGTTTTTCCTCCAGTGATCACTATAATATTCCAAAAACATATCGAGTGTCAAGCATGAGTACTCATCAGCTCGACAAAACTAAGCATAAAAAAGACATGCGACATTAGTACTAATGTACTATCAGTGTTCAGTGTTGTATCTGACTTTCAAGCGAATCATAAAGCCTTCCATTGAAGCTTCACAAGCAAGCAAGCATATATACAGTAGCAAGAAAAGCAAATAAAAAAGGTGATGTTTATGTTATATAGGAAAATAGCAGGGTGAGCAATTTGTGCACATAATAATAATAATAATAATACCTAATTAGGCAATAAGTAGTCTGGTAATTAGTGAAGCAAAATGTGAGTGATTATGATTGTAGACGACCTGTTAGCTCCAAAACCATGAATCAATACTAATGCAGGTCCACTGGTCCCGCAACACTGGTACCGAATCGAGTAACCCCTCCACTTCCACACCCTACAACAACACAACGCGTTCGAGTTTAGCGACCGAAAAATTAACAACATATATATATATATCTAACTTTTGTAGCTGTTTCTACTCTCTAAGTAATACACAGCGAGCGGCAGATACAAAGGCTAAAAGGCAAAGAAATCTCTTGTTAATTATGTAACCAAAACACAAGAAGAGCGAAACGAAAGTGAAATGATCACCGCGTGTTAACTTGTAGCTCCTCCGAGGCATTGACGACAACAACGTTGCTGTGGGTGTCGTGGTTCCCAGCAACAGCGTGAGGACGAGTGAGAGTGAGACGACAGAGCACAGAAAGAGGAGTTGGAGTTGGGAAGGAATTGCTTCTGAAAGTCAGAGACGGTGAGACTGAGAGTATTGATGGCGTAGGCTTGTCGGACACAACAGAAAAGTGAGGTTTGGGAACGGGTGTGATTGCGATTGCCATCGAGACTGCTATGCAAGACTGACTATGCATTCATATCCAACTCACTCGTATCATAACCAACAGGTTTTCTTTATTGTTGATATAATGAGAATATATAATATATTTGTGTGTGTCTTTATTTATATGTTTCGTGATTGGGAATTCTCCACGTGGCTCGTTGCAAATTACAAGACATTCCTTTTTTATTTTGCTTCAAACATAAAGCCACTTGTCTCGTCCCTCGCTTATTAGTTTACGCAATGGAGATGGAACCACACTTTTATTTATGTTTGATTGGGCCAAAAGGTTTAAGAACTGTAATTCTATTGTATATTCAATTTCGTGACAAAATTTATTCTCATGCCGTATTTTACATTTAAATTTATAACATATATTATTATTGTATGTCATATCATTATTTTTATTATCAAATTATTGTGTTGTTATTATTATTTTTTTATATTTCTCATTTGTAAAAAAAAAAAAAGATAATTCGATCAAATTTGCTATTAAAAAATGACATGAACCGTAAATTTTTTTTAAAATAATATTTTTCAAAACAAGTAGAATTACAAAATTGACATTTTTAAAAATTTTTCCAATTTCTTTCAATTTTTAAATCACCTAAATTACTTATTTTTAAAATCCATTATTTATCTTAAATGTTTTCATTTGATATATCTCAAATAATGGGTGGAATCCTAACCATCCACTTTCACGTAACCTTATTTTTCTATCACCACAAAAACCACTCTATATATATATATATATATATATTTTTTTTTTTAAGTCAACTTTTTTTTTCATTAATTAAAGAAAAAAGGAAGAAACAAAATCAATTGAGAAGATTGGCGTCATCCAACCATATAACTTAGAGCTAGGTTAAATAGGATACATATATATACTAGTTTTTATTCACGAACTTTAATTTGTGTGTGTAGAGCGCAAATAAAGTTTTCAAGTATCTTATATAATTGGATCATGATATACCAAACTTAATTTCAATCGATTAAAGGTTAGTAAATTTATATAAAAGTATAACCAAAAGAACAGAAGAAATAAATAAAATTTGGATTGGAAAAGTTACCATAAAGTGAATGTTAAAAGATAAGAAAAAATAAATATTAAAAATGACGATATAAAAACTGAAGATCAAGATAAGAATCAAAGCCAAAATATTTATAAATGACATTAAATACATTTTTTTTTTACAAAAAGAACAATTTAAATAAGAAAAATATAACAGAAAAAATTACAAAGAAAAAAAATAACATGTATAATAGTTTTGTCATTTCAAATAATTGAGTAGTCAATTTTATCAATAAATTAAGACACATGGGCTCTTTCTACAATTTTTTTTAAACAAAAAAAAAAAAAACCCTAAAACTGAGAAAACGTAGAAAAAATCCTGATATTATTACGGTAAAAGTTGAGATCAAGATGAGGAATAAAAATAAGAAATATTCATAAATGACATCAAGTACACAAAAAAAAGTTTTGATAAAATAATATAATAGAGAAAAAATTTAAAGAAAAAATAACAATGTATATTTATGTTAAGACTTCAAAAAATTAAGGAATGAAATGAGTAAACAACTATTTTATGAATGATAATTTAAAAAAATAGCCAACGTTTCTATTAATTAAGAATTTAGTCATTTTCTGTACATAATAATGTATTCTTATATTTATGCCCTTAATTAATTTATGTACTAGTGTCTAATAACTTAATTTATGAAAACGTTGGTCCTTTTTTTAAGCTATAGACAAAAAAATGACCAAATTCCAAATACAATTGCAAATTAAAATTTAAATATAAAACTTTAATTAATCAACTAATTATATGTTATTCGGTAACAATGTGATTTGAATCTTATTATCATTTTTCTCCATGTGTGGTCTTTTTTTTTTTTTTTTGGAATGCATCCATGTTTGTCATTGAGGGGGTATCTTTATGTCGCTTTCATGCTATGGCTGCCGATTTAATAATATTACTGTCGCTTTCTAGTTTTTATGTCGTTTTGGTTGCAACCAGTCATTTTTCAATTTGTCACTAATGTCTAATGTCACCTCTTTCTTTAATCGTTTTCCAAAGGTGTTCTCTCTCTCTCTCTCTCTCTCTCTCTTTTTCATTCAGCTTTTCACCTTTCTGTCGTTTTCCTACATTTCTCTCAATTTTCATGCCGCTTTTCACATTTCTGTCGTTTTTCAAGTTTTCTGATAATGTCGTTTTCCTACTAATGTCTCTCTTAACGCAGTTTAGTGTCGTTTTTCAAGTTATATGTCGTTTTTCATTTCCACACATTTCCTTTTTTTTATTTTTACGTCGTTTCTTATATATTTCGTCTTCAATTTTATGTCGTTTTTAATATTTGTCGTTTTCTTATATATTTTGTTTCAGTTTTATGTCGTTTTTAATATTTTTATGTCGTTTTGATAAATGCATGTCGTTTCTGCATGTTGTTTTTATTAATACTGTCTTTTCCTATTGATACTGTCGTTTCCATATAATGACGTTATCCTACAAGTAATGTCAAATTCATAATTTTATGTCTTTTTGACTTGTTCATGTTTTTTTCCCCCTCACACTAGCTTCATTAATGTTGTTTTTCATCAACATCAACATCTGTTGTTTTACCTATTACCTGCCGCTTTTCATGTTCTCTGTCGTTTTCATTTTTCTGTCAATTTTCAAGATATTTGTCGTTTTTATTTGTCGTCGCTTTCCTCATAAGATGTCGTTTTTCCAAATTTTTGTCATTTTACATTTTCATGGGTTCACAAACCCTAAACCCTAGATTAAAAAATATATATATATAATCTCACATGGCTTTCTCTTTACCTGGTAAATATTGATGAACCTAACTCGATCAACAAAATTTTTTCCAAATCAATATTGAGAAATTATATATGGTATAAATAGTAAATATCTAATGTCAACACTTAATTTATATAAAATCTAACGTTTTGAAAATTATAAACCCTATAAATTAAGTTAGAATTTAAAAAATAATTAAACCTAATCATATATGATCAAATTACACCATTAATATACATCAAAGAACCAGATTTGGACATCGGTACCCTTATCTCAATACCACGTATCAATAAATTTTAAACATATATATAAAAGATCAATTTAATTCGAATCTTCCCACGTTATTTTGTTGCGAAAAATCTCTTATCCGCGTAATCCCAATATTTGAACCCGCCCAAAAAAAATAAAAAAATAAAAAAAAATAAAAGGCAAGATCATTCAACTTCTATTATTAATATCTAAATCCACTTAATTAAACACAATCAATCTTGTTTCCTAGCAGTTGCTCTATCTTATATCTGAATCTGATGATACAACATTTAGACGAAAACATGGTGGGATCAGCGAACGACGCACCAGCAGCGTTGAGATGCACAATCTCAGTTCTACTTAACACTTGTATTTTATTATTATTGAGTTAGTTCCAATTCCAAACGCCCACAACTACTTGGCTTTCTTCTTCAAATGTACGTGCATGCCCCACATCCACGCTCTATGCTCTCCATCTTCATCTTCATCTTCATCTTCATCTCTTCAATATATAACAGTCAATTCTTGATCAGACGCCGTTGCGCGTGCCTCTCAAATTCTGGATATTTGCCTACTTCACCCATAAACTTATTATACAAATAGTGACAGTCCATATATTTATAATATATAATATATTATAATAAAAATAGAAGTAAAGATATTAAAGATAAGAAATTCAGTAATATTTGAAGTAAATTTAATGATTTAAAAAATTTAAGGAATTAAATATGAATTTTTTAAAACAAATATTAGATAAATTTAAAGATTTTAAAATATTATTTTTAACTATAAGAAGGGAAAATCTAAAACATATAATATATATGGTAAGCTTTATAATTTTAACAATATCCATCTATATACATACAAACACGGCATGTAATTTGTGATTACTCTTTAAATTTCAGATGAAAATTTTTCAATTTTCTTGAATACGAGGAGATTGATACTTCTATATTATTGATATACTCTTTTCTATGTTACGGCGATTATAATTTTGACAAATTGTCTATTTAGGAGATATGGATTCATAATTTATTGGGAATTTGAAATTTTGAAGAGCCGGCAACTGTAACACATATATAGAAACGTACAATTGTCAAAGTGTATATAGAAAGGTTTTCTCTCTCGTATTTTTTTAAATCATTTTGAATACTTTGTGTGAAGCAGCGTAAAAATTAAGATATATTGATTTCAAGTTCTAATTCTTGAAGCTTATGTCTTAGAACGGTAGTTTATGCACTTACCAAACTTTGTATTCTTTGACTTTTGAGTTTTTGAATGTATGTTGTTTTTGTTAGGATTTCCGTTGTCAAATACATCCACCAATTTAATGCTCTCTTTTTTCTAAAGAATTTAATGCCTTCATTTGGTGTTACTAGAGTACGTACGTCAATTAATTCCAAACAATGTAATTTGAAAAAACAACTAATCTATAAAGATTGTCAAGCGGTTGTTCTAGACAGTGTCCTATGATAATAATGAACAACCACTATCAAGCGGTTATTTTAGAAAATCTTACGATAATAATGAACAACCACAAAATAATACAGTAAAGCAAGCAAACTGTAAAATAATGCGAGCAAACTATAAAATAATGCAGAAAGTAAGCGACAACAAAGATGGTAACACGGTTCGCCAATTTGCCTACGTCCACGGGGCCTCACCCAGTTAATAGAAAGAAATTCACTACAAGACACGTACACTCGGACTTATACAAGTTGGACTTCCTCCTAGCTCTGTCGCCGTTTCCTCCATCTTCTCCATGAACATCAACACAAGCTCTCCTTGTGTATGAAATTTCCCCGTTTCCACAAGAACCTCTCCATCACTTAGATGGTCTAACGTATGGTCTCCGTGAATACAATGGAGAATAATGAATACGAACCACTATCTGCAAATTAGACTCTCATACTCACACTATGAGGAATAGATACATCAACAATCCTTGCAGAGAGTTTATAGACACGCCCAAAGTACAAGAAAAACAAGGAATAAGGAAACTACCTTATTTGTGAGTCATCAACCTACTGATTTGGCTTTTAAGGTTTAAGGTACAAAGATGAAAGCAAACTAACTAAAAATGAAGAGCAAAAAAAATAATACATTGATGGATTATATCATTATATGTTGGGTACTTGTATAATCTTGCCCAGTTGTTCAAATTTATTATTTGAAAATTATTTACGTGGTTTTATTTTTTTTTCCCAATAATTTATAGTAGTTGAGTAGCAAGATCTCTCTATTCTTCAACTTTTGATACTCTGGCATAGATTAAGTCGGGTACGCCGTCGACTCTGGCATAGATTAAGTCAGCGGTTCCACTGCCTCCATTGTTGACCCATGTTTAGGAATCAGCGAGCTTCAATTGTGAGGTCGATGTCGAAGGCACACCAACTACTACAGAGTCGCCAAGCCGACTTGGGCACGACGCCTCTGGCCGCGGTGGCCGTGGAAGTCCTTGCCTTCGTCGGAGTTGGACTAGTACGCCGTCAGGAAGAACCCCGACGCCTGGCTCCGCGGCGACGAGGACGGATCTGCGGCGACGACGTAGGGGAGTTGGGCTGCTGGTCGGAGACGGAGCGGAGGAAAGGGAGAAGCGCAGCGGCGGAGGGGATGCGTGGCGTGAGGCTGAGGAGGGGTTGGGGGGGCTTGGGGTGGAGGAAGACGTCGGAGGTCAGTGGAAAGAGGAGGAAAAAAACTAGAGTATGAGAGACCCAAAAAAAAAAAAAAGCATGTTGGGAAGAAATAAAAGAAAGTGGAGGAAAAGACTCAAATGCCCCTTATTACGAGTCACGTGACATTCACATGTCAAATTCCATTCAAATTTTAGATGGAAGTTATCAATTTGTAATAATTTGTCAAAATTTTCGAGCTTAAGGTGTAATTTGCCAAAAATTGAAATTAGAGAGCAAATTGCCAGACACGTGAAGTTCGGGGGCACCAGTGCAAAATACTCATTTTTTAAAAAACAATATTTGCTTAAATGTTATTCAAAATTAATATATAGACATTAATATGAATTTTGTAAGACATTGGCATAAATGGAAACTTGTTTGATGAAATTGAACGAGTAATTAGAAATTGTTGGTTGTTGCTAGAAATTGTCGTATTTAATTTAATTTTTACAAGTTTGTTGTTTGTTTGTGGCAATTGTTGAGATTTGCGGTAATAATTTTTAGTTGATTTTATCCCTAAATTTTGTTTGAATTTTACTTTTTGGTGACGATGATTTGATATAAACTGAATATTCGTACTCAATTTGGTGGACGAAAAGTTGTATAATATTGTAGGGAGAATAATGCAAAATATGAAACTGCCACTTTTCTTTTTGAAAAAACGACATTAATTTGGAATGAACGACACTAAAATTTAAAAACTACAGACAACTGTAAAAACGACAAAAAATCAAAAACGACAATATATAGGTAAGCAACGGCCAACGTTAACTAGTGATAAATGACAAAGCGACAAGAAAACCTACAGTTCGGAAGAAATGGCACTACACTTAAAACGACATTTATCATAAAACGACAGTTTGTTAGGGAAACGACAAACAGTAGGGCAAATAAAAATTTAAAAAATAAATAAGTACTCAAATAAAATATGTTTAACAAAAAAATGATGAAGATTAATAAAGAACTAAATAATATTTCAATAAATTACTGATGAAAATTGTCAGTTAAATAAATATTAATCAAAGTTAAGAAATTAAATTAAAACTAAACAGTGGAATAAAATCAAGAACTGAATGAATGAAATTTACTAAAGTACGAATAATAATTAAGGGGGAATTAAGAAAAAATGCAAATAAACGTAATGGAGTAAATACAAATTCAACGGCCTAAAGCTAGTTAAATAATACGACACACTTTTAAGCTACAACTTTTTGATATTGTATTGTATTGTATTATGTTATATATGGTACAAATTTATATGATTTGTGTGTTATTCAAAGATATTCCAAGATATTAAGGTATATATATAATACGGGAATTTTTTACACTAGATAAGACAATTTACATTCTATTAGGTATATTTTTCATATTACACGATTAATACGATAAATTTAAAGAAAAATTATAAGAAATGACCATTCTATTTAAATGATTTAAAAAATGGCCAATATTTTCAATTATTAAGAAAATATCCATGAAGTTGTTATAAGGAATGACGTTTATAAATGCATTTTGCAATTAAAATATGACTATTTTGTTATTTTTTGAAATATATCATTCAATTTTAGTATATTTTTACAACTCATTCTACTATAAATGTGTTAAACATTGTATTATACTGTCTTGTACAATACAATGTGATTAAACAAAAACCAATTTCAACTGCACATTTATTGGCAAGAATTTTTGTATTGGAAATTAGAGCAAGTTTATATGTATATATTGATATTCAATATATAACATTTCAGATAAAAAAAGAACAATGCTAGACGAACTAACTATTTTACAAACTTTTTAATACCATGATTTGATTAGCTGAATATTAAATCTTTCCATCTAAGTTAGTAATAAAAAGGTTGATGAAATAATTTGTATATCTAGCACTACTAAAAAAAATGATTTGAACAAATATATCATATATATATACATGGTAAGGCTTTATTTATGATATCAACGATTTTGTGGGATCCTTATTTGCATAGTTAAACAACATTATTACTATTTTATAAAGATTAGAGTTAAGATTACCAAGATCAACGAAGCATTAGCAGACGATCATTGGTACAACTTTTAATTGGCAAATGCGCTTAATTTATTGATTCATTAATTTCATCATTATTTGTTTCTAAAGAATCAGAAACATGTTTTTGTGTTTTAAACTAGATTGATTCGTGCATGAGATTGAGAGTGAGACAGAGATCGGAGACAAGGACAAGACCTGCCGTAATTTATTTACGAATTTACCCTTCACCTAGTACGTACGAGTATAGAGAGAGACATTGTTTGGCAATTGGGAAAATATTAAGAAAGCTGGTTGGTCAGTCTCAGTGACTAACAAGTCCTGATTTAGAACGTTTGGTCAGTCTTTGGTTCATATCTTGCGTTCTTCAACCGGTAATCCCCTTATAATCTACCGGTCAATTCCAAACAAACCCTCCAACCATATTCACGATCTTTTTCTTCTTCTTTTTTTTTTTTTTCAACAATCCTTGTATTACTCTTTTCTTCACAAGACTCTATTCCCAACATCCCTCTGCTTCATTTCCTTATTAATATCTAAATAAATAAAAACTTCATTCCGATTTATTGGCTGCCAATTATTTTCGCCACCAGGACTGCCAATCACTTTATAAAACAAACTATTTAGTTTATAATTTTATCATATTTATTTTGAGTGTTTTGATGAAATTAAATGACACAAATTGATTAGTTGGACATGCATTGGATTCTATATATGTTATTTGAGAAAGAAAGATATTGATTCCCTTTCATTTTTTAATGTAAGTCCACAGAAAAGAAAAGGGACTTGGGTTCTTGGCTTGCTTATAAGGGCAGTTGGGAGGGTTTTAAAAAGAGGTTTCTATATATCACCTCAACTTCCTTTCATTTCACTTTGCTTAAAACCTTTTACAACAATTCTTCTTCTTCTTCTTATTTTATTTTATTTTTCCTTAAACACTATTGTGTTAACATTGAACTCACAAAGAGACATTATATAGACGACCCCATTTGATCATTGTGTTATCATCATATGTATAGCAACGCGTTTTATGAAAAAAAAAAAAAAGACTCAAAAGCTCACCAACAAAGAAGCTTGTATATTATTCTCATCAATGCCCCATGGCCAAATACTCTCATAATTTCAATGCTTAATTTCCCGGGTGAGTCATTTCTACTTCTAGTTCTTTACAATTTTATCTCTTTTCAATTTCTTCTATGCATTTGTAGTCCTTGTTTCCTCTGCCTGAGTTTTGCCATGGAACCGGACTTTTGGTTTTGGACATCTCTTTTAGGCTTATAATGAGTTTATCATTGTTAATTGCTCTCTTCATTGTCAATTTAGTGCAAAGATGTTTATCATTCATGATCCTTATTTTTAATCTTTTATGTGTGTTGGCAAAGTTTGCTCTCCCTCATCTGTGTATGTATGTATGTATGTATGGTTTCATATATGTATGTTCGGTTTTCTTTTGAATTAATGTACATGATTGTAAAACTTGTCATATTCATATACATGTATATAAATTTAGTGAGGCTCAAAATTCTATATCATGGTATAAACTCTGCGTCTTATTTCAGATATATATATATATATATATATATGATATTAAAACAAAAACAAAAAAACAGGTATAGGTATTGTTGAAATCATGCCTTATGAAGTCAATCCTTACCTTAACTTGTTACGATTGTTCATTTCTTAGAAGATTAAAGATGAGCTTTATCACAGGATCAAATCTAAACTAGGTAGAGTTCTTCTTCATTGCTTTTTTTTTTTAAGAGATAATTGAATAAATAGTCATTTTTTGAATAATATTTTAAGAAAATAACCAACGTTTTAATTAATTAGAAATTAATCATTTTTTAAAAGTATATGATGATGCGTTTTTATCTTTATATTCTTAATTCTTTTATGTATTAGTGGCTGTAATTTAATTTTTGAAACGCTAGCCATTTATTTAAAACATTTGACTAAAAATAACTAAATATCAAATAGTCCGTTGAAATCATTATGCTATTATTATTTTTTAATTAATTAGCATAGGTCTTCGGTAGTAATGTGCTTTATTTAGCATAACAAAAAAAGACAAATAATTCTCAAAGAAAATGAATCAATGGAAACTAATCTTTTTAAAAAAATAAAAATAAAAATAGTGAGAATGTACGTAATTAAACGAAAATGGTTTGGAGGAGGTTCTTTCTAACCAGTTATAGACTAAGCAAAAGCACTTTTCATGTCATAATATTTTGGTTATTTTAAGTCTTTTTAAACTAACCTTTTAGATTTTCATCAACAATCCAAAAAGTAGGAATAGAAAACATTATGTTATCTTTTTGCAAAATCAACTTGAAAAGCACCATCAACAATTATGTAGCTTTTCAAACTCCACATATTATCTCTTTTACCTTTTTTACTTTTTAAGGCCTACCTTTTAGCAATAGTTAACAAGGCACTTTATTATTATTATTTTTGTTTTTGTTTTTGCTTTTGTTCTTCATGTTCTTTGTATTCTTATAACTTATTTGTTGGAAGAATCTAACAAGATATTGAAAACTTACCCAAAAAAAAAAAAAGGTACTCGACTAAGACACACACTAATTGGAAATAAATAGTCTCTAAGGCATGTGATCACTAGAAAGACAAATGTTCCAAATTGGGTTGACCCAAGAATATGCAATACCATGCAGTGTATTAAGACATAAACAAAAATAACACAAAAACCCAACATAAAAATAAATAAAATACACACACTGGATTTAATTTCTACACCACACCAGTTTCAGCCCTATATCAGAATATAATATATATACACACACTGAAAAATAAAATAAAATAAAATTGAACCCAGATTTTTTTTTTCTTTTTTTTGCTTTTGTTCTAGGCCCTGTTTTGGGCTTATTCTCTGCTGTGGAGGGACACTTTTTCCGCTAGTCCAATTGAGAATATTCTTGTGAACATTTTTGTGTAAACGTTGTGGTCCTTTCAATTTCTTATGATTTTTTTGTTGCCCTCTGACGTGGCTATTAGGTCTCATGTGGACAAGGCCACAAGATACTCAATACACTGCATTACATCTCACCCTTAATTTTGATCCAACGGTCCACATTCATTTTTCTGCTGGTAATTAAATTATTACCATAAAAAAATACTATGCGGTAAAATTGAGCTGGGCTCGACGATCACCTAACAAAATAGATGGGTCCCATGTGAGAAATTTTGAAAATTTCATTTTTTTTAAGTGCCACTTTAAAATAAAATTTGTTGTCTATCTCACTTTATTTATATATATATATATATATGAAAGTTAATACAGAGAAAGAGAGCAACACAGTAATTTATTACTAGAAAAAAATGACATATCGTGCCATAGTGACATGAGACAAATTTTTTCCATCTTTCTACTTCTATATTATTTATATTGATAGGAGTAGCGCTGATCAATTTACCTTTTAATTTAGTTTTGGGATGTTTTTTATTAAAGATAATTTAAGCGTGAAGAAGAAAAATCAGAGTGTATGGTCAAGAGGTTGAATAGAGGATCAACTAAAAAATTGTCCGCAAGAAAGTCAACTATCTAACAATCCAATGGGTGACCAGTGAGAGAATGGTAGTTTGAGGATCAGATATCAGTCCATTCTGATCTTTATTATTTGTTGCATTTTTGCCCCAACTATTAAAGTTATAAACCCCATTCCCCCAAAAAAAAAAATTCAGAAAAAAAAAACCCCATACACACGCGCACAACTGAAAGTCAACCAACGTCCAGAAAAGTCATAAAACCTCACAAAAT
The DNA here is from genome assembly GCA_018132145.1 of Boehmeria nivea var. tenacissima. Lineage (NCBI taxonomy): Eukaryota > Viridiplantae > Streptophyta > Magnoliopsida > Rosales > Urticaceae > Boehmeria > Boehmeria nivea. Next base: position 20,316,187 of record CM030878.1, on the reverse strand, counting down.
GCCTTATTCTGATAAATAGAATAAATCATATCAACTTTGTTATAATTATACCGTATAGTGCCTTAACTACAATGGTTTAGTTTAGTGCCTTGCATTTAGAAAAATATATTTTATATAGTTAAGCTATATCAATCACATGTTGGGTCAATTCTAGCGAGTCTTTTTTAAATTATAAGAAACAAGATATATACCCAGCAGTTAGGTAATTGGACACATATACAACACAGAGTCTTAGTGCAAATAATTAGTTAAGGGGAGATTGTACGAATCGAGATCATCTAATTAAGTCTGATCGATGGCTAACCACTTGCAATATCTTAAGAATGAATTATATCAAAGCCTTGAGAGACTTCCAATAGTTAAGATCAACCAACCGATAATTATAAAGAAAAATAACACCTTCGATTCATGATCTTGAGTATTTCTTCACATTTTCACTAGACCAAAGGTCGATCGAGATTCCCAATAACCTAGCTAAGAGCCGGAATGAGGTTAGGAACATGAGTGTGTGTGTGTGTGTGTGTGTATAAAAATATATATGTGTGTGTGTGTATTGGAATTTGGAAAAATCAACTGATTTTAGTGCTAATATTTCTACTTGTGATTCTGATTTGGTGACAAAATCATGCATATATTGAGAGTTAATAAGAGTGAATCAATCACTGATAATTCTTCACCTTAAGGCACATCTATCCTTATAAGTACATAGCCTTTCATCTGCATGGATATGTTGACATTGCGTAATCGATGAAAATTAGTCTGGTTCAAGTTCAAACTCTTGTCAAATTTAACATGAAAAGTTAGACATTATATATATCTTCTTCATAACTTATTCAAGTCGAAGTCTTTTTTTCTTCTTGCATTAGCTAGTAGTTTTCAGTTGCCATTTTAGATTTACTTTAGGAAAATTATCCTGTTGAGTTGAGCATACTTAAGAAAATGTTTATTTATTTTTTAAAATTGCGTATCACAATTTTTTAAAATTAAATTTCCGTTTTTTATATGTAATATACCCAACTTGAACAATAAATATATATATATATATATATGCTCACCAAATTACATAGTATGTTATAAGTACAGATAAAAAAATAAAAAAAAAAACTTGGATTTAATTAAAGAAAGGAAAATTTTGGACATCTTTTAGTTTAATTAACTAAGCTCTGAAATTCGACCACGTCCCTTTTGTTTATCATCTCTTTATTCTCTTCACTCTATCCCTTATCTTACACTTTTCCAATTTCTTTAGCAATATTGGAGTGTCTTTCGTCATCAATATTATGGCTTTACTTTCAATCTTTCATCATATACATGATTCTGCAAATTACTTACACTCATCATCACGGTTACGTCAAAACTCTCCCATAAATCCCGTTTAATCTTTAACACTCCTTATTATAACCAGAATACACCTTTGTCACAAACTTTGCACTTTCATATTCACCTCGCCATTATCACACACGTAAAATTCCTTGGTTCAACCATATATTAAAAATTAGAGAGTTCTTATTCCTAAGCTTCAAACATCCAATAAAACTCAAAATATATAGGGAAATTTAAGGAAAATAGTCACTGTTTACAAAATAATTTCAAAAAATAGCCACAACTTAAAAAAAAATTAAAAACTAGCAATTTCAAAAATTTCTAATAAAATTTCTCATGCGTGTCTCTGACAGCAATTTTATGTATGTGTTATGACTAGTTTTTAAATTTTTTGAAACTATTGCTATCTTTATAAACACACAGTCCAAAATTGCTATTTACTTAACTGACCCAAATATAAATAACCTACTCAAATTCAAACTCTACAATATATTTTCTTTCTAAACATTAGATCTTACTAATTTACCAACTAAGTACTAATTCATCAACAAGCCATTCTATAATAAAAATTTGTAGTAACAGAGGATAAAAGTCGGCCATTGGCCATGATTAATAAATAGCTAGCTAGCTAGTATCATGTATATCTTTTATTTTGAGTCATGCATGTATTGTTATATATAGAGTTATAGAATGTACCTAAATATTATCTATTTGGCTTAAAAAGTGTTTTTGTGTAATCTTTTATATATATATATATATATATATATATGGTTATAACTATATATATGAAGCGAATATATACTTTTATGCAGATTCATTTGGAGAGACAAAAAGACATGAGATGATATATGCAGTCAAACTTATCATGTGTACAGTTTTCTTTGGTAACAATAATCATCGATATCGCAGAACAAGTAAGTGATTACATCAGTCCTTATAGATAAATCATCACATTGTCATTTTGCCAGTATGTATATACATGACTATAATTTGTCATTTATACAATCTTATATGTAGACAAAGGATTTATAGCTGATGTGAAGCCTTGCTTGCTAGTAGTAATTTAAAAACAAGAGGCCTAGAGATATACAGACCCGATATACATTTATAAAACTAAACATCAAAGCACCTATGATCTATAGTTTACATTTGTGTGTGTAGCGTCTAACTTTCCTTAATTAATAAAGACAGTCCTAATTAACAATAAGGGTATATTGAGTTATGATCATGATCTTTGTAATATTCCATATATAATTATATAATAGGAGAGCTTCACTGTTCTAAAGAGACAACAAATGCATATGTATTTTTGTAATTACATAAAATCTTATCTTGGAATAAAGTACAACAAAATTCTGCTGTGAGAAAAAACTGCCCTGGCATTAATACTTTAGAAATAATGACTGAAAACAAATAAAATGAATACCGTGATATTTCTGGCCATACGAAACTCCAAGTCGCATACAGAACCACCATATACAACTAGGTATAGAACCAATTATCTCATACAATTAATAGAATTATAGTTTCACACAAAATATAAGTTCTGAGGGTTTGTTTATAATACTCAAAAAAACATACAGAAACAAGCTATTGGCGGTATCATCACAACCCCATTGATAAAAATTCTGAATAATAGATTACAAACAACATAAGACCCGATATTGCATGCGAGCTTTAGATGTGATAGTCATACTGATATTTAATTATATGCTATTCCATAGGATCGTCAACCCTCTGGGAATCATTGATTTGGTCCAAGGCGTCAGACGACAAAATGGCGGTTTCCCAGCCATTCGACGCAGCGGTGTTGGTAGAAAGAAAAGGATCAGCACTGCTCGGAAATGGCGCGATATTGCCATGGATGTTTGGCAGTTGGTTTTGATGAGGAGGGGCAATAAAAGCATCCTCGTTTATCAACGAATTGAGGAACGAAGAGAACATGTCGTCGGAGCAGTAGTTCAAATCATCACCATGATCATGATCTTCATTGCCAACAACAAGGTTAGTCTGATCACCAATAGTGCTACTAGTTCCGAAACCAATGTTGTTGTTGTTGTTGTTGTTGTTGTTGTTGTTGTCGGATCCTTCGGAATTGAGGATCAAGTTTTGGTAGCCATGGAAGTTTGCTAATTTCCCAGTGGTAGTGCTAACCATTTGATACTGATGATCATCATTGACCAGGCTGCAGGAGGTGAAAGCTTCGTTACTTACTTGTGTTGCGTTGGTTTGGGTCCCACCGCCTCCATGGCTTAGAGCTTTGACAAAATCGTGATCTAATTCCCGATTAATTAATGGACGTGCAGGCTGGGACTTCTGTTTGGCATTCTTAGGGCTATTGCGATCGGAGTGGATAATCTTCGGGCGATATTGATCTTCGCCGGTTTTGCAAGAAGAAGAAGAAGCTTTGGCGGTGGTGTCTGGTTTGAAGGGCTTGTGAGTTCTGGGATCTATGCCTTGGCTGATGAGCTTCTTGCTGAGGTGAGTGTTCCAGTAGTTCTTGATCTCGTTATCGGTTCGCCCCGGGATTCGACCAGCTATCAAAGACCACCTGATCATATATATATATAACATCTCAGCATCAAATATCCCATAATCTCAGAATACCCTAACACATACCCATCGATGAACCAAAAAAAAAAAAGCTTTAGCGATCGACAAACCCTAAAATTCCAATTCCCAGACGAAAAGAAAATGAAAAAGTTTTGCCATGGAGTGATGATGATGATGATGATGCGTTTGTACTGGTGCAATATATGTGTGCAAAAATTCCCAGAAAATTATTAGGTGAGTGAGAAGAGGAAGAAGCGGACTGATTTGACTTTAGCGGTGAAAAATGGAAACCCTAATTCAGATGACGCAGATATTAGTACGACAGACAAACCCTAGGTAGCTGTGGAGTGGATTATAATATAATATTGGGTAGGTAGGGAAGGGAAGGGAAGGGAAGGGTACCGGTTTCCGAGGAGGCGGTGGAGGCGGAGGATGAGGTCCTCTTCGTCGGGGGCGATGTGGCCGCGCTTGACGGAGGGGCGGAGATAGTTCATCCAGCGGAGGCGGCAGCTCTTGCCGCAGCGGAGAAGGCCGGCCCTCTTTGGCAGCGTCCGCCACCTTCCCTCCCCTTCCTTCCTCACGAACCCCGCCAGCACCTCGTCCTCCTCCGCCGTCCACGGCCCCCTCTTTATCCCCACTTTGCTGCAGCACGGCGTCGTATTGCCACCAACACCAACACCAACACCAACACCGCCCTCTCTCTCTCTCTCGCGGCTGCTCGAACCACTACCCCCGGGCTTCCTCGTCATCGATTCTCCTTCTCCTTCTCCTTCTCCTTCTATGTGTAGATCGGTTTTGTTCTACGCTTTTAGTTTTATAACCCTAAAAGCAATTCTCTCTCTCTCTCTCTCTCTCTCTAGATCTCTCTATACATATCCATCATCTATGTACTACTATATGTTATATGGAACGTGTGGATAGATATTGTATTATCAGGTCGGAGTTTTTCTTTTTTCTTGCTGTTCTTGTTTTATGATCAGATCAGGTTGGAATATCAATATGGTATATGAGATTGGGCAATCATCCAATTATTATTATTTATTTATTTATTTTTGTTATCGGTATTTATTTGCATTTCGTGATCCGCGTACTAAATATTTATGTTCTTGTTTTGTTTTCACATTTTTATTTGTATTTTTTTGCTCTCTCGAACCTTTCCTTACTGATTAAGTAGATTTACAAATAGAGGAATATGAGGGTCCCATGGTTCTATGCCACGTGCACTTCATCTCTGTGACCACCACGCGCGGATTTCTTTTTATACATAATTAATTAGAAAATATATAATTTGAATTAAAGGTATTGGTCTTGATTACAATATTCTGTCAAAATCAAATTTTAAAGTATGGTGTCACATAGATATAGGTGAAAAAGGATTGGGATTGAGGGAAATAATCTTTATAAAGAAAGGAATCAAGGATGAGGGATTGCATTTTTTGGGCCCCACCAAGTGTTATTATTTTGTTCTTGAGTTTATTTATTTATGAAAAATATACAGAAATAGCCTTAATTTTGTGTTATTGTATTTAAATACATCTTATTAATTAAAGAGAAATCGTAAGAAATAGCCAAAAATAAAATTTATTTTTAAAGTCCAGCCCATGTTTCAAAAAATTAAAACAATAACCATGTTACGAATTGTATAACAGAAAAGTGTCACACAAAATATAACACATCTGTAAATATTTGTAAAATATTTTGTAACACTTCAAGTTTTACTAATTATTTTTTGAAGTGTTAAATAATATCTTACAAATATTTATAGATCTGTTATATTTTGTGTGAAACTTTTATGTTATACAATTCGTAACATGGCTATTTTTTTAATTTTTTGAAACACAGGCTGTCATTTAAAACAAACATTTAATTTTGGCATACTTTTGCAACTCATCCTTAATTAAAATACTACGCTTTTTACGTTTTTGCCTCCAAATTTATTGAAAACTACTAATATACACTATTTGTCCATTTTTTATGTTTCAAATGTTAATGTCGCATGACGTGTAACTTTAAATAACTGAAATTTAACTTTTAAATTGTTTTAAAATTTTGACTAATACCCTAATTTTTACTAAACTTACAATTTTAATCGTTGAATTCCTCGAACAAAACCTTTACTTTTTTCCTTTTAATCTTCATTATTATATTTGTTATACATCACATTGATTCATATATGTGTTCGTTTATCTAAAATCTTTTTCTTTAGCCTAATATTTTTTATTCAATTTTTCCAGAGCACATTCATAGTCCTTAATTTTTCTTGGCTCATATAATTTAATGTTTTTAAAAAAAATATGATGCATTTCAACAAAATAGAACAAGATTTGAGATATTTTAATTTTTTTTTTCACCATAATTTATTTACAACTCTACCTTCAGTTGAGTTTATTTGTGGTGCAAGTATGAAAGTAAAAACATATTTCTGGTAAATTGAAGCGAGTGAGATTGAGAATCTCAAACGGAGAGCACGCGACAGCCAGCCAGGCATTGGCATTGGTATTAAATGAAGTCAAGCACCAAAGTGGGACCCACACACGACACACCCACTCACTAGTGATCGGCTACGAGTCGAGCCGAGTCGAGTCAATAGTGAGCCTCCACGGCAACTAGCCAACTATGCCACGCGTCAGATTTAAATAATAATAATTAAAAAAAAAACACCTCATCAAAAGTTTTAATTAATTTTAAAATCACTCTCATAACCTAAACACTATTGGACTCGTTATTATTGAACATTAAACCATAAAAAAAAAATTTATTTCAATAACAAAACAATGAGCGAAATAAGCAAACTCGGTAGCCCTTTGTGTGTCAAATTTTCCGGAGAGGGGCTGCCTCGTTTGTGTGTCGCACTTGTCAGTTGTCACACTCACATGCCTTCCAAACAGAAACCACCCACACACACGCGCGCACGTACAACAAAAACAAATCAATGTTGCGCAACAAAAGATCTCTACAATACGCTTACTAATGCCATTAATTTGCCATGTGATTATTCACCATATAGTAGCATACAATCAAAGTAAATACTTGATAAATTATATCCATATATAATCAGCACGATTCGTTCATAATCGTTATTAATAATAGTTGCTTTGCAATCTACAAATGTTAATTTTCTTAAAATATTATTTTTTGTCATAATATTTGATTTTTGTGGCAATATTTTCAGCTGCATAGCTAACAGAGGGCACTCAGGGCAGGCCCTGAAGTTCCCAAGTTGATGGCGTACTATTTTTTATCCCATAACAAAAACCGGATTAAAAGCCTTTGGCAGTGTATGACTCATTACGTTAGAATAATCTATTTTTACTATTCAACTTTTAAGAAAATATATATTTGAATTCAACACCTCTCTTTAGAGTTGCTTGTGGAATTACTGCTAGACTGTACCCACAAACACATTCTTTCGTGAAGAACAAAGCATTTTAGAAGCTTTTTATTGGTACATGAAAAAAGATAAACGCAATCTTTATACATATCAATTTTTTCATGCTATCCTATAAAAATTGCAATCACCTGTAGTTTTGTCATGTTGGCAGTGTCTGCACTCGTAAATGCTTGTATTTTTGCTCCGTGTTAAACCGTCTTGCACTTTCCATCAATCCTTTAGACAGTACAAGCTTCAACATATCGACTCCCTCTTGTAAAGCAACATCAATCTTGGCCAAAAAAACGCAACAGCGTATTAGTAGAAGCAAAACGAAAAAAGATCCGTGGTATCAAACACTTAACAAAGAACCTAGCAGTGGCGAATCTGATAAATTACCAAAACCTGATATCAAACACTGGAATCTAACATATTCATATCTTGTCCCAACGATTACCAGTATTTATCAACCTTACAACACAATGCGCCATTTGTTTAATTGGACAAGAGAAATGTTACAGGGACGTCGACTTGTTTAACCTGAAATGTTATAGAATACTAATATGATTAAGAATTTAAGGGGACTTACTTGTTCTTGAGCTTTTGCATTGAATTTTTGGAGTAAGAATGCTTTAGGATCCATTTGACCTGGTGGACTTCCAATACCTGATGAAAAATTAGCAAGATCTAGTATTGCCAAAAGAGAAACATAAATAACTAAAAAGTTTATTAAATATGAGAAATTGGAACCCACCAATTCTGAGCCGAGGAAATTCTCTGTTCCCTCGAAAATGATGGATCACGCTCTTTAATCTAGAAAAATAATTATACAAAAAAGAAAAAAAGTGAGAACTAACTTTCTATGTTAGCTCTTGATATTTTAGAAAATAATACAAGACCCAACTCGTGTGTCTTTTCCTATTCCTAAAAACCCATGGATTTCTCTAATGACAAAGCAATTCAGCCTCTGAAACTAATAAATAAGCTAAAGAGAGATTCTCAGCCAAAAAAAAAAAAAGAGCTAAAAGAAAGATGACAAAAGGTAATGAATGAGGTCATTAAACTAGATAATCACATCTTCAAATAAATTACAAAAAAAAAAAAATGCAAAACACAAGTAGTTTTTCCACTTTCTAACCAAATTAGTAAACAAGAAAGTCTGATTGCTGTGGTGCAACTCTTACAATACTTCCTACTGAAGAATGAGATAACAAAAATAGAGAGGGAAATTTTTTTTTTTTCAGTACTTGATCTACTGAGATTCAAAAACATAACAAGTACCTATCACAAACATGTTAAGAGTCAGATTAAAGGTACACAGATCTGTCAAACCAAGTTATATAAATTTGCTTTCAAACTTCAAAAAATGCTCCAGAACCTATTCATCGTATTTACACCACATAAGCAGCGATCCACACAACCAAAAATTGAATCAATTTTTTAAAAAATAAAAAGAAACCGTCCCTATTATTCATGGAAAGCTTATTTGGAATTAAATTGCGTACCAAAAAAATATCATATGCTAATGATCATACCCATTGTGACTTCCGTGACCTCCTTTTTCATTAAGCCGAAGAACCCCGCATGGTAAGGTTCTGTCATCATGAAACTACCAGCAAAAGTACTACCATCTATTAAGCATATCAGTACTGAATGTTCTCACTATTCAGAATATAATTTTAGGATCAATGACAATTAAAATAGCATAGCGTAAGATACAAATAGGCACAATATATAGATACTAAAATTACCACAAGCACGCGATTAAGAGGTAGCTTATAGTATGCTGCAAGAGGTCCAGTCTGCAGTTGAGTAAGAGAAAGACAAGTTCAAATGTTGTAACTGAAAGGTCATAAAGCCCCGTGAGCAATAGGGAAAAAGAGCTTATGCAAGGTGCGACCTGAATAACATTTGCTATGTTTTAAACATAGGTATCAGTTTCAGGCCCTGTTACAAATTGTGTTGCAAGCATCTTTAGAATGAATCAGAAGTTGTACCAGAAACCTAGTATGTGTAAAATATATAATCTATAAAAACTAAAGAACTAAACACCATTTCAAAAGGCAAAACTTTCATCAACTTTTTCAGTTTCTGCATTAAAAATCAGAGAGAATCATGACCTCACAATGTTACCAAAAGAACCAATTATTAACTCGTTTCTTTTAGACATATAATCTCCAACAAAATTATACACACATTTATCGTTGTTGTTGTGGATTGCAAATCTTTATTTGTGCCAGATGGTCATCTGTTTTCAGAAGGGGCAAAGCCAAAAAATAAAAAATACATGTGTGTCGAAATTAAGCAACTCGAGCGTATGTATGAAAACTGTCAGTCATCTTAAAATCAGTGTCACAGGAAGAAGTTAAACATCAAGCATTTCATGCATTTTGTTAGATCATCAATCAATTCGGTGAGATCAAACATTTTGTACCAATGTATTGTCTTTAGTTACCACGAATGTACTCTTGTCAAATTATCAAGCTTATAATATCAGTTAGACAGTTATTTCTCTTACGTGAAACTATGAAAGAAGTACGTAAGAGACATACGGATTCACCACTCAAGTTCATGTAGGTTTGAGGTTTAGCAAGAAAAACTGGAACGTCACCAACAAAGCCTGAGATATCCAACACACACAATATATGGAACAAGTCAAAAGAAATCATATAAAACATTCAAAACAAAAGAGAAACACAAAGTGAACATATAATCAAACAGAAAAAGCACCTACCTTGGCCTAACAGAGCTTTGCAATGAACTCTATTCATCACAATCCCTTGTGATTCAGCAAAAGTGTCAATCATCTCAAAACCCACCTGACCCAAACCCAGACAAGACACAATCTCTAAGCCAAACAACGATTTTTGGAGTCTAAAATCCCCCAAAAAAAAAAACATGAATTGATCAGTGAGTACTACATTGTGTCGAGTTCCTTTGTATTTATCACCTGGGTTTCCCAAACCCACAAAAAGCCATGGCTTTGGAAGCTCAGTGCAAATTCCACAACGCCTTATAAACCCGTTGAGCATAATCTCCAATTAAACTGAAGAGAGAATTTTCAGAGTTGAAGTGATAAGAGAAAATAAATGTTATGTGACTCGACGTTACTGAGTTTTTCCGATTACAAGCGGAAATGAAATGCCCACAAAATAAAAATAATAATAATAATAATGAAAAAAAATCCAAATTGCAAAGAAACGTATCTATGTTTTCACTTACCTGGAATGGATAGATGAATTTTGTTGCAGAGAATTGAAAATGGACGAACGAGGGAGAAGAACAGGAAGTGGTTTTGAGCCTTCCTTCTTTGTTTTTATTTTTTCATAATTTTATCCCCTCAACTTTGACAGTTGTATGATTTTACCCCTAAAATATCAAGAGTTTCAATTTTATGTTCCTCGAATTATATATATATATATATATATATATATATATATAAATTTAAAAAAAAAAACTGAATAAAGATTATTTGAAATTTATGGTATCACACAAACGATCTCATGTGAGACGGACAAAAATTAATATAAGCATCATAGATCTATCTCCATTTTCGTTAATAAATTGATCTAAATAACAAGTGTATTATACGGAGCTCGTTGAAATAATACAAAATGCCATAAATTCTCCCACGTTGGGTTTAGGAATCGATGGCTATCCACTTTCGATTGGTAATTTTGACCGGTGGGTACTTGTTAAGTGTTGTCCTCCGGTATAGTATGATCACGTTAGTGGTCTTCATCGTCTCTGTCAGGACTTCCGATATAGTCACGAAGGTCTAGCAATGCGTTATGTTGTTTGCTTGTTCTTGTCTCATTGTTTAATAGCTTGTGTGGCGTTCATCAGATTGGTTTATTGAACTTCTTAACGGTCATCTGGTGATGGACCGTGAGCTTGCCTCTCTGCTTCTCGTTCATAACAAGAGCTTGAGTAGCTCACCTACCCAGTAGAGTGGCCTTTTAATACGGGGTCTTTGTGTCGGAGACATACTGTATGCAAGTTTGGCTCAATTCTCCAATCAAAGACTTACCCAGTATAGTCGTCTTTTGGGAGAGATTTTTTACTGATTGGGCTGAGAGTACAGAAAAGGAAGGAAGGTAGTCCAAATCCACACTTAAAGACTTCTCAAACCGAGTCACCTCTTAATGTGGGCTTAATAGGCCCGGTTCGTCAAATTGGCTTCGATCGAATAAGACACTAGATTTGGATCGTCAACTCGCTTTAACAAACCGCTAGCAGTTTTTGAGATGCTGGATGGTAAGCTAGAGTGTAACTATAATGGAAAGCACTCGTATCTTAGAGCATCTCCAATGCAATACCAAATTTGTGTGCCAATGCTAAAATTTAGCATTTTGACATAAAAAATATTCTCCAATGCAATGCCAAATTTGGCATTAAATTTGGCAAATGCTATACATGGTGCTAAATTTGGCACCAAGTATAGCATAATGCCAAATTTTGGCATTTGAAGTAGATCATTGATTGGTCAACTTTTAAGCACTTTAATTAAAAATTAATATTTTATTCAAAAAAGTTACTTCTTACCAAGATGTCATTATGACTAATAGTAGTCTTATTTACCATTGGTTAACATCAACTACTTTTATTGGTTTTTGCAACTAAAAAATAATAAAATAACAAAATAGCATTTGAAATAGCATTTGTACATTGGAGGATCAAATATCAAATATGGCATTTTTACATTTTTGAGTGCCAAATTTGACATTGGCATTAGCATTTGCATTGGAGATGGTCTTACGTTGTGTAAATTAGTACCTGTGATAGATGAAAAAGAAAAATGAGTTGTGGGAACTCGATAACAATTGCAGCAAAAGTTATCCAGGTCAAGAGCAGTCAAGGGTTGGAGCATAACATCAATGATACATTGCATAAATGAGTCAAACTCGTGCTTGGAATGTAAGATGACGACAATATCACGAGATATGCACATAATTACAACACGATCATGTATTCAGCAATCAAACATATACAATGGACAATAAAGTATAATGCATGTAATAGATAATCAATATATAAGCATGTATAAACAAGTAATAAGATATATAAACAATCGGTTGGCATATCAATAAAGCGATCAGAACACCTATCGGTGACAACAGTCAAATCGACAATTAAACATAATACATGTAAATATGTAATCAATCAATCGAACACGTATAAACAATAAATGAGATGGAGAAACAACCCATTGGTAGTAGGGGTGTACATCAACCCGAGCAACCCGAAGACCCAACCCAACCCAACCTAACACAACCCAAAAATACGGGTTCAAAAGTGAAAAATTTTAGTTCGGGTTCATTTAGTTTGAACCCATGAATGACGGGTTGGGTTGAAATTCTAAACTTTCGGACCCAAGCAACCCAACCCAACCCAAACTTTTTAAATATTTATCTAAAATTTATATATGTTAATACAATATGAAAAATATGAAGACATTAATCTTTTCTTAAAATTTTTGTTTAAAAAAAATATTTGTTTGATTGATATAACTACTTGTTCGTCGACTTACTCTTCATTTCTTAAACCATTTTCTTTCATTGTTTTTACTAAAATCGCGCATCATCTCATTTTGTATTTCCTATATATATTAATAGTTTGTCTTTCCATCAATTTTTATATTCTCTATTTGATTATAAAGATGTATACATATAATTTTTTAATCAATTATTGTTAGACTATTCATTTCATCAATTTATGACATTTTTTTTTATAGAATCTAATATAAGCTAAACATTATTCAAACTTATAAAATATGAATTAAAATTATTAGTACCAACCCGACAACCTAATCCAGGTCGTAAAATCTTCAACCCGAACTCTTTGGGTTGGGTTATAATTATCTTAAACCCAGTCCAACCCAACCCACGTGCACCCCTAATTGGTAGTCGCTAAAATGCTTAGATAATCTATCTTATGCGGAAAGGACAACATGATATGTTAAAAAATAAATTTATACCAAACAAATGTCGTCTTAAAATTCAGCAAACATATAAGCGTGGAGGGGAAACTCATCTCATCTAATTAGTTATTTTATTGGCCCGATTGATATTTTTATTCAAAGTTCACAATGTATATTACACGAGCCCTAAGCCCTAACCAATCCAATATATATTGGAATTCATCCATTACATTTTATTAATTATAACAATGTTAGTAAATTACAATAAAACTGTTAATGACCCATCAAATAGAGCTATAGTATTAAGATAAAATGTCAAACTTTATTTTAATATGGCACTGTGACCTGATATTTATAATTTTTTATAACAAACAATGTATTTTGTGCATAATATGAATTCACTAGGGTTGAAAAATAACACTTAAGGTTCATTTGGAATTTTAAATTAGGATCATCACTGCTAGCGTTGTAGGATAAAAATGTATTTTATTATTCATAAAAAAACAAAAATAATAGTGAGAGACTGCGAGGGGTTTTATTAGTTATTACTTGCTATAAGCCATTAAATTAATAGGTGAGGAAATATTTTTGTGGTGCAGTATGCCTCTGAATAATTGTGACACCATTCTAGGTGATGACCTACCATTGTTAAGGCACTCAATTGAAAGAAGAAGTTATTTGATCAATAATCTAATTTGTCTTCTTTTCATTTAATTTGCCTAATTGCTTTTCTGAATTGTAAAATCACACATTTTGAAATTATTAAGTTGCTAATGGGTCCTATTTGATCGACTGACTTTTTTATTTATTTATTAAATTACTTTGGATTCTTTCTCAACCAGCATTTGGCGAATTCTCACTTTTCAATTAATTGATAACATTTTTCTAATACTAAAGGTTAACTAATAATAATTGTTGAAAGCACACAATGAAAAATATGTGAAGCTCGTCGGCAAGTTGCTGCGACAAATTCACATTGTTCTTAGAATATGAATCAACAATTAGCCTAAAAAAAAAAAAGTTATAAGTCATAATGTCATATTAGCTTCAACCTGCTCACAGGGTAAATGACATAACGTAATATGTATAAGTCTAACAAATTGGTCAATGGAGATATATACGAGTTTGCAATTAATAGTAAACAAAAATATTATAATTCTATAATCTCTAAACCACAAGATGAAAAATTCAACAACAAAAAGAAAAAAAAAAAACAAAACAAAAAGAAAAGAGGGTCAAATTGTTTTTCTAATATTATGCATGTATGTATAGTAGGTCTCAATGTAGATCATTAGCCAGTAAACACAGCTGGGTCATTTACAGTATTAATTGAAGTGGGTGAATATTGGTTAAATTGAGTACAAGCCTTTAAAACAAATATGACAAAGAATAACTTTGTACAACTTGTCCACCATCACCGGAATGACAAAACACGATAGCCTTAACGATGTTACACCTCTTCATAAATACCCTTAAAATCCAAGATTGGATTCTTAAACGTGCAATCTTTTACTATTTTTCTTTTTTTTTTTTTTTAATTATGTGAAGAAAAGCACATGACAAACACAACCTAAAAAATGGATTTGTAAGGTGTTGAGGCTTTTTCACGAGGACGAGGATCTATTTGATATTTAGTTATTTTTTAATTTATATTTTAATAAAACAACAAATGTTTTTAAAAATTAAGAAATTAACCATTAGTCTTTTTGATCTATTTGATATTTGACAAATTTTTTGTTTATGTTTTAAAAAAATTACTAAAGTTTCCAAAAATTAATTTATTGGCCACTAATACAAAAGAGAATTAAGTGCTTATATATGTAAATGAATATCATCGTATAGTTGAGAAAATTACTAATTTTATTAATTAATTGAAATGTTTTTTAATTTTTTTAAAATATCATTCAAAAATAACTATATAACCAATTACCTTTAGTCTCTCTTATGTCTCTTTTAGAGAATTAATGACACAAAGATAAAATCACAGCATCGTATAATTAAAAAAAGAGATTTTTAAGGATTTAGCCAAATTTTTGATAATTTTTTTAAGGATTAGCCATAGTTTCACGAATTTAAAGAATTAGCCATTTTCGTTGTGTAATAATTTTTGTTACCCGTGTAACAAATTTTATTACCCGTGTAACAAATTTTGTTACGCCCAGCAACAATTTTTGTTACACGGGTAACAAATTTTGTTATACGGGTAACAAAAATTGTTATACAACAAAAATGGCTACTTCCTTAAATTCGTGAAACTATGGCTAAATTTTTGAAACATGAGCTTAAAAATGGCTAAAACCCAAATCTTTCCTTAAAAAAATAACTATTTTCTTAATTAATTAAATTGTTTGCTAATTTCTAAAAATATTATTCAAAAATGACTATTTGGTTACTAATCTCATTTATCGGGATCGTGAAAACATATAACAATTATAAATTTTCAAATTTATATTTCAAATGAATTTTATATTTTAAAAATATAATTTAACGATTAAAATTATTCTTTTACATCTCTTTTTATAATATCCTCCAAAAATAAGCATATAATAAAGTGTTTACTTCGAATGCAATCGGAAGAATAAC
Organism: Boehmeria nivea var. tenacissima; assembly: GCA_018132145.1. Taxonomy (NCBI): domain Eukaryota; kingdom Viridiplantae; phylum Streptophyta; class Magnoliopsida; order Rosales; family Urticaceae; genus Boehmeria; species Boehmeria nivea. The sequence continues at coordinate 20,300,438 of CM030878.1, read as the reverse complement.
ATAGGATTGAGTTCATACATTATATTTTACCTATAAATAATATACATTTAACACAAGTAAAAAAATAGAAACAGATAGAAACAAGGAACAAGTCAAGATTGTATATTTGTTTAATAGGTGGGGTATATGAAAATTATTTATAGATTTGTGTTTATCTAATTAGTAAGCTATATATGGTGTTTTTTTTATTGTTTATTTTCCTAATAAACTATGCCCTTGATTGAACCCAAATATGAATAAACAAAAGCAAAGAAGCATTGGCATTTTTTAAAAAAATACCATTTTAACAGTGTATAAAGCATAGATTTCATGGAAAGTTGTTAAAAAGCATAGATTGGCACCAAACCAAACATCCACACTATTCCATAGCATTTATGCTTATTTTTAGTTTTATTTTTCGTAAAAATAATTCTTTGATACTTTTGGAGATAAATCTTTTCTCAAGATATTATGGCAATTAAAAAGGAAAAAGATGTGTACAATGCATAAACAAAAACTATCACTCTCTTTCCTTTCTATTTTTCTTTGACTAAAATTTTAATTTCCTCTTTCTCATCCTTCAAAAAAAGCATAAAAGCGAATATTAATCATGATTCATGACCCAAAGAAGGAGAAAAAAAAAAGAAGAAAAAAAAAAAGCCAACACAACAAATCACAATACAGCTAATCAATTCAATTCAAACCAATATTTTCCTTTCTTCTTCTTCTTCTGCGTTTTTTTTTTAACTCAACACAAAAAGAAAAAAAAAAAAAGGAATGAGAAAAAATAAAAAATAAAATTGAGGACACGATTTTGGGTTTGCCCTAATTCATTCCAAACAGCCCCAAAACTCCAAAATCCGAAAAACCCTTTTCATTCTCTTCAAACCAAACACAGCCGAATTTCTCTCTTCTCTTCTCTTCTCTTCTCTTTCCCTTAAAAACCTCTGAACCCAAAACCAAAGGCCTTCATCGCCGAGACGAGAGAGAGAGAGAGAGAGAGAGAGAGAGAGAGAGAGGGGATTGAGGAAGCCATAGCCAAGGCCTCGTCTTTCTCTCCAGAGTAATCGATCTTCTTCCTTCATCGCCATGGCTCAGGCCGAGTCGACTCAGCTCCAGCAGGCACAACTGGCGGCGATTCTGGGCGCCGACCCAGCCCCTTTCGAAACCCTAATCTCCCACCTGATGTCGTCGTCGAACGAGCAGAGGTCCCAGGCCGAGTCGCTCTTCAACCTCTGCAAGCAGACCGATCCGGACTCGCTCTCGCTCAAGCTGGCCCATCTCCTCCAGTTCTCGCCCCACCCGGAGGCCCGAGCTATGTCCGCCATTCTCCTCCGCAAACAGCTCACCCGCGACGATTCCTATCTCTGGCCTCGCCTCAACCCTAACACGCAGTCCTCGCTCAAATCGGTGCTCTTGGCCTGTATCCAGCGCGAGGAGGCCAAGTCCATCTCCAAGAAGCTCTGCGACACCGTCTCCGAGCTCGCCTCCGGGATTCTGCCCGATAACGGCTGGCCTGAGCTCCTCCCCTTCATGTTCCGCTGCGTCTCCTCCGATTCGGCCAAGCTCCAGGAGTCCGCCTTCTTGATCTTCGCCCAATTGTCGCAGTACATTGGGGACTCGCTTGTCCCGCACATCAAGGAGCTCCACGCCGTGTTCCTGCACAGCCTGAACTCGCCCACCGCGAGCTCGGATGTCAAGATTGCGGCGCTCAACGCGGTGATCAATTTCATTCAGTGCCTTTCGAGCTCGGGCGACCGGGACAGGTTCCAGGACCTGTTGCCGGCGATGATGAGGACGTTGACCGAGGCCTTGAATAACGGGAACGAGGCCACCGCACAGGAGGCGCTGGAGTTGTTGATCGAGTTGGCCGGGACAGAGCCCAGGTTCCTGAGGAGGCAGATTGTCGATGTGGTGGGGGCGATGCTGCAGATTGGCGAGGCCGAGTCGTTGGAGGAGGGAACGAGGCATTTGGCGATTGAGTTCGTGATCACTCTGGCGGAGGCGAGGGAGCGGGCGCCCGGGATGATGAGGAAGCTTCCGCAGTTTATTAGCAGATTGTTTGCGATTTTGATGAAGATGCTACTGGATATCGAGGACGATCCTGCGTGGCACAGCGCAGAGAGCGAGGATGAGGATGCTGGCGAGACGAGTAACTACAGTGTGGGGCAGGAGTGCTTGGACCGGCTTGCAATTTCTTTGGGAGGAAATACCATTGTCCCAGTTGCGTCCGAGCAGTTACCCGCGTACTTGGCCGCTCCTGAGTGGCAGAAGCACCATGCTGCTTTAATTGCGCTTGCCCAAATCGCAGAGGGTTGCGCAAAGGTATAAAGAAAGCCTCTATTGCTTTTATATTAGTGCATTTCGTGCTGCTGAATTAGTTTTCTTATCAGTGCACTCTCTGGGGATTATATATATTTTAACTCGGGCAATGATTGAACATGGAGATACATAAATGAATTGAATGGTTATGCTCACGATGCATATGTGTGTATATTGGATAAGTGAGAAAGAAATTGTTATTGCAATAGAAGTTTGCTTTGTTGCGTCTAGAGTTCAGATAGCAGGTTGATTGCTCTTTTTATTTGTTGGTGTGGAAGCAATAATTTAATCTCTGATAATGAACTGCTCAATGCCATGAACTTGCAATCAAGTTTCTTTCCTTTCATTTCTGTTTGTGCAAGACGAGTACAAAAGATTTTGATATGTTGTACAATAGGTAAACTAAGAATATTCTGCTAAGTTGAATTCTTGGACTCCATTTGTGTAGTTTTTCCCATTTAACCAGTTATTTGAGCGCAGGGCAAGTCATTTACGTAGCTCTGCAACTATACTCTATTTGTTATAAGATCGTGTTTGCTAGTGATCGGTCAATTCTTTTGTTTGGTTGCTACTGTTTGTCGTGTAAAGTGTTTCTTGTAGTCTAGAGTTTGTCATTACTTATTACAGGTAAAACCTTTACCTTTATTTTCTCTCACATTGGTTAAATCAGTAATTTGTCTTGTTGACTGTTTTCAGGTAATGATAAAGAATTTGGAGCAAGTGGTGGCAATGGTCTTGAATTCATTTCAAGATCCCCATCCGCGTGTAAGGTGGGCAGCTATTAATGCTATTGGGCAGTTATCTACAGATTTGGGCCCAGATTTGCAGGTCAAATATCATCAACAGGTGCTGCCTGCGCTAGCTGCGGCCATGGACGATTTCCAGAATCCTAGAGTGCAGGTTATAAACCAGTGATTTGCATTTTCTTTTAGAATAGCATGATAACCAAGTTGAGTTAATGGTATGCCGGTGGGTAAAGTGAAAGGTCTCTTGTATTGCAGAGTTGCAATATAAGGAATTTGAATTTATAATATGCGATTGACTGGGAAGTATAGTGATACTTTAGCTTTAGTTGAATTAGTCCGCAGTCATTTTGTCCCTTTAGTCACAACAATTAGCAGTGATGAGAACAATTGCGGTACCTTCAGAATGTAAATTCGGTGCTTTTGTAAGGTTTTTGGTCAAGTTGTGACTAATATGGGTATTCTAATTCCTACAATTTGTGTGTGTGTGTGTGTGTGTGTGTGTGTGTTTATCCGCGATTAATGAAATCTATGGAGCTTGGTTTGCCATCTCAGCCCTGCACAAGCTTGCAGATGGAACTCTGTCAGATCTTTCTAAATTCAGCTGTTTCCCCAGTCTCTAGTGTCATACACTGATTTTGTAATTATGTAATTGTGTAGGTATAGTTATTGTGTGACTTATGATTTACTTGAAAGTAGTAATCTGAACAAATCCTTATTTGTTTTGTGTCGGGCACGACTGCTTAGTGATCAATACGAAGGATGTCCAGCATGTTCAGCTATTAAAAATATAATTGACCTTGTTTCTAGTATAATAAGTTATTGAATGGTGATTCTAGTATTATGCAACCTTAGTTTGTCCTTGTCTTCACATGACTTTGCATGAAATCTTCTATTCCAAAGGAGTGATCTCGTTCTTGATACGAGGCATTTTCAGCATTTAATTTCATAGTAAAAATATGTATTTGAATTTCTGTTTTATACTTCTACAGGCACATGCTGCTTCAGCAGTGCTCAACTTCAGTGAAAACTGCACTCCAGATATTTTAACACCATACTTGGATGGAATTGTTAGCAAGTTGCTCGTTCTTCTACAGGTACAATTTTTAAACGAAGCAGCCAGGTCTATTTATTTTTGGAGAGTAATTTTTTCCCGTTAAAATGTTAGTGTCTAAGAGCATATTAACATTTGTCTCAACATTGATAACAAATGCAGAATGGGAAGCAAATGGTGCAAGAGGGGGCCTTGACAGCTTTGGCTTCGGTTGCTGATTCATCCCAGGTAATTTTGCAGACTCTCCTTCAATAGTGGAATATTTTATTTTCTTATGGATAACTCAACTTGGTTGTATGGCGATCTCTAGGAGCTCTTCCAAAAATACTATGACGCGGTTATGCCTTACCTGAAAACTATCTTGGTGAATGCAACTGACAAATCGAACCGCATGCTTCGTGCCAAATCCATGGAGTGCATTAGTTTGGTTGGCATGGCTGTTGGAAAGGAGAAGTTCAGGGATGACGCTAAGCAGGTAGCATGATTTGCAAAACATCACCCTTTTACTTAGAACTAATCTTTTTTGCATTTTTGACATAATTCTGTTAGATGGATTAGAGATTTTAAGATGGTGTGTTAGGACATAGCTTTTCTGTCTCAACATGGATCTATTAACATTTTTTTGGGGCAGAAATCTGATATTATTGATTGTTCTAGGTTATGGAAGTGTTGATGTCTTTGCAAGGATCTCAGTTCGAGGCAGATGACACCACTACAAGTTACATGCTGCAAGTATGTTTTCATCTCTTGAATTGATTAAAGGAATTGCATATTAACTCATTATATGGAATAAATTTTCAACATTATAATGTAGGCATGGGCTAGACTCTGCAAGTGCTTGGGACAAGATTTCCTCCCTTACATGAGTGTTGTAATGCCGCCCCTGCTTCAGTCTGCTCAACTTAAGCCAGACGTGACCATCACATCTGCGGATTCGGATAATGAAATAGAAGACTCTGATGATGAAAGGTCTGCATTTCCTTTATTACCTTTTCCCTTTCCTTCGATGGAGGTTTGGTTTGTTAGACATTACCATGCCCTGTCTAATTCTCTTGACCTTCATATATCAATTGTCTCTTCTCCCTCTTTGATTTGAATAAAATGTTGAATTATTCAACATTTCTTGATTTCCTAAATTTAGGCGGGGCTTGAAAAACACTGTCTGAGACTAGGTTGGAGAATTCATAGTGATATAGGGGGGCCAATAAGGGAATTATCTTCTCAGAGATACTTTGGTGTTTTTGGGCTTCCTGAACATATGTGCTTTGTGCACTTTGTCTTGGGAGAATCTTAACATGTAGTTATCCTAGGAGGCATGGTATCTCTATGGTGGCCACTGTTTCGTGTGTTAGAACTGAGAAACCTGTCCCCACTTCAGTTGATGCATGTTTACTTCACGAAATGATTATCATTTGCTTGCCTGATAGGAATTAGTTGATTAATTATTGAATCGTGCACGAGATGTTAAAGCACATATGCTCTCAATTCATCAGTTTGCTTTTGGAGTGGAAGAATTAAGTGGGAAGATCTTTCTGAAATTTCCATTGGACTAGTATACAACAAAATTTAATTATCATAGTTCTTCGACAGTATGGACTTTTGATTGGCCTGTTTTGGCTTTTTTTGCGTTCTGGAATGGGAATTTGAGGGTTTTTTTTTTAAGGTTTTTTTGGTTTTGGAATCTTGACCTCTTGCATTTCCTTTTTTTTTTTTTTTGGGTGTATTCTTGAGTGAATGGTTTTCTCTTGATCTTGCTAAGATTTGCTTTCCAATTACAGTATGGAAACAATTACTCTTGGGGACAAACGCATTGGAATTAAGACCAGTGTTTTGGAGGAAAAAGCTACAGCTTGTAACATGTTATGTTGCTATGCTGACGAGTTGAAGGAAGGATTCTTTCCGTGGATTGATCAGGTTTGTCGAGCGTGCTTCATATTTCTTTACTATCCTCTTCATGATTTTCCTTTTTTAAAATCATTTATTTTATTTTGGCAGGTTGCACCAACTTTAGTTCCACTTCTGAAGTTCTATTTCCATGAAGAAGTTAGGAAAGCAGCTGTTTCAGGTTTTACAACAGTTAACATTACATGCTTATACGTATATATATCCTCTTATTTTGTATGTTACTTGCGAGCTTGAAATTCTTCTAATTCTCTCTTGGTTCTAGCCATGCCGGAGCTCCTGCGTTCGGCAAAATTAGCCATAGAGAAAGGGCAAGCTCAAGGTCGCAATGAGACCTATGTAAAGCAGTTGTCTGACTTCATTATCCCACCTTTGGTGGAAGCATTGCACAAGGTATGCGGATGTCCATTTGAGCCTCTCTCTCTCTGAAGTTGCCTGTGAATCGTGATCCATACCGCAATTGCAATTTGTCTGCAGGAACCTGATACAGAGATCTGTGCAAGCATGTTGGATGCTTTGAATGAGTGCTTACAGGTAAGTGTTATTCTAAAAAGCTTTCTGTGCCATCTTAACTTATTTGCTTGACATCCTTTTGTCACTTATATGCTGTTTTGATTTTTGAATCTATCTAGTTGAAGTGCACCTTGAAATATGCAAGTCTGCTATGTGAATATTATTTGTGACACTTTGTTTTAAAGGAATTTGAATTGCGTTTTTGTTTTTGGTGTTATATTAACCCAATAAAGAATGGGGAAAAAACAATTTGACGTCAAATTGAGTGGATTTCTTAATTTTTTGTTTTTTGTTTTTTGAGCTGCTTGTCTTACTTTTCCAAGCTGCTCAATGCTAATTGTGCAAGCGATAGACTAACTTATACTGTTGTTTCTGCTCTATAGATATCTGGACATCTATTGGACGAAAACCAGGTCAGATCTATTGTGGAAGAGATAAAGCAGGTGATCACTGCCAGTTCAAGTAGAAAAAGAGAGAGGGCAGAAAGGGCCAAGGCAGAAGATTTCGACGCTGAGGAAGTAGAGTTAATTAACGAGGAAAACGAGCAAGAGGAAGAAGTTTTTGACCGAGTTAGTCTTTTAAAGATACTGCCTTAAGTATATCATGTCATTATAAATACTGCTTATGGATTGTTCTTGTTTTGTATTGATCATTTCCTTTTTCATGGCCCAGGTGGGTGAAATCTTGGGAACTCTAATTAAAACATTCAAAGCGTCTTTCTTGCCTTTCTTCGAGGAGTTGTCATCATATTTAACTCCTATGTGGGTAAGTACGCTATGAAATTCAAAGTTTTATTCTTATTACCCAGAAAAAGGAGAGGAATTGTTTGGCAAGGACGTCGTTTGTAACATTCTTTTCGCTTCCCATGTGTATATATACTTTTAGAATGTGAATTCATCCTCATGGGTATGCTTTGATGGTCCCCTTTGTTGTTCAAATAATGATTTATTGTCATTGTATGAGCCTTGGACTTACTTTTTATGGACTGAATATAGGGTAAGGACAAGACACCTGAAGAGAGAAGGATAGCAATATGCATATTTGATGATATTGCTGAGCAGTGTCGTGAAGCTGCTCTAAAGTAAAGCTTATTCTTTCCCTTCCCTTTTTCTTCCATGGGAACTTTACAGTAGAGCAGCGGTTGTCATCATTTTGTTTAATCATTGTTCTCGTCTCTTTTGATGTGATCAGATATTATGATACATTTCTCCCTTTCATATTAGAGGCTTGCAATGATGATAACCCTGAAGTTAGACAGGTTTGACGCACTGATCTATCTTGTTTATTCATGTGCTTTTGGAGTGAGTTGTATGCGTGAATATTCATTTTTGTTTCACACCATTTTCCAGGCTGCTGTATATGGGTTGGGTGTCTGTGCGGAGTTTGGCGGATCTGTATTTAAGCCTTTGGTTGGAGGTACACTTTTCATACATATCTAAAACATATACAAAATTTTTTTCATCTATATAATTAACATATTTTGGGTATCTTTTGCAGAGGCTCTTTCAAGGTTAAATTTCGTCATTCAGCATCCTACTGCTCTTCATGCCGACAACGTTATGGCATATGATAATGCTGTTTCTGCTTTGGGAAAAATATGTGTTTTTCATCGCGACAGTATCGATGCAGTTCAGGTACTTGCATATGGTGCCTGCGTATTTGTCATCTTTCCCGCTTATCTTTTCTCGACTTTCTTTTACTCCATGAAAGAAGTCATTGTCAACTTTGTTCAAACTATATCATATCTTTTTTAAGTACATAAAATGACTTCGCCGTTTCAATTATATGTTAAGAGCATTTTGGCGTGGTAATGGTAATGATTATTGGTTCCTAAAGATTTCATATGCAATTGTTGTCGATTTGCTACTCTACTATGCTGTTATCTGTTTGTCTTCCAAAAATTCTTTATATCACTCTTTTTAGTTTCATGTGTGATGGGTAGGGACACTAATGGTGTGTCTGTCAGGTTGTTCCTGTGTGGTTGAATTGCTTGCCGATAAAGGGTGACTTAATCGAGGCCAAAGTTGTTCACGACCAGCTATGCTCAATGGTTGAGAGGTCAGTGAATGTGAATCATTATAATAAACTGACATCTTCTCATTCTCTTGAATACCTTTCTGGCTTATTTTTCTTTTCCTTTTTGTGGTCTATCTACAGGTCGGACAGGGAACTCCTCGGTCCTAACAATCAATATCTTTCCAAGATAGTTGCAGTTTTCGCTGAGGTTAGTGTGTGATTACTAAATTCATAAGTCAGCTTAAATTGCTAAAATTTGGGTTTCTAATGAGTTTTGCAAGAAATGTTCCATGCATCAATTGCTGGCATGTGTAGAATAATTAAATTGATCAGTTCCAGACTTGGTGCCGTGCAAGATATTGACATGACTTGTGGTAAGTTTGATTGGTCAATGTTTTTGAAGCATTTTGATTATTGTCTCGTAGGTCTTGTGTGCTGGTAAAGATTTAGCGACAGAACAAACTGCAAGCAGAATGATCAATCTGCTAAGGCAGCTTCAGCAGACTTTACCACCATCTACCTTGGCCTCAACTTGGTCGTCTTTACAACCTCAGCAACAGCTCGCCCTGCAGTCCATTCTCTCCTCTTAGTGTCTGGACTTCGCAGACCGCCAATTATTATTGGATACACTCCTCTTGGCTCCTGTATTGTGTGTCAAATATCGTCGCCCATTCTTTTCATAAGATGGTTCTTCCCCATCATTCGTTTTTGCCTAATGTTTTACAGCAAAGACGGCGTCATTGCTTGGAAGTCATCGGTGCGATTGGAATGATCCTTTTTTGTAGAATGTGTATACTACAAGTGTTTCTGCTTTTATAGTATGGTTTCTGAGTACAAAAAAGAAAAGAAGGTTAGATTATGGTGGTTTGCACTTTGCAGAGTGATTTTATATATATATATTTTTTTTGGGGTGGTTGGTGTTTGAGGTTTGAGGGTTGTCAAGTTGTCGGTGAGGCAATGATTGTAGCAGTTTTGTTTCATTTGTGTTTTCCTTATATATACATTTGTGAGAATTTGTTGACTATATTTATATTCTGGTGATTCCTTCATTAGATTCCCAATTTTGATTGTCGCAAGTAATAAAAAGGACATTTGAGGTTTCTGTTTGCATAAACACTCTTTTTGAGTTTTTTGTCTAGTTTTGATTTTTTGTTTTTTTTGGTTTTTTGATTTTTTTTGTTTTTTTTCCGAGTTTGGATCATGTACTCTCATTATTTCAATACTACCAGCCAAATGTCTTATTAATGTTCTGGGATTAAGCAAAAATCTATGATATTTGCTTCTACGTTTTTTTTTTTTTGCACATAAGAAAAATGAATGGATATCTATGCGAGATGTCAAAATGAAAAGTAATAAGTTTCGCTTTTGTGAGAGCCTCGGTTCTCTTCTATTTTCGCCGCAGATATAGATAAAAAGTTATTCATCACATTCAACAGTAAAATCACTACACATAAAACTTCAATGGGAATTTGGGATTGCATGCAACTTTTTAGCAAAGTAGTAGTTATCTTTTTGTTGCAAGGCCATTGTAATCTAACATGACACGACATGTGTAATGATGCATTGCCGATACATTATAAATTCAATACTCTGTTTTTTATGTTTTTTTTATTTTTATTTTTATCTTGAAGGCATCTAGACTAAATGTTTTGGTAGGTGAGAGATAAAGCTAAGGGAATGGGATTCCCTTGAGAGGAAGTCTAATCTCTTTAATAATAATACATGTCGTTCAATGGAGAGCATTTTTCTCTTCTTTTTGGAAGAGGGCTTTTCTCTGACTTGCTAGGCTGTAACTACAACTCCTTAGTGTCATGACTTCGTGCCTTCAACAAATATATGCTTTTCAAGCCTTTTCTTTTACTAGTTGACTTTTTATTGAAAGGTGTGGACAACTACTCAGCTCCATCAAAGTCCATCATTACATAAACACAACCACTCATACACGCACGTATATTACATTACATATATAATTCATGTTGCATTAGCTAAAACTCGTATAACAAATAAGAGAGAAGAAAATGGCTCGCATGTCTCAAATGAAAACATTGCCCAAAAAACCCAACTAACAACTATGATTTGGTCATAAACAGAACGTTTGAAAGTCGTAACAACCTTAAAAGTAACAAATTCGACCTGACATGTGGACAAAGAAAATGATCAGAACGAGCTGCCCACTAAAGGGTCTTCATTTCTTTCTCTACTCTGCTATATAAACCAATCATATTTCTCTCATTTTGTTCTCAACATTTTTGTATTTCTAGTATTTTGTTTTCGTTTTTTTTCTTTTTACTTTTTTTGGGATGGAGCTTGTAACCCAAAAGCAGCAAAAAAAAGGGGTCTCAGCCAACAAAGCAAGCAAGTTCAAGGAAAGAGCAAACAACAACAACATTGCCAAGAACAAGTTTGTTGGAGTGAGACAAAGGCCTTCAGGGAAATGGGTAGCAGAAATCAAGGACACAACGAGGAAGATAAGGATGTGGCTCGGAACCTTTGACACGGCCGAGGAAGCTGCTCGAGCCTATGACGAAGCCGCCCGCCTTCTTCGTGGCTCAAACACACGAACCAACTTCGCCAATCGCGTGCCAACCAATTCTCAGCTCTCTATCAAGATCAGAAACCTCCTCAACCTCAAAAAGAGTTCAAAACAAACCAACCACACAATAACCTCAACCAATAGTAGAGCTAGTCCTAGAATTAGTCCTCCTAGTTGCAATTATACTTCAATTCCCACTAAGGACCATAATTCTCTCTACAATTACAACATCAACCAATCTTGTCACTTAACCACCACATGTTATACTTCTCAATCTGGATTTAGAAACCAGAATAGTCTAACCTTTGATGGTGCATATAAACCAGATATGAGCAACTGCATCGAGGATCAGGTTCATTTCGGCTACGCCGCGTGGCCATTCCCAATTGGGTTTGATCAGTTTCCAATAACCCATCAGGGAATGGATTTGACAAGAGGCATTGACTCATCGTTTGGCTCAGCAGAGCTTGAGTTGACCGAATTCGAACGTGTGAAGATAGAGAGCCAAATATCAGCTTCATTGTATGCAATGAATGGAGTGAACGAGCACATGGAAAATTCATTTGATGCCACTGATGCTCTCTTGGATCCTTCTGCTTTCTATCAGCTGTTTTGTCCTAGTTAAATAAATATCTACCCTCTCTCTATCATCATATCTGTTTTTGCGTTGATTATATATAAGTGGACAAAAAATGGTGTCCCTAGTAATGGACAACATGTTTTATCAGTTAAGCAGATATAATATCTTTCATGTTGTTTGATCTTCACGTTTCATTACTGATCACACAAAGAAGCATGAAATTTTTAGGGCACAGATATCATTACTCGGAGACAATGCTTTTCTCATTTTTCTTTCCCGTGGTAAAGTAAAGAAGAAAAAGAGAAGTCGATATAGGAAATGAGCTATCCAACATCATCGTGTTCATGTTCAGCATTTTACTCTTAAAGTTCATAACTTTTACTGGAAGAAAAAAAAAATCGGAATTTCTGCACTTCTCCCCTTGCCGGCTTCATATCCCGCCACAACGGGGCATGACACCTACCAAATCGGCCGGTGTTTTTCGATATGTTTATAACTTTTACTTTAAACTACGTACTCAACTCCAACCTATTGCATCAAATTTTGGTTCACCAAAATAATTAGCCTTTTTATGTTCATTTTTTCTTTTCTAATTTGTACCCTAAAAAACAAAAAATAAAAAAAGTGGCGCCTGTTGATCGGACCAAATTGGCGTTGGGAGATGGCGCATATTGGAACTGCTGAGCTTCAACAAATTGGCCTTTAGCGCCATTACGAACTAAGGGTTAGAGGAGTGCGTGACCCACTAATTAATGGGTTCTACCTAAAACCAACTGTGATCGCTTTCTGAGAAATTTTCACTCTTCAATTAAGAGTCCATAAACTAGAATGATTAAGATGTTGGATTAGAATTTGTCGTCTTCATACACAAAATGTTGCTAAAACTAACAAACACCAATGATATTGAAGTCCGAAATGACTCATTGTGCACTGTTAAATTTCATGAGAGAGTTTGCTATGCAAAATGGACAACAGGCTTGCAACTATGAAAACCGAAAAAGCAAAGCACGAAGACTAATTGAAAATACCATGCCAATTGCCAAGAAAGAAACACCAGATTTCATACAGAAATTTATGTGCGCCTCATGGTTCTGAAGAATTCACTTGATTGATACAAAAAAAAATACAAACGTAATTAAGGACATAAGTCTGACAATTCCATGGCATAAACGTGAACAAATCGATAAGAGTACTGCACAAAGACAAACAGTAGTAAAAGCAAAATAAAGGGAAGAGCGAATCATCATCTGCTCATGTTGAGATAAATTCCCTTTGCATAACAATCGATCTTTAGTAGTCTTCAGGTTCCTCTTCGTCGTCTGCACCTTCGGCACCAACTTCCTCGTAATCTTTCTCGAGGGCAGCTAGATCTTCACGAGCTTCCGAGAACTCGCCTTCTTCCATGCCTTCACCGACATACCAGTGAACGAATGCCCTCTTGGCATACATGAGATCAAACTTGTGGTCAATGCGCGAGAACACCTCAGCCACTGCCGTGTTGTTGCTGATCATGCAAACCGCTCGCTGCACCTTGGCAAGATCACCTCCCGGGACAACTGTCGGAGGCTGGTAGTTTATACCACATTTGAAGCCAGTTGGGCACCTGAATGATCCGACCAAATGAACTTTTCAGCAAAATAGAAAACAAAACCAATGAAATAATTTCAGAAAGATGGATGGTTAAAGCAATTCCACTAACCAGTCAACAAACTGAACAGTCCTTTTCGTTTTGATAGTGGCGACAGCAGCGTTAACGTCTTTGGGAACAACATCTCCCCGGTACATCAAGCAGCAGGCCATGTACTTCCCGTGCCTAGGATCGCATTTTGCCATCATGCTTGAAGGCTCAAACACGGCATTTGTGATCTCTGGCACCGACAGCTGCTCATGGTATGCCTTCTCTGCCGAGATAACAGGGGCGTACGAGGAAAGCATGAAATGAATACGGGGGTAGGGTACGAGGTTAGTCTGGAACTCTGTGATGTCAACATTAATGGCTCCGTCAAACCTCAGCGAGGTTGTCAAGGATGATATGATCTGAGATATCAAACGGTTCAAGTTGGTGTACGTTGGCCTCTCAATATCTAGGGATCTACGGCAAATGTCGTAGATAGCTTCGTTGTCTAACAGCACAGCCACATCCGTGTGTTCAAGGAGGGAATGAGTTGAGAGAACACTGTTGTAAGGCTCAACCACAGCTGTTGAGACCTGTGACAAGGAGTTACGGTTATATAACGTGAAATCTCACAGTCAGTCACAGATAATAACAATTTCGGCAAGAAAGGGCCGTTACGCGGCGATAAGTACCTGGGGTGAAGGGTAGATAGTGAAGCCAAGCTTTGACTTCTTCCCGTAATCTACCGACAAGCGTTCTAAGAGCAATGACCCCAAACCAGAACCAGTGCCGCCACCAACAGCGCTGAACACCAAAAAGCCTTGCAATCCAGTGCAGTTATCGGCCAATTTCCTCACACGGTCCAAGCACAGATCTACAATTTCCTTCCCGACTGCAAAACAAAAACCGAAAAGCGAAACATTGAAGCAGCCAATTCGAGATGGGCGATGAGGAAATGTGTGTTGATGGAGAGAGTTGGAGAACAATCTCCATTACCCGTATAGTGGCCTCTAGCGAAGTTGTTAGCAGCATCCTCTTTGCCGGAAATGAGCTGCTCGGGATGGAAGAGCTGGCGATAGGCCCCGGTCCTGACCTCATCGATCACGGTGGGCTCCAAATCGACGAATATGGCCCTCGGCACATGCTTGCCCGAGCTTGTCTCGCTAAAGAAGGTGTTGAACGCATCGTGTGCTATGCCCACAGAAGTGTCACTGCAGAGATTAATTTTAAATTTTAAATTAATTATATAAAAAAAAGCACAGTAACACATCATCAGGCACTAATACTCTATCTTGGGTCTACGAGATCTAAAACCCATTTTTGTTTTATTCCAAAAATCCAAATCCAAATCCAAATCCAAATCGAAACCCAAACCCAAACCCAAACCCAGAAATGGTTTTGGTTTTAACACAACAAAAACCAGAAACGAAACGAGATTAAACCCATTTCGTTTGGCCCTTGATTCAACATAATCCATATTTCTATCATATCACAAACACCGCAATGCGAATTCACACTGAGCAGATGATCGAAAAAGACATTTAAAAACCTTCAAGTTCAACCGCCAGCATTTAAAAGAACCCCATGATGATTCCATCGCATTAATGCCCAAAAAAACAAAGAAAGAAAAACCCACAAACAAAGCGAACAACAAGCCAAACATTAACTTGAAGGAAAAAAAGTTGAGAATCGATTAAAGTTGGCCGGCCATAAAAGGGAAAGGGAAGGGAACCTGGGCATCATGCCATCGGGCTGGATTTCATGTTCGAGGCAATACAGTTCCCAGCAAGAATTGCCGACCTGAATCCCAGCCTGCCCTATGTGAATGCTTATTATCTCTCTCATTTTCTCTTCTTCGTCGATCGCAAACACAAAATACTATCAAAATATCTGGCCTCTCTCTGAAACAAACAAACAAACAAACAAACAAACAAAGAAAATACAGAGAGAGAGAGAGAGAGAGAAAGCAAGAAAGGAGGAAGGGTCTTAAGAGAGAGGGAGGGAGAGAGAGAGAGAGAAAGCAAGACAGGAGGAAGGGTCTTAAGAGAGAGAGAGAGAGAGAGAGTTGGGAGTTGCAGAATGGGAATGAATAAATATTTGGAGTCCGGGCTGTGATGAATGATCTCATCTCACCACCAATCAATCCATTTGGCGCCAGCCTGCTCTTACGGTCCCAGCCCCTCCAATTTTTCTCTTCTTTTTACTCTATTGCCCCTATTCTTCTTTTCTTTTTCTTATATACACAATATGGATGTAAAATGTAAATTATTCAGGGCTAGTTACCTAATTGAACTCTAACGTATGCTTCTTCTAATTCCTGACAAAATTAGTGTTTTCTTAAATCTTATTTTGATCTACTCAATGTAAATTTTTCAATAACAACTTAGAAGTGAATTTTTTAGATCTCTAATAATGAATACTCAATTTTTAACACTTAATATATACTTAATTTTTTTTATTACAAATATAGCAAAATACATTAGTGATTTAATTACTTATTTAATGATAATTTATGGTAATTGACTTACCTTTCATTTGGGGTAACCATTTAACTCATTACATTATATTTTGAAAAATAGTTTGAAGAATAAGTTGAAGAATGGTTTGAAAAATGATTTGCCCTCGTTTGGCCCCCTCATTCTAACCATTCCATTTCATTTAATTTTTTTTTTCATTTTTTTCAACTTTCCTAAACCTCAAAACCATTCCATTCCATTCTATTTTTTTTCAATAATTTTTTTCAACTTTCCTAATTTATATTCAATATATTTAAATCTCAACCATTTATATCACTTCGAAATTCACAAAGTCAAACCATTATAATCATTTTTCTAACCATTTCCCAAAATCATTTTCAAACCATCAAAGAATTATAAAAAATGAGCAAAATAGTTTCCCCAAATTGGAGGTTGAAATGATTATGAAGTGATTTGACTTTATTAATTTCGAGGTTGTATAAATAGTTAAGATTTAAGGATATTGTATAGGGATTAATAAAGTTGAAAAAATGATTTAAAAAAATAGAATGGAATGAGAGGAATTTTATAAAAAATTTAAAAAATTAAAAATAATAAAATAGAATGAGTGAAATGAGGGCACCAAACCAATGGGTTAGTGACAAAAAATATGTATAAATAATTAATAAATTGACTAATTATTTAATTATTTTAAAAACTTTAGTATTTATTTTTACTATTATATAAAGTTTGAATATTTTCTTCACCCAATCATAAAATTTGACTATAACACGTTATTTGTTAGTAAGTAAGTGTAATAATAATAATGGATCAAATGATAATATAAAAGAGTGATGTTGTGATTGTTTCTTACTCTTTTACCTAATTGATTTAATTTTTTAACCGAAATAGTCTTTTGTAATGCTGATATTTTCAATTATATTTGAAAGGCAAAATTCGTATGTGAAATGAAATATATTATTCATAAAGAAGCACTTCATCTTCATGTATTCAACGAAAATAAATAAGGATGATTATGAAAAAGAAAATAAAAAGAGGGCAAAATGGGAAAGTAGGAAGGTGAGTGGACCACAGTGGCCATGTGAAGCAGGCCAAGTGTACTTTCAAGGGAGATTAGCTGTTACTTCTCTCTCTTCTCTTTATTGCTTCGTTGGTTTTCTTATGTATCCTCTTTTTGTTTTTCTTTTTATTTAAATGTTATTATTTTTTTGGTCATTCTATCCTTGTCGTTTCTCGTGGATATTTGCTAATATATATTTCCTTTCTGTTTGTAATTATTCTTTCATCAATAAGATTTTCTCATTGTCCTTCTAACACATTTATATATCAGGACTCGAATGCTTTAAGATGTACTATTTAAGAGTTAAGCCACGAGACCAAAAAAAAAAAAAATTCACAAGCCTCTGATAAAATGTGTAATTTTTAGATCAATGTTTGGAGGTAAAAAAAAAAAAAGAAAGAAAAAAAAAAAGAATAGGTTTTTAGGTATTTAACCAAATTTTTAGGTAATTTTTTAGGATTTAGCCCTAAAATATCAAAATTAAGGATTTAACCATAATATATATACGTGTAAAAATATAATATTACATGTAACGTTATATCTAATATTACACTTTTTACACGTATATATATTATATGTAACGTAAAATATTACATGTTATGGCTAAATCTTTAATTTCGTAAAATTATGACTAAATCATTCAAATTTTACCTTTAAAATGATTAATTGTTAAAAAAAAAAAAGGGAAACCTTACAACTAATGAGTGTTTCTATGCAAAAACAAAAACCACTACATCTAACAGCTTGCGTATCTATTGTCTCTTGGGCATAAAGTAATAATTCCTTGTTAAAATTAAAAGATATTTTTTTTAAGGACCTTAAAACCTCTAAGTTATGGAGAGTAATAATTAGTTTTCTGAAAATACTTTGATGGTGGATTAGGTATGAGCTCATTCATGCTTACTAAACGCAGTCGAATCACTAAAAAAAAAAAAAAAAAACCTCCATTTTTATTTTGCAATGATAACTAATGAGTAACTTGTAGAAGATGTTAATAATTAATATGTTGGTTTATTTTGCTCTGATATTTTGGTGGAATTAGCTGTGGGAGTTCATAGCTGGCATGGACAATCCAATAGTATACACAAAAGGGTAAATAGAAAATACAACTCTTAAATATTAGTAGGCATAGAAAATTGAATACTAAAAGTTAGTTCCCTAAAAAAATTTTAGAATCACTCCATACCCTCTGAATAATACTATATAAATCCTAATTTCTATTTTTTTATTTCAAAATATTTGTATATGAGTTGCCCAAAATAAATTAGAAAACAGTATTAACCTAATTATATATGTAGAAAAAAAAACAATTAGAATTCACCATTGAGAAAACAAAAGTGTATATTAGACATTGGACCACTTTAATATTGATCTCAACAATTCAATACAGTCTTATCAAAATCTAACTAGTATTAGCATTTATTTCATGTTTTTAAAGGTTAATTTGACTTTGTCTTAAACTAATAATTAAGTCGTTAATTTCATTGCTTAAAGACAATTCAATATCGGCCTGAATTGGTATAACAAATAATTTGGAATCTCTACCGACAAAGCAGGGGAATTATGTTTTATAGTACGCACTAATTTTACAGTTATAACTTATAAGTACTCAAGACGTATAAAAAATAGTACATATTAGCGATTGGACCACTTACGTATAATTCAATATGCTATTTTCCAAAACTGATCATCATTAAGATACCGTTTGCATTTATTTCATGCAATGAATAAAGAGCAGTGAGCTATCTTATTTAGGTTAATCAAGAGTGTAGGTTTTTTTTTTTTTTTCAATTCTCTAATTCTTTTCCCCTGCATTATTGATTATTATTGTATGTCAAAATTACTATCCATATAAATATTGGCAACTGAATTATTGAAGCAGTTGGAGGGTGATGCTTATCTGCTTGGAAGAGAGATATTATATATAAAACGCATACATATATATGTGTGTGTGTTCATAATTGCATATACATATACACATATGAAAATTGCAATTGGCCTGGGTCCATATATATATGTACAAGTCTTTGACATGCTAATAAAACAAGGCAAACATGCAAATCCCAAAACTGGGCCTCCAAATCCAATGTTTTGTTTATTTATGTTATGGAGTTTGCCGGGCGTTAGACCAGCAAAGTTTAGTTATTACTACATCCTAAATAGTCATTACTTGTATTTATATTTCTCTCTCTCTCTCTCTCTCTCTCTCTCTCTCTATATATATATATATATATATATATATATATGGGAAGATTTGGGTTTTAGCCATTTTTAAGCTCATGTTTCAAAAATTTAGCCATAGTTTCACGAATTTAAGGAATTAGTCATTTTCGTTGTGTAACAATTTTCGTTACATGTGTAACAACAAAAATTGTTACTGGGCGTAGTAAAATTTGTTACACGGGTAACAAAATTTATTACACGTGTAACAAAAATTGTTACATAACGAAAATGGTTAATTCCTTAAATTCGTGAAACTATGGCTAATTCTTAAAAAAATTACCAAAAATTTGGCTAAATCCTTAAAAATCTCTATATATATTTGTGGATACTATTAATATTACTTATATAATATCGTCGATGCGGATTTGCACAAGCTCTTAGACACGATGTAGTGAAAGAAAGTGAAAAGAATAGAAAGTGAGGGCCAAATTGTGGTAGTTTGAATTGAAAATATACCTTAAGGGGTTTTGAGAAGGGGTACTATATTAATGCTACGCATGCTCATGAAAAAACGTTATTTGCACCTAAAAAAATATACAACAATGAATGTCAAAAGGTAAAAAAAAAAAAAAAATCTAAATATGGAAAAAAAAAATTGGGATCATAACGATAACAAAAAACTTTAAAAAATAAGAGAGAATAAGAATTTGTAAAAAAACCCCTTAAAAATTTGTTAAAAAAGCCCTAAAAATTTGTCAAAAAACCATCAAAAAGAGGCCCTTTTTGCAATAAAAAATTTTTAAAAAAAAAGCGTTTGGGGACAGCTACACGCGCCTGGACCGTAAGAAATAAATAATTAACTAATTAATGTGAACAGTATTTTTCAGCCAAAACACGCGTTTTGGTCGAAAACACTATTCCAATCCCCCTTTTCTCACTTTATATATTAAAGGATGATCAATGAAGAAATAAACATAGCAACCTTGGCAAATTGTATACAAACACAAAAACATATACAAATTGCTTAACTCTGATAATATTAGATTTGCTAAAAAAAATAAATCTGATATATGTACTCCAGGCCAAGGCAAATGCCGCTCCGTCACGCCCTCGCCGCGGCCCTCCGCACCACTCCAAGTTAATACCGCCGGTCGCGAAAATGCCAGGTCTCGGCAACGGCGAAGGTCCGTGTCGTCATTCTACTTTGATTCCCGATTCCATAAAAAAATCTCAAACTCAAACAAAATAAAAACTTAAATCTATTCTAGAAAAACAACACAGATTCAGATTCATCAGATTCATGAACAATGAAAAACCAAAATCAACAGTACATAGTCACGCTATCCAACCACACCTACGCCGTGCCCGGTCCGCGACCCACAGTCACGCCACACCATCGCCGATTGGCACCGTCTCGTTTACGCGTGGGTTCGATAGATCGCTAACCTCACCTCCACATCGCCGCTCGCCATGAACCCCACCGAGTCTCCGGCGAAAATTCCAATTCAGCTCCGGCTCGTCTTACTCTCTCTCTCTGTCCGGCATTGTGGTCAGATTAAGGACATGGAGAAGACCGATTCACCGAGTCTCCGAGGTCGCGAAGGAGGGCGTTGAGGGGCTGAGGTCGCGGAGGCGGCGGCGGCGCAGAGGGGCTGAGGGGGTGGAAGTGGATGGGCTAAGCGACTTAGGTGACGGAGGCGGCGCCGAAGGCTGAGGTCGCGGAGGAGGGCGTGGAGCGGCTGAGGTCGCATTGGCAGCGCATAGGGGCTGGCAGCACGGAGGGGTTGAGCGGCTGAGGTCACGGAGGCGGCGCCGAGGACTGAGGTCGCGGTGGACATGCGACGGCGTGATTGGGTAAGGAAGACGATTCAACAGAAAAAAAAAAATCAAAAGAAATGGTATTGACAAAAATAAAAAGAAAGTTATTTTATTATTTTTGTCATGGGTATTAATGTCATTTTATCCAATTATTTTGACCAGATTTGATAAAAAGGATTATATTAGATCAAATTTAACTATCGAAGGATTATTTCAGAATTTTAGAAAACATAAGGACAAAATTAGAATTATGATAAAACTCAAGAATTAGTTAGGGATTTTCTCTATATATTATCAGCCATTACAGTAAGGGAGAATCCGAGAATCTGAAAAAGTTACAATAATATTGGGACCAACAAACAAACTTTATAACAAATTAAAATTGAATGCTCCAATATTCATTCAAATAACTCGAAGCCCAATGTTTAAAATGCTGTTCTATAGTTAGGTAGTCCAACTCCAAGCACAATCCCTATTCGATCCAACTCGAAATAAGAATCTTTTTTTTTTTTTTTTTTCATATAACTTAAATGTCTATTTGGTGTTTAGGCCTGGCAGTTGTGCACATAGTTACTCGATGCTTGAGATCATGGCACGCTTCGGTTGTGCTTAAACAGTATTTATTTATTTATAGTCATTTATATATATAATCATATTAGGACTCAATATTATATATTTATTCAGGATTTACAAACATATATTAAATATATTCATTTTATAGTTGAAGAGACCATAATATAATTATTTATATTATAATGAATCTTTAAAATTAAAAACTAATTTAGCTTGTAAATTACATGATTTATGGAATTTAATATCCTATTTAAATTTTAAATCTATCCTTTAATAAAGACAGATAAATGAGGGAGATTACACATACAATTTCAAAACTTTGAATTTCTTTGCACAGAGAATAAACCAACGCTTTTTTTTTCCCCTCGAAACTCCAGCCAAATGAAACCCAGCCCCACCCACCAACCCGCCCCCTCCCCCCCCCCCCCCCCCCCCCCCCCCACCCAAAAGTCTCCAAATTATGAGAAAAATGTCATTTTTCTTCTCGTATTCATAAGTGCTGGTGGTGATCGAGCGTACGAACGGCGACGGGTTCTTGATTTTGGCGAGTGACGATCTTGAATGAACATGACGTCGGTGAACTCTGACGAGAACTCCGGCTATTGTACTCACGGATAAGCCATATAATAGCTTTTGTTTTAAGAGATTATAAAATAAATATTTATTTTTAAATGATGTTTTAAGAAAACAGTAAACGTTTCTATTAATTAAGAAAAATAATTATTATTTTTAATTATATAATATTGTGATTTTACCTTAAAATTCTTAGTTTTTAAATGAGCTAATGACTAATTTTTTAATTTTTAAAATATAAATTAGAAAGTGGACAAGATCATTTTCCCAATGCCAAATGATATAGGGTGGAAGTATCAAAGTTTAATTTAGTAAAAACTTTTCTTAGCCAAAAAAAAAAAATTGTAAAAACTTTTAAAGTCTAATTTGAGAAAGTTTTATTTAACCAATTGAAAATAATGGCACTTTTCATGTTTTTGTGTTGTTGTTGATTCCATTTTGCACCATCACTAACGGTATATATCTAGATTTTCTATGTTCACAATTCACAAACATCCCCAACAATGGAAGAAAATAATGTTATTAAGCTCCTATTATGAAAACACGAGTCATAAAATGCACCCAATAACGAAAAGAAAAATGTCCAAAAAAACATCCCATAGCTCGCAAACTATCCAATATGTGGCTCAAGAAACATGTGATCATACCTTTATTTTTTTATAATTAAAGTAGTACCCTATAGTTGCTTAGACATTATGTAATCACTTTTTTAACAAGCGTTATTTATGTCTTGGAAATTAGACTGCTAAAATCAGATTATCACTATCTCAAGAGATAAAAAATGTCTTAGCAAAAAAAAAAAAAAATTGTGACAAAAAATGTCAATAGGCGTAATATATAGGTTCACTACTTGTAAAAATGGTCCCTTCAAATATGTCATATATGTATGTATTTGTTACAATGTTTTTGCTTTGCTTAGAAGACTCTACTTAAACAGCTAAGCAAAGGAAATATTACGAATGGATTGCTTTTTCAAAGAGCAAGAACCACGAAAATCAACCACTTTTTGCATGGCATATACAGTATCACACACTAACACCAACAACACCACACGTGACTCAAACGTGGTGGACCGGTCAATGGTCAAAATTAAGCATCCCATATTTTTATTATTTATTAATTTTAGTTGCAATCCTCGTTAAAGTGGTTAATGTTGGCTAATAAGAAAGAAGTTTGTAGATGAGAGAGATTTTTTTTGAATATAGAATTATAATCATTATTAAATTTCACATTAAATGCTAAAAAATTAATCAATTAATGGTCATTTTAAAATGTCAAATTTTGATATTATATTATATTGGTATTAAATTTAGTATTTGTCGAATTTGATATTAAAATAACATTGGGCAGGAGAGTTTTTTTTTTCAATAAAATGTCGATTATTGGCATTAACACATTAGTTTGAAATCATGGAAAAGTATTCTTAAAATTGATAATAATTTAACCAGTTTTTTAAATAAATAGCCATATTTTTATGTCTATTTTTAACAATTAGTCTATGTTTGGTTTTATTAGCAAAATAGTCATGCATTCGTGTCGAGATTTTTGAGACTGCAGTCATTAGTTTTTTGAATTCTGTTTTTATTATTTGTTGCAGACAACATTATCTAAAATTTGTGTCTCTAGTCATGAAATTTATGACTTCTATGGATGCATATTTTTTTTTGCTATTTATAAGATATTTTTTATTTAGTAATAAGTTTTATGAAATTGGTTGTGTTGACAATCATTTATTTGTGAGTTAGTTATTTTGTTAATGGATGTTTAAATTTTTTATTGTGTTCGTTTCAAATTTTTTGAAATTTTGTGACTATAATCACAAATTTTATGACTGTGTATTTTATTTATTTAGTCACAAATTTTATTTCTTTAGTCATAGATTTTTCGATATTGACCTGATAGCTACTTTGCTAATATTTCAAAACGTGGGCTATATTTTTAAAATATATATTGCAAAATGGCTAAATCATTAACTGACTCTAATTTAACAGGGACTAATTTAATATCACCATCGTGCTAACCATTGAATTAACATGTGTCAATGTACAAAAATTGTTCCATGTGTTAGAACAATAGTTTTAAATGTAAGTGATAAGTAACATTAATTAAATAAGATATAGTGGTTTGAAAAAAAAAAAGAAAAGAAAAGAGATAGAGCTTGGATTGCAAGGATATATGAGTTTTTTTTTTTGACAAACAAACGCAGTAGGAGATTGACTCAAAATTGTTCTACTTCACCAACCCAATATAAATTTTCAACTACATATATAAAATACATAAAACGTGATTGTGAATCTGAGAAATTCTATCTTTTATTTTTATCGACATTAAATCGACATTGTTTAACTATATTAATGTCGAGATATATATTTTAAGGATGACAATTCGTGTCACATGTCGTATTCGTGTCGTGTTTTACTCGTATCTAAAAATTTTTGGTTAGACCCAGACACGGCCTATTTATTAACCATGTCTGAAGGAAAGACTCAGGCACGATCCATTTAAATATCGTGTCACCCAATTACGACCCATTTATAAATCGTGTCTAAATGGGTCGTGTCACTATTGTATCTATTGACCCAATTAGATATATTTGAGTTAAATCAACAAATTTTTAATTATTTTTTGTAAATCTAAAATATTTTTTTGTCGAATAAATGCCTAATCTTGATAATGTATATAATTATGATAGCAATTCTTATGTCACGCGAGTAAAATTTATTAAATAATAAATAAATAAATTTTAAATATATGTAAATGAGTGTTAAAAAATATATATATATATATATTTATAATTAATTTAATAATCGTGTCGTGTTTATCCCTTATTTAATCGTGTTAATCGTGTCCGACCCATTAAGACCACGCCTCATTATGGGAGGACATAGATCCGCTAATTTCATATCGTGTTCGTGTGTCTGGACCCCAATTATTGGCCATAATATATATATATATATATATATACATAGTTTTAAAATATAATCAATTATGTATAATTTTAGAAATTCATAGTAGTCACTGTACTGGATTTACAACTTTTAAGGTTACTTCTGATAATAATTTCTTAAAGGGTAATTACGATTTCCGAGGTTGGGAAATATTAATCCGGTGTTTATGCATTTTTACTCTATGTCAAAGTCAACAAAAATTTAATAAGTATGCCCTACCAACAAAACTGATTAAGGCCTTGTGTGGAAAAATCATCAAAAATAAGTTATTTAAAATGATTATTAACTTTATGAATTACGAGATGATGTAAATAGTTGAGATGTGAAGATATTGTATTAATATTATAAAAGCTGAAAAAAAAATAGAAATATTTGGATGAGAAAAATAAATAAAGGGTGAACTTCAAAACTTAAACACATTTGACAATTGATATTGGCTGTTTTATTTTCCTACAAAGTCCAACACAATTTGTGTTTAAAAATTGCTCCACTAAAGAAATGCAATTTTATAAACTCCGCATGAACTCTCTCTCTCTCTCTCTCTCTCTCTCTCTTTAAAAAAAAAAGAAAAAGAATTATTGTAATATTGGTGGACTTGTTTTGATCGGATCCGAATCAAGCAGTCTTCGAATTATTATTTTATTTTATAGTGATTTGATTTTATATATATATATGTGTATGGTATTTGGCTAGGCCATTTTTTTTTTTCCCCATTTCCGTGCACTGACAACGACAATTACTAAGAAGGACAGTGTTGTAAATTCATTCAGCTTAGTAGGACATTTTTGTAACTCAATTTTAGAAAGAAACACTTTCACACAATTATACCTTGTTTGGCATGGTCATTTTGGCCATTCCATCTTATTTTTTGGGATGGAAAAAATAATTTAAAAATAATTTTGAATAGTTTAAAAATAGTTTGAGAAATAACGTAAGAATGGTTTGAGAAATAACGTAAAAATTTAAAAAATTAAAAAAATAATTAAAAAAAAGAATAAAATGAAATAATTTGGAGAATTAAAAAAAATAAAAAAATAAAATGGGTAAAATAGATACCCAAACAAGGGTGTTTCGGTTGGGTGAAGATAGGACGGAGGTCCTCGTCAGGCGGGCATTGTAATGCATCAATTCCCAAATATAGAATTACAAAAATAGAATTACCACTTTTGTCTATTTACCTTAAAGCCATCAGTCCTGGGAAACATCGTTTTCAAATTTATTCCTTTGTAAATCAGGCTAAAAAAGAATCTCGTCATTGATCAAATTACTTGTTTGCCCTTGTGAAATTTCAAAAATTACATGCTAAAAGTGGGGGACTATTAGTTTAGTAGCAAAGCATTGTTAAACGTAGATTTTCCGATAGAAAGTCAATATTGTTACAAAAACAAGGTGTCTTCTAAGGACAACAAAACAAATGCTATTTTAACAAAAAAAAAAAACAAACAAACAAACAAAAACAAAAAGCAAGACCAAGTGACCAACCACTGCTGATAAAACAACAAAAAGCAATATTGTTGCAAATGCTATATATATATATATATGTTGTTTTTCATTTCACCGAGTCTAAAAAAAGATTTGACTATCACAACATTTCATCTAATTTTTCAACCAAATAAAAATATTAGGTAACATGAGCATCTATAGCAAACTAGTTGGTATTCTATATCGTTCACTGTAGTTATTGTTCTATTAATTATAATCATGTATCAACGATACGTCATATCAAAAATAAGATTACTCATGAAATGAAAATGTAAAGCTCATATAATTAGTGATAAATAACATAGTTTCCTAACATATATCCTATTCCGTTATTGCCTAACATCATCGTGTCTTACACGATAACCACTACCATTACCGTATCGTTTTTTTCGACAACTATATATTGTTATTTAAAAAAAAAGATAATAATTAATGATATATATTTACAATTTAAGTTGAAAAACTATTGTGGCGGTCGGCGTATTAAACGTTTAGACCGTTATCGTAATAAAACGGTTACGATTAACCCGTTACAGTATATTTGGTAACGGTAACAAAATTTCAAAACTAAAGACTAAAGTCCTAACATAACTTATATAGTGTTAGCAAGTGGTAGATTTTTTTTTTTTTTTTTACTCTTAAAAACCTTACGGAAAGAACAAAGGTCAAAACAGTCATATAACTTCACACAGAGTAGGCCAAAATTTGGTCCAAGATTGTAATTTGGTTGAAATCTGGGGTCAAACACAGAAGAGAAACAAAAAAAAACAAAAAGAAATTTAATTCCCGGAAGGGTTTTCGGAAGCAGCGAGTGTTATATTGGTGTGTGTGTGTGTCTCTGTCTCTCTCTTTTCTTGTTCGTTCAGTCCGTGCAATTCCAAACCAAAACCAAAACCTCTCTCTCTTCTCTTCTCTTCTCTCTTCTCTGAGATTTGAGTCTCAGAGTTTTCGTTGATCAGAAGGCAAAAATGGGAGAAGAGAAGAAGCCGAAATCTTCCGGTGGGGTTTGGCCGACGGTGAAGCCCTTCGTCAATGGTGGTGCCTCCGGCATGCTCGCCACCTGCGTCATCCAACCCATCGATATGATCAAGGTCTTTTCTTTTTCCCTTTTTCAATTTATTCTTTCTCTGGTTTTTGGTTTAGATGATGAATCGCTTTGTGTTTTTATGGGGTTTTTGGATCTGTGATTTTTATGTTTTTTTTGTTCTTGAGAGATTTTGGGTTTTTGTTTTTTTAGGTGAGGATTCAATTGGGTCAAGGATCGGCAGCCCAAGTCACCAAAACCATGCTTAAGGAGGAGGGTTTTGGTTCATTTTACAAGGTTTGTGATGTTTTTTGTTTGAGTCTATGTATATGTATGTGTGTGTGTGTGTGTGTATATATATGTGTGTGTGTATGTATTTATATATGTTATTGATCCAGTCAACAATATTTTAATCTATGTTATGTTTTAATGAATAGGTGTTGATAAAGTTCGGATCATTTAGAATCTGGCCATCAAAAGTTTTATGTAAATAAAAAGGTTTTTTGAACTTTGAGTGTTGTTAATTGTGAGATTCATATGGAGATACGTAAGAACTTTAACATTTGATTTTAGTATTGTCTACAATGGAAAAAGAGATGTTGGGTGTGAAACTTCTTTAGAATCTGGAGGCTATAGTAGAAATATTGACTTCTAAAGCTCATAAGCTGAGTGAGTGCAATTGAAGAAAGCATTTGTGTGAATTGGTTTGTCTAAAAGACATTACTTTGAGCAGGGTCTGTCTGCCGGGTTGCTGAGACAAGCTACATACACCACAGCCCGTCTTGGATCTTTCAAGTGAGTGATTTAGATTCATTGTAGGACAACAAGCATTTTGCATTACCTGAACTTTCTCTTCATTTGATTTAAATCTTGTCAATTAAGCCGAATTTTTTTGTGTAATGATAATCCATCTGATTGTACACTTTTTCTTTCTAGGATCTTGACAAGCAAAGCTATTGAAGCCAACGATGGGAAGCCTCTACCTTTATATCAAAAAGCTCTTTGTGGCCTAACGGCCGGTGCTATTGGAGCAAGTGTTGGTAGTCCGGCAGATTTGGCGCTCATCCGTATGCAGGCTGATGCCACCTTGCCTGCTGCTCAACGCCGGAATTACAAAAATGCTTTCCATGCCCTTTATAGGATCACTGCTGATGAAGGGGTTTTGGCTCTCTGGAAAGGTGCTGGCCCTACTGTGGTGAGGGCAATGGCTTTGAATATGGGAATGCTTGCCTCATATGATCAAAGTGTTGAATTTTTCAAGGACTCCATGGGCCTTGGCGAAGCTTCTACCGTGTTAGGTATCTCTCTCCGAAGAAACGGTTGTGTTTGGATGTCTTCTTAACTTATATTAGCTTTAGTTGTCTCTAAATCTTCTTATCATACACGGCATAATAAGTGCTGACCACACAGATGCTAGGTAGCTCAGTTTTTGCTTCTTATATATGAAAGGTTTGTTTTGAATTATTGACTTATTCGAGGCCTCTTTCTGGTTATTGAGTTAAATTCTTAGTATCGTCACTTTCATCTCTTCTTCTCATTTTCATACATCATCAGTATCACGACTTTAAAAAAATTCTTCCTTTCGTTTATGTGTCTGTCTAACACACCATTTAAAGCAATTTCTCTTGGATTGAGCTACTTCAAAGTTCATAGCCTGAATGCACAAAGGTTTATGTCAACTCGGTTGCATTTGTTTGCTTCCTGTAAAATTTTTGCTGGAGTAACCACTGGCTTCCTTTTTGTATACAGCTGCTAGTAGTGTCTCGGGTTTCTTCGCTGCGGCTTGCAGTTTGCCCTTTGATTATGTCAAAACCCAGATTCAGAAGATGCAACCGGATGCTCAAGGGAAGTACCCATATACTGGCTCTTTAGATTGCGCTATGAAGACCCTCAAAGCTGGAGGACCGCTGAAATTCTACACCGGCTTCCCGGTGTATTGTGTTAGAATTGCACCTCATGTCATGGTACTTTGTCTTTCTATATCTGTCATTTCGTCCCCCTTTTTTTTTTTTTGTTTTGTATCTTGGACACGCTTATGTTGGACAAGTGTTTCAACAATGAGCCACGGGTTTAAAAGATTACTTGTATTCATCTTTATGGTCCTAAAGGTTTTGTGGTTTTTCCTATATTTTGCTAATTATTGGCGGTGTTTGATGATGCAGATGACTTGGATTTTCCTCAACCAGATTCAGAAGTTCCAGAAAACTATTGGTTTGTAGAGTTCTATCGTTCGGACTGGACAACGGGGATTTTTGTTAGAGAATAGTTCCAAACTTCAAGTAATAAATACTTCGGCTGTGTTGTAGTTCTGTGTTTGAGCCAAGTAGCAGTTTCACAAATTTCATTCACAACATTCATTTTCGCAAACCCATTTGTGGTTTAGACCACACCATACAATTTGGAACTTCTGGGGTCGGTTTTTAATTAATATTTGACAAGAATAGACCTTCATTTGACATGAAATATTTTGTTGCAATTGGGGCTTGTCATTTTCCCTAAATGACATTTATGTCTTTTTTATTCCCTTTTTAGTTTTGTCTTGTTATTTACTTATTTCTACCACTGTAATGCCAATCGCAGAAGGAAGTGACAAGATTTCATAGTAAATTGGAAACTTGTCATGCTGAGTCATCAAAGACGACTTGAATAAGGATGGTTGAGACTTGAGACCACGCAATCACAATGAACTTGTTCAGTTTTATGCTTAATAATCTTTGCATGTGTTAATTAAGATTGGATTAATTTATTGTAAAGTCCACTATATTATTATTCTACAAGAAAGAAGTGTGTGCTATTTCCCATGCCTAAAGAAATGCGGTCCCTGAAATAGTAATTTTTAATGAATAGTTTATAAATTTGAATCGCCTCTCACTTATTTTAATTCTTTTTAAACAATAATTATAATACAATCCAATGTCACCAAACACATAAAAGTAGTTTTATATAATTTCTATGCAAGAAGTTTCATCCAAGAAGCACCAAAGGTACTTCTAAGGACACACACTTGGGATTAAGATCCCATATTTACAAAAGCATATGCATGTATTCTGTTGTATATATATATATATTGTATCCTCAGCGAAAAGCGTGGTTGTAGTCATGGTAATGGAAGACTTTGCGGATAAAGTGAGCCAACCATTTTGAAGCTGCAAAGCACACAACAGCAAACGAAACCATAGCGGTCTTTGCAACCACTGACATTACGGCGTGTCTGGTCGCGGCGACGATTCCGAGCAGAGAAATAGAGATGACTTGGAGCACAACTTCCAGGACGTTCAGAGCCTTATACGCAGCATTGCAACTGCTACAGTTCACCACATGTGTCCAATACCTGCAAGAATATAGATAAACATACGTCTCTTCAGCTAGTTTCATGCGCGTTTCTAATGTATAAGCGCCTTATCTGCATTATGAAACTCAAATAACTTTTCTGTCCTGTTTATTTTACTGACACGTGTGTAATGGTGCATTACAGGAGATAAGTAGTAGTGGTGTAAAAATGCAACGATTTCTTTTAACCTATCCATAAGCTGTTCTCTGGGAGGAGTCGGTGGAAGAGCTGAAGTGAATCTGCCTCTCCAGTCGACTTGACCACCGGCATACTTGTTGAGCCACTTCCGGAAACCAACTACAAACGCATCCGATTTTGTTGGCACAAAGCACGCCTTTTGCCACTGTGCTGGGCCCACCTCTATTATCTTATGCTCCTGCAGAAGAAAAAGTGAAAACATGATACAGTGGCAAAATGGAACTATACTAAGAGTGAAACACTCTTGTAAGTGAAAAAACAATGTCATCACCGCTCACATGTCGAGAAAATATATATGCTATATGAAAAAACTTACGAGGAAAAGGTTTCAAAATACAAGGAGTAAGAAAGTCACCTCAACATGAAGCAGATACAAATCTGAATCGAGAATTAAGTTTTGCCCTATATGAAACATCCACCGCGGAATGACTTTGTCAATCCAAACACCAAAGTTCCTCGGGAATGTCCATATCAATCTGCTCCTCCCCGGACTAACTGGAATGCAGATGAAAACCAAAACCGCTTTCTTCTCGACCGCCGACTCCTTAACAAACCGAACAAAGGTGAATCAGATGTAGCGAAAAGAACGAAAGGAAGAAGGTAAAAGCTCTTCCTTCACTGCTTGACTAACTATTCAGAAAGTTTTCAATTTAAGTCGCAAAACATAGACAAGGTTTTGAAACTTGTACCATGGGCTTCAATTTAGACATTAGAAACTTTATCCTAACATTCATTTTATTAACAGATGTAAAAGTTCAGCGACACATCGACACGGTCCAATGTGTGTTACCTTTTTGGTTGTAGCTGAAGCAGCAGCCTCACTGTCTTGATTCATTTGAAGTGGAAGTGGGATAGAAAGGTAGAACACACAGGGCGCAATAAATCTGGAAATGCCGGAATGCTGCTTTCCAATAAAACCATTGGGTTCAAAACTCTGCACGCGCAACTCAAGGGGCTTGCCTCCTTCTCTGTCAACCGGATCTGCAACGAAATTGCAGCAAGGGCTTATGATTCAGTATGCTCGTAATGGAAAGAGAACACAGCATCATCTGTAGAGTTACGCAATCCAAAACAGTTTACTTTTGGGCCGTGAAGTCTGCATTATCCCGTAATGTGCGTATGGAACATGGGAAGGGTCCATAAGATTCTCGATCAGGATCTCGTAGCTGAAAATACAAAGAAGAGCAAACATAAGATCAAAAATTATTTGACATTCTGATACTATGGTTTGCGAGTTATTTTGAGAAGGTTTTGGCCAAGACACTCCATTTACATGAAACCATCAAACAGTTATACGCGCGAGCATGTAGATGCAACTGAGCTAGGATGCAAAAGACCAGTTCAAGAATAAGACTGACGAGTATTTCTTTGCCTACCCGTAAGCAATGTCTCTATTTCCCATTAACTTAGTAAACGATGGATCATCTATTTCAGGGATGTAGGGAGGTTTTTTCTTCATAAGAATATCTTTATATAGGGGATCGGAGTTTGGCCAAAACCACACGATTCCATTCTGCACGGTGCTTGGATAAACAATGGCACATGCTTTCTTGAAAGTGTGAACCTGCAAAATGTGATCCAGAGGTTGATCATCGCTCATGTTTTCCAATCACTGCATCATTTTACAGTTCATCAATGCAAAAAATCTCCTGTTTCAGTGTTGATAAGTACAGAGAAAACTGAGTTCTAATTAGATCTTCAAATTATTGAAATGGAAGATATAAGTCTATATCACATTGGCATTCCACATCATTATATCTCATGCTGTCACAAGGTTAAATCATTTCTATCTCACAGCCAAATTTATGTTCTTGGCCGAATCAGAAAAGTTAGCCAATTTACGCCATTAAATTTCTATCAATAAAATCTGGAGAGATCAAAGTTCACCTAGACAATGGAAATGGACGATATACAAGATGTAATTGGAATTTCATTCACCGCACCAAGAGAACTCACTTTTTTTTTTTTTCCTTTTCTTTTCCTTTATCGTTTCGTTATATCATAAGCTTAATTGGATCCGAAGTTTGCAAGACATCTTAAAACTCCAAAAACCTTAGTCTTAAAGGTAACTAAATTTATCTAAATTTTTAAACTTTCAAAGAGTTTATGCAAGTACTTACCATCATAATAATTACACTAAAAACACAAGAATGAGCTAGCGGGTTACCGGAGGGCCGTCGGGCGGGGCTTGGGGGATGAGCTTGCAGTCACCACTGCCATTGAAGCACCAACCATGATACACACACTGCAATCTCCCCCACCGATCAATCCTGCCTTCAGAAAGTGGGGCCAATCTGTGGGGACAAGAGTCATCAAACACCTTCCATTGACTCTCATTCCTGTCCCACCACACCACCACATCAAGGCCAATCACCCTCTTGGCGTGTGGGACCCTCTTGTCCAGGTCACACACCGGCATGACCGGGTACCACTCGGCGTACCAGTCGAACTTGCCATCTGGGATTGTCTCGGTCTCAAGCTCTGGCTCTGTTGACATTGGTGGTGGCGAAGTGGCAGTGTAAAGCTTGAAGCTTTTTGTCCCATTTCTTTGATCGGATGAGAAGATACTTGAAGTGGGTATTGAGTTAGTGTTATTGTTGAAGGATATCAGTTTTCTGAATTGACTATTGTTATGAAGTCTGGCTGGATTGCCAAGAGGGAAAACTGGTGATAACGTGAGAGTTTCCATACTTGGCAAAACAGTCTCACTTTTTCAGGGCACTCAATGAAGAAAGAGGATAGATATTTGTGAAAACTTGTGGCTGTGATAATAAGTGGGTGTAATGCTTCCATTCTCCCAAACTTGAATAAACAGAGTGGGAGTTTTCAAGTGGGATCAATAGGGACAAAAACTTGAGCCTCTCGTTTCAGATTGATATGCAAACCACATGTGGCTTATTTTCCATTTACTTTTTGACCTTGGAATATATAACAAGTTAATTATATGGATTTGGTTCACTAGTATCTGTTGAATTGAATTTGGAGCTCAGTCAATTTTCTTACAATAATGATTTCATGTCTCGTTCATTCTCTTGTGTTTTTCAATTTAAAAATATCACATTTACTTAAGTTATTGAGTCAATATGCCTCATGTATTTCAAAAATGTCTCAATCGACACTCTAAAATATCTCATTGTTGAAGTATTACATGTTCTTTTTGGAGTGTCAATTGAGACATTTTTTTAAAATACAGGAGATATATTGACACAACATCTTAAGTAGAGGGGACATATTTGAAGTATAAGGGGAAACTGAAACTTTGTTAATGTTTAAGGTGTCGTTTGAGATGTTTTGGAATATATGAAACACATTGACACAACACCCTAAGTAGAGGGGTATTTTTAAAATTTTTCCTTTTTCTTTCTGTTATTCAATGGCAAAAGCGATTTGAAAATTTCAAAGTTAAAGTGGTAAATTGGCAACTAGTTATTAGTACTTGGGAGTTTCTTCATTGTAAAACTTGTGAGATTGAATTTAGTTGAATAAAGAGATTTAGTTATGACAGAGGCTTGCTGATTCATCAAACGGAGCTTGAAAATGGATGATAGAGACAGTAAATATTCACAACAAACTTCTACAATAGTGATGTTCTAGTTTTAGTGAATAATATCCTCAGCGAAAAGCGTGGTTGTAGTCATGGTAATGGAAGACTTTGCGGATAAAGTGAGCCAACCATTTTGAAGCTGCAAAGCACACAACAGCAAACGAAACCATAGCGGTCTTCGCAACCACTGACATTACGGCGTGTCTGGTCGCGGCGACGATTCCGAGCAGAGAAATAGAGATGACTTGGAGCACAACTTCCAGGACGTTCAGAGCCTTATACGCAGCATTGCAACTGCTACAATTCACCACATGTGTCCAATACCTGCAACACCAAAAACAAAAACAAAAATTCTCTCTCAGAATTTGAACCCTTTAAGCTAGTTTTGTATGCATTTCAATGTGTAAGTTTATGTAAAGTTGTCACCCAAATACTATACATTTTTTTTTTCCTGTTTTTCATGTGATATATTTTAACTGATGGAAATGTGTATGATGATCCATCACCTAAAATGATACAAGTAGTGAAGATCTAAATGCAATATTTGTACCTGTCCATAAGCTGTTCTCTAGGAGGAGTTGGCGGAAGATCAGCGGGAGTGAATCGGCCTCTCCAATCAACTTGACCGCCGGCATACTTATTCAGCCATTTTCTGAAAGCAACCACAAGCGCATCCGACTTTGTAGGCAAAAAGCACGCCTTTCGCCACTGAGCTGGACCCACCTCCGTTATCTTACGCTCCTATATTTCAGAGGAAAAAAAGAGTGGATTTCATGAGATTATAGCTAATTAGTAATAACTTCTCATCTTATCGAGTTTCAATCCACACGTACGAATTACATTATATATTGTTGCAGAACTCAGTTTTCGGATATTTTAAATGTGATTTTCATTTTGACAGAAGGCATGTAGTAGTTGGAAGTCAATTGCTTATTTTATCTAGTTAAGAGAGAAAAAAGAAGAAAAATTTTTTAGGAATGGTTGATTTGCGAGGAAAGAGAAAAGTGGAATCTTAGAAAGAACGAAATATTCTGTATGAAAAAAACTAACAACAAAAAGCATGCCAAAATAGTGCCTAAAAGGATCGAAAAGTTTGTAAAAATGGAAAATGGTTTCAAAATACAAAGAGTTAGAAGTCACCTCAACGTGAAGCAGATACAAATCTGAATCGAGAATCAAGTTTTGGCTGACATGAAACATCCATCGTGGGACGACTTTGTCAAGCCAAATCCCAAAGTTCCTCGGGAATGTCCATATCAATCTGCTCCTTCCGGGACTAACTGGAATGCATATGAAAACCATAACCAGTCTCTTCTCATGCTGTGACTCCATGACCATAATAACAAACCAGACGAAGATCAGTAAGGCCACCGAAAGTACAAAAACAAGGTAAAAGCTCTTCAAGCATGTTTGAGCGACCTTTCAAAAGCTCTTCAAAAGTGTTTCCCCGTTAAAAGTCGCAAAGTATCTAGCTTCAGTTTAGACATTAGAAACTTTATCCCAACTTAAAAAAAAAAATATTATTAGTTGATAACAAAGCATAAGCTTAGAGAAATGGTCCACTGTGTATAACCTCTTTGGTTCCATGCGTAGAAGAAGACTCGTTCTTTTGATTCCTTCGAAGCGGGATAGAAGAGTAGAACACACACGGCGCAAAAAATCTATTAACGCCGGGGTCTCGCTTTGCAACGAAACCATTAGGTTCCAAACTCTTCACACTCAAGTTCAGGGGCATGCCTCCTTCTCTATCAACCGGGCCTGCAGAGAAATTGCTGTGAGTGCATATGATTTCTGTTCGGACATAATGAAAAGAGAACAAACCGATGCCAAAATAATATTATGGATTCCGAAATGATATACTCTTGGACGGTGGAGGCCGCATTATCCCATAATGTGCATACGGAACATGTGCAGGGTCCATAAGATTCTCGATCAAGACCTCGTAGCTGGAAATGCAAAGAGCGAAGAAGATAACGAATCAATATACGTGACATCGCTTGGAAAGAAAGGAAAACAAGGAAGCTTTTTAGCCAATAAACTATTTTTTACAGACATGGATTGATCAAACTCTTAGTATTATTTTGCCTACCCATAAGGAACGTCTCTGTTTGCCATCATTTTAGTGTATGATGGGTCATCTATCTCTGCAATGTAGGGGGGTTTCTTCTTCGCAAGAATGTCTTTGTACTGAGGATCGGCGTTTGGCCAAAACCACACGATGTCATTCTGCACCGTGCTTGGATAGACGACCGCACATGCTTTCTTGAAAGCGTGAACCTACAAATTTTTTTATCAAAAGGTTAATAACGGTACAGCTTATCCAATCACTCCATAGTTGTACATTTCATTTTATACATTTTGAAACTCATAATTCAAACACCAACCAATAAAAAGCTCGACTTGAACTACTACTATCACAACTAGTTCAAATATAGTTTTGTAATTGGTGTGTGAACTATATAAAAAGCTCCATCACCACGACTAGTCTGTATTGGGTTTTAGAAAACTAAGAAAACTGAATTCTAATAATAGATCTTCAAATTACTCCTATGGAGTTTATAATTCTATCGCGTTCGATGTTTCAAGTAAGCCAGGCCTTATATCTAAAGTTTTCGAAAGATAACAACATTTTTTATCTCACAGCCAAATTCTTAATTGTAATAATTTAACAATCAACGTAAACATTATTCCTTATATCTGAATGAATGTCATTGCTCATGAGTCATGGCATTATACAAGATGAAATTGGAAAATTCCAAAAGCCTTAGCCTAAAATAGCAACCACATCGATCTACCCTGATTACATCACTCACAAGTCAAGTATAACAATATAACAACATCGTCAACAAGCAACAAAAACACACAAGAAAGAGGTGGCGGGGGTACCGGAGGGCCGTCGGGCGGGGCTTGAGGGATGAGCTTGCAGTCACCTTTGCCATCGAAACACCAACCATGATACACACACTGCAATCTCCCCCACCGATCGATCCTCCCTTCAGAAAGTGGGGCCAATCTGTGGGGACAAGAGTCATCAAACACCTTCCATTGACTCTCATTCCTGTCCCACCACACCACCACATCAAGGCCAATCACCCTCTTGGCGTGTGGGACCCTCTTGTCCAGGTCACACATCGGCATGACCGGGTACCACTCGGCGTACCAGTTGAACTTGCCATCTGGGATTGTCTCGGTCTCAAGCTCAAGCTCAAGCTCTGGCTCTGGCTCTGTTGACATTGGTGATGGTGAAGTGACAGTGTAAAGCTTGAAGCTTTTTGTCCCATTTCTTTGATTAGATGAGAAAGTGGGTGAAGTGGGTGCTGGGTTAAAGGGGATGAGTTTTCTGAATTGGGTTTTGTTGCCAAGTCTGGCTGGAATGCCAAGTGAGTGAACTGGTGATAATCTGAGACCTTCCATAGTAGGCAAAGTAGTCCTAACTTCTTTGTGAACAAAGAGTTAAAAGTCTTTTAAAACTTTAAAACGCTCAAACTCAAAACAACATATTGGCAAGTTTTCAAGTGGGACCATCTGGTGAAATGAAAACCTAAAACGTTGAAACTCTCGTTTCAGATTGGGCTCTTCAAGTAGTAGAGAGAATGCGTGGATGATATGCAATACACGTCCTACGTGGGATGATAGTAAATTGTATGTGTTTATCACTATAGCATTACTTTGGACTAATATCAAATTTCACTCTGAATTTTAAAATTTATCCATTACTAACCCCTGATGTTCTAGAAATTTCGTCTGCCACCCCATATTTTGGCAAAAGTAACAGAAAATAGACCCCAGACCCCGGCCATCACTTTCATCAACAAAGAAAGAAATGTTATGGCCAAGTTTGAGCTTTTTGCCAGGTTTGTTTTGCTTTGTTTTTTTTTTTTTTTCAGCAAGTACTATCTTAGTATTTTAAGTAACAAAACTGATAATTCAGCAAAAAAAAAAAAAAAGAGCTGGGCCGAACTAAATATCATTGCCCGTTGTGTAAGCCGTAAAGCAAAGATCACCCCAGCTCTAATACAAACAACATTCTCAGGTGATATCTTTGCAAGGCATTATTCACTGTGCAGCTTCATATTTACATTATCCAATATGCTGTTTTTATTGAAGCATACGTGAAGAGTTATACGTAAAAGTCCAAGTGAAAAGCGTGAATATATATATATATATATATATAGAGTGGTGCAAATGCAAGTTCTTCTTGTAGACGACCAAGTGAGGCAGCCGTTCTGATCAATAATCCTGGCTTTTGACAAAAAGTGGGGCCAATCTGTGGGGACAAGAGTCATCAAACACCTTCCATTGACTCTCATCTCATTCCTGTTGAAGTCCCACCACATCAAGGCCAATAATCACCCTCTCGTCCAGGTCACACACCGCACCGACACGGCATGATCGGATAGCCAGTCAAACTTGCCATCTGGGTGGTCTCAGTTTCAAGCTCGGTTCATGTCGATGATGAGGAGATGAGAGAATTCACTGTGTGTGTATATATATATATATATATATGTATGTATTAGTGCCAGTGCCACTGTCAAAATAAATTAATAAAAAAACATGTTTATTTAGGATCGGTAATTTAATGTCGTATATAATTATACTAAATTTGCATGAAATATAAAAAATAAACTTTTTCTTCAATAGAAATTAAAAAAAAAAATTTGTCTATCTAGCAATGCCAAATGCCATGTCCTCGAGGTATGACCTACCAAAAATATATTTGCTCATCGAAAGATAAGAAACCAGCATGAATACCTTCTCTTGACACTGATCAAAATGAGTGTACGTTTATTTATTTCTTATAATTTTTCAATTTTTTTTTCTGGAGAAAAATAAATTCTTTTTGTATTGATTGGGAATTAAAACTCCCCAAAATTCTACATTTTCATCTTCTTTCTACAAGATGAATGAAACAAAAAGATGTGTACATGATTCTAAGTTGAAAAGAATGATAATAAAAAAAAAATCCTATATCATCTTTTCTATACAAACAAAAAGAATGAATCAATACAAAAATACTGTTGTCAGTTCAAGGCAATTTAGTTGAGTACTCCTCTGATCAATGGCAAAGATTGTGCTACATGATGGTGACTAGTTCTGAAAGATGACTGCCCCGCCATTTCTCCGGCGGAGTTTGTTGGCGTCGACACCTTCGGACTAAAGCCACTAGTGACCCGAGGAGAGAAGTATGATCTAGAACGTGCGGCGCTTCTTGGTGACAAGTTCACTTTCTCTAGAGCTCGGAATTGGAGCTCCGAAGGGTAGTCCCTAACGCAACCAATGCGGGGCCCTGCCCCGGTTGTCCATTTGCAAGACAACTGCTTCCCCAATTGGTATGAACTCATTCCTTTGTGCGAGTTGATCCTTTTCAGGATCGACTCTTCGGGGATTGTTTCTTCTTCGTTCTCTTCATGGTCTTGCTCGAACAAATCGTTTGGAACCATCCCCTCTTGATCCAAGGAAAACGTTTCTTGTCCCACAGTTTGGTGACGATCCGCAGGGGATTTCGCACGAAAACTACTGCAACCGAAACCAGCATCTTGCTTCTCACTATCTAATCTCTCGAACAACTTTTCCCTATTTGGTATTTCGAGATTAGGTAAACTTCTAACAAGATGGAACCGCCTTGGTGTGTGAGGTTCGACAGTAATGGCTGTCTGTTGTCCTATCGAACCAGTCAACTGCGGCACAACTTCAATATTGGTCCCTTCAGCTTCTTCAATTTCTTCTGTGTCTAAGCCACCAAGACTTTGAGTCAAGTCCTCATCCGAGGAGTTGCTTCTAATGTGAATACTGCTTCCTTGCTTGCTAAGCAAATCATACTCCTCATCAACTGGACTCATCTGAACATTTAAAAAAAATACAGGAAATTCTCAGTAATTGTCCATTTTACTAGTATTCTCAAAAGGGAAATATCATATCGTTGAAGTAAAGAAGGCTTTTATATTCGTACCTGAACATCTTTCAAATCCACGTCGTTCTCTTGGAGGAATGAGACAAAGTCTTTAAAGTTCTGTTCTGTAGGCCTATAATGACCACTGTGAGGCCAAACCGCCTGTCAAGAAGTTGAAAAAAATCAATGTTAAAATACGGTTTTAGCAAAAGGAACAATGAGAAAATATTCTTGAATGATATGTTTGTACTTTTTAGTAGAAATATTACCTTTAGGATGCCATTTTCGACAACTAATCTCCCAGCAGCAGTTGTTGCACCTCCAGCCAGGAAGCTTGAGTGCTGAAACGTACCCTTCTTTTTCTTTCCGACATACAAGATCTTTGATGTGCTAAGGACGAAAATCCACTTGGCGTCGTTGCCATAGGCGGTGGTGTCAAGGAGCTCTCCCGATTGCTTGTAGAAAAACTTCCCGTCCACCACAACAACTTCATATGCCCTTCTTTCCATCTATATTCAGAAAGATAATTTATCAGCAAATACAATCTTAGCAAAGAAAACATTGGAGTGGATCTGTTCAAGATGCAAATGCTCACCGGACCAAGATACTTGATACACTGTTGTTGAAGTTTTGACCGAGGGCATTTGTCGACAAGATTAACTTCTTTCCCTTCACCTATATCTAGCCTGGATGTTAGAACAACACGGTATTTGTCAGCTTCAGATCTAGATCTCATAACAAAATTCTTGAATTGTCAAACGGCAAAAAAATTAATTAGACTTACCAATAAAAGAAGGGCTCTCTACTTTGACTGTGAAGCCATTTATCGTAATAAAAGTGAAGATTATGCCCATATCGATGCCTCGGATCAATCTGTTTCAAACAAATAACATAAGATCAGATGACAAGCTCAAGAAGACCAAACTACCTTTTTTTATGATCTATTTTCATTTAATCTAGTCAACTCACCGCCTCAAGCCAGTGCTGAAGAGCAAGTTTTTGAGCTTTGTCATTCTTTGATAAACCTTTACCAACCTGCAAAAGTGAAAGGCCGTTTAAGATTTTGAAGGAAGACTAAAAAGAAAAGATTAGAAACATATATCAATATGTTAGAAATCTACCTTGGCAGCTCTGGTCCTCGCTCGAGACCAGCGTGAAATGGCCGATTCGTGTTTCTCAATTTCAAAGAACGATATTGAGCTCCTCTTTAGTTCTGCAAAATCTAGGAGCTTCCACCTAAAAACAATACAAGTAGTTAAG
Source organism: Boehmeria nivea var. tenacissima (assembly GCA_018132145.1). NCBI lineage: Eukaryota > Viridiplantae > Streptophyta > Magnoliopsida > Rosales > Urticaceae > Boehmeria > Boehmeria nivea. Next base: position 20,258,840 of record CM030878.1, on the reverse strand, counting down.
TTAGAGCATGATAAAGACAAGGTAACATTAATAAACAAAATGACAATGTCAATATAATCAAACATACCAGCTCTGCTCTACAAGAACCGCGCAATCTGCTAATTTTCTTCTTGTTCGGAAGCTTTTGTACACCTTTTGAAGTTTAACAGCGGCCATGTGTTTATCATTGATGGGCTCGGTCAGCGACGGTTGGATCACTGGCTGAAAGCTATTTGAGTCGATCGATCTAATAGCAATACTCTTTTCTTTGTCTAAAGAAGGAATCTTAACCGAGATCGTCTTGTCGAAATCTCTCCCTTTAAAGCTAACAGATGCCTCGACGGTCATCTTTCCAGAGCCTAATGACTTTGAAATTGTTGGCTCTGAGTCACCACGATTGAAACTGATAGATCGAACTGGAGTTTTTACTTGCTCATCTCCGAAGCTAATGGACTTCACAATAACAGACTCCAAGCCATTTTCAATATCGCTGCACTCGGCCAAAGGGCAAGAAAAGGATACCCCCATTTGAAGGGGAATTTGGGAGCCTGAAAAATCCGGGTTCCTGTTAGAAAGGAAAAACAAATTGTCACGTAAACGAACAACCTCATTTACACAAAGACATGCTAATAAAGGACCTAAAGCAAGCCATTTTCAGATGCTTGAAAACAAATAAAAGCAATATTGATACACAAAACAAAACCTAGAAAAAAAATAATAAATCAGAGCTTTCCAATCATACTGCTTTATCAAGCAATGGGGATTTACAAAACCCAGAAACACTATTTCAATTTTAGCACAGCAAATAAATAAAAATAAAATAAAATAAAATAAAAAAACCCAAAATAGGATTTAAACAAAAAAAAGAAAAAAAAAAAAAACAAGTTCCATGAAATCAAAGACCAAGTTGAGAAGAACCCATAACAAAAATTTCATCAAACATTGTACAGAAAGAAACAAACGAACCAAAAAACGATCTAAAATATAATAGAAAAAATGAAAACTATATGCCATTTCTAGCTCTCTCTACACACACACACACACACACACACACACACAAAAAGATGAGAACGAAAAAAAAATAAAAATAAAAACTTTATCAGAGATACGATACGATTTACATTACCTTAAGATGAGGATGCGTGAAGAACCAACGGACGAAGGAGATTGAGACTCTGCCAAAGTATATGAATAGAAAAAAGTCTCCAAATTCAATGGATATGATATGAGAGTAACAAGAGATGGGTGTTTTCTCTTTCTGTCTATACAAAGATTGTGTTATTGAGAGAGAGAGAAGCTACAAGGTAAGGAAAGATGATCATATTCAAGGGAGAAATAACCTTGCCTTGCGTTTATTTATAGTGCTATATTGTACAGAAACCAGATAGAGACTATTAGAGAGAGAGAGAGAGAGAGAGAGAGAGAGAGTTTTAACGCGCCACTGAGAGACAGTATTTCCAAGCACGTGGATTGGACTATTCTTTCTCGGCCAAGAGTTTATTTTTGTTTTTATTTTTTGTTCGTAAAAACTAAACTAAAAACCCCCAATTTCTAGTGCCCGCAACGGGAACGCCGATGTTTCACTTCTCTTTGGTTCTTTTTTTTTTTTTTACTCCTCTTTTCTTAAAAAAAAATTCTCTATAAATTAATAACTTAAGATCATGAGAGCTTATTAATTTAATAAATATTAATGTATTTAAAATTTATAAAATAATAATTTATTTATATTATTGATTTATTCAAACGTATTGTATCTGAATTATTTTATAAATTATTATTATCATTATTATTATAATTTCACACATTTGTTAGCTAAGTAAATCTGAGTCAATATTGATTTTGAGGAAGGGCAAATTGTATATATATTTTGTTTATTATTCTTAATAAAGTTATAAATTTTGCCATATTAAGAACTTATATATTCTCTATAATGTAAATTATCGAATTTTCAATTAATACGCTGAGTATGAGTTAGGCTAATTAAAATATGGTTTAATGTGATTATTAATTTATTGAGATTTTAATGTATTTTTCTAGATATATATAAATTTTTAAAATATTCGTCGTATTGAATTTGGTATAAGATTTTGATGATTTTAAGTTATCTTTATGGCTAAACTTTAAAAATTATATCTAATGAGATTGATAAATTTTTATTAAATATTTAAATATATGTTTTCAAAATAAAAATAGAGGGAGGAATTAGTAGAAGAAAACTATATTATACGATAAATAACATGTTCTTTATTGAATTATAAATGTTAAAAGTGTATTGCTAATCATTCTCAAGGAAATAAATTAAAGTTTAATAAAAAAAATGAAAATAATAGTAATAAAAAGAACCTACTCCTCTTAATTGTAGTATTGCATTTGGAATTTTGCTCAACAATCAAAAGGAGATTGATAAAGTGTGTTTATGTTTCTTTAAAGTTCACGCTCTTTTATACGAAAGGGAAAAAAAATATATACATGGCATCAAGCTTTTAGAAGTCATTGCTTACGTTTCTAATGGACAATCCACTACCATGAAATAAATATATGTTATCTATTTCAAAAGATAAATATAAATATATTGTTTTTCCTTTTCTAATTATAATTTGTAAGTGGAATAAGATTATAATGTCAAGGTAAAAACGGATAGAGTTGCATCCTCTTTATTTGGACCAATTTTGATGTGTCGTTTACCTGTGTTCTTCTTCATGTGTAGATCAATGTAAAAATCAAGGAAAGTGGCATGACTTTTCTACGAAATTTTCAAACTTTTATTTTGTAGGGAAAAAGGACCAAAAAAAAAAAGAAAAAAGATACAAAACAAGGGAGACAAAAGAAAAGAAAGAAAAATATAGTCATTTTCAGTGAAGTCGTAATTACTTTACAAATTAAGTGATCATGAATGGACTTGTTCATAGTCGCCATTGCTTATGTCAATTCGAGAGAAATTCTCGTACTTTTTTCTAAAGTCTCCAAGTAATTAATTAGTATAAAATAATATGTATTGCTTAGCTCTGAAGCTTTTAATTACTAACTTCAACCGTAAATAAATAAATGAAATAAACAAACAAATAAAAAGAAGTGGTTATAGAGAGGAGATTTATATATTTCATTAATTTGAATGTTTAGTTGGTAAAGTATATAGAGTATGCAGACGTGGACTCGTTTGTAAGGATGTGGATTGCTGAGAATTAATTTTGTGTGCTATATCTTATGTATTTATTTGCGTATGTACGTATTTTATCTTTTTTTTATTTTTTGGTGCTGATATTTTATCTTTTTATGTATACTTGGAAAGCGAAAGTTAAAAGTCTTTGAAACTTCCAAGTATACTTCTTGGCTTCTTGGAATGACCCACAAGTTGACTAGAATAATTTGTATCTCAGAGCGGGAAAAAAAAAAAAAAAGGTTTTGACGGGCTAATAACAACAAAAGAAGACCTTATAAAATTCCAAAACTTGTACCTATAAACCAAAATATATATATTTATGTCATGTGATCTTTTCTTGATGTAACTGTTGTTTGTTCCATTTAAATCTCAAAATCCAAAACTCAGTGATTAATATTTTTAGTTCCTACAAAAGCATATATATAATACTATCTACTTTATCAAGAAAAAATTTGTTGGAAGCTAATTCTATATAAATATATGCACTAGCTATTTATTAAGTAGAAAAAATGATATAAAAATACTCCGACTTATATCAAAATGCTATATTTATTCTCTAAATCCTTGATAATGTCCGATTTATACCTTTAATTTTATCAAAATGATTTATGTCCTCTGTTTATAAATTCACAACAAAACCTTGTGTTCAAATTTTATTGACTTTTTTTTTCTTTAAAATGTCATTTTTACCTTCTTTTTTTTTTAAATGCTATAAAAACAAAGAAAGTCTTTTTTTTGTTTATTTTTTATCAAATTTTGAAATGAAATATAAAATCAATAGGTATATTTAAATTTTGGGGGTTTTGAAATTATGAAAATAAATGATATAGATAAGATCATGCTTTGAATTACATTTGTTTTGTTCTAGAGTTTATAATTTTTTTATTGATGTCTGAATAATATTTAAAAATGACATTTCCGAATAAAGATCAATATAATACATATGGACACGAAGTATAGTTTAACATGATTATGTATACTAAATGTATAAACATGACATTATTAAGAGCTTTAAATACAAATACAACATTTTGATAAAACTATACGTAGCGACGAGGTTTGATGTCATTTTCTCTTTCAAGTAGAATGAGTACTGTGCATGTACATTGGTAAGAGACAATTTATGCCAAACTGCCTTATACCCACTAAGATACCAAACATGTTTATTGAGCCAACCCACAATTATATTGTACTAACAACATTTTTATATAATTTTTTTCTTCAATTTGTCTGGAAGTTCATGGTCTTTATTTCATATTTAAATCCCAACCAGTGCAAAATTTGGCTTCTTTGTCTTCCTTGGTCTGCTTTATTTCTACATATGTTGAGCTATATACTTGTGTACATTTATATTTTATAGAGATGTAAAATAATTTGCACTTTCTAATTTTCATAAATATTGATTCGAAACACACACATATTGCATTCACATGAAGTCCTGTTTTTTAGGATGATGCACAATTAGGGTACTAAAATTATAATATTGTGCGTAAATTTTGTAGACAAGTTGCTAAAGTTGTAGGAACAATATTATGTCGTAAGCGACCCTTCACACTTGGCCACTCTTTTTAGTGTCCGATTATGAACTATCCTTGCTAATAAATGCACTAAAGTGTATTGCTAAGAGCAATACGCGTATATTGCCAATAACAAATAATAAAAAGTCAAAAATAATGTGTTAACATTACATGTGTGCCTTTTATTAAAGTGGCCGGTTAACTCACTTTAGCAAATATATATATATATATATATATAAGTTGTTTTTCGCTTAATTAATATAAATTCTGAGATCTCCCTAAGAAAAACAAAAAACAAAAAATAAATAAAAAAAGGCCAACAAAGGATGCTGATTTCAGAGATTCTTCTTTGCATTCATGATAAGGTTAGGTACAGAAAGACATTAATTAGTAGACTATAATTCTCTTTAAATCCAATTTAGTAAATGAAAAAAAGAAACACACAAAGTTTACTACCAAATTATATATATGATGAAATTGATATCTCCACTTTGTTCTTGATTCTGTTCTGTTGATACCAGAAAGCAAAGGGAACAACGTGCTTGATAGTTGATACATAAAGTCAAAATATGGTTCTAATTAATTAATTATAAATTTTCTCTAAAGGAGAAACACAAGCAAATTTTCAAAATAGCTTCGAGTATTCCACATTATAACTCCTATAATAATATTTTTTTTCCCAAAAAACAAAAAAAGTAGCTAGTCCTATAATACGGTATATAGTATAAGTGTATTGATCAGAATATGCAAACCGCATATTGCTGCATAATGAAGTATTATTATTTAACAAATTGAGGATATAATTACTGATAAATTATCTTTGAAACCAAAAAGAATTCGAAAGTAGAGAAAGTTTAAAACGCAGATTGTTAAGATATAATTTATTAGTTTAGTTTGTAAACAACTACATCAATTGTATCTTAACAATAATTACAGTTATTTTATATAAATTCTTTTTCAAAAAATATACCTAAATTAACTCCATATATATATACATGTAGCATTTCTAGAGAATCCCAAACTTATGCCCTTTTAAATAATGCTTTATTTGTCATTTGATATTAGATGTTTGGTGTCCTATTTCTATATCTTTTATAGCACAGAGTAATTTAGTTGTCATGAATGTGCATTTATAGCTATTAGACACACAAAAAAGAGGGGGCGAAAAAAAAAAAAAAAAAGAAGGAAAAGGCTGATTTCCAAATCAAATTATTTGTAGCGAAGCCTATTATATAAGTTCTTTTATATATACGAGATTAAAAAAAAATCCATCAATTAATCTGAAAATCACAAGGAATGTAACCTAAATACCCCAACCGACAGATAAAGATTTTATTCCTCTTTTTCCCCTCAATATGAACTAGTAAGATTAATCAAACACCCAATTGTGCCATGAATTCAAACATGAATGACCTGTAAAGCAAAATAGAAAATATATTTTAAAAAAATCTTGGGTAAATAAACAAAAAAGCTCTTTTAAGCCAGCGTGTCTGTCCCATAAAATACACATCAAATCCTCCAATGAAACCTCGTCCTTAGTGCAGTCGTTTTGTTTGAACCTCAACTAGGTCAAAACCCCTTTTATTGAATTATTACTAAGCAGCCACTTAAAAATAAATATCCAAAATTTTTATGATTTTGCAATTGTATGCTTTTTCATGGCCACAAATATCAATACTATTGTGCTCAATGATCATCCATGCTTGAACTTGAGTATTTATTACAAATAAATAAAAAAGTTGAAAATAAAAAGAAATGAGACAATATATTGTCACTCCAACTGTCACTTCAGATCTGTTCTATAATTCCATGCAAAAACAATGAATTTCATAATAGGGTACTTTGCACCGTACAGAGGTGTTGACTACGAGGAGGTCTAATCTTTGTCCACGTGGCAGAAACCCATTTTTCCACGTAGTGTTGTCCAGGTAAGAGATGTACAAAATACCTAATACTCAGACAACCAAATCCCACGATATTCGCTCACCTAAATTAATTAACTAATTTTGTATTGTAGAAAACTTAAAGAGTTAAATCTGCTCTTGGATTTGGTTAAAGTTTGGTAATTAATTTGTAGATGTTGGCTTAGTTTGTGAGGTCAAAGCACATGGCAAGCATAGAAAATATATGGGAATTACTAATTCATGCACGATGTTCACACTTCAATTTGAAATGTTCTTATAAGACTAAAATGTGAAATTTTAATGAAGATTATGAATCCATATAATTTATGACTCAATATGCAACATTAATAAGTGCTTTGAGAAAATAAAAACAACAAATACAAACGATATATAATAGAGAGTTCGAATTTCTCAGTATAATTGAATTGTTTTATGGGATATATATTAGTGTATGATCTTAAATTAGCTATAATACTCTTATAGTACTCTACATATACCATACAAATCCACCTATCTACGCGTCATTGTACAAGTAAATAAAGAAAACAAATCATGCATACTTCCATTTTATATATAAATATACACGCCCAGCACAAAAAGGTGCTTGAGGGCATTAATTATAGTATTGTTATATATATATATATATATATTACCTCTCTAAGTGTGTATATATATTACTTCTCTATATCTAAAATTGTTGATGTATATGCAGTAGCTAGGTCAAAAATATGTGTTGCAATTTATATTATATATATTATAATTGACAGAGTGTACCATTTTTCTAGTTTCTACTTACAGAGAAGTAAAAGGCATTTTAACATTCAAAACACGCATAGCCACGTGAATTAAACAAAGATCAGAACAAATTAAGGTTTCTGACTTAATGTTATAAAGGTGTTTTTATTTTTCTTTTCAAATAAAAGCAGCCAATAAATCGTACCTACCTAACTACCCTTCTCTAATAATTAGGAAGGTCTTTTAATATTCTAAGTTCATGGATCTATATATATGTATTTGATATGCTTTATTTATCAAACAAGAGAAAATGAATAAATATGTAGCCTCGTATTAGTTCATAAAGTGTTATAATTAATCTCATCAAACTATGATACTATTTTATCTAAATTACTAATAAAATAAAAAAAACAAACAGACACCTGAATAGTATCACATACATATAGATCCAAGTATTAATAGCAACTCGTACACTTTATACTAATCAAAGTATTATAGTCGGACCACAATGTTTTAACATTCTTTTAAAGGGGAAAAAAATTATAAAATGCATTTAAAATGAGACAAATGAAAAAAAAAATTTGGAAAGGTTAAATATTATGAAACTTTAATTTTAGCTAGATGATTATTATATAAAAATTACGTGATATAAGAAAAAAAATAAAATAATATTGAGACTTTTGAAAGCTTATGAGATTTGCATTTTTTATTTATCTATTTTTTGCTTAAATTTATATATGATATCTAATCCTTGTCAATTTACATGCTTAATTATTTAGTGAATTTCTTTGGTGCAATTTTTCTTACGTTGAAAAATAATTTTAAATCGTTAGATTTATCTTTTTAAGACGTGAAGTATACGAAAATGTAAATGTGACGATCCAATGGTTTTTTCCACTACAAACAAAAAAAAACAAATAAATCACCACTGAATTCCTTATTTATTTATAGGTCTTATTTTTTATAAACATATTTTTCTTTTTTTGTAAGAAGAAAAATGATTCTGTAGCAAGAAAGAAACGGAATGAGAGCGACACTAGTCTATTTCGTATTTGATTTATATATATGTGGCTTTGCCAAAAAAAAAAATAATAATATAGTTTTCGTTTTGTTTAATTCCGGCCGGTAAGTGATTGAGAAAACGAGAGAAGAACCAATCACAGACACATCAAAAATAGCTGGAAGGCATGCATGCACGCGATGCGAGCTCATTCAATAATTAATAATAATAATAATAATAATAATAATAAAAAGACAGCTAAGACAAAATAACAATATTATTCTTTGCAATGCCTTTTCTTGTGATAAATGTTTTTATATTTATTTTAAACAATTATAGTTACATATCAAGTAAAATCACCAGAAAACCCCTCAAGAAAAAGAGAAAAAATGTATAAATTGAATATAGAATAAAAACGCGGTTCTAATTAGTAATAATAAGTTGTCAGCACCGACGTTACATACATTACGTTATATATATTGGAGTGTTTGAGTTCCAAACGTATTGACTTGTTAATAATGTTTATAGAGAATATAATTTGGAATTTTATTACATAAAAGGGACAAACTTGAGTCAGCTAGTTCTACTTGCAGCTGAAGTTTTATTTTGGCAAATATATATTTATATATATATATACACACACACACACATACATATAAGTCAGCCTCTAGATTTTGTTGACCCTTTCGTTGGATTTTCTTTTTTTCAAGTCCAAACATTGGAATTTGGTAGTCTCACCATGATCACTTTATTACTTTTAGGGAAAAAAATGTTGATTTATAAAAGGGCTACTATTAATGTTGCTTAAAGTTAATGGAATATTTTCCATTCTAAAAATATAGGGCATGCATCAGTGTTAAATTTATGATGTAGAAATCTTTATTAATTAAGAATCTTAATCTTACAAAAATAAAGTTGAAAAAAAATGAGAGAGAAACAGCACCTAGAATCAAGACGAGTGATACACGAGAGCACGCAAAATTCTCTATTTGTCTACAAGTAGTCGCATTATTATTATTATTTTTTTCCTTCCTTGTTTAAAAATTGATTAGTGCTTTGGCTATGGTCAAAATTTTTACATGATTTTATTGGGCGAGAAATATATCACCAAATCAAATAACAATAAATTACATGGCCCCGCGCTATGGACCACAAAGGTACGTGCCAAAAACTCTAATTTTTTTGTACATATTTATTAACTTTCCTTTCTATTATTTATTAGTTTTCAACATGTAATGTATTTATCCGATCCGCAAAAAAAAAAAAATTTAACAACATGTAACAAATAGGATAAAACTAATTTTTTAATAAATGATATTTTCGTTAAGATTTTAATAAATAATTGCACTTTAATAATTTTAGAAAAATATATGAAGACTTTTATAATTTTATAAAATACCACAAAATAAAAATGAAAGGGGCCAAATAAATTTATTTGTACTTAAAAATAAAGTATAAAATAAAACAATGGATGTCAAAAGATTAAAAAAAAAACTAAATCCAAATATAGAAAAAAAATTGAGATTACCACGGTAAAAAAATAAATATTTAAATTATTGGAACAAAAAAATAGAAAAAATAGGAGAAAGATTAAGAATTAACCAAAAAAACTCCCTCAAAATTTGCTAAAAGACCCTAAAAATTTGCCAAAAACCCATAAAATGAGCCCATTTTTGCAAAAAGAAAAAAAAAACGAAAAAGACCAAAAAAAAACAAAAAAAAAATTTAAAAATTTTTCGACCAAAATACACGTTTTGGCCTAAAAACTCTCACTTATATTTATTAAGGATTAATTATAAACACACATTTTCTAATTTACTGTTGAGCTTCCGCCAATATTCTCTACGTGGTCCTATAGAATTTATCTCAAATATATATATATATATATATTCAAAAACCTAGAGAGTTTGTAATTATATATATGCATATATATATATATATATATATAATATGAACTTTGGCAAATGACACATTAGGACTTTTTATTTTTGCTAGTGTCTTTATATATTAGTATTGATAAAATCGTTTCTATAAGTGATTTGACGTTATTTTATAACTGAAATTGATCTGAGGAATATAAATCATATTATTTTCAAACAAAATAATCATTATTTAAAAAAATAAAGGGAATGTTCCTTTGTTTTAGTATGAGTTAGTGCTAATTTTTAGTGATAATCTTCTGACTCTACTATCAAACGCACTGTTTTTCTTTTTTCAATAATCCGATTACAATCAAGGCATGCACAAAATATATCAACTCAATAAGCCCACTATTCAATTACTTTCAGTGATATATTTAAAAAAATTTATGACAAGAAAATTGTAAGAGTTGTCGTAACTAAAATATCCATAACTAGAAGTGAGTTTGAAAAACTCAATGTTTTGTGATTGAAGATATTTTGCCACAATGAAACGGCACTACTACATGGAAGGCGTTCAACAATGTGTCTGACGTATCACATTAAAATTGACTAAATCTCAAAGTCCATTTTTTTAGTGTTGTCGAATAAGAACACATTTTATGTTGTTAAGGAGATAATTTTAAATATTTTAAATTTATTTATGGGCAAAGTAGAGAAATACAATAAAAATAAATACTCAAGTTTTAAACAATAAGCCAATTCATTAATTATTTGTACATGATTTTGATAGTTCAGTAACAAATTACAACTATATATGTAAGTAATTAAATTATTTGAACATTTTATTATATTTTTTAAAAGATCGTATATTTATTTAAACTAGGTGTGTCGCCACAATTTTTTTTTTTTAAATTTAATCTGTGTTAAGCTATTCACGAGAGAGTAGTTAATTACGCATGGACTAAATAGTAAAAACATTGAAAAAGAAAGAAGTAATAATACTTGATTCAGACTGAAAAGCAACTTCTATCGAATCGGATGAAAAATATTGGATTGTTGTGAAAGTATTACGAGAACAATTAAGTACTTTTTTTTATTAATTCTAATTAATTAATATCTCATCAACTGCATTCTGGCTAACAAATTTGAACCTGGCCAACATCAATAGCAGTGAAATTCTTATCTTACAATTATTAAAGAAAAAGAACATTGAAATATATTTAGGTGAAGACATGAATCATAGATATTTCCTTGCTGATCTGCAAGAACTTGTCAACCAAGTATAAGCGTAGATGTCTCTTTCACTAACCCACAGCCTTGTAAAGCAAGCACGTACACATATAGTTATAAAAGTCAATTTTCAAAGTTAAAGACAAAAAGTATCTCTTTTAAGACAAGAATTAATTGAAGCATTCAAAAGACGCAGCATATATATCTAGATGAGAAATGGTCAGTCCATGAGCTTTTTAAAATTTTCTTTGTTTTTCATATTTATTATTTTGTTGCCTTTTTTTTGGACACCATTTCCCAATTTTCACGCACAAGTTTGCTATTGACTCACACAATGTATACGCAAACATACCCAGCAATACGTAGAAACTAGGTTTGCAATGTGGGCGAAAAATATTTCAACTTTCAACAACCATTTCATGATCCTTAAAGTCAACTTGTTATGTTTATTTTATTTCATTTTCCCAAACGTGAGGTGAGGGTAAACTCTACACCACTGGATAATAATATTTTTTTTATTTACTATGTATTTTAGCATACGTATATATATGCTAAAAAACAATTTGGTTTTCGCGTCTTATTTAAGATATATTTGGATGTCACAACTGTGATATTGGTGTTGATATATTTATGACTGTTTGTACGTACATGTTACGGTAGGTGTTTAATTAACATGCTTTAATTTAGCTATATGTATAATTTTTATGTGAAGAGATGATAGTTAAAAACTTAAATTTTGGGAGGATTATATTGTTAATTATCTATATTAAATTATCTCAACATAAGAAGAAAAAAGAAAAGAGTGCAAGTAAGGAATTTAGGACCCTAGTTTTGCATTGGTGTTTGTGCTTTGATGCAATGCAATTAGTAGATATAGCTTACCAAGTCACTCGTGATAACAAAGATTTAATTGACAACTCGTTTCTCGCATTCTTTTTGGGCCCCATAAACTTAGTTATTTCATTTAATTTTGGAAAAGTACTAACATTAACATGATCATTGATACTTGGTAGTACAGTTTATTGTTACAATATTTGTGATCTAAATGCTAGTTATAAAATAATTCCTTATTAAAACTTTGGCTAATCCGTCATAGGAATATGTGTAACCGACTTAACAGCTTTACTTGTTTGGATTACTCATTTCACTCATTTCATTTTTTTTATTTTTTTCAACTTTCCTAATCCTCCAAATCATTTTATTTTTTTTCAACCATTTTTTTCAACTTTCCAAATCCCTATACAATATCTTTAAATCTCAACCAATCATATCACCTCGAAATTAGCAAAGTCAAATCATTCTTATATCATTTTTACAAACAATTCCAAACATTTTTAAACCATTTTTTCCATCCCAAAAAATGGGATGGAATGGCCAAAATGACCTCCCCAAACAAGGGGTTAAATATTTTCTAATAGTGCTTTTTTCAGAAATTCAGTGGAAAGAATATTGCAAAATCCACCAAGTTGATTACGCACAATTCAAACTATTTGACTTTTATGCGTATGATGATAACTATATATACACATTGCAGTGCGTAAATGGGGATTGTAGTTGACAATTTTTGAAGTCTATCAATTAATTGAAATGTCAACTCTGCACCAAAATATTACGCGGAAAGTACTTTGCGTTTCAATTCTAATTCTTTATCTATTAATCTATCTATCTATATGTATCTATCTACGTTATATCTAGTCTCTACAAGATAACATAGGAAAATACATGCAAATTGTTACTACATATACAAACACTATACACGCCAAATGCAAATAAAACTAATCAATAAACAAATAATGACATATGCTAATTGGCTGAACTTGTGATTTGGAGTACTTTTGTATCAATGGAGCAAGCAACAAGGAAATTGTACTTTTGTATATTATATGTACATAGTGTTTGGTATTAAGTGGATATAAATGTGTACATGTGTATCGAGTAGCTAACTCTAAGTCACATTTGGTCCAGCGAAGAAATCACCAATATTATTTTGGGCCTGAGAATATACAATACAAGTGACACATTTTGTAGCCCATACCTAACGCATGCATGTAATCTAGTTTGACCATTTATTTTTCAAATAACAAATCTCATGATATATCACATATCCCCCAAATGTAGACGAAAGAAATTGGAAATTTGGTCAGAAATAACATATAGTATTGAAAAATAAAGAAAGACCAACTATACATATACATATAAATTATATATACATACAAATTATATATATATATATATGTTGAATATAATAGAGAAACCAACTAGCTAATGAGCAAGGCTGGCATGGCATGAATCATACGATTGTACCAACCAACTTCTAATGGATAGAGTTTGCTTTTATGAGTTTTCCTATGCATTTCCCATCACGAGCTCAATATATATATATAACAGGTGGATCCAAGTTTGATGAGTAATAATACAAGCAAATCACATATGAGCTTGCTTGTGTCTCTTTATTCAACTAGACTGAATGCAAACGGGTTAACTTAATTATTTTTTTATTTTGTTAACAGGAATACTAAGTCTTTACCATATTTGTATCACATATTGAAATTGTAGCTAGGTCATGTTTCAAGTTTTATGGCAATAAATAATATAATAATGGTGGGGATTAGAATTAAGTGCAACATTTGGTACCACAGATTCGAAACGGCGGAGACGAGTTTGAATCAGATCCACCCATGGCCATGATACTAATTTTTTGAAATTCAATTGATTGAATTTTGGGTCCAAACTTACATTCAATAATACCTCGTGAAGAACATGAAATTATTTTCATATGTTGAACGACAAACTTCAAGATTTTGAAGCAAAAATCACCAAACAAAATTTACAAGATGTCTTTGTCAGGTGTGGTTTTTTATGGCCATTTTATTGTTGTATTACTGTGTTTTTGTACTTGTAGTTTTCCATTAAAATATTGTTTTCAGCTATGTCGTTTTCTGTTTAGTCGTGGTTTGATTTTAATATCGTTTTTAAGCTTTATCGTCGTTTTTCTTTCCTGCGGCCTTTTGCCTTCAGTTTGGTGTCGTTTTTTATTTTGTTTATCTATGTTTCTCAATTTGTTTTCATCAGTTTGTTAGTCTGATGTTTAATATTTTTGGTATTCATTTATCCCTGTGTTGTCGTTTTTGGGTTTATTGTCGTTTCTTGTCTTGATACCGTTCTAGAATCTAGATAGTAGATTTGATGTTTTACTTAAGCTTATGTTGTCTTTGTTAGGTTAGGCGTGGCTCTTTGCGGTCGTCTTATTTTAGTATTTTTGTGTTTTTTTAGTTGTTTTCCGTGGAAACATTGTTTTCATCTTTGTCGTTTTCACTTTTCTGTCGTTTTTGTTATATAGTCGTTTTACTTTGTTGTAGAGTTGTCTTCAGCTCGGTGTCGTTCTTTCCTCTATTGTGGTTTTCTGTTTGTTTTAGATTTTTTTTTTTTTTGAAAATCAGTTTTCAATTTTCAAGTTTCAATTTGTTTTTATTTTTTGTTGTCGTTTATCTATTTCTGTCGTTTCTCGCTGTATTGTCGTTTTTGACGTAATACCGTTCTATAGTTTATGTTTTAACTTATTGTTGTCTTCAGTTAGGTGTGGTTTCTTTGTGGGCATATTATATCCAGTATTACTGTGTTCTTTAATTGCAGTATTGTTTTTTTTTAATAAGTCGTCGTTTTTATTGTTATGTCGTTTTTCGTTTTGGCGTCGTCTTCCTTCACTGTGGATTCTTGTCTTCTCAAGGATTTTCCTTTTCGTAAACATCTCCAGAGTAAAATGGGACTGTTTTACTAAACTCAGAATTGTAGCGTGTATATTTTACCCGTCATACTTTATCATAAAATTTTGACGCAAAACAAAAATCTAAATATAACGAAAACGTTGAAGTGATTTTAATTTTCCAAAGTTCTATTTTCCCTGTTGCTTGTTAATTTAGACTTCTACTAGCTTACGAGCCCAGTGAATAAATTAACGCTGGTCAAATGTCAATGATCAATATGATAAAACTGTAAAAACAAGTTCAAAACATAATGAATTATTGATATCTAACTACAAAACAAATTAACTCTTAATTTTCTACAAAGAAAACCATGGTATTTGATAAGCTCAGTATCACTAGAATGGTCAATGGAGAGAAACAAATACAACCGTCAACCACGGCAAGCTTAGTTTCAGAGACCAACTTTTGACAAGTCTTCGTTTAAACTTTAAATTATCATCACTAGCGATTGGAAATTTTTAAGTCTGCTCAACATCTTTCATCTAATCACTTGAATGGTTCTTTTTGGTTTGTTCTTTCTTCTTTTTACATAATTTGAGTTTTAAATTTGAAAATAAATCGATATTATGAAAATAGAGGATATAATTTTGCTTATGTGTAGAAAAAAATTATTTTTCTGTCTTTTTTAAACTATTATAAGCCGTAAGTCCGTAATACTATCGTTAATACACAAAATTGTCACCTATTTTAACTGTTTTCTTAAAAAATATATGTATTTATATTTTTTTAATCTATTATTATATTATGCATGGTGCACCATGTATATTGCACCAGTGGAAGAAACTTCCATTAGTTTTGGAGACAAAAATCTCACTAAATTGTTTTTTCTTTTCTGTTGAAATATATAGTCCCATTCCGTATATTATTTTAAATTATTTTCAAAATCACACATATTTCTCGCAAGAAGTTTGAATAATATAAAACAATATTAAATGAGTTTAAATTAATCACGTTGCATTATAAAAAATTGAGGCTTGAGAAAAGAAATTATTAAGTTAATAGTCAACTTTTAAAATGTTTTAAGAAAAAGGCCACTTAAAAAATTAGCTATTTTAAAGGGAGAATTTTAAGAAAATAACCACTGTTAATAAAATGATTTTAAAAAATAGCAACAGTTTCAAAAAATTTAAAAACTAGCATTTTCAGAAATTTCTGACACGTGTCAGAAATTTCTTACAGCACATTTAATGTGTAATTTGGTTTGTTATTGTCAGAAATTTCTTACAATATGTTATGGCTAGTTCTTAAATTTTTTGAAACTGTGGCTATTTTTTGAAAGCACATAGTTCGAAATGACTATTTACCTAATTGACCCTTTTAAATGTAAAGTTTGAAAGATTTAGTCCTATAATATCAAAATTAAGGATTTAACCGCAACATACATGTAATATAAATATGTTACATGTAATATAATTGTAACATAATATGTAACATAATATGATACACGTATGTTATATGTAACTTATTATTTACTGGAGTCTTTACAAAAATATCATTTATTTCAAATTTTTAGATTATTTTTCTTGTTTATATATGGTTCTATTTTTTTTTACTAATAATTTGATATTTTTTATTTTATATTTATGTCAATTTTGTTATTTTTTATTTTTTAAAACTCAAAATAAAATACTAAACAAATTTGATCATTAATATATGTATTTTCTCATTTTTTTTATAACAATATGCTTTTTGGGGGGTTTTTCGAAAAATTTTGAGGTTTCATTACAAGTTATTGGGGGCTTTTTAATAATTTTTTTTAAATTTTTTTAAATTTTGTTGCTCAAAATCTTTCTAACATTTGTTTCTTAACTGTAATGACCTCGAAAAATTTACTTATTTATATGATTAGGTTTTTTTTCAATATAAATGTTTGCTTTTTTGTCTTAGTTTTTTTTTTATTCTTTAACATAATTTTAAAAGTGTCTCAAAATTTTTATTAAACTATATATTGCCCCTAAATTAATTGAAATGACATTAATATATTTTTTCAATAGAATTTTAACTTTAATATATATTTTTTAATGCTTGTAAAAAAATACATTTTTTAAATTTATGTTAATAAAAATTATTATATTTTAGTAATAAGTTTTATGAAATTGGTTGTATAGACAATCATTTATTTGTGAGTTGGTTATTTTGTTAATGGATGTTTAAATTTTTTATTGTGTTTATTTTAAATTTAACAATAAAGTGTTGCATAAAATATTACACATCTGTAAAAATTTATAAGATATTTTGTAACACCTCAATTTTTACTCATCATTTCTAAAGTGTTAAATAATATCTTACGGATATTTACAAATGTGTAAATATTTATTTGATATTTTTTATTATAATTATTTTTAAAATTTTTCGAAACATAAACTATTATTTAAAAGACATATTTAATTTTGATATATTTTTACGACTCACCCATAAATTAATGCGAAAAATATTAGACGTAACGCTTGCTAAAAACTAGTATGTATATATATACCGAAGTTGACGTAGTGGCTTTTTTCCCCTTAAGCAAAGCAAAGGTTTTGGCTCCGCCGTTGCTTTCCGAACCTAATTCTCTCTCCTAAACTCCCAAACCCTAACCCAAACCCAGAGAATCGCTCAATTCAGGTCTCTCTCTCTCTCTCTCTCTTCTTTGTGATTTCTTTGTTTCTCTTAGTGTTCTCGTTATTAGGGTTTAGGGTTCTGCTGTTGGGAATCGATGTTTCTGGGTCATGGCTTTGGATTTTGCTTTCTCTTTGATGTTAATATTTACTTGATACGCTTGATTTTAGGGTTTATGTAGCAGTTTAGTGGTTGTTCTGTTTCTACTTCGAATTTTCGATATTACCGAAATAGAGTACCTAATGTATGTGCAAAACCAAAATATCTTCTACGTTTGATATTGCTTTCGTTCGATCTTTCTTTCTTGCTAAGATTCAAATGTATTTTGTTCAGAGTTTTAGATTGTAAAGCGCTACAAGAATGTTTAGGGTTCTATTGAGAAAGTTTTTGGAGGAATTGGAAGTTGTTTTTGTTTTTTGTTTTTTGTTCTTGGGTATTATAGGTGGACAAAAGAAATGACATAAATGTTGAAGGAAAAAAATTAAATGTACTTGCAGAGTGAAGATTTTGGCTTCTATCTCTTTTTTTTGTTTTTGTTTTGTTTTTTTTTTTTTTAGCTCTAAAAACTCAAAGGCGTTGCCTTTTCCATCAACTTATACATGTGTCCAACATCTGTATGTCTACTAAATTTCATTCGCCATTGCACTTTGTGCTTCTCCTATTTTTGGTCTTCTTTCTACTGCTTTCTAAGCTAACTAGTTAGATGTGTCACCTTTATTCACATACAGGCTGTGTTTGAGGTCTAAGTTAGATGTGTTAGTTACTCTGAGTAATTCCACTAAGTGGTAAATTGTCTTTTGACATTGTTTTAGAGTGTCACTGTTCTGTTTGCTTGTTCCAGTTTCTAACCAATTGCAAGTTTTCCAGAATCTTAATCACTGTAACATGAGGGGAAGGAGTTACACTCCGTCACCACCAAGGGGCTATGGGAGAAGAGGACGGAGCCCAAGCCCCAGAGGTCGCCATGGAGGTCGTGGTAGAGATCTTCCTACTAGTCTTCTTGTGCGCAATCTTCGCCACGACTGCAGGTTTGGGTTCATCTACTTATGAACGTGTTTATTTGAATGGAATTTGAATGGTAATTCATGCTTAAACCTTAAAGCCAAAGCAGCATGGAAAAGTGATTCTGTCTTCGAGTAGCTTTCTGTACTTATTTGTTTCTGTGTTTTTCTTTCTGGCTAAAATCAAGTGGCAGTATTAATTAAGTTTCAACTGTAGTTTCCAGTACATACCCTACTCAGCTATGATTTGCAGATTTACGTGAACCCGATTATAGTTTATTTTGGGAATATTTTTCTTATTTGATATTATGTATATATACCCTGCTAGTGAATCAAGTCTTCTGGCTGTTCTAGACATAGTTATTTATGCCTTTATGATAATCATGATTGTCCTCTTCCATTATAATGTGTTCTTTGTTCGTACTACAAGAACCGTGATAAATTCAAAATTTTTGCATGTTTAAAAAGCCATTCACTTTTTTATTTTCATTCTTTAGATCTTCACTCTTTTGTTGAGTTCTTGGATAGCACGTCGATGATATATAATGCCGTCAGCTCTTTAGAGAACACAATCTTTTTCAGTTCCTTTTGTTATCACGTGAAGGAATATAGTGTGGTTTTGTTAGGATGGCACGTTTTACATCACATTTTTGTTTTTAGATAATTTCTCTTGGAATATGCGGTCACTTTCTTACTTTTTACATGTACTTTTATGCAGGCAAGATGATCTCCGCAGGCCATTTGGGCAGTTTGGTCCTCTTAAGGATATTTATTTGCCAAAAGATTATTACTCTGGGTGAGCATATTTAAGTGTATGGATTATCTTAGCGGTTTTATGTGTCGACTGTAATATGTGCTGAAGTTTGTTGTGTATATCTATTTCTGGTGATTTATGTGCTGATTGTTTATGTGATAAGTTTGTTGCGTATATCTATTTCTTTCTGTTGTGAATATTCTTCCTGTATATTTTGAAGATGTTGATCTTTCATTTTTAAGATAATCAATAATGAATTCTAATAAAATTTGATAGTTATTTCGGCGATCGGATTCCTGTGATTTTATTTCTTTAGGGTGAGGGAGATCTTCAATAATGATGCTTCAACGTGGCTACGTTTTTTTAAAAATTAGAACAATGTTTGAAAATATGTTTTGTGAGATATGACTGAGCACGCTGTTATTGTGGTTCCTCTAGAATATTTTATGATATGGTGCATTTTTTTCATAATCTATACTCTTGTTGTTATCATTAGTTAGGTGCGTTAATTGAAGTTGTTGAGGTTTAGCAGTGAGTTTAAAGTTTTGAAGACACCAATCAAGTAATTAGAGTTCTTTTGGAGATGATGTTAATGATAATGAAGATATGAAGAAAGTTGGGTTTGAATACAATGTGAAGATGTTCCAAGTCTTGAAGAATTTCAAGTCATCTTAAAACTGACACTTGCAAGGTCAGCAGCCTAGTGCTTGCTCTTTTATCATGGCCATCCTTATTAATGGTGAAATTTCCCCCAAATTTTCTAGTAAAGGTGTATGGTATGCAAAGGACTTGTCACTAAGTCACAATATTGTCCTTCGATGTGGCTCATGTTATGCTAGTGGTTTCAATTCATGTTATTTCCGTGTTTCTCATTTGTTTCTTCAGGGAACCACGTGGATTTGGCTTTGTCCAATATGTAGATCCTGCTGATGCTGCAGAAGCTAAATATCACATGGATGGTCAGGTTCTTCTTGGTCGAGAGGTGACTGTAGTGTTTGCAGAAGAGAATAGAAAGAAGCCATCTGATATGAGGGCACGTGAGCGAGGGAGGTAAATCTATCTTTTTGCTCTTCTAGTTGTGTAGATTTGATGTTCTTAAAGTATATTATTTTCTGTATGGGCATGTGTTCATTTTCTCTTTTTTCCTCGCTTTTGGTGTATGCTTGCCAAAATATTTGAAATAGTTAGACCTTCTATCTGTTTCCAATATTTGTCGTACTATCTTGTTGCCATTCCGAAGCTTTCCATAATGCTTAGCAATTATGCTTAAAATAAATTATGGTTAATCCATTTACATCCTTGTCCAAGTTGTGTTGACATGTCCTGTTATAGGGGACGCAATCGTGATAGAAGACGGTCTCCTCCTCGCTATTCTCGGTCTCCTCGATATTCTCGGTCCCCACCTCCACGTCAGGCAAGGTCTCGGTCTCGCAGCCGAGAATACTATTCCCCTCCTAAAAGAAGGAACTATTCAAGGTGACTGTTTCTCACTAGTTTTTTTTTCGAATAGTTTTACGCTGACTTCAGGCTATTACTTTGTGGGAAATAGAAGCAATTACCTTTCATCATATGGATGATGTGTTCTCTCTCTGGCTTATTTGATACCTGATGAGCAAAGTGTTTTTCTATATTATTTTTGTATTTTTTAAACTGAGATATATTCCTGTTGTTATGGTTAATTCCCTTTTTTGTGTTCCTTTTTTTAAATGTATAAACGATTTGTTTTTTGTTTTTTTTGTTTTTAATCCAGATCTGCATCACCCCAGGAGAGAAGGTATAGTCGTGAGAGATACTCAAGATCGCCACCACCGCCCTACAATGGCTCAAGGAGCCGCAGTCAGAGCCCAGGTAGGGAAGCAAGCCGTGGCCAGAGCAGAAGCCAGAGCCCGAAGTGAAGCCTTAGCCGGAGCCCAAATCGCTACCCTGCAGATTCGAATGGCGACTCCATGAACTAGGTTTTAAAGAAGCTTGTTTGTTAGCTAAGAGGATAGTGACTGAGACTCGTTATTTGGCTACCGTTTGATTTTGTAGATTTGTAATCGCATTTGGTGAGAAGTGCTGTTGGATGATGTGGTCTGATCA
Organism: Boehmeria nivea var. tenacissima; assembly: GCA_018132145.1. Classification (NCBI taxonomy): domain Eukaryota; kingdom Viridiplantae; phylum Streptophyta; class Magnoliopsida; order Rosales; family Urticaceae; genus Boehmeria; species Boehmeria nivea. The sequence continues at coordinate 20,237,251 of CM030878.1, read as the reverse complement.
AACTTTTGTCGACTGTTTTATTATAACTGTATTTGTGAGATTATTTCACTTGCTGTGAGAAAAATCTTAATTATATCTCCTTAATTAGTAAGCTCTTTAGTATGTTATAATTAGTTGTCTCCGATCTTTAACTTTTGAAGCGACGGTTCTTCATATGATTAGTGTTTTTTTGCTTAGTTTTTGAAAGTTTGCTAGCTTACTCATTATTCTTCATGTTAATAGTAATACAGGTTGTAGATAATAAGATTACAAAATTTCTTGCTACTTCAAATAAAGTAAAATAGGGAAATATCTCTAAATCTCACGTGATTGCATAAATAGGTGATAAGATACCCGGATAAATATATTCATCTATATTTTTGCTTGTTTGGATCAATTATGAATGTGAATTACTGTAATACATAAGGGACTTTTCTAACCAAAAAAAGAAAGATTAAGAAAAAAAAATTGACGATATTATGTACATATCTTTTATGCATTTATATTTGATAGGGGAAATTGCAAAAGAATGCCATTTTTATGCTTGTATTTATAATATTTCAAAAGTACCTCTCTTTTTCAAAAAATTGAAACATAAAAAGGAAAAAGGAGATATTAACCAGAAAGTGTCTAAAAAGAGAGCAAAGTTCTTTTTGACGATTGGTATCGTTGAGTGTCACTTTACAACTAAGTGCCAATATGGCATCTATGTTTTCTCTCATAAAATCTAATCTAATAATAGTCTCTCTCCAATTTGCTTCACTTTGTTTAAGACCTTTTTTCTTTGTCTTCATAACCTTCCAACACAACACAACACAAATTTCCATTTGTTCATGTCCTTTTGGGGAACTTTTGATTCATTTATTTGTTATATTTTATTTTCATGTGGTCCCATTTTCTTTCCGAAGCCGGCATTCAAATTCCCTATTTTAAAAAAGAAATCCCAAACCAATTCAATTCTATTGCCCCAAAAAAATTTCTGTGGGCCGAGAAAAGAAACAAGACCCATGTCATTTATGCTCTTGCAGATATATAATTAAATTCCCACTTGTCTCTCAAAGTTGCAGAATTTACTGAATAACCCCATTAATATTGAGCAATGAATTTCTTTTTCAAATTTCAACGGCCATTTCCACACGACTTTTCGTCACCTTCCTTTCATACACCACCTCAGCTGACCCAAAGGTAAAATAAATAAAATGATTTTTCATTAGTGAAACTGACAAAAAAAAAAAAACAATAACAAGTCACCGAATAATAATAATAGTTAATTTGAAGATTTTAATACGTGGGCCATTGTCTCTATGCGTTGTTCATGTTGGGTCCAGAATAGGGGTGGCAATTTGGGTCCGGACACGAGACACGACACGAACACGACACGAAATAAACGAGTCTGGGTCCACCCTTAATGGGTCTGGGTCTTAAACGGGTCGACACGATTAACACGATAATTAAATGGGTGAACACGACACGAACACGAAAGACACGATTAAGAACGTTAAGACACGATTAATAAATAATTTTTAATATTTATATATATTTTCTTTAATTTTATATTCATTCTTATAAAATAGAACAACATATTTTGTTGATTTAGTCATGTTATATATTTTGTTGATTGGTTTTGTTATTTTTTTCTTTATTAGACATACAGTCTTGTTAGTTTTGTTGTTGTTTCTATGTGTGGAATTATCTTTTTATTTTAATTTAGATCATAAATGAGTTTAAAATTTAAATGAGTCGTATATGGATTGTAATACTATTAATATATGTTTATCATTAAGATACGATTATTAAATGGGTCGTTAATGGGTAACACGACAAGACACGACACGAACACGACACGACACGATAAGTAAATACTACTAAATGGGTTGGGTCGGGTCTGGGTCCAAAAAAAGGTCAACACGATAAGACACGACACGAACACGACACGAGACACGAATTGCCACCCCTAGTCCAGAACCTGCATTTTCGTGTATTAAAATAATGCAAATAAAACAGGAAAAAGGAAAAAGAAAAGAAAAGAAAAAAAAAACAAACGACAACGAGCAAAGTTTGACGTACATGATAACATACATATAATAGTTCTGTTTATTAACAATAATTGGATGTGTCTCTCGCTAGCTCTCTTTCTTTCTCACTTCTTAGCTGATCAACATCAACAACAACAACAAGTGATAGTGAGCTATCTAGTGAAAGTGAAGTGAAGCTACCATACCACTACTATACTATATTACTATTACAAGGTTTTCATGATATTAAATATAATATAATCTCTCATTTTACTTGTGTCATTTATTTTAGTCATGTTATTATTACCTAGTGGGGTATAGTTGGTCTGAATTAAATATTAATTTATAATTTGTTGAGTACAAATGCTTTTTAATGGAGGGTTTTTACGTGGGTTTGGGTGTTAAAATTTAAAGCGCTCTTCTGGATTCCACATTTTGTAAAGAGTTGCTTCTCTTTATTATTCACTTCACCAAAAAAAAAAAAAAAAAAAAAAAACTGTGTGACTCTTTGAGAAACAGTTTTGGGGATCTTTTAATAGATTCTGTGTTGTGGGCATTTCGGTTGTTTGTCCATACCATCTATGCTTGTTTGTTTTGCCTACTTTGCTAATAGTTAGTCTTTTGGGATTTTTCCGGCAACTGGGTATTTTCACAACCTCGAAGCTCAAACAGGTAATTTTGTTGATTATTGCTTCTGCTTCTGGTTTTTTTTTTTTTTTTTTTTTTTTTTTTATTTTAAATTTTATCCTTTAAACTCTGTCCTGTAGCTTTGAATGGTGGGAGGGGATTTGGTATCTGAGTTTGTGTTAGACATTACCGTTCTTTATTTCTTGGATATTGTTTGTTTTTGCTTTTTGGTATCATTAATTACGATGGTTTGAAATGGTTTCTGTTCTGACTGGGAAATGTTGTTCATTAGGTTTCTCTAAGACCATATTTTTATTATTTGTTTTTTGTGAGAGATTATATTGACTTTTTCCTGCATCATTTAAAGCCTTGAATCCGTGCTTATATAAGTGTAACTTTTATCATATCATGAATTTGATAGCTCTTACCAAAAAATGACAGCATTAGGCGTTAGGTTATTGTCCCTTTCCTGTACTATATCTAATATCTTAATAGTTCAAAACATTTATTTCCAAGCAAGTTTCGTTACAATGTAGTCTATTGCCTGTTTTGATTGTTAGCCCGCTTGAACTTGTTTAATTACCATTACCTAAGGGATTTGACGATTGACAAGTGTTTTGGGTCGTAGAACTTTCTTACGTTGTTACATGCTGATTTTGGCAGTTTAGGAAGCGGAACTAGAGAGACAAGATTGCGGGTCGAGGTCGAAGTTTCCATCAGCTCGGATGATGCGCGTAAAACGGCTTGTAAGCCTGTTTATCCTGTTACTTGGCATGCTTGCCAGTGCGTTAGGTAACATATTAACCTCATTTGCATTACACTTAACATTCCAATCGAGTTTCTGTGATTAGATATGTGAGAAATCGATCATGTTTTACAGTACAAACCTTTATCTGCCTAAGAATAATAGATACACGGAGTAGCTCTAAAACTTAATGGCCTTTACAATTGTAGGTGCATATGTAGGGATAAACATTGGCACCGACATTTCAACCCTTCCATCGGAAACAGATATTGTCACAATTCTAAAAGCCCATCAATTTACACATGTACGCCTTTATGACGCCAATGCTCGCTTGCTGAAAGCACTAGCAGGCAGCGGGATTGAAGTAATAGTAAGCGTCACAAATGAAGAAGTCCTTGGAATCGGAGAATCTCCGTCAACAGCAGCAGCTTGGATCAATAAAAACGTTGCAGCTTATGTCCCTTCAACTAATATTACTGCAGTTGCTGTTGGCAGCGAGGTTCTAACCACGATTCCCAATGTCGCCCCGGTTCTGGTTTCCGCTATGAATTACCTTCACAAAGCGCTAGTTGCTGCAAACCTAAACTTTCAGGTCAAAGTTTCGACTCCTCAATCCATGGACACGATCCCTCGACCTTTCCCTCCGTCCACTGCAACCTTTAACTCTTCGTGGAACTCGACAATTTACCAACTCCTTCAGTTTTTGAAAAACACAAATTCCTATTACATGCTAAATGCCTATCCATATTACGGGTACACCAATGGGGACGGCATTTTTCCGCTTGATTATGCGGTTTTCAAACCACTTCCCTCGGTCAAGCAGATTGTCGATCCGAACACTCTTTTTCATTACAATAGCATGTTTGATGCAATGGTTGATGCCACCTATTACTCAATAGAGGCCTCAAACTTCTCGGGGATCCCTATTGTCGTCACTGAGACAGGTTGGCCGTGGCTCGGTGGAGCCAAGGAACCTGATGCCAATGCAGAAAACGCTGAGACCTTCAATAACAACTTGATCCGACGAGTTCTTAATGATTCAGGCCCACCTAGTCACCCCACGTTTCCCATAAACACTTACATCTACGAGTTGTTTAACGAAGACAAGAGGCCTGGACCTGTTTCGGAAAGAAACTGGGGTGTGCTTTATACCAATGGAACTGCTGTCTATCCTTTGAGTTTGGATACTTCAGGTCGGGCCACTGGAAATGGATCGGCTGTTTTCTGTGTCGCAAAGTCTGATGCTGATTCTGATAAGTTGCAAGACGGTATAAACTGGGCATGTGGGCAAGGCCAAGCTAACTGCAGCGCCATACAATCCGGACAGTCATGCTATTTCCCCAATGACCTTGTGAACCATGCTTCTTATGCTTACAACGATTATTATCAGAAAATGCGGAGTGTTGGTGGAACGTGTGACTTCGATGGCACAGCCACAACAGTTGATACTGATCCAAGTAAGTTTCTTTTGCCGAAATTCTGAATTTCCTATCACTACATGGTTTTTTGAGGGAAAAAAAGGAGTCATTTTTTGTGAATGAATAAGAATATGGCTACTTGGACTAGGATGGTGATGCTTTCTCTTCCATGCACCTTCTGAGAGATTTGAATTGACACAGTCCAAATCTAGGACAAAGAAAAGGGTCGTTTTTGCTATGTTTCATGCTATTTTTAGTAGATAATAAGTGGTTTAATCATGGTCATATCTCTGTGTTTATGATATGCCACTCTCATTTCATCATTGTGACATTTTTTCCACACACTCCTTTTGGCTATATAGTCTTTTGCAAAGGGTATTACCTACTTGAACCTGGCCGTCTTACATCCTTAGATCATCATAACAGCGATCATACTCATATGGAATTAATCCTTAATTTATATGTTTGTGTGCAACTCTTTGCAGGTTATGGATCTTGTATATTTGCAGGAGGGTGAGTTTTTTTAAGTCTTGCTGTTGTACAAAAAGAAAAAAAAAAATGGAACGTTTTATTGTTGATAATGATCTAGCTCTAAACATAGTTTGTTTGTTTGTTTGTTTTTTTTTTGGGAAACAGCTCTAATACAAGTACCAATGGGACATTTTCACCTCCCTCTGGAGTTACGCCCGACTTGACTCCGGGTTCGTGGAGTTCAATCCTGCGAGCTTCAACACTTCAGCTTCTAATACCCGCAACTTTCCTTGGTTTTGTGCTTTGTTGATGAGTCAATGAGACTTATTTTGTTGTGGTTTGAATTAGCAGGGCATGTTTTTGAGTTTTCAGAAGGCATTGGCAGTAATTGGAAATGCGTTAGATCCAAGAATATTCTTTTGTTTTGGTGGGGGGGGTTGTTTAATGTTTGCTTTGTGCTTGTAGTTGTAGGGTGTAGGAGGCATCTATAATCTATTGATTTGAAGTAGAAGATAGACCTTCATTGTTTTTCTCTGTCAAATTCTTTGAGCAAAAGAGGAATGAGAACCTTGATTTTGTATCTATAAGCACGTGTCCTCAAACATTCCCATTGTACCCTTTTTAAATATTAATTCACATAGTCCATTCATAAGGTCCGTTGGGCAGTTCGGCTTCTGAAGAGAAGTAAAAGCTCGCAATATTTTTTTGGCAAGCTGCTTCTAAAACTACTATGACTAATGTTTTAGAAGTGTTTCGATTTTGCCATGAGTTAATATTATGTTTCTAAGTTCTTTTGACATGAGACTCAGAAGAACATCACATGATTAACTTAATGCAAATAAAATAAACCATGCCAAACTAACAATAATATGGGTGGCCTTTTCATTAAGATTATGGTTTGTTTAATTAGAAAGCCGTTCATGACAAAAAAAACACCACACAAAAGGCATATTCCAAGGACAACAAAACAGGAATATGAAATCTGTAATACTAGTAGACACAATAAATAAAGTTCTTCAACCTCAAATCCCAGCGAGCTCAAATCCTGAAATGAGAAAACAGGGAACAAGTCATCAAACTGGAAAGGAAACATAAGAACCAGCAATATAAACCCAAATTGTCTGAAATTACGCAACAAAGAATAGGACTTACATATTTTGTTGAAGGCCACAATGTCACAACTCTGGACATGCTCGTTTATCGGTTCAGCAGTGAGATGATCCTCAATAAGATTGTCCACAGAGACCAGGTCGTCGATGATGGTGAGCATAATCTGCAACTTCTTTATGCCGTACCCAACAGCAACAAGTTTGGCTGTGACATCAAAATAAGTGACCGCATAAGCAACATTGTAACAGACAGATACCAGAACAGCACAAACTATAATAAAAATTTGAAATGAACATACATGCTCCCCAAAACAACCCCTCCATCTCGACACTTCTAACAGCCTCCTCGAGCTTCTTCATGTCTGTCTCGTCATCCCATGGCTTCACGTCCAAAAGAACCGAGGACTTGCCGCCTGATCATGAAATTAACGACAAAGCTTTTTTCATTAAGATCCGAAAAGCAAAATAATTTTAGATACAATATAGAGAGCACAGACTACGCAACAGGAAAACGAACTCACTCTCTTTCTTTTTGGCAGAGGCCTTGACGGCAGCTGCACGTTCTTCAGCAGCCTTCTTCTCCTCCTCCGTCTCTTCTCCGAACAAGTCGACGTCATCGTCATCGTCGTCATCAGCAGCAGAGGCCTGAAAGAATCAAACCCATGATACGTTTGATATTGTTATTATACATAAATAAGCTATTAAACCAAAAGAATCAAATATTGATAACGATGCTTACCTTTGAATCACCTGCTGGCGGGGTAGCAACGGCCTCCTCAGTGATGGGAGCAAATCCCTCAACGACAACTCCACAGCCGTCTCCGGCAACACCACTACAACGCAAAGCATGCACAATAAGCAACAAATAAAGACTGCACATCCAAACTGTCATAATGTTTTAAGAGTTATGAACTTACGAGATCCTCAGAAGCGCCTCAATGTGGTTGTACCAGCGGGACACGTTCACATATTCCGCAGACGGAGCGCTTGAAAGAGCAGCGTGCACGGTGATATCATCCTTTGAAGCTTGATAACTGACGAGATCGTGAGCGTATACACAGATCAGCACATTGTGACACGAATATCTCATTATTACGTAAATAACAAGACGATATTCAAAGCCTGATTACATCTCTTACCCAGTGATGTAACTGCGAGTCAAGAGGTACTCGTCGAGCTTCTTCAGCCCAGCAGCCGAGGCGAGGTCATGGAATGCAACGGCCATTGATTACTATCTTTTTCCTGAAAAAAAAAAAACAACAATAAATAAACATATCAGTTAAAGTTATTGTTCACGAGTTATTAATACTCGTTTAGAGATGCTCAACGAAACACAAAGAACACATTCCAACACCTCTTTTTTTTTTTTTTTTTTTTTTTCAATTTTTACCATAAAGATTCAATTTTTATAAACGATCGATTATAATTCAGATCCCACATAGTTTCATTCGCCTTCCCGAATCAAACGAGATATTTACCAATCAGCTAAAGTTGAAAACAGTTGAAAAATACTCACAAATTCGCATATAAGACTTTAAAAAACACCAAAATCCCTAACACAAAATCCAAATAATAACACAAAAAACGAGAGAAAACCAATCACTGAACCAAAGTTAATGCGAGGAAATGGAAACCATGAAACAGCGTCAAAACCACACCAAACCGAAACCTAAGAACTAAAGAAAGCGACATTTAAAAAGGCATGAACTGTGGTGTGAGAAAGAGCGAGTGCTGAGAGATCTAAGCTTACCAGATACTGAGCTGCGGAGAAAGAGAAAGAGAGAGGGAGAGAGAGAGAGAGAGAGAAGCGACGGGGTTTGCGAGGCTAAGAAGACTGATCTAGGGTTTGTGATCTTTATTCTCTCTGTTCTTCTAGGGTTAGCAATTTGCAGAAAGTAATTGTAAGAAGTTGGCTAAATAATAAAAGTTAGAGCGCAGTTATCACAAATCAGAGTGGCGCAGCGGAAGCGTGGTGGGCCCATAACCCACAGGTCCCAGGATCGAAACCTGGCTCTGATACACAAGAGTAGCTTCCAAATGCATATGTGCTCATTTTTTCAAAAGACAACAAATTCCCCAAATAAAAATAAAAACTACGCCATTTTTTCAAAAGAAAATGAGTTCCAATTTCGATTGGCATCAACGCCATGGCGGGGGAGAGTTCGCACTTGAGGGCTGGGCGGTTCAAGGGTTTTGGTTGGCATCAAGGCCATGACGGCAGATTGTTCGCGCTCGAGGGCTGGCGGTTCGAGGGTTTCGGTAGGCGTCAAAGCCATGGCAGCAGAGGGTTTGAGGGCCGGTGGTTCGAGGGTTTCGATCGACGTCAAGGCCATGTCGGTTGAGGGCTCGCGCTCGAGGGTTTTTCCAATCGGCTTTCACTTCTTCTCATTCGACAAGTTTTTGTCTTTATTTCTCTCTAGAAATATTATTGAAGGTGGTGTTGATTTTTTTTTCTCGTCTAAGTAATTATGTTATTTTTAAATATGATATTAAGAAGAAAAAAAAAAGCTGTACTAATACATAAGAAAGATAATATTAAAAGTTTATATGATCTCGTTGGCTATTTTCTTTTGTCTAAGTAATTATGTTATTTTTTTAATATGATATTTAATAATTACATGTGCTGTTTTTTAATATGATATTAATAAAAATATATGTGCGATTGTTTATAGTATATTCATAGTATTTCATTTGTAATATCGTATATATATACATAGAATTATCATTTTTAATGTTTTTCTTATAGTCCATGTCTTTTTTAATAGTATATTATAATATTTCATTTGTAATATCGTATATAAGTTGTTCATTTGTAATATTATATATATAATTCCATATATTTCATCTTTATTGAGAGAGTTTTGAAATTGAAAGAGTAGAGGTTTTAGCCGAAGAGAATCTTAAACCAAATAAATTACACCACATTAATATTAATTTGTAATTAAGATTTTTTTAAAATATTCAAAAAAAAAAGCTAGATAACGTATTTAATATATATATATATAGTCAAATGAGTTTTAATATAGCGGATTCGCTTTTTCTATTTTTATTCTTTTTTATAAAAAGAACCAAAACGATGCGTTTCAACACCATCTAACACGACGCCGTTTGGAGTACGATGGCCTCGGGCACGCAACTAGACTAGAGGAGAGACGAGGCGAGCCGAACAAATCGTTGGGTGTGGAGAGTGGAGGGTGAGTGAAAAGGAAGAGTGATGGCGTCATCGTCGGCGACGGCGCTGCGGGTGTCGACGACGTCGGTGTCGGCGTCGGGGAAGAGGATTCAGAGGGAAATGGCGGAGCTGAACGTCGACCCTCCTCCGCTCTGCTCCGCCGGCCCTAAGGGCGACAATCTCTACCACTGGGTCGCCACCATTATTGGCCCTCCTGGTTGGGTTTAGATTTCACCTTTTCTTTTTTATCTTTATCTTTTTGGGTTAGTTTCAATTGGTTTTTCCTTAGCCTGTGTTTCTCGGTCTGATTAAATTTGCTTAACTTTATTATTATTATTATTTTTTATATATATTTTCGGTTTGGGGCTTTGGGCTAGTATTAATCGATGTGTTATCTTCTGTTTAGACTTTATCATATGGACTAATGATGTTTGAGCTGTGTTTTTAAGTTGTTAATGTGGCAAAATCTTGAATCTTGTTTGTAGGGACACCGTATGATGGCGGTATATATTTCCTTGAGATTACATTTCCCAGTGATTATCCATTCAAGCCTCCAAAGGTATTTCAAACTTGATTCTTTACCATGCTAGTAGTATATATTATCATTATTGCATGAACTCATCTTTCACATGATTTAAAGCTGATTGGTATTGACTTTCGGATGCAATTAGCACTAATTATACGTGTGAGACCACATAGAAAACTTTTTAGTGTTGAATTAATGTCTTTTTTATTTAAAAAGAAGGGTGACCTAGATCGGGTCGATCTCGCCAGAGAAACAGATAAACTTTGATCAGAATCCCGTTCTGAAAGAAGACAAATCAGCAACCATCTTGGTTGCAACAAGTGAGCTAAGAAGATAATATCTCAATTTTCATTTGTCATTCAAAGCTAATTACAAAGTTCCATTTCAAGGGATTTTATACCAATTAAAACGACAAGAACTAACAAACAATGCTAAAGAGTCTTAAGCTAATGAAACGACATTACAACCATCAAAACTAACTAGATTTTCTCCTACATCAAAGGGAGAGTGAAGAGAACCGTAAGTAAAGCATCAAAAGATGAGTTTAGTTTATTTCATGAAAGTGCTCAATTTTTCTATGTAAGAAAAGTAGTCATCATGGGTTAGAATATGCACAATGGTGGACCTGTGTTAACATTAATTTAACTAATGATCAATGCATTTTCAGGTTATATTCAAAACTCGAATATACCACTGCAATGTCGACAATTCTGGGAATGTTAGTTTGGCAATCTTGAAGGATGGTTGGAGTCCGGCTCGGACTATTACAAATGTGTTATCTGAAATCAGATCGATTTTCACTCAGCCTGATCCATGTAAGTTTACCACCATCTTGCCAAGACTCCTAAGCTCCTCTATGGGTGTGTGTACTAATGTCTAACCATAAATTTATTTATTTATATGTTTCGATTTTTATTTTTCAATGGAAATCATAAGAGTTTGTGCTCGTTCATGTTTTGCGCAGATCATCCAGTCGTTCCTGGTATCGCCCATTTGTACTTGGCGGATAGAGCTAAGCACGACGAAGTAGCTGCTGAGTGGACGCTGCGTTTTGCCAAATGATGAATATCTGAGTCAAGAGCCCTTTTTGTAGTAGCATCATGCTTGTCTTTGTAAGCAAAAAAGTAGCTAACCTTGTGTGTATTATAACACTGAACATATCGAAAACAGAAAGGTACGAGCTTAAGCTTAACAGTGCCAGATTATGAGCGTTTATTGTCTTAATGACCAACAAGCGGTTGAGACTTGAGGTTCACGGACCGGCAACTCAAAAGATCTGGTAGCTGAAGTCCTCCTTGTAAAGAAGAAAGAAGATAAAGAATATACATGGATCAAATCTTTTGAGAATATTGTATCTTGCTAAGAGTGATTGTCCTCCTTTTTTTCTTCTGTGAAGTAGTATGTACACTGAAGAAACAATCATTATCTGTACAACTTTCTAAATTTAATCCTTGATATTATGATTCATGGTCTTATGACATTATTATCAAAGATAAGATTCCCACTTGCTAAAAGAAAAGTTTGATAAACATTTTAGCATTATGATAGAAGTTGATAGCCTCTGGCAATTGTGCAAGAACGAATATATTTTGGTAATGTCTCTAGGACTTGTCACAGCTATCATTGCACATATTCATTATCACGTTATATATATATATATTTTCTCTATTTGATGTTCGCTTCTACAGTGACGTTGATGACATATATCAATGGTCCATCAGCATGAAAGAAATATTCAACGCATTGCTTTGTCTTTTTGCTCACACACCAAGTTGATCAATTATTGAACCATTATCGACCCAATAAGAAAAAAAACATAAAAGCCCAGGAGTTTGTTGACCTCAGCACGTGGCTCAACCACCAACTACATGTCTCTCTGAAAGACAGCATATACTATGATGTTTAAGACTCAAAACCGAGGATTTGTACTACAAAGTATAAACTTTGTTTGGTCCGAAAGAGAGAGAGAGAGAGAGAGAGAGAGAGATGGGAATTATGGCAGTGACAAAGAGCATAAGCGAGGTGGGAGTGGATGACTTGGTGAAGGCAGGCCTCAGAAGCATTGATGAGGCCAAGGAGATTGAGACTCTTCTCAAGAGAGCCAGAGGGTGGGACCCACTGGACACGTGGCGTGAGGTGGTTAGCGGGAGAGTGCTGAAGCCATGGCACCCACATGGGGTCCACCAGCTGGTGTACAGCTCCGTCTACGCTCATTGGGACGCCTCTTCCAGAGGCCCTCCACTCTACTGGTTTCCTTCTGTGTAAATCACTATCCAAATCTCTCTTTGTATATTTTGTTTGAGAGAATATATCTGTCTATTATATGTAGAGTCTCACCGACTAGTAGTAGTAGTTAGTGTTATTTGGAAGAAATGGTAAAGATGTGTCGTAAATTGGGTTTTTTTTTTGGCTCAATTTATTGACATTACATATTTCTCAGAGGCGAGTCAAAAGCAACAAATTTGGGATGTCTCATGGAGAAGTATGGTTCAGAGCTTTTGGGGTCTTCATATAAAGATCCCGTAACAAGTTTTAGCCTCTTTCAGAAATTCTCTGTTCAACACCCTGAGGTAATTATACTTGCTTTAAAAATGAAGAGTTTGATTTGACTGAAAGTATTAAAGGAATTGTTTCATCTGGTTTTTGTTAGGCTTACTGGTCGATTGTACTAAAAGAGCTCTCGGTTTCATTCCAAGAAGCCCCCAAGTGTATTCTAGACAGGACTGACAAATCAAAGCGTAACGGACCATGGCTTCCGGGTTCGGTTTTGAACATTGCTGAATGTTGTTTGTCACCTGCTGCACATCCCAGGAAAGATGATAGCAGCGTGGCTATTGTTTGGAGAGACGAAGGTTCTGATGATTCCGATGTACATACCTTGACGCTAAAGGAAGTCCGAGAGCAAGTGATGTATGATCTAACTTGCCTTGCCTAGTTGTTCATATTGCTGTGACATAAATTACACCAAGGTTTTATGACATAGATTGTCTAATTAAATAAACTTGGATCAGATTTCCTCTATGCCAAAAAATACTCTAGGCTTTCGATTTCCATTCTATATATAATTGATAAAGGTTAATGAGCTTATTGCCTAATTCCTTATGATATTAATAGTGTCTGTTTACTTGTGGATTAATCTGCGCCATTTTATTTTTCCCTTTTTTTGGTGTTTCTGTGGCATGATTCGCAGGTTGGTGGCCAATGCACTCGATGCAATGTTTACAAAGGGCGATGCAGTTGCGATTGACATGCCAATGACAGTTCATGCAGTTATTATATATTTGGCAATCATACTATCGGGCTTAGTTGTGGTATCGATAGCCGACAGCTTTGCTGCAAAGGAAATTGCAACTCGATTGCGTGTCTCAAAAGCTAAGGCTATCTTCACCCAGGTGAGTTTTTAACTTTCAAAGATGAGCTGTAAATGTTAGAAAACCTTGAACCAAGGAGGTAAGAGAGCTGAGACATGTCCATTCGTTCCTGCATTTTTTTGTAGGATAAACTTACATGTTGAATTCTAGGCTAAACTTTTATGTTTCTTTGTACTTGAAACAATCTTTATTTGTCAATTTGTACTCAGGATTTTATAATAAGAGGAGGCCGTAAGTTTCCTTTATACAGGTACTAAATCCCTCGTTATCGGCCACATCAATGTGCTATATCTTCAACTCTTCATAGCATAACAGTTATATTTATATTGTATTGCTCGTACACTGAAATTATGTCAAATTATGCTAAGGAACCTTTCACACCGTGCTTTTTTTTCCCCGCACAGTCGAGTAGTTGAGGCTGCACCACATAAAGCCGTTGTTATCCCTGCAACTGGCAAAAAGTTGGGCATTAAATTACGAGAGCAAGATATGTCATGGGAAGATTTTCTTTCCACTGTTGATCACTATTCAAGGTAATGCAAAACCATATATCTAGAAAAATCTTAAAGTTCAATCGCTACATGGTAATATCTCGTTATTTTTATTTGCAGATCAAATAACTACTCTCCATTCTATCAACCAATAGACTCGGTGGTCAATATACTATTCTCTTCTGGAACAACAGGTTAAAGAGTTGGTTAAATTTGTCGTTGATCCTAATTGGATTTCAAAATTATTTTTAATGTGCTTTTTTTTTTTTCATGATCTTTTTTAACTTCTTCAGGGGAACCAAAAGCTATTCCTTGGACACAACTGTCTCCGCTTCGGTGTTCGGCCGATTCATGGGCTCATATGGACATCCAAGTTGGGGACATTTTCTGCTGGCCCACAAATTTGGGATGGGTGATGGGTCCAGTTGTGCTCTTCTCGTGCTTTCTCTCCGGTGCAACTCTTGCTGTCTACCATGGATCTCCTCTCGGCCGTGGCTTTGGAAAGTTTGTTCAGGTAATGACACTAATACTTTCTGTCACTACACGCAACACTAGAGATATTAGCAATAATTCTTCAGGCTATTTAAGAAAATTTTATAAACACATACTAAAATATAAGGAAGTTTCTGAAATTCTGTTCTGTTTATTACGAAGATTGAGCTGATCAGGGCATACAGCTTCTGACTGTCTACTTGGATGCTTGTCCAGGATGCAGGGGTGACTATTTTAGGCACAGTTCCAAGCCTTGTAAAAGCTTGGAAGAGTACACAGTGTATGAAAGGCCTAGATTGGTCGAAAATAAAGTAATTCTCTATTTTTGTAGTTCTGGTATATTTGTTTGTCCGAGACTTGCAAGAGTTTGAATATTATTTTCATGTTTGCAGGGCATTTGCTTCCACCGGTGAAGCCTCTAACGTTGATGATGACCTTTGGCTCTCTTCACAAGCTTACTACAAACCCATAATTGAATGTTGTGGAGGGACCGAGCTTGCGTCGGCTTACATACAAGGAAGCCTAGTGCAACCACAAGCTTTTGGAGCGTTCAGCACCGCTGCTATGACTGCAGGCTTCGTCATTCTTGATGAACATGGAGTTCCTTATGTAA
Source organism: Boehmeria nivea var. tenacissima (assembly GCA_018132145.1). NCBI lineage: Eukaryota > Viridiplantae > Streptophyta > Magnoliopsida > Rosales > Urticaceae > Boehmeria > Boehmeria nivea. The sequence continues at coordinate 20,222,222 of CM030878.1, read as the reverse complement.
GCACATGTTTAAGCTCCAAGCTGACATTTAATCAATTATTTAGCTGTTCCAGTAACATAAACATCACAGTCAAATTGAAAGTTTTCATTTCTTGAATTAATAAGCTCATCTAGAAGACGCACGAGCCATCTTTTGTTAGCCTTAGTAGTTCGAACCTATAGGAATTAACTTTTTTTTCTTTCTCAAAAAAGTCGGAAGATTCAGAAGAGTTTCTGTATTTTCTTTTAAGGACATTAAAGGTTATCCAACTTCTTTTCGTTGAGTATTTTCTCTTTCGTATTTCACTCCTTTTTTGACCAACCTGGCAGCCAGATGAGCAAGCTTGCACCGGTGAAGTTGGATTATTTCCTCTCTACCTTGGAGCAACTGATAGGTTGCTTAATGCTGATCATGAAAAGGTTTACTTCAAAGGAATGCCACAATACAAAGAAGTCGTAAGTCATGAAATATCATTTCCCAATTCTCGTAGAGAAACTGGGCTCTCTGAATATGTTGTAGAATTGCATTTAATGTATAATCTTTTTAGGTACATTGTGCTGTATTGGTAAATATTCCTGTAGATGTAAACCCATGCTTTCAATTTTCTCAGAGCTTCTCATTAGTTTATTCCATAAATAGCATCAATTGTTCAATTAATGGAAAGTTTTTGTACCAGAGTTTTTAATGATAAAGCTTGTCTTGGAAGTAACTTTATTCAACTTGGGGTGTGGATCGGCAGAGCCTAAGGAGACATGGAGACATTCTTCGGAGAACTGTTGGAGGCTTTTTCATTGTACAAGGCAGGGCCGACGACACCATGAACCTTGGCGGAATTAAGGTATAATAGCTCAAACAAACTCATTAGCACACATGATTGGATTCCATAAGCACATATCCGATTTTATAGTCAATTGAAATGAAAAGGATTCTTAACTTTCAAGTCATTTCAATTTAAACTGAACTGCTTATACCTTGTGGATACATAGACAAGTTCTGTTGAAATCGAACGTGTATGTGACCGCGCTGATGAAAGCGTATTGGAGACGGCAGCAGTTAGCATTGCTCCTGTTAACAGGGGTCCGGAAGAGCTGGTTATCTTTGTGGTATTAAAGAATGGACAGAGCTCCGAAGCAGACAAGCTGAGGACAAAATTTTCAAAAGCTATTCAAAGCAACCTCAATCCTTTGTTCAAGGTTGAGTCTTAAAGACTTCCTATCACAACTAACAATATCTCATTATTTCTCTAACGTGTAAAACGGATTAACAGGTGAGCTTTGTGAAGATTGTTCCGGATTTTCCTCGAACAGCCTCTAACAAGTTGCTAAGGCGAGTTTTGAGGGACCAAATGAAGCATCAACTCTCGGCCCGGAGTAGAATTTAGTGGGCAATATATCAGCAGCTCTCTTGCAAGCTGCAAGAGAGTTCATTCCTCTGATTGGAAACAAAAATAATTTTCCTATTTTATTGCAAGGTCTTTACTGTTGACTATGTTATAAGAAAGAACCCCAAAAATAAAGAACAAATCGTGTGCCGTTTGAAAAACGTGGGTCATATGATATTGTTACAACAACATATCCTATTATAGCGTACTTTAAAGATATCAAATCATAAACCTATAATCTATTGTTATTTATGTATTCATCGTACACAATCTGCATGCAGAGCACAAGTTAAAATAATTTCACGACATGATCATCTTCATAATGGGGACTCAAACTCACAATGCCAAAAATTTGATGTGATTAATCTTTCTTTAAAAGACTAGTATTGAGTACTGACCATCAATGGCCAAACTACATCGCCACGGCTTTGACTTTTGAGCACATAAAAAAGTCCAAACCCTTCATGCCAAGTGTCTTAAAGTACGCAACTCTCCACTGCGACTTAATAGGTAAAAAAAAAAAAAAAAAAAAGCCAAAAACCCAGCAGAGTTTTGGTCATATGATCTTGAGAGAGAGAGAGAGAGAGGGGGTGGGACCCACTGGACACGTGGCGCGGGTGGTTGGGCGGAGAGTGCTGAAGCCGTGGCATCCGCATGGGGTCCACCAGCTGGTGTACGGCTCCGTCTATGGCCACTGTCACTGCTCACTGGGACGCCTCTTCTTCCAGTTCCAGGGGACATCCTCTCTACTCTCTACTGCTGCTGGTTCCCTTCTCCGTACAAACCTCTCTTTTCAATTGGAATGTGTGCGTGTGTATTGTTTGAGAGTATATCTATGCTATACTACTGTTAAAGATGTGTAGGTTTTTTCTTTTGGGGCTCATAATTGTATAAATTTCGTGTATGTATTTCCCAGAGATGAGTCTAAAGATGCAAACTTGGAAGTTGGGACGTCTCATTGAGAAGCATTGTTTAGAGCTTTTGGGGTCTTTATACAAAGATCCCATAACAAGTTTTAGACCCTTTACCCTGAGGTCATTCAATGTTTATCTCGACTTTTTCTTGAATTAGCTTGCTTTTAAGGTGCCATGTTTTATGGAGAGTGATTTAACTATTAAATTGGTTATTGGACCAGTTAAGCAATTAGCCATTTTAAATGTAAAGTTTGAAAGATTTAGCTATAGTTTCACGAAATTAGGGATTTAGCTATAACATGTAATATTTTTTGTAACATTTAACATACATACGTGTAAAAAATGTAACATTTTTTGTAATATATAACATAAAATATTACACTTTTACACGTATATATGTTTCATATAATAAAAAATGTTCTATGGCTAAATCCTAGAAAATTACCCAAAAATTTAGTTAAATGCCTAAAAAACTCTTGGTTATTACTACAACACGGTTATTAGTTTTACTGGTCAATTGTTCTGAAAGAGATTTAAGTTCCGTTGCCCGAGATAAAAATTTAAAAATTTTATCATTAAAAAATTATTGTTAAAATAAAAAAGTTCTCATCATAATAAAATTACATAATAATTATTTTAAAAATTTTTTAAAACATTGGTTAAAATAAAAGCACCTTCTAAAAAAATGACTATTTACTTAAATTCTCAAATTATATTAAGAATCTAATTCTTAAACTAAAATTTCACTTAAATAATTTAAACTTAAATTTTGAAAATTTGTTGGAAAAATTAATATTTGACATCTTAATTAAGGTTTTGGTTAATTTTACTGTATTAGCACACCACACCAAAGAGTTGGGCAAAAATTTTTTTGTTTTGGTTTTTCTAAAATAAAAATTAAAGTTTGGAAGAAGAGAAAGAGAGAATATTGTAGTACTTACAATACAAGTTACAACACGCTTCTCACCAAACACTCAACCTAACATCGCATGATAAGCGTCTTAAAGTTCGCAACTCCACTGTGTGTCTGTGTCTTCCTTTATAAATCACATCATTCATAAAACCCACCCACCACAGATTTTGTCGCGCGTGTATGTATATATATATATATATATATATATATCGAGAGAGAGAGAGAGAGAGACAAGAGTCAGACAGATGGGAGTTATGGCAAAGACAGAGAGCATGAACGAGTTGCCTGTAGTGGATGACTTGGTGAAGGCAGGCCTCAGAAGCGTCGACGAGGCCATGGAGATTGAGGCTCTCCTCCACACAGCCAGAGCCAGAGGATGGGACCCACTTGACACATGGCGCCAGTTGGTTGGCCGGAGAGTGCTGAAGCCGTGGCACCCTCATGGGGTCCACCAGCTGGTGTACGGCTCCGTCTACGCTCACTCTCACTGGGACGCCTCTTCCAGAGGCCCTCCACTCTACTGGTTCCCTTCTCCGTAAATCACTATCCAAATCTCTCTCTCTGTATTTTGTTTGAGAGAGTATATATGTCTGTCTATTATATTATATTTAGTTATTAGTGTTATTTGGAGGAATTGAAAATGATGTGTCGTAAATTGGGTTTCTTTCTGGGTCAAAGTAGTAACATTGCATATTTCTCAGAGACGAGTCTAAAGATACAAACTTGGGACGTCTCATGGAGAAGCATGGTTCAGAGCTTTTGGGGTCTTCATATAAAGATCCCATAACAAGTTTCAGCCTCTTTCAGAAATTCTCTGTTCAACACCCTGAGGTCATTCAATTTTTATCTCAACTTTTTGTTGAAATATCTAGATTTTTAAAATGCTATGTTTTATGCAGAGTGATTTAACTAAAAGAATTGAATTGGTTGTTACTACAACGGTGTTTATTAGGTTTACTGGTCAATTGTTCTGAAAGAGATTTCAGTTTCGTTCCGAGAAGCCCCGAGATGTATTCTAGACAGGAATGACAAATCCAAGCCTAATGGTTCATGGATTCCGGGTTCGGTTTTGAACATCGCTGAATGTTGCTTGTTCCCCAGTGCGCATCAAGGGAGAGACGACGATCATCCGGCTATTGTTTGGAGAGGCGAAGGTTCGGATGATTCTGATGTAAAGGTTTTGACACTACAGGAACTGCGCGAGCAAGTAGTGTACGTAGAATGAATTCACTGAAGTAATGTTCAGATGATTCTGAATGCATGAAAATCCGGCGGTTAATAACCGACCGGAAAAAATTCACCGGATAATTACCGGTTAATTCACCGGAATTATCCGGTGACAATTTTCGGTGAAACTCCGGTTATTCACCGAAAATTATCACCGGGTAATGGCGGTGAATTAACCGGATTTTAACCGGACAGTGTTTTTTTTTTTTTCTTCTTCTTCTTCTTCGTCGTTCCCCCACCATCACCGCTGTCTCCCCCACCTCCCCTGCGACCTCCCCACCTCCCCTGCGACATCCCCCGCCACCCCCGTGACCTCCCTGCCGCCACCGCGACCTCCCCTGCGACCACCCCGCCACCACCGCGACCTCCCCGCCACCACCCCGACCTCCCCGCCACCACCCCGCGAGGCCGCGACCTCCCCCCCGACCACTCCGCCACCACCCCGACTTTCCCCTCAGAGCACTCACCACCTCCCCCGACTCCCTTGCCAACTCCCGACCTTCCCCCGCTCGAACCAATGATCAAACGAATTTTTTTTTTTTTCGGTGAAAATTCGGTGAAAATATACCACCGGAAATTTTTGGTGGAAATTCGGTTAATAACCGATTTTTAACCGCCATTTCGGTGGAAATTCGGTTAATAACCGATTTTTAACCGCCGGTTAAAAATCGGTTATTAATTAACCGAATTTCCACCGAAAATTTTCGGTGGTATAATGTGCCGGTCGGTTAACCGTGCCACATTTGCATGTTAATTCTGACTCACATTACCTCTAAACTGAGATTGCCTTAATTTGGTCTTATGCATAAGCTTCATTGTATTTAGAAGAGTGAATTCACAGTTTGACATTTATTACATTTATATTATTTTGTCAAAATAACTGAAATCTACTTATTCCCAAATCAAAACGAGATTATATGCTATGAGTTACTATCTTTTTGTCCCCTTCATTGATATTACTGTGGAATGATTCATAGGATGGTGGCAAATGCAGTTGATGCAATGTTTTCAAAGGGTGACAAAATCGCCATTGACATGCCAATGACAGTTAATGCGGTGATTATATACTTGGCGATTGTTCTATCAGGTTGTGTTGTGGTGTCAATTGCAGACAGCTTTGCTCCAAAGGAAATCGCAACCCGTTTGCGAGTGTCAAAAGCTAAGGCTATTTTCACTCAGGTAATTGTTTTACACAGTTGTTTTAGTTGCAAAGCTTCCACTTTGAGATACTCTTGTTGGACTTTCATGTAACTTTTGTTCAGAAATGATTTATTTTGTCGATTTGTATTCAGGATTTCATACTAAGAGGAGGTCGAAAGTTTCCTTTGTACAGGTAATATTATTTATCTTGCCAAACCTATGCCAGAAGCTATGCATTTCTTCTCTTTCGTAGTTTGTTTGCGAGAAAGAAACCATACTGAAACAGACCAGTGACTAATCTGTCAATTTCCTTTGCCTGATTGTGCTCATTTTTTCTCCTTTTTCAGTCGTGTTTCGGAGGCTGCGCCAAAGAAAGCAATTGTCGTCCCTGCAAATGGAAAAAGTATAGACGTCCGAATAAGGGAACAAGATATAACATGGAATGACTTTGTTTCCAATGTTGGTAACTATTCAAGGTAATTCATATTCAAAGATTAAAAGAAAAACCTTTAATGTTTCTCCAGTAGAGCTGTCTTTCAAGTTCCAATTATGGTACTTAGAGTAGTTATCACTTTATTTGCAGATCAAATTACTCTGCATTCTATCAACCTGTAGACTCTATGATAAACATACTTTTTTCATCTGGAACCACAGGTAAAAAGTGTTGTAACTAGTCCTAGCTTATTGTTCGTATCTCCGCACTGTTATTACCATGGTCTCCCTCTCTATATCTACTTTTTATCCTCCTCAGGAGAGCCGAAAGCTATTCCATGGACACAACTCTCTCCTATTCGCTCTGCTGCTGATGCGTGGGCTCATATGGGTCTCAAAGTTGGCGATGTCATGTGCTGGCCCACAAATTTAGGGTGGGTGATGGGTCCAGCCTCAATCTTCTTATGCTTTCTTACCGGGACAGCACTTGCTCTCTACCATGGATCGCCTCTTGGCCGTGGCTTTGGAAAATTTGTTCAGGTATTGGAACCAATAATTTCAATCACTTCGCATATGGGCAATTCGATTTTGTTAGTTTTGATGCCAGAGGAATCTGTTTGTGAGAAAAAATCTATTTTTTCATAATGAAGTCGTAAAGCAAAACTGCAAGCACTATCCTTAGTAGAAAATAAAAAAACTTTCAGGGGCATTTCAGATCCTAGATTCAAATATCTGAAGCTGTTTAGCTCTCATGATACCTGCACAGGATGCTGGAGTGACTGTTTTAGGTACGGTTCCAAGCCTTGTGAAAACTTGGAAGAGCTCAGATTGTATGAAAGGCCTGGACTGGACGAAGATAAAGTAACTGTCTATTTATATTGTCTGAGAAATTTGATTCGCCTTTGTCCTTTAAATAACCGACTAATATATACATACATATGCAGGGCGTTTGCTTCGACAGGTGAAGCTTCCAATGTCGATGATGACCTTTGGCTCTCTTCCCAAGCTTATTACAAACCTATTATGGAAGTCTGCGGAGGGACAGAGCTTGGATCGGCTTACATTCAAGGATGTCTACTTCAGCCACAAGCTTTTGGAGCATTCAGCACAGCGACAATGACTACAGGATTTGTTATTCTTGATGAGCATGGAGTTCCATATGTAAGGACATATTTGAGCTACTTCTTGATCAGGTTTTGTAGTCTATGATCGATTCGTTACTGTTTGGTCACTCAACGTATATATAAGTGATGGACAATCTAGATGGTTAAGCATTTGTCTTTCTCGTTTTTGATTGATGGGACAGCCAGAAGAGCAAGCTTGCACTGGCGAAGTGGGCTTATTCCCTTTGTCCATGGGATCAAGTGATAGCTTGCTTAATGCTGATCATGAAGAAGTTTACTTCAAGGGAATGCCACTCTACAAAGGAACGGTAAGTTTTCGAAGCTTTTCCTCTACTTTGGTTTGGCAAGTTAGCAGTCTCTTTCTTTTTACTTGAAGGAAATGCCACTCTAAATCCGTCCGTGGAAGTTATCGATACCGATTTTGATTCGGAATAAAATCTTACATCAACCTGAGATATATGTTGGCAGCGCCTCAGGAGACACGGAGACATCCTCAGGAGAATGCCCGGAGGATTTATTGTTGTACAAGGCCGCGCTGATGACACCATGAACCTTGGTGGCATTAAGGTACAATTCACCTTTCAAACACTTGGTTCACAGTCTAGTCATGTCTTGATGAACAATGGCCTGCCCTTTCTTTTGTAGACAAGTTCTGTTGAAATCGAACGTGTATGTGACCGTGCTGATGGAAGCATTTTGGAGACCGCAGCAGTTAGCATTACTCCTGTTAATGGAGGTCCGGAACAGCTGGTTATCTTTGTGGTATTAAAGAATGGACAGAGTTCCAAAGCAGACAAGCTGAGGACGAAATTCTCAAAAGCTATTCAAAGCAATCTCAATCCTTTGTTCAAGGTTTGAGTCTTAAAGGCTTCCGGTAACAACCGACTTTCAAATATATATATTTTTGTTATTTCTCTAATGCGTAAAACGGATTAACAGGTGAGCTTCGTGAAGATTGTTGCAGAGTTCCCTCGAACAGCTTCTAACAAGTTACTAAGGCGAGTTTTGAGGGACGAAATGAAGCATCAACTCTCGGCTCGGAGTAAAATTTAATGGCAATACATCACCTCTCCAGTTCTCATGCTGAGGGAGCTGAAGGAATAGCCGTAGTTTGAGATGGCTACTGCAACTTTAAATTCTCTCTTATTAGTTTAGTGGGAATATCGGAAAGCCTACAATATCTGATGGCAGTTGAGGAACTTGGTCCCTTAAACTTAAACAATAATAATAAAATTCAACTTGGAATGAAATAAAAACACGTTGTGTCCAAATAAGTGACTTTTAGATTGTTATCAATGCTAGATTCACTAAATGGAAAATTTTCATCCTCGAACAGTTTTCTTTTTTCTTTTTTTTTTCTTTTTTTTTTTTCAATGCAAATAATTCCATTAGAGTTTTTGAAAATACAAATCCTCAATGACTGTCTGACATTTTAGTAAAACATAACCGCTTTCTTGCGCTCTAAGGGTTTATGAAACTTTAGAGGTTTGGAAATTCAATTTTGTTTAACCTTGATTTGTTACCAGAATTAAATTTAAAAAAAAAAATTCACTTATACTTGAAGTACTTTGCTGCCATATTCAAAGTTCCAGAGAATTACAAACTAGCTCTTGCTGAGATATACAAGTACATTCCATTACCTTGTCAATCCATCATCATAACAAAACAAGAAACTTAATATATTGAATGTTCATTCTTTACAATTACAATACCTTCAGCAGGTTTTATTGCTAAAAAATGGCGTTCAACAGTTAAAACGACATCACATTCTTTGGATGATAAAACAACATTAATAGAGAAAAGGAGACAAATTAGAAAATAATAGAAAATTAGAGAAATGATTGGACAAGTAAATGACATTGAATAACAACGGAAAAATAAAATAAAATGACATTAACCTAGAAAACGACAATGATTATCGAAAACGACATAAAATGGAAACATTTAAACGACATCAAGATATTAGAAGAGTAAACAGCATTAACAGAGAAAACGACTCAATGGAGAAACGACATTAGTTGGGAAAGGAAATAGGAGAAGGGAAAAAAAACAGTTAAAATGGCTTGTGTGTTATTAAATGAGAAAACGACATTGGATGAGTGCAACGACAGGAACGAAAAAGCGACATAGGATGAGTGAAACGACAGGAGCGAAAAAACGACAACGATCTGGGAAAACGACAGAATTTATAAGACGGCGATCAACATCAAATAAAACATCACAATTTTTGGACCAAAAAACAAAAAATTAAAGGAGAAAACCACATGAGCTTGAAAAACGACAGTGATTATAAAAACGACATCAAATCGGAAAACGACGATCGCCAGTTGACGACAAGATAATGATTGGATGAGAAAAAGACATAGGATAAGAAAAATGACATTAACAGAGTAAACGACAGGAATGGAAGGGAAAAAAGAAACGGAAGTAGTTGAGAAAACGACAATGATTGCCAAAAACGACAAATTTTTTTTTTAAAATTACGATATACCGTTAAAATGACATCAAAACGATTGGAAAAAAACTTCATGGTATGATTAGAACTGTAGAAACAAAATCCAGTAAAAAAAAAAACTACAATAAGTTTGTAAACGACACAACAGGGACAGTGAATGACAATGAGTTGAAGAAACGACACGGACTGTAAAAACAACATTAACAAAGATAAAGATAGCAAATTTTAGCTTAAAAACAAATAAATTAGTCTCCAACATTTAACTACTATACGTAAGCGGAAATCCAATTCAACTTGATTTTCTCAAACCGTTGGATCACACAGAATCCCCTGCATCATATCCATAAATTTCAATCTTCAATATACATATAAAAAATTGAATAAATTGGAAAAAGAAAGTAGAGTTGTATTGTATTGATCAAGAATAAATTGTAAAATCATGGGTAAATGAATGGAAAAATAACATATATGCCCAATAATGCAGTCGCAGTGCAGCGCTGGAATGGATGGTAATAATAACTGGATTTGGCTGAGCATAGTTGACTCAAGCCCACGTGGGTCTACTTGAGATTGCACGTGTTTCACCTAACTGTTCGGGTACGACACTGCCACTACCAGGAAGACCTAACTCAAACTCTTACTCAACTCACCAACTGTCTGCCTCTTGTCGTGCCACCTGCTACCTTGTTTGCTCCCCAAACCACCAATCCCATCGAGACAGAGACACCAACGCAGACACGGCAGAGACAGAGACGAAGAAGAGCAGCATGCGCGAGGTGCGAGTGGATGACTTGGCCAAGGCAGGCCTCACGAGCCCCGACGAGGCCGAGGAGATCGCCGCTCTCCTCCAAGCGGCGCGAGCCGGAGGGTGGGACCCAGTGGACACGTGGCGCGAGGTGGTTGGGAGGAGAGTGCTGAAGCCGTGGCACCCTCATGGGGTCCACCAGCTGGTGTACGGCTCCGTCTACGCCCACTGGGGCGCCTCTTCTCCCAGTTCCAGGGGGCCTCCTCTCTACTGGTTCCCTTCTCTGTAAGTCACTATCCAAACCAAACATCTCTTTTCCCCTTTCGGCTTTTTTGATAATTATAATTATGCTTTGCTTTGTTCGCTTTACTTGCTGTGTGATACTTGATGATTTTGTTCAACTTTATAATTGGGTGATATCACTTGTTTAACCAATGAGTCACATAGATACGACTACTATATAACGTGGCATCCAATTTAAAGAGCTCAAAAAGTTTATCCATGTTTTTTGTACTGATTTTTCTCAGAGATGAGTCCAAAAATACAAACTTGGGACGTATCTTGGAGAAGTACGGACCAGAGCTTTTAGGGTCTTCATACAAAGATCCTATTTCAAGTTTTAGCCTCTTCCAGAAATTCTCTGCTCAACACCCTGAGGTCATTCAATGTTTATCTCAACTTTTCAACGGATATGATTTGCTGTTAAAATGCTACGTTTATTGCAGTGTGATTTAACTAGAATGTAACCGAATTGAATTGTTACTGCAACATGGTTATTAGGTGTACTGGTCAATTGTTCTGAAAGAGATTTCGGTTTCGTTCAAAGAAGCCCCAAAGTGTATTCTAGACAGGAGTGACAGATCAAAGCACGGCGGATCATGGCTTCCCGGTTCGGTCTTGAACATCGCCGAATGCTGTCTCTTTCCCACTTCGTATCCGAGGAAAGAGGACGACAGTTTGGCTGTTGTATGGAGAGAAGAAGGTTTCGATGATTCGAGTGTGAATAGCTTGACGCTCAAGGAACTTAGAGAGCAAGTAATGTATGTACTTGCTTTTGTGTTTTCTCTATCTTTAACTTCAGACCTGTTCGTTTTACTTGCAGACAGCGATTTTATTGGAACGGCTTCTTTCACAATGTTTCTGTGATGCGTTTATCACTTGCAGGTTGGTGGCAAATGCGCTCGATGCGATATTTTCGAAAGGCGATGCAATTGCAATTGACATGCCAATGACAGTTAATGCAGTGATCATATATTTGGCGATAATACTATCTGGTTTAGTCGTTGTGTCGATAGCTGACAGCTTCGCTGGAAAGGAAATCGCAACTCGCCTGCGTGTGTCTAAAGCCAAGGCTGTCTTTACTCAGGTGAAAACGAAGATGTGCTTTTAGAAACCAAGCTAGCCACTCGTTACCTATCGGCCTTGTTTTTGTGATTTTTTTTTTCTTTTGAGCAATGATTTATTTGGTCAAGTTGGATTCAGGATTTCATACTAAGAGGAGGTCGAAAGTTTCCCATGTACAGGTATTTGCCAAGCCAAGAAGCTGTTCTCTATCTTGTTCTTGTGTTTTTAGAAAACAGAAAACAATGGAACATTAAGCATTGTATTGTTCTTTTTTTTTTTTTTTTTTTGCCGTTCTTGCAGTAAAGTTGTAGAAGCTTCACCGCATAAAGTTATTGTCCTCCCAGCAACTGGGAACAATATCGGCATTAAGTTGAGAGAACAAGACATGTCATGGCAAGATTTTCTTTCCAATGTTAATAACCATTTAAGGTAATCTCGTAAGCAAAGATTTACGGTTTGCCCATTCAGAAAATTTCATGATTGCCTCATAAGTATTATTTCATTGGCAGATCAAAGCATTACTCTCCATTCTATCAACCAGTGGACTCTTTAATAAACATACTATTTTCATCTGGAACCACAGGTAATAGAACTATTTAAACTTGTTTTTAGTGCTAGCTTTGTTTCAATGTTTTCTTTAAAAATGAGTTCAATTTGATACCCTTTATGTGTTCCTTAGGAGATCCAAAAGCTATTCCGTGGACACAAGTTTGTCCGATTAGGTGTGCAGCTGATTCGTGGGCTCATTGTGATGTCCAAGCTGGAGATATCGTCTGCTGGCCCACAAATTTAGGATGGGTGATGGGTCCGATACTGCTCTTTTCAAGCTTTTTGTCGGGCGCAACACTTGCTTTATACCATGGATCTCCTCTGGGACACGGCTTTGGAAAATTTGTTCAGGTAAGAACGCAATTACTATCAATCGATAGTACGAGATATTCTTTGGTTTATTTGTTATTTCTTCACCCTCTTGGACTGATTTTCTACTATATATGATGCCTTTCTAGGATGCGGGAGTGACAATGTTAGGCACAGTTCCGAGCCTCGTAAAAACCTGGAAGAGTTCACAGTGCATGAAAGGCCTGGACTGGACTAAAATAAAGTAATGTTTGGTTTGAACATTGTGAATAATTCATCTTGTGTCCATGACTTGCGGAAGAAGAAACAATAACGTGCAAATATTCTGCAGGACTTTTGCTTCAACAGGAGAAGCTTCTAATGTCGATGATGACCTTTGGCTCTCCTCACAAGCTTATTACAGACCAATTATTGAGTGCTGCGGAGGCACAGAGCTCGCGTCATCGTACATACAAGGGAGTCCGTTGCAGCCACAAGCGTTTGGAGCATTCAGCACCGCGTCAATGACAACAGGCTTTGTCATCCTCGACGAACATGGAATCCCTTATGTAAGCAGATACAATCTCTCTTTTCCTAGCATAATGTGAAGTAGTCTTAAATTTTGATTGTCCTTTTTTATTTTTATTAACATGATAGCCAGATGAGCAAGCCTGTACCGGCGAAGTGGGATTATTCCCTGTGTACATGGGAGCGACTGATTGGTTGCTCAATGCTGATCATGAAAAAGTATACTTCAAGGGCATGCCACAATACAAAGGAATGGTAAGCTACGATCTATACAATACAAATGCCTAAATACATCTATGTTATTTCTATATGTTATATTCACAACATGATAGAGGATTATAGCTCCATAGAAATCAGTTTTCTGTTTAAGATGACTGACTCAGATATATACCTAGCTTTGTTCTCTGAAAAGAGTTGAGAGATTGGGAAATGATCATTACAAAAACTTCTTCTTTTTATTTTTATTTTTTTTTCTGTTTTTGCACAAGGTGCAAAACAACTCTACTCTAAACTTCTCTGTTATCAGGAGAGGCATTTATTTCTTTTTCGAGTCTTGCTAGGAGCTCTTTCGTCGCGACCATCCGTCTCTAGTAACTACTTTATAAATCATAAAATGTTTCATCAACTTGAGGTATTATGTATTAATGGCAGTGCCTAAGGAGACATGGAGACATAATTAGGAGAACGGTCGGAGGCTTTTTCGTTGTGCAAGGCAGAGCTGATGACACCATGAACCTTGGTGGTATTAAGGTAATAATAGTGTGTTATGCTAACATTCTCAAATAAATCAAAGATCTAATGAAATCTTGTCCTGTTTGATGACCTAAACATCTCAATATGCAGACAAGCTCGGTTGAAATCGAACGAGTATGTGACCGAGCTGATGAAAGCGTCTTGGAGAGTGCAGCAGTTAGCATAGCTCCCGCCAATGGGGGTCCAGAACACCTTGTTATATTTGTGGTATTGAAAAATGGATATAAATCCGAAGCAGAGAAGCTCAGGATAAAGTTCTCGAAAGCCATTCAAACCAACCTTAATCCCTTGTTTAAGGTTTGCCCCTCAAGATCTTCCTTCTTTGGTTGAGGGGGGAAAAAATATAGTGATTGTGTTTAAGCTTGATTTCTCTAATCTTAATTAGCTTATTTTCTCTGTCATCTTCAGTTGGTTGACATTTATTGATTTCCTGAATGAATCGACAGGTGAGCTTTGTTAAGATTGTTTCAGAATTTCCTCGGACGGCCTCTAATAAGTTACTAAGACGAGTTTTGAGAGACCAGATGAAGCACGAGCTTTCAGTTCGGAGTAGAATATAAGTGGCAAAACTATCAACTTGATTGGGAAGGTTAATCGCTTTGAAGCTGAGAGCACTCCAATTTATTATGTTTTTATTCACACTTATGAAATATCTCTTTTTATGTTTCAAGTGCCACGATGGAATAATTCCAACAAATCTCATCCTTTTACCTTTCACTTCTGATGAAATAAAATAGCCATTTCAATAGTTTAAGAACCTCAATATAAGCTAAAGGCTGTTTCTTTAATGCTCCACTCAACATATTGCCTCACTGATGAGCCACATTTTATCATCTACGTGTCCGGTTACCATTATAATCTTTTGAGCAACAACTGATTTTGGGGAAAAAAAAATTTTTGAGGGCAGCATTTACGAGGTCATTATCCCTGATGGGAAAGGAGTTTTTTGTAATTTACGGGCATTTTATTAATGGAAATAATATTGGGGCTATCACCTGGAGCGGGCAAATCAGTAATTTGGAATTTATTTCAAATATTATAATCTCAATCGAGAACATGCGAGAGTAATGATATGATAGCGGTTCATTTTTTAGTTAAAATGACGTTTTGTTAGAAGAAAAGGAGCTTTGCGGTCAAGGAAGACCAGTGGGACGATAAGAGGAAAAACAGAAGTTTGGGCCATACACTTTACCTAGGCCCGCAGAATTTGCCCCATTGAGGAAGACCCATGTGTGCCAGGCATTTCCAGCGGAGCCGGTGGGTGGGTGGGTGTGGGCCGGTGGGTTTGGTGGGGAAGGTGGCTAATTGGTTGCAGATTTACGAGACCAAAGATGTGAAGTGGAATTCAAAGCCACTATTTGGGTCATTGATGAATTTTGCATTTTACAACGGTAAAAAGTTGCAGATGCAAGGGTTGACAATTTGCGATAGGGATCTAGCTAGCTCTGAGAGAGAGTTAATTATTCTCTTTTTTTTTTCTTTTTTTGTTTAATTTTTTTAATTGTTGTACTTGTTGAACCGGTTGCCAATTTTAATTTTTTCACATATCCCTAATACACCTACATAACCTTAGCTTGTCTCATGCCTATATTACTTCAACGGATGAGATTAAGTTTGATTCACAAAACAAAACAAAAAAACAAAAAAAAAACCCCACTAAATGATCATTTTAGTGAAAAGTAAATTAACACTGCCATTCAACTCTTATTACATATACAAAAGGAGAAACCTTTACAAAAGAGAGCAATGTTCAATTTCTCATTACATGTTTAATTCTCCTTCTATTCTTATAGGCGCGGGCTCACCCTCTGCCCTAATGGGCACAGGCTCTCCCTCTGTCTTGATGGATGCGGGCTCTCCCTCTGTCTTGATTGGTGCGAGCTCACCCTCCGCCCTGATGGGTGCGGGCTCACCCTCCGCCTTGATAGGAGCGGGCTCTCCCTCTGCCCTAATGGGCGCGGGCTCTCCCTCTGCCCTAATGGGCACGGGCTCTCCCTCCGCCTTGATGGGTGCGGGCTCTCCCTCCGCCCTGATGGGCGCGGGCTCACCCTCTGCCTTGATGGGTGCGGGCTCACCCTCCGCCTTGATAGGCGCAGGCTCTCCCTCTGCCCTAATAGATGCAAGCTCACCCTCTACCCTGATGGGCGCGGGCTCTCCCTCTGCCCTGATGGGTGCTGGCTCACCCTCTGTCTTGATAGGTGCAGGCTCACCCTCAGCCCTAATGGGCGCGGGCTCTCCCTCTGCCTTGATGGGTGCGGGCTCGCCCTCTGCCTTGATGGGTGCGGGCTCACCTCCCAAGATGGGTTCGGGTCCTCCCGTTCTCATGGTCGGTGGCATTCTTTTTCCAATCACATTAGCATGGCCTTCAATGGGCTCTGATATTCCTCTTCCAGCTACATAGGTAAGTAACAATGCAAACCAGCTTAACATAATGTGGAGTTGAAATGTTGCTTCTGATTTTGCCATGCCTCTCTTAGTCAGAATCTAAACTATGATGTGTTCTCAATTTGAATACCAGGTGAAATATATATCTAGATATAATTTGATTATATTTATAGTTGTTGTCTACTATAGCCTTATTTATTATGTTTTATCACTTTTTCTACATAACTAATGCTCCCCTAAGAAAACCAGATTTCATATTAATTGCAAAATTAAAGTACATTAAATTTTTTGGAGACATCATGGATTCTTTCATTGTTTGGATATCTAAGGATTTGCTTAACTATAAATTGCTTTACAATAAATTTGGATTTTTTTCTTTTTTGCTAAGATTCAATAAACGG
Organism: Boehmeria nivea var. tenacissima; assembly: GCA_018132145.1. Lineage (NCBI taxonomy): Eukaryota > Viridiplantae > Streptophyta > Magnoliopsida > Rosales > Urticaceae > Boehmeria > Boehmeria nivea. The sequence continues at coordinate 20,205,664 of CM030878.1, read as the reverse complement.
TGATAGATACTCAAATTTATTACGGATTTTGTATATTAAATGGAATAGGTTTTATTTATTAAAGGGTGATTTTGAGGAATGCCCCTCTTTTGACACAATGACAATTTATGCCTTATGCTGAGATCACCTGTCTAAAAATTCATGTCCCAACCTCTGTCCAACCTCTAATAGTGTGACAAGTCATCAAACGTTAGTAATTATAACAGAGCATATTTTGTGGTTAATATTAACGGAGTTATGTGCTTTTTTTTTTTCTTCATCCAAAAACTTCATTAGTTAGATTCGATTCCCATCAAACGTTAGTAATTATAACGGAGCATATTTTGATTGGTTGGACACCTATTGGACAGAAAAAATTGGATAGAGGATCCTGGTTCAAACAAAAGAAGCATACATAAATTATTAAGTAGCACTAAGAATGACATTGTTTTGCAATTCCTCATTTATTAAATGCAATAGATTTATAAGGGTCAATTAAGTAAATAGTCATTTTAGATGGTGTATTTTTAAAAAATAACCACAGTTTCAAAAAATTTAAAAACTAGCCATAAAAAATTTGTTTCACATGCAAGAAATTTCTTATCATAACAAAATTACACATAAAATTTGTTGTGAGAAATTTCTTACCAAGATAATAAATTTTTTGAAATGGCTATTTTCTTGAAATTTTGAAACTGTAGCTATTTTTAAAAATTATTTTTTAAAAAGTGGTTATTTTCTTAAAATTTCCCATTCATACCATACATTATATCATCTTTAATAAAATTGGTCGCATTTTTTTAGGCTGATTGAATTTTTAATCATATTATTTATTGCAGGAACACAACACTTTTTTTTTAAACAAAAAATGGTTAAAAATTGCAGCATAGAAATAATTGTAGTAAATTTTTTATTAATATAAATAGTTGATTTATTTGGTATTTGGTCATTTTGTGGTCCATGTTTTAATAAATAACTAATACTTTTAAAAATTAAGATTCTAGCATTAGTCCCTTAAAGTACTAAGGGCATAAAGAAAAAACAAGAAGATCATGTAGTTAAGAAAATTGATATTTTCTAAATTAATAAAAATAGTAACTATTTTCTTAAAACATAATTAAAAAAATAATTATTTGCTCAATAATCTCATATTTCATTTACATATATAGATGTGGTTTTAGAAAAATAGACTATTTCGTATTTGATCATTTCTTGGTCTATATTTTAAAGAAATGACAAACGTTTCTAAAAATTAAGTTTTTAGTCACTAATATATAAGAAAACTAATGACATAAAGATAAATGCACATTATCATGTGGTTAAGAAAATTAATAATTTCTTAATTAATCCAAACGTGCTATTTTCTTAAAATATAATTTAAAAAATTACTATTTACTCAATTATTTGTGATAATAGATTTTTAAAAAGGTGAACAAATTCTAAAATAAGTTAAAGTTATTATCACAGTTGTCGCATTATAACAAAATAATGACAATCTTCATAAAATACAAATTATTCTACAAAACTTAGCAAAGAGGAAATACTATTCGACTAGAAAATACGCATTTATATATTATTCGTGAATTTCTTAAAACATATATATATATATATAATGACGTTTGAAAAGTAAAAAATTCAAAAACACATACGTGTGAATTAGACCCAACTAGGATCCTGACTCTACAGACTTTAATATTACCAATATAAGAATTGTCATTTTCATTTATTATTATCATAATTATTATTTGCGCTAACAATTTCTTGTAGTTTCAGATGGTTCCATGACACCTAAACTCACCTTTATAGTATAGTATAGATGATGACTCACGTCATCAACCTTAAAACTCGACGCAAAACCGCCAGAAAATAAACGACCATTTACATACCATCAGCACTCACAACCAGTAAAAATTGGCTACTCCAAGTTGGGAAGAGTTGGAACTAACTAATAACAGTTTAGCTCTCTCTCATCATTCTCACCAAAAACAACTAGTAAAAGTTAAGCCTTTTTTTTTCTTTTTCTTTTTTTTTTTTTCTGTAAGAAGGTAATTTAATATTGAATGAATTAAATAATGTAAAACAAAATTTTTTGAGCAGGCACAGAAGTTACAGAAATCCTGCTCAGCTTTAATTTCTGTTCATGGAATCTAACAATTGGCGAGCCAAAGCTTCTTGCTGCTCCAAAGATATTTCGTGGTTTATTGGACCTGCTTTTCCCATATCTTCTTCTCCATCACTGTCACTGCCAAAGTAAATCTTCGATCTTTTATCCCAATACGCCTCTTCGTCGGAGAGGTCGTCGTGCTTGCCGGCCTCTTGTCCATCTTCCTCCTTTTTGTCCCTCTTCCTCTTCATCCTCTCTTTGGATTTCTTTTCCCGGCGACGATCTCGGTCGAGAAGCTTGTCGACCTTGTCCACCCGCTTCATCTCCTCCCTCATCTTTCTGTAAAATTCTTGTTTCTTGTCTGCAAAGATGCCAACAAAGGCATTAATGAATGCCCAAAGGTACTCATTTTATGTGTAGAAGTAAATATCAACATTCAGATTTCCTCGAAATAAGAATTAATTCACGGGCGAATTTTTTACCTTGATCAAGCAGGGTTTCTTTGTCACCGTTACTCATGTCAGCTATTCTAGCAAGCGGTGCTAGCGTGTTGCCCTCCTCGTCAAAGACAACCCTAGTTCCGGCTGGCCGATGAATATTGATCTTCAACTTCTTTTTCTTCATAACACGGGTTGCCGGACTTCAAGAAGGAAAAAGATGTGATCAACTTAAATTACATCGATAAAGTCACTTTCGATGGCATATGAAAGTGAATAGTTAACACATAATTTGTAGACATAATAGAACATCAGACTTTATTATATCAATTTGCCATGGAAATCATCTATTTCTGGATGACTATTGACTAATATGCATTATTAGTGGGGGAAAATACTAGTAATGGCCAATGTGACATACATGACATCTTGAAGGTTTGCTGATGGACCTTCCTCGTCTGTGGTATCGTCTTCAAAAAGAGAACCTTTGTTTCCATTCTTGTTATTTAAGTCGACAATATCAAATTCGTCTTCACGAACATTAAATTCATCCTCCTCACTGGAACTTTCTGGTTCAAGGGCAGGAGATTTTTCTGACACATTATTTGTATTGGTTTTCTGATTTAGAAAACGGATTTTGGGGGTCATAGCAAGACCCAGTGATTCTGAAAACTTATCAATGGGCAGCTTTGTGGCATCAAAAATCTCTTTATCCTTGTTCTTATGGATAGACCGTACGTACGTCAAAAGGGCTCTTTGAGCCTTATATTGCAAATCGGGATACTTGACTAGTAAAGCCGCCAGCAACGCAGAAACTGGTTGCAATCTTTTGGTGTTTGCCTGAGAAATGAGTACAGAAAGCAACTTTAGACATCGTAACACCAATCATTGAAACTGTAACGGAAAAAATAAAAAAGATTCATGGATGGTGGACACTGGAAGGAAAAAGAAAATGAAAAGAGATTAGCCTACCTTAATGGTTCGGATGTTTATTTTATGTGCTTCTAATTTCTTAAGCATTTCAATCTCTGATGGCAATAGGAATAAAACTGCTCGCCCACCAGCACCATAGCGAGCTGTCCGGCCAACTCTATGTATGTATTGTTTTACATCCTCCGGGCAATCCACCTAAGAATTATAAAAATATCTTAGATCCAAGTTAGAACGAATGATTTAATCTTTTCGCAGCAAGGCATTTTAGGAACCAAGTATTCACCTGAACAACCCAGTGAACTGCACGGTTAAAATCAAGGCCTCTAGATCCTATATCAGTGCAGAAGAGAATGGACCGTTTTTCCTCACAGAACTGCGCATATACAGCCATTCTTTTCATCTGATTCATCTTTCCATGAAGACACTTCAAGGGTATTCCAGGACGGAGCTTTTTGAATGTTTCAAAGACAAACATTACCTGCAAAAATTCTCAAAAGTGCTGAAAACTGAAACCTAAACTACGTAGAAAGGAACTTCTCTAAACCATTAACTACCAAAGCTGAACTAACCTGTTTGCGAGTAGAGAGAAACACTAGAATCTTTGAATTACGATGCGACTTTATGAAACTCCACAACATGTCCATCTTTTCTTCCAGTGGAACAATCATTGCAGTTTGATGCAGACCTGTTGGAGTAGCTGTCGTAGATTCCTCATGTACGCTGATGTACTCTGGATCCTTCAAACTGAGCCTTTCAAGGTCTTGAACCTTTTTAGTCTGAGTTGCCGAGAAGAGAAATGTTTGTCTTTTTTTAGGTAGTTGTGAAATGATCGCATTTACATCATGCTTAAATGGCCCATCAAGAATGCGATCTGCCTCATCAAGGACCAAAACCTGTTCCCTGGCCAGGAAATTCCCCCAGAAATTATAAACAGAACTGATGAAAAACAACACAGATGGAAAGTGATAGAAGAGAGAAGGAAAGAAGAGGAAGGACTAAGGAGAAGGTTGAATCTCATTGCTAGGGAAAACAAGAAAAGCAATATTGGCTGAAATAGCATTGAAAAGATTATAAATGTAGTTATAAGAACTAAGAAGACGACCTGAAGTTCTGAACAGTCAAAATTTTCAGTCTCATTCATGTGTTGAAGAAGACGGCCAGGAGTGCAGACCAAGATGTTCATGCTGTTTACACACTCTTTCTCCAAGTTCACATCATTGCGACCACCTATCAGGACACCGGCACTAATTGTATGATATCTTCCAACCGACTTTAACACATCGAAAATCTGTTTAGCCAATTCCCTTGTGGGAGACATGATGATGCTTCCCACTCCGTACTCCCGGGTGTATTTCTCTCTGTACAACTTCTCCAAAACCTAAGATGAACAATTATAAGACATAGAAGCGTTAAAAAAAAAAAAGGAAAAAAAAAAAAGGAAATTGCTAGTTTCTTAAACATTAAATTGACTTTGATGTTTTAGTCATACAAAAGAAAGAAAAAAAAGACCACTAAAAAAAGACCACTCCAACAAGCCACTAATCAAAATCAGTTTTTCAATGGTCAATCTCCAACAACGCTAACAAATTAGACCCTTTTAATTTCCCAACTTCAGTGTCCAGTGTCCATCAGAAATAGCTCAAATACAAACTTTTAATCAAGAAAACCAGTTTTCATGATTCAAAGACAAAAACTTTTCAGAAACTCATCATCACCATTCACCACCACCAAAACCAAATACCAAACCAAAGCTTAGAAAATTTAACTTAGGCCATCAATCAAAATACAAGCTTTTACCATTCTCTAACCAGTATCACTTCATAAATATCTCAGAAACCAACGAAATTGAAAAAAAAAAAAAAAAAACTCGGAATTGAACTCACCGGAATAACAAAAGCCAGAGTCTTGCCGGAGCCAGTCCTGGCGGCACCGCGAATGTCCCTTCCGGAGAGCGCGTGAGGCAACGCGGCTCTCTGAATCTCCGTCATCTCGAAGTACTCGGACTGTTTCAGACCGTCCTTGGTCTTCTGAGAGATCGGCAACTGGTTGAACATGGTAACGCCGGAGAACCGCGAGAACGACGCCGGGGCGGCGGCGCCGTCGGCGAGGCGGCCGACCTTGGCGCCGGCGGGCAGCGGAGGGAGAGCCAGGGGGTTGGAGCCGCTTTCCGGCTTCTGCTCCTCGATCCAGGAGTTGAGGAGCTTGATTTCTTCGTTCTCCGAGAGCCGGATTTGCTTCCGGGGGCGATTGAACTTATGCTTTCTCATGGCGGAATCTAGGGTTTGAGCTTCCCCAGCAACGAACAGAGTACGAATGTGAATGAGAGGTTTTGGGGATGTGCGGTTCTGTGCAGAGATAGAAGACAGAGTATAGAGTCTAGGGTTTTAGCGAAGCCCAGCAGCTGATATGCTCTTCTTTTTTTTTTTTTTAAGAGAGAGATTAATGGGAAACGACAGTAATATAAAAAACGACGGTGTGAAAAAACGACAGTAAAACAGAAACGACAGAAAATTAAAAACGACAGTAAATTGAAAACGACGGTCTCACAAAAAACGACAGTAAAATAAGAAACGACACAAAACTAAAAACGACAGTAAAATAAGAAACAACAGAAAACTGAAAACGACGGTGTGACAAAAAACGACAGTAAAATTAAAAGCGACAGTAATAAAGAAACGACATAAAATTGAAAACGACGGTAAAACTTGATGAAAACAGAATTAGAAATTGGGAGTAAAATCAAAACTACAGGAAACTTGATGAACAACAGAAATATTAAAACTGACAAAAAAACTGAAAATCCAACAAAAAATAAAAGAAGATAGTTGTCGGTAAAACAAAAGAACGACATGAAAAGGAAACGAATGAAAATAAAAACGACATTAAAACTGAAAACGACAAAAATAAATAAACAACAATGAAATGAAAGACGACAGATAAGAGAAAACGACAATTTAATTAGTGCTACAGTAAGAATCAAATTGAACTAAAATTCATTTTAAAGAATAGTTGATTCCTCATTGTATGAAAAAGTTATTAAAAATTTAGAAAAAATAGCAGCTGATATGCTTTTTTTTTTTTTTTAAGATAGAGATTAATGGGAAACGACCGTAATATAAAAAACGACGGTGTGAAAAAACGACAGTAAAACAGAAACGACAGAAAATTTAAAACGACAGTAAATTGAAAACGACGGTCTGACAAAAAACGACAGCAAAATAAGAAACGACACAAAACTAAAAACGACAGTATAAAAGAAACAACAGAAAACTGAAAACGACGGTGTGACAAAAAACGACAGTAAAATTAAAAACGACAGTAATAAGGAAACGACAGAAAATTGAAAACGACGGTAAAACTTGATGAAAACAGAATTAGAAATTGGGAGTAAAATCAAAACTACAGGAAACTTGATGAACAACAGAAATTTTAAAACTGACAAAAAACTGAAAATCCAACGAAAAATAAAAGAAGATAGTAATCGGTAAAACAAAAGAACGACATGAAAAGGAAACGAATGAAAATAAAAACGACATTAAAACTGAAAACGACAGAAATAAATAAATAACAATGAAATGGAAGACGACAGATAAGAGAAAACGACAATTTAATTAGTGCTACAGTAAGAATCAAATTGAACTAATTCATTTTAAAGAATAGTTGATTCCTCATTGTATAAAAAAGTTATTAAAAATTTAGAAAAAATAGCATATGCAATTGAGAATTCAATCACCGAAGCTAGCAGATGATAATAATAATTTAACAACTAAAAATTTCATTAACTAAAATGTCTAATTTTGTACGACTTTTTAATCAATATGGAGATGATCTATCCAAATCTCCTTATTGACGACTCATTGTTGATTGATTTTTTAGAATGCAAGACTGACTGATCTTCAATCACTAATGTGTACTAAATTCCATCAATCCACATATTAAGTGCCTAAAGATCCATTATATAGTGGATTTTCACCTGTATTCTGTATTGCATGATTTAACTACATGAGATGAGAGAAATAATCGAGAGAATGATTTCTCCCAATCGAGAGATAATGATAGGCTTTTAGGATAATTTTAATTCGGGGTTTAACCTTAGAAGCTTAATAATCACATGAAAAATGCTATTTGGCTCTTCATCATATGAAAAATCCTATTTGGCTCTTCATCATATGAAAAATGCTATTTGGCTTGACCGAAGAGCATAGGTTTGTAAGTAAACATATACTTTCGTGCTAAATTATGCAATTGTTTTTATTTTCCTCTCTAACTTACGCAACTTGTTTAATTACGAAGTAAAATGGTTTTTAAGTATGTGTTAAAAAATGTAGCATATCCCAAATATTTGTGTGCTTACCTCTTTCACCAATTAAACTAGCTTACGTGTAAACACCTAAGGGCCTTTTGGTACACCAAATAAACTTTTTGTATTGTACAGTAAAATCTCGATAAATTAATAATTTTGATTAAATAATATATCATAGAGAAATATTTTGTATCTATTTAGTATTTAGTCATTTTTTTCTATGTTTTAAGGAAATGGCCAACCTTTTTCAAATATTAAGTTATTAACCACTAATACTAACGGCATAAAGGTATACACATCATCGTAGTTAAGAAAATGACTAATTTTTCAATAAATCGAACGTTAGTTATTTTCTTAAAATATCATTTAAAAATGATCATTTACTCAACTATCTCAATTTTTTAAGACCCATTTAATATATAAATTAATAACTTCCTAATATAGAAAAATTTATAGATATAATTACTAATTAATTGATTTTCCAAGAAAGAAACTAGCTAGAGGCGGCCACCATCACAGTGTGTATAGTGCGTTCTTCCTACATTTATAGATATAATTAGCCGTCTAGTATTTATAGATATTAGATGTTGAGTATTGACTTGGCCATCTTCAAATTGAGGCATACCTAATTGTTTGTTTACAGCCTCATGGGCCTAACTCAGACTAAAAATTTGATCTCATCTTATATTTGACTGTGAAGTTTACAACTTATATTATTATTACATATCACGTTTTTTTTTTTATAAATAAATTACTATGTTGTCCATTTTTTCTCATATTGTCTTTTTCATTTGTTAAAAAAGAGGGTAAATTATTCAAATTCATTACTACAAGATGACATGGACTTCAAACCTTCTTTTAAAGTGACATATTTCAAAATATGTTGTATAAAGTGGTATTTTTTAAAATTTCTTTACAGCTGCATGTTTCTGGTTTGAATTCTTGAGAGATGAAGAAAAACAGTGAAAATAAAAATATAAAAAACACTTTGAGACAATATGTTTCGAAATTTATCATCTTTAAAGAATATTAACAGTCCATATAGTCATATACCACTCTCTAACAGCAAATTAGACCAATTAAATTGACTTTTTATATACAAATAAAAAGGCAAGAGAGAAGTGGAAACAATAATTGCTAACAGAAAGAAAAAAAAAAAAGTGCGCATAGTTACATTAGTGATATAAATTGTAAACCTAAACTCTAAAAGTGGCATTGAAACAAATTTTCTCAAATTAAATTGATTTGAGTCTTGAATCACCCTTCTACTTTTCTTTAAAAAAAAAAAGTGTTTGTTCAAATATGGTGGGAAATAAGTTGTATATGAAGATCAACTATTTGTTCCATTCAAGTCAAATCAAGAACTATATTTAGTCTAATTATTTAAGGCACTATTATGGAATCAAAATATAGGATTTTCCCATTAAGTTTTAGTTTAGGCGGCTGCAGAAGAACCTAGCTAATACCTATACATAACTCAAGAATATCAAAGTTATTTTCCCTAATTATTACTATATATTTATCATCTCAATATATTGCTTATTGTGTTACAACATTGTTTCCGCAAATGCAGATAACAGTCTTCAATATAGACCTATTTTATATCGCTGATCGTCATTTCAGATTAAACAATGCTCATATTAGAATTTTGACTAGAGAAAAGTCAGAAAAATAAAATGGGCATGAGAAAATTTTTGGTGATTCATTGCATATGTTAGCATATATCTATTAAGGCTTGTTGTTTCTATTTTCTTGTTCTCAAATATGTGCCTACAATAAGAGACTGCCACATAATCTTATTTTAATAAAAAATTTAATTAAAAAATTAAAATATAATTATAAAATTGATAGGTGTCAGTTTTTTATTGCGGCCACATGAATGAAACAGAAAAATGGGAACAACAAACCTTGATTCGTTTCAGGCAGTTAATACACAAACTAAATTATGACTGTTCGCTTATATATATATATATATATATATATTATAGGTAGTATTGGCGAACCATTATTAAGTCACAGTAATAAGATTGGAAAATGGCACTGATGAATGTTCATGCATACCATATTCTTATTGTTATTGTGTACCTCTCAACATTTGGTGTGGTTTTTCATAATTCATTGGCACAAAACTTGCCTTTGAAAGCAGTGAATTTAGGAAACTGGCTGGTTGCTGAGGGCTGGATGAAGCCTTCCCTCTTCGATGGAATCCCCAATAATGATCTTTTGGTAATGTAACATATATTATATAATCTATAGAACTAGCTAATACGTATTTTGAGATCATAACATCATTAAGATACTATTTAATGATTACAGGATGGGACACAAATTCAGTTGAAGTCCACAAAGCTGCAGAGGTATTTGTGCCCAGAAAACGGTGGTGGTACTATCGTCGTTGCCAATCGCCAATCAGCCGCTGGTTGGGAAACTTTCAAGGTAAAACATGCATACACATACATGATACATTCATTCACACGCACATTATATCTACAAACCTTATTACCTTTATTATGAAGTAATTAATGTGTGCTTTCCTTTAGTTAAATAATATTATGTTTGTTTGTATGATATATATTGGGTACAATAACATTATTGGTAATATTGCAGTTGTGGAGGTTCAGTGAGAATTCATTTGCTTTGAGAGTGTTCAACAAGCAGTTTGTGGGAAGAGACCCTGGAAACAGGATAGTAGCCGTTGCGAATGTGGCTCAAGACTGGGAAATCTTCGAGATCGTCAGAAGACAGGGCGACCCCAATCGCATTCGACTTAAATCCTCCAATGGCTTCTTCCTCCAGGTACGTACCTACTAATTATTACTGCTTCATATAATTTTTGGAACATAGAAAAATTCATGGTACTACAATTCTCTTTCAAGCTTCTAGCTAGACCCCTAATTATATATATATACGTGGGCCAAATTAAGATATTATAGGTCTTGCAATTAAAAACTTGTTTGGTTTTGTTTTGGGTAATTAATTAGGTAAAATCAGACACAGAAGTGAGAGCAGATTATAGTGGAGGATCAGGATGGGATGATAGCAATCCATCAGTATTCATAATAACTGTTCTAACTGCCACTACTTTATATGGCGAATTTCAACTCACAAATGGTTATGGCCTCGCTAGAGCCACCCAAGTTTTGCAGGTACCTTAATATATATATATGTACTAATTTGATTTTTATTGTATCAAAAATTGCATGACCTAATTAAGGTGTTGGGAATTTACTGACCTATTTAAATCCTGAGGCTAGATCATGCTTCAAGTTTTATATAATCAAACCACATAACGAGCGTCGAGTATAATTAGATGATGTTGAAATTCATCCATTTATTTTTTCTTTTTAATTTTTTAATTTTTATAGGAGCATAGAAACACATACATAACGGAAGACGATTTCAGATTCATGTCGGCAAACAGATTGAACGCCGTTAGAATTCCAGTGGGTTGGTGGATAGCCTTCGATCCATCGCCACCGCTGCCTTTCGTCGGAGGCTCTTTGCAAGCCTTAGACAATGCCTTCTCTTGGTCACAGTAAGTACCTATTCATATCTAGTACTGCCCATAAACAGTACTATGGTTGCTTTGTTGATTTCAAATATACCATTCAAATATTTTCACTAATATATAGTACTATAAGTCTATAACTAACTAATTTCGCAATCATATTCTACATTTACATATATATATATTTTCATTGTGTGTGTAGAAAATATGGGATGAAAGTGATAATAGATCTTCATGCGATAAAAGGATCACAAAATGGATGGGAACACAGCGGCACCAGAGACGGCTATCAAGAATGGGGAGATTCCAACGTTGACGAAACCGTTCAAGTCATAGATTTCCTAGCTAGAAGGTCAATAATTAATTCATATATTCAATATCACTTTCTATATGTAGTTTTGTGTAAAAAAAAAAAAAGAACAAATAAAAGTGAACAATCATACTATACTAGAAAAAACATATATATATATATATGATGATGATGATGATGAGGTGATCAGTTCTGTTACTTAATTATTTGCTTATTGATGAGCAGGTACGCTAACCATCCGGCTTTGGTAGCGATTGAGCTAATGAATGAGCCATTGGCACCGGGCGTGAGCCTTGACACTCTCAAGAGGTACTACAAGGCTGGTTACGACGCCGTTCGGAGGTACACGTCGAGCGCATACGTCATCATGTCGAACCGGCTGGGCCCCGCAGACCCGAAGGAGCTCCTCTCGTTCGCCGGCGGGCTGAGCCGCGTGGCGATCGACGTGCACTACTACAGCCTCTACACGGACACTTTCAGGAACATGAATGTGCAACAACACATTGACTATATCTACAATCAAAGATCTTCGGATCTCAACGCTATCACCACTCCTGGCGGCCCACTTGTGTTTGTTGGTAATTAAGTAGTACTACTATTAATGCATATATATTGTTGCAGTTACCATTAATCTTCTTTCGTATTGACGCCGATCGAATTATTAATCATATATAAGCTGTCGGATTGATTACTCAAGCAATTTAGTTACAATAGGTCGTTCGTTAATTTGACAAGGCTTGCAAGTAGTACTATATATACGTGTCTGTCTTTTTTTTTTTTTCCTTGAAAACTTCAAAATGAAAATGAACTTCTCGATAATTAGAAAGGAAAATCTAAATGCATGTATATATCATATATATGTGTGTGTATAAGATAATAGAAAGTTCAAAAAGCACTAAATAAATGGAAAATATTAATGTGTCCAGGAGAATGGAGTGCCGAGTGGGACGTAAAGGGAGCATCAATGCAAGATTACCAAAGATTTGCAAGAGCACAACTGGATGTGTACGGACGTGCCACTTTTGGATGGGCTTATTGGTCTTACAAGTGTCAATACGACCATTGGAGCCTCAAGTGGATGATTGAGAATAATTATATTAGGCTCTAAATTCTCCACTATCGATATAAGTATAGATACATATATATATATATATATATATATATATATATATATCCAAATAACTTTATAATATGTGTGTTAATTAAATGATGGCTAGAAGTTGAAAAACTTCTTGTACTTTAAATGTAGAAGAAAAATATTGAGTGCAATGCTAATATAGCTATAACATAACGAATTATATATATGTGACGATATGTCATGTTTTCGTTAATTTAAATGACTCCTTTTAAATTTTTGCAACAATTTATGGTTGTGAGTATAGATTAATAGTAATTTTAAACTCAACTTCACACTTAGAGGATTTAAAATCACTCTTATTATCCCCCCGCCCCTTCCCCGCAAACCCCCCCCCCCCCCCCCCCCCCCCCCCCCCCCCTCCCCACCAAAAAAAAAAAAAACCGTAACAGTATTCATCAATAGAACCCTGATGCCTGCTAATTATAGCATGCGTATGTTGTAAAGTTTAAAAACATTTCGAAACACTAGAGAGAGCAAACTCAAGCATTTTAGTGAAACCAAGGAGATACATTATACGGCCAATATCCATAACAGATATTTGTCAATTTTCTCGCTAACAACTTCAAAATTAGATATATTAACATCAACACACATTAAATTAAAAATCTTCTTTATTGTAAATTGTAACTATAGTAAAAAATATCTTTTTTACGACATAGTTAATGTAACTAATATATATAGTAAGTACTCATCATATTTGAACTGCATGAGATGTAGGAGATGCAGAATTTGTTTGAAGTCTCTTATAAAACAATTCTGTAATCAAATTTGATAATAAACAAAAAAATTGCTAATTATCTCATATTGAAATATAAATTATTATTGGCCCACCTCATATCAATTTAAACTTTTAAGAGAATTGGTAAATTAACATGGCATCATGATCCGAGCTTGAGTTCAAATCTTTGTAATTGCACGATCTTTAACTCCATCTCCTATCAGCTTACTTTTATCAGCTTAAACTTTTGAGAGGACTGGTAAACTAACATCTCAACCTTAATAACTCACTTATATATAGCTTAATTTATATCGCCTGGCCTCCTAAGACTCCTGCGTCACAACAACACTATTAGGTAAAAGACCATCAGAACCTATAAATAATTATCCAATTGCCCTCATACTGGTCATTGGAGTTTTGGTGCTAATCTGAACTATCGCTCATATAATCTTTGTTAATATTATCATTATCTATTAGACATGCTCGAATATTGTATATCCACCATATTCACGCATGCATTAGCATCATCACAATTCACACACACACATATAAAAAATAGAGTCACGAAAAACATCATATATATATATATATATATATAAAGGGACGGAGCAGCTTAGGTTCAGAGAAAGCCCTGATCAAACTGACCCATTGTAATTTCTGGTCCAAAACATAAAATTTTTAATTTTTTTTTTCAATTTTTCTTTGAATAACCCTTCCTAAATTTTTAAAATTTTACCTGCTTACCACTCTTTTTAAAATGTATTACCTGAAGTCCCCTAATCTTAATTTTTGGCACCGTATATATATTTCTTTAACTGGCTAGTCACGTATTGCATATCGATTCTTAGATGCATTGTCACATTTTTATGCATTAAAACATTTAATTAGTTGGAAAATCATCACTGCGCTACTTATATCTAACAATTGATTAATTTTCCAACAACAAGAAGATATTTTGGTAGAGTTCCAGCACGCCACCACTCTATATATCTATCGCTACTTCCTACTCCACCACTAATATTAATTATAGTAATTATCTATTGACATTGGGCATTTAATAATTAATACGAACCTGTGTATTTGCTCGCGTCGAGAAAATGATTATGGAGATTTGCTGTAATCAAAAGATTGTTAATTTGTCGTTAGCTAATAAAAATTTGAGAAAATTCTAAAATAGTCCTTGAGTTTTACAAAAAAAATTGATTTTATCTTTTTTTTTTTAGTAATTATGAAATGATCTTTTAGTTTTTCAAATCAGTCTAAACTATTCTTTTACGTTGACAAAAACTTAAAAAAAATTTAAATGACGAAACTACCCTTTATAAAAATTATGTATCCAACCTCTAAGATTTTTAAAAATTACACTCACATCCAATATTTTACTTTTATTTTCTGATATTTTTTGAAAATTACACTTATACCTAATATTAGGGTATAAATGAACTTTTTAAAAATTTTGAAAGTTGAATTAATAGTTTTTATAAATGGTCATTTTATCATTTTGAAAAAAATTAAGATTTAGTCAATGCAAAAGGATATTTTTAGACCGATTTGAAAAACTCAGTGACCATTTCGAAATTACTAAAAACAGATGGATGAAATCGGATTTTCGGTAAAACTCAAAGACTTTTAGAATTTTTCCATTAAAAATTTCACAAAATTATAAGAAATGACCGTTCTATTTAAGTCATTTGAAAAAATAGACATTATTACGTAAATAATCATTTTTTATATAAATATTATAAGAAAATAGTTAGTGTTTCAATTAATTAAGAAAATAATAATTATCGTAGTTACATGATGCATTGATTTAATCTTTATACCCTTAATTTTGTGTTGGCTAATAATTAGTTTCTTAATTTATAAAACTTTGGTCATTTTCTTGAAACATAGATTAAAAAAATAGCTAAATGCCATAAAAGCACTTGAAAATATGGTAAACATTTTCAATTATTAAGAAATAATTATTAAGTAGTCATAAGAGATGAAGTTCATCTATACATCTTACTAATAGATCATGACTATATTTTCTTAAAGGGAGTTTGGCACTTTTAATTTATACCTTGAAATTTACACTACAAACATATATAGAGTGTAAAGAAAAGAACACATCATTTGGAGTATAGATATTATTGAAATATGGGCTAAATTTGAAAAGCCTTTCAGAAAATTACTTATTAAGCTTATTGATCCAATAATTAACGCGTTAGGAGATTTTAAAAAAGAAAAAGGAAACAAATGGTCTAAAATTTCGACAACCTATGTGGCATACTTACAGATGATCCATATATATATATATATATATACACACTTTTTTGTTAAAAAAAAAAGAAAGAGAAATTATAGTGAATACCCAATTTTTAAAACTTAATATAAATTATTACCAATCTTTTAAAAAATGTAATAAACTACTCAAGTAATTTAATTACTTACACAATGATAAGTGGTGGTAATTCACTTAGTTACCAAAAGTATATGCAAGTAATTCACGAATTGACTAGAAACTCAATTACTTTAAAAGTTTGGGCATTTATTTTTATTGTTATATAAATATTGGGTATTTTCCTATTTCACCAAAAAAAAAGTCAAAATATAATAGAAATTATCACGTGAGGGTGACGAGACTCTTGAACATTCAAGACTAATTTGCGATACATTATTAATGGTGATTTGGTTCTCTTACTTAATTGTTCTATAAAATTAGAGAAATTATAATAAATATCTAATAATCTTAATACTAAATTTTGATAGATACCTAATATTTTGAAAATAGAAAAAAAAATTACTCAAACAACTCAATTATTTGTAAAATGGCAACAAACTGACCATTTTAATCATATATAATGTTGAATTTTGGTATTTTCTTCCTTCGCTCCTAACCTAATTTACCGTTATTGGTATTTTCAAGTGAACTATGAAATGAAAGAAATGGTAATTTTTCACTGCATCAATATGAGGGTACAAATAGGAAGATCGGTGAGCATTTTAATTAGCGCTAGACGGAGTTACCTGAGCTTGATCGATCGGTCTAATATTTGTCCGGTAGTACTATGGCAGTTAGGTAGTGGTCATGTGTTCATGTGTCCGGTACTATAGGCGTGTTCAAAAAACTAAAAAGAAAATGTGCTCATTTGTACCATTGTTTTATTTATTTTCCTTACAAAATGCTTAACTAATTAAAGAGTTATTTGTAAAAATGTCCTTCCATATTGTGCTATTATTTCAAGTTGCACATCAATTATTTATTAAAACTGATATCATTACCATTTCATGTTTTAAAATCTTAAAGGTATACCTCATTTGGTCACAATTAAAAAAAAAAAACTGAATTAATAACGTGACAATAATCAAGTATTATACAATTTTTAAAAGATTAAACGTCTTAAAATTACTAAAATAATGATAACTAAATTAAGAAGTGTTAACAATAATTGACATTTTGAAAAAAATTTAAAATGCGTCAGTTAAAAATTAAAATGTTCCACTATATATGTGCTAGTGCATCCCAATTATTTAGTTAAAAATATATCTAAAAAATGTTGTACTCAAGTATGCAATTATGGTTTCCGCAACACAGATGACAGTCTTGTATATAGCTCCATATATATTGTTAAGGGTAAAGTAGGCAAATACTCAGAATTTATATAACAATAAAAATAAATACCCAAACTTTTGAAGTAATTGAGTTTCTAGTCAATTTGTGAATTACTTGCACATGCTTTTGGTAACAAAGTGAATTAACACCACTTACCACTGTGTAAGTAATTGCATTTTTTGGGTAATTGGTTATATTTTTCAAAAGATTGAGTAATAACTTATATTAAGTTCTGAAAATTGGGTATTCACTATAATTTCTCTATTGTTAATTGTCAATATATTCGCGAATTCGAGATAATATCTAAATGACAAAGTGATAGTTGCATAATGGCATCGATCAGTACTTATCTATTCATGTTAAGCTTATAGGCTGCGTTAATAGTGACCATGTCACGGAGCATTAATTGCCCTATATATATATATATATATAGCAATTTGGAGGCACGCAATATTGTATATACGGTAATGTATTTCATACGTTAATATAGGATATTTTATATATGTATGGCTAAGCCACATATGACGGAGCTAAGATTTTATTTTAGTGGACACGCTCAAACAAAAACCAGTACTGGTGTTTATATATAGGTAGTTTTGGCAAAAACCATATTAACTAGTCAGAGTAAAATGGCACACTTGAATGTGAATGCATGCCATATTCTTAGTGTGTACCTCTCAATATTTAGTATGGTTTTTGATAATTCATTGGCACAAAACTTGCCATTGAGAGCAGTGAACTTAGGGAACTGGCTTGTTGCTGAGGGCTGGATGAAACCTTCCCTCTTTGATGGAATACCTAACAAAGATCTTCTGGTAATATAACATATATATTATAATCTATAGTACTAATTAATTCATACATATTTTGAGATCATAATATAAGGAAATTGTATTAATTACAGGATGGAACACAAATTCAATTAAAGTCCACAAAGCTACAGAGGTACTTATGCGCAGAAAATAGCGGCGGAACCAATGTAGTTGCAAATCGCCAAGCTGCCTCTGGTTGGGAAACTTTCAGGGTACATATATATATATATATATATATATATATATATATATAGCTATCTAGCACATTTTAACTATTATAATATTATGAGTGTGTGACACCAACGATGATAATTTATGTGATCACTAACAAAAATTTCAAGACACAAATTTGTACTAGTGCTTTTTTTTAATTAAGGGGTCGTTTGATAATAATTCAAATATAAAATTTAAATTGTTTTGATATAAATTACTGTTTGATAAAATCTAGAATTCAGAATGAAGTTTGGATAGCAATTAATTAGTTGTAGTAGTTGAATTGAGATTGTAAGAAAGAAGGTTTGTATTGAGGATTGACAGAGTTGTTTTTACTTACCTTTTGTTTGCCTTATCTATTTCTCTCATTCCATTCCATTCCCATTTTTCATTTTTTTCAACTTTTTAAATCCTTCAAACTATTCCATTCCATTCCATTTTTTTTAACCATTTTTTCAACTTTCCAAATCCATATACAATATCTTTAAATCTCAACCATTCATATCACCTCGAAATTAGCAAAGTCAAACCATTATTACATCATTTTTACAAATCATTTTCAAACTATTACAAACCATTTTCAAACCACTTTTTTTATCCTCATAAATGGTCAAAGATGGCCAAAATGGCCAAACCAAACAAAAGGTTAATAAGATCTACTTAATCAAAGTTTGGATATTTAGTTAAAAACATTGGTATTGTAACAAGGTTAAATGATTTGTATGAATGAGTGCAATATATAGATATTGAAATTGAAATTGATCGTGTTGAAATTGCAGTTGTGGAGGTTCAGTGAGAATTATTTTGCTTTGAGAGTGTTCAACAAGCAGTTTGTAGGAAGAAACAATGAAAATAGGATAGTAGCCGTGGCTAATGTGGCACAAGACTGGGAAATTTTCAAGATCATCCGAAAACAAGACGACCCTAATCGCGTTCGGCTTAAATCCACCAACGGCTTCTTCCTCCAGGTAAGTACTGCTTCATAATTTTTGGAACATGAAATTTATTCATATTAATGTTTTATCTTTCAAGTTATGTTTGGAGCCTTTGTCACAGGAAGAAAACAATTATTAATGGTCTAATTGTAATTAAAAACCTTAATTAATTAATTAAGAGCTTTTTTTGTTTTGGATAATTAGGTAAAGTCGGACGCAGAAGTGAGGGCAGATTATAGAGGAGGATCAGGATGGGAAGATAGTAATCCATCAGTATTCATAATGAGTGTTGTTAGTACCATACATGGTGAATATCAACTCACAAATGGTTATGGCCTCGCTACAGCCACCCAAGTCTTGCAGGTACATATATACACTTTATTTGTTATTTATTGTATAAATAATCATACACGGATCTTAATTGGCAAGATTGCCGACTCAACTCTTCAAAATTATAAAGTTTTCCATAAATCTTAATTATTTTTTTTCAGATTATACATGAATCGACCATGCTTCAATAAGTTTTACCAATAAATTCAATCACAAAGAATTTATATACAATTAATATCATGAAATTGATCTGCTGGATATTTTATATTAATTTTCAGGAGCACCGGAAGACGTATGTAACCGAAGACGATTTTAAGTCCATATCAGCCAAAGGACTGAACGCCGTTAGAATTCCGGTGGGTTGGTGGATAGCCTTTGATGATCCTTCGCCGCCACCGCCTTTCGTCCAAGGCTCTTTGCAAGCCTTAGACAACGCTTTTGACTGGGCGCAGTAAGTATATGAGTATATGCTCAAAATATCATATATGTTCCAACAAGTACCACTTGCCCATGACATTTATGCAATTAATTAATTCTCACTTATGAATGTACTTATACGTTTTTCTTTCTTTTTATTTTTATTTTTATTTTTTTTATAGAAAATATGGGATGAAAGTGATAATAGATCTTCATGCGATAAAAGGATCACAAAACGGATGGGAACACAGCGGCACAAGAGATGGCTATCAAGAATGGGGAGATTCCAACGTTGACGAAACCGTTCAAGTCATTGACTTCCTAGCTGAAAGGTTAATAATTTCTTTCATTCAATACCGTATGAAAAAATATATATATTTCTAAGAATTCTTCGTTAATTTTAAGTGATGACCCGATGGTGTTAATTAATTATTGGTGTTGATGACTGATCGATCAGATACGCTAACCATCCAGCTTTGGTAGCAATTGAGCTAATGAATGAGCCATTGGCACCGGGCGTGAGCCTTGACACCCTCAAGAGGTACTACAAGGCTGGTTACGACGCCGTTCGGAGTCACACCTCCAGGGCATACGTCATCATGTCCAACCGGCTGGGCCCCGCGGACGCGAAGGAGCTTCTCTCCTTCGCGGGCGGGCTCAGCCGGGTGGTGATCGACGTGCACTACTACAGCCTCTACACGGACACTTTCAGGAACATGAATGTGCAACAACACATTGATTTTATCTACAATCAAAGACCTTCGGACCTCAACGCTGTCACCACTGCTGGAGGCCCACTTGTGTTCGTTGGTAATGTGTTACACTAATATTAATATTGTTATTTGCTCAATTTCACTTATTTATGGTTAATAATCTCTGTATATATATATACACGAAACTAGATCATGTGATAAGTACTAAAGTCATAATATACATACCCTAGTGTATTTTTATTATATACATAAATGAGATAAGAAATATACGAGGAAATAATGTTACGTACGCACTGCTGCAGGAGAATGGAGTGCCGAGTGGGACGTAAAAGGAGCATCAGCGCAAGATTACCAAAGATTTGCAAAAGCACAACTGGATGTGTACGGACGTGCTACCTTTGGATGGGCTTATTGGTCTTACAAGTGTCAGTACGACCATTGGAGCCTCAAGTGGATGATTGAGAACAACCTCATTAGGCTCTAAATTATTCCTATGTATGTATTTGTGTGTATGTGTTTGTTTGTGCATGTATCCAAATAACTGATCTATAATATGTGTGCGCCAATAATAATGGTTGTTTGGCCAGAAGTTTGAAAAACTTCTTGTTGAACACATATACAATGGGGGGAAAATGATGCAATGTATAGCTGATAGCAATAATATTATATATGCATGTGTGCCTTGGGTTAAAAGATGAGTACGTACTACTGCTTTTAAATTCTGAAACATATATATTGTTGTACGCTTAATGTTCTGTAAACTAGACTTATCATAGTAGTATAAATATAATTTGTGTGTGTGTTATGGAGTATGAAAATATTTCCAAGCACTAATTAAGGTTAAACTCGAGCACTTCACCTTGAATCAACCGATCGAGTAGGTACAATTTTTTTTTTTCTTCTTTGTTGCTGGATAAAAGAGGACTTCATTAAACTAGATAAAAAGCAACCACCGAGGGGTTGTCCTCAAAACAGATTACAATCAGTAATTCTCATTTGTCTATAGCCCAAACCGACAGATTATGGGCTTCAACATTCAGAGCAAACTCTCATCATTAAAGCTTTGGAGCCCTTTTATTAGATCCTTACCTACTGCCAAGTCTAGTGTATCGGATCGAATTCCCCACGGGCTTTGAAACCAGAGGATTATGATTTTAAAAAGATTGATTATTTAGATTAAATATTTATTATAATTTTAGATCTATTTAGTATTTGATTATTTCTTAGTCCATATTAATAAAAATAATCAAAAAATTTAAAAATTAAGTTATTAGATACTAAAAGAATTAAGAGCACGAGGTAAATACATATTATTATAAATTAAAAAATAACTAATATCTTAATTAATTAAAACGTTAGTCTTTCTTTAAAAATATTATTAAAAAAATAGTCACATTTATTCAATTATCTCTATAATTTTTTATGATATTAAATAAGAAGTCTAATTTGAATTGAGTTGTTTATGATAATTAAGAAAGAGAATCCAAACCTACGTACATTTGTGGATGAAGTGTAAAATCAAGAAGAATTATTAAATAAAACAAATTATTATAAGTATCATTAATAATTATATCTAAATTAATATATTCATATTTATAAAATATAATACAAACCACATATATTATTAAAGATCTTTGTACAATACTTCATTTAGTAGTGTATCAATATAATATTCTTTAGTTTAGTAGTGTATCAATATAATATTAAAAGAATATGTAATAATAATAGTATTAAAACATGTAATACATCTTTATTATATATATTCATACGTAAAACACATATGGGTATTACACATATGGATATTCATACCTAAACCCTAAACCCTAAAACACATATGGGTATTACAAAATTAGCTTATTATTAATGTTTAGAAAAAAAAATCATCAAAATCTCTCGTAAAATTACTGTAGCTCAAGCCCAACTCGAGCGATTCGAGGTTAGACTTCAACACAACAAGTAGATTGAAAAGACCCCGAAAACTCCATGGGCACATTTATCTTTTCCAAATTCCCGAATTGCCCTCCGCTTTTCAACTCCGCCGCGTAGAAATCACGGGTCCCACCCTGGTGACCCGTAACCGGCATGGCCAGCAGGGCCTTATCCTGCCCCATAACCACCCCGCCCGCAACGCCCGAATCCAACTCACCCCAACTCGCCAGCCTCCTGCCTCCTCCTCCCTCCACCCTCCACGCCCCAACAACAACAACGCACCCCAGCGGACACCTCCCCTCCTCCCACGCGCCCTCCACGCGCCGCCACGCGCCACCTTCCGTGTCGTACGCCTCCGCGCTCCCCTCGAACCGGCCCTGCCTCTCTGTCCCGTACCCGCTGACCACCCAGAACTCGCCCCCAACCACCAACCCCTCGCACTCGTCCCGCTCTTCACTCATCCGAGGCAACTCCGTCCACTCGTCGCTCTCGATATCATAACACCACGCGCTGGACAGCGAGTTCTTGTCCTCGTCGTGCCCGCCCGCCACGTATACCCGACCCGAAATCGCTCCGACCGCAAAGAACGATCTCTTCGCCGGCATTTTCCGTCCCTCCGTCCACCGCTTCTTCCCGAAATCGTAAACAAAAACATCGTCCACCTGTTTGTAGCTTTTCGGGTCCAACCCGCCGAGAACAACCAGCTTCCCGCCGCAGCTCGCGACCCGGCAGAACAGAGGAAGCCCGTCCGGGAACTTCGGAACCGGGTCGACCCGAAACCAGCTCGCCCCCGCCGAGTCGAACACGGCGATCCCGAAATTCGCTGCCGGTTTGACTCGTTTCGGCGAGGGTACCGGACTTGGGTCATCGCCTCGGGGCAGGGATTGGACCAGGCAAGCGAGCTTTCGGGTCAGCCCGTTTTTCCTCCGGTGGGCGAAGAACTCTCGGCTCTTGAAAAGAGCCAGCCATCTCCGGCAAACTCGGGCGGCGACTCGGTGATCCCGGTACGTAACCCGAGCCAGGCACTCGAGGCCGAGTTCGTCGGGTAGACCCGGAATCAACTCGGCGAAGTCGGAGCTTTCCATATTAAGAGAGAGAGAGAGAGAGAGATCTTCTACAACTGTTCTATTATGGAACAAATGAAATCTATATGAAGAGCAAGCTTTCTTCTAAAGACTAGTATTTATCGTACCATGCAACACGTCTCATCGTGTGCCACGTGTAATTCGTTTTTATTTTTAGCCTCAAAAGAAAGATATTGTGATTGGAACAGCTGTTATTGGATTGGTATTGGATAAGGCAAAGGGAAATAATAATAATCATTAATGTGGGGGTTTTGCATACGTGTCACGTGTGTCCTTGTCGCATGGGTAAATCTGCCACGTGTAAGCATTGGGATGATGATCTGTTTCTTGATGTTTTGATGAGACGACTGGTATTCGTTAGTTTCGATGGATTTTTTTGCCACTTCACTCAAAATGTGGATCGAGTTTTTGGACGAGTTATTGTCACTTTTTGCTTTCAATTTAATTTTTTTACTTATAATTTGAGGCCTTTTTTAAGCTAGGTTTTGAGTAAGAATTTCATCGAATACTCGAGATTCATCTTGAACCACTAATTGTATGATTTTGTCATGACTGTTCTCATGGAGGAATTAAAAAAGTGGTTTTTAATTTTCCCTCTTCTCTTATTTTTAAGAAAAAATCATTAATAGAATAAATATTTTTATTATTTTATCTTAAAATAATTTAATTTTATAAATTTTGATATGTTATAAATGATTAAAATTTAAGACTAATGCATTAAGATTAAAATAATAATAATAAAAAGAATGAAATGCGAGAAATATTTATTCCAAATAAAGGATAAAAGATCAAAATATAGCCACAATGAGAAAAGATATCAGCACGTTAACATGCAACTCTTTTACATGCAAAATAGTCGGTCATCAATTATTGAAAAAAATATCATAACTATTATGTTTTAAATTGAAAATATCATGTTTCATTTTAAGTTTTTTGTACTACAAAATTTATTTTTGAGTTTTTCCAAATCGAAAAATTTATTTTTGAGTTTTTCCAAATCGAACTAGTTAAAAATTTGTGACGTTGAGTTTTTCCAAGCAATAAAATTTTATTTAAAATTTCTAAAAAGTTTATTCTATAATAAATTATTTAAACAGAGAAGTAAGACGTACAATGCAGACATAATATGAAATTTTCATTTTTTTAATTTGCCGATAAATAAAAAAAGTATATTTTCAATTTGATCCTACGGTTTTATTTGTGTTTTGTTTTTATGTTTTTTTGCCCTGCTAACTTGCGTACATCTTCTTATAAAAATCTGCTGATCAACAGATGATACTTTTAACATTAATTCTTATATGATTATCAACCAATAATATTAATATTCAAAGAATCCATTATCTGAGCACTTGAAATGAAATAGTAATTGAAAAAAAAAAAACGATCTTCACAACTATATATATTTATTTGATCTCTAGTTACTTAGCTTCAAACATTAATAGTAAGTTGAACCCCGGCCACCAATCTGCGAACTTATTATATTATTATCTGCAATATTACAAATTGTATTTATCATTGATATTCTATTAATTAATAATTATATCAGAAAGCACAATTTTACACTTTTATTAATTTGCGTTGCAGAATCACATATGCAGGAATAAGGGAAAAAAAAAAGGTACTAGCTAGTACAACATTTGAGGTTTCACTAATATATATAATTACACCAAAACATTCTAGCTAGCTTATAAATTCGCTTTATAACCTCTTCTTATGACGATATCATCAATATAATTATATAGCCAAGCATACAATTCAGATTCGCCTTATTTCACAATTTTCTCATAGTAGCTGCAGTACACCAAAAAAAAAAAAAAAAAAAAAGGTCATTGTACTTCAACAAGTAATTGCAATTTACAAATTATAGACCAAAAAATAATAATAATAATAACCAAAGTCGATCAAGAATACTTAACAATGTAAAAATTTGTCTTAAAATAATATTATATATATATATATATATCAAATTAACACATAAGATATGGTGTTAGACTTTATTACTTCAAAACAAAGTTGAGGTAGGATTAATATATATATATATATATATATTATTGTCAGCACCTATTGAAGATATTTATCACGTGTTATGATCTAACTTAAATTTCTATCCTTTGCTTAGAGTAAAGATCTATAAAGTATTTCTCTAATCAAACCGAGTTCATATTCTATAGTTCTCTATTACATATAGTACGTGACACTCTTAGACTGGAAACATTAATTATAACAAAAGGATGATCAGTCAGTAGCCACTAGTACTAGTTCCTATTTCATGAATTTGCATAATCCTATTTTCATTCATAAATTTCACGCTAATATTAATAATATTTAATGAAAAATCAATGCTGATTAAGGGAATTACCTGGTGATGGGCTCATCATTTAGTAGCTTCTTCTTATAGTCAACGACCTCGTTGAACTGAAGCCACATGTTAGCCCTCAAAATCTTCATAAAAAAGTAGAAGGAAACCCCAACAAGAGTGAGCACAAAGCACAGCAAATAGAGTTCAAAGCCAGCGACGCAGAGCACGAAGAGCACGAACAAACACGGCACCGAGCACATCCCCATCAGCCCATGAAGCCCCGCAATCGGACCTTGAAAGGCCTCTCGGCCTCGGGAAGCTTGACCCGCAGGTACACGAACGACCCGAACACGAACACCACCCCCATGCCGTACAGCAAGTTGGCTGCGATCCTCACGTCCTCGAAGCGCATCGCCGACACGACGAGCGAGATGAGGGTGGAGGTGGCGATGCCGGCCCAGGGCGTGTCGAAGTGTGGGCAGCGGGCGCCGAAGAGGCTGGGCAGGAGGCCGAGGTCGGCCATGCCTTGGAGCTGGTACGAGCAGTTGCTGAGCTGTGCCTGGTACAGCCCGCACCCGGACAGCACGCACCCCATCTTCACCCACCGCTTCAGCCACGGCCCCACTATGTCCTCCGCGATCACCCCGTAGTAGCCGTCCACCCAGTCGTCGATGTCCATCGACACCGCGCCCAGGGACGCCAGGAGGGGAACCAAATTGGTTATGGAGGTAAGCCCTAGGGACGCCAGTAGGGCTTTTGGCAGGGTTGTCTCTGGGCTTTTGATCTCTTCCACCAGAGTGCTTACACTGTCCCATGAATTCAGGTTCCAAAAGAGGGAATTCACGAAGTGTTTCCACTCCTTCTTTCGCCCCACTTGGTTCACGACGAGCCACTTGGTGGGATCGATCTGGGGGATCGCGGCGAGGGACAAGGTCAGGAATGGGATGATGGACAAAACCCCGAGCGGTATCGAGGCGTAGCCGGTGATGTGAATGCCGGTGAAGTTGACCAAAGAGAGGGCCGAGGTGAAGAAGAAGACGACGGAGAAGCGTGTCAAGCTGGAGGAGACGAGCCATGGCGCCACGCCCTCGACGTAGTTGACGCAAAGGTTGGGGAAGGAGGCCAAGTTGATGACGCCGCCAAGGAACTTCCAGCAGCCCATGAGGTAACCCCAGAAGGGGCCGAAGGCGGTGTGGGCCCACATGACGTAGCCGCCGTTCTTGGGGAAGGCGGTGGAGAGCTCGGCCGTGATGAGGGCCTCAGGGGCGCTCCAGAGGACGGGGAAGGCGATGAAGCCGAGGATGGCGAATAAAGGGCCCGCCGCCTGCACGACGGGCTCTTGGCCGTAAGGCCCGCCGGAGACTTGAAAGTAAATTAGGAAAATTAATTGGAGTAGAGCTAGCCTTTTGCTCTTCTTCTGCTTATTGGCTTTGGTTTTGGTTTTAGGATCTAACAATGATTCTGATTCGTCTTCATCTTCATGTTGTTTTTGCTTCTCAAGAAGGTCTTGAGAGATTTGAGAACAAAAAGGCTCTTGCATTTTGATAATATAGTACTTCTATAGACTATGCGTTTCAGTGTTGATTGGCTAATAATTCATGTATATATAATTCTTCCACAACATTGGCAGATATATTTGCATTGCTTAGAAATGGAACTGGTGTTGTTTGAGTACAGTTAAATTTGTCATTGTTCCCAAGTGAACAAAAAATGCTTTCTTTCTCGGAAATTGCTTCTTGGAGAGGCTATTTTGTCGCTACAATGACAATCTTATGATATTGTATAAGTAAGAGAATTTTTGTTGGAAGTTTTCCCATCTGGGAATAGTGAACTATATAGTACTTCATGATCAGAAGATAATAAATATGGTAAAGTTAAAGTGCCACAAATGCATATAATATTATGACTATTCGTTGATCGTACTATATGTTACGTAAGGTACAAAAGTACCCTCATAACGCTTATTTCCAGGAAATTTCAAGGCACAACATTTTGTGGGTTGCGTAGAGAGCTGGTGTGTAATCATATACGTACATACGTATAAATGTACTGATCAATGTACATACATTTTGAACTAGATATCTCATTCTTGCATGAGTTGGTATTCATGTTAGCTAATATATTATTACAACTTTATGTACCATAACCTAAAAAGGGGATTTTAATAGTTAGGACTCGGGTGAATCTAAATATAGCTCAAGTTTTTTTTTGTTTTTTGTTTTTTGTTTTTTGTTTTTTGTTTTTTGTTTTGTTTTTTATGTTATTATACCGCTAAATCTAATGACAAATTACCGTGCGCTCTACTTTTAATTATATTTCAGCGTTTTTTAGATACTATTATTAATTATTTGATTTTATGTTTATCAGTGAGTAATGAGTTTCTATTGAACGAGACTTGTGTGATCATTTTTCATTTCTATTTATTACTTGTTGCTTTAGTAAATAACAACCTTAAAATGTTTGAATTATATTACACACACGTTAGTAGTTGATTGTTTCGAGATGAGAAAAATTTATGTTTCGAAAATGAAGTTTGATCGTGTGGAAAATTTTTGCCTTGATAAAAATTAAAATCTATAAATAAAGTGGGAATGCAGGATCATTTAAGCAGAATTAACGACACTGGAGTTGAAAAGCGACACATATAGTAAAACGACAGATTTATGAAAAACGACAATAATCCGATAAACGACAGCAATTTATGAAAATACAGTAAAGCTGAAAACGACTATAAACAAAATTCTCTGTCAAATGTGTAATAATGGATTATAAGGTGTTCATTGATGTCGAATTTGTGTAAAATGTTGTGTGAAAAGGCATTAAAATTCGCAGAAACGACACTGAAAATTTAAAAACGACACTAAAAGAGAAAACGACAATGAGATTAAAAAAATAACACTACTATTGAGAAAACAGTAGATTTCTGAAAAACGACAGGAAATGAAAGACGACAGAAACATAGACGACAGGAGTCCGTTAAACGACAATAAAGGTGAAAACGACAGAAATTTGAAAAACGACATAAATCATGATAATCTCGCCACTAACCCATGAGTTGTCAGAATTTTTTTTTATTTTATTTTATTTTATTATTATTTTTTTAAGAAGACTAAAAACGAGCCAACTTTGATACAATTCAAAACACGAGCGGTGTAATTGTCACATTTGAAAAAAAATTTACGGATCACTTTGATACTAATGTCAAAATTCAGGGAGGATTCAAAACACGAGGGGTGTAATTGTCACAATTTTTAAAGAATGCACAAAAAAAAAAAAAAAAACCATTCCTTGTGAATCTAAATATAACCACATATTTATTACAAAGTTTACTAAGCATATCCTAAAAAAGGGATTTTAATAGTTAGTACTCGGTTGAATCTAAATACAACACGTGTTTTTTTATTTTTTTTATTTTTTTATGTTGTTAATTTTTAATAATGCTAAATCTAATGACAAATTACTTTTAATTATATTTCAGCTTTTGTTTTTATACCATATCGATATTTCTTTGATTTATGTGGGTTGTTTATCAGTGAGTAATGAGTTTCTATTGGTACTTTTAATTATATTAATTCAGTTTTTTTAGATGCTTTATTTATTATTTCTTTGATTATGTGGGTTGTTTATAAGTGAGTAACGAGTTTCTATTGGACAAGACTTGTGTGATCATTTTTCATCTCTATTTATTGCTTGTTGCTCAGTAAATAACAACCACAAAATGTTTGAATTATATCATTACACACACGTTAGTAGTTCATTGTTTCATGATGAGAAAATTTATGTTTCAAAAATGAAGTTTGATCGTGTGGAAAATTTTTGCCTTGTTAAAAATTATAATCTATAATAAAGTGGGAATGCAGGATCATTTAAGCAGAATTAGCGACTTGAAAAGCGACACAAATAGTAAAACGACAGATTTATGAAAAACGACATTAATCTGATAAACGACACAAAACTTGAAAAAAGACAAGATTTGTCAAGCTACAGTAAAGCTGCATACGACATTAATATGATTTGTGGCGTAATTTTCTGTCATATGTGTAATGATGTATCACTAAAATAATAAATATTCAATAAAATTGCTCTGCACTTGTGCACCAACAGGAATTTTATTGGTTATCATGATGTTATGCTGTTATGATTATGTTTTTAGATGTTGAATAATATGGTTAGAAAATGGATATAAATTGTTCATTGATGTCGAATTCGTGTAAAATGTCGTCGAATTTAAATGTCTACTGATAAGCAATACTAAAATTGAAAATGGCATTGTTTTCGCGTAAAAAGGCATTAAAATTCGTAGAAACGACACCGAAAATTTTAAAACGATACTAAAAGAGAAAACGACAATGAAATTAAAAAATGACACAACTACTGAGAAAATAGTATATTTCTGAAAAACGACAGAAATTTAAAAACGACAGGAATCCGTTAAACGACAGTAAAGGAGAAAACGACAGAAATCTGGCAAACAGCATTGTTTTGGCGTAAAAAGGCATTAAAATTCGTAGAAACGACACTGAAAATTTAAAACGATACTAAAAGAGAAACCGACAATGAAATTAAAAAATTACACTACTACTGGGAAAATAGTAGATTTCAGAAAAACGACAGGAATTTGAAAAACGACAGAAATCCGTTAAACGACAATAAAGGTGACAACGACAGAAATCTGACAAACGGCATTGTTTTGGCGTAAAAAGGCATTAAAATTAGTAGAAACGATACTGAAAATTTTAAGACGATACTAAAAGAGAAAACGACAATGAGATTAAAAAATGACACCACTACTGAGAAAATAGTAGATTTCTGAAAAACGACGGGAATTTGAAAAACGACAGGAATCCGTTAAACGACAATAAAGGCGAAAACGACAGAAATCTGACAAACGACAGAAATCTTGATAACAACACCATTAACTCCACGAGTTCTCTGTTAAAATAAAAATATATATGGAAAAGAGAGACTAAAACCGAGCCAACTTTAATACTTCTCATTTTTCAGGGTGTAATTGTCACATTTGAAAATTTTACGGATCACTCTGATACTAATGTCAAAATTCAGGGAGGATTCTCATATTAAAAAAAAAAAAAAAAAAGACGTTCGTTGTTCACCACTTCCCTTCTGACTCGGCCTTTTTTGTTGCGTTTATAGCTTGTTGTCGCTATAGAGAATTTGATATTCGATTCTGAGAGTCAGAGACGAGCGATTTGATATTCGAATGATTTATGTTTGTATTTATTCGTCTTTTCTTTCTCAGAAAAGCAAACTATGATTTCCCTTCTGAGCTTCGGAGATGAGACCAGCCATGGATGTCCGTGCTTTGGCCAACCGCTACGCCGCTCAGCTACAGTACTTTCGCCGCCAAAACCCCACCAGCGATTCCCTCGCCCGGACTGTCCATGCCCACATGATCGCCCACGGGTTCAAGCCACGTGCCCACATCCTCAACCGTCTGATCGACACCTACTGCAAATCCTCGAACCTCGGTTACGCCCGCAAGCTGTTCGACGAAATTCCTGAACCGGACGTCGTCGCTCGGACGACGCTGATCGCCGCCTACTCTGCAGCCGGGAATCTGCGGCTGGCTCGGGAGGTTTTCGCCGCAACCCCGTTGCAAATGCGGGACACTGTCTGCTACAATGCGATGATCACGGGCTGTTCGCACAACAATGACGGTTTCGCCGCTGTTCAGCTCTTCCGGGACATGGCGTTGGTCGATGTTAGGCCCGACGATTTCACATTATCAAGCGTGCTTTGTGCACTGGGGCTTATTGCCGAGGATGAGAGGCAGTGCCAGCAAATGCACTGCGCGGTTGTGAAGCTGGGAATGAGGTGTGTCACCTCCGTGTTGAACTCGTTGGTTTCGGTTTATGTTAAGTGCGCGTCTTCATCAATGGAGGGTTCCCCGTCGGCGGCTTCGTTGATGGCGGCTGCTAGGAAGTTGTTTGATGAGATGGCAGAGAAGGATGAGTTGTCGTGGACAACGATAATTACCGGTTATGTTAGGTGTAATGACCTTGATACGGCACGTGCATTTCTTGATGGAATGACTGAAAAGCTTGGTGTTGTGTGGAATGCTATGATTTCGGGTTATGTCCACCATGGTTGCTTTCAAGAAGCGTTGCAGTTGTTTAGGAAGATGCATTTGTCGGGAGTTCCGCAGGACGAGTTTACGTATACAGCTATTATCAGTGCTTGCGCTAACAGCGGATTCTTTCGGCTCGGGAAGGAGTTGCACGGCTACATTCTGAGAACAGAAGCAGAGCCCACAAAGGACTTCTCGTTGTCGGTGAACAACGCATTGGTGACACTGTATTATAGATGCGGTAGAGTAGATGTGGCGCGGGAGATTTTTGACAAGATGTCAGTGAGAGATATCATTTCGCGAAATGCAATCCTGTCGGGGTATGTGGACGCGAGGCGAATAGAAGAGGCAAAATCCTTTTTCATGGAGATGCCAGTGAGGAATACCTTGACTTGGACAGTTATGATTTCAGGTTTAGCACAGAATGGATATCCGGAGGAGGCTATGAAGCTTTTCAACCAAATGAGATCAGAAGGTTTCGAACCCTGTGATTACTCATTCTCTGGGGCAATCATATCGTGCGCGGTGGTTGGGGCGTTGGAGCAAGGTCGCCAGCTCACGCGCAGCTAATCTGCTTGGGGCATGATTCAAGCCTCTCAGCTGGAAATGCACTAGTCACAATGTACGCGAGATGTGGAGTTTTTGAGGCTGCAGAGCTTGCATTCCTCACCATGCCTTTTGTGGACTCGGTGTCTTGGAACGCTATGATTGCAGCGTTGGCACAGCACGGGCGCGGTGCCCAGGCAATAGAGCTTTTTGAACAGATGTTGAAAGAAGATATCCAACCTGACAGGATATCTTTTCTCACCATTCTCTCTGCCTGCAGTCACGCTGGTTTGGTCAGAGAAGGGCGCCACTATTTCGATTCTATGCGAGGTTCTTTTGGAATTATTCCTGGAGAAGATCATTATGCCCGAATGATCGATTTGCTGTGCCGAGCTGGGCGGTTCTCCGAAGCAAAGAATTTAATAGACTCAATGCCTTTTGAGCCAGGTGTAGCCATCTGGGAGGCCCTTCTTGCTGGTTGCCGGACCCACGGCAACATGGATTTGGGAATCCAAGCTGCAGAACGGCTCTTTGAGCTGACACCACAGCAAGACGGAACTTATGTACTTCTATCGAACATGTATGCCGATGTTGGCAACTGGGAAAATGTCGCAAAAGTGCGGAAATTAATGAGGGACCGGGGAATCAAGAAAGAGCCCGGTTGTAGCTGGGTTGAGGTTGAGAGCACAATTCATGTGTTTTTGGTTGATGACACAAAACACCCTGAGATTGAAGCAGTGTACAGGTACTTAGAGCAACTGGTACTTGAGATGAGGAAGTTGGGTTATGTCCCGGACACAAAGTATGTATTACATGACATGGAATCTGAAGAGCACAAAGAACATGCCTTGTCTACTCATAGTGAAAAGCTTGCTGTTGTTTTTGGACTATTGAAGCTTCCTCAAGAAGTCACAATTAGGGTCTTCAAGAACCTTAGAATCTGTGGAGATTGCCATAATGCCTTCAAGTTCATGTCAAGAATTGCGAGCAGAGAAATTGTTGTGAGAGATGGCAAGAGGTTTCACCATTTTAGGAACGGCCAATGCTCTTGTGGGAATTATTGGTAGGTGACAATTTTTTTTGTTGACTTTCAGATATTAATCTGCTTTTCGTTCTTTATGGGCATTGATTATTCATTAAATGATACAATTGTTATGGGAAAAAAAGATAGTTATATGTTAATACAGGTGTCATGCATTTTCTAGCCGAGTGTGTATGTATAGTCCAACCAGATATCCCATCAGATGTGGTGGGAGCAATAGTTATTTGGAAACTATCAAGATCTTCAGATCAGAGGAAAGAGAGAATTGAAAGGCTTATATATATAGATGAGATAATTTTTTTTAACAAATTTCATACATATTCATAAATCTTGTTATGATGAACAATCAAGCTAGTTCACATCCACATTATCCAATTGGTCTTCACCCCTGTTGAAATCAAGCCACTTCTTTGATCTACTGATATTGATAAAGAAGTACCAAGCAATCCCAAATGCAGTGAACGAAGAACTAATCAAAAGGACAGTTTTAGTAGCCACAGTCATGACAAATATCAGAAACACAGATGGAATTAGACACATTACAATCAAACCTGGCAATCCCAATGGGACGCTAAAAGGCCTCTTCACTTCTGGTAACTTCCTCCTCAGCCACAGAAAAGATGCAAACTCTAACAACATGCCTAAACTGTACAAGAAATTCGCCGACGAAATGATGTCTGCAAAATCCATGTAAGAGATGGGAAGTGGTACAATTGCAGAGATCAGAATGCCCACCCAAGGGGTGTTAAACCTCTCAGACCGGGCACCAAATACGCGAGGCAAAAATCCCAACTCTGCCATGCCCAGGACCTGGTATGCACTGCTAGTCAGCTGTGCCTCGAACAAGCCGATCACAGACAAGACCGCGCCGATTTCAACCCAGATTTTTAACCACTTCCCGGCAATGATCTCTGCAGCAGTGGCCAAATACCCATCTTGCCATTCCTCTTGATGAAGAGGTATTGCACCACTGGCAGCCAATAGAGGAATCAAGTAACTGAAACACGCCAGAATCACAGCAGCGAAGAGTGCTTTCGGGTATGTCTTCTGCGGGTTTTTTACTTCACCAGCCATAGTACTAGCACTGTCCCAGAAATTCAGGTTCCAGAAGAGGGTGTTGAAGAACAATGTCCAATCTTTCTTCACACCCTTCTCACCCAAACTAAGCCACCTAGCAGGATCAATCTTTGGAATGGCAAAGAGTGACATTAGCATAAAAGGAACAAGTGACACAATTCCTAATGTCACAGCAGTGTAACCAACTATGGTCAAACCGGTATAGTTGAAAAAAGAGAGCACCAAAGTAGTGGCTGAAATGGCAACATAGCGTGGGAAACCAGAAGAGATGATTGGGATGACAAGCTTGAGATAGTCCACACAGAGGACAGGGAAAGAGGCGAGATTGATGACACCACAAAGGAACTTCCAAGTGCCCATAAGGGAGCCCCAGAAGGGACCAAATGCCTGGTCTGCCCAGATCACAAAGCCGCCGTTCCCGGGGAAGGCTGTGGCGAGCTCGGCAGTGATGAGAGCCTCAGGGATGCTCCAGATGAAGGGGAAGATGAGGAA
Source organism: Boehmeria nivea var. tenacissima (assembly GCA_018132145.1). Lineage (NCBI taxonomy): Eukaryota > Viridiplantae > Streptophyta > Magnoliopsida > Rosales > Urticaceae > Boehmeria > Boehmeria nivea. The sequence continues at coordinate 20,170,661 of CM030878.1, read as the reverse complement.
GCCGAGGATGGCGAGGAGGGGCCCGGCTGCCTGCACCGCCAGCTCTTCACCGTATGGCCCGCCGGAGACCTCGAAGTAGATGAGGAAGATGAGTGGGACAAGAGAGAGCTTCTTGGCATTGGCATTGGCATATGTACTGGCGGTTGGGATTTGAATGGTTTGGTGATCAAGGAATGGTTCATTCGTCGGTGTATCATCAGAGTTGGAAGATCCCATGTTTTCTTTTTCTTTTTTTTTCTCTCTCTCTGAATTTTCCTGGGAAAGTTGGTATGGTCCTTATGGCCTATGGGAAGTGTTTTAATCCTTCCAACTTCCAATTGGTTCTTTGTTCTTGTGTTTTGAGAAATATCTCTGTGTAATTGATTGTGTGGGGCCAGAGAAGACAAGGCCAGCTTGAGCTTTGAGCAACCTAACGGTGCATAATATTCCAAGTTAAAAAAAAAAAAAAAAACCATTGTGAAAGGTAAATGTGAAATTTTGTCATATTTACCTCTTGTTCCTGTCCTGACATTGTTTTTCCTTTTTCAATATTAGTTGGCAACTTGGCATCAGTATATATATATGCTGAATGCATTGCATTGCGAATTATTTGCTGACAACACATTAAATTGGAATAGTATTATTTCTCTGAAAAAAAAAATCAAAGAGTGGCAAAAGACTAAAAGCATCAGAACTAAAAAAGAAAAAATTAAAGAGATAATTGAAAAAGAGAGATAATTAAGTAAATAGTTATTTTTTGAATTTTTTTAAAGAAAATAGCCAATATTTCTACTAATTAAGAAATTAGACATTTTTTTTAATTATATGATGATGTGTATTTATCTTTATATCCTTAGTTCTTTTATGTATTAGACTATTATTAACTAATAACTTAATTTTTTGAAACATTGGTCATTCTTTAAAATATAGAGAAAAAAAATACCAACCGCTAAGTAGACAAAAAAAAAATGCAAGATTAACAACAGGAAAAAAGTTAAAAAGAAAATTTCGAGCGCCCTTAGACTATTAGAAAATTAAATGGGGGATTTTGAGGAATGCTCTATTTTTGACACAATGATAATTCACATTCCATGTGTGTTGCACTTTTAATTTATATCCCAAAATTTACACTACAGACATAGAATGGAAATGAAGGGAGCACACCGCATGGGGTATAGATTATTATGTGGCATCAAGAATGACTTTATTTTGAAATTCTCCCAAATTAAATTAAAAAAAAAAAGAAAGAAACGAATGAGGGGCCCAAACGATTGTCCAAAAATGAGTGGGTTTTTTTTTTTGGTTCGATGAAGGTGTTAAAGATTATTAACTACGTGATGATGTGTATTTATAACTTAATTTTTTGAAACGACAAAAAAATGACCAAATACTAAATAGACAAAAAAAAAGATTTTTTATTTAAAAAATGCAAGATTAACAACAGGAAATACCTTTCACAGTTTGTTTTTTTGTTTTGGGTTAGATGAAGGTGTTAAAGATTGCATTTGATGGATGATAGTTATGTCACATGCTTAGTATTAGAGTCGATCACATGCTTAGTATTTGATCAGATTGCATTTTAAGTAACTTTTCAATTATGTAAAAAGAAATAGCTAATTTTAATGAATTATTCTTTTTAAGTTTAGTTTCAAAGAGATTAAATAGTTAATTTGACTTAGGCATCGAAGTAGGAATTATTTACATATTTTCAAAGAGATTGCTTGTTTTATCACACCCAGTCATATGTGCTCTACTATTTTGTGAGCCGCAAATGATCGTTGTAATAATCATTGCAGGGATAGGGATGTTCACGAGCCATGCCTCCAAAACTCAGCCCCATACGGTTCGAATATTAAATTGATTAATGATCTTAATACTGAGATATACACTTGTCTGTATTTATTTATTCCTCCACGATCCAATATTTTATCACACTTTTATATATATATATATATTAAAGAAGATGATAATTCGGTTGCAGATACACAAGAATGTTCTACAACATATTTTAATGAATCTAATAAAACATTTGAGAAATTTTACAGCTATTTTATCTCAATTTTAAAATCTTATACATCGTTTTTCTTTTGTAACCGTAAATATTGTAACCAAAATTTCTAAAAGAAGAGAAATTATAATAAAAATTGTAGAGAGAAGTGAACAATGCCATATATCTCATAATCTCAATAATGGTTGGGAAAGGTTCATTTGTTGCGTTTTTATTTTCATTTGGAGTCGGTGCTAGTTTTGCCTTTTATTTTCTTTTGGGAAAGTTGTTGATAAGGACAGTGTTGGAATACTTTTAACTTCCAACGTGGGGTTTTTGTTTGCAAAAAAAAAAAAACGTGGGGTTTTCATTATTTTATTTCGGTTTTTCTCTACTGTAGTCAATAGTCATTGCAGAGATAGTGATGTTCAAGTTCCATATAATTATGGTTGAACTATTAAATCACTCTTTTTTTTTTTTTTGGGCAATGCCATTGGTTAATGCACTAATTGTTGAGATACAACTTGGCTGTAGGAAGATCGGATCTCGGATCCACTATTTTATTTTATCACCACCATGATGAATGATGACTAGGTTACAGATACGCAAGAATTTTCTATAACCTGTAATATAGAATATTATACAACCTTTAGAATTAAGCCACCAAAAAAAAAAAAAAAACTATTAGAAATTTACACAGCTTTTGTATCTCGATTTTTTTTTTCACTGGCTTTTCTGTATTTTTTTTATTTGATCTAAATATTTCTATAAATTTTTATTTATATAATTTCTATTTTTCAACAATGAAATTGTTCGATCATCTTATACGTTGTTTCATCGCTTTAAAGTTATAGCAACTCACCGTTTCTTAAAAGAGGAGAAAATAAAATGACACAACTCGTTGAGAGAATAATGCTATATTTGTGTGAATGATAGTTTGATCACCGAAGCCGTACTTGTTGCACTTTTATACATGACATATAAATTATGAAGTAGTATTATTTTGCAAATTTCGTTTATTAATTATTAGCATTGGCTCTTTGAACATCTGATGCCCCAAGTCTTGAGGTATAGATGTTTGGACCCTTGGAGCCACAGAGTTGAGTTTTGACCATGCAAAGTTTGGTAGAATTTTGGATCAATTTGGTGTAACAGAAATCAAATTTGCCAATCTTTGCACCCCCCACCTCCCCCCCCCCCCCAACGATTCAAAGATGTTGCCCACGTCCCCAGTTAATCACGAGATTATCTGCCCTCTCTCTTCTTTCTATTAGCTCATTGGTCTGACTATGTGTGTGCCGGCATATTCTAAAACTGTCTTCTTTCTTGGTTTAAAATATACAAAGATTCTAAACTATCTTTTCTCCAAAATATTGTATTATGAACATGAACATGAGCACCATTCATTCATAAGAAAAAAGCACTCACTTTAATCCTCCCAAAAGAAAAGCATCAATGGACACACAACACAAACGAACAACACGGACCTAATCATCATGCATGTCAATAATAAGTAGAGTTAATGAACTATTGAACTATATGATTGTACAAACACATATCTTAATTGAAACAGCATTGAAAAATCAGCCTTCATGGATTTGGTTCTCGCTAAACTTGAACAACTTCTTGGACTTGCAAAGCTTCATGAGAAAGAACCATCCAATCCCAGCCACAGTCATGACACCACTCACCAAGAACACCGTCTTGGTTGCGATGGCCATCACGAATATGAGAAACGCCGATGGGATTAGGCACATCATTATCAAGCCCGGCGTCCTCATGGGGACCCGGTACGGCCGCTTCAAGGCCGGCATTTTCCGCCTCAGCCACACGAACGAGGCGAACTCAAGCAGCATCCCCAAGCTGTACAGGAAATTCGCCGACGAGATTATGACTGTGAAGTTCATGTAGGAGATGGCGAGCGCGATCGCGGTGGAGACGACGATCCCCACGAAAGGCGTGTTGAACCTCTTGGACCGCACCGCGAAGAACTCGGGCAGAAACCCGATGTTCGCCATTCCGAGCACTTGGTACGCACTGCTGCTGAGTTGCGCCTCGAAGAGTCCTATTGCTGATAGCACTGCCCCGACTTCGAGCCATACTTTCAACCACTTCCCGGCGATGATCTCCGCGGCCTCGGCGTGGAACCCGGTCTCCCATCGGCTCTGGTCCACGGACACCGCTCCAGTGACTGCGAACAGTGGTATCAAGTAGGCAATGCAGGTGAAGATCACGGCCACCAATAGCCCTTTCGGAAAGTTCTTTTGCGGATTGTCCACTTCTCCGGCTAAAGTGCTTACGTTGTCCCAAAAGTTGAGGTTCCAAAAGAGAGTGTTGAAGAACAAGTTCCAATCTCTCTTGACACCCTTTTGGCCCAAACTGATCCACCTGTGCGGCCGGATCTTGGGGATGGCGATCAAGGACATGAGTACGAAAGGCGAAAGCGAGACGACGCCGAGCATCACCGCGGCGTAGCCGACGATGGTAAGGCCGGTGTAGTTGAGGAACGCAAGGAGCAACGTGGACACGAGGATCGCCACGTAGCGGGGCCAGCCAGACTCGAGGGTGGGGATGATCTTCTCCAGATAGTCAATGCACATGACGGGGAAGGCGGCGATGTTGATGACGCCGCTTAGGAACTTCCATGTCCCCATCAGGGAGCCCCAGAAGGGGCCAAAGGCGCGCTCGGCCCAGATGACGAAGCCGCCGTTGCCAGGGAAGGCGGTGGAGAGCTCGGCGGTGATGAGGGCCTCAGGGACACTCCAGATGAAAGGGAAGATGAGGAAGCCGAGGATGGCGAAGAGCGGCCCCGCGGCCTGCACGGCGGGCTCCTCGCCGTATGGCCCGCCGGCGACCTCGAAGTAGATGAGGAAGATGAGAGGGATGAGTGTCAGCTTGTTGGTTTTTGGCCCTGCGTTGCCTATGCCTGTGATGGGCAGCTCCTCCTCAGAGTTTGAAGAACAAGCTTCCATTTTCGGCTCCTCCGTTTGAGGCGCTCTCACTTGCCCTGTACTTGAGATTGAGTTGTTCGATTGGATCTCCACGGCCATGGCCATGATTTTGGTCAATCCGCAGCTTGGTTATCTATCTGATTGTACGTTGATTGTCCCAACAGAATACGAAATATAAGGCCACGCATATAGGATAATGATAACAAAAGATCATCAAAGAAAAGGAAAGCGAAATTACTATCAATGACTCTGTTTTGAAAACAGAGAGAGCTTTTATAATATGTTGATTGTCAAGTCAAGAAGACTATCAAACGTGGCTATATATACTTATATAGTCTCCTGGGCTTTATTATCTTCATGTTTGGGATTTGACTTTAAAGGAATACAAACTTTCTATGCATACCACCAACGCTTAAAAAGCTCAGATCAACGAGATACCTATAAACGAAAAATAACAATAAAAAAAGATGGCGAGGACCTCAAGAAATCAATGATATCAAAAAGTAAAAAAATAAACACAGATTCAGAATTAAAGCTTGTTGTTGACATGTTCTAAATCACCCTAATTTAAGTCTATACACAAACCTATAACGATGTGTTAAACAATTAAATACAAAGTTAAGAAACATGAAGAGGAAAGAGAGATCGTCATAACTTGCCAGATTCTTTGAAGCCACAGATTCCAAAACTCAGAGATGGGAAGAGATAAGAGTGAGAGAGACTTGAGATTTAAGCCATGTTTGTATTGACTTGTGTTGTGTGCAATATATAATGTAATCATTGAGATTGTAACATCTACGGTTTCTTTTATTTATTCATTGAGATTGTATATGGTTTCATTATATTATTGTTTTGCTTTTTCTTTAATTATTATTCAATGAAGATAAAGTGTAAAAGTAGCGTAAAATTCGGGATCGCGACAAATTCAATGTCATTTTCAAATCCGCCATATTAGATACTATTAGCACATAAAAGTCACACACCAACTACTACTTGTGTGGCCTTTTACTGGCCCTGAGTTTTACCTTAACATATTAAAATTTAGGGTAACAATTTTGACCCGCCATTTATGAGAAGACCTATTTTTCAGTTCTCTATTTTTTAAACACACACACATTGACACACGCCCATATAATTGAAAGTTGTTTAATTTTGGTCCTTAATCCTTACGCCACTTATTTGTAAAATTTTGGATCCAAAACTCATAAAATCAACACATTACCATGTAGTTGGATTTAAGATAATACCCTCTCCTCTGCCAAAAAGTATCTGGCGATTTGCAAGTGTCAATTTATGTGTAGCTAACTTTTCGTCTAAATATATTGATAATAAAGCGGACTCAAATTAAATAATTTTATAACTTACTAACTTGTTTATGGATAATTTAAAAACGTAAGGATTAAAATAAAATTTGATCCGTAATTTAAGAGTCAAGAATAAAATAAACCCTAGAGGTTCTTTCTGTTAGTTTTTGGTCTATCATTTTAAAGCTTAAAAAAAGGTGCATAAGGGTAAATATTTGTCCAAATATCTAGATATTTAATATATGAGATTTAAGTCAAATATTATTTTTGATGATTTAAATTCACGATAATTACTACCGTAGTCGAATATATATGAGGAAATATTTGCGGTGATACATATATTTTTATTCGTAAAGTTGTTTACACATGTCAAGACTTTTATTTACTTTTTTTTTTTTTTTGCTGGATAAGACTTTTTACTTACCATAGGAATAGAATGGTCAATCAAAACGGATTTACATGCATAATTATTAACTAATTAAACCAATGATCTTGACAGCGAGAGACAGTTGGTAGTTATTATTCATATCACTCTATTTTATTTCTCTTCTTTTTCCTACTTATTAGAATCGTTTTCTTTAATTTTTTTTCCTCTTTCCATATATACATATATATATATATATATATATATATATATAGATCAAAATCATACCCTAATTATCACAGATAACTCACGACACAATATATAGCGAATCCTTAATAAGTAAAGCAAGCTGATTGATTTCTTAAATATATTATATTATAATTCACAAATTCTCTCATTCACTCCTTCCCATGGCCGAAATCGAGGAAAACCAGAAGCCTTGTGTGCCACAAAACCAAGACGATGGTTCAGTGCTACCAGTCACCACAACTTATAACAAGACCGAGAGGTCGAGGAAGCTCACGCTCTTCCCTCTCATCTTCTTGATATACTTCGAGGTCGCCGGCGGGCCCTACGGGGAGGAGCCAGCCGTGAAAGCGGCGGGCCCCCTCTTCGCCCTCGTCGGCTTCCTCGTCTTCCCTTTTATCTGGAGCATTCCGGAGGCTCTCGTCACGGCCGAGCTCGCCGCCGCCTTCCCCGGCAACGGCGGGTTCGTGATATGGGCCGAGCGCGCATTCGGGCCCTTCTGGGGCTCTCTGATGGGCACGTGGAAGTTCCTCAGCGTCGTCATCAACATCGCTGCCTTCCCTATCCTCTGCGTCGACTACTTGGAGAAGGTACGTTACAATATGGATTTATTATATTGTCATGATATATATGTGTTTAATGAGAATAATTAATTTGTTTCCAAACATGACAATTCATGTGAATATACATTCGTAACTGCTACTAATTACATAATAGGGTTTTGGTATATATATATACGTATGAGAAATTATAGTTATTTTTGGTTTTTCACAGTACTATTTGTTGACTTCTCACGAAGTCTGGAATATTTAGATTGTTGTGGGCATAGAATTAATTAGTATTATGCGTTAGGGTTATATAAACAAAAGTCTGTTACAATACCTAGATTTATTTGAAGAAACTGAGATAAATTTCTCCAATTAATTCACAATTGTTTTTTTCTCTCAAAATCTGGAATTTGAAAATTGGTACAGTGCGTTGCATGAATTTAGCTTGAATTAATTTGTCGTTTAACTCTCTTTCTGGTATACATATATATATATATGTGTGTTGTTTGGCTTCTGGTTTTACGTATTTATTGAACTGTTGGAATTGCCAATTAATCAATGCAGGTATTTCCGGTATTAGAATCCGGTTGGCCTCATTACGTGGCGATCTTGGTGATGATATTGGTCCTGGCGTTCCTCAACTACACCGGCCTAGCCGTGGTCGGCTACGTCGCCGTCGTCCTCGCCTTCTTCTCGCTGTCGCCGTTCATCCTCATGACCTTGATTGCCATCCCCAAAATCCAGCCTCACAGGTGGATCAGCTTGGGCCAAGAGGGAGTGAAAAAGGACTGGAATTTGTTCTTCAACACACTCTTCTGGAACCTCAATTTCTGGGACAATGTCTCCACTCTGGCCGGGGAAGTGGACCGGCCCCACCGGACCTTCCCCCGGGCCCTCCTGGTGGCCGTAATCTTCACGTGCATGTCCTACCTGCTCCCGCTCTTCGCCGTCCTTGGAGCCGTCTCCGTCGACCAGGCCGAGTGGGACACCGGCTTCCACGCCCAGGCCGCGCAGATGATCGCCGGGAAGTGGCTCAAGGTGTGGCTCGAGATCGGCGCCGTGTTGTCCGCCATAGGGCTCTTCGAGGCCCAGCTCAGCAGCGCCGCGTACCAGATCCTCGGCATGGCCGAGCTCGGAGTTTTGCCAAAGTTGTTCGGCCTCAGGTCCAAGGCATTCAACACCCCGTTGGTCGGCATTTTGGTGTCCACAGGGATAGTCCTTGCGGTGTCTTATATGGACTTCACAGTCATAATCTCGGCGGCCAATTTCTTGTACAGCTTGGGGATGTTGCTGGAGTTCGCTTCTTTCGTTTGGCTTCGCCGAAAAATGCCATCGTTGGAGAGGCCGTACAAGGTGCCACTAGGGTTCGTGGGGTTGGTGATAATGTGCTTAATTCCATCTGGGTTTTTGGTGTTTGTGATGGCCATTGCTACAAAGATTGTGTTGTTGGCGAGTGGTGCTATGACTCTGGCTGGGATTGGATGGTACTTCTTGATGAAGCTGTGCAAGTCTAAGAAGTGGTTTAAATTCACTACCAATGCCAATGAGTTTAACGAGGAGGGTTAAATGCTTAATCATATTTCTACCCTCCAAACTATATATAGTCTACACGAGTCAACAAAATTAAAGTCGACAACATCACCATGTGAAGAAATTTCACGAGATCAACATGATGTTATGGGCCTATCAAGGAAAGTTGTGCAAGTCAAACAAGTGATCTAATTAAGTTCTCTTCTTATAACGAAAGAGAAAACGGATGATGAGTTCATCGTAGAAATTACTGTGCTTGTTATTAGAAGGTTTTTGTTCTATAAACTTCAACTATGTGGTAACCTAACAATTATTGTTAAATTCTCTATTTTTTTTTGTTCTCTCTCTCCTTTTTTTTTTTATTACCTTGGAAACTAATTTTATAGTGCAAACAATTTGATATTTAGCATAGGAAATTGGATGTTTGATTTTGCACATTAGTTTTTAAAATACATATATTACTTTAAGAGGGAAAAAAAAAAAAGCTAATGAAGGATGGTGTCTAACTCAAATTTCTTCATTTGTGAGTTTCATTGGAGCTCACTTATATAAGTGAGTTGGATTGAGCATTATTGTTCCGCAACATCGTTGTTATTTTAACTAATGGCATTCTTTTTTTATTAATTATTTTAGAATGCGAGAAAAAGGCAATATTTTATATTCTTAAATTAAATTAAAGTGAACCAATTAGAGTTCTAGAGTTCTAGTAAATTCAATTTATCCATTAATCATGTGTCGTAAAGACCGATCTTTTTCATCAATTCTGATTTTTTTTTTTTTTTTTTTTTTTTTACCGTAGAGATTTTATATATCAAACACTTTATTTCATGACACGTGACAAATTCCTTTTAAAGGATGGGTGAAGTAGGCAAATACCCAGAATTTATATAACAATAAAAATAAATACCCAAACTTTTGAAGTAATTGAATTTCTAGTCAATTTGTGAATTACTATTTACTTGTACATGTTTTTGGTAACTAAGTGAATTACTATCACTTACTACTGTGTAATAAGTAATTGAATCATTTGGATAGTTGGTTATATTTTTCAAAAGATTGGATAATAACTTACATTAAGTTTTAAAAATTGGGTATTCACTATAATTTCTCTTAAAGGATTAACATAGTGAGATAATTGCAACAAATGTGTAATATTAAAGGAGATAAATGACATTTTTAAACTTTAAGAACACAATAAAACAAGTGCTAAAAATTAAGAGATTTATATAATTACCCAAATATAAATGAAACCTTTTCAATATGGCACATGATAATGAACGATTTTAGATTTTATATTGTTAGATTTATTTATTTCAAAATTTATATTATAAAAATAAATAAATTTGACGATAGATAGATTATATATATCATTCAAGAATTTTCCGTAAATCTACCAAAAAAAAAAAAAGGAGAAAGAAAAAAGGTGGCGTGCGTCTGCCGGGAGTCGAACCCGGGTCTATTGCTTGGAAGGCAATTATCCTAACCGTTGGACTACAAACGCTGACATGTCGATCTGGCCAATATTTTTATTAATCAACCTTTTTTTCTTTCCTGTAAGGTACTAAGGATGATACACAGTCTTGGTCGATTGTTCTCCAAGGCCTGTACAGATGCAGTGAAGGCGATGAAGCTATGGAGTCCGTAGCAGTGAGCCATGCAATCTCCGCGACGCATCGGAGCTTCCTCAAACCAAAACCCACTAACCCATTTCTAGTTACGTCCACAAGCTTTTGCTCACAGTCGCAGCCATGGCGTTCTCACTTTCTTCCCACTGTTCGCTCCCAGCAATCGCAATCCGACTTCCAGGGTCAGCTTTCGCTCCCTGTCCTTCTCCACTTTTCTGGGTATTTTGTCTTTCCCTGTTTGGTTCTTGAGAAAGTTGAAAGAAAAAACAATAAAGGCGCGAACTTTCTCAGAGATTGAATTGGTGGCCATTGATAAGCACTCGTTAGAAAACTAGGTCCCAGATGGGTCGTTACAATTCATTCACTTAGTTTTTGCTTTCCCAGGATTGTTCTTTATTTCTTAGTTTCTTGTACTGTTGCGTTGTGTTTGTGTATATGTATCGCTATTCACAAATCCATGGACAGACAAGGTTGTCAATGTAGCAGCTTTCTTTTGTGGGTCAAAACGTCCGGTTTTTCTTGTTTGATCGAGTGAAATGTATTTCTTATATAACATCTACCAATTTTATTTGTATTTTATCGTACTCTTAATATCTGAAGGGCTAGTCAAAAGGTTAGAGTTTTCCCATTGTTGCGTGGCAATTCTGGTGGGTTGCTATATAGGTGGTAACGACCCATTATGATGAATCAAGGAAGAAAGATATTCCTTTTTATAAAAATATAGAGGTCTCAAGAGTTTGTTTGGTGTGCAAATTGAGCGTGCCCGTTGTGTCAATGAGGCACAGAGGAATAGCGAGTAGTTTCTAGCAAATGACAAACTGAACTAGCTAAGATATCTTATCACTGTGCCGTTGGGACATTGGGTGTCTATTTCTTAACTGTCATTTTCAACTTCCCTGTGTTACACAATTCAAATGAGCTGAACTTTCCTCTCCTTGCAGATTTTCAGGACTACGCAAAGCCATCACGCCTTTTGCAAGCTGCCGAAGTGAAAGTCTTCAATGACAACTGGGAAGAAAAGGTTTTCATGTCTCATAGTAATGATGTATCCCGTTCTCTGTATAAGGTTAAGTTAGGCACTAGTCATTTTTCTGGCTCGAGTCTGAGCAACATGAATGCTGGAGTCCTACTGTGTTTGATTGACGAGAATGGAGATTCTATATTACAGAGAATATCTGCTAGTTCAGTCAGAGATTGTTCTGCAGATTCGAATGATGACTTGATTCATTTTCAAAGAGGTTCTGTTGACGAATTCACCTTCGAGGGACCTAAACTCGGGAGAGTCAGAGCTCTCTGGATTGGTCTCGAATCAGGTGAGTCGCTTCTAAGTATTAGCTCCCATACTATGGATTCTAATAGTTAAACCGTCAAAATTACATTTATTCAAGTGCATAGAAAACATTTGTACATAAGATGGCATAAAGTTTTCTAACTGGAATTACTTGGTATTGGAATTTTGAGCTTTTATAAACTGACCTCACTCCTATATGATCCATTTTGGTTACAATTTTCCCTGCGACTTTCTAAGGTCAGGCCAATGGAGATTAGATGGAGTGAGCTTGACTGTGATTTTTAAGTGTCAGCCATCATTGCAAGAGAAAAATGAAGACGAAGAAGAAAAGTATATCTGTGTCGAGTACAATTTCCAGGCCGAGGATGTCCATCTTGGGGAGGGAAGTGATATTTCCATGCTCGAGCTTAGGCCTTCACTCGTTACCGAACTGTATGTGGTTGATCCCTCGACGTTGTACAATCGAAGCCTTCCTGAATCAATGCTTTCAAGCCAACAGATATCGAACGAGGAAAGCATGAGAGAATATGCAGACCTCAAGTTCTCTTTGCTACTCTATGATGCGGTGCTGATCAGTATCGGCACATCGGCTGTGTCTTTTTCAGCTGGAGAGAGTGCAGGGTTCGCGTTCTTAACTGGTGGGATTGGCGGGTTCTTGTATCTGCTCCTATTGCAAAGGTCGGTCGATGGATTGTCAGCTCCTGAATCGAGCTCCCAAAGCATGGGAATCATTGATCAGGTGTTCGGAGGATCTAAGGGCCCGATATCTAGTGTCGCGTTGGCAATCGGTTTTGTTTTGTTCATAGTCAAGTTTAGCTCGGGAGATTCTTCTGTTGCGTTTACACCGCAAGATCTCATACTTGGTATGATTGGATTTCTTGCTTGTAAAGTTGCTGTGGTATTGGCGGCATTAAAGCCTGTGCCCAAAGGTTTAAAGATCAACAAGTGAAGCTCTTGTGTATATTTGTGGTCAGTTACTAGTTTCACACAGGTTTTTGTACAGCTACATATATTCAGATACAATTATACGTAGTGTTTATACATGACAGGGAATATCATTGTTACAGCGAGATAATTGTCTTCCATAGTGGCTTGTTCCTAATTTCTTGTTGCTTGCCTAAACTAAGTAGAGAACTACTTGTTTTCAAAATGCCATTTACTTTAACTAATCACAAATTTTAATGCCGCAATCTTTTATGACTTTCTATTATATAATACCTATGATTGGTATTTATGAGCTCTAGGTGTTTTGAACTCCAAAAGTGTGTCTAATAAAAACTCATTATTCTTTCCATACAAAAAGACATTGATACAAGTTCACGATTACGTCTTTTCACTTAGAAGATGACCATTTATCTTTTTTTTTTTTTAATCCAAAGATTAAGCTGCCAAGAGTCATTAACGTTATAACTCAATCACACCACTTCAATTCTAGACACATGCAATAAAAATAAATAAATATATATGAACAAAGGCTAAAATCACTTTACTCTAACTTCGATTATAATACTTCACATATTCCACTATCACAAATATTATGCACGTAAAGTCAGATATCAAATTTGAGAAAATTAACTAAGATTTTGAAGTTTTTTAAGGGCTAAATTACCAAAAAGCAACAAGTTTAGGGAGATCCAAAAGAGTGCCAAATCACCACGAAGAAATAGAATTTTACAGTTTGGGATAAAGCAATGACCAATGTGCCTAAACTTTTCCCTTATAAAGGCACAATTGAAGGGTAAAATAGAAATTTAAAAAAAAAACCCCCAAAAAACAGTAAAAACAAGAAACAAATTCCTATGGTTTAAACAAGGGCATCAATGTTTGATAAGATTCTTGTATTAGATTGCATAAGAAGACAGTCTCTCTGAGTATGCTTTGGACAGCCAACTTCGAGACAAAATCAGCATCTTCGTATTTTTCGCTACTCTCTCTTGCACCTATGTTCATATTATGTCTTTTTCTAAGTTTGGAATAAAAAATAAGCCACTTCATATCTGCCGTAATGTACCACCTTACCCTATTAAAAAATACCATAGAAACAAACAAATATGACCCTGCAGAAAATACTTACATTTAGGGTACGTTTGGTGCATCGTCATATATATTGTATTGTAATGTATTGTATTATATAAGTTCATATGATATACTTAGTTACGTGTTGCTCAAAGATATTGTCTTAAAGAATATGAAACAATCGTATATATTGGAGTAATAATATGATCTACTATAAAATTTTATATTTTGTTTGTATTAAGTATATGTATACGAGATTTGATTATGTTAATTGTTTTTACATAATGAATTCTTTAATGCAATATGATAGGCTTAACGAACATGCTCTTAGTAACTTACCAATTCACAAGTAGCCCATTTTTTTTTTCGTGTCTTTTTTCGTTCGGCCAACTTAGTTTGGCTTTTCAAGTAACTACTACAAGACAAGAGACAAGTTACTTGGAAATGCAGAAACAAAGTTGTAGAATATATCACATGAAAAGACCTTTAACTGATTCATGACTAATGGGACCACTTTTGCATGACATATAATACAATGCTTCAAACTCTTAGTTGCAGTGAAGGTTGCTACAAAAAGAAGGAAGAGATCATTGGATATCCAAAGTGTCACAACATTTGAATCATATCCAAAGTGTCACAACATTTGAATCATTCTACTCCATTTTCCCTCGTATAGAAACAATTCCAAACAACCATTTTCAGTCTTTGCTAATTCTCTTTTGGATTAGTAAATTATCACTAGAGCAGAAAGTAACAAAACAAAACTGCTCAAATGTGTTGTACAATTTCTCTTGCAGCTTCTAAGCCTTGCAATATTAGAGAGAGCAATGCTAAATTCGAGCCCCGAAAGTCCAAAATCTCACGCTTAAAAGCTGAAGTGAGTGTGGCTCCTAGGAAGCAAAGAAGCAGTATTCCTGTTTTCCCTGAATTGACCAAAGCAGGGATTTCTCTCACCAACTTACGCGTGAGAGAAGTCGTTAAAAGGCAGTCGCAAAGCCACATATTTGGTAGAGAAGATCAATCTCAGCAAAAGCCCAAGTTCCACCCGAGTTTTCTGGAGGAGGCATATGAAAGATGCAGGAAGATTTGTGCAGAATATGCCAAGTCTTTCTATTTAGGTCGTCTTTTATCTTCACTCTGACTAGATTTCTCTATGAACGGAAAAAAAAAATTGGCTTTCTTTGATCCATTTTGAGTCATTAGATTGTGATCCATTATCTTGAACATCACTATTACATTGATGCAGGTACTTTGCTAATGACAGAAGAAAGAAGAAAAGCCATATGGGCAATTTATGGCAAGTATAAATGGTGTAAACAATCAATTTATTCTATGAATTTTAACCTTAATCAAATTTGATTCATGAAGATACAAAAGAGATGTTTTGTAATTGCAAAAATTGTCTTTTCAGAAGGTTCAAGTCTTTTGTTTTTTGGTCCTCAGTTTGGTGTAGAAGGACAGATGAACTTGTAGATGGACCAAATGCTGTGTATATGAGTTCCGAGGTTCTTGAGAGATGGGAAGAGAGACTTCAAGACATCTTCGACGGACGCCCCTATGACATACTCGATGCTGCGCTCACTGATACTGTTTTCAAGTTCCCTTTAGACATTAAGGTACTTAATTGCCTACTTGACTATAAAAAAGGCTTTTGTATTTACTAAATGAGGTCTTTACAATTCCTTTCCCAAGTGTGTGATAAGACTAGTTTCTTGATAAAGCTCTCTATATTTTGTTTGTGGCTCATAAGAATCGCTTTCTTTCGTCACAGCCTTTCCAAGACATGATTGAAGGAATGAGAATGGACACAAGAAAATGTCGGTATACAAATTTCCAAGAGCTCTATCTCTACTGCTACTATGTGGCAGGAACTGTAGGCCTAATGAGTGTTCCAGTAATGGGAATTTCACCGGAGTCATTGATTTCTGTAAATAGTATATACGATTCTGCACTCTATTTAGGAATCGGAAATCAGTTGACAAACATACTACGCGATGTGGGAGAAGAGTAAGCCCAATTTATTTTAGTATGATTATCTCTTGCTCGTGTATTAGTTTCTCCATTTGTTCCTATCAAAACTGAGTTATTTCCCGACAGTGCTACGAGAGGGCGGGTTTATCTTCCTCAAGACGAGCTTGCACAGTTTGGATTATGCGATAAAGATGTATTCTCAAGAAAGGTCACAGAAAAATGGAGAGAGTTCATGAAAGAGCAAATAAAAAGAGCAAGATTCTATTTCAACCTAGCAGAGGAAGGAGCTTCTCAGCTCGACGAAGCAAGCCGTTGGCCGGTATGAAACGTTCTGATCTTTCAAAACCTAACACACATCATTGTCTTGTTGTAATGAACTAGCACAGTTGAGTTCAAGTGATGAAACTCGTACCAAAGTGCAAGGCCAAAAACAAATAATAATAATAATAATAATAATAAGAGAGTGTTTCAACCCTTATAATGACTTGCATTTTACACGCTGTTGCAGGTATGGTCTGCCTTGCTTCTGTACCGCAGCATATTGGACGCAATCGAGGCGAACGATTACGATAACTTCACAAAGCGCGCATATGTAGGGCGAGCTAAGAAACTTCTAACGCTGCCTTTGGCATACACGAGGTCTGTATCAAAAGCTACAATGGTCTTTCACTGACGAAATTCGACAATGAATGCAAAGAAAGCAGAGAGAGTTTTGTTAAATTTTGTGCAAGTCCTATATCAGAATTATATTACACTTTAGGGAGAGTTTTTTGCCACAGAAAGGCAGATGTAACTCTTCGTACAGTGATTTGAATCATCTCTGCAGAGACTATACATACTCGCGTCTTCCAAGTTCTTACCAAATAAACATTTGTTTCCATGAGACTATGACTACGAGGCCATAGCACTTATAAACGAACCAAGTCACGTACTAGCTACTCGGAGCTTGGATCGATAAAAGCTCGCTCGTGTTCGGCTCGTCATATAAACGAGCCTAACTTGAGCTTCATTTAAGTGCTCATTTGATAAATGAACAAAGCTTGAGCTCATAGGTACTCGGCTCGGTAAAAACTCACAATTGGCTCGTTTCAAAGCTCGTGAACTCGCTCAAGTTATAGCTCATTGAGAAGCTTGTATCTGTATTTTTTTTTTGTAATTCTAAATTTATCCTATTATAAATGTAATTTTAAATTTATCATATTATAAATGTAATTTAAAGCTCGATTTAGAGCACAATTTAGAGCTCAAGCTCCATAACTCGATTCTTATCAAGCTCGAAATCAAGCTCAAGCTCGAAAATTTCCTGGCGAGCCGAGCTTGAGCTTTCCCAACTCGGCTCGACCCAGCTCTTACTGAGCTCGAGCTCGAGCTCAAAAATTTCTTAGCGAGCCGAGCCTGAGCTTTGGTCGGGTGAGCTCGATTACACCCCTACTTACACCACATGCCTTGCTAGTAAATAGATTTGACCATTTCAAACTTTTTTTCTTAACATAGAAACAATTTGAGCCTCCACATTATGAAAATTGAAAACTAGTAAAAGTACGAGAGAAAGTTTGATTAATAATAGGGCAAAAAACTACAAAGCACCCATTTTAAGTAAACTCATAAACATCCCTCTACAAACATTAACCAATAAAATAAGCATTCTAATACATTAAATTTAAATAGGAAATGAAAAGAGAAAAAAAAGGAAAACCAACGAAAGAAACAAAATATATCATATTGTCTGCAGGAAATTGTACATGCGCTGCAAAAGTGTAGCCTGCCAAGCTGCTTCCTTCGAAGAGACTCTGAGCGTAGTTCGGGAGAGAACATAAAGCGAGTCGAAGGAAGCTTCACCCGCCTCTTTTACACGCTTTTTTTTTTTTTTTCCGTTGACTGGTCACTGCTGCAGCATCATAATAATCTTAGTCGTAGTACGAAAGCAGGTCTTGGAACATGGGAACCAGCTCGCAGGCACCAGCGGCTCGAAACTCTGCAACTAATTGATTGTTTAATCATAGGAAGTAATCAGGCGTTCTCCTCGTCACATCTGGCTCTCCCCTCCTTGGAGCCGGCTCGAACTGAAATGAACATGAGACTATCAGGCGTCTTGACATGGCATTAGCGCATGCATAAAAATCGAACTCTGAAGGTATGAGTTGGCCCAAAGAAGGATTGACAAATTATACATCGGAAACCGAGTTTAATGAGTTAATATCTGCTGTATGGTGCTAAAAAATCAGTTGCTAATGTAGAGAGAGTTAAGGATAAGGAAATTAAGAACCTGAATGAACGTGTGCCCTCTGCAGTCATCAACCTCAAGAATAGATGCCATGTTTCCACAGCGATAGCAATAATTCGGTGCACTAAATATGGTAACCACTTTTTGTTCCTGTGACCAAGGAAAGAAAATCGAACATGTTTACCGAATATGAAACAATTTGGATTTGCATATGGGAAACGATACATACATGACCCCAATTATATCCTTCCATAACCAGCTGGTGTGCTCTAGCAATAAGCTTCAAGCTATTGGTGTGATTGAACTGCTCAGATATGTCCTGTCAATACATTTCTTAAATTGATTAGAATGGAACTCCATAACTAATGGAAAAATAAGAACTTCTGATGTACCTCAAAAGTGACAGAACAAAAGCACTACATATAGAAAACTACCTGGCCAAAAGTATATCCAGCACCTCTCGGAGAGATGCCCCATCCACATCTATCATCTGGGTCAGACCATAAGAGATCACACATAGGACCTTCATGAGGAACCTCTTGAACACGATCGAAATTGCGAATGTTATCAAGTGTTTCAATAGACGGAGACAGTCCACCATGCAGACAAAAGATTTCTGATTCAACCTTTAGAGAAAAGAGAAGCCCCAAAACAAATCAAATCCTCACAATCATTCAGCTAATAATTGTTTCCGACATACGAATTGCAACTTGATGCAATAAAAACTAATCTAAAAGTAATTCAAGAAACAAAATCTGTTCATGAATTTGCCAATGCCTGCAAGAGAGCTTACAAATGCAGAAATTACTGAGGAATTAATTTATGAACTTGCAAGGTCAATGAAGATGCCACATAATGCGTCATCTTCAGCACGATTGTTCTTAAATAGTAGCTTTCAGTAAGCCAAGCCAACCAAATTCTGCTAAGTGATAATTGTATATGTCACTTGTAGAAATAAATAAATGCAAATCTAATAGTACTAACCAAAGCTGTAAGAGGAAAATAGTCGAACAAATCTGTAAATATCTTCCAAACACTTGCGTTACCATACCTGCACAACAAAAGGGTGAGTTATCTTTTCCAGATTCATAAAAAATTGACACCATATATGCAATACAGAGGATTGGGAGCATGCAAGATGGCCGATTAAGTAATCATTCTAATCCTTCAAAGTGCAAATCCAACAAAAAACAATATATATTATCATGACTGGGACATGGTAACTCATGGTGAAAGACCTGGAGGCACATAATCATTCTAACCCTTCAAAGTGCAAATCCAACAAAAAACAATGTACATTATCATGACTGGGATATGGTAACGCATGGTGAAAGATCTAGAGGCACATAATCTTAACAAGCTAGTTAAGTATCATAATTTTTCTAAACAGAAGATCCCCTCAAGAGTTTGCTAAGATAAGAAACTCACTTCCGCAGGCACTCATCATAAAAACCATAAACCTGAGTAATCTGCAATGGGGAAACAAAAGGGCATAATCAGAATAAACAACTTCGCCAGGAAAAATAAGTTCGAAATTCGGAAAAAAGCCCTTGATATTCGAAACCTTGACACCTCAGAAAGATGTGGTGGTAGAATGAAAACAAAAGGCAGATCAAATGCTACTATTACTGCTTCAAAACGAAATGAAATTCAAGTGAGCCAAGGGGTTGGAATTTAAAATAAACGAGAATCAGAACCAAGCAAAGATTAAGAACAAAATGGGAACTCAATTTCATTACCCCTAATGTTGAGTAAATTTTGGATCAAAAGCTAGAATACTTCAATTCTAAATGCCCTTTAGTTACAACATGTGTGTAACCATAATTGGATCAAATGCAACGGGAATCTGAGGTAGGTTCCCTTTTGGTTTGGGATTGGCTTCCCTGATTCCTCCAAGGATTGGGCCCCACAAAAGTAAATTACTATACATAGTCAAAGAATACCTGGCGACTTTCATGATTTCCTCTCAGAATAGTTATCCGTTGAGGATAACGCACTTTCAAGGCCACCAACAGCTGAAAAAATAAATTAATAATAAGCAATCCAATGAAAAATATTTATACAAGTAAGGCGTCTACGAGAGCAAAATGAAGCAGAGCTCAATGTACAGCAACTTGATTCCAATCTCTCTTTATTTGGGTTTGTGCAAGTAAAACTACGACACACTTTAAGTTAAAAAGAAGGAAAGATTGATACTTACTGTTACAGTTTCAACTGAATAGTAGCCACGATCAACATAATCCCCCATAAATAAATAATTTGTATCTGGACACTACAACAAAGTTGCAAGGTGAGATCAATATTAGTCTCCAAAATCCTCCAAAACATCAATATAAAACCAGATAATTAGGTGTCAACTTGACAAATTACTGAAAGTAGAGGAAATACGTTAGGAAAGGACAATTGAAAAAGATGATTCATAGCATAAGGCAGTAAATTTATAAGCGTTATGTTAAAAATAACATTCAAGCGTCGTCCACAAATGAGCAGTCTAGAACCTCATTGGATTTCCACTAGATCGCCTAAGGTAAATCATTGAAGACATATTTCCACATTAGATGCCTATTATCCAAAATAAAAACTAGTAGGCACTTTCATTTTGAGAGTTCTCTTCAAGTTAGCAAGCAATGCAACGGGCTAAATGAATTTTATTAGAATGCCTCTGAACAGAAGAATACCTTCCCACCAATGCGAAAAAGCTCTGCAAGATCATGGAATTGCCCATGAATATCACCACATATAGTAACAGGGCTTTTCACAGGCTGCATAAAATGAAAATGTCAAGAGGACACATTTTAAAAACATCGGGAAATGAAAGCCTATATTCTACTACAGATATAGTGGCAACACAAATTTGCAGAATTCACCTAAAAAATAATATTAATCATTAAAATATACCAAAACCTCAGTACTAGCTCAAAGAGGCTGTCCTTGTGATGAGAACCAGCAAGACAAACTAGACAAGACAATAGACACTAAACAACCACAATAATATAGTTGATATAATGAACAACTTTACTCTGTTAAGTACAACTGAGAAGAAAAGGCAGCAGAATAGGTCCAAATGAACTAAAACTGGGCTTGGCAGCAAGCAGAGATGTCTACACCTAAACACACCTTTCATCATTGAATATCTCAAACTTGAATTCTTGCCCTTGAGGTACAAAATTTTAATAACTTCATATATTTATTGAGCAAGATTGAGCCGTGCATCAAAATATTCAAACAAATTTTTTATAAGAAAATAATTTACTTAATAGGCAGAGGAAAAGGGCAAGGTAAAGGCACCTGAACATTGCTTTCATCCATTAGAATCTCCTTAGCTTTCCCGCACAACACCCTTACCTACAAGCAACAGCAAAGCGGATTACATTCACGCAAGCAAAAGATAGAGTAAAGAAACTCTTCCATGCCAGGATGATTAAACATTCCTAAAACTAGATATAATGAGGATCAAACCGGCAACACTAACAGGAACAGCTAAAGTAAACAAATCAAATTCACATCAGCAGATTTCAGCACACTATCCAAGAGAAATTTAACCACTAACCGAAATGATTCTTTACTAGCCGAGAATTATCACTCCAATGAAAAAGCCAGGCACTCCCACTTTCAGTGAACATGAACCTATGGAACTAATCAAAACATAAAGGGAAAAACACAGAAATAGCATTTTTCTTCTTGCATTTTCTCCGTTTTCTTTGCCTTACATTTTCTTTGACTGATTAATACCGATAAGAAAGTTTACTGTCCCTTGAAGATTACCAAGCTTATTTTAGTTTTTAATCGAAAAATGTCAATCCGTCTGCAAAGTTGCTGGATTCTAAAATGTTAAATAATAAAAAACACCAAAAAAAAAAAAACACTCTACTCTAAAATGATACACAAGAAATTAAACCCACCCAGGTCAAGGAGAAAAATCAAATATTGATACAAAAGGAAAATGCTAAAACTTTAGTGATTTGTCACATAAATAATGTTTGCGTAAGCAACAACTCCATGAATAATTTTAATCCGTAATATGGTTATCATTACAATGATCCAACCGTAAGGACTTCGAATGTTTTTCAATCACAAGCAATAACAATACTATCTCCTCCATAAGCACATGGGACCTGTCTCCAACAACAAATTCATAGACTGAGCCATCAACCTCAATTAAACTGCAGCCCGGAACTTTTTCCACTTTCTTCATTTCCATTGTCTCTCTTACTTTTGTGACATAATCCCACTGGTCGGCAGAGGCATACATGTTTGAAAGAAGAACATGGACGCCACTATGGTCTGATCCTTGCTTAGCCAAGCGTTCAACCATTTCTTGACCCAACTCAACATCACCAGTAGCTCTACATGCATTGAGCAATGCACCCAATACATATGAGTCAGGTTCCATGGGCATCTCTCTTACTACCTTCTTTGCCTCTTCTATCATTCCAACTCTCCCCATAAGATCCACCAAACAACCATAGTGTTGGACCCCTGGCTCAATCCCATAAATGCTATTCATGCTTTCAAAGATTCTCAATCCTTCATCCACCAACCCCACTCGACTGCAAGCACTCAACACACCTATAAATGTAACTTCATTTGGTGGAACTCCTTCCTTCTGCATCCTCATGAACAACTCAATGGCACTCTTGCTCTGACCATGATTAGCTAGACCAGATATTAAAGAAGTAAAAGCAAAGACATCCCTCTCCGGCATCTCATCAAACACAACACAAGCAATTTTGATACACCCGCACTTAGAATACATGTCAATAAGAGCAGTTCCCAACTGTTTATCTATTTGCATTCCTTTTCTATCCACGTATGCATGTATCCACTTCCCCTGGTCTAGTGCACCAATAAATGCGCAAGCAGTTAGTGCACCCACAATCCCAGCATGATTTGGTGCAATACCAGAAGCCTGCATGACACTGAAAAACTCTAAAGCCTCATCGAACAAACCTTCTTGGCAATATCCATTAATCATGGCACTCCAAGAAATAGCATTCTTCTTCGGCATTTGATCAAACAACTCCCGTGCAATCGAAACTTTTCCTGACTTGGCATAACCATTAATTAAAGAGGTCCATGTTATAACATCCCGGTTAACACTCATATCAAACAATTTACGAGCTGGGTCCATGCAAAAACAAGTAGCATAAAAATGAATTAATCCATTCTGCACAAAGTCATATGATTCCCAACCCAGGACAATGGCTTGACTATGGATCGCCATACCCAGTGCGAGGTCAGAAAGCTCAGTGCTAGTTCTGATTAGGAAAGAGAAGGTATAGTTGTTTGGGGTGAAGCCACTCTCTCGCATATTCTTATACAAAGACATGGTTCTCATGGCCTCATTTCTCTCAGCAAAAGCTCTGATCATAGTGTTCCAAATGTATGTGGTCCGGTAAGGCAAGTAACAAAAGAGACGATGAGCATGAAAAACATTGCCGACCTCCAATGCACAAAAGGAAATTATCTTAGCTGCAGCATATGGGTCAAAAAGGGTACCAGAAACAATAAGATTCGATTGAACTTGCTTGATCTGTGACAAGGTCAAACACTGATCCAACAGGGAAAGAACTCTCCGACTGGATTTCATGTATTACTTATTTTCTAAGCCAAGCTCAACTCACTGCTAGCACCGAATAGTTTCACAAATCCAAAATGCCAGTCACTAGTAAACAATCCTCCATGGATCAAAACAAGCTCCCAAACACACATCCGAGAATCCAAAACGTCGTATCAATGAAATGCCCACCACGAATCCAAGCCCAACAAAAAAAGAAATCATTTCAAATCAGATTGATAAATTGTCACCTGAAAAGCTAGTCGATCACGCCAATTGTCAGCAACAACAACTTACACTGTAGACTTTCCGTATCAGGGTTAATATTTCAGCCGCTTAATAATAGCCAACTGAGAAAAAAAAAAAAAAAGACTTCAATTTGTTCGATAAATCATCACCAAAAACACAATCGAACACAACAAGAATCTAAAGACTGCCAACGACAACACTAGATCGGTCCCCTAAAGACCGTAATTCAGCCAAAACGAGAGAACAAAGCACAAACTTCTAGATCCGAACTCGACAAATCCTAAGAAATCAAATCTGATCCGACCCAACGGATACCAAAGAAACAAACTTTCGACTTGAAGCTCTCAAATTCATCCGAAGAATCTAGAAACCAGAGAAATTGAACGAAAATCCGAGAAATGGTAGTACCTCTTGCTCCGACAAGGGCTTGCACTGCATGAGCTGAGCAATCTGTTCGTCGAGGTTTCCATGGGAGTTCGAAGGGACCGAATCCATAGTGTTTTTCCTTCTTCTTGCTCCTCAAAACGCGCGTTTTGCAGATCAAGAATCGCTTCGATCTGGTCTCCCAAACCCTAGACTTCGTCTTCTTCAATCTTCGAAATGATCTCAGAGAGAGAGAGAGACACACAGACGGTGAAGAACCCAATGCTTTTTTTTTTTTTTTTGTCTCTCTCTCTCTCTCTTGGCTCTCTTTTTGTTTGATTGGTTAAATCCCTCTTGTTTTTTTCTTTTGGCTGGTTTTTTTTTTTTTTTTTTGAAGAATCTTTTTCTGGTTTGGGAACAGAGAAAATGTTCGAGAAAGAGAAAAAGAAAATGCGAGAAAAAATTTAAAAATAAAAATAAATGTATTTTCGAAAATGTAAAAGACGAAGTGGAACTTTGTTGACGTGGCAGTCTGTGGTTCGAGAGTTATTTGGAATTAATGAAGATCGCGCGTGGGGAACGAACGACATATATTTGTCCCTTTCAAAACGAAACGACAATCTTTGTTGTTTTCTGAAGAAAACGACACCATTCAGAGAAACGACAATCTTTGTTCTTTTCTGAAGAAAACGACACCATTCAGAGAAACGACAATCTTTGTTCTTTTCCGAAGAAAACGACAGCATTCATAGAAACTACAATCTTTGTTCTTTTCCGAAGAAAACGACAGCATTCATAGAAACGACAATCTGAAATAAAAAAATAACCTTATTAGACGCCAATATCTTTTTTTTATTATTATTTTAATGGAACCGACAATGCTACTGTTTTTTAGTTGGGGAAGTATCGTGTGGCAACATTTTATTTCGACTGTTTTTAGTTTTTACTGAAAGAAAACGACAATCTTTGTTCTTCAATGAAGAAAATGACAAACTTTATAAAAACGACAACGATTAAAAAACGAAAAAAATTTCTTTAAACGCCATTTTTTTTCTGAAAAAAGTGACAATATTTTTTTATACTTGACGAAGTATCTCATCTTGCGACATATATATCATTTTAAGTTTTGTTTCGTAATGGAAAACGACAATTTTTCATTTACTGGAAAAAATGTTATAAACGACAATATTTAATTTTCTTACGGACAATATTTTTACACATCTGTTTGTTTGTTTGTTTTTTTTTTTTTGGACAACCTACACATCTGATTTGAAGAAGTATGATCTCACTACATTTCATATCAAATATTTTAGAAAATGAAAACGACAGTTTTTGTTTTTTGCTGGAGAAAACGACAATATTTATAAAAAAAAACGACAACATTTATCTAAAGAATCAATTTTTTTATTCTTTTTTTTTTTCCCTCTCTGTAAAGCAGTAATATTTGTTAAATATAAAACGACCATCTTTGTTCTTTTATGAAGAGACGACCATCTTTTAGAACTGACAATATCTCTTAGAAACGAAGTATTTTTTTCCTCTCTGTAAAGCAGTAGTATTTTTTCCTGAAACAAAAAACTCGTTCACCATACATGTTTGGTTTGACAAAGTTCATCTCAAAATTGTTTAGGGAAAAAAAAAAAGTAAAAAATAACGACAACCTTTCTAAAACACGACAATATGAAAGAAACGACAGTCTTTCTTAAAAACGACATGCTTTTCTTCCTCTCTTTATCGTATTCGTTTCGTTCCCGTGTTTGGGCTAAATTGAGAACAACTATTTCTTGCGGGCCAAAATCGAAAACAACTATTAAAAAAAAGCACTGAGCAAAAGGATTCAGAGAAAAGAGTAAAACCCTTCTTCTTGAGCACGAAAGCCATTTCTACAAATTCTCAGAGCTCTCGTCTTTCTCGTTTCTACATTTCTCTCTCTCTGAACTGGTAACTCAAGTTTCTCTTTTTTCTCGATCGATAAAAGCTTCGTTTAGTTTATTCAATCGATTACTTTGTTGCTTTGATTTCTCTTTTTGGTTGCTAAGAAAACACATTAAATTTTTTAGGGAATTTTCATAGAAAATAGTTCAGATCTACGATATTTTGAGTTCAGATTTCTTAGGTTGTTTTTTATAACCTTGTTTAGTAGAAACTGAGTGAGCATTTTGTTTTTTTATGATTATGACAAAACCCTAGAATAGATCCCTTTTTCCGTATTTCAAAAATCAAAATCCCATTTGATTTTTTTATTCATATCATTTTCACAAATATGCTTTTTTTTTTTTTTTGTGGTGCTAATTTGCTATAATCTATGCAGGTCTTCAGGGTTTTAATCCATTCAATCGAAAATGTTTCTTACAAGGTGACTTGATTTTTTTTTTTTCATTTTTAGTTTTGAATCGAATTTTCTTGTCTAATTTACTGGGGTTTTGATCTTGTGAAGGACCGAGTATGACAGAGGTGTGAACACCTTTTCTCCAGAAGGACGGTTATTTCAGGTTGAATATGCCATTGAAGCGATTAAGGTATGTGCTATCAGTTTCTTTGTTGTTCTCCGGAAGGGGAAAATATTATCTGGGAATTCTTTTTCGAATGATAAAAGCAAATGTTTGTGTTTTAGAACTGATTGAATCGGAAATTATGCTTTGCTTTGAGTAGCAGTGTTGAAATCAGAGCTTTGAAATTTGATATCCTTGCCCTTTTTTTGTTTGCATTTTGAAACTGATAATTAATACTAATGGATTGTGATGGAAATGCAGCTGGGTTCTACTGCAATCGGTCTGAAGACCAAAGAAGGCGTGGTCCTTGCTGTTGAGAAACGTATCACCTCGCCTTTGTTGGTATGAAACTTATCTTGATTGGCTTCTCCTTTTTCTCTATTTAGTTTCTTTATGTCCAGTGTTGAGAGAGAATGTGTTTCGTCCCCAAAGGAAGTGGGGATAATTCGTTAAAGTTTATACTCTATGGCTTAATTTGCTTCTATACCTCAGATAGTTAGCTAATTTCTGTACGTATCTCCGCAAGAATGCTCAGCATCTATACTCTAAAAGTTAAATGACATCTGTCATCAACTTACCTTGCATCCACTAGATGCTCAGACTATTTATTTTGGTTAATCACCTAAGTTTATGTAGAGACTAGGAAAATAGAAATTTTTCTGATTGACATGTTTTTTCAGTTGGTAAAAAAACTTTGACTAAGAATAGGAAATAAAAATACTATATTTGTTGCCATTGTATCGTGATTTTTGGTTTGAAACGAAGACCTCTATTTAGGTTTCTATTGTAGACTAGCATTTTACAATAGGGTGTTTCATGGTGGTGGAAAAGGGTTGCATTCTATGATGCAAACTAACATGATAGGAAACTTAATTTAGCCTACAAGCTAGAAACGCGCATTAAAATCACTGGAAGATTAATCAGTTAATGCTTATGAATCTGTATCAGAGAAATGAACTTGTTATGAAGTTAGTAAAGAAAGTTTCAACAACTTTCATAATAAGTGCAAGCCTGAGATTTACCTTTCCTTGGACTTCAATTTAGGACTTTCATTTGATATTGATAGTCATATTTACTTCCATGTAGGGAAAATTTCAATCTTGACCAGGCATAGTATTTTTTCCACTTTCAGGAACCCAGTAGTGTGGAGAAAATTATGGAAATTGATGAGCATATAGGGTGTGCTATGAGTGGGTTGATTGCTGATGCTCGTACACTCGTTGAACATGCACGGGTGGAAACTCAGGTATTTTTATTTATTTCTTGGTTTTTGGGTGTAGAAATTTACAGATAGTTGTCATGACATCTTTGATTGATTAGTTCAATTAATTGCAGAACCATAGGTTCTCATACGGCGAGCCAATGACTGTAGAGTCCACAACACAGGCGCTTTGTGATCTGGCCCTACGATTTGGTGAGGGTGACGAAGAATCCATGGTAATAATAACTTGTGTATGACTTTTGTTTATGACATTCATTATAACGTACCAAACACAATTATGGATAATATTACAATAAGTTGATTCTATGATGTCTGTGTTCATCGTATGCTGATCTACGGTGTGTCTCTTAATAGTGCTTCACAGATTTCTGAAAAAGAAAAATGAATATACTCAGTAAAATTACATATGATATTCTTATCTGTTCATACCATCTCTTGTTGAACTGTGTGTTTATAGATTTTAGAAGTCCCAAATACCCTGTACTTTGTTTTCAATGTTTCGTGTTTTGGTTCTTTTATACTCTTGTAAAACTCCTGTTATATGAGATTAGGTCTTTGAACCAAATATATTTTTCTAATATTACATTATTACATGCAGTCTCGACCATTTGGAGTATCTCTTCTGATTGCTGGTCATGACGAAAATGGCCCTAGCTTGTAAGTGTTTGTTTAACTTGCATATTTGTGCTCTTCTAGGAGCTTGTGTTTACATTATGTGCATAAGTTGCTTGTGTTTGCAAACATCTGGTAATTCTTGGAGGAATAGGAGAATATGACTTTGTATGTGAAAGACATGATCAAATATAATTTGGTGTTGGGGTTTGCTAGTCTAGTTGAGGGCTTGATATTCTGATGTGTAAGCTGCAAGCATTTTGAAGTTGTGCTGGTCTTTAAGAACACGGGAAGAAAAATTTAATTATCAAAAGCCCATGTTATGAAAATGTTTGTCAAAAGGTTGCATTTGAGTAGTCTTACAAAAATAATGTTTTGATCTAAAACATGAATCCCCAAGATGTGATGCAGTAAGGCGTGGTGCGGTCTTTCCCATTCCCTTTTCATAACTGTAGTTCACACAGGTTAATAGATTCTCATCTTCTTCCTCTTTCTGAATAAAATTGAACTTCTAATTGCAGGTACTATACCGATCCATCAGGCACATTTTGGCAATGCAATGGAAAAGCTATAGGGTCAGGGTCCGAAGGAGCAGATAGCTCCCTGCAAGAGCAATACAACAAGGTATCTTTCCCTTTTCTTTTTCATAACCAAAGATATCTTTGTTGTTAATACGTAGATTCTTGCTATGCCCCAGCAATATAACTTTCTGAAGTGCAAGTGCATTCTCGATTATGTGATGTATTGAGTGTAGTGGACTGATCTGATTAGTAGCAGATATACATAAATTCTTCGGTCACGTAAAACTGAACGCAGGCAGTCAGTCATCCATCTAGCAGGCTGAAGCAATTGGAATTGCAACTCAGATTACATTTCAGTAAATTGCCAAACTAAGAAGTTGTTATTCTTTGTCAGGACCTAACTCTCCAGGAAGCTGAGACCATTGCTCTTTCAATTCTGAAACAAGTCATGGAAGAGAAGGTAAACCTTTGTATTTGGCATCGACTTTATCAAAATTCTGTTTTATCTTTTCCTTTTTTATCTCGAGTAAAATTGATTTCTGTTATAGGTGACTCCAAACAATGTCGATATTGCTAAGGTGGCTCCAACTTACCACTTATACACACCTGCTGAGGTGGAAGCTGTCATTAGTCGCCTATAACTCGTGATTACCGTTATTGCCATCTCTACCTATGAAAGCCATACTTGTCTTTGCTTTTATAAATTGCTGGGGTCGATGACTTCATTTCGTTTCTGATTGCTGTTACAGCAGCATTTGCATTGAACTTGAGAGAAAAAAATTTGTCTTATGATGGATTTTCAGACCCTAACTCATTTTGATAGTTAGACGAATCATGCTCTGCAGTGTTAAAAAGCTTCTTTGTCAACAATTTTAGATACATGTCAAAAACAAGTTCATATACTGTTGTTGGTGGTTAATGATGATTTACTTATAAGCCATTCGAAATGTCGTGGCTGAGCCTGACTGCCCCCCACCACCGGTGGGCTCACCGTCACCGTCCCTCTCTTGGCCGCGCTGTTTCGCAATGCTTATTTTACACGTCATGGAAGCATTAACTACGTTATTCCCTATTCTCTTTATTGGATAGGCAGTAGAGAGGATTTTGCTACGAGTCATACTTGACTTTATGTGTCAAAAAATAAATTTTAAAATGAAAGAAAGGAAGAAAATCTCGAATTTATATTAATTTATTAGTTGGCTGCTATCATGGACTTGAGGGGAAAATTTTTCAAATTAAAAGATTGCAGTTTTATTTTCTAAAGCTAATATTCTAATAAGATTAATTTGTCAAAACAGGAAGGGAAATCATTTACCATTGGTTGTTATGCGACTTATGAGCAATAAATTGCTTCACAAGTCGTTAATAAAATCTGCTTACAGATTAAAATTTTTCTCATTTTTTCTTTTATTGGTTGTTGAGTTGTCTGAGTCGATTTTTGTGAATTGAAAATTAAGGCTGCTAATCTAGGCTGTCGATTTGGAAACTAGAGCTAATGTGCTTGAACAAAACTTGAGCTAGTTTGTGTATAAGCGAGTTTATATAGAAAACATAGAAAAATAAAGGAGCAACTCAAGAGAATGGCTAGTTCTTTTTTAGCTTGTTGAGGGGTATTTCTAATTCAACCTCACATTCGTTGATATGATATCACAATCAATTTCATCATTTTATTTTATTTATTGCTGTTTCTTTCTATGTTTTAGATTTTAGTTTTATCATTTTAGTCTATCTTTTTTCTTGGTATATATATCATATACGCTTTTGATTATTATTATTATTATTATTATTATTATTATTATTTTGTTTTTGGTACTAAGAAAGACTTTGGAGAAGGAATCATCAGATTGGGCAAGGTTTCACTATCACTTGTCTGGCATTTTGATTTTCATTAAATACTCATTTGAAGAAGACTCCAAATCCAACCGAAATCATAAAAACTGGCTGTAGGACTCATGTGAAGCTCATAAATAAATAAAATCATAGTTGTCATGATGATTTTGGTTTTATTAATATCATATGTCTTCTCTTTATTTCTGCATTGGTGGTCACTAGTCAATACATTAAGCCCCCATAAATATCTGCTAATGAAAATTGCATCCATGTTGGTTTCCACGTTTACATGCAATACGAAATTAAAATCTGATTTGCAATAATTTCGTTTTCCTTTTCTTCCATCTTTCTACCAAAAATGCTGGATTATTATTATTTTTTTTTCCAAGGGCATATTATGTAACTCTTTGTGCTAAGCTTTAACTTTCAGTTATCAAGTAAAAATAAATAAAACAATAACTAGTAAAAAACTAAAAATAGTAGTTTAAATTGACATATACTATACGGGTCAGGTAAGAGCTTAGGTATACGCTTATTGATAAAACAAAACTTGTTATATTGAATCTGAAGACTCTGCATTCAAACAATAAAGAAAAAGATTTACCAACTATTAGCTATATATGAGTTCTAGAAACATTAGAACTTTTGCTCTCTCTCGCATTTTTTTTTTTTCCGTCTATTAGGAACGGACATCTACTTAAGAAATTCTTAAAATTTACAAAATAACCGTTTCGAAAAAAAAAAAAAAAAAAAGAAGAAGAAGAAGAAGAAGCACGTAACAAATTTATGTATTTGGTAAGTAATTCACTATTAATTGGATGATTTGTGGGTTTAGCCAAAGAAAAAGCATGGGAATCCCATGGACAAAACAAAATCAATGGAAAGTGTTAGATCTGAAATTTTTAGAAAGAAGATTTTGTATTCATGTATTGTACTTAGCAAAACAACAAAAGAGATTTTTTTATAATTATAAATTTGTTGTTATTTTATATAAGATATTTTAGAAATCAGAAACAAGATTCAGTGTCGTTCGGACCCTTGACTCTGTCCCTCTCATTTATGTCTTGCCCTCAAATTGGGTTTGACCTATAAATTGTAACATGACTTTTCCTAACCTAAAGTTCCATTAGCAAACGAAAAAAAAAAAAAAATTGTATATTTTCACCAGAAAATAAAATTAAAAAAAATGAGAGGACATGTCATCCACAAACTACCGTATTAAATTGAACTAATATTTCAAACATTTTTTATTAAGATTTTTTTGCACATAAAAAATGGGCGCATTTTCTTGTTAACTTTACCTCTTACCCAAAATTCTAGTAAGCAATTTTAGTTATTAAATTACAACTTTTTCAATCTAAACCCACTTAAAAGATCAGAAGTATTTCCATTCAGGAATAAATAATAAAAAAAGGAAAATCAGAAGTTGGTGAGGCCATGGGTCCAGCTGTACTCTGGAGCTAGAGCGAGAGAAAAAAAAAAACCAGATTCTAGTGAGAGAGAAGTCTCTCACCTTTGGTTGTTGTTAGTGTTAATGTTGTTGTTGTTGTTGTTATTGCTGTAACGAGGAAAGTGTTCTTGTTTGCATTGCTTAGCTACTAAAAAGGGCAAGAGAGAGAGAGAGAGAGAGAGAGTTAAAAAAAAAAAGGAGACAAATTTATTTCAAAGCTTACCCAATTGAGAGGATCAGAGTCAGAGGAATTGGAGGTCAAGCTCAGAGAAGCTCTCGATCTGGGCATTTGAGACTTCCATTTTCTGAACTTTTGATTTTTGGTTTGAAAAAAAGACAGTGTGTGTTTTGGTTCTTTTTTTTATAATTATATTTATTTTTTCTATGAGCCTTTGCTTATCAGATGGATCAAAGGCATCAAAGCGGTGAAAGGTCTTCTAATCCTCAAAGGGTTTTCAGAGTTCAAGCTCCATTGGTTAGTACTTCAACCGATCTCTGAACCCATTTCTCTTTTTCTTTAAATTCATGCAATTCTAGACATACCCAGATGGAATTTAGATTGAATTTCGTGTAGCTTTGGAAATTTGTTTGATCAGCTTATTGGTTTTGGGTTTTTTTCTTTGTTTGTTTGTTCTTAATGCCATGCGTTTTTGTTTTGGTGGTCTTGTTTTCTTGAACTTCTAGAAACATCCACATGGAATTTTGAGGAAAATTTTGGACCTTAAGTTTTGCATTTGTGTTAAAGATAATACCTTTTTTTTTTTTTTTTTTTGTTTAATGAGGTTATGGAGATTTCGGATAAATTTCTGGGTCTTTTTTTTTTTTTTTTTGTGGGTGATTTGGAATTTGCTTTGCCCACAAATTTGCATCTTAAATTTTCCCTTCTTTGAGCTCTCTCAGTTTTAGTATGCTTTTGATTGTTATTATTCATTGTGTTGCTTAGTAACTAGCATCCTTTATTTTGGTCAACATTGTAAGAAATTTTTAGGTGTCAGGGATGGGTCAGCTTGTGATACAAAGCCTTAACTATTTCTTCTTCTCTTTGATGTCTCCTTTATCCCTAGTTTAACTTCAATGTGCTAGCAAACACATTAATGGATTCTGATCAATGCCAACTGAATTTTGGTGAAGGAATTCAGAGAGTTATTATTTTCCATTTCCATTCCCTGCTGGTTTTCTCATTATTGGGTTTTTATCTTTTTAACTTTTTTTTTTTCTTTTTTGTATTTATAGATATCGGTATGTAGAATTATGAGTCTTATGAGGTAAAATCTCGCAAGTGACGCCGTAAAACCATTTTATTCATTGCAATTTTCTTGCAAGCTGGTGCATTCATATATTGCATTTAATAAAGTTTGCAAGCTAAAATATATGCACTGAGAGAATGTGCTGTTTGAAGGATCACTTTCTTGGGCTTATAATACTAAATTTATACAAAAGCAAGTTCAATTCCTTGTGAATTTGAGCACTAGCATTGATCTTTCTCTCCCTAGCCCCTACCTCCTTTCTTTGGGTTTTCTGTTATTTATCGTACTTGCTCTTCGAAGATTATAGACCAAATGAATGAACTTGTTAATAAACCTTACATTTAGTTTTACTACGGGACATGGAATTTATGAAAAAAGGAAACCTTTCATCTTCCTCATCCAATTCATCCATTTTTTGGGTATAAAAGCTTGAGCATTATATGTTATCAGACTTTTTTTTTTTTCGGCAGTGCATATCAGGGTCTTTTCTTCCGTCTTCATTTGTTCTTATAATTAAGGATCAAGAACAAAAAAAATTCATTTTTACTGATATTAGTTTCTTCGCAGCACTTTTTTATTTCCTTATTCTCATATGTAACCTGTACATTGCAATAGAAGAAGGAAAAATTGGGTTTGTGGTCTTGATATTTTTGGTCCTCTAACCCGAATCTTTTACAGGTTGATTCAGTATCATGTTATTGCAAAGTAGATGCGGGGCTAAAGACAGTTGCAGGAGCAAGAAAGTTTGTCCCTGGATCAAAACTTTGCATTCAGCCTGACATCAATCCCAATGCTCACAGGGGAAAAAGTTCACGCAGAGAGAGGGCCCGGTTCCAGCCACCCCTCCTACCAGGCCTGCCTGATGATCTTGCAATTGCTTGTCTGATCAGAGTTCCTCGTGTCGAACATAGGAAGCTCCGTCTAGTTTGTAAGAGATGGTATCGTCTCCTAGATGGGAACTTCTTCTACTCTTTGAGAAAAAGTCTCGGAATGGCTGAAGAGTGGGTTTATGTCATCAAAAGAGACCGTGATGGGAGGATCTCTTGGCACGCTTATGATCCCACTTATCATCTCTGGCAGCCACTTCCCCCTGTTCCGGGAGAGTATTCTGAGGCACTAGGTTTTGGCTGCGCTGTGCTTAGTGGTTGCCACCTATACTTATTTGGAGGAAAAGATCCTATAAGGGGATCCATGAGGCGGGTTATTTTCTACAATGCACGGACAAACAAATGGCATAGGGCCCCAGACATGCTGCGGAAACGTCATTTCTTCGGTTCTTGTGTCATCAATAACTGCCTATACGTGGCTGGTGGAGAGTGTGAAGGAATACAGAGGACTCTCCGATCTGCTGAAGTTTATGACCCAAACAGAAACCGCTGGAGCTTCATTTCAGACATGAGCACAGCTATGGTTCCCTTTATCGGGGTTGTGCACAATGGAATGTGGTTTCTCAAGGGTCTCGGCTCTCATCGTGAGGTAATGAGTGAAGCATACTCTCCCGAAACTAATATTTGGACCACGGTTAGCGACGGGATGGTTGCTGGTTGGCGCAACCCATGCATCTCTATGAATGGCCAACTTTATGCCCTGGATTGCCAGGATGGATGCAAGCTTAGGGTTTACGATAGATCGACAGACTCGTGGAACAAGTTTATCGATAGTAAGCTCCATCTAGGCAGCTCCCGTGCATTAGAGGCTGCAGCGCTTGTTAGCCTCAATGGGAAGCTTTGCATTATCCGCAACAATATGAGTATCAGCTTAGTGGATGTTTTGAGCCCAGATAAACAGGTCGAGAGCAACCCTCAACTATGGGAAAATATTGCGGGGAGGGGTCATTTTAGGACTCTAGTCACTAACTTATGGTCGAGTATAGCAGGGCGAAGCGGTTTGAAGAGTCACATTCTGCATTGTCAAGTACTGCAAGCGTGAGACTGCATGTCCACGGTTGCTTATGCTCTGTGCAAGGCAAGATTGGAGACGAGAATGATCAGTAGCATCTGTTTTGGCTTTGAGAAAACTGAGGCGAAGTGAAACATTTAGAAATCCCCAAACAAATATCTTGTAAGGAATTTTTGTATGCAACTGCGGATGCCCTCTTCGAGAATTAATGAGGTGAGAACGATGTTGTCGTCGGTTTGTGAACAGAGCTGGGTGATTGGTTTCGGCATGGAACGGTGAGGTCATTTCATCACCTTAATGAAAAAGGGGGAAAAGAAGAGTAGATACTTGTAAATCTTGTTACTGGGAGTTAGCTTTTTCTTCTATTGTGGAATTTTAGTGCTGGTTTTAGTATGTAATCCTTAGAGATGCTTTGTGAATATACATGGTCATTAGAGATCAATCAATACATACCTAGGTTTCATTTCTGCTCATGAAGCAGCTATCTATGTTTCATGTTTAGTTACAATCTGGATTTTATTAGAAGTGAACATCATTGTATTGTAATGCTCTTTCAAATAAGGAATTGATCTTCTAGGCAATCAAATGTTTGGCCATGAAATTTTCTATTTTCCATGGATTAGCTCTTGGTTGAATTCAAAAGTATTCTGGCAATATGGCAAATCCTTTTTGAACCAATATGTAAGCATAACTATTACATAGCATGACAAAGTGGAAAGAAATATGGTTATAAGTGTAAAGAAAAACCAAAAGGACAAGCATTTTTCTTGCTAAGCCCCTCGAGCTATCATCTCGTGGAAACGTTTCAGCGACTCCTCTCGCTGAACCTTTAACTGGTTGCGGAAGTTCTTGATGAAAGCTTCAGCTTGATCGTTGATGTCCCCGTCTTGAGCCATAGTTTGGCAGCTGCTTATTGCTTGTTTCCCCGCACTTTCCCTCAGTTTATTGTTCATCCTGTGACCACCGGCAATGGAAATTTCTCTACTTTGATCCATCACCAAAATGGTTTTGTTGTTTGGGAAAAGAATTGGGAGGGAAGGCTAGCTTGTTGATGTTTATCAATGGCAAACAGAACAAGTTGTACTTATAGATGAAATCTCAACTTAGAAGCATGATTTAGGCGTGGGGAAAAGCAAAAGGAAACAGCTAAGAAAAAGAAGAAGAAAAAAATGCCAAAGTTTTATTCTTATAAACAGTGAATAAGCATTATTGTGCTAAGAGAGTATTGTATTTAAATGCATTTTTTTTTTTTCGGGAAATGATTAATTATTACCATAGTTATAGGCTTTTGTTGCTTTGCGTTACTCTTAAAAATAGTTTGATTCCTCCATCATCAACTTATTATTATGCTAATTGTGTTACTTTTATGATCCTCTGATATTAATTGCAAAAGGTGAACAATAATGATGCTTATATTCTAATATCACCTCACTTGCTTTATATGCGTCTACGTAATTATCAACGAAGTGTGAAAGCGTATAAAAATTGCTTTATTTGGTCTGGCATTGAGAATAATTCTTTAAGATATAGTTGGTAGCATTTGTGTTAACCAAGGTGAACTGTAAATTTGTATATTGCTAAACACACATTAAAAAAATGTGTAGAGATATTAGCACGGCCAATATTGGTTTCAATTTCTGTTTCCAAACTCAAGGTGGTTTTTGCGATGTTAGGCTTACCATACCAAATTTCAATTACAACCCTTGACTTTTAGAAAAACAAGTTTTCAATTTTGTGATTAGTGTCATAACTACATATATATATATATATATATATATATATTGCTAAACATATATTAGCACTTACAGATATCCTATTATCTTTCTATTCTCAATTCCTTGCTATTGTAGCAGCTAAAATTATTTCTTAAAAAAGCTGCTATCATGGGAATATTCAACCCCTGAAAAAATGAATCTAAGATTTCTAGATAATTGTGCAGGAGATGGCATACAAAATATAGGATTCTTTGAATATATGAACATATATAACATATATATATATATATATACATACACATATATACCATCTATGTATATGTGTGTGTGTGATATGTTTCGAGTACTGCAAAAACCTAGCCATCGAATTTTGCAGGACGATCAGTGAGTGTTTTTTGAACCGTGACATTTCGTCATTTTTGTGTATTACTTATTTGATTTTGATATAATTAATGTTAAGAAACAAGTGTACTTGTTGTATTTGCCAATATACACAATGTTATTGCAAGAAATTTAACATTTTCAGCACAAAATTTGTTGAATAATATACTAGCTAGGCTGATATAAAACAAACTAAATTCAATGTGGCAAATCAATTTCTCACACAAAGAATGTAGCAATTCAATCAACTTTATTTGAAACACTAGTTGAGGAAAGAATGATGGTCGTTGATACAGAAGACAGACCCAAAGACACAGTAGAAACATTGTCTCAAACCCCTCGAGCAAGCATCTCTTGGAAGCGCTTGAGCGAGTCTTCGCGCTGAATCTTTAGCTGGTTGCGGAAGTTCTTGATGAAAGCTTCAGCTCGATCGTTAATGTCTTGTTCGTGCGCTGCGAATTGCCGCTTGTTCGCCAATTCCCTTGTACAACTTCCATTGATCATCGCTTTATTGTTGATCGTTTGGCCATAGTCACCACTAATCAAAACCTCCCTACTTTGATCCATCACAGCTTCTTTTTTTTGGTTGGACAACTTATTGGCTAAAATGGTTTTTCTTTTGTTGTTGGATTGAGATAAAAGGAATTTAGAGGAAGAAAATATTGGCTAATGAGAATGATTACTTGAAATTGATGTTTATAAAGTGCAAAAAGAAGCCTTGTATTTATAGGCTCTATCTCAAATTAGAAGCACGACTTAGGCGTGGGAAAAAAGGGAAAAGGAAATATCAAAGAAAGTTGATAAAAATGACTAAGTTATTATGGTTATTAATTATATAGGTGAAAAAAATTAATATATATATATATATATATAATCGTACAAAAGAGAACGGCTAACACATTACTCTATTGTGCTGCCAAACTTTCTTTGTGCGAATGGTTACTATTTTTATTGTTTCTTGCAAGGCTTTTGTTGCTTTGTGCTTCAGTTAAATATTTTGGTGCCTTCTAGTGAACAAGTATTGGTTATGGCAACTCCATTAACTTACAATTATTGGCTCTAATAGTGATTCTCTTATGCTGCTATATGGGAATATTATCAAAGATGTATTCTATTGATAATTTTTTTAAGAAATAAATATACGTGTTTATATTTGTTTGTTATAGGACTAAGAGAACGATGCTTATCATAATAATATATTACAAGCTGGCTAGCAATGAGTTGTAACATACGTGTTTTGGATATAATTTTGTCACTAGTTTCACGTGGAGTCATCATTGAATATTGACTTATGTTTAGTTCTTTTTTTTTTTTTTTTTTCAGGTTAATCACATTTGAGTTGTTTTTCTGATGTTTCATCGCGTCAATAATTATTTAATTAATTGATAGTGGGTTAGAACTTTTTGCTGAGATAGTGGGTTTAGAAGTTCGGAATTTAGCTTGTTTTTATCAATGTTCTTGTGTTTCACCTTCATATGTATAGACTATAGAAACCTAAAATCAAATATATTTTACTTTGACGTTCATTTTTTTAAATTATATTTGTTTTTTTTTTTATAATTTTGCTGAGAACTTTTTAATTT
This sequence comes from Boehmeria nivea var. tenacissima, assembly GCA_018132145.1. Classification (NCBI taxonomy): domain Eukaryota; kingdom Viridiplantae; phylum Streptophyta; class Magnoliopsida; order Rosales; family Urticaceae; genus Boehmeria; species Boehmeria nivea. Next base: position 20,131,504 of record CM030878.1, on the reverse strand, counting down.
GATTCTTTGTAAAATGACGTGAACATCACTGTAACAAGACTCAATGCACTCTCTCTCTTTCTAACCCGAGCTTTATCCTGCCAAAGATTCTCCCACTTTCTAAACTGGGTGGTGTACAAATCAATAGAGAGTTTTTAACTACGATTGCATTAAAGGGTAGATTAAGGCCAAAACACCATTTATCACATAAGCAATTAGCTGTCAATGCACAAGCAAGGCCCCTAGTTTTGCAGAGTCTTCAGAAAGATTGTTTGGTATTAGTACTTTTTAGAAACAGCTTTTCAACTTCTCAGGTTCTCATGTTGATTTTGAATTTCTCTTTTATGTGCAAGTTCTATAGAATTTGTCTATTACATTTGAATCACTGCCTCCCAAGTTGACCCGAAGAAACAACCACATATCATTGTTAGACACGTACTTGTACTAGTCTTCATATTCCATCACCATAACATAAGCTTTTAGCACAAATGAAAGAGCAGCCATTAAACACCATTTTTTACTGTTCGCCATGGAAGAAAGGACAGAGAAATGAAGGGTAATGAATACGACGACAAGTTGAGTTATTCATTAATATTACTTCATCCTACTATTGATGATCACCACTAGGCCCACAACCAAGACATCTCTTCTACTAATATCTTGATAAATATTATCTTTTTTAAAATTATTTTGTGACAAGTACGTTATAATATCCCTATGTAAGCAATAGACATACGAAATAAATGACATACTAACGAAATAGTTCGAATACTGCAATAGAAGCCTTTGCTTTTGCCTTTGCTCATATATTTATATGCACATCCATGTCTATAGCATAAGATAAGCTGAGACGAAATATATTGGAATACACATGTAAAATGAAACACGGTATATAGTAGTTTATTGACACGAGTTGTGTTACTGTTCAAATAACATGCTTCGTGACATTGATCAACATAGATTGTGAAAATAGCACGGCTGATAAGTACACTACTACATACAGATCATGAAATATTCAAATGAACTTCATTGGGAGGTTCGGTTTATCGGCGATCGTATTGATGGAACTGGAGAACTCAGGCACCACCTGCAGATAAACGAAGGCTGCTTCATTAGTCTTCCAAAATACAGTAGATATCAAACTTAGAGTCTAGCAAGGGCAATGAAAGCAAATTTAGAAAATGGTCATGTTCCCGTGGCGTAGAACTAGTAGAGATCAAGTCAAAGTAATTAGTAATTAGTAACATGGAAAATTTTTTGAATCAAGCATGCCTTGAACTATATATATATATATATGACAACTCTAAGAAGCTTCACCTTAATTGTATCCGTATATGTGTTGTGACATGTATGACTGTATGCTCATGCTAGCGCAAGTTGAGGGTGACGCTTATGCGTATCATGATGCCCCGGAAAAATGGGCCCTGCTGTTTGTATTGGTTTTCATAAGACGACTACTGAAGTATGTAAAGAAAAGTGGAAGCGTGGGTTTATTCCTAAGAGGCTAATCGAGCAGTCAGGTCTGTGTGTTTGCTCAATACAGCTCGTAAATTAATTCTTCATAGCTCCCAAATGTTGCGGGCTTCGGTAGAAGATCTAAAGGGTTGGTTAACACTGTGACAGAACCTATGATGTCAACAAATGACAAAGATAAAAAGACGAGGTGACGAACAAGCTTAGGGTAGATATACAGCGCCACAAATGCCTCAGCAAAAGAAAAATGGAAAGTCCTCTTTCTTCCCTTTATCCACTGAATAACTTTTCATCAACAGACGCCTGATTTTGAAATGTTTCCTAATACTTAGTCCACAAACAGTATCTTAAAGAGCTACAACAATATCTACTTTTCAATGGTGGTACAAACTAGTACTCTGCAAGATGACAATCAAAGAAGCTAGCTTCTTTGTTTTCATTCCATGCTTTCAAAAGCGGCGTCGATTAGTTAAACTCATCTTTGTTCTTTTCAATCATGGTGATACAAATCTTCACACAAAGATTCCATATAGAATGAAAATTACTGCCCATCCTCAATGTATATGAAATACAAAACTACATTCTACGGTTGGTCACCATTGTGGAAGGCTGATTTTAATACTGTTTTCGAAGTGTGATTTTTATGCTATGTGATGTAATGGATTGTCATGACTAAGTGCATATCCATTGAAGCACATTCTTCTTTTGTTTCCTTAATTACAACGAAAGAACAATTTGAATTGAGCTAATCCATTCCTGAAACTCCACGTCCTAAAATTTAAACAGAGATCTCAATTGAATCAAACACAACTCCAAGTAGAACTCACATCCAAATTGACTATTGACTAAAAATAAATCCCTTTCTTTAACAACACTCGGGTTAATCTTTTCTAGTCCGAAATTAGTATTTCTCCATTGAAAATGAACATGAAAATGCCAAATAATGAAACTTTAAACACTTCCCTAGACTATCACTCTTGAATTTCCCCAGAATCAATCAAAAATACATGCCATGCAAATGAAACCATCCCAAACAAAAATCTTCAAAGATTATGTATTAAAACAAAAAGGAATTGAATTTATACCTCAAATTAATTGTGTAAGCTTGTCCTTGCAAGTATGAATCTTCTCAAACTCCGAAACAGGCAATTCCTCGCTCAAAAACCCCACTTGAAACTCGACGGTGTCGGAGCTGGGATGCGCGACGATTCCGGAGACGGAGACCCATAAAAAGCTCTTCTTGGCCTGAATTCCGGAGACGCCGGAGACCTTGCCGTAGCTGAGCTTGCCTTTGATCTTCTTGTCGTAGTAGACGAGCTTGCTGAAGTGGACGTAGCAGGTCGAGTCGAGCTCGATCTCGAAGTCTCCGTCGGCGGAGAGGCTGTAACGATTCACGTTGTCCGGAAGGAGGCCCTTCGGCAGGCCGTACAGCGGGAGGAGGTCGTGGACGTCGGCGATCGCGAGGCCGCCGGCGGAGGCGGCGGCGGCGAGGGAGAAGGAGGCTAGGACAGCGGCGATGAGGATGAGGCGGAGAGAGATTGGAGCCCTGGTGGTTGACCTCGACGACGACGACGCCATTGTTGACGATGAAGCTGATGAGCTCTGAGAGAGAGAGAGAGATTTACCGAGTCTTGGTAGAGAAGGACGAGAGTGTAATTTATAAGAAAAAATTTCATTTACGCCCCTAAAGTTTTGGTGAAATGCTGTTTATGACCTATTTTCTAAAATTATTACAATAAAACCCCCTTTTAATTGATTTTTTTTTTTTTGTCAGCTGTTATTTATTTTTTTTCTAAGGGGTTCATGTTATTTTTTACTGGTCGAAGGCTTTTTCTTTTTTTTTTTTTCCTTGAAAAAATTGTTGTACCATGTTTTTCTTTTGGGGAGCTCTAACACAAGCTGTTAGTGTAACTAATATTTTTGGCAAAATTCAGATGATGTTGAGCAGGTGTTGAGAGCAATAAATTCAATTGATGAGGAGCGATTGAGGTTTTAGTAAAATATAAAAGGTGAGAATATAAAAACAAAGAAATAAACAAACTGACAATGCCATCAACTTCTTTTATTTTTAATTTTTGAGGTTAGAAGTTAGAAGTTAAGCTAATATCGCATGCAATATCTTCCACAATGAAAGAAGGTAAGATGAAAAAAAAAAAAAAAAAAAAAAAAAAAACAGAATCTTATCAATATTTTTATCAGAACCTACCTATCCATTTTGTTTTGATGTGTTATAACAAAAATAAAAATTGATGGATAGTTTGCATGGAATTATTGGATGGAACAATTGGTACACATATGATTAAAATACGAAAAAATTATAAAATAAAATTATTCTAAGTGTCATTTAACAATTTATGTCTCAAATTTTATCTTTTTTATTTCTATTATATATTTATAGTGTATAATTTGAAATATAAATTAAAATTGTAATAAAAATATATATAGATGCCAAAAAAGTGACATTTCTCAAAATCCTCTTCAATTAGTTGACTATTTGATGGCCCACCGGACCAACCCAACCAAACACGATTGTACTTTTGTGTTAAAACGACAAAATGAACCCACATTATTTTCTCTACCTACCAAGTTTGGACTTTGGATAAAGTAATTTTAAAACGTGCTCTACGGTCAATTTCTTTCTTTTTCTTTTTCTTTTTAATTTTTTTTAAAATAACCAAACATGATATTTTTGCTACCAATCAGCAAAAGCCAGATTCGAAGCTCACATCAAGCATTGGAGCCACACACAATTGGGCGACTAATTGAAACACATAATAGTAAAAATTATCAAATCTTACTACAACATTATGATTGCGTTTTAATTAGTAAGTGATTGGTATATTACTTCTCATTTCTCAACGACTATTATATATAATAAAGAGTGACACATAGTTGGTAAAGGCCAATTATATATAAAGATATAATATAGACATTGCAACTAAGTTCTGCACTTATCAAACTTACGAACTTCCATTCAAGCAAAAAAACTAATACAAAACATAACATGAGACAAAAACTTATTCAATTCTTAGTATTAATTTATCACTATTTTATTTTAACAATTACACCAAACCAGAGAAAATTCCGCTAGTCTATCTTCCATCTTCTCAATTGTAGCTTCTGTTTTCTTCTTCTTTGTGATTTCTTTATAATCTTCTCAGTTAAAAATAATTGTTTGACAAACATGTTGGACCTTTTCTTTACTAAAGAAACTGTAAACAACCATTTACCACGTTTTGATGTGGTCCACTAATTCCACTATTTTAAGAAACACTCTAACTTTCTAAGCACATTCTCAAAACTACTTAAGATTTTTATACGAATTTGAAGTGCTCTTTTATGGTTAAGAGCTCTATATAAAGGGGTGCAATGTATGATTTTGGTCTCTAAATCTCATACACTTTGTAATACACCACATAATCCAAGATTGCTAAGGTTTAGAAGAACCTTAACTCAAAAACACAACTCCAAAATTATAGATTGAGAGATTAGCAATGGCAAGAGGTACATCGATACTAATTCCGAATTGGTCTAAGTGCTATGTTATTTTTGAGCAAGTTTAAACCTCTGCCAATATAATTTTTATAGTGATCTAAACTTGCTAAAAACCTACATAGCACATAGACTAATGCGGAGTTAGAATCGACGTACCTCTTGCCATTGTTAATCTCTCAAACTCTGATTTTGGGATTATAGAATTGTGTTTTTGAGTTAAAGTTCTTCTAAACCTTAGCAATCTCGGATTAGATGGTGTATTATAAAGTGTATGAGATTGTCTGGCTCAGGGACTAAAACCATAGATTGTACCTCTTTATATAGAGCTCTCAACCGGTATCAAAACGGCAAACAATTGCTTACTGTTTCTTTAGCAAAGAAAATTAAGGTCCAACAAAACAAACATTTTGAAAATTTTTGATCCAATACACGATCCAAAATGGTGGTCAACGCGATGTTCAATGAACTGCGAAGCTTTTCTTAGATCTTGCAACTTTATGGTTAAGTTTTGTCGCGCTGATAATTCATTGTATGAAGTAGAAACATGTGTGTCGAGGATCAACATATTTGCTGGGCTTAGTATCTGTTACTATATAATATATATATATATATATATATATTAGTTTGAATGCCTTCAAATGTTTTCTTCCAATCTTATCTTATCTCTTTGTTATTACTTACTATCGTAGTAGGAATCTTATCTTGCCAAGTGGCCTTATAATTAAGGATATTCAATGATGTCTGACTCCTTGGTGGCAAGTTATGGTCACACCAAAATGCAACCCATCTTTGATAAATACCCATAAATACAGTGTCTCTTCTTCAAGAAAAAGTTTATTATAAAATTAACATTTATCATCCAATCTCATACTAGTAGTAAAACATGTAAATACATATAGAATGATCTCACGAAAACAACACTTGCGCATGAAGTACCAACTTAAAATTCATAAGAAAATGTCAAATAAACATTTGAGTTTCCGAAATCTTGTAGATATGACTGGAGATCTCTACACCTGCAGAGTTAAATGAAGGCACAGCTTCATAAGTCTTTCATTTAAACAATCCACTATTGAGTTAATAATAATAATAATAATAACAAGGCAATAAGCAAATTTAAGTTCACGACGAGGCACTAAAAAATCCAAAATCATTAGTCGATAACTTATAGCATTATTCGAGTTGAGTAACGTTGTTGCTTCATAGTCAGAACAAAAGAATGACAAAGAAAAAAAAAACAAAATATAAAGCGACAACATCAATACAATAAATTTTGATTATTAATATACATACGTGATTTTCTTTTCATGAGGATATATATATACGTGATTTAGCCCCGTACAATTACTCATCAATATAATTGTCACCTATCTATCTATACGCAAGAATATCATTTTTCATTTGAGTTACAAAGATATTATCAGCAAGAACGATTAGTTCAAAAATGTGGTCAGTCAGAATTAGAAAACGTGGTTTTCATTTGATTGATTATAAAATATAATCATTAGTACACATTGCCTTTTACATATTTCATTGTTAACAACTAACAAGCTACTACGTAAATTTTTGTAGTAAAATATTTGAACGTTCACTATTTCCCTTTCCATTTAGGAAAAAAAAAAAAAAAATAGACATGTTTTATTTATGAATTACATGTGAATGAGACTCGCCTCATATAAACCTTGAGCATGCATTGTAATCCGAAAAAAAAAAGTCCAAATTATGTTATTACAATAATTGTAATAACAAAAAGTAAAATTTAATCATATTATTGCAGTAAAATGTAGTTTAATAGTGTGTGCAAAAATTTAAAATATGTTCCTTAGGAGTATTAAGTAATATTATGATGGAATATATATATAGACGTAGGCGTGGGTAGAACAAGATATATATATATATGTACCTGCTGGAGTGAGCTTGCGAGGCGGGACCTACACTTTGGAACAGAGTCGAACAACGCTGATGGGAGTTTCTCGGCCAAGAAGCCACTGTTCCAAACGACGGCGTTTCCATCGGCCACCATGTCGGTGACCGGTAGCCACGCGAAGAGCTTCTTGATCTGAATCCCCGTCACGTCGGAGAGTTTCCCGTAGGTGAGCTTTCCGGTGATCTTCTTGTCGTAGTAAACGAGGTCGATGAACTTGACGTAGCAGGGCGAGGACTCCAGCTCCACCTCCAAGGCTCCGTCGGCGGCGGAGAGGCTGTACGACTTGGCGTCGCTCGGGAGGAGCCCCCGAGGAAGGCCGTTCTCCGCCAGGACGTCGTGCACGTCGGAGGCGGCGGCGGCGCTGGATGAGTGGGAGAGTATGGTGATGGAGATGATGAGGCAGAGAGAGATTGGCGCGTTGGTGATCGCCATTGTTGAGACTTAAAGAGAGAGAGAGAGAGAGAGAATGGGTTTGAGTGAGAGAGAAGGTGGACTCAGGGGTGGAATTTATAAGAGGGAAGTTTTCATTTACGTCCCTGAATTTTAGTCAAATACTTTGTTAGTACCCTCTTAACTGAAATTAATGTCAATGTAACCCCTTCTTTTCTAACATGTATTTTTTTGTCAATTGGAAACGTAAAAAAACATGACAATTGTGCTTTGAGGAACGCAGTTTATTAAAATATAATATCGAGAATGGTATCACATTGTTACACGTGTGGTGACTTGCATAATTTATTATAGCAATAAAAAATGTTTTTTTTTTCCTTGAGTGAGAGGAGAGTAAGAAATAAGGAAAGCTATGGCTCTAAAATAAAAAGAAATAAAAAGGTGCTTCAAGGTGTTTGCTGTTGATTTTGGCTGGATATGTGTTTTTCTAAAGAGAAATTATAGTGAATACCTAATTTTTAAAACTTAATGTAAGTTATTAATCAATTTTTTAAAAAATGTAATCAATTACCCAAATGATTTAATTACTTTCACAATGATAAGTGGTGGTAATTCACTTAGTTACCAAAAGCATATGCAAGAAATTTACAAATTGACTAGAAATTTAATTACTTCAAAAGTTTAAATATTTATTTTTATTGTTATATAAATTCTGGGTATTTGTCTACTTCACCATTTTCTAAAATAGTTTTATAATGAAAAATAGTAGGATATTTTTATACTTTTCTGATCTTCTAATGGAGCTCTATTGCATAATTGAATTTTGAGGAGGTGTTATTTGGATAAAACAAGTCAGCGTTATTATTGCTATGTTAGAAAGAGTAAAGAGTTGATATTAAAATCGGATTTCGTCATCTTTTATTATTATTTTTTTCTTATATGTTGACAGGTGTATCATACAGACATACGGTGTATGTAATGATCTCACATAAAAATTCGCATACCTTCATGCTTCAAGGGGTGTGCACAGGTTGAGTTGAACGGGTTAGAGCCTCTAACCCAACTCAATTCGAACACATCGGGTTGAAAAAAAATGAACCCAACTCTACCTTATATTGTAACCAACCCAACCCAACCCAACTCAACTCGATCATGATCGAGTTGAGTTGGGTTGGGTTAATCGGGTTAGATATTTTTTTAAAACAATTTTGATGATATTTTTTCTAATTAATTTAAGTCAAATTTTTTATTTTACCCTTTGTTTGGGGTGGCTATTTTGGCCATAAAAAATAGTTTGAAAATGATTTGGAAAAATGATGTAGAATAGTTTGACTTTACGAATTTCGAGATGATATAAATGGTTGAGATTTTAGATATTGTATAGGGATTTGGAAAGTTAAAAAAAAATGGTTGAAAAAAAATGGAACGGAATGGGATAGAATGGTTTGAAGGATTTAATTGAAAACTTTTATAAAAATAAATATAAGAATTCATATCATAACACAAAAACTTGGACTACATGGTTTAACTTTGACACTTCAAGAATAAGTTAGTGGGTTTGGGTTGGGTCAACCCGATTCTTAGAAATCACAACCCGTAACACGATCCTAAGATGTCGGGTTGGGTTGGGTTGAGTTGGTCAAACTTTCAAATCGGGTTAGATTGGGTTATGGTTAATCGGATTAGGTTGGCGGGTTATTCGAGTTTGCGGGTTATTTGCACACCCCTAACTTCAACAAAGGAGGAGGATTTCTAGAAAAAATAAATAAATAAATAAGTGCACAATCCTATCAATATCTTTTCGTATCAGATAAGATCCATTTTGATTTAATACCTTCAACAATAAAATTTTCACAATTTGTCCCTTGTATTTTAATGTGTATAATTAGTTTTTGAAGAGTAGAAAATATACTATGGTTAATGGATAAAATACTCCTAAATAATTGGGAGAGTTGCCAATATATATATATATATATATATTTTTTTTAAGTGATGCTTAATAATCTATATCTTAAATAATATATTATTTTCTAATCTATTATTTATAATGAGAAAATACTAAAAAATAGTATTTGCTAACCTATAAATTAGAACAAAAAATTGTGAATATTTTCTTAAATATGATCTAACAAATGGAATATCTTCCAAAATTATTATTTATAATAAGAAAATTGATATATGCCCCCCAATAATTTTTAACTAGAAATGCAATATTGGCCGAAAATATGATTTGTTGCATTTTATTAGTGGATATCCTCAATTGGATTGAAATAAATTAGATTATATTTCATACTATTAAATATTTATTGTGGCATTTAATTGGATTATTATGATGTCGCTAGAAGAGTAAAAATAAAAGACGAGACCTATAATTCTTCGTTGCCTTTCGTATTTGTTTCGCTGGAAAGTTCAAAGTTTTTGGTGATTATTTTAAGGTACGAGCTTGAAATTTTTGGACAAATATGGGAATGTTTGTGTTTTTTGGTTTGATAATTGAATGAACAAGTGGTGTTATTTTGTGTTATTTTTTTCCTTCTTTCTCTTATATTTTCTATCACTTCTATATTTTTCTTTTCATTCATTTTTTTTTTTCCTTCCTACCAAATGGAGCCTCAAAGTTACAAGTACACGGAGCGAGTTCAACTGAAATCTATGGGAGCGAGTTCGACTGAAATCTATGGCCACAGTTGCATTTTGTTTGTCTGATTTTTGTGCTTTTTCCTAATCTTCTCAACAATGTCAATCGCACACACCGCAAAACCGATCTTTAGTAGCTGCTGGATTGAAATCGTTTCCAATACACAAGCACTTACCCCAATATGACACTTTACAATAGGAAAGTCCAACAGAAATAGCAGAAACAGCTTCTAAAATACATCTTTTGCAAACATGTCTATTAAATTGATCATGTTGCACTAGACTTGATTCATTTTTACCATACTCTAGAGATTTGGCAAAATATACCAAAGAGGACTTTTTATCTTCTTAAAAAGCCTCTTATTTGGAAATCACTTGCCGTGACTACTCAGTGAGCAACATCTGCAACTCTTCGACCGGGGTTGGGAGCTGCAAATCACAATGTCCACAATCAGACGAAAGTAGATTTCATAGCAATTGAATTGCATTGTACAAAAGGAAAAAAAGGGAACAATAAAACATGCTTGAGATCGATCCAAGTCAAAAGAAAGAGCAAGCTGAAATAAGTTGTTCTTGGAGAAAAATGTAATCTTATGCAAAAACAGAAAATTAATCAACGATACTACATAAAAGTTGGGATAAGTAACCACAATTTATTGAATGAAAATTATGAAATTAATAGCTTAAACTCAACGTACAAAGTTTGTTAGGCTTGCAACGAAAGAATAGCCAGTCAGAAACCAAACATAAGCTTTTTTAAGAACGATAGAGCACTCTATCAATGCTGGCAAATCGACATTAATGAAAGATAGTTGGACCTGAGAGTGAACTGAAGTTGTCATTGAGGAAACAAACATGATTGGTTTTAAAATTCCTTAGGCCAATTAATTCATTTCCCCCTTAAATTGACGCATATTACCAAAAATCCCACGCCGAACATACAATGCCCACATTGATAGCGACAAACAGATAAGATCTGAAAAGTGAATTCAAAGAAATTCAAGAAAAATAGCAACAGAATATGCTAGCAAAAAAGTTGACTTATCCTTCGAAAGAAAGGCCAAAGGGATGATACAATCAGCAAGACACAACCTAACCATGAAGTAGTGAGATCAAAGAAAACCTAGTAAATTACAATACTAGAACAGAAAAGTCCAGAAACTAAGAGGAAAAAATCGACAAGTCCTCGTTCATAATTTGAAACCATAATATATCCAATTTTTCGACAGAATCCCAAAGAACTGACAATGTTACCAACGAATTGTCCTATGCTTTTTTCACTCAATTCAAATGCTCAGTAACACACTAGTCTTCAATGCTAACACCGAAATGCCATATGGAACATACTATAGTTTCATCCAAGCCTGCATACTTGCTGTTGAATAGCTCAGAAATCAACACCAAGCAAACTCAGTCCACAGAAGGCCCTAATAATCGCAGTTGACAAAAAAGGAAAAAAAAAAAAAAAAAAAACAAACAAACAAACAAAAGAAGAAGCCAGAACCAGAAGTTGGCATAAAATTATGCAACAAAAACAAAACCCATCTCATAAGTCAATATTTGGTAAAACCACAAAACTTTTAGATAACCCATCTATGGTCAGCAAGTTTAACACTAGTACATGAAGGGTAAAAAAATAAGCAGAAATACTTTTTGCTCTCCAATCCAACAGCCACATCAAACACTCATTTACTTAAATAAATTCAAAAGATCTCTAGTATTAGTCCAAACCAAAGTAGCAAAAGCAACAAAAGCACCCAAATTTTAGGAAAAGATCACCACTTTACAACTTAATCCACCAAAGTCTCTCATCAACACAACAGATAAAGACAAAAGCTTGATCAGAATACCTGAAGAGATGGCTTGAAGGAACGAAGACCACAACCAGAACCACCATAGTAGCAAGTCCTGACGACCTTGAACTGATCAACGTCAAGTTTCTTGTTGATGAAGCCGACCTGGAAGTAAATACTGTCCGACGGAGGCAAATCGACTCTGATCTCGTTGACGTCGAACCAGATCAAGAATCGCCGGACCTCAATCCCTTCGAGCTCGGTGATGGAGCCGTAGCTGAGCTTGCCGGTGATGATCTTGTCGTAGTAGACGAGGTAATCGAACTCGACATAGCACGGACCCTCCAACTCGACGGTGAATCGGCCGTCGTCGGCGAGCGTGTAGTTAACGACCGAGTCGGGCAAGAGTCCACTCGGAAGCCCGAACTTGGGGAGGATATCGAAGACTGTTGGTGGAGAGTCCGAAGGGGAGAGAGAGAGAGTCTCGGAAGTGGCTGAGGAGACGAAGATCAGAAGGGTAAGCGTTAGGGCTGTGATCGGAGCCATTGTCGGAGCTTCGATTTTTTTTTCTTTTTTTTTTTTTTAAATCAGATAACTTTGGAGAGACTTTTGGTTTGAGTTGGCTTGGCTCTCTGTTTCAGTCTTTCATTTCTGTCGTATATATATTTGGAGAGATTTTTTTTTTTTTGGGTATTTATATTTGGATTTCCTTATTTTATTTTTAATACTTGGCATGGTATGGGACGAAAGATTTAACGATTTATATTCGGATATTTGATTTCCAAGGGTACGATTGTTTTGTTTGTTTTTCTTTTCTTTTCTTTTTTTTTTCTTTTTATATTTATTATTTATTATTATTTAAATATTCATATCTCAAAAATAAAAACTATTGCATTTATTGATCATGTCCCCATGCTGTGTGTCTTGTCTTCTTCGGTGGACATTTTGCTATTTACATCTCATTTATTGAAATAAAAAAAATAATTTAAAAAGATTTTAAAATAATTTAAAAATAATTTTAAAAAATAATATAAAAATAATTTGGTTTTGTTAATTTCGAAGTTGTATAAATTATTGAGATTTAAAAATATTATATGGAGATTTAAAAAGTTGAAAAAATGATTGAAAAAGTTGAAAACAAGGGTAATGGGTGGGGCAAATCTTTTTCTCTTTTATTTTTCATTATACAGTATCCTAATTTAATAATAATATTATTAGACTAATTATTATTTTAGGTATTTTAGTTTCTGATAAAAACTGACTATTGCAGACTTTATTTTAATTTTTTTTTAAGCTTGAGGAATCCATTTGTTTGGTTTTTCCACTATTGGCAACTGCAAGGTTTTAGCTTTTTTTATTTTAATTTGGCATAAGTCAAAGAGGGTGGGAAGAATTAAAAATAATAGTTAAATACGTTTGGTGGGGTTAGAAGGGCAATTCACAAAACCAAAGAATTTTTCCATTCTCTTGGCAGTGAAAATTTTAATATATAGTATAGATGATGATTTTGAGGTTCTTTTAGTTATTTTTATTTGCATGTATTGTTTAAATAATTCATATCGAATGTATAAGGGAATTAATTTCTTTGGTGGTTAATACATAATTGTTCAGTTATATTTCAAAACAAACGACGGGGTATATTCACAAGAAAAAAAAAATGGAAATGATATAAACGACAAAAAAGTTTTAAGTAAACGGCAAGGAGAAATTTTGACAAACGAAATCACGAGTAAAACCAGCAACAAAAAACGACAAAGAAATAAGTAAACCCAAAAACGACAAAATTTCTGAAAACGACATATAAAACGACATCAAGGACAAAGGGCGAGAAAGGATAACGTAAGAAATGAAAACAAGGGATAAATTGAAAACGACGGCAAAAAAAAAAAAAAAAAAAAAACAACAACAACAACAATATATAGGCATGACAACATGAAAATTAAGAAACGACATTATAATTTGAAAACGACGGTAAAAGGTAACATACAAGAAGTTTGTCACACTAAAATACGACAAGAATTTGAAATAACGTTAAAAGTGAGACGACCGCGAAGGAGAAGGGGAAAAAAGCTAAAACAAGAGTAAAGGAAAAACGACAGCAAATAAATAACGATAGGAAGAAAACAAAAAACGACATGAAATGTAAAACAACAATAAAAGGGAAACGACAAAACATTGTGCATAAAAACTAAAACTAATACAGAACAAATCACAAGCGAAGACAGAAAACAAAGGACAGCGTAAGGACTAGAAAACGACAAAAGCATAAAGAAGTGTACGAAAAAATAGCTGTCAAACGACATCAAAAGAAATTGACAATATTGTTCGCACAAAAAGGAGAGCAGAGAAACTGACAATAAATTGTTCACACACAAAGGAGAACAGAGAAAACGAAAGACAGAATTGAAAGAAAATATGACAACCTTGGATACATTACAAAACGACAGAAATAAAAACAATAAAGAAAGAAACGACAGCACACTCAGAAACGACAATGATTTAGAAAATACATAAATTAAAGTTGGCAGAATTGGATAATGGGCAAGAAGCGAAAACAAGAGAGAGAGAGAGAGAGAGAGAGAGAGAGAGAGAGAGAGAGAGACGAAACGAAAAGAAAAGTACGAAAAGAAAAGAGGATAAATATCTGATTTTTAGTGATTCGTTGTTTGTGGTGGGATGTGGAAAAATAACGGCTTAATTTCTTCTATATTTGATTTGAAGGGTACAACTGTGTTTGTTTGGTTATTATTATTATTATTATTATTAATGCCATGATTTAAATTTTCAAACGATCAATTGCATTTATTGATTATGGCACCATGTTCTGTGCTCTGTCTTTTATCTGGCACAACGATCGAATTTTTTTATTTCATCTTTTTTCTTTTTTTCCTTGTCGATATATTTATATATATATTGAAAAAATATCATACAAAATCGTATGAATTTGGAAACGGTGGGAAAAATTAGAACATACATAGATAGTGAATTTGATTAGTACTTTTAGCTATTTTATTTGGTAATTGGTATTCTCATTTAAATAATTATATCCAATGTCTTGATGGAAATAAATTATTTGTTGGCTGATTCTTAATTATTCTTCACATATATGAAAAATCAAATAGAAAATACCAAATATATCTTTTAAGTTTTTTAGAATTCCAAAATGCTTTATTAAGTTTGTCAATATTTTAAAACTTCGCTTTATTTTTTAGTTTTATACAAAAAATATATCATGTGTTGACTATTGAATAATATAAATCTTGTCTCCATGTTCTTCCTTTTTCGAACTCACAAACAAAATACCCGAATGAGGATAAAATCTTCTTTCTTTGTATACTATTGCATAATATATTTTTGGAATAAAACTAAAAATCAAATAGAGGATTTAGAATAAATATTGACAAACTCAGTAGAAAATGTTAGAATTTCGCTAAAACTCAAAAGATATATATTTGGTAATTTCTCAAAAATCAAATGACACTAGTGCATTCACAACGAAAATACAAGATTAAGATTAGTAAACAAAAAATAAAGGACTTGACAACAGTTAGAGAAAAGGACAAGTTATTGTTACCGCTAACTCTAAGTAAACAACAGGAAGGAAATTGACAAACGAATATGACGATAAAAAAAATTGGCAATTGTAGGAAACGACAAGAAATTGTCATTCCGGAAAAACGACAAAGAGATTAGGAAAACAACATCAAAAGTAAACGACAGCAAGGACAAAGCAAGTGAAACGGAAGAAATATAAACAAGAGTGAAGTAACAAGACAACAAGAAAAAAGCAACAAATATAGAGAACAACAACAAAGAAATTCCAAAAACGACATCAAAATTTGAAAACGACAGAGAAAGGGAAAACAAAGAAATTCTCCACAATAACAACGACATATAATTTTAGTGCCAAAAAAAAAAACCAACAACAACGACAAAGAGTTTGAAATTCAACAGTGAAGACGAAAACAACGGACAAGGGGAAAGTATCAGAAAAAAGACATAATTAATATTTAATAAGAGTAAAGTAAAAGTAACCGTAAATAAAAACGACAATAAACAGAAACAGCAACAAATAATTGTCAAACGACAGGATGTTCACATGAAAAAACGACAACGAAAGATAGAAGGTAGAATTTGGAAAGTACAGAAACATTAACAAGAGGCAAGTAAAAACGACAGTACACAGAAACGACGTTAGAAGGTGAAAACGACTGTTAAGGCGAAACGACAAGAAATTGTGGTCACTCGAAATCTCGAATAACAATTATAAAAAAACGACGTCAAAAGTGAAGGTGACAACCTTGGACATTGGTAAACGACAGAAATAAAAACGAGTAAACTTTAAAATTAGGACG
The DNA here is from genome assembly GCA_018132145.1 of Boehmeria nivea var. tenacissima. NCBI lineage: Eukaryota > Viridiplantae > Streptophyta > Magnoliopsida > Rosales > Urticaceae > Boehmeria > Boehmeria nivea. The sequence goes on along the minus strand of CM030878.1, from coordinate 20,115,455 downwards.
GTAGAGAAAGAAAAGAGAGAAAAAAAAAAAAAAAAAACAACAACAACAACAATACACTAAAAAGATAAATCTCTCTCTCTCTCTCTCTCTCTCTCTCTCTCTTTCTACTTTTATTTATTGTCTTAAAACATAAGATAATAAAACGCCTTTTTCAATAATTGTGGTTAAGAAAGGAAAAAGTAAGGACAAACACGCAAGTCAAAGTTGAAGCCAATGCCCCATAACAGTCTGTAAAGCGACAAGTAAGTCTATATCTTGTTCAAACACAAAATCATAGAGACCTTCTTATCTTGTGCCCATCAATCTCTCTCCAGTTATGGAGAAGATTTTGGCATTTACGTTATTTCTATTTTTCTTGGATGTTCCACTAATATAACTATATATGCCATTTTTTCACATATTTTTCCCGGACTGTAAAAATAAATACAAAATGGTGGCTTAAAACGAAGGATATAATACATTTTAATCGTGAAGTTGGTCTCAATTAAATGTTACAGTATTGATTTTATCAACAATAACTAGTTAAAGCATATATTAAAAAAGGTACAAATGAAGCTCACAAAATAAATTTGTAACTCTATTTACCACTTGATTTATGTTTCTTAAGAAAGAGTCGATAACACAATCAATTTTGATGCATTAAATAAGTTTTACTAGTTTTTTTTTCTGTTCAAAATGCGCAATCACGTAACCTCACGTCTATATATATATATATATATATATATATATATTTATTTATTTATTTATATATATATATATTTCAATTAACGCATTCGTACATAGCACTTTGTGCGAATTGAGGCTTAATAAGATCGCCTCACTCTCCTTACCTTAATTACCGTTTCACACAACATAGTACAATTATATATTGTAATCTAAGCTCTAATTTTCCCTAATATGTTATATGTGTTATATCTTTCATATGCCTCGCGTGTGTAAAAACTTGACCTCAGATTATTCTTTGTGAGAGATTAGATAAAGAGACCTTTTCGCTTTTCAAGTGGCAACAGTAATGACAATTGAAGTCACGGGTCCAAAGTAATAGTATATGCACGTGAACAAAGTTAAGTATTATATATACGAGAGGAAGAAAATAGATTCGGAAACAAACAAAAAAAAAAATCATGACCAATTTACCAAGATTTTGATGTTTTTATATTCAGAGAATAGCTCAATTTCTAATAAAACAATCAATCCAAGTTAAATTCATACAGGTGCTATATAGACACATATCTTGATAAATTAAGACAACTCAAGCAAAGCGAAAAAATAAAATAAAAATAAAAAATAAAAAGAAAGAAAGATTAAAGCAGATGAGGATACCAAAAACCATGAAAGTAGACATACAAAAAGATCAAAAGCAAAGGGAAAGAAAATGGAATCAAACATAAAGAACAAGGTTTGGAGCAAAATACAATATCAAAGTCCCAAAAACCATCTCAACTCCTTGCCATCTCTTTACTATTCCACCATCACTTTTGTCCTCGGAAATTGCACTTCCATGACTAGTTGAATTTCCTACATAATTAAGAGCAAAAAATCCGAAATGAGCACCATAATCAAGCAAAACATTATGTTATATATCATTATTTAGTATGTAAAACTTTCACCCAAAAAAAAAAAATTTATCAAACTGACAGAATATTAAGAAGTGAATTTTGTTACCACTTGTAGCTGGGGTACTAGAGTTCTTTCCGTTGCTATTAGCAAATCCCTCAAAAATCTTGGCATCGGAAGAGTTTGGAGCCAAATGAAGAAGATCTATACTCAATATTGACACACACACACACACATAAACCAACATTAATCAAATTAGTTTAGCACTAAACCAAAGCTCTTACACATTATTATTCACCAATATTGCAAAAGCTTAACTATATATACACACACACAGACACTCCATTTTCCCAAAAGATAATAAGAAGAAATTTATATAAAAAAAATAACAATCTTGTTATGGACATTTTATTTATTTAATTTGGCATCGATCTGTTAAGCATATGTATGTGTTAAGTGCATAACAGAGTGTAGTTGTCTGTGTGTGAGCGTACCAACACATTTAGAGATGTTAGTTGGGACATGGCAAGCATTGGGGAGGTCCAAGGCGAGGGAGGAGTTGATCTTGATGCCGAGGTTGGGGTCGTTGCGGTCCTTGAGGAGGACGCAGAGGCACTTCTTGCTCGTCTCCACCACTTGCTTGAGCCCCGTGCAGCAGTCTAGCGTCGGCGTCTTCGCGTCGCCTCCCACGTACGGCAGGCACGTCGCCAGCGCCACCAGCTTGTCTGCGCACTCCGCGCGGTCCTGATCGATGCTCGCCCTGCCTGGCCCGCCCAGAAGGGCCAACACCAACATGTAGGGAATTACTAGTACCAGTAGTTGTTGTTGCCGTGACATATTTGAAGCCATATATGTTGTTGTAGTACAATCTGTGTGGAGTGGAGCTATGAGAGAACTAGGAATGGTATTGGAGGCTCTTTTATATGGAACTCTTTTGAACTATGCTTGTGACTTGTAACTATTGGAGGACTTCTTGGCACCAAAAAAAAAAAGACTTAAACAAGTGGACAGGAGTCAGGAAGGCAGTGGGTGGTGGTAGAGTTGGTCATTATTTACATTGAAATTTACACATGTGAAGGGTTTTGTCCTTAAATGACTCGACTTATTCATATTAATTAAAGTCCATGTCATGTTAGATAAAACTTTTAAGTGTGTCTGTGTGTGCGCGCATTTTATGTCTGTGTGTTGATTAATTAACGTTTTTAGGGGTGATAATATATTAAACTCAAACTCTCCAAGCTATGCAATCTTGTGATATTAGAGACAACAAAAAAGTGTTTTTATCATATTTTTAATAGATATAACACATGATAAATCTTACGTGACAAATAATTTAGAACGAAATGGTGAAATATTTAAATTTACACTATAATAGAAATAAATACTCAATGTTATGAATTGATCATATTATATATTTTTAAAGATTTGGTATTTATTTAAATTAGGAAAATTGTAAAAAATAGCCAAAAAAACTTTGCATTTTTAAATGATAGCCTATGTTTTAAAAAATTAAAAAAATAGCCATGTTACAAATTGTATAACAGAAAAAGTGTTGTACAAAATATAACACATTGTAAACATTTGTAAGCTATTTTATAACACTTCAATTTTTAGTCATAATTTTTTAAAGTGTTAAACAATATCTTACAAATATTTACAGATGTGTAAATATTTGTTTGACATTTTTTGTTATAAATTTTTTTTGCAGTGGCTATTTTTTAAAACATGCACTATCATTTAAAAGACACATTTAATTTTGGCCTATTTTTACAACTCACCCTTTGAATTAAGTGTTAAGAAATGAGTATTTGTCATAATTTTTTATAATTAATTTTTATTATATGATAAATAGGTTTACAAATTAAAACCCTTGAGTCACAAAGTGTTACTTTTTCTTTTAGCTCTTTCACCTTCTTATTTATTTATCTTTTTAATGTTCTCGAGGTTTCATTGCTAAGCTATATATAGAATATTAGAAACCTAACAAAAAACAAGCTTAATTAGCTTAACACCCATTCCATTATATATATATATGGGAATATAGTACATGTAAATGTAATGTATAATTTATATCTTATATCTCTAGCTGTTAATCAAATAATCAATATCTATGTGTTTTCATTACTTTTTTTGGTAATCTACGAGCATATTTATTTCTCTTTATTTTGCCAAAGATTAATATAGTTCTAATTAAGATTTGTGCCAAAGATTATTCTAGTTCTAATTAAGATTTCGCACCACGCGTTGATCATGAAATAATATTACATGATTTTGTATGTTTCTCTTTTGTTCTAAATATTTATTCAAACGTCTTGATATGTCTTTGTAAGTTTGAATTTAACTTCAGGCCAGGGTGAATTATATTGCTTAATAAAGATGAAGATAATTGATGGGAGCAAAAAATTAGGTCAATTCGTATTTAATTTGCTCAAAAGTTACTAGTAACTTTCACTGTTGCTGTGCCTTTAAATGAGATTGTAGTTACTGCCCTTGATATAACTTTACTGTTTCATTTAAAAAAGAAAAGAACTATATTTGGCCATAAATATTGGTGAAGATACCTCTACTGTGCTGTATGGTCATTGGTGCCGGTTTCCTAGTGAAAACATGTTTTCTTTTGTACTGTGGATGAATTTAGGCCTAGCTTTATCACTTTCTTAGTGGGGTCGTATAATTTGATGTTGTTGAGGATTTATTGTAGAATACAACCCATAGCAAATAGCATGAATGTGATGTGTATATATATATGTTGAGAATTGAAGTATTTCCAACCCTCTGCTACGTGTAATCTTTGATATTGACACGTGGAGCTTCTCAAGGTGCTCCACATAATGGATATGATGCATCATCACCAGCTTAACATATTCTACAGAAAACCTCTTATAATGCCGTTGGTTGTATTCCCCAATTCACTCAATCACGTGGTTGTTGTCGGCTCTTCATTATCAACAAGGAATCTTTCCGTTACAGATATTTTGTAAATGATTGTAATTTGTTTTTTATTTTATTTTTTATCCTTTTGTATATTCCCTATATAAAGGGACTGTCACTGTACATAAAAGCTTGAGCTGATTTAATATATAAAAATACCTTTTCCTTTCATGGTATCAGAGCTTTTTCAGCTCCATTCCTTTCTCAACGTCAGCCATGGCAGCCAATCTTGACCAAGCCCACCCAGAAATCGACAACCCAGACCGAGTCAACGCTGAAATTCCACAGCCTCAGGCCCCACCTATACATCCAGCTCATCTCCATAACCCAGCCTTAAATGCAGCTATTCAAATTATCAATCCCTCAAATCATGCCCTTACCATTCGTCTCTCTGACACAAACTATCTCTTATGGCGTCTGCAGGTTCTTATCAGCGCTCGTGGGTATGGAATCGATGGTTTTCTTTCTGGAGCCATCTCACGCCCCACAGAGACGCTCCCAGAGATCAACGGCCTTCCTGGCCCTGTGAATCCGGAGTTCATCATCTGGCAACGCCAAGATCAACTCCTTGCTGCCTGGTTGCTTGCTTCCATGAATGAAGATATTCTTGTGAACCTTGTTGGGCTCAACACATCTCGGGAGATCTGGGACTCCCTCGAGAGAAATTTTGCTTCTCAGTCAAAAGCCAAGATTATGCAGTACAAACTTCAGCTGCAAACTCTAAAGAAGGGGAACCTCACCATGCGAGAGTATATCTCCAAAATGAAGAACTGTGTCGACCTCCTTGCTGCTGCCGGTCACACTCTCTCTGAAGAAGACCAGGTTTTACACCTCTTGTCTGGCCTAGGCCATGAATATGACCCTCTGATCGTTCCTATTACTACCAGATCTGAACCCTACTCTCTCAATGATGTTTGGTCTCACCTTTTGAGCTTTGAGAGTCGCCTAGACACCACTAATCCCATTAACTCTGACGGTACCTCCCTCTCTGCTAACCTTGCTACTCACCACCCTAACCGAACCTCAAACACTTCCCAGCCTAGAAACTTCTCCTCCAACAACACCAACTCTTACAATCGCGGCAGAGGTGGCAGGGGTGGTCGAGGTGGACGCGGAAGAGGAAATTTTCAGCCTAATAATCGTCTCCAATGTCAGCTCTGTGGAAAATCTGGCCACACAGTCCTTAAATGTTACTACAGATTTGATGTCTCATTTCAAGGCTTCTCTGGAGGTCAATCCTCTCACTCTCAAGGCTTCTCTGGAGGCCAATCCTCTCATTATGATAATACAAGCAAGCCAGGCAACAGCACTGCCATGGCAGCCTCACTCACTCCAGTGGAGAACATTTCTGACAGCAACTGGTACCCAGACTCTGGCGCTACTCACCACGTGACCAATGACTTTAGCAACCTCAACATTGGATCTGAATATCATGGTGCTAGTCAACTTGTCATGGGCAATGGAGCAGGTTTGTCTATATCCCATATTGGTTGCTCTTCTTTTTCTGCACACAACAAGCCCACTAGGAAACTTGTTCTTAAAAACTTGCTCCATGTTCCTAAAATCACAAAAAATCTTTTGAGTGTTTCACAATTTGCTAGGGATAATTCTGTTTTCTTTGAGTTTCATCCTCATGTTTGCTTTGTGAAGGACCGTGTCACGGGGGAAACTCTTCTTCAAGGGAGTCTTAAACATGGTCTCTATCATTTCCATATCAACACCACATCTCATCAGCCAGAAGTCACAAATTCACTTTCAGTTTCCCTAAGGAAGTCCGCCGTTCATGACACCAGTTGCAGCTTCCAGTCCAGAAATCGAGTCCAGTCCTTGAATTCCCTAAAGCAACTTGTAAAAAATGAGTCTGTTGCAAATAGCCCTGTATTGAGTCAGTCCCTGTCCAAAAGTCCTGCAGTCTTTGTGTCACAAACTGATGTAATCGATGAGTGCACTAATTTAGAATTTACTGTTTGGCATAGGAGATTAGGTCATCCTAGCTCAATTGTTGTTCAGAAAATTTTAAACAATTGTAATGTGCAAAGTTCTATTAAAGATAATTTGAGTCTTTGTGATGCCTGTCAAAAAGGGAAAAGCCACAAATTACCCTTTCCAATTTCAGATACTCTGTATTCTGAACCTTTAGCACTCATACACACAGATCTATGGGGTGCTTCTCCCGTAATATCAAGAAATGGTTACAAGTACTATGTTAGCTTTGTTGATGCTTGCACTCGTTATACATGGATTTTCTTCCTAAAATTAAAATCACAAGCATTTGATGTTTTCCTTCATTTTAAAAATCTGGTTGAACTTCAACACAACAGAAAAATTAAAATGGTTCAATCTGACTGGGGTGGTGAATTCCGAACATTATCTCCATTTTTTGAAAAACTTGGAATTCTTCACAAACTTTCCTGCCCTCATACCTCTGAACAAAATGGAGTAGCCGAGCGCAAGCATCGGCATATAGTCGAGACCGGTCTGACCCTTCTCGCTCAATCCTCACTACCTTTGTCTTTTTGGGATGATGCATTCTCTTCTAGTGTTTTTCTCATAAATAGACTCCCTGTTAAATCTCTCAAATATCAAACCCCGTTGGAACTTCTTTATGGCACAAAACCTGATTACTCATCTCTCAAGATTTTTGGTTGTCAATGTTACCCTTACTTAAGACCTTACAATAAACACAAGTTGGAATTCAGGTCCCAATCCTGTACATTCTTGGGATATAGTAATCACCACAAAGGTTACAAGTGTCTTAGTCGTGATGGTCGGTTATACATTAGCAGACATGTGGTTTTCAATGAAAATGTTTTTCCTTATAGCACACTCAATAAAAACACTTCCACTCAACTTTTGCCTCGCCAGCTTTTGACCACAAATAATATCATTCCCTTGGCACAAGATAATCTGATTCCCACAACAAATCAAGAGCCTAGTCACAACCAGGAAATTCAACACCTATCACCCTCACCAAACTCACCAATCGTATCACCTTCTCCCACACCAAATGGATCACCATACACAAACACACCACCTGCATCACACTCATCTCCCAATTTAGAGAACCGTGTTGTAGAACAAAATGAGCAACCAATAGAGCGTGATATTGTTGAACCTGAGACTAACCCTGCAGGTAACAAACATCATATGGTAACAAGATCTAAGGTTGGGATTTACAAGCCAAAAGTCCTTGTTTCCGAGCACTCTGATTCTCAGGAACCGAGTAGTGTTGAAGAAGCTCTCTCCTCCTCAAAATGGTCTGAAGCAATGAATGAAGAATTAGCAGCACTTACAAAAAATAAAACCTGGTCGCTTGTTCCTGCTCCCACAAATCGGACCATAGTAGGGTGCAAATGGGTATTTAAGGTTAAAAGACATGCTGATGGCTCTATTTCACGTCACAAAGCAAGATTGGTAGCAAAAGGGTTCCACCAAGTCCCGGGTTTCGATTTTTCAGAAACTTTCTCTCCGGTTATAAAACCTTCAACTGTTCGCGTCATACTCACAATTGCCTTGTCGAAGGGGTGGATTGTTCGACAATTAGACGTGAACAATGCCTTCCTAAATGGAGTCCTAAATGAAGAGGTTTTTATGGAACAACCTCCAGGTTTTATCACGAAACCTGGTCTTGTTTGCCGCTTGCACAAGGCCTTGTATGGACTTAAACAAGCACCTCGTGCGTGGTTCGACAAGTTGAAACAAGCTCTGTTAAGTTTTGGTTTTCAATCGTCAAGGGCTGACTCGTCTCTATTCTTGAAGATAACTCCGACTACCTGTGTCTATCTTCTTGTATACGTTGACGACATATTAATCACTGGCAGTGATGCAAGAGAGGTCAAGGCTCTGATCGTCAAACTAGATCAAGTCTTCTCACTCAAGGATCTTGGAGACTTAAATTTCTTCCTTGGAATTCAAGTTCACAATACCTCTACTGGGATGCACTTGTCTCAAAGCAAATACATAACTGATATTCTTCACAGAGTTAAGATGTTTGAAGCTAAAGGGTTACCTACTCCCATGGTTAGTGGACTTCATCTTTCGGCCTATACCGGAGATCCTATTGAAGACAGTAAATTGTATCGAAGTGTAGTCGGTGCTCTACAATACGCTACCATCACTAGACCGGAGATAGCCTTTAGTGTAAACAAAGTTAGCCAATTTATGCACTCTCCTCTTCAACCTCACTGGAAGGCGGTTAAAAGAATTTTAAGGTATTTAAAGGAAACCGTGGATCATGGACTTCATCTCACCAGGTCTTCTCATCTCAAGCTGACAGGTTTTTCAGATGCCGATTGGGCCTCTGACCCAGATGATAGGCGTTCGACAAGTGGTGTTTGTGTATACCTGGGCAATAATCTGGTCACATGGCTGTCCAAGAAACAGAGCACAGTTTCCAGATCAAGCACAGAGGCTGAATATAGAAGTTTGGCGATTGCCACCGCTGAAATTATGTGGCTAAAGTCACTCCTCTCTGAGCTGCAAATTCCTCAACACCAAACTCCTATAATTTGGTGCGACAACTTAAGCACCGTGGCACTCTCAGCAAATCCTGTGCTACATGCTCGAACTAAACATCTTGAGCTTGATTTATATTTTGTTCGTGAAAAGGTCATGAATAAATCAATCTGTGTTCAGCATGTCCCAGCCTTGGACCAGACCTCTGATATTTTTACCAAAGCTCTATCTCATCCTCTTTTTAGTCGCATGAAGAATAAACTAGGGGTCGTTCCGTTAAGAGGGCTGGAATTAAGGGAGGCTGTTGAGAATTGAAGTATTTCCAACCCTCTGCTACGTGTAATCTTTGATATTGACACGTGGAGCTTCTCAAGGTGCTCCACATAATGGATATGATGCATCATCACCAGCTTAACATATTCTACAGAAAACCTCTTATAATGCCGTTGGTTGTATTCCCCAATTCACTCAATCACGTGGTTGTTGTCGGCTCTTCATTATCAACAAGGAATCTTTCCGTTACAGATATTTTGTAAATGATTGTAATTTGTTTTTTATTTTATTTTTTATCCTTTTGTATATTCCCTATATAAAGGGACTGTCACTGTACATAAAAGCTTGAGCTGATTTAATATATAAAAATACCTTTTCCTTTCATATATATATATATATATATATATATTGATTGGATAGCGATATATATGATTAAAGTTGACGGGGAGTCGTGCTGCTTGGACAATCTTTTTTTTTTCTTCAATAAAAATTATAATAAATAGTCGGTTTAATTTATGAAACAATTAGGTAAATAATTATTTTAAATAATATATTATTAAAAAATAATCACAGTTTAAAAAAAATTTAAAGCCTAAGTCATAAAAAATTTCTTACACAGATAAATTTTTTTTTACCATAACGAAATTATAAATAAAAATTTATTACAAGAAATTTCTTACTAAGATAATGAATTTTTGAAATGATTATTTTTTTAAAATTTTGAAACTGTAATTATTTTTTAAAATTATTTTCTAAAAATGATAATTTTCTTAAAATTTCCTTAATATATCTACTAGTTAGTTTATAAATTTTAAGAAAATATCGATGAATATGATATTAACATAACAATTGTTTTCATGAAATTAACTATATTTACTAAATAAAGATAATCATGGGGTCATTTATTACCACTAAAAATTTAGCCATTTCCCTATTACCTAGGGCGGCGAGCAAAACAATTTTTGTGGACACGTAAATCATTTTTTTTGCCGCGTGAGTAAAGTATAATTAAAATTTTTTTAATGATCACTATATATTTATTATAGTTTGAAGAAATTAATTATGCATACGTGTCAAAAAATAATTAAATTAAAAAAATAAAAATAAAAAAATCTGGATTTGTTTTTGAGGGACCTCCCATATGCATGCATTAAATAACGATGAAACGCAAAACAAAAGCACAATTATGCTATACTCACGAATATGCATATATATCTTGATGAAGAACGATTATTAAAAAAAGAAAAGGAGGCCTAAAGCTGGTACAGGGATACAAACAATGAAAGGTAAAAGTGATCAAATATTAGCCCAAAACATACAAGGAAATTAAGAAAAATAAATAAATTATAACATCACACATACACTAAAAGATGTGGAGTGGAAAACCACAAGAGAGTCCCTATAACTATTTCTAATCCCTGCCATCTCTTTCCCTTCCAGCCAATATTGCTTTTAACCTCAGAGCTTGTACTACCTCCATGACTTGTAGATGTTCCTTTAATCAAACATTACAAATGTAAAACAATTCTTTAGATAGGGTAATTAAAAAAAATGATTTATACATGTCTATGGACGTACTAATTTAAAGATGCCTCAAGTTACACAATTAACTATGAATTAAGTGAATGAAAATATCACTTGGTATAATTAATTAAGAAGTAAATGTGCTATAGTACCACTTTTAGTAGTGTTGGTATTGCTCTTCAATCCATCGAGGCTCTTCTCAAAATCGGAAAATACCTTAGCATCTGAAGAGTTTGGTGCCAAATGAAGAAGATCTGCACCCAATAAACCACAATAAACAAATCAAATTAATCATCTTTTAAGTCTTAAATCAATAGATCACCATTCTTTCCTACCTAAATTTAGGCTTCCCATAAACACCGATTTTTATTTTTATTTTTATTTTTTTTAGGCCAAAGACCCAAATCATTTTTTGTTTTCTCCTTAATTACTTATTCAGAAATTAAACACTAAAATGCATAATTGTAAACGTTAGCTACTTAAAAGATACACTCTTTGGATATTATATATAGACATACATATGATTCTCTCATGTTATATATGGGTTTTTGGCGTGTGTGTATATATACATATATAGAATGACATATATACATATGTACGATTTAATATAGGTAGAAGGAGAGAGAGTACTGGTCATGTTCCTTCCTAGTCACAGTTAAATAAGTAATTGCATATGTCAGTCAAAATAAATAACATATAATAATTGTGTATATTTATGAAAATTCTGCAGGTCAGTTAAAACTGTGCATATTATTGTTCAGGACTTAATTGTGTGACAAAATAAAAATCATGTATATTTATTATTTACATATACAAAGAGAAATAATTCAATAGAATCACACGTTAAAAAAAAAGGAGAGTTATTGTAGCTACATATCATACATGTTATATATATATATATATATGTATATAGGTGTATGTATGTGCTTACCAATACAAGTGGTCAGGTTAAGAGGGACATGACAAGCAGTGGGGAGATTTAATGCGAGGGTAACATTGAACTTGAGTCCAAGATTGGGGTCATTGCGGTCCTTGATGAGGATGCAAAGGCACTTTGCGTTCTTCTCCACCACCGACTTGAGCCCCGTGCAGCAATCCGGCGACGGGCTTTTCGCGTCGCCTCCCACGTAACTCAGGCACGTCGCCAGCCCCACCAGCTTGTTGGCACACTCGGCTTTGTCCTGATCGAAATTCGAGCTTCCGTGACCAACAAAAATCATGACCAAACCCAATAATAGGTAAGGAAGTGTCATAGATGCAAAGTTTGATGATCCCATTTTACTGTGACAAAGAGTGAGAGTGAGAGAAGATCAGAGGATCAATTTGTGCAGAGGCTCTTTGTGTGTAGTGCCTTTTATGCTTTGCTGGCTAAATATTATTGTGAAGTGACAATTGGTGGGCATAGAAATTGGTTGTGGTTGGTGGTGACATTAATGTTATTGCCCTAATTCAATTGCTAAGATTCTATACCTATGCTCCTAATTAGACCACTAGTCCTATTTCATGTATAGTACTCTAGTCACTCCATGGAAAAAAAGAAAATCAAAGAAATATCCAAGAGAGTTTACTCAGTTTACTAAACCCTAGAAGGCTAGAATTAAGAGTTAACTCTAGATATGACCAGAAAAAAAAAAAAGAGTTAGCTCTAGATACTAAAATTAGAACATATATAACATTCCAATTATTTTTTGTTGCATATGTTTTTTTAAAAATTTATTTATTTTGACTAAGGCCAACTTTAAAATTGTATTATGCATATATGTTATACAACCCTTCCCACCAAAACAAGATATTATTTAAAAAATATATTCTGGCGGTCAGGTAAATGCAATTAATGATTTAGATTTATTATAAATTGTGGTGATTAGACGTGCAATTAACTCATGAACGTGCACGTTAACTCATAATATCATGCGCCAAAAATTATTTTTTGAGTAGCACTAGACATATCAACTTTTTTTTTTTTACCAATTTTTTAATACAAACTCATGTGTCATATTATCATTGGTGAGTGTTTATCATCTAATTAGAATGATGCCAATCAAAATATGACAATTTAATTGCCACATAAATTTGTATTAAAAAGTTGATAAAAGAGCTGGTATGTCTAGCATTATTCTTTTTTAACAAAGTACGCCCAAACAACCTATAAAAGTTCATTAATTATTTATTGTTATAAGTGGCTAATTCATTTCGATTATTTTCTTAATCTTTCATCTGAAAACTAACTCATTATTAATTTTATTTTATATGCTTAGCTTTATTTTATTATTTTATTTTAAGGGAGCAAGGTAAAAATAAGCCACTTTCATAGCGTTTTATTTTTTTTAAAGAGAAATGCTAAATAATCAGAATTTTTTGTTAGAAACGTTCACCAGAAACTACATATCGCTTATTTAACAATGCATTGATTAGTGTATTTTGTAAACAAGTAAGGACACGTAACATTATTTTGTTATTTTTCTAGTCAAAATTATAGGATTATGTAGCATCACTTTTTTCTAAATAACAATCAATGTTAAGAAAAATTTTAAAAACTAATATCTGTAAGAAAATTAATTATTATAACAGAGCCTAACGAAAATTTGATCACAATAATAAAATCAATTGCCGACAGCTATTTTCTTAAGATTACAATTTTTTTAAAATAAAAATTTAAATATAACTATTTACTATATTTTTAAATTTTTTTTCACAGAGTATAGGTTGTCACATGCTTTTTTTCAATGTTAAATGCCTAATTTTAATAATTTAAATCACATTAAAATTGAAAAAGTAACCATTTAAATGACTATAATAACTCCTTGTTTGGGGGAGCAATTTAAACCATTCCATCCCACTTTTGGGATGAAAAAAATAGTTTGAAAATGGTTTGGAATAGTTTGAAAATGGTTTGAAAAAATGATGTAAGAATGGTTTGACTTTGCTGATTTTAAAGTAGTATGAATGGTTGAGATTTAAAGATATTGTATAGGGATTTAGAAAGTTGAAAAAAAAATAGTAAAAAAAAAAAATGAAATGGAATAGTTTGAAGGATTTGAAAAGTTAAAAAAAATGAAAAAATAGAATGGAATGGAATGGCAGAAATGGGTTATACAAACAAATGGTAAATAAATGGTGGATAGTTTACACAATCCTCTTAGAAAAATGATAATGAGCTCAATCATACCAAATTATACTCTCTAATAAAGAGTGGGGTCTCACCTATGTGAGGTCCACTTTTATTAGAGAGTAAATCAGCTGGGTAGGATTGAGTCAAATAGCATGGTTTTGCCTTAATTGATCTCTACACCTATTTTCTAAACATGCATTCCATAAAAATTAATTTTTTTTTTACAATCATATATCTCACACTCCATCAATTATAAAATTACTCATAATTCTTTAACTTGTTAATTATAATATGTTATTTCATTCTTGAAATATCTTTCCGCACACCCACTAGGTTTATTTATTTATTTTTTCAAACTCACTCAGTAATTTATTTCTTCTTCTTTTCTTTTTTTTGGCCAAAAAGCTTTTATTTTTTTCCTTTTGTTAAACTCATCCACTAATTGATTTCTGCACGCTTTACTTTTTTTCTTTGTAAAACTAATAAACTCAACTACCAAAAATTATATATACAAAAATAAAGTTATTTGTTATAAAACACTCGCAAATATTCACAAATAACAAGGTATATTGTAATTAATAGATAAAAGCAACAGAATTGTCCTTCAAAAAAGAATAACAAAAACTACTCTACACATTATTCACAGAAATATGTGGATTAGAGGGGTTTTTTTTTTTTTTGCTACTGTTTTCTTTTTGTTAATGGGAGATTTTGAGAGGATTGTGTAAGAAATAGAAAGAGAAGGGGTGCACGAGGGCCGAGGGGTGTGTAATAAAATGTGAGTTTTAAAAAAAATTTGAATGTGTATTCATTTTTATAATGATTATCTTTATCATTGTATATATAGGATATTTTAGTAATAATAAATTTTAAGTTAAAGGAATGTTTTGAGAGGAAAAAAAACGGGTATAAATAGAACAAACCTTTAACATCGTACCAAACGGGGCATTATCTTTTACTAAAATTGACTCATCATATACCATATAGTAAATAAAGCCAAATCATCCAGATCTGAAATATTTACAATTAGACAGTTATGGATCTTTGGCTATAAATATATATGTGTGTGTATATATATATTATCATTCTTATTGTTTTTAAATAAAATTGAAGGGTTGGTATTGTACTTATGTATGGTTTTGTTCAAGTCAGCTATACAGTAAATAAGAATATAACATTATATTCTTCTATCTTGTTTTCCAACCCGTGATGATTTTGGAATTTTCCAAGAACTGAATCAATCCGTGATCGTTCCAATTTAATCCGTGATTGACCGAAAACATTCTTCAAAAAATATGTGCGACCCCACATATATCGTAGTCTATAGAAGAATTTTGACATCTTCTACTTTTAATAAACTAGATCGATTTTGGAGATGTTCTATTATAACTAAGAAATTGCAAAGTACATTTTTCTAACTAAATGCGAGGTTACACTTATTCTCAATTAGACATATATTTGATCATTTTCTTGGTGTTAAGAAAAAATAAATAAAAGACAGAACATCATGTTGCGTAATTAATTCATTTTATATTTGACATCAAAGCAAAACTTGTTATCATATTCTTGAAAATACATACATGCGCTGGTACACATACAATAAAATAATATATTGATAAACTAATTATTTTTATTTAAACAGTATTCTCTATTTGTATGCAGACCAGCGTGTTAAATTAATATCGATAACTTTACAAGATAATAAGTTATTAAATTACACAAAAGAAATCCTTAAAACCTATTTCATGTATAAAATAATAATAGGAAATTTTAAGAAAATAGCCACTGTTTACAAAAAAAATTTAAAAAATAGCCACAGTTTCAAAAAATTTAAAAACTAGCCCTTTCAGAAATTTCTGACACGTGTCAGTAATTTCTTACAGCACATTTTATGTGTTATTTTGTTATTGTCAGAAATTTCTTACAGTGTGTAATGGCTAGTTTTTAAATTTTTTGAAACTGTGACTATTTTTTGAAAACACACAGTTCAAAATGGCTATTTACCTAACTGATCCAAAATAATAATTTAAAACTCATGATTTTTTAAACAATATTTCACAAAAGACGTATTTAATACTATTTGTTATTTCTTAAAATTAATGTCAATATATATGAGTTTATTTAGTTAATAAAGGCGGGGAATTATAAAAAAAATGATTTGTAAAACATTTAGATGACGCATATTTGATAACTAAGAAAAAAATGTTTCAATTATTAATTAATTAATAGTTCATTTAACTCGTAGATTTTCTTAATTTCTATTTATTAATTTATAGAAGTTTTACTGCGTTATCACAGAGAGAGAGCGATCGATTATGAGACCATCATTTGAGTTGTTGAATATATATGGCCGGAAAACTAAAGAAGATGGCGAAATGAGATGAATCCTCTTGCATGTTCTAAGCATTAAATATTACTTGTGCATAGGGGTATTATAAAATGGACCATATATTATCTGTTTCTATACTTCTCTCTTTTTATCGCATATATTTAAACCAAATAAAATTGATCAAATAATAAATACTTTCATCACGTCTCACCTACTCTGTACAGATCTGAGTTGTGGTTATAAATGACACAATTATATATACATATAATTGAAACCAGAGCAGTGGATCTTTCTCATCTAAAGTTGAACTATATATGACCTATGTTCGACCAACAACTTACCTAGTTGTTGCGTCTTTTTCTTTCAAAAATGGTATATATATATATAGTTTGAATGAGTAATTTAAAATGGAGTCTTTTAAACTATATATATATATATATATATATAGAGAGAGAGAGAGAGAGAGAGAGAGAGAGAGAGAGACCTGTAACATGTCTATTAATATAGCACATGACATGAGTCATCACATGACAAAACGCTTCTCAATTGGAAAACACATAATAACAAACCAATTACCACATTATTTGATATAAAAAATTTGATAAGCAATTTATTACTGATAGTTATTTTTATATAGTTTATAACGAATCATTCAATTATAATCGATGACATGTGAAATTTGTCTACAAATTAATGCATCAAAAAAATTTCTCCCATCTTTTTTTTTTTTTTTTCATATGTACAAAGCATGTGCCTCTAACTAGCACTATATCTAGATAGGAGAGCTTGGAGATGCTTCTACAAGCAAGCAATGTATTTCCGGTTTCCACATTGTATTGGGGTCAAATATAGTATGTATGATATATGGAGTATAATTCCCTACCTATAAATTTAATGATATATCTTTATTGATTAATTAATCAATTTATTATTTCTGTAAACTCATTCGAGCTCCCACTAATGTTCTCGAACTGTCCCGATCTACTATCTGTACAAATTATACAATGTCGGTTATTAAAGATACTTGACATTAAAAGGATGACAGTGAAAAAAATATAGATTAATAGTAAATAATAATGGACCGTACGCTGTCAATGCACTACGATCCTCGTAGGAAAATTTTGAAACATGTCATTTTTGAACAACTTATTTTTAAAAATATCACTTTAAAAGAAAATTTTCGGTCCATGTCAATTTTTAATAGTGAATTTGATTAAATTGCACTTTTTTTTTTACAAATAAGAAAGAAAATAGGAGAAAATGGGAGCAACATAGAAAATTGATAATGAAAAAAGTGACATGCGTATGACATGCAATAGTGACATAGATTGCAAACTTAAATGTGACATATGATGTATATGACATGCAATAGTGATATGGATTGCAAATTTAAATGTGACACGAGATTAAATTTTCTCATCATTTTCCTCTATATATATACTATTATCTATACACGATGCGTGCGAGGGAGGCCCATGTAATTTTTTTGAGGAAAAACGGGTCCTAGACCCACGTTTTTTGAATAAAAGGGGCATGGATCCTATACCCAACCCCATATATGTATCTCGTGCCACATTTCACATTTAAGTTTGCAATCCATGTCGCTTTATTTCATTTTAAATTACTATTTTGCCATATTTTTAAAGTCTTCATTATTTGAAAAAAAAAAGATAATTCGATCAGTTCACCGTTAAAAAGTGACATGGACTACAACATTTTGGTTAAACTGCCATTTTTCAAAATAAATTGTGCGTGGCATTTTTAAAAATTTCCCCCATATTTGCAGGTCTATATTAAACAACGATTTAAAATTCGCCCGAACAATATTTTTATAATAATAAAAAAAATGTCAATCAGTTAACTATGACAATTACCATCAAATAATCTATATAAATTCGCCATAACAAGATTCTCACAATAAAAACAAGGTCAATCAATTAATTATAACAATTAGTCAATTACCATTTATATTTAAAAAGGATAAAAGATCTGACTATATCATAAAATATGAAAATAAAAATCTATTTATTACCATTTCACAAAAAAAGGGAAAAGAGCTGTGCTTTAATGGATTGGGCCATATTAGAATGTAATGGGCTTTGGACAGGTCCGTTTCCTTAACAGTGTCTCTCCAACTCGTCCGATTCGCTCAACACTCAACTCAGCTTCTTCATTATTTGATTTCAAGTCGCAGAGCAACCAAGTTCACTCGAAACGCAACGTTTCTCTCTCTCTCTCTCTCTCTCTCCCCCCCTCTCCGTGCTATGGAGGCTTTCATCGCCAAAACCTACCTGTACTCTCAGTTACTCTTTGTGTATGCGTGTGTTTCTCTTTTTCCAAAAAAAAAAAGAAGAAAAATTAACATATTGTAGGTATTGTAGGTTTTGTTGTTTCTTTTAAAAGAAGAATCTTTATGTTAAATCCGGGAAGATAAAACAAATTATTTTAGTTTTCGTTTTTGTGTAGTATGTATGTATGTAAGTTGTTGTTGTTTTATTATTATTATTATTATTATTATTATTATTATCTGCGCTACTGCAAATTTGAGAATGTTATTTGTTTGAGACAATGTCAAGTTCGTAACTTTTTTCTTATCTGCTTATTGAGAGGTTTTAATTTTGGGATTTCGTTGATTGATTTTTCTATAGAGATATTATCATGGTTAGAGCACTTTTTAGTTTTTATTGCGATGTTCAAATTGTAAGTCAAGTTGTGAATATTGAATCGAATTAGATTCAGGTTCATGTTGTTGAAAGGGTTTTAAAGAGTTTAAACTAGTGATTTGGATGAAGATTAGTTGAATCCAATCTCATCCAAAAACTTATCTCACTAATATTGATAAACCCTCTATGTATATGACATTCTTGTCCACAGGTGAATGAAGATTAGGGTGAATTCTTAGGTTGATTACATCAATCTGCGGTTGAACGTTCGCAGCAGTAAGATGTCTGGGACAACTATTTCGTCGACAACATCTGGTAGCACCGCGAAAGTTCCGATTTTTGCTAAGAAGGCCGGATTTGTAATACCAAAAAACAAGTTGTCTGGTTCATTGGTGCCTGTTCAGCGAGGAGCTAAAAAACCCGGGATCGGAGATGCATTTAATGGAGAAACTACGAAACATGTTCCGAGGAAGACGAAGTGGGGTTTTGATCTGACACAAGACCCTGCTGTTAGAAAAGGAAGAGCGTTAGCTTATCAGGTATTATCATATTGCTTTGCAAGTTGCGATCCTTTTAAAACTGGTAGCACATAATTTGGAACTAAATTTTCATATTGTTAGCTTATCACAACTTGCGAAATTTCTTGGCACACAATTTGGAACTAAAACTCATTTGAAATATTTTAGCCCTTGTTTGTACGTTAAGCCTTTGCATAACAAAGAATCTATGGAGTTGATTCCCTGTCCCCGGAAAAAGAATAGAAGTAGATTGAAATTTCCATTTCTCATTCTTCTGTGTGAATAGTTCACATGGAAGCTTCCCGTTCCAGGTGCCACTAAGTGATATTACTGCCTGTATGGTGGCACAAATTTTTCCAGACTCGAGTGGATCAAATTACGCTACAACTTGAATCTGGTATCTCCAAGATTGGGGATGCTAATGACTCGGCAGTAGAAGCTCAAAGTTCAGATCATGAGTCATCTGGGCATCAAATTGACCGCAAGGTATAATTACTATTGACAACCTTTTATTTGTTGTTATTATTAATTTTTTTGGATCCTTTCTGTCATATTCTTGAACAATGTTTTCAAGCCTTTCAATAGTACTCTTTCTGGTGCAGAAGTATGAACAATTGGAACTTGAACAGCGCGAAGTCATAGGTACAGGCTCACTTCAGTCCTTTACATTATTGTCCGTTGAATTAATTTAATCTTTCCTCTCATTCACTTCCAGGTGAAATTCTAAAATTAAATCCAACTTACAAGGCCCCCTCTGATTATAAACCTTTGTTGAAAGAGGACAGAGTGTCCATACCTGTAAGTATACATGTAATTTTAATTTGAGGATTTGTTTCTTATTCTTGGTAAATACGGTTTGAAAGTTGTTGTATTGATGACCTGGGAAAACCTAACGCTTCCGTTTGTAGATGGATAATAAGTTGTGGTCGTAAGCGAAGCCAATGCAGCTATGCTGCTCTTATTGAAAGATTTTCTGACTATTTACTTTCCACTGAGTGATAAGTTATAAACAACCTTGCATATGTGAGAAGCAAAAACACAAGAGGACAGAGAATATAAGCGGCTATTTTTTTTTTTAACTTGGTAGGAGCAACTGTTGATAATCAAGCTTATGCCATTTTGTTTGAGAAGCAATGTATTAATATGAAGACATGACGTATGTTGCTAAGCATGTGAGGCTGATCGTTTTATGGTTCTTTAATACTTTAAATCTCGGCATTTTAAGTAGGGTTTTCAGCCTTTTCAAGTCAGGAAATATCTTGGAAAGTCCTCTGCTGATACCATGTATTTTACTGCCTTTTCAGGTAAAAAAATATCCAGGATACAATTTTGTGGGGTTAATATATGGTTCTGGAGGTGATAATCAAAGGCATTTAGAAAAGGTAAAGTCTGAGTAAATTATAGGTGATTTATGGAACACTACTGCAGGATTTATGAACTGACAAAATCTCTATCACCTTTTCTTCAAACGAAAATCAGGAAACTGGAGCAAAGATTCAGGTCTATGGAACAAAAGTTGAGAGTGGACAGAAGGTACTAGTTTATCAACTTGAAAAGCAGTTATTAAAATACATAAAGATGTTGTTTATTCTGAATCATTATCTTATCTTTTTTTCTTAACCTTTTTTTCAGTCAAACATCGTTGCTTTTTTTTTTTTTTAATCTCTTTTCTCAATTCTTCCGTTTGATTCCAGTTCGAAATTAAACCATCTGATTGGAATGACTTCCACAATGCTTATGAAGAACTGTTCGTCCATATATCAGCCGACACATTTGAGAAAGTAGATGCAGCAGTTTCTGTCATTGAGTTGCTGATCACTTCAGTATCAGTGAGTTTTGCTACTTTAGAAATTACAAAATATTTTGATTGTTACAATTGCTCCATTATGTTAGGCAGTTTCTCAGTTTTTTTTTTTTTTTTTTTTGGGAATGGTTCGGCATTAGGGAAATCTGGCTGCTGCTCCTGCAACCTCTATGTCAGTTGTTGCTAATGACGCCCATTTTTCAATGGGCCAGGAAGTGGCTACTCTCGGCACTGTTCATAGTTCTATGATGCAACCAGTGCACGGACCTACACACACTACTCCACAAGGACAGGCTCAATTTCCAGGTCAATGGTTTCCTACAGGACCACCTAACACGGCATTGCATCCATCACCTGGCTTCATCCCGCCACCAAATTCTTTGGCTTTGGCTCTCAACAACACTGGCCATGTACAACCCTTGCCTTTCAAACTCTCGAACATGCATTCGCAATTTGGCCCTCCATCAGTTCCGGTTGTTGGTTTCAACTCAGTCCATAATCCATCTCTTGTATCTCCTCAATCACAGCCATCCGCACAAGTTCTGCAGCGTCCATACATGGCTCAGACGAATCCTGTTTCTAGTGGACCACCAAGAAATCCTTCTCCAATGGCTTCCCAGCTGTCTTCTGTTCAAGCTAATAATGTTTCAGCTCCATCAATGGGCTTCACCAGGCCATTGATGCCATCATTGCCTCAACCTGTTTCTAGTCTTCCACCAGGGGCCAATGTTCCTGCTTCTGCGGGTTTTAGTACTATATCGCAGATGGCTCCAAGAACTGTTCCTAACCATGGCCTTCGTCCCATGGTTCCGCAATCAAGCACTACATCCACCCCACTACCTTCAAATATGTCCACGCCAACAATTATAAATGCCCCTCTTGCATTGACAGGTTTCCCGTCTGTTCCACCTGTACAATCAGGAATTTCAACTTCTGTTTCTGGGAATGTGGCGAATTTCGCCTCCCTACAAACACCTTCACAATCAGCTCCAAATTCTGGTAATTTCGTTTTCCAACCTCACGGTCCACAGAACCCAGCCTTGCAGACGTTTCCTAGGCCAAATAGCAATCAATTTGCCACTCTGAATGCTGCACCTGCTAATTCAATGATGCGACCTCCAGCTCCCCAGCCACCATCTTTACAGTTTCCGGTGCAAAATTTTGCTCCTCAATCACTTAACCATGCATTTTCAAGGCCACTGGTTGGCAACAACATGGGTCAACCTCAACCTCAATCTCACATTTCTGCTGTGCCCTTCTCGAGAAACCCGATCAGGATCCCGGGTCCATCTGGTCTCCCAACATTTCCAGATGGAAGTGGCGGTCCAAGGAACTTCAGCCAAGTGCCCAATTTTCCCGGCCCTCTCCCACCTAGGCCAGGAAATCATGTTCCGTTTCAGCAGTTCAACAATCATCGCCCCTTTATTGCCGGTAGGCCGGTTTCTACTCTTGGAGAGCAACTTTATGATCCCTTCTCGCCGACTTCCATGCCCATCACACCTCAGCAGCAGGGTGGGACCCGTAGAATGTGATAAACCAGGAACGAAGAGGCGATATTAGCATTTACATTCAGTGGTCTTACTGAAGTGAAAATCAGAAT
The DNA here is from genome assembly GCA_018132145.1 of Boehmeria nivea var. tenacissima. Lineage (NCBI taxonomy): Eukaryota > Viridiplantae > Streptophyta > Magnoliopsida > Rosales > Urticaceae > Boehmeria > Boehmeria nivea. The sequence continues at coordinate 20,092,689 of CM030878.1, read as the reverse complement.
ATAGTATTTGATTATATCAACAGTAATCTAAGTTTTGTTTTTGTAGGATGAGTTTTTCTTCATGGTATCTTGACAATCTTCTTGTTTAATGTATCTGAGCTATGCTAATATTGAATGAAAAAGAGATGAGATACCATTGCACTCGTTAAATGAAGAGTTTCTTGTTTTAACTTTTTCGTTGCAGTTGTATAGAAAATAAAATGGCTAGCTATGATGTAGTTATAATAATGTAAATGTCAAAGAAGATGCTAACGTACATACATAATAAATAAAATAATATAGAAATCCATTATGGATTGCTTTCATTGTGTCCATGATATTATACTTGCAAGGGACTTCTAATATATATGGAATTCAGGTCGATCACAAGAGGGGTACTCGTCACACACCAAAAAAGGACACCTAGTGACCTATACATTTATCGACTGTTTTTGCATAATATGGAATTGTAACTTGCAAGCTAAGTTAATTCAAAACTCTAGTGGGAGTGCAGGGAGTTCCGTGTAATAATATACAAAAGAGTACTCAAGTGTTCATGCAAGAAAAGAATCGAACTAATATTTACTGTTAAGTTGCACTAGCAAGCAAGGTAGGTGAAATTACTGAAACTCTGGGGCAGAACAGAACAAAGATTAGCGCCTTGATCCACAACTATATATGAAGAAGCTCCTTTTTGCTACAATACAAATACATTTGAGTATTGATATTTTAGGACAAGATGGGCTCTATGGTTGCAGGTCATGTAATCCCAGGCATTGGTTTCTATCTCATTAGCTTATGGTATCTCTTCAACCACATCAAGCTCCATGCTCTTAATCCTTCCTACGCCGCGCTGCCTTGGTTGCCAGCTTCCGAGTTCCGGTACTCCGAGCCGTTCTCCATCATGTCAGGCCCGGTCAAATCCATACTAACGGAGCTGTTCATTAGCCCCACCGCCAATAACCATTGGACCCTGACGTCACCATCCCTTTTGGCCTCCGCAACTTTGAGCATGCCTCCATCTCCCTAGCCCTACTAGTCTACGCCTCTTTCGCCATCCTTGTCGACAAAATTCGGCCCAATACGTCCCACCAGCTTACCTGTCTCCTTGCCTCTGTCGCCTTCGTGCAACAGGTTCTCCTCTTCCGCCTTCAGGGGCGAGGGGCAATATTACTTCTTCCTGCAGCTCATAGTCTGTGTCCTTAACCACATCACTAATGGGAATTGGCTTCCCCAACAGCTTCATGATGAGCTTTGTGAGGTCTCTTGGCATACTTTTCCAAGGTGTTTGGTTTATGGTCACTGGGGTCCACAACTGGACCCCAGAGTTGTTGCCAAGGGGCTGTTTGTTGCACGATGAAGGTGGCCGTAAAGTGGCTAGGTGTTCGGGAGAAGAGTAACTTCACAGAGCAAAGTCACTGATAAACCTAGAGTTCAGTTTGTTCTTGACTATATCCACCATTTTTGGAGTGTCATTCTACTTGGTTTTGGTCAAGATTTACGGTGATCAGAAGGTTGAGTAATCTTATTTGGCCAGGAGAGAAGAGCACGAAGACTCGGACGATACTGAATAGCATATTGTTGGGAACTCTTAAATATTAGATAAATTTACAACGCATAAAAATTAGAAGTATATATAAGATGCTAAAGGTGGATTATAAGTCTTGTACATGTAGTATTTGGTATATATAATAAGCGCATAACTAGTCATAATTTACTCCATTTTTCATTTTTGAATCTCCATAAAATACCGTGTAAAATTTGTCATATTGAAAGGACCTATTTTAGATAGGATGCTTATAATTAAGTTTTTTTTTTTTTTTTTTTTTTTAGAGAGCTTCACTGTTTCCCAAGTTGTTTTTTAAATCGGATCATCAATTTTGTACTGTATCGTGATGGTCTTAAGGCAGAGAGAGCGTCCAATTTCTGTTACTAAAATGAAACTGAAATCTGCATATTTTCATTGCTAGGTTCTGGTTAAAATGCCAGCAAACTTCTGTCACGATATCACTTATGTACAAAGTCAGTCAATACATACAAAGGCCAACATTCCGATCGACGAATCAAACAGAAGGTCCGGTTCTGAGCACCTGCTCTAGCTTCTCAGCTTTGGTGTAGTCCTTGTCTGTGAGAGGCCCAGCGGGGAAAGGAGTGATCTCGACAATGAGGTGCGGAGTTGGAAGTTCATCGAATAGAGCCCTCACGTTGTTGCAACAGACGCTCTCTCCGTGAGCGCTCTCCCTTCTGATTTGACAGCCCTGCAAGTTCACCACTTTCGAAATTGAAGACAGAGTTTGGGCGCAAAAATGTTCAGAAGAGTTGATATTACCTTGTGGGATGAAGCGTCGATGAAGTGATCATCATCGGCCAATAAGGACGCGATCGCTTTGAGAAGTCTCTTTCCTTCGGATTTTGACGGCACTCTGTAATTCCTTTTGAGGGTTCCTTTCTTTGTGGGGTGCCATTTGCTCACTAGTTTCCTTCTATCAGCTGCTTCTTTTACTGATTAAGAGCATCAAAACTCGGATTTATAAGAAACAAAACATTAATTTGCAAGTGGAAGAATGGATAATCAAATGAAGAAATGGAACTTTTTTCCGTGATAACCTCAGACCAATCCTCAACTTATGTAAATTTATGCACCAAGTAGAAGAAGAGCAACCAAGCTGAAAATTCACAAATATTATCTGTTGCCGAATATCTGAGAATTTTTGCCCAATGTCTTGTATCAAGATCATTTCTAGATCTACTATTAAATTTCTGAGTCCTATATTTCAGCTATCAACTTGAACAAGATGAAGAGAATCAAAGTACGCATTTGTAAAGCCCAATAACATGTTCCTTCCTAACCCTCTAGTGTGCAACAACGTCCATCATAGATTACAGAAAACTAAGGAAAATGAACTGAGACAAATGTAACTGAGTAGACTTAAGGATAGGATATTTCGAGTAGCAATCAAAAAGCAGAATCAAAAGCAATACTATTTCAAATCACTTGGAGACAAAAAAAAATAAAATAGAAAACGCTTACACGCACATATATACAAACTCAAGAAGCCATAATACTCTCTTTTTTTTTCATATTCAGCTAATCGCTTTGAGGAACTTAAACAACACAAATGAGCAAGGCTACATTCAGTGTCACTTGTTTTCCATTTCCCTTTCGAATTTTTATGATTATATTTTTGTTGACGCATTAATCTGAAATCATGAAAAGTTGAAAGAGACCCACAAACCTGGTTTCCCTTGTATGCTATGCATCCACTTAGAGAACCCCATATCATCAGACTCACCGCTAACACCATCACCACCACCACTTTCCAAATCTATTTTAAAGAAAAGAAAAAAAAGGAAAAAGATCACAACTTTACAAAACCCATTTGAATAAGAAAACAAATAATACACAAAAGATCACAACTTTATATGAAGAAGCCATATGAGAAATAGACCTGAAAAAAGAGGGTTGGAGGGAGATCCAGCTAAACCAGCCTTCAAGAGAGCATAGAATATGCAAAGGCGACCAGCCCAGAGAACTGGAGTCTCAAGCAAAGAAGCTCGAGTAGTGAAGACAGACGAGCTTCTTCTTCCTTTGGAGTCATTACGCGATCTTTGGCTCAGAAAGAGAAGTCTTTTGAGGGCATTTGTTGTTTGAGTTGGGACGCCAGAGAAGAAGAGGGACTTGGGAAGGAGAAGCAAAGCCGAAGAAGAAGAGATGCTAAGGGTGTTCACTGGGAGATTTGGCGATGTTTGGATGAGAGAGAAAGGCATTTCCTTTGACTGGGTTTGAGCTCTCAAATTTCCGAAATGAAAGAGAAAAATCAAGAACGGCAGTGAAGAAGAAGAAGAAGAAGAAGAAGAAGAAGGATTGGCTATGGCCTATGGCGGAGAAAAAGACGGTGTCGTTTAATGTGTGAGTTTTGATGTACAAAGATCACTGTCTATTCCTAAATTATGTGGGGTCCACTGCTTGATATTATTGCAACACTGGATAAAATGTTTTTATTTTTATTTTTGAAGCAGGCGTTGGATTAACCGCATGATTACAAAATGAATAGCCACAAGTGCAACTGCTGGACCTGGATTGCAATCTGAATATAATTTTTTTATTTATTTGAATCATGTAGTTAAAAAAAAAATGAATAAACTGTTTTACAAATATTTCAAAAATGCTTATCTCAAAATTTTAAAAAAATTACTATAAACATATGATTGTATCATTTTTTTACTAGTAAAACTCTTGCTAATTATAATGCCAAACACCTACGAAGAAACGTGAGTTTTTACTTCCCATCTACTAGCTAGAAGCAGTGGTCAAATCTCTAACGTAATAAAAATTTGTAAGTTTTAAGTAACTTACTAGATAATACTAATTATCTTTCTAGATCATGACAAAGATCACAACTTTTATGTCACATATTTTTTATATCCATAATAATATATAAAAAGCTCCATAAATAGAATATATTGTTTCATTTGTTTAGTAATAACTTGCATTTAAAGTTATATCATTCTCGTGGAAGTTATTATAGCTTGACACACACACACACACACACAGAGAACCATAATTCAACATGAGAAATGCCAAGGAAACTGGGAGGCTTCAAGATTGGCCAGCCAAAACAGAAGTTATGTTTTCCTTTCTTGCTAAAGAAACCCAAGTTTATAGGTTCCAGTGTATACGTACCCTACAAATCGAGCCTAAAAACCAAGCACTATGTTTATGAGTTCCCGATTCAGCAAAAAAATGTTTATGAGTTCCTGTGTATACCCAACTAGTCGCCGAACCTCTGCGCACCCAAGAAGTCGGACAACTCGTTATCCGCTGAAGGGCTTGGAGTTTCGAAGCCTATTTTAGTTCTAACTGGAAAAAGAAAGAACCTATATTGACACTACAAGTTATGGGATTGCTCTTTCATATCTTTACAAAACGAATGTCGTTTTGACCGAATGGAGTTCCACATGCAGGACACTTCCGGTGTCGGGTCTCCAGGTTCTTTTGGATGCATTGATTGCAGAAGAGATGATAGCATTTTACGATTACAACCTGTCCATGTAATAAGAAATGTCGACGTATATGAGTGCTACAAACAAGCAATGGAGAGTACTGGATGGACGGTAAAAAAGAAAAAAAAAAAAAAAAATTCTCACCTCCTTTGGCCTGTCACGGCAAACAAGGCACTGCAATACAGACTTGCAAAATTTTATTTCTTCTTCCAGTTTCTGCATTGCAGCCTCTCCAGTTTGAGAAGTCATCTCTGCAATCGAACTTCTTAATTCCTCAAGCTCTTCCTCAAGGATTTTCCTGGAGCTTCTGCACAGCAACAATCCATTTAGTGAGAAGCGTAATTAACTTCACGAGCAGTGTTAATAAATGCACCCAAAAAGAAAAACACCTTTCGTTGTCTAACTCAATCTTGCCATCCTCGATATCCTGCAGAATTTGTTCGTGTTCCTTTTCGGAAGAAGATGCGGCAGATTTAAGCCACTTTAACTCCTTCTCAGCATCGGTTAATTCCCACTTCACAGTTTCAAGGTTGATTGCAAGGTGTCTCTCCTCTTCCGTCAATTTACTTGCTTCAGTCAGAAGAGAGATCATCTGCATTCCAACACTCAGTTGATAAACGATGCTAAATGGAAAAGTATCGATGCAATGTGAAAGAAACTATACCTGCTCTTCACCACGAATAATTCTCGCTTTTAGAGAATCTAGTAATGTGTTTATTTGTTGAAGTTGCTTTGTCAGTGCCTGCTTCTCTGCACGCAAAGAGCTCTGCGCTTGTTTTGTCTTCACACTTTCGGAAACAAGCTGTGCATTAAAGAACAAACAGAAACGAGGGATCAAAATGAATCGTCCGATATCGTATGGCAAAAAACGGGCAACAGAACATGGAAATGATAGCTGACACCGAAATACCACCTTAATATTGTAATCGTCTCTTGCAGTAACCTGCTGCAACAGATGCTGGTTCTGTGTCTGCATATCCTCGTACGCTTGACCGATGGTCTGAATGATAAGAGTAAGACAGTTGATAGAATTGGACGTATCAGGCAATAGCAATCAAAACTCATTTTTGAGGTCATGAAAACAAAAGAGGAATTTGTAAGGTCAGATGAAGCACCTCAATTTCAGATATATAAGCCTCTGCTTCAACACCTTTAATTTGGATGGCCTCTAAAATTTCTAGAACTCCCCTGCAACAAAACACCAAAAGAAATGTTGCATTTTCGTTTCCATAGGGAAAAAAAAAAAAAAAAAAAGGTCCATGCTGTAATTTCCAGGATCACACATCAGGAATATATTTTTCTCGAGGACAGTCTTGCTTAATCCAAAACCAAGTACCGTCCACTAGCAAAAAAAAAAAACAAAGATTGAGCACAGACCTCTCGGAGGAATCTATTTGGGATCTTAAATCAGCTAGTTCAGCTTCTGCAGTCGAAAGCCTCAGTTTACAGGCATCTTCAGCTTCGTAGGCAGCTTTTACTCTCAACTCCAGGCCATGTTCATCCAAAGCATTTTTCAGTAATTCAGCTTGAGCACGAGCTCTTCGTTCTGATTCTTTAATTTCTGTCAGAGTCCTGAAATCCAATTTTACGGGTGTTTACTAATAACAGCATATTCATTGAAAGATCGATGCCTTCACCATATGTAGCCTATGCCAAAGAATAATAACACTGTTGAAATATAACACTATTGTTGGCGGGCCACCTATTGGCTTAAACTTACGGGAAAATTGGTCACATAACAAACACTATTTATAGATGTCAGATGAAATGAAAAAGGTAATCATGAATGTTAGCTCTTAATTGCAACCACAAAATACCAAAATATTCCTATAAGAGCACACAAGACAGTAACACCTCTAGCCAGTTAGCCCCAATCGGTTTACCTGTTGTCATTGTTTTCCTTTGTGTATATGTCCACCATAATTTGCTTTTTTAGTTTGTCTCTCTGCAACTTCTCAATCTGCAACATACTGATTCCGGTTAGTTGCTAATTCACAAATTTCAGGTTTTACTGCAGTGAAAATGAAACTTTTTCATAAACTAATGGCGACGATCAGTAATGTACTTAAGAGAGCTTTTTGAAAATATTAATATGTGGAATATTACTCATACATGTGGCACAGAACTACAGAAAAGTACTAAAAAGAAGCTATGAGTCTGTGCTTAGAACTTTGTGGTTCAACCGCTGTGTGTGATTTAATTGAGAGGAAAAAAGGCGATTTTATTTCGACTGCTGAAACTGCTTAATTTGCATGAACAAAGCACTTACAAGGAGACGAAAGAAAAAAATGAAAACTGTTTCCATAAGACGGCATAACTACCATGGAGAAAAACTCACACTAAATGAAAAGAGATTGAATACATCAGATAAAAAGTGAAAGCATACAGATCATACCAATTCCTTGAGAGATTTGATCTCCTTTTCCTGTTCTTCACAAGTGTTTACCCAACCCTTCTGTTCATTTGTCTTTTAAAAAAAAAAGAGAGAGCGCGAGAGAGAGAGACTGTTAGTTTTGCAAATTCATGCATTCATTTATAAATAAAGAGGTACAAAACTAAATATCGAAATCAATTACTAGTTAAAAGAGTTCAAAACCCAACAAGAGCATCAAGAAAACAATAATACCCAAAGCCAATAATTAAGTACAGTCATGTAACCTAAACCCTGAAAACCTAACAAAAAGAGCAGATCCAAGTGAGATTGTTGGAGCTTATAGAATTTCACATTATAATTTTATGCTCGAAACCTCGCCCATGTTAGTATTTCGATTGCTAAACACGATACAAATAACAAGAATTTTAAAAAATAAATAAAGAAAATGGAGACAGGAAACGTACCTTTTCACTTAACAAAGTTTTCAAAGATTGAGCTTTCTCACGTAGGGAATGGGTTTCATGAGCCGTCTCCTTCCATCGCTTCAATTGACCATCCACCATTTCCAATTCCTTGGACAATGATGAAGCCATAACATGGAACTCTGCCTTAATGTCCTTTCTCCCTGAAAAAGAGAAAAAGGTGTTTATACAAACAAGCAGATCAAGGAAACAAACCGCTCATAACAAAAGCAACCATTAAATGATATGCAATTTTACCTGAATCCTGGATAGCTTCTTCCATTTTAACCTCGAGATCGTTCTTTTCAGCCATATACTTTTGAAGCTGGAGCTCGAGCTCTTCAATTCGAGAATCAACATTATCAACAGCATTCCTTGCTGCATCAGCGGACTCTATTTTAGCATTTAGTTCCTTGTCCCTTCTCATGACAAGAGACCTTTCAGCCTGAAGTTAAAAAATTTTTAAGACAGGAATATAGAAGAAACATAAAAAGGAAATGCAACTGCAAGGATATAAAAACAAAAATGCCTTAACCTGCAAAGCATCAACCAACGCCCTGTATCGCTCCCTTTCAGCGTTCCAATGCTGATGTTGATCATTCAACATAGTGTAAGCTCTCGAAGAACGTACATATTTGTCATCCTTGAATTCAAACTGCAGGAAAGAAGAGATCAAAGTTATTAACGGTTTATAGATAAATGGTCTAATTTTAGATTTAATTTAAGAAACTATCTATAAATTTCATTTTTCAGTTCAAAAGTCTGTTTTTGGTAAATATGGTTAGTGGCAATATACATAGCTAAGCCTTTCATCTAAAATTAAATTGTGAACATTTTTAAAATATGGTCTAAAGAATACACTAATTAGCACCATTTCCCAATTTAAAACTGGCAGTAAGATATGCAATTGCATCAGATATCTACTGCTAAACATGATAAAAACCCAAAATCGCAAACCTGAAGATCTTCCAATTGTTTAGACAAGACAAGGTTTTCTTCTTGCGCCTCTTTATGCTCGGCATGACGGCCTGTTGCAAGCATCTGAGTTGTTTATTGGAAAAGAGTCCCAAAGTGAGTGATTGACGAGTAAAGAGAGAAGGCAGAAAAGAGAGAGGATAACATATATACCTTTGATTCTTCAATGGACTTCTTCAAATCGCGCAAACTTATTGTCCTCTCTGCAGACTTTTCTGGGGACAAATGTCCATTTGCTGCTCCTGAAGAGGGAAAATGCACTCCGGATGCAATGTCTTTTTGCATTTGCAGATTAGTCAGTTTTCTCCTATTCTCCTCAAGTTCCGCCATGGCATCATCCAGCTCGCCTTTCGGAAAAAACCAAACAAGTACTCTTTTTATGAGGTGACATCAACAAGAAATTAACAACCTAGGTACTTTATATTAGTCTAATTTCAGATAATACATGTGCCAAACGTAATTTATATGCCACAAAGAATGTGAGACCGGTCATTATATAGAGACGTTCTCAAAGACAACTATCCTAAATACCTGCAAGGCATTTGATTTCGGATTGATCAGTTGAATGTATTCCCTTATAAGCTTCAAGCTGATCAGCATAGTCTTTATTCTTTGACTGAAGAACATCAATCACAGCCCTTAAATTGTTAGCCTCCTCTTTCATCATATCATCAATCTTGGATAGTTCAATAATGGCATCTGAGAAAAAAAAACAAAGACGATTAGAAGTTCGCTACATGCTTATGGTTAAAAAATGCATGATAAGATACAATCAAAACATGAGAATGTGAAATTAATATGAAAATATAGATTAGCAATTCAACTTTCTGACCTTCGTAAGATAGATTTCCATTCAAAGCCCGAGCTATATCCTCAGTTTTAGCCCTCTGATCATTTATACTATCTTCCAGGGCTGTCAACAACGACCGAGTGAATGCATGGCGTGAAGCAAGGGCTTCTTCAACATACTTTATAGTCCCTTCATTACCAGTTGCTTCAATGGAATTTTTTTGCAGGAGCCTACAGAGAAACATCTCCTCAGCAGGGCACGATGGAATAGAACCTGAAGAGTACATCATGATGATCCATGTTATACGATGTCGAAAAGTAAACCTTGATTTCATCTAATGCATGGGAAAAAAAAAAAAAAGAGTAAAATCTACAAAAAGAAAACCACAAAAATACCTCGAGAGTAATCAGCATAATCCGATTTCTGTAAAGCATTTTGACCTCCTCCAACACATGCTCCGAGAATGATTAAATCATCATTTAGCTAGATAGAAAACTTACAAACATGTAAGAACAGTGAATCATTTATAGTCGAAAATCAACTACTATTGAGATATAATCCAAATAGAAAATGCATGCACCTCATTCCAGTGTTGATTCGCTTCAATCAACGTGTCATCATAAGACCCTTGCATGTTTTCTAATTCTTTAACCTTAGCCTCAAGATCAAGAAACTCCTGCTTTTGTTTTTCTATCCGCTGAAGCAGTTTCTGATTTTGGTACTGTAGAACCTCTGCATCAACCTAGACTCAAGCAAACACAATTCATTAAGATAATAACCGTTTTTATTTTTAAAAAAATTGGAACACCTTTGAGATGCCAGATGCAAAAAAAAAAAAAAAAAAAACATATTGAATGAACGCATAAGAAGACAAGCATTTCAGCGCAAGAGATGGCTACGTGATCCAATTACATTACATACTCAATAATTGCTTCAATGTATGCCGTGTCTTCGTGAATGAATATATATCCAAAAGTACAAAGAAAGAAGCATAGCTAATAGACGTGTCTGTTGATTTGCATCGAAAGAAGCAGATCAATAATGCTGAACGAACTGGGAGTGTGTCAAGGCCCAAAATTTCAGTCCGGTTCACAGGGGTTTGCAATTTCAGCACTGGAACAAACATTTTAACTTACTTCTGTTGGACTAAAACAAGGGCTTTGTAAGCCTACCAACAGTACATATAGGTGAATTTCCGCTTCGAGCAATTGATGGGTGGTGGCTTCGCTCGAGTGGAATTAAGTTCGTGGTGTTAAAAACAAGTGGAATTCTACAGCTATGATGGATTTGTGCAAGCATCTTGAGTACATGCAGTAAAACTTTGTTTTTCATATCTTGCTTGAAGAAACAAATTCCTACTTGAATTAACCTTCTCTTTTCCTTCTGATGATATTGAAAATTCTGGAAATTTACAAGAGTCACACAAGTTCTTTACCACTGAGCTTCCAAATCCAATACAATCTCATATCATGCAAAAATAAACCAGGCTGACCACTCAACCAGTCCAAAAGATTGATGATTGGTCAAATCTAAAACTCTCTCCTTCATGAAACCTCAAAAAACCTACCCGCCAGCATCTCAGCAATTCAGATAGCATGAGAAACAAAATTCCTACAAAGACGCTAAACACAGCCATTTACATATTCATTGATATCATTCAACGTTCCCAATTGCACATAGTTCACTGACTACAATATGATCATCAAGAAAAATCTCATTTCTTTAAAATAAAGAATAAAGGTCAAATCTTTTTCAGACCCTTCAAAACTTAACCAAACTCTCTCCAAAACCCTTTATTTGTACATCCTCAAAACTCACAGGGACACCATCGTTTAGCCCAGAAAACAACAACAGAAAAAAAAAAAAAAAAAAAAAAAAAAAGAAACCCCTCATTTCTAATACCTGGACTGGTTGTTCGTGATTGTTGTCAGAGAAACTCGTCTTAAGGTTATTGTTCTCGGAGCTCTCCATCTGGGTAACTTCAAATCCTCACAAAAGTCCCCTTTTCGATGTAAAAATGTAAACTTTATTGTGTTTCAGATTGTTCTTCAGTCTCTCAACCACAGAGTCAGAGACCCAATTCTGAGAAGAGGGTGTAACCGAAATTTTTTATTTTCCTTTTGGTATTTATTGAATTTATTCCACAATCCCAACTCATACCTCAATTCGGCGGTACCAAAACAGGATTCTGGAAGTTATTAAAAAAAAAAATTTTGGAAGGAGATTTTAATTGGTAAATCACGATTTGCATTTATATGTTTTTCTTTTGGTCGAGAAGGGAGAATTGCACATTTGTCTCTTTAAAATTATCAATTAGATTTAGACCCATATGTTTAGCCGTCGTTTGGAAAAAAAATGAGGTAAGAGTATTCGTCAAAATCTCTCGAAGGAGGTGTCTATCAATAATATTTTATTGGGTTATCTACATAAACGCCCCCCAATGTTGTGCTATTGTTGCAGTTTGCACCCTAATGTTTAAAAACTATCATTCTTGCCCCCTAAAGTATTAAAAACTTATAGATATGCCCCCTCTGTCACAATCTGTAAAAAAAATAGATTAAATTAATAGCATAACATTATTCTGTTGGCACCTGTACAATTTTTAACTGCCTTCAAATTAAGAAAATTATAGTAATTAATTCTATATTTATTTTCACAAACACCCCCTTATGTCGTCTTTTCTTCTCAAAATGCACCTCGATCTTTTAAAATTTTGTATTCATACCCTTAAAAAATTGTACAGGCACCAACAGATTAATATTACATAATTAATTTAACCAATTTTTGTTACAGATTATGACAGAGGGGGCATATCTATAAGTTTTTAATACTTTAGGGGGCAAAAATGACAGTTTTTAAACATTAGGGTGCAAACTGCAACAATAGCACAACATTGGGGGGCATTTGTATAGATAATCCTATTTTATTTGTAATATCCTTTGTAATTGTTAATATATTTGTTCAACCATGTATTAAATCTTACTAAACTATTTTTCTACAAAGAATTAGAAAACAATCCCTCTAAAAATTATATGCACAATAATCTTCAGAAATAAACACAGCAAATATTTCCTCTAATATTCTTGAATGAAATCCAGGGTTGAACGCAATTGGAAGTTTATGCTGTTTAGTGCCCAGTTGGATAGGGTCAAACCAAAATTTTCCTTCTCTTTTCTTAATTACTGATCATGTATAAGTTCATAAAATATTGGATCTCCAAATGATGGGGCATCATGACTCATAGTTTAGGGTTATTATTTCTTCTATTTTCTTATTTAACTCTTTTTATAAAGTATTCGACTTTAGTGAGTGGCCTTTTATTCTATTTGAAAGTTGGTGAATCATGCCCTTTTTTTTTCTTTCAAAATTTGCATCATGAATATTAGGCTAGTTTACCATAAATTAAATAGCATAAAAAGTAACAAATTAACAATAAATCCCGACCATAGGTTGATTACACCAAGAAATTCTACTAAAACGCTATAAGGATGAAATATGCACCAAACTCCGAAAACGGTGGGTGCCCAAAAATAGAAAGACAACGAGGTGCGTCAATAATTGATCACACATATAGCTCTTTCAATAATATTTCTACGATCGATGGTAATTTTCAATCGATCAAGACCAAAAGACTTACTAGAGGCCACACAATATATATACATATATATATATATATATATATATATGCCGTAGAGAAACATTAACTCTAGTATGATAAACACAAAAATAAGATTGGAGAGTAGGGAGGCGACAGATAAACAAAAATACGAAACCTAGATGACAAAAAACTCAATGCCATATGGAGAAAAAAAAAAAGAAAAAGAAAGTAAAAGTGATATAAAAAATCATTCAAAATAGCACCGTGACAATATCAACGAAAGAATGCCATCCTTCACGTCGAAGAAAATTAGGAAAGTAAACTATTGATGACTCGTGATCTCTATCGCCAGCGTTCAATTTATTATGTAATGTAACTCTCTAAAAATAATCACGCTAAGTCAAAGATTTATGTCTCCAGATAGCTATCATCGAATCACCAACGACTATCTTTATTTCTAGCCTCACCGATGAAAATATTGTGACGAATTAAAATATGAGAAAATTAACAACCCTAAAAAAAGAGAGAACGAGATAGAGATAACAGTTTCTCTCAATTATAAATATTTCCAGTGATCTAGATTCTATTCGTTCTTTTACCCCATCAATTATACTTAATATTATCCCTTTGCTTTTTTATTTTGCATATCATTATCTCATTTTTCACGTTACCTTTGCTCATTATTATAAATGCGATATTAATAGTCTAAAGGTTTTTCTATTCTCGCAGTATACTAAAAAATTATTCCTTTCCGTCCCGGCGTCCCCAATATAATCCACGATCACTGACGATATTTCGGAATTCGACAGAAAAGCTATACTCTATACAATGTCATAAAGCAATAGCAATAATTAACTTGATAAGTTCAGGAAGCTTAATGCGCGCTGTTTCTGGAACAAAAAGATATATATATATATATATAAAATAAAAAGTATTTCGTACATTGATGGTCTAAGCCAATTACAACGAGACTAAACAAACACTACTAGAAAATTAAATGTAAAAACTACACGAATTTAATTGTACTACATATATACAAACACACACATTGAACAAAGAAAATTTAAAAGCTTGCTTGTGGGAAATAAAATGTGAAAACTACAGGGATTTAATGTCTTTTGAAACAACGTTTCAACTAATTAGCTCGTGATAATTATATATTAGGAAGTTTCGTTCGCTATATTGATTACTTTCCACATTTTTTTGTTCATGAAGAAAAAGAATATTTCTGCATATATGTGTTACGTACAAGCTTGTTCCTATGTGGAGAAAAAAATAGATGTTTTATTGTTTGCTTGGAATTAACATACGTATTTGGTACCGGACATCACTAATTGCTTCAGAAAAAAGAATCATATTATACATCACGACTTACGAAGTGTAATACTAGCAATGATTATTAGTGTGACCTTATTGTCAAGAAGGAATCAATGGATGCGTCTACCTGTATTATATTTTATTATATGGTATTAATTTATACATTTGTGTGTGTTTTTTAAAGATATTGTATAAAATAATTGGATAATAACTTTAAACATTAGAGTAAATCTGCGGCACTACGTAATATAATATAATTTGTATTTTATATATATAATGTCTTTTCATAGTATACATAATAGTAGTTTAAACATGTAAAATACTGTATTACATACTCTAATTTATACCATGTTGCACCGAATATATTTGGTTTTTTTGTGGGGAAGATTATGGTCTCACTGTTGCTCAGACCAATAAAAACGTCTAGTAATTAACTTATCCTCTTGATAAAAAAAAAAAAAGTGTATCAATACGATACTAATTTATTCATGTATTTATATAGCTACTATTCATCTATATATAATTATATATAGCTACCTAGTTGTCTTTTAGTTGCTTCTTAGAGCATCTCTATACAATGTTAAATTGACGTGCCAATGTCAAAATTTTATATTTAAGTAAAAAAAATCATTCTCCAATTCAGTGTTATTTTTAATGTCGAATTTGACAAAGGTTAAATTTAGTGTCAAATTTGAAACTAAATATAATAAAATGCCAAATTTCGACGTTTGAAAATGAATGTTTATTGGTTATTTTTTATTATTTTATTTGAGAGTAATTATGATTATAGTTTTATATTATAAAAAACCTCTTATATCAGTCATTATTATTACCGTATGTTTTTTACTATTGGTTAATATTTATATCTTTAACTAATTTTTCACTTATATAATAATAAAATAATAAAAATAGCATTTAAAATATGACTATTAGCATATTCTATGTCAAATATATAGTATTTTGATAATTTTTATGCTAAATTTGGCATTATCATTAGCATTTGCTTTGCATATGGTCATTACCCCTCGTCCTAAATTTGATCAATTATTGGTTTTTCAAAAAGAGAAAAGAAGTAGTGAGCTAAGCAAACATTTTGTACACACAATTATTAACATCTATTCATATATATATATATATATATATATTGATAATTTTTTTTTTGCTTGTAAAGTAGTATCATACAAGTACTTTTTTTTTCATATGCAAACGTAAAAAGAAATATAAATTTATTATGTAGCACAAGAACATGTACAACTACCCAAAGCGAGCGAAATACATGGGAATAAGCTATACAACATTTTAGCAAAGGGGAAGACTGCCCTTTTTTTTTTTTTATTGGCTGCTGTTAGTAACATCATTGGGTGGCTTCACTAATTAACACTACAACTCAAAGCCAACTCGTCCAGTAGTTCAAACTTAATATCATGTAAATACCAAATAACTTCATGAATACCTCAAGGATTTTATAATAATTACTCAAGTAATTTTCATGTTTTGTAAATCCATCTAAGAATTCTCCATGATCAATATGCTTTTCTTTTGGGATTCAATATCATCCGAGTCTTCTTCTTTGTCTTCTCTCCTTGGCAACGAAGAATACTCGACCTTTTGATCACCGTAAATCTTGACCAAAACCAAGTAGAATGAGACTCCAAAAATGGTGGTTATAGTCAAGTACCAACTGAACTCTAGGTTTATGAGTGACTTGGCTCTGTGAAGTGACTCTTCTCCCGAACACGTAGCCACTTTACGGCCATCTTCATCGTGAATGAAACATCCTTTTGGCAACAACTCTGGGGTCCACAACATAATCCCTGTGACAATAAACCAAACACCTTGAAAAAATATGCTTAAAGACCTCACAAAACTCACCATGAAGCTGTTGGGGAATCCAATTCCCATTAGGGTTGTGGATAGGGACAAAAAGATTATGAGCTGTAGGAAGAAGTGGTATTGGCCCTCGGGACCTGTGTGGTCGGTTGAGTGAAGGCGAAAGAGGAGAAGCTCTTGCACCAAGGCAATGGAGGCGACGAAATAGGTCATGTGATGGGGTGTTTTGGGGCTAATTTTGTCAACAAGGACGATAAAAGCCCCGTAGACTAGTAGGGCAAGAGAGATGGAGGCGTGCTCGAAGGTGTGGAGATGGTTGGAAGGAATGGTCCCGTCGACGTCTAGTGGTTGGTGGCGGTGAGGGCTGATGAATAGCTCAATGAGTATAGAGGCAGTGGTGCCTACAATGATGAGTAAGGGCTCAGAGTAGCGGAACTTGGACATTGGGAACCAAGGCGGCCCCGAATAGGATAAGGGGTGGAGGGTATGGAGCTTGATGTGGTTGAGGAGGTGCCATAAGCCAATGAGAAGAAAACCAATGCCCGGAGCCACATGACCTGCCATAGAGCCCATTTCCCTAAAATATGAGAGAGAGAGAGAGAGAGAGAGAGAGAGAGAGAGAGAGATCAGGGCAGTTTTTTGTGTGCTTTTATAAGCAAGAGTGCAATTTGGAGGTAGAACTTAACGCTCATGTGCATATTAGGGAAATGAGGAAAGGACCTTCTTTATATATACAATTAGAGATTAGGTATGAACTAGCTAGCGTGTTTGACATGTTTTTTTAACGTTTACAGTTTTTGGCTAATTAATGAGTTTTGAATCTACTCTAATTGTGACTATTTGAATAGTTTCCTCAGTAGTGATTAAAAGATTTATAGGAAAAGACTTTTGGTCGAAGTTACGAAATATAAGTTTTCTTTTAAAAAAAAAAAAAACTTGCATTACAATTTCAAAAGCAGTAGTACTACTATAAAAATATAATATTAATATTGTCATTTTTAAGGAGAGTGTTTGAAATACAGAAATTATTTATGGCCTACCCCTTATAAGATTAAACTTTGGGGATAGATTGATAAACTAGTATTTATTAATAATATTAATTATCATTTTTGAACTATTATGTTCTATGGCGACGGGGCCTTTTGTCTGCCAAGTACTAGAGATAACTGTGGATTAGGGTTTTCTTTGTATATCCCAAGCTACTCCCTATATAAAGATATTAGTTTACTTAGCTTGCAAGTTACAATTGGATATATACGATACAAACAAACATTCAAACATCGTTGATCTATAGTACTTATCTGATTCATGTGGATTATATTCTCTGCCTCGATCCTAGAGCTTTTGGTATCTTTCACGTTACTTACAATCTACTTAAAGTGTGTGAATTACATTTTGTTTCACAGTGTGAGAGGTGATATATATATGTATATCAGATATATACAGCCATAAATTTAAGAACCTGACTCGGAAGAAGAATTTTCTCTTCTATTTGATTGAATATATAGTTTTTATGCAAAGTTATGCAACACAGCACAGGACTTCCTAATAAAATTCTTTTAAAACATATTTTTTACGTAGTACTTGCTGAAGAAGAACGCTATTAATCTTTTTTTTTTTTCCCTCTAAAAAACTAAGATCGCTTCATTCATTCTTGATTTCTTGTTTTGATATTTTAAGGGTCTTACTATAATTTTTTATCCCTTCGGCTTCATGTCATGTACTCAACCAAAAAGTGGAAACACAATTATTATGGGCAGCATGTATTTAAGTCTGCAAATCCCCAAAAACCATGTTAATTAATTGATCGTCCCCCACACATGTTTTCGTTTTTAATGCTTGAATTGACTTTTTTAAAGTTTGTATTCGTGAGCAGAATGTGCTGAAATCCGTCCAATGCACAGTTAGTGGTTTGGAATTAATTGTAACATAAAAAACATTTCAAGGCGGTGTTGACAAGGAAAAATATAATTGGAGACCAAAGTGTTACCGACGGAGGCAGTGGCGTGCGGTGGCCGGAACATTGACAAAATTCACAAATTTATTCGCGACGGATTCTTTTACAAATTAACCACGAATAATCCATTATTCGCGAATGATTTTTTCAGTCGCCAATACCACGGGAAGTTATTTTCTTTGTAGTCTTAATTGTAGTATTTGAATTGAGATTGTAAGATATAAGATTTACATTATTAGTAATTGAATATTTTTTATACTATAATAAGAATATTTGAATCAAAATTTGAATACTTTGCTAAAAACATTGGTATCATAGTAAAAATACCTAAATTCAATTTTTTGTATTTTAATTGTTTACCAAACGACTTTTTTTTTTCTTTTCTTGCAGGCGAAAAATTGTGATTGAAAGTATAATTTAGGTAATTTCACACACAATTCTATCAAAAAGTGTGGAGGTCAAATTTCTCAAAGCACAATTATTTAAAAAGAAAGAAACTAATGGAGAAAGAAAAGGCGGGGAAATTATTGCCTACATTGAATATATGTATTAGTTAGTAGTGGACATCTCTAATTGCTTTTTAGTAACAAGAATCATATACATCACGACAAGAGGAATCTTATAATAATCATGTCACGTTAGGCGCGCGTCTGATTATATATGACCCTAGCTAGTGTCAAGAAAGAATATAGTAATACTAAATTTGTAATTTATTATCACGTAACTAGAATTTTTTTGGCTCTAAAATTTCTTTTGGTGACTGAACCCCATGCCTATCACATGTTGTTTGAGTAAAGCAAGCAAACTTCATCTTATTTACAATACAAATATTTTTTTTAAAATAATTACATATAATTACATATTAAACCGCATCATAAACCTTATTAATCTCTATTTAAAAGCACTAATGAATAACTTAAGTAAATATTATAGACTCAACCACACTATATATTTAGATGATAAGAAAAAATACACATACTAGAATTTGAATCGGCCTCCGACCTCAACCTCCTTGTTAAATGACTTTGTCACCCAGGGTTTATTATTGGATTTTAGTCACAACAATAAATCATGACAAATTTTACTACATATATGATATTTTTAATTGCAATTCATTAGAAGTATGTGTCACTATACTACATATTTTTACCTATAAAAACTCTTTTTAGTCACGGAAATTTTTAAAATTTTAATTAATATTTAGTCTAATTTTTTTTACTCTCAGTCACTATTTTTATGTGATTAAAAATTAAGTTTTGGGTAACAATACGAGTTTTTCTTCACTTGCATAAATTTAGTTCTAAGTTCTACGTACTGTTATGTTTATCTAATAAAAATGTGAAGTCATTAGTTTCGTTAGGTCTAACCCCATAATTGCAACACTTTCTCTTTCTAATATTGTTCTTTTGCTTCTAAAATATTACTATTATTCCTTAAAAAAACAGTACCACTATTTAAGCAGGGTGGGTCTAGTGGGGCTCATGCTCGCACTGAACTTTTTTAAATTTACACATTTATTTTATGGTTTTTTAGAAAGTTTTCAATAAAATCTCTAATTTGTTCCCAAAAAAAAAAAACATGCTAAATTTATTGTTCTTCATATATAGTTTTTTTTTTAAATATCTCATTTCCCCCTACAATATTTATTGAATTTCAATTAATTATGGACATTCCATTTAACTACTTCATGATGAACAATTTAGTTACATTTGATCAATTAAGTTTTAAAACTAATTTGTGATCTTTTGGATTGCAATCCAAATATAAAAAAAATTAAATTTATAAATCATTTTGCTACAATAATTATAGAAATAAAAAGTCAAACTTAAACTATGTTACTACAGTATAATGTAGAGAAATTTTGGTAGGTAGTCTATTTTTTAGATCATATTCAAAAAATATCTACAATTTTTTAAAATTAGGTGAATGATCCGTTTTTTGTAAGTAAACAAAATACTATGGTAAGTGGATAAAATACCAACTATTTTTAACTTGAACTTTGTCTATTTACTATGGTAAATAATCGATATACCCCTAAAATTTTTTTGGGTAAATAGATAAATTAACATGGTAAGTAGACAAAATTCAAACAAAAAATTGCTGGTATTCCATCCGCTTAGGTTCTAAAATTAGGGTCATTTAGCTATAAACACCTAAAATGTAATTTGGATTTGTATCCAAACGAGGCCTTAATTAATCAAAGAAATTGGTATTTGAACTGAATACAACGAGGTCTTCTTCACCTGGTTTGGGAACATATAGAACCATCCACAAACCCTAAATTGTTCTTTGCTGATAAAGCTAGCTATGACCATAGCTCGACTCCAAGAGGGATAATTGTCTCCATTCAATGGCTGACAGACAAGAGACAAACTAGGGTTGCCAGAGTGATGAAGGAAATATATAGGGACTGAGAAGATCATCAATGGAAGACTTGCTTGATGAACCAGAAGGACCAGAGATTAATGGAAGACATCGGAGAATTCCAATCGATCACGAAAATAAAATCAGCAGAGATTAATCTCAATCACAAACCAGCAACAACAAAGCAAAACCGAGCTCGAATTAAGTCGGCAATGGCGGTGCTAGTTTTTTCGCTCTGATACCACGTTATAATGAGGAAAACGAAGACTGGGAGAAAGATGTTGAGAAGAACGTCAAGTCTTGTATTGTATTCGACTAATTGAGAAATGAATACAGACGAAAGGAATGTATATATATAAACACCTGGTCAAACACCTAGTCAACGAAACTAACAACCTAACAAACTCATACACGTCATCTAGCTAACTAAATAGCAAATTACAATAACCACCAGGTTAATTATAGCGGGTTTTTTTTTTTTTGTATAAATTAATTTCAGTTCAAATGTTGTTATAAAATCTAGCCCACCAAAATTTCTAGTCGTCACTCGATCGTGTATTCAAGTACTTGTCATTTGCAAACGTAAACAAACACAAATGGATTATCTATGTAGCGCACAACACAACTTTACAACTACAGAAAGTAGCGAAAGCCGTAAATTCATACAATTTTGGAAATTGTAGTGACAAGCAAAGGAGAGTTAAAGAAAAATTACAAAAGAGCTTTTATTACTTTTGTAGTTTGGCCCTAATAACTAATGGACACAAATGGACTGAAAGCATATATACTCACACTTCAAACTTTATAATATTACGTGAGTACCAAATAGTTTCATTAATGTTATTACTTCCAATTTCCATGCATGAATCATAAATTCATCCAATACTCAAGAGTTTCCCAACATGCGTTTCTTTTGGGATTCAATGTCGTACGAGCCTTCTTCTTTCTCTTCCTTCATTGGCAACGAAGAGTACTGATCAACCTTTTGATCTCCATAAATCTTGACCAAAACCAAGTAGAATGACACTCCAAAAATGGTGATTATGGTCAAGTACCAGCTGAACTCTAGGTTTATGAGTGACTTGGCTCTGCTAAGCGACTCTTCTCCCGAACACCTAACCACTTTATGGCCATCTTCTTCGTGCAAAAAACAGCCCTTTGGCACCAAAGATGGGGTCCACAACATGATCCCCAAGGCAATCAACCAAACACCTTGGAAAAAAATGCTAAGAGACCTCACAAAACTCACCATGAAGCTGTTGGGGAAGGCAATTGCCAGTAGGGATGTGAGTAGGGACACCGTGATTACGAGCTGTAAAAAGAAGTGGTATTGTCCCTCGGCGCCCGTGTGGTCGGTGGAGTGAAGGTGGAAGAGGAGAAGCTCTTGCGCAAAGGCGACGGAGGCGATGAAATAGTTGAAGCGGCGGGGCGTTTTGGGGCTGAACTTGTCGATGAGGACGGTGAAAGCCCCGTAGACAAGTATGGCGAGGGAGATGGAGGCGTGCTCAAAGTTGTGGAGATGGTTGGAAGGAATAGTCCCGTCGAGGTCTAGTGGTTGGTGGCGGTGAGGGCCGACGAATAGCTCCGCTAGACGTGGCACCCGCCATGATGACGAAGGGCTCCAAGTATCGGTACCGGGGGTTGGAGAGCGGGAACCAAGGCGGCGCCGAGTAGGATGAGGTGTGAATGGCATAGAGCTTGATGTGGTTGAAGAGATGCCATAAGCCAATGAGAAGGAAACCAGTGCCCGGAGCCACATGACCAAACATGGAGCCCATGACTTCGAATATGTATTAAAAAAGAGAGCTTTGTTCTTGATGGGACTCTTATGGACTAACAAGCAAGTATTTTTTAGGTTTAGCTTAATGTGTACTGGCATATGTATTAGAGAGAGAATAAGGAAGGAGCTTCTTTATTTATAACTCGAGTTTGGCATGGATTCATGAAAATAAAATTTTATGGATTGTGTTGGTAAACCATTTACATAGTTTAGCACCATTCAAAATTATTTTACCAATAATTTATTATTAGAAGTTAAAGTGATTTTGAATAGCTAGTGTTAAACCATTCAAATGATTTACCCAATCAATCCAATGATATTTTAATAAAAAGACACCTACAAGGGCGGGCTCTCGTTGTTTGGTCCTCGAAAGGGAGAATTACAAAATAAAAAATCATTCTTAATGCCACTTAATAATTTAGGGTCTATTTCGTATTTAATTATTTTTTAATTCATAATTTAAAGAAGTAGCCAATGTTAACTAGTCATTAGCCCCTTATAAACCAAGAACATAAATGTAATATCACACCATTATGTAATTGAGAAAATAACTATTTTCTCAATTAATGGAAATATTAGCTATTTTCTTAAAATATTATCTAAAAAATGACTATCACTCGATAATTTAGAAGAAAAATTTTAAGGAATGCAAGTGTTGGCCAAACAACCCAGCTAAAAAGGCTAGAATCATAGTGTGTGATACGATGTGTTTGTTAATGGCCGATCCGTGGCAATAAGCTGCAGATTGATGGGCAATTATTATACACTCCCAATATAAATCGAAAATCTTACATCTGTACATTCTATATTTAGTTTTAGAGTCTATTTTATATTTGATCATTTTTTTAGTTATTTTTTAAGAAAATGATTAAAGTTAAAGTTATTAGTCACAAAATATAAAAAAGGTATAAAAGTAAATGCACATTATCACGTAATTAAAAAAATGATTAATTTCTTAATTAATCAAAACGTTGGCTATTTTCTTAAAATATCATTAAAAAAAGGCTATTTATTTAATTATCTCTTAATTATTTTATAATAAGATTATCAAATAAATAATTATTTTTCAAATGATATTTTAAAAAATAGTTAATATTTCTATTGATAAAAAAATGATTATTTTCTCAATTATATGATTATATAATTTTATTTTTTATGTCTTTAATTTTTTATAAACTGGTGATTAATTTCTTAATTTAAAATTTATTAATTATTTCTTTGAAATATGGATCATAAAATAGTCAAAAAATTTTGAAATTCAGTCTATTTTCAGTGTGAATTGTTATGCATATATATGTAAATATATATATTATCATGGTGAAGGTGTGATATTATATATATACATATATATATATATATATATATTGACTACTTACTTAGTGTTTAGGAGCATATATATATATATTTATATATTTCCCATAGTATAAAAGCAATATTTATAAAAATTAATTTTCTTTATTCCGCGCCCTTCCGTTTCTTCCTATCAAGTATCAACCACAATACCTGCGGTGGATTGGGGAGCTTTCTTTGTGTGTACCTAGAGAGAGATTTATTCACTTAAATAGCAAGATTACATTTGGATAATATGTATAATATTATGTTATACATGTCGATAAATATATACAATAAGGAGTCTCCGGAGATATGGAGATTACAGTTTGTTTGCTATTGTTTTTCCGGGATAATTTTTGACTTACAAAAGTTCAACGACCTATATCATAGAAATATAGAATTTTGGAAGCTTAATTTTTTATTCCCTAGAAGAGCTTTTATTCTTTGGGGGATTTTGAGGAATGTCCTTTTTTTGGTAAATTAATAATATATGTCATTTTGTATTGCACTTTTAATTTATACTTCAAATTTTACACTATAAATATAAAGTATAAACAAAGAGAGCAGAGTAGATTCCTGGGTAAATAAATCATTAAGAGGTACTTAAAATGACTTTATTTTACAATTCTCCTTTATTTGTTTTTTTTTTTTTTTTGTTTGAAGGGCTTTTACTCGCTCTAATAATTTTTAACTTTAAATGTATACGAACTATTATATATGATTTTTTTTAGTAATATTATATATGAAGTTTTAAGTACATAAAAATGAATGATGTATTTACTATTTACTAATAATATTAAAAATGAAAGTTTCTCTAGTGGTTTTGTTTTTTGTTTGTTTTTTTGATAAGAAATAATAAATCGTCATATTTTTCTTTTTAAGATGTGTGATTCACTTGAAAGAAAAATCTGACCATTTATTATTGTTGTTCACTGAAAAATAAAAAAATTAAAAAAAAAAACACTACCGAGAGTCCCCAAATATATGATGTTATTCACATGTATTGAAAACCGCAACTTGGTGTTTTTAGTCATTTGCCTAAAAGCAAATATAAAAGGTCAGCTACACAGCCTTATAACCGTTATTTATAAACAAATTTTCATGGCATAAAGTTTTTGGATTTTTCTATCAACTACGTACTTCTAATTAATAACATTATCTTTGGAGAATGGATAACAGTTTCAACATAACCAACCTGATGTCACAGATAAATAAATAAAGCTAATAATAATTATTATAATAGGCCAGTTGTGTGGTGTTACTTAACGCTCCAAATTGAGAACCGTATCGCATATCTATGAATGAAGTTTTAGCTATAGACATGTAATCGATCTAATTTAACATTACTGCAGAAACTAATAAAAACTATAAGAATATTGATATGGGTCTTTTAAAGAATATTGTATTGGTACTTCGAGTTCGATCATCATCGAGGAAGAAAAATAAAAAGCGAGCTAGAGAGCTCAATAAGTTTACAAATTAAAGATATAAGCTACTTGATCAAGTATAGTGTTAAAAGATTCCACATGCCTCTCAAAATTAATAATGGATACTTTTTTATTTTTGGTAATTGATGATTCAGGTGAAGAAAGGAAATGAAAGAATTAAAAAAGGGAAATATTATAAAAGACAAAAAAAAAAAAAGAAGAAAACAACCATCATTTTTTCATGGGAGTAATGGGACTCATAGCCCACACGTGCACTTATATTATATACATGTTTACATATGTGATTAAGTTTATGAGATTGAGGGTGTAAAAAAGGGGAGCTATTATTAGTGTGTACGCAATTGAATATAAGGTTACGACCGAAGAGAATAGTTGACAAAATTATTTTCTCATTGTGATAAGTAAAGACTAAAAGGTGTAATTGTGAAAATCGAGTATTGTGTGTGATAGCGATAAACAAAGGTGTAATTGAATTTTGGCCAGTGAAAGATTTAAGAGTGTTAAGTGTATAATCTCTACTAAATTAATAGACAATCACCAAACTACTTAAATTTTGTATCTTCTCTATTTTAATTGTTTTTCTTTATGCTTCTGTTTGTGACTATGACTATTTTTCCTAACAGTATAAGATTATAGTTAGTTCCAAGATAAGGGTTGAGATTGGATTCAATTATCCGAACCTATGCTTTTTATTATGTGGAATAGATCGTTAAATTTTGTAATTATCTGTTTATTTTAATTAGAAAATTATGGTTTTGGGTCATTATCATTGAATGTTCTTGGGAATGGATTGCATTGGAAAATGACCAAAGAAAATTAAAAACAACAGAAAAAGAAAATTAAAGAAAACGACAGAAATTTGTAAAAAGACTGGTTATTTTAAAAACGACAATTTATAGTAACAGATGACTATGCTGTAAGAAAAGACAACAGTAAAGAAAACAGAAGCAACTTAGAAACGACGGAAAAAGACAGTTAAGAATGATAGATTCTAGTAAAAACGACATATTATGTGAACAACAGGAAAAACAAAACAACAAAAAAAAACAGAAAAACAAAACAAAAATGACCGTAAATAAAACGACAGTAAGTTGGAACAACTTATAGCTTGGAACGACAGGTTCGGCGGACAACAATATCTTATATGAAAAATGACAATAAAGGAACAAACGACAGGAAAAAAAAACGACATGTACTATAAACGACTAGTAAAAACAATTTGCTTTTGAAAAATATAGGGGAAAAAAAAACAGCAGCAAAGAAGATGATAGTAACTTAAAATTACAGTTAGAGAAATACATATTGGAAAACGACATAGATGTGGAAAACGACATATTTTTGGAAAACGACATAGATGTGGAAAACGACATATTTGTGGAAAACGACATCTTACATGCAAAACAACAATAGAAAAATGAATAAGCGGTAAAAAATTGATAGCAAGTAAGAAAGTACAGTAAAAACTGAGAGGAAGTAAAAAAGGACAAGTTCGGATTGAAATGACATGTCATCTAAAAAACGACAGTAAAGGAACAAAGAGCAGAAACTGAAAAACAGCAAGCACTGAAAATGACCTAGAAAATGGGATGCATTAAGAAACGACAGAAACTATAGTAATATCAATAAAAATGATTAAAATAAAAACGACAACAATTTAGAAAAGCCAGTAAAAATAACTTTGAAAGACAGAAAACGACAGGTTCTATTAAAAACGATAGAAAATGAAAACGACTAAGTTTTATCTCAAACCGACATATTAAAAATAATTTAAGTTAAATTATTAATTTATTGGAAATTTGATAATATATATAATATCATTTTCATAAATTATATTATCAATTTATAACAAAAAAATAGAGATGATAATAAACCGTTCTTATAAATTAAAGTAAATGATAAAAAATTATCAATAAATATATTAAATGAAGTTATCAAGATATGGGAAAAATTAATGAACTTTTGTAAATCAGAATAAAATGAACCCTTTAAAGGAGATTGAATAAACTAAAATTGTTGTTAAATAAGAAATGATTTGATAATTCAAAATCAATGAGATAATAATGTTATTCAGCCACATAACTGCATGAGTAGAGTATGTGATCATTCATCTTTTTTAACATAAGATTATAATAAAAGGACGCGGTGTATTGTATTATTTGATTCATTGCATTCGTTTTGATTGTGTATGTTTGATGTCACACTGTGCCGTAGCATATGATTGAAAAGGATATTTATACTTTGTTTAAAAAGAATGTTGAGTCTAACAATTCGTAAGGCCCTATTATAATGGCATTAATAAGAGAGCAGAGATAGAGAAGCCAATATTATAAGCTTTTGAGCACACCCACCATGCCTTAATGACATTAATTACATATCAGCAGAGGCCTCGGAGACCAGAAGGCCATAAATCAGGGCTGACGAATAAATTTTAGAAATGCCCATAGTGCTTAAGATTTTGTTGCGTTCGCTTTCAAATCTCTACTTTTAAAACATTTTTTCCCTTGTTTTCTTATTTGAAAAATGAGTCAATTTACCTCATCCACCAAAATTCCGTCCATATACTATTAAAAACTTATTTCGAAAGACTATTAAACCTGTATTTTTGTGACGAGTTATACTAATAAAAAAAATTGAAACTTTTAAGAAGAAAACACGTATTAAATTTTTATTATGATAAAAGTAAATTTTAAAATAACATTTTTCATGTGAAAGTATGAATACAAAAATTTAAATGGGGCAAAAAAAGGACCTAATCGTAAAAATATTTAACAATAATATTCATGGGTAAAACCACAATTTTAAAAAATCAGTGAGGCACCCCTAATTGCATCTTAGTCTCTACCAAGCAATGTTGAGATCAAGGAATATGATTTTTTTGGTATTCGAACTTTTTTTATTAATATTCTAAAAAATGATCAACATTTTAAAAATTTAGAAAACTAGTTATTATAAACCAAAAGATTAAAAGTATAATGGTTAGTTAATCAATTAACCAAAAAATGACTATTTTTTTAATTAATCGAAATGTAAAACATCTTTTAAAAAATAATTATTTACTTAATATTTTCTTAAATTATACCATTCAGTTTTTAAGTTAGTTGATATATAATAATAAAAATTTGTTAGAAAAGTTGAGATACCTGCCTTTTTCTTCAAATTTGAGAAAATTTTGTAATTTGAAAATTTATTCCTGACAAAAATTGTGTAAAACTTATGAAATTTAAAAGTATTACTGCGACAAAAAATGCAATATGTGGGGACAAATTTAAAAAATAAAATTACACGTAAAAGTGTAAATCCAAAAAAATTGTTGGGACACTTGCCCCCACTTGTCATTGGCATGTTTCTGGCTTTCCAGTTAGCGGTCCAACTGCTCCATCATTATTGCATCTTTGAATGCGAAAACGACAACATGCATCATAATATTGCCCCTTCAGCGGAATCTTTCATGCTATCCATAGCATTATTACTTGGATTTTACTGAATCTTTTGGATATATAGATTGGATTAGATATTTCAACACTATATATAAATGTATGGCTGTTGATATTTCTTACTGTACTTGTGATATCCACTTTTTTGGAGGCTCACTAGATCCACTTTTAACTCATTGCTCTTGTCTCTATACTTCATATTTGCCTTTGCCTTTGCCTTATTTATTGCATCTCCGTTTTCGTTTGAAAAAAAAAAAAAGAAAAAAAAGAAGCCTATATATTTCATCAAACAAGGAAAAGAAAAAAAGGTCTCTAGATCTTTGTGTGTGTATATGTATTTGTATATTTTTCTTCAGCTTCTTAATATTTACGGTACATATATGCTTGGTTATTAAAAGAGAAATATAGCACCTTTACCTAAGTAAAAAAACGATAGTACATACTGGAACCAATAAAGCGTCTAATAATTACCCTCACGACTCACGAGTTAGTTGGCTGGTAAAGTTCTTAAGCATATATATCAAAGCTGAGACTTGAGATCCCATATTCAAATCTTCTGTTGCATACATTTTCTCGTATATATGTATATGAAGGTTGTAGATATATAGTATGGTTGAATCTTCCTACACGGAAGTGTAAATATATACAGTGTTGTAGTTCTGTGCGTAGTGATAGGCTACTCCTTAGATTAATATGCAATTATATATAATTCTTTTTAAAGTAATCTAATAATTAATATTCTAGATACAAAGAGATAGAATTAATGGAAAATTCACTTTGTAGGCAAGGTTTAATAAATTACACGTATGGTCTTTCAGTTTCTATTACTATCCATCCTACTAAATTTGGTCAGTTGTTGAATTTTCAAAAAATCAACAATGTGTTTGGTAGGAGGAAGAAGTGTAAGGAGGGAGAAGAACGAGTGGATTTTGGAATGAATTTTGATACGTTAGGTTGTTTGGTATGATGGATTTTGGAGGGAAGTGAATTCGTGAGAGCATTCAAAATCCTTAGTTCTAACAAACTTTGGATCACTCCAAAATTGATTGATTTTGAAAAGAGTAGACTAATCCATCAAAACATCATATAAATTTACTATATAGGTATTGAAGTAGTTAGTTTATTAGCATAATTTTTCTCTTTCCTCTCCTTTCCATCTCCATACCAAATAAGATAATGGATTCGTACACTCTTTCATTTACTTTATACCAAAAAAAAAAAAAACTCATTCATCCTCTCTATTTCCTCCACTTAAGTGATATGTGTCTGCCCTCTTTTATTTTTCTCTCCCTCCTACCAAACACGCCTCAAGAAAATTCCTTTAGGGTGCCCCATATTGGGTATCACATTTTATCTGAGTAACGCAAGCCAACGTAAATTTTAGATCCCTCGTTTTATTTACAATAAAATAACAAGATCTTAGTCGCAGCAAAGAAAAATCTTTATGACAAAAGATATAATATTTGTAGTCACAACTCATAATGAACTTGTCATTGTTTTAGTTTTATATATTGAACGGTAAATTTATTATTGGATCCGTTACTCATATCTTCAAGTACTTGTCAATTTCCACCGGAAAAAAAAAAGTATTTGCCATTTGCAAACGAAAAAAAAAAAAAAACAAACAAACATAAATGGATTATGAGCACAGCCCAGCTGTGTGTAACTACCAAAAGTAGAGCGAAAGCCGTAAATTCATACATGGAAATGAGCTAAACACTGATCAAGTGACAAGCAAGTTAAGGAGAGTTAAAAATAATAATAATAAAAATAAAAAAGAGCCTTTATTACTTTTGTATTTTGGCTCTAGCTAATTAACTAACGAACACAAATGGAATGAAAACAAACTCACACTTCAAACTTTACATCATGTGCTAATTAAAATAACAAATAGCTTCAATAATCCACCTGAAGCTTTTTATTATCACTTCCAATATTTTCCATGCATTAATCTTAAGTTGATCCAATATTCACGAGTTTCCCAACATGCATTTCTTTTGGGATTCAATATCATACGAGCCTTCTTCTTTCTCTTCCTTCATTGGCAACGAAGAGTACTGATCAACTTTGTGATCTCCATAAATCTTGACCAAAACCAAGTAGAATGACATCCCAAAAATAGTGATTATGGTCAAGTACCAACTGAACTCTAGGTTTATGAGTGACTTGGCTCTGCTAAGCGACTCTTCTCCCGAACACCTAACCACATAATGGGCATCTTCTTCGTGCAAAAAACAGCCCTTTGGCACCAAAGATGGGGTCCACAACATGATCCCTAAGGCGATCAACCAAACGCCTTGGAAAAAAATGCTAAGAGACCTCACAAAATTCACCATGAAGCTGTTGGGGAAGGCAATTGCCAATAGGGACGTGAGTAGGGACACGGTGATTATGAGCTGCAGGAAGAAGTGGTATTGCCCCTCGGCGCCCGTGTGGTCGGTGGAGTGAAGGTGGAAGAGGAGAAGCTCTTGCGCGAAGGCGACGGAGGCGATGAAATAGTTGAAGCGGCGGGGCGTTTTGGGGCTGAACTTGTCGATAAGGACGGTGAAAGCCCCGTAGACAAGTATGGCGAGGGAGATGGAGGCGTGCTCAAAGTTGTGGAGATGGTTGGAAGGAATGGTGCCGTCGAGGTCTAGTGGTTGGTGGCGGTGAGGGCCGACGAATAGCTCCGCTAGAATGGAGGACGTGGCGCTGGCCATGATGACGTAGGGCTCTAAGTATCGGTACCGGGGGTTGGAGAGTGGGAACCAAGGCGGCGCTGAGTAGGATGAGGGGTGAATGGCATAGAGCTTGATGTGGTTGAAGAGATGCCATAAGCCAATGAGAAGGAAGCCAGTGCCCGGAGCCACATGACCGAACATGGAACCCATGGCCTAAAATATATGTGAAAAAAGAGAGCTTTGTGCTTTTTGTGTCGGAACCCTAATGAACCGAATGAGCAAAGTGTTTTTGAGGGTGAGCTTGATGAGTATAAGTATTGGCCTATATATTAGAGAAAGGAGGAAGGAGCTTCCTTATTTATAACTCGAATATGTCACAAGGACAAAAATATATATATCGGTAGAAAAATCGAAGATATTATAAATAGAGAAATTATAGTGAATATCCAATTTTTAAAACTTAATGTAAGTTATTACCCAATTTTTTGAAAAATGTAACCAATTACCCAAATGATGTAATTACTTACACATTGATAAGTGGTGGTAATTCACTTTGTTACCAAAAGCATGTGCAAGTAATTCACAAACTGACTAGAAACTCAATTACTTCAAAAGTTTGGGTATTTATTTTTATTGTTATATAAATTCTGGGTATTTGCCTACTTCACCCTTATAAATATCGGTGAAACATCGATAAAAATATAAAAATTATGAATTTTTTTTGTTACATTTTATTAATAGAAATTATTTTAGTCAAACTTCAAGATTAATGATAAAATTATTTTATTGATGCCATGACATAATGTTGAGTAATTTGAACATATTAAATGATGGGAGATTTTGAAGAATACCTCATTCTTGGTACAATGATAATTTATGTCTCATCTATGTTGCAGTTTTAATTTATATCTCAAAATTTACACTACAAACATTAGGTGAAAATAAAAAGAGCACAATACTTGAAACATAGATTATTAAGTGGCATCAAGAATGATTTTATTTTAAAACAAATGTAAAAACAAAAGCTAAAAAGAACAAAAAAACAAAACACTACTCAATAGTCAATATTACTCGATATTTTTCGAAATTTTATACAGATTTGCACAACATCCTATTTTTGTTTAGGCACATAAAGAAATGCTTTGACCGAAATTTTTGTCATGGATTCTTAAAAGCACAAAAATTTAAATTTCTTCATTTTGAAGTTGTTTCGAAGACCCCTTCAGCCTTGTAAAAAAGTTTTCCATCAAAACCACAAAATATAACTCTTTAAAAATACTCGTGTGAAAAATGTTTAATACTTATCTATATCATAATTTCAAAAAAAAAAATACTAATTGATATTTTGTTATTTATGAGTCAAATTACTATCATGTTTAGTTTATTGAGATTTTTTTTTTTCAAAATACACTCAAATACTGGTGACCTGTATTATTATCTATGAAAAATTTTAAAATTAATCATTCCTCTTTCACTTGTCCATATTTAATCATGAAGATTCAAAGACAAATCTTGGTCCCTCAACTTTATATTTGTGTCTAGAAGAGTCCTTTAAATTTATACTCGAGTACAAAGAAAAAAGAAAAAGAAAAAGAAAAAAAAAAGGAACAACCATATTCTAGAAGAGTCCCAAAAAAGATTTTTAAGGAATTAACAAATTTTTGGCTAATTTTTAGGAATTAGCCCTAATTTCATAAAATTAAGGATTTAGCCGTAACATACGTGTATCATATTTATGTTATACATATAACATTTTTTTTTAATGAAAATACTCTTGAAGGAAGCGTATCTCAACTATGTTGACACATACCAAGGAAGAGGGCAGCATACCAACTAGGTTGGCCTTCCGAACTCTACCACACCAACAAGAGACCAAATAGCAATATCATTCAAAATTTACCTTTAAAATGATTAATTTCTTAACTGACCATTCTCAAAAACACTAAAATATAACTTCACTTGGTTGCAAAACAAACAAAAAAATAACAAGAAATGAAAACTAATGACTAAAAGCCGTAATTCTAGGTTATTCAAGACATGGGCATAGCCAAAAATTCTCTTAATCGAAAACTTAATTTTTTGTGCTAAAAATATTTTTAGTTGCAACGAATTTCATGACCAAAAATAATTCTTGTCACTACAAAATATATTAGTAATTTGGTAGTAAATTATGACTAAATATCCTTCCGTTTGCCCCCCTCATCCTACTCATTCCATTCCATTCCATTTTTTTACTTTTTTCAATCCTCCAAACCATTCCATTCCATTCCAATTTTTTAAACTATTTTTTTCAACTTTCCAAATCCCTATACAATATCTTTAAATCTCAACCATTTATACCACCTCGAAATTTGCAAAGTCAAACCATTTTTCAAATCATTTGGAATGGTCAAAAATGACCAAAATGGTTTTCCCAAACACAATGTATATCATTAAATATACTTTTTTTTTCTTTTTTTGCCGAATACGATTTTCTTATAAATAAAAGTTCAAGTACTTTGTAGTGAATAACCTAAAGAATTAGGAAATAAACATTGCTTGGTGAAAGAGACAACAGCTCTGGACAAAAACAAAAAACAAAAAACAAAAAAAAGTAGGGCTTGGAAAAACATAGAACTGAAAATTCCAAATTTTCTCCCGAATTTGCTGGTGGAAAGAATGGGTTGTCGATTTAATATTGAATGATACCTACTGGTAGATATAGAGTTCCACATTTTTGTGAACTGTACTTTGAACATTGTATTCTTACACAAGTGTATAGAATATGTAAGGATTCTATTCTAACAGAAATTTTGAATAATGTCACCTCTGAATCACGTGTATTGAAAATTATTATTTTAAAAAAATATTTGTAATTTATGTTATTTTTTAATATCAAATTTGTTCACTTTTCTTTTACATATAAATATAAAAGATTAAAAAAAATTGAAACTGTAATTTTTTTAATAAAATTGTAATATTATTTGCAACACTGATACAAATTATAAAATTTGAATTAATTCTAAAAATATGACATTGGATCAAATTTTTAAAAGAAAAACAAATCTCACGAAATTCATTATCCCAACTATTGATAGGTACAATTTCATTATTTTTGTCTTTTATCTCTCGTTTTAATTTATTTTATATTGTTTGTTGTCATTCTAATTTTCATTTTTATTTCAGTGGGCCTTCATTTTAATTTAATCATTTTGTTGTTTTTTATCTGACACATGCACATGGGAAATGAAAAAGTGTTAGGTTCGAAATTCAATTGAAAGTCCATCAATAATAAAAGGTTTTTTGTATCCAATTCGTATTTTAATTAGGAAATAACCTTGTTTCAAAATGTAATTGGTAATTTTATCGGAATTATTTTAAATTTCTTTTTTATTGCTTTTTCTTATTTTCTAAAGATAAGATCTGCCTTAAGAAAATAAGTTACATACGACCTGATTATAATAAACTCATTTTGGGAAAATAATAAACTAAATTGATATGCATGGGATTTGATTTGGGATTTTTCTGAGGCCTATGGGGTTTCGTGGGAGAGTACAGGACAGCAACTGGAAACAAATTTCCTAACAAAAGAAATTAAAATAGAAAAATATTCAGTGGGAAAATTATGTAGTGGGAATAAAAAAAAACAAAATAAAAACAAAAAAACAAACCGTGGTGAGAACAAATTTTAACATACGTGATTGGCTCTTAAATTAGGATCCGACATTATTGGCTCTTAAACATGATTGGCACGAATGCGGCGGCATTCGTGCGGCCGCTGCTAGAGGTGATGGCGGTGCAAGCTGTGTGCTTTGATGCCGTGGCGTCGATGTTCTTTTACACAGTGATGAATGATATATATATATATATAAAAGCTAATTCGTAGAGATTTTTCTTGGTTCGATTGGATTTAAAGTTTTGAGCAGAAGAATTGGAGAACTTTTGTTTTATTTTAGGATCGATGTTGATTTAATGTATAATTTTGAGATAATTTCGATTACGTTACAACGTCGGCTTCACTAGAAGAGCCGTGGCGGCGGGCGCGGAAGAATGATGGGGACGTTGCACGTGAGGTGATCGGCGACAACGCGCGGTGGCACTAGAGTTTGGTTTGTCCAAAAATGGCAATTTGAGATGCCATTGATGGACATTGAAAGACGAGATGACCATGGTTGTTTCATTGTTGTGCATATTTTTGTTTTATATTATATTTTTTGTTTTTGTTTTTTTTTTTTCGGGGTTGATTTTAATCCAATACATGTTAGTGCAAGATTAATGTTTTATTTGGGTCCAACATCATCCTCATTCTTTTTTTTTATTATTTAATTTTCTTAATCCCAATGCAATATTTATAAATCTCAGTAATTTATATCACATCGAAATTCACAAAGTCAAACTATTTCAAAATAAAATAATTGGGATGTTTACCCCAAGCAACACATTATATGCACTCTCAGTTATTATCTAATAAAAACTCTCGAAATTGTTCTGACAGTCTATATTTTTTTCGATTCCCACCACAGCCGCACATCTGTTTTTGGAATCCAGATCTTTTGTTTCCTTTGTCTGTTTCTTTTTTTGTCACTCAAATAAAATTTGGATACTTGAGCAAAAACACTTAAATTTTTAAACCGCTTTGCATAAATTTATATTATAATTACTACTTTTACTTACGTGTCAAAATTTTACTAGAGGGATAGAGAGGAGATAGAGAAAAAAATGACAGAAGATCTAGATTTCCCAATCACTGTTTGCCCGCCATTATTTGGGAAAATTATTCCTCTCATTCCATTCTATTTTTTCCAACTATTTTATCAATTTTCTTAATCCATACAATTCCTCTCATTTCATTATATTTTTTTCAATCATTTTCAATTTTTCTAATCCCTATACAATATTTTTAAATTTTAATAATTTATATCACCTTAAAATTTATAAAATCAAACTATTTTATAATTATTTCAAATAATTTATTACAAACTATTTTAAACTATTCAAATAATATAGAATGAAATGGAATAAAATCAAACCAAACCAAACGGGAGAGGTTGCAAACGAGGGGTTCAATTCATTTCCTATTACTCAATTTTCCATGAGAGAAAACACCCCTCCTCTTAAAATATTAAAAAAGAAAAAGTATAAAAATGGTAGAGAAAAGTGCAAAAAAGTTGTCTTGGGGATGGCGAAAAGTTGAAGATAAGATCTGCATTAAGAAGACATGTGATGGGTTGCACAACAGAAAGTGACATGCATGGCTGAAAAGGGCACAGCAGATGTGGGTCCTTAGGTTGGAGGGGGTTTTTTTTATTCGTAGTAATGGAAGAGCATTTAATTGGCTGTATTAATTTTTAATGTCTAAAAGTCATGCTATTATTAAAATATAATATTTTTAAAATT
Organism: Boehmeria nivea var. tenacissima; assembly: GCA_018132145.1. Lineage (NCBI taxonomy): Eukaryota > Viridiplantae > Streptophyta > Magnoliopsida > Rosales > Urticaceae > Boehmeria > Boehmeria nivea. Next base: position 20,056,010 of record CM030878.1, on the reverse strand, counting down.
TTTTAATGCTACGGTTAAATATAACATATGTTTTTTTGTTGTTGACAAATTTGATATAAAATTAATGCATATGTTATGATTTTTTTTTTTTTTTGCAAGACATGCATATGTTATGATTTGTGTCAATTTTAGCAGCCCAACGAATCAATATGCAATATTGACATGAAAAATAGTACATTTAGCACACTATTTTTCCTTTTTTTTTTTTTTTTTGCGCCTTAATATGCTATATGTTAACAATAATATGGTTTTTAACGCTCTTAATGCATGGCCTGGGAATGAGTTTTGATAAAAAGGTCCACAACGGCCTGTAACGGTCTATAAAGAGTGAGTAAGTCAAGTAAAAAAGTCCTTAATTATTAGTTAATCGATAATCTTACAGAGCTTAAGGTAAATATATAAGGAGAGCTGAGGAAGATTACCAACCTAATGTCACAGATAAATAAATAAAAGTATAACTCTAACAAAACAGACACGTAGTGCTCATTAGGGGTATTAATGTCATGTAATAATATTTATAATAACGATCTGACTTTTTAAGTGGTTATTACTTTAACTTTTTCCGAAGCATCTATGGTTAACACTATTTATTTATTTATTTATTTATATAGAATCAAACATTATAAAAACTAATACGACAATAATGTAATTTAAAATACTCAGTAAAAAATTTTAAGTAAAACATTGAGCTCATATAAAAAAATTATTTTATGAATAAAACTAAATCTTCTTTTTTAATGGCAGAACAAACTTCAGAAACTGAAAAGGCAGTTAGCCAGTTACTAAAACCGACATAGAAAATCAAGCTTCTTTAGAGAAAGACATTTAAAAATAAGAACAGCAATAAAGTGAAGAGGACAACAATAAGTTAGAAACGACGGTAAGAGAAAGACATAAAGTTAAAAACGACATGTTATGTGAAAAGCAATAGTACAATATGAAAACACGGGGAAATAACAATAGCAAGTTAGAATCTACGGTAAAGCCCAAGAGGAATTGAAAAACAACTTCGGTTCAAAACGACATGATATATAATAAACGACAGTAAAACAAACACAAACGACAGAAACTAAAAACTAGAGTTACTAAAAACGACATAGAAATTAGCTGCGTTGAAAAATGTGAAATTATAATAATAGCAGTAAAAATGATTAAAAAGACGACAGCAATTCAAAAAGTCAGTAAAAATCTTTGAAAGCCAAAAACGAAAGATCCTATAAAAAGCGACAGATAATGAAAACAAAATTGTTTTCATCCAAGACCGACATATTAAAAATAATTTAAAGTAAATTATTAATTTATCACTTTTTTGTAATTAAAAGTAGTAAATAATATAATATCATTCTTTATCTTAAATTAGGGTAAATATCAGAAATCCTCCTATGCGGAGGGGTGTATTTCACTTTATTTTTATTTTTTTGTCATTTCCTTTTTTTCGTATTATGAAATCGGCCAATTTAGCCAATTCAGTCAATAAGTTAACGGAAACATGACAAGTGTCACATTCAAAGACGTTAGATTTTCATTTATTAGTGAAATTATGAATTTACCCGGCCCCTAGTTGTTTCAAATTTAATAAACGTTGTACAGAAAAATAATGAATTTGGGTTCTATCTTCACTCTGAGATGAATCCGCCCTTTTACAGAAATGGAAAATCCAAAAAAAAAAACAAAAAAAAAAAAAACAAAATCGTTTTAGGTCCATGCATTAGAATTTATATAGAGAAAATCTCTATCTTTTTTATCGGTTTTTACAATTTTTTCATCTTCCTCATAAAATCCATTTCTCTATCTCTCTCTAATCCATCAGATCTGAATGTAATTTTGTTCTTATAACTGGAGGGCACATCAGTGGCGGTCGGTTAGGCTCACCGTCTTCAATCAATTTGTAAATATGTTCGTGTGCGTATTGTTGAACTTCTTGTTTGATTAACTTGTGACATGCTTAGCTTTACACAAGAACATGCTCGTATTTGAAAGGATTAATTAAGGCTTTAAGATTGTATTTTGGTACTCATAATTTGGACAACAAAGCCTTTAAAAAACAAAATAATATGATGATTCATGACAGGAAGTGATTGCTATTAACAAAAAAGATTTTGATTGCCCGTGAAAATATATATATGAGCGACACATATGATCAAGATTTTTGAGATTACCTTGGACATTTTGTTTGGGTTCGTCGAAGATTTATCTTGTTGGATTTATTTTGTTTTGGTTGGTTATGATATTTGTGTGGATTTTCGTTAGGTTTTTGCTGGGTTTATAGACCTTTGACAAAAAATTAACCAAAAATACCCTAATTCAGGGGTTAAATTGGCAGGCTATATGCGTTTTACCAAATCACCCCTATGTGCATCTCACCTGTGTTTTCTATCAAATTCTCTAACGGAAGAAGTCAAAAAAAAGTTAAGATGGCAAAATGAAATAATCATTTCAATTGAGTGGAGATTTATAAAATTTACCCTTTAGATTAATCCTTTGTTATAAATTTAACTAAATAATTAAAAAATTACAATTAAATATATAAATAAAAGTATCAATTTACGGGAAAAGTAGTAAGCTTAAGTAAACAAGAATAAGAATAAAGGAGATTGAATAAACTAAAATTGTTGTTTATAAATAATTTGATAGTTCAAATTCTATGAGATAATATTAATGTTATTCATTCATGCGTAATTGTAAGAGTATGATTTAATAATTTTTTTCCTCAAATTGTACTCTTTTAATTTCTATTCTATTCATCGAAATCCTCTTAAATTTAACGATGTTGGTGGAAGGATTTATAGCTAATCATTAGTCATATATTACATTATGTGGCAACACATGATCGATGGGGCAGCAATGAAGACAACATTTGGGAGACCGCACATCACTTCCTGCATTACCCATTTCATCAATAAACCTCTTGGAGTCACCACTCATAGTCATAGGCTTGCTTAAGCTTTTCTTCAATGATTCAACTTTTTCATCTTGGTCTTCAAATTCCTTATCTTCCTTGATTTCCAAAGAGAAATACTCAGCCTTGTTGCAATTTGGACCATAAATCTTGACCATTGCAAGATAGAGACGAACCCCAAAAACAGCTATCCCAGTCAAGAGCCAACTGAACTGAAGATTCACCAGAGACTTAGCCCTGCCAACCGACTCTTCGCCGGCGCAGCGGACCACGTGGTGGCCCCCCTCGTTGCGCATGAAACACCCTTTCGCGATCAAGCTCGGAGTCCACAGCATGAAGCCCGTCAAGACGAGCCAAACCCTTGGAAGAATATGCTGAGAGACCGCACGAAGCTCACGTAGAAGCTCTTGGGAAACCCTATCCCCATGAGGGTCGTGGTTAGGGACACAAGGACGACGAGCTGGAGGAGCAAGTAGTGCTGTCCTTCCGGGCCCATTTGGTCGGCGGAGCGGAGGTGGAAGAGGAGGAGCTGCTGCCCGAAAGCCACCGCGCCGAGGAGCTGCGTCAAGCCGTGCCGCAGCTGCGACGCCACTGGATTAAGTTTATATGTAAATCATCATTATTTAGAACATATGTATTTATGAACTTTGAAAGTGACATAAACGTGCAAATTAAATTAATATGAATGATTTGAAAATCTTACAGGGTGCGCGGTCGAGGAGGAGGGCGAGGAGGGCGTAGGCGAAGAATGCGAGGGAGATGGAGGCGTGCTCCAAGTTGTGGAGGTGGCTGGCGCTGGCGGCCGGGATGGAGCCATAATCAAGGGGACCAAATGGCTGGTGGTTGAAGAGCTCCATCGCGATGGATGCTGTGGAGGCCGCCATGATTAGGTAGAGCTCGAGGTGCCTCGACACGGCGGAGGGGAACCAAGGGGGTGCGCTGTAGGTGTTGGGGTGCGTGGCGTGGAGCTTGATGTGGTTTATGAGGTGCCATAGCCCTATGACCACAAACCCCACGCCCGGGGCTACATGCCCTACAAGACTCCCCATTATCTCCTAGCTAGTTAAGTATTTAGCGAACGTCTTGATGATATTTGGGTTTTGAAATCTGAATGCTCAAATTAGTGTGTAGAGGCTTCTTTATACAAGGTTGAGGCTTGAGCTATATATGTTATTTTTTCTTCTGATTTGGCCTTGAAGATGATATTTGGATTACTATACGGGAAGAAGAAGAGATGGGTGTGACACGGAATAAAAAGTATAATATATATATTGTCAAAAAATAAAGGTTAATTTACTATTTAACATAATAATTTTGATACATTTATATATAATTTGGTGATGTGTTAACAGCGTAAATTGTAATGAATAATATATGTTGAAGCACCACTTCGCACAACCAAAACCCACCTCACCAGATCAAAAGATAATATGAGTGAGAGTTTAAATTAAAAAACAAAAAAAATCATACAGAATTAAAAACTATACGTTCGCTGGTGACAACTAAGCTATGACAAAGAGGGGGAAAAAAAAAAAAGAAAAAAAAAAAGAAAGAAGATATAACAGCTAGGCATGAACATGAAAATCAGCAGCCATATTTCTAAAATTCAGTGAGCATTAAATATGGTTCAATTTTTTTTTTAACAATTACCGAAAGTAAATTTCATGAATTTCTTCCACCTCTATCCACTTGTTCTATTTTACATTTGGTCTTTTTTTAGAGCACTAAACTCCTAAAAAATTTCATGAATTCCCTTTGTTTTTATGCATTTGTTCTATTCCTCCCGTAATCTTTTTTATTTATCCAATATCACCTCTTGAACTATTAAATTTAGAGTTGTGAGATTAAGTTTTTTTAGAGGGGTCTGTGAAAATGGGTGCTTGTTGATATTTGAGACCATTAATTTAACAAATTTTGAGAAAAAAAAAATACTTTCTCGTTAACAAGTTAGACGAAAATTAAATAAAATACCTTTTAAGACACATCTTAAGAATTTATAGGGTGATATTGGTTTTTAAAAAAAAATTCCTTCAAGGTGAAATGAAAGCGGGGAGGAATTCATGAAATTTACCATTACCGAAATGATAATGTTATCCTAACATTATCATCACATTTATTTTTTGACATTATCAGGTATGGCCTCTGTTAGAAACGACAAAATAAATAAATAAAAAATAAAAGAGGTTTTTAGGCATTTAACTAAACTTTCGGGTAATTTTTTAGGATTTAGCCCTAAAATTTTAAAATTAAGGATTTAGCTATAACCTGTAACATAATGGCTAAATCCTTAATTTCGTGAAACTATAACTAAGTCCTTCAAACTTTACCTTTAAAATGACTAATTGCTTAATTGATCCAAAATAAAAAGGTGAGGAAACAAATAAAAAGGACACGTCATTTGAACGACGTGTTATATAACACGACAATCACTAAAAAACAACAATTTTAGTTTAAAATGACTTAAAATGGTTGCTTTGGAAAAAGACAGCAGAAAATGAAAACAATAGCAAAGAAAACAAAAGCAGGTTAGAAACCATAGTAAGAGAAAAGACAGTTATAAACGACAGATTCTGTTGAAAACGACATGTTTTATGCCTAACAACAGTAGAAAATAAAAACGACATCAAGAATAACGTCAGTAAGTATAACAAAAACTTCGGTTGAAAACGACAATAAAAGAAACAGAAACTGAAAACGACTTATAGAAAAATGGGTTCCTTTGGATATAGAGCATAAAATAGAAGGTAAAAGCAATAGTCAAGAAAACAATAGCAATTTAGAGAGACATAATGTTGAAAACGACAAGTTCATTTGAAAGCAACTGTAGAAAATGAAAACACTGTGATAAAAAAAGTGATAAGGAGCGAATGATAGAATTAGATGAAGAGGTTTCTCAGAGGCAGGCCCAGATGTTAGCAGGTGCTAATTCAGCTCTAGTCCAGAAGAAGAGCACAATTGGGGATTCACCTACTGGACCAGAGGGAGTGCAAGATGGGCTTGAGAAGAATGGCCCAAAGGCAGGAAGACACACACGGCTGAAGAAACCTCCAACATGGCGCAAGGAATACGTGTGACCAGAATATGATGGAAGATTCACCTGATGGTTGTAACGGTTTTACCTTTGGTCACGCCTTTAGCTAATTTCGATTATTCTGTATTTTTGTCTTTTTGCATTCACGTTGTGTGAGACTATATACTCCACTAAGTTTGTTGTGGAAAGCATGGTTGAATGAACCTCTTTTCTCTCACCTCTTCTTCTTCCCCCACTTCTCTATTTTCCCTCCTCTCCTATAATTCCCCTCTTCTCTGCTCTATTCCTGTTCTGGAATTTCCTCGCTTTCTTGCAGGTCCTATTTCACCGAGCTAGTGTAGGAAGACCCTATCAAAAAGACTGTAACTTAGAAGCAACCGTGATAACCGGTAGAACGTAAAAAACGACAGGTTCGATTAAAACGACATGTTAAATTAAAAACGACAATAAAGGAACCGACGACATAAACTGGAGAACAGTAGTCACCAAATACGACATATAAAATGAGTTGCATTAAAAAACGACAGCAAAGTTATAATGACAATTAAAAATTATTCAAAAACAAAAACCAACACTAAAAAACAGCAAATTAGAAACGACAGTAATGAGAGTGAAAACGACAGGCTGTATAAAAATGACTACAAAGCAACAGACAACAGAAACTTAAATATCAGCCACTTAGAATGACAAATTTCAAGAAAATACATCAAAAATCATTTAATTTAAAGGATTAGCTAAATAACCATTTTGGATAGTGTGTTTTTTTAAAAAAAAAGTCAAAGTTTCAAAAAATTTAAAAATTAGTCATAATTTTTTTTTACACATGTTAGAAATTTTTTACCATAATAAAATTACACATAAAATTTGTCGTAAGAAATTACCAAGGTAATAAATTTCTAAAATGGCTATTTTCTTAAAATTTTAAAACTATGGCTATTTTTTCAAATTATTTTCTAAAATGTGACTATTTTCTTAAAATTCTCTAATTTATTGGAAATTTCTCGTTTATAATAATAATATAATATTGTTTTCTTAAATTAAATGATCGTGAGATTTTAATAAAAAGCCATTCATGTCTTGTTATTTTGGTAATAAATTTATAACCATAAATTTATATCAATTTTGTTATGAACAAGGTTGTCAATAATTTATCCAATTTTGGCTATTTTTAATTTTGGTCATGTTTTAAAAAATACGCTGCCAATGGAAAGAGAGAGCTTGGACATGCATGGAGAGAGAGAGAGAGAGAGAGAGAGAGAGAGAGAGAGAGAGAGAGAGAGAGAGAGAGAGAGAGAGAGAGAGAGAGAGAGAGAGAGAGAGAGAGAGAGAGAGAGAGAGAATGTTGAATCACAATTCACAAACCAATGACCACAGACCAAATTAAATAAGATGTTTCTTTACAAATTGATGGTTTGGAATATATGCAAACAAGCCATAACTTTCCAATATTCACACCTTACAACCACACGTTCCAGTACCTAGCTAGCGAAAATTTCACACAATTACATGACTCCATGGTTCGAACTCAACCGAAGAAAAAAGAAAAAATGAAATCCCGACAACTAAAACGCATCAATTTCAACCAAACAATTTCCTATTGTACTCATAATTAATCCTCCTATTCCTTTCCTTCATCTTGTTATATAATTAAACCAACCCCAACATGATCATCTTATAGTCAATAGCTGACTTAATTAATTATAGTTCAACAAAGCATATATAGGAATAAGGAATTAGGATCCCACCAACCCAATCACTTTTGTACACATTCCATGCCATGCCAATCCCCTCCACTTCAACGCCACTATTTCCTTTCTCAATATATAATTGAACACAAAAAATATTAATTACCTTTCCATATCTATTGGCCTAACAAACCCAGCTTTTCCCATATCATTGATGAAACTCTTGGAATCACCACCACTTATAGGCTTGCTTAAGCTTTCCTTCTGAGATTCAACATCATCATGATCTTGATCTTCCTCTTCTTCTTCTTCTTCCTTGATCCCCAATGAGAAATACTCAACCCTGTTGTTGTGATGGTCATTTTGACCATAAATTTTGACCAAAGCAAGATAAAGACAAACCCCAAAAACAGCTATCCCAATCAAGAGCCAACTGAACTGAAGATTCACCAGAGACTTAGCCCTGTGAAGCGACTCTTCGCCGGCGCAGCGGACCACGTGGTGACCCTCCTCGTAGTGCATGAAACACCCTTTCGCGATCAAGCTCGGCGTCCACAGCATGAAGCCCATCATGACGAGCCAAACCCCTTGGAAGAATATGCTGAGAGACCGTACAAAGCTCACGTAGAAGCTCTTGGGAAACCCTATCCCCATGAGGGTTGTGGTTAGGGACACAAGGACGACGAGCTGGAGGAGCAAGTGGTACTGTCCCTCCGGGCCCATGTGGTCAGCGGAGTGGAGGTGGAAGAGGAGGAGCTGCTGCCCAAAGGCCACCGCGCCAAGGAGCTGTGTCAAGCCCTGCCTCAACTGCGCCGCCACTGAAAGTTTATAATTCGTTGTTAGTTACAATATTTACAAGGGTGAAGTAGGCAAATACCCAGAATTTATATAACAATAAAAATAAATACCCAAACTTTTGAAGTAATTGAGTTTCTAGTCAGCTTGTGAATTACTTGCACATGCTTTTGGTAACAAAATGAATTCCCACCACTTATCAATGTGTAAGTAATTGCATCATTTGGGTAATTGGTTATATTTTTCAAAAGATTGGGTAATAACTTACATTAAGTTTTAAAAATTGGGTGTTCACTATAATTTCTTTAGTTTTTTTATGTAAATTTTCAATCATGTATAAATTATATTTTTTTAGGGGCATAATTGAAATTTTTTTTAAAAAAATTAGGTAAAATTTTGACTATTGGTGATTAGAGGTGAATATGCCCCCAGGCTAATGGTGGCTTTTTACTCTCATGATTAAGTGAGATAAATTAATAGTTTGAAATTCTTACACGCTGCGCGGTCAAGGAGGAGGGCGAGGAGGGCGTAGGCGAGGAAGGCAAGGGAGATGGAGGCGTGCTCGAAGTTGTGGAGGTGGTTGGCGGGGATGGAGCCATCAAGGGGATCAAATGGTTGGTGGTTGCTAGGCCCGATGAAGAGCTCCATCGCGATGGATGCTGTGGATCCCGCCATGATTAGGTAGAGCTCGAGGTGCCTTGACATGGCGGCGGGGAACCAAGGGGGTGCGCTGTAGGTGTGGGGGTGCGCGGCGTGGAGCTTGATGTGGTTTATGAGGTGCCATAGTCCAATGAGCACAAACCCCATGCCCGGGGCTACATGTCCTACAAGAGTCCCCATCTCCTAGATAGTTAAGTATTTAGGGAATATTTTATGATATTTGGGATAGAGATGAAATAACTAGAGAGAAAAGTACTTAGTAATAGAGAGAAATTAGGTGTGAGAGAGGGAGGGAGTGGTGGATGAGAATGTGAGGGAAGAGAGGGTTTTAAAATGTGGAAGAATTTGAATCTAGAGGCTTCTTAAGCAAGGGAAGGTCAAAGTTTTCTTTTTACAAGTTTGAACTACGTTTTTATTTTTCTTCTTTTGCTTGCTTGAGGCTGCATATATATATATTTGGATTACGATATATACAAAAGAAGAAATGCGTGGCACGAAATCAAAAGTATAATATACTTGGACAAAAAATATAAATTATAACTTTTGAATATTTTATCATGTGATATAATAATTTCGTTACATTCATAAATATTTTGGAGATCTGTTAACAATGCAAGTATAATATATGTTACTTCGCAAGATCAAAAACCAATATGAGTGAGTTTTTGAATAGAAAATACAAATCACACAATTCACGCAGAACTAAAATAAATTGACAAAATATCTCGTTAGACGGTGAATATATAATAGAAAAAATTTGTGGTACATCACGTATTACTTGATTGTAATTAATATAATGAAAAGCTTTTCTGTAAAAGAAATGTAATAATTTGACTAATAGCTAGCCAAAACGGCCCTAGTAAAGAGGGAATGAGTTAATCAAATATTGACAACTTAAGGTATTAGCCAAAGAGAAAAAAACAGGAAAAGAGATATGGCAGCTAGGCAGAATAATCATTCAGCAGCCATAATTCTAGAATTCATCAGGAAGCATAAAATATTGTTCAATTTATTTTATTATCCAAAAAATTACATGAAATGACAATGTAGGACTATATTCGATTTTTTTTTTATTATTGTAAAATTACAAAATGAAAATCTCTATATATGTATTCATTACTGCTCATGATTTCTAATATTGTTACATGATGTAGACATTTAACGAATATATAATATAACACTTTTTATTCCATTTGTTACTTCATGATAAATTATTAGCTAGACACCCACCTACCTTTTGAGGGACAAGGGAGGAAAAAATATAGTTAACATAATATACACGATTCAATCAATGAGATTGTCCAAATTTTTGTAGAGTTTTCAATATTTTTGTATTTTTCCTTCTATGCTTTCTATTCTTATTTTTCGAAATCTGTTTTTATGTTGCTTCTTTTCTTTTACTGTGGATGATACGACTTAATTATCCGGTCTAGCTAGCTATTCCAAAATCCGAAAGAGAAATAAAGTTAGAATTTTCGTAGGCACAGTGAATTGAATTTTCGCAGTTGATGTCAAATTGGACTTCGAAAACAACAGTTTATATTGTCCGACAAAATGCTTTTTCTTTTGAGTTATCCACAAGTGATCAATCAGAACTTCCATATAGATCCTGCTCGTGGACGAAACTAATACTTCCATATATATATATATATATATATATATATTTATATTTAGGCTAACAATATTCAAACTTCATTCAAAAGAAATATATTCCAACTGAAAATTAATTTTCTTTTATTTTTTCCACGTGTCAAGAATAATTTTTGGATTCTTATATTTGTCAAATTCACTAGATTTAAAAGGACTGGTTTCGTGACTCCAAAACTATATATATCTACTCCAAGCTGTCGTTCTTTTGAATTTACTTTAATCCCTATGCATATGTTTTGTGTTGTTTTCCCATAACATACGTTTTGGTTTCCGTTCACAAGTTTCTTTCTTTATAAACACGAAATTTCTTGTATTATTGTGAAATATTTATATTTGTAGAGCGAGCATTACATTGAAATTGACTTTTCCTATATATATCCTGGATAAAGTGGCAGCCTCACGTTGATCAATTGACTGTTACTCACGTGCCTTAATATGGCAACGGTGTTTGAGCCTTTTACGTTTTTTTCTTTTTTTTTTTTTTGCCCTAAAAATTTATGAGAAAGAAATTGCAGTGATCATTTAAAGAAAAAAAAAATTATGGTCTATTTTGCCTTTGACCATTTCTTGGTTCATGTTTTAAGAAAATTATCAAAATTTTCAAAAATTAAGTTATAAACTAGGATATAGGCACATTATTATGTAGATAAGAAAATAACTAATTTCTTAATTAATCAAAACGTTGATTATTTTCTTTAAAACATCATTCAAAATATGACTATTTACTCAATTATCTCAAAAAAATTATGCGTTTAATGTGTGTATATATAAAAAATACATCATATACATCAATTCTTAGTCGATAAAATTATATATTCGTTTAATGTGCGTATATAAAATAGACAATACTGAAGTGTTGCTTATTCGTTTATTAGATCTTTAAAGTGACCTTATTTTACAATTCTTTCATAAACAAATTGCAAATTGAATTATAAAGGTTTGATATACTTACGTCATATAATCTCTAGCTCGTCTAATTACAAACTATACATACTATCTAATTAGCACGTCATTACCAATCACATAGTTTAATCTTTTATATACAGATTCAACAATATCTGTTGATTTCTGTATTTAAGCTCTCCAACAGCCATATCCTTATCCGTAGAATTACATTATCATTTTTTATTTTTTTATGTTCATTTTATTTGATGGAGTGTACACTTGTGTTCTAATTACTAAATTTTATTTTCTCTCAAAATTAATATAATTGAAATAATAAATCATAGTCACATAGGGATTATATATATTTTCAAAAGGATTTTGTAATGGTGACCATTATTTTTGCATTTTGTTATAATTTCCGTTACCATCATTTTACGCTTCAAACAAATATAACAGGAACATATAATTTAAGGATTCATATTTATAGAAGTGTATAATTTAAGTTAAGATGAAATGGAAACACTTAATAAAGGTATATCTTATACTCGAAGATATAAATAGTTAAATTCATATTGTAGTATTTAACGTGTGTTAAAATTTTGATGACTTGCGTAGTCAATCAATTGGATATCATTGAACTCATTTTGGTGAGAAGGGGAAAAAATGGACAGAGCATACAAGAGATAGAGATAGAATAAAGATTAAGAAAGAGATATCAATATTTAAAGTAATTAATTAAGATATTTGGTACAAAATGAAAGTACATGAGTGCTTTGATTTGGATAATCTATTTTACACCTAATTAGTAGTATATATATATATATATATATATAACAGTTATTAGTTTTCACAAGTGTAGTAAGTTTTCTTTCTCTTTCAAATTGAATTTCACACTTTTTTTTTCCCTTCACCTTTACCTAGTAATTAATTTACTTAAGGGCGATTTAACCTATATTATTATCAATACTTTTATCAATATTATTTCAAATTTAGTGTATTCCTATTTCACTTTCAAACAAATTTTTTTTTTAAAAGGACTATTAATTTACACTTTAATTCGCTCTCGCAATAACTTGTAGCATAAGTGCAAGTTTGTCAATGGAAAATAATCTTTTGTACGGTATCCACTAGTGAAACTTCAAAAAGGGCGAAAAATGAATTCTTAAGGCGCAAGAAATTGGCATCGATCTGATCAATTAATGTCTAGGCCAAAGTTATCAATTTAAAATACATCATACATTTTGTCATCACATGCATACACATAATACTAATTGTCATTTTCATATTGTAGGACTTTTATATAATTAATAATCAATCAACAATAAGAAACTTCCTGATTATTGTTATTTTTGCTACTTTCCTTTATCTTTTGTTTTACACATGTGCCTTCGAAACTGATGCCATTTGGTAAAACGATCAGTGACCATCATCGGTACTCTAGGAAAAATAAAAACTTTAGGCTACTCTATAAGGTAAAGTGAGGAAATACTAAAATTTTATGTAATATTTTTTCAAGTTGGGTTTTTAAGTAATTGAATAACTAATTAAATAATCTTATAAGCAAAATTTAAAAATTGATGTATATGGTGTCTACCCAACTGTCTGTTAGATAAACAAGCATATGTACAAGCACTCATGATATTTTCGGTTTGTCAGATCTTATAATTTTTTTGTTTTTAAGAAAATAAATCAATAGGCATCATTAGAGTCAATTAAGTCACCAATGACGTTCAGAGCGAAAGAAAAAGAAAAAAGTCAGCAATGACGTAGCCTAATCATCATAGTTTTATATGCTATGAACATATGGATTTTCAATCAATTACGGCAATGAACATTCATTCAGCTCTATAACAAAAATAAAAGTTCCGTAATTGAATAATTAATTGATTAATTAAATCTATTATTTTAATTGTAGAATATAGCATTCAAAAAGTAAAAAGTTCCTAACCAAACAATTTAGAGGCAGAAAATTTATCTCAAGAGAAGTGTGAGTCAAACGAACTACATAGTTGTAATTATGACACAGACGGCTAACTAATTAATTACTTGTAGTGTATATGAGTATGATCAACACTTATATATATACTAGTTTAAAGGCATGCGCGCTGCGCGTGTTCATGTATTTTTTTAACAAATGATATTTTTGTTAAACTTTAATAAATAAGTGCACTATTATAATTTTAAAAAGTTGCGAGAATAAAATTTATAAAAAGGCCCAAAAAATTTGCTAAAAAGCTCTAAAAAGAGCCCCACTTTGCAAAAAAAAAAAAAAAACACTTTGGGAACCGAAAAAAAAAAAAAAAGTTTGACGACCCGAGCGTGGGGGACACGCGCGTGCCAACGTGGCGCGTGAATCACACGCGAAAAAAAAAAAAAAAAAAAAAAAAAAAAAAAAAAAAAGAAAGAAAGAAAGAAAAGAACAGTGTTTTTCGATCAAAACGCGCGTTTTGGTCGACGAGCACGGTTATATATATATATATATATGTGTGGTAGATAAAACTATCATGACCTAATTTTGTGCTTTGCATTGCTTTTGGAATCACAAGGCCTCTAAGTCGATCTAAGTAGTATTAATGTTCCAATTACCTAACTTTTCAATATTTCTATTGTAGTGTGGTACCCACAATTTAGAATTTGAATTGATAGCTTATTAGACTTTGATTTGGCAACTAATAAGACCATTCCTCATTTTGAGAAACTTAATGAAATGACTAATGTTAGCGCTAGTTCTTCAGGATCCAATATGGTTGATTTATTTATATATGTAATCGTTTTCTCTTCTTCTCAAGGAAATCAATGTGCTAAATTCAGCATCCTTTACCCTATTTTTTTATTCTTTTGGTAAGACCATGAACAACATGGTTTTAAATAACATCTTTGTAAGCTTATATTGTGCTATAAAAACATTTTATTCCACTTTTACGTTTACAATTAAAAAGAATTTTTTTTGGGCGACAGTGAGTTCATAAGCCTTCCACTTTTTTTTTGGCTATCTAAGACTACGAATTGTTTTCCATTCAAATTATGACACCTAAGGCTGTTGACAATCGGAAAAAAACTATATACAATTAATGACTAAATTAGAATAAGCATTACTACGTTGACATATTTATTGTTGAGGATTCTACAACAATACGAACATTACTTTCACTCCAATTTGAACACTAGAAATTCCATTTTCTACGTAGACGAATGTGAAAGTTTGCCTCACTGATTAGAGGATATATATATGACATTACGATAGTCTAGAATATCTCGATTTTTCTATAATTTCTAGAAATCCTCGAAAACGACAATTTAACATTATTTGTTATTAGACCATTTTTATTTTGTGTTCGTTTGAATGCAAGAGAAACTAAATTAGATTGCAAATTTGAAAATGTCAGAATTTAGTCTGAACAGATGATTGGTTTTGAGCTATATTATATATCGCTTATAAGATGGTGAGCACAAAGATTAGAAAAGTCGATTGCGACAGAACAAGAAACAAGATAACACACTGAAACATGACAAGAAAAATAAGGACATAAAATATAAAAACGACAGTAACAATAGTATCACTGAGTATTAAACATGAAGACAGAAACAAAACCAGAGTCAAAATGACAATGCAGCACGAAACGAAAAACATGAAAACGACATCAAAGAGGAAAACAACTAGCTGAAAACACAGATGAGCAATAAATGACAAGACAGTGAGTGGAAAAACAGGCAATAAAATAAGAAAACTAAAAGTAAAAACAACGTTATGAATAATAATCGACATAAAGGTGAAAACGACATTCAAGAGAAACGACACAAGAAACGACATCACATCACAAGGGAAAACGACAAGAAACAATGATAAATCAATAAACGACGTCAAAGGGAAAAAAACACAAAAAATTAGAAAATAAATTAAAAACGATGATTAAAACAAGAAACAAAAACCCTAGAAACGACATCAAATTAAAAAACGACAAGAAACAGCAGTAAAGACATAAACGACAAAAAAGTGAAAAAAAGATAAGAATGAGAAAGTTAAGCTAAAAATGATGTCAAGAATAAGAAAAGATTAAAAAAAAAAGGGGAAAAAAAAAAAGAGCTATCATCATAAGAAACGACACCAGAACAGAAACGACTTCAACTCGAAAAACGACAAGAAACAACAACGAACAAATAAAAGACATCAAGGTGAGAAAGGCAAGAAAATCAAAACATCAAAGAATAAAAGGATAAGAAGCAACTATAAATCAATATACGACCAATTAAAATCAACAAAACTACAGAATAAAGAAGAAACGAAAAAACAAGAATAAAAAAAAATCTTAAAATTCACATCATCGTGAAAAATGATACAAAAAACACCATCAAATGGAAACAGACAGGAAACAAATACACACTAAAGAATCTTGGCAATGTGAAAAAATAAATACATAAAAAAAAAAGATATTTTTAAGGATTTAGCCAAAAATTTTATTATTTTTTTTAAGGATTAGCCATAGTTTCACAAAATTAAGAAATTAGCCGTTTTCATTGTGTAATTTTTTACACAATGAAAATGACTAATTCTTTAATTTCGTGAAACTATGACTAAATTTTTGAAAATTACATAATAATAAGAGTTTAGTTTTCAGAAACTAAAATTAATAATAATTCTAATGGCTCTCTTTTATTTTTCCTATGGTATGGCGAGGAAAAAGAATATATATATATATATATATATATTTTACAATTAAAACTAAAAATCTCAATAAAGTATTACCTATTAGTGTAGGTACTATTCTTTTTAATTTGATTAAATACCAAAACATGATCCTGTACAGGCAGCACTAAGATCTATTAATCGCTTTTTATATGTAGCAAGGATTGCAAAGATTGACACCCATTTGTGCTTGAAATGATTATTCGTACACTGTTGTTGTTATGTTGCGTGTGATTTTGCATTGTCCCCTCCACGCTTCAACTTTACAGTCGTGTGTTCTATATCTTTCAATTCTTTATTTAAATTTGCAGCTTTAGAACTGATGTAGGAGAAAATAAGTATTTTGTTTAGTTCAATTTGACCGTTGTTTAATTATCTCAAGACTAGTGCTATCGCTTATTATTAGTTTTTGTCACTTTATTTAGTGTTAAAACCCCTTCTATAATGATTTGCCTTTTTTTTTTTTTTCGGAAAGGGATTCCAATCGAAGTTTATCCGACGAAATCAATCTGATCTCGTTGCTATGTCATCTAGTAAGCTCCGTTGAAGAGCGCATTTTGATAGATAATATATCGGAAGTTCCAATTCAATTTGTTTCACGCATGTGGTAGCTGGTGGAGATTGAATTTGATCAGTACTGGCTGATCACTCCGTTTAAAAATTTACAAAAAAAAAACAAAAAAACAAAAAAACAAAAAAACAAAATTATGGATAAAAATCAAAGTTTGCAATAAAACTATATATTAAAAAAAAACTGCATAGACAATTTTGAAACTAATTATAGAAAATGTAAATTTAACTAGTAGTTTTGAATTACTTCAAACTAATTAAAACAAAATTAGATTAAATAATGTACCAAACATTAATGATGTTGTAAATAGTTATAGGGAATTTTAAGAAAATAGCCGTTGTTTACAAAATGATTTTAAAAAATAGCCACAGTTTTAAAAAATTTAAAAACTAGCCCTTTCAGAAATTTCTGACACGTGTCAGAAATTTCTTACAACAATTTTTATGTGTAATTTTGTTATTATCAGAAATTTCTTACATTGTGTTATGGCTAATTTTTAAATTTTTTGAAACTGTGGCTATTTTTTGAAAACACACAGTTCAAAATAGCTATTTACCTAACTGACCCATAGTTATATAGTCATTTCAAATAATAACCTCAAATGTAGCCTAATTATACTCGCTTGCCTCTTAATAAAAGTTAGGTCTAACAAACCAATCAAATACTTTTTGGTTTTGCCAGTTTGTCTCCGTGTCTTCTTACATCGACTCTAATATAAAACTCTATAAGATTAACGAACGAGTGTTTGTTTTAATGATGTGGCTAGAAAACATGATTTTATCAATACAAATATTTTTGTTTTACTCAATATATGATCGTCACATCATTCCGATTACTCATTCTTAACTAAAAATTTTAAGAAAAATGCTAAATCATTGCCATTTTTCTGGTTTTTAACGTTACTCAAATTTTAACCATGTATCATTTCTTTATACTCAATTGTTTGGTTTAGACTTTTAGTCCTCCCTCTGCAGATTTATTTTATTGAAGTATTTTACCTTAAAACTCACTGTCCATTATATGTTAATCTCGTAAATTTTCAGTTGAAACTTCAACAAAATGAATTAAAAATATAACAACTTTTTAGCTCAAAGACCCGTTGAGACACATTTTGAAATTTGAGAATACTAAATACCAATAGACATATAGTCCAAGGTCCAAAAAAAAAAGGTTTCACCCGTACGTAATGATAAAAATGAACATATCTCATTAAAAAAACCAAAACCCCACCAACCCAAATACATGAATATATTTCATGATTTCATTGCCCACTTAATAATAACTACACTCTATAAAAAATTGGACCAACACACACCCACTTTCCTCGCATAAACAACAACAACAACAATCTCACTTTTCACTCTTCACTCTTCACTATCGTCCCAACAATGTCCACACCCAAAACCCACCTCGCAACAACCCTCTCCTTGGCCTTAACACTACTCTCTCTCATCGCCGCCTCATCCTCCTCCGGCGGCGATGATCGCCGGCGAGAGCTCCTCGGCCTCATCAACCGGCGAGAGAAGCTCAGCCACTTCCGTTTCTTCTGGCACGACGTGTTCACCGGCCCCAACGCCAGCGTGGTCAACATCATCTCGCCGCCGGCGAACCAGTCCTCCTCCGGCACCGGATTCTTCGGCACCGTGAACATGATCAACGACCCGCTCACCGCCGGGCCCGACCCGGGATCGAAGCTCCTGGGAAGGGCTCAGGGGTTTTACGGCGTGGCGTCCCAGCAAGAGTTGGCTCTGCTGATGGCCATGAACTTCCACTTCGTGCAAGGCAAGTACAATGGCAGCACCATCACCGTCCTCGGCCGCAACGCCGTGTTCGACAAGCTTCGGGAGATGCCGGTGATCGGAGGGAGCGGCCTGTTCCGCTTCGCGCGCGGCTACGCGCACGCCACCACTCACACCTTTGACGCCGCCTCTGGCAACGCTGTGGTTGAGTACAATGTCTATGTGCTTCACTATGGATGATAATTATCATCATCATTATTATATATATTTAATTGTGTTTTAGTTAATTGATCTTTGTGTCTCTTATTTATGTAATGTCTAGCATAACATCAAGTGCTAGGCGTAGTACTTCAAGCATGACTTGAGTACGTCCCAAAAAAAAAAAAAACAAAAAAATCTATGCTTTAATTTCGTTGGGGGTGTTATATGTGCTTTCTAGAATTATTTGATATTAATAATGGCAAGTGCTTGGAGTTCAAGGATTATGATTTTGATTTAAATTTTGCCCTTTTAAGTTTAGATGGTTTCTTTCTAATTCTAGCGTTAGTTGATGTATGAGAGAGTGTGAATTTAGTTAAAAGAATCTTCTCTCTAAAATTTCTGCTGTTATATTGTAACACTATGATGGGAAATTTTGATGCTTTTTTTTTTTTGCATCAATTACATCCCTTGCTGCTATTGTACTCTGAAGATAGTATAATAGGTTAGCATTAGCATAATGTATCTAGGAATAGCCATTATTGCTTTGCTATTGCAAAAACGAGTTCCACAAATTCTGTCCTCTGCATTTTAAGATTTACATCTTCTAGAACAAAAAAAAAACAATAATAATAAAAATTATGGCTGAATTTGTAGTTACAATCACACCAATATATTCTCATGATTAGTGATTGAGTTTCCTTAGCGGTGAGAATTAAAAGGTGAACATTGATGATTGTGACAGCTCTACTACTCTTTGTTTTAATCCACTATTTTGTATCATTTTGGTCCGTAACTACCATGATGAATAAATTGATCTTATAATTGACAAGGAATATTGGTACTCTAAATCATAGCATATTCAAATCTTTCTCAAAGTAAATAAATATATGTGCCACAAATTAAATCTCCAAGAAACGACAATTATAGAATTAAATAAGTGCCCTCTTAATTACCGTGGCCAAAAAAGTTCTCACTCTCTTATTCCTAATTAATTAGCACTGTTGTGATGAGAATAGAGAAGTATGACACGCTAGCTTTGTGATAAGCCGATCAAACTAGTATATATCTTAGGCCAAAAGCAACAAAAGCTCAGCCACTTCCACTTCTATTGGCACGACATCGTCAGCGGCCGGAAGCCTGGCGTCGTGATGCCATTGTTAATGTTTGAGTACAATGCTTATGTTTTGCGCTATTGAGGTGGTGAAAAATATTGTTCCTTTTATTATCGTAATTACGTGATATATTACCTTACACGTGTCAATCTTCAGAATGGTCATATTATATTATGAAATCACTAAATTTAGTGGGACAAATTTATTTTATAGTCAAGTGTATGAGGGTGATTTACTATAGTAGCGATTATATGAGATTGCTAATAAATTTATGATAATCTGTAGTGGAGGTGTGTAATTTCTGTGTCTTTTAATATTATATATGTATGTTTTTTACTTGTGAATTATATTATTTCAAGGTTGAATTTTACCTATTTGATAGTGACGTAATAACTGGAAGCTAGATTTAATCACAAATTGTAGTATATGTTTGATGAAGCGGTTTTGGATTATCTTCTAAAAAATTTGTTTTTAATGGTTGTTAGTTGTTTTATTTAATGATTCATTTTGACGCTGAGAGAAATAAAGTTCCAGCCAAATTATGACTGAAGAAAAAGGAAAACAGAGTATGTTTTTTTTTTTCTTTTTTTTGCTGTATTTGTGTTCTCTGAAACGCTTATTAAAAAAAATATATATATATATATTTAATTATTTATATATATAAGCTATTCCTAAACTGTATATTGAGTTGGTCATATACATACACCAAACAGGCAAACATGAAATAACAAAGACAAACAAACAAAATGACCAGCAAGCTTAGACTAAAACGACACTAAAGCTAAAACTAATAGAAGGACAACAATCTCTCTTGCATCACATTTTTCCTTTTGCTATATTTATTTTGTGAGACAAATAACGATTATGATTTAAAGTTTGTATAAACAAATTTGAAATAAAAATAAAGATTACATAGAAATATGATATCATATGTCTATCATCATCAGAAGGAAATTTTTTTTTTTTTTAAACTTGAGTTCGCATCTGTGAAAACAACTATAAATGAGTATTAACAAAGCAAATATACCATTTAAAACTATCATTTGAAAACACAATCAATTGACAGCTTAAACTTTGGCCAAAACCAAAATCAATAAATGATCAGTAGTATTAATAAGACGTGTAAAACAAAAAGACAGGTTCAAACTGAGGAACATGATTCATGAATCCATGTACCAGATACAAGAGTCTATATAGAATATAGTTTTGCCATAACACCTTAAAAAAAATTAAAAAAAAAACCCTTATATTCATATAAATTAAAAGGTATAAGCTATGATTAGGGTGGTTATACAATTTTTTTTTTTTGGAACTGGCCTGAATCTTATCATAGAATCCGGAGTTCTAAAAAAATATTTCTTATATTTGTAATTTTCCCTAAAATATTTCCCTGTCCTTCAACCTTATTACCATGGCAATCAAACACAAATGACTTTGCGAGCAGAGTTTTTATCTTAAATATTTTTTTACGAATATTATTGGTGCATCATATAAAGATTTTTTTAAGTTGATTTGAATGTCAAAATTGTATGCACTCATATTTTAGAAGTATGTTTTCAACACTATTTGAGTAAGATTTGATAAATAAGTGCATGTGGATTTCACACAAGACTAACTTAGATTTCTAACCAAACTAATTAATTGGTAGGTACTGTATATGGATTGTCTAGTACAAGAAGAGTTAAAAGTACTTTTAAAAAAAAAGTACTTTTTCTTATAGTTTTTAAGAAAATTAAAAGTAAAGCACTAACATCTTGTGAGTGGATGCCACTTGGGCCATGACAATAGTTTGGCAATCTTTAGTTTCATAAGCGTTACCTAACTATTGGAATCATTTGCGGATTTCCATCGTCATATGACACAGATAAATTCATTAAATAACTCAAATTAATATTAATTGTTGATACTCCATTGGACCACTTTGCTATGGATTAGTTGGAAAGCAGAGTCAATCATATTCATAGGAGTCTCAGCTCCTACCAAAAAAAAAAAAAAAAGCTTCTAGCCAAACTTCATGTTCTTGCATTTAATGAAGTGCTTTATTTTCAAACGACATTATTGAAATCGGTTTGGTCATTTTCTCTCTCGTCGTTTTCAAATAGTAGTCTCGTTAGTTCAACTAAATTGAGATAAGAGTGTTTATGTCATAGCTTAACTTATTTTGTAACGGAAATTTGACTGGCCATAGATCACTAGGAGCTACATTATTTAAAAAATGAAAAGACTAACTTTAAAATATATGGATACTCAAAATATATATATATATATATATATATATGGATACTCGAGTTTGAATAAAATAGAATCAAAGGTACTTGCCGCCCCCCGCCCCCCCGCTCCCCCCTATTGGATGATAAAATAGCGAAGTTCATAAATAAACTTTTGAAAATGAAAAAAAAAAAAAAATTCCCTAGTGATCTACAATGCTCACTTGCTAATACGAGTTCTATTATCAAGAAAAAATAATTAATTTTGTAGCTATAACTACCCTTATTCCTATGCTTCAAGTACGTATAAGCTTTCAAACAGTTCAAGCCAAGAATATTATGAAAAAATAGCTTGAAAGCTTTCATATTTATTGAAAGAAATGTTGGAGTTGTGCGCTTGTGCCCGAATTTTATTTTTGGCCCGAGCCAAAGACATGCGGTGCGACGTTACAAAAACTAAAAAAAGAAAAAAAAAGATATATTGTGGTAATAAAGGAATTGGGCCCACATATTTAATCCCGGGGTCCACAAATGATCCCACAAGGAAATCACATGGTATAGACCTTAAGTTCAAACGTTCTTTCTTGTAATGTTGTATTAATCTTTTTAATTTTCGAAGCAAGAATTAATGCGATGAAGAAAGCTTAGAAATCCAAATATAATCAGCATAAAATATGCTTAGAGTAAAGATGTCACACATGGACCGCCCGTTTCTGTACACGACTTTACCAATAATCTAATATTCCTTTTCTCTATGCCAAATGATAAAAAATAAAGACCAAAACCCCAAAGCGTTATTATGCGTTATCGGTCTCAATTCTTCGCCCCCATGTTCATGTCTATGGTCGGTCGTACGTGGCGTTTGGCTATTGGCCAGGCAGCTCTTAGTATAGAGAATCTACACCATTATTAGTTTATTCGTTTCTCATCACCGTCCCTTGGAATTATCCTTAAAGATCTCTAAACCAAAAGAGGGAATCCCTGAAATGCAAGTAAAGCTACACTTCACAAAGCTATCTAATACTTTTTTTTTTCTTTCTCAAAAGTTTGTGTAGATAATCAAATTGCTAGTTGGATTTTTTCTTAGTGAAGAAGGTTTTTTTTTTTTTTTTTCCCCTGCACTACTATGATTTATGATTAAGGGTATGCGAATATTAAGTGGGCATATAGATATGTATATCCACGGTATTGAAAGAAATTGAGAAATAATTATAGTAGAGCGAAATAACCAATGATAAATTCAGTATGTGGTTCAAAATATATATATGCAAATCAAATGGCCATATCGTTTTTTTTTTTTTTTGTTGGAGAAAATAAATATTTGTATCTATTAATCTTGATTTGTATTAATTTTAGACTTAAAATCTCGCGATGTTTTCATTAGTATAAAAAGAGAGAGAGAGGGAGAAAAAAAAAAAAGAAAGAAAGAAAGAAAGAAAACAATGCCTACCTGCAAACATGTTGTAATTTTAGCTGTAGGGTTTAAATTAAATGTCACTATCTCTTGCTATTTGATCCACAACTTTGATATACATCTTTCATGCAGAAATTCCCAAATTCCACTGACTTTTAAATGAGAGAAGCCCACATAAAGAATCATTTTTTTCCTCTTCAATTATTTGCCTCTCTAGATTTTTTTTTCCAGAATCACTTGGAAGGGTCAACAAGAGCACTTTACACGTCTCACAAGATTGTGGTTCGCAAATGCCCAAAACCCAAATCAAATTAACAATATTACTTATTCACTCACCACATTATAATTAGTCCCTATATAAACCACACATCCCAATTCCCAACCCCAACTTTATCTCTACGACTACAAGAAAAACCAAGCTCATTCTAGAATAACAAAAACATTACTTCCTTTGAAAAACCACCCCCCAAAACCTCTTCAAATCGCAAAGCCAACAATGTCTAGATCATACTACAACAACAACAATTACTACTACTCTTTTTGGGACTGTCTCTCGATCCCTCTCCCACTATGCTTCTTCATATTAATCCTCTTCTTCATGTTAGGGTTTTCATGGTACATCAACTATGAGTCCATGATAGAGGACATAGCGACCCAAGTGAAGCTCTACCTCATGATCGTCCCTGTCGTCCTCCTCCTCGTCGTCCACTGCCTCTCGAGCGACGGGCTCTTCTCGTTCCTCGCCCCGCTGCCGGAGCGGGACTCGCTCCACCGCGCCGGAGGCTCGCCGTGGGGCGTAGGGTTCTTGCTTATCTTCCTCTTTTTCATGGTCTCTTACCAGTCCTCTTTTCAGGAGCGTTGGTTCCCACTTCTAGCTAGATGATGAGATCATGAATATTTCCTGATCATCATCATATGATCATGATGATAATGTACCATAGTGTTTGTTGATCGGTTAATTAATAATGTTTTAGATTAATTAGCTATGGCTTGTTCTTTTTTGGAATACAAGACTAGCTAGCTATAATTAATTTACTTGCTTTTTGTCTTTTTGGTCCTCTTTCTTTTTTAGATTAATTTGTGTAACTTTTTTTTTTTTTGGGTGCTTGCGATGAACAGTATTCGTTGTATACAAGAATTAAAGTAGTCTTCCGGATTATCTGAAATGAGGATGACTTCTTTAATGATTCGTTCATGTTTAGGCTAATTAATTTCCACTACTAGTTGGGTTCTTTTACTTATTTAATGATTATATGATAAGGCCATTACTAATCCACTTTTTGGCTTTGGCACATACAGATGTATATAATTACAATTATGTGTGTAATGATCATATGTTAATTTGGATGTCTTTATTTATTTTTGTTTTACTTATACCTATCTTTATCTTTTTTACTTTTTAGGTTGAAATGAGAATCGGCAGTTGTACTGCACTTGGCCTATATAGCTTTTTTTTTTTTTGGTCTCAAAGTTTTTCTATGATTATGCCAAATGACAAATAACCAGGAAAAGTTGATAAAGGCAAAATTGCAGCTTCGGAGAAATCAAGTGCGTGTGTATGTTTGTGTGCTAAAAGAAAACATACACATTAATTGTCACATACGTTGGTATTAAAAAAGTTGGTAAAATAATTAGTATGTCTAATATTTTCCTTTAATAAATGGCCAAATCAAACATCAAAGGGGCACAAAAGCATGTGTGGTATTTCTATGCTACAAATACTTAACACAACCAGTCAATTCTTTTTTTTTTTTTTGGGGAAATGTTGGGATAATTATTTTTTGCCTTTAAAAAAATAAATAATTATTGATCAATCAAGCACTTCCTTGTATGAGTTTCCAAATGATACGATTTATAAGTCCACGTTGATTGTATTGTCTGGTTTTTATTGATTTCAAACGTCAGAGTTGAACGACTTTTGCAGATATAAATTCACAATTGGTCGGTGTTGCTCTTTAATTGAGTGAGAGGAGGATAAAGAAAAAAAAAAAAAAAGAGTCAACGCTAAATGTGAACATCGATGTTCAACGAATCAACATTATTATCGACACTCGTAAATACAGTCTAAAATTAGACTTACAATTGTCTTCTTCATCTTCAACCAATTTCTCTACTAGAGTGAGTTAGTAAATGGAGCAAAATTTAAGTTGATGATCTTATTCAATTAATTATAATAGAATTCAGTTAGTTTCTAAAACTTGTATTTATCAAATAAACATATACATGCATGATTAAGAAAAACTTATTATGCTGACGAATGAATTGTGTCATAATGCATGGAATTATTTATGAATAATGTGGTTAAGTTTAAACGTTTTTCAGCCTCAATGAAATTTACAAATTACTTACTGAACTCATATAATTAAATAGAATCATTCCAAACTATAACATAATATCTTCCTAAAATAACTCAATTACTATTCAATATATATATCCCAATTAATTCATGATCATTTCAAAACCAACAATTTATATATAATTACATTAGTATTAGCAAGTCATTTCATCATGAAATGTGTCTTTGCGCGTTCATCTAACAAAAGCATCATTTTTAAACGCATACCTAAGTTTTTATCTTCTATTCATATCTCATTTAATACACCAAACAAACACCATGCCTCAATCATAACCATATCTTAATTAATATTTAATAGCACCGGTTCAGACATACCAATTACCATTCATTAAATTTCAATATTTTTTTTTGATAAAGAATTTAAAGACCCCCTCCCCCCCCTAATTTTACCCATTCTATTCCATTTCATTTTTTTTTAACTTTCCTAATTCTCCAAACTATTTCATTTTTTTCAATTATTTTTTTCAACTTTTCAAATCCCTATACAATATCTTTAAATCTCAACCATTCATACCACCTCAAAATTCGCTAAGTCAAACCATTCTTATATCATTTTTCCAAATCATTTTCAAACTATTTTTTCCATCAAAAAAATGGGATGGAATGGGCAAAATGATTGCCCCAAACAAAGGAAGTACTTCAATTCAGTGAGTTCTGACTCAAAAAAAAAAAAAAAACTGTGAGGATAAGCTTAAAAAATATTGGATCTCCAAGACAATAATCATTTAAATAAAAACAAATAAATAAAAAACATTATAGGTAGTATTAAGATATTCCCCATTTGTAGGGGATATCCATGTCACCCGTTTTATAGCCATTGAAAACAAACTAGATGGTTGAGATTATCTAAATTTTAGCTACACTCATTGTATGGTAGAAATAACCAATAAAGTTGTAGATTTGAGACCCACTTGACAATATATTTTGCTCTTTTTCCTTTCTCTTCTTCCCCCCTCTCTTTTTCTCCGTCATCATTTTGAGGCAAAAAATAATTCCGGAGTCTCATTTTCTTATCTCTCCGTATCCTTCTAATCATATTATGATAACTCATCTATTTGTGTTTGATTATGTATGTGTATTTAACATTTTTATATTTTTTTAAAAATAAATTAACAAGTTATCATATGATATATCATGTTATCATTTAAGGGGATAGAAAAAAAATGATCTAGAATAATATTTATACATTAGAATATTAATTGTCAAATATAATAATTTTACCTTTTTGAGTGTCAAATTTAACATTGAAAGTAGCATTTGCATTAGAGATCGTCTAGACTCTATAAAAATAGAATTATTAATTTGCTCTTAATGGTACTTGATATGGGTTCACTTTTCCTTTGCCGTTGGGGTATCTACAAGGCGATGCCAACTATTTTTAGTATAAAAAAAAAAAAGAAAAGAAAGAAAAACAAAAATGAAAAAAATATATTTCAAGATGGATGTTAAAAATTTAAGAAAAAAATCTTAAATGACGAGCAAAAAAGAATTTTTTAAATTATTATAATTAAAAAAGTTGTGTTTAAAATGCATACAAAAAACAGGAGAGAGAAAGAGTACATACTACATAGAGAAGATGGATAAATGATTAGATTATCTAATGTAGAACATCGTTAAAATCTACTAAATTACACACTATCAAATAAATAAATCTTAATTGTTGAATTAACCATGTGTTTAGGAGAACCATCTTATTCATTTCATTTTAAAGTGGTTTGATTTTGCGAATTTCGAAATAATATAAATTGTTGAAATTTAAGAATATTGTATTGAGATTAAGAAAGTTGAAAAAAAAAAGAATGGAAATGGGAGAATAAGGTAGGCAAATAATGCATAAGTGATATCAATATAGCAATATTACACATACTAATATTTTTATCAATTTTTAATACAAACTCATGTGTCATATTATCATTAGTGAGTGTTTATCATCTTGATAGAATGATTTGATATTTAACCAATTAAAATATAACATATTACTATTATATAACTTAGTATTAAAAATTAATAAAAAAGTTAGTGTATCTACTATTATTAACGGTGAATGTGAAAAGATTACCAATTAATAAAAATATAAAATATAATACAGTGAGGGAAAGGACAGTGGATTTTGATTGCACGTGTCAGTGTAGTCAGTGGCACGTGAGTTTTTGGCATTAAATAAGCTGGTCCACAATTACATTACAATTTGGAAAATATGGAAGTCAGTCAGGTCAGGTGAGATCTGTGTAAGAAATACCTGTACATTCTCACCGTCCGATTTTCATAATGTTACGGTATTGCTCGATCTAAACCGTTCATTCCCAAAATGTTCACGTGAATCGTGATGCTTATTTTATGTGGGGCCTTACAAAAGGACAGTTTTCCGAAGTTTTAACTTTTACTTAACTGGATTAAACAAACTCTAATCCTTTTCCTTGATTCCAGCAAAAAATAAATATATATATCCTCTTCCTTGATTAAAAAAAAAAAAGAAAAAAGAACCCGTTTTGTGAAGCCAAATGGAGAAAATAATTGGAGTTTAGCTTAAAAATATAGCAATAAGTTATTGCTAACGTTATACGTATGGATTGATTGATATAATAATAATGATAGGCCATTCATTCGGCTCTTCATTGCTTTGAAAGGACCTACCCTTATGAGTTTTGATATACTACGATGCGGTAGTTTTATATTTATACCTTAAATATTCTTCGAGTTTTTATAAAATAATAATATTAAACTTTTAAGTTATAATCATATCATGAATATTCTATAGTTCATCAAATTACGATAAAAAGCTCTTGAATTATCAAATTATTACAAAAATATCTCTTATTATTAATTTTTGTATTTTTTTTTGTACTCATTAATTTGTCACATGATTAAGTTGGTGACAAAGTACGTAGCAAATATTTTTTTTCCCCCCTTTTTTGAAGTTTTTGAACTATTTTGTACCTTTGATGATCTATATCGGTTAATTAATAGAGTAGAGTTATCAAGGCTAAAAGTAAGTTCGCTTATACACCATATTTGATATTAGAAAAACTTGGTTTAAGGAAATTTTAGGTTAACCGATCAATTAACGCATATCCTGCAATGAGTTGAATGGATAAATAAAAACAAAATACGGGAACATAAATAAATAAAACTGAAGGCATCACTCTAAAAATAAAAATAAATAAATAAAACTGAGATAGGCCAAAATAAAAATCTTTTAAGAAACTCCAAAAAAAAAAAAAAAGGATGAATGTCTGACATCTCTGCATTTGAAACTTAATATATACGGTGTCTGTATATATTAATTACATTTAAGTTGTGATCTATAACAAGCTGTCACAATGAGATGGTAAGAAATTATTATTGTTATTATTATTTTATTTACAACAAGTTTTTGATACTACCTTGGAGCTTGGAGTTGAACTAATAAGATACACATTAAGCCCTAGATTAGCCAAATTAAATTAGAAAAAATGCAAAGAATGATTTGACACCAAAGTGATTTTTGTATTCTGGCTTCTGCAAGTTGGCTTTAGTCTAAAGTTGATGGAGTGGTCCAACGTGACACTTATTGCCTTACTACGTCCAATTTTTTCAAATATACTCTCATTAGCCTTTTGGCAAATTTCCTTTTCTTCTACTATCTTGCCAAGAATAAGCAATTCATGGATGCCATTTTTTTTTACTTGTTTCTTTGTCCTCTTCAATCTCATTCCACAAGTACTAATTTGTAATTTTTAGGTAATTGGTAGGAAAACGCAATAAAATCGCCACTC
Source organism: Boehmeria nivea var. tenacissima (assembly GCA_018132145.1). Taxonomy (NCBI): domain Eukaryota; kingdom Viridiplantae; phylum Streptophyta; class Magnoliopsida; order Rosales; family Urticaceae; genus Boehmeria; species Boehmeria nivea. The sequence goes on along the minus strand of CM030878.1, from coordinate 20,026,366 downwards.
CACCCAAATACCACAAATATTTCTCTTAAAAAAACTTATTAGATAGTTAAAGACATCTGCAATGTATGTGCTAAAATTCATGTTATTACTAAAACATAACATTTGGAGAGAGAAAAAAAAAAACTCACTAATACTAAATTTAACATAAAGCAAATTATGTGGCTGATTTTTATGACAAAATATTTTATCATAAAAATCAGAACACTTATGCTAAATACTGAATAGCATGGCTTAGCAACTAAATTGTGAGAGTGAGAGAATGACCAAAACTTGAGTGTGCTTAAAATTCACTGCAAATTCAGCCAGTACTCTAAAGTATAAGGATTGATTAAGAGTGTCATCATATTGTAAATTAACACATTAACAAAGCTCATCAACTGAAATGCTGCAATTTAACGTTGCTCACATGCAATTTTATGATGGCTAAAAGATACTCAAAATCACAACAAACTAATCAACAAGAGTGGTAATTACTTTGTCTATAACCAAAACCATATGCTTCAATGAAATACAAAGAGACTTAGTTCTATTCATACCGAGATTACACTAAAACAACTAATTAAGAACAAGCAAATTAAGAGTGACACAATAATATTGGCGTACACACACAGACACACCTTAATTAGTGAAAAAAGAAGACTTCAAACACTAGATAATAAGGCCAATGAGGGAAGGTTGGTAAGATATAAGGAAGAAGAGCATCAAGAGCAAAAAGGCCACTCCCCAAGGCGAGCCTCCGGCGCGGTGTATAGCCGCGGGCTCGGACCCTGGCATAGGGATGTTGAATTGGCTGCCTGTGGAGAGCCAGTGAAGCACAATGACCAAAAGCAGCGGCGAGATCACCAGCAGGCGCTGCAGCAGCTCCGAGGCCGTGGCCATCACCGCGTCGTAGATCACGTAACCCACGAAGCCGCAGGCGAAAACCGCGGCCGCCATTAGGATCCAATGCTCGGAGACAGTGAAGCCTCGTGTCCCTGATCTGGGAGGAGCTGAGAAAGAGGCCATAATATTGTGTTGTTGTGTTTCAAATGTGTTGTGTTGTGTGTTCCAACTTTCAACTAATTATGATAGTGAAGTGGACTAGTGGAGTGAGTAAATAGATATATTGGCAAGAGATAAATTTACTTTTAATTTAGTGGGACACGTTGTTGTCGTCCTATTTTTTGTTTTTATTCTTGGTGGATTTTTGTCCTACTATTATTATTGTTACAGTTACTTGTGTACTATTGAGTAGAGGGAAATAAATAATAGAGGGGGTATTATTGTTACTTTGTACCACTCTCTGAAACAGAGTTAATTTACCAATTTGGGATTGCCATGTCGAGGCATACACGAGGAATCCCATCATAGTACCTGAGGGGCAGAGTTGGAATTTTCATATGATTAGAGGTAATTGGAATATGCAAAGCTATGAAATCTAATAGCAACTGGCTCTAAGTTCTACTAATAAATTACAAGAGGTGTAAGTAGTTATTGTTTGAGAATGTCATTTCTTGCGTACTTTAATTTTCAATAGATATATCATAGAAAACAAAATGAGTTCTTAACTTTAATTGCAATCAAGCGATTTTCATCTAAAAGATACTACTTCGTATGGATATGAAGGTTTGTAAATCAGAGTAATTTAACAAAATTCAAAATTTGTACTTCACTCTAACCAAATATACAGTGATTGAATTGTATCACTAAATAGTCCAACTTCATAATTATATACTCTGGTGAATGGGTTTTTACCTAGTACTTCACTTGTAAATGTATAGATGTATTATTATAAAATGATGTTATAACGATATAAAATGTAAAATGTAAAATAATAATATAATGATTATTTTAAATTTGTAATTCTTTATATCTCTATCGTATAATATTACGTAAAATACTAATATATATGAAACATTACATAATTAGCCATACTTTAGTTATCATAACATACTTTTAAAGCAATTGGTAAGGAGGAATCGTGATGACGGGTTATGGTCTTGAAATTATTATAAATTTTAATCTTATTTAAACCAGACTCAATCGAGTCTTAAGAGTATTATTCTTATTAATGGACTTGTAATATGGAGTATGGACCAGTATTGGGCCGCTTACTACTCCCACATCATTTTGCTGCCACTTTTTTTAATGTATAGATTTTCGCTTTGTTCTGATGGTAACACTCCCTTACATTCTCATGCATTGCTCAACTTTAGTTCACAATCAGTGAGACAGACAGAGCTATGAAGGCCTCAGAGACTTCAACAAAACCCAGCAACAACAACAATGCTCAGAGTCAGACCAGAGAAAAAAAGGTCACCAAACCCCATTTCAGGCCAGCCATGGACGACACAAAGCCTCTTCTCCAAGACCCAGTAAGTACGTCTATCTCTCGTCTCTCTCATAATTTCAGTTATACCAATCTTTGATTTGTGCATTGTATATGTATTTGTAGATACTGAGGTCAGACCCGATTGAGACAGAGGAAGCTGTGTTGCGATTGCCTCCAATCAATCCCAATCCCAAACCCTAGACGTCTCGAGCTCGACAAGCCATCGATGTCGTTCTGCGTTAATCTTATTTTCATTTCTTTTATCTTCTGTATTTGAATTTTGAAATTATGGATCTTTATCGTTGACAAAGCATTATGTAAGTGGAAAAATGTGAACTTTGCGTCAACTTTGTTACCGTCCATGGCTTTGACCAAGCGACTACTAGTTCTATCGCCAATAAAATCGCCTTGCTCGTCGAGACCCTTCTCTGCCATGCTCGGCGATCTCAGTTACAGAGAAGACAGCCAAAACCAGAGACACAGAGCTCTCACAATCGTCAATCTCGTAACTCCCGAGGCTAGCGTTGCTAGTGATAACAAGTCGCGCCATAATCGTCTCATTGAAGACATTTTACAAACACTTGATACGAGTTGCGTTTCAGCTCGGTGCTGTGGTGAGAAATCGAGCATTGACGCGGCGGACTTGTCGCTTGCGCTGAGCTTGTGCGGGTCCGCGCGAGACCTCCGCGCCGGCGTTCGGTACCATTGCGCGGCGATAAGAAGTGGGTTTGTCGCGAATGTGTATGTTGGAACTTCTTTGGTTGGATTGTATAGCAAATGCAGTGAGTTGGGCTATGCGCTTCAAGTGTTTGATGAAATGCCTGTGAGAAATGTGGTGACGTGGACGGCTGTTATCGCCGGCTTTGCGCAGGAGTGGCGGGTTGGTGTCTGTCTGGAGCTTTTCCGCCGGATGCGGGTTTCGGATTTGAGGCCCAACCGCTTCACTTTCACGAGCCTTCTTAGCGCGTGCTCGGGCAGCGGGGCCCTCGAGAACGGCCGGAGTGTGCATTCGCAGACGATTCGTGCGGGCTTCCATTCATATGTTTTCGTGTCCAACACGCTCGTTTCGATGTACTGCAAGTGTGGGGCTCTTGGAGACGCGCTTCGCGTGTTCGCGGGATTGGACGGCAAAGATACCGTGTCGTGGAACTCGATGATAGCAGGCTACGCGCAGCACGGGCTTGCATTGCAGGCCATCGATCTGTTTGAACAAATGATGCAACAAAGCGTGAAACCCGACGGCATCAGTTTTCTCGCTATCCTGTCTTCGTGTCGCCACGCGGGTCTTGTCGAAAAAGGCCGCTTATACTTCAATTCAATGGCTGAACATGGAGTGAGCCAGAGCTGGGTCACTTTTCTTGCGTGGTCGATCTTCTTGGCCGAGCTGGCTTGTTGGAAGAGGCTCGGGACGTCATCGCAAAAATGCCTATCGCTCCCAATGCCGTCATCTGGGGCGCGATGCTTTCTTCCAGCCGGCTTCACGGGAACTTATGGTTCGGCATTGAGGCGGCGGAGAGCAGGCTAGCGCTGGAACCGAGCTGCGCCGCGACCTATCTTCAGCTGGCAAACCTCTACGCCGGAGTGGGACGGTGGGACCGCGCGGCTTTGATGCGAAAATTGATGAAAGACAAAGGACTAAAGACCATTACTGGGTATAGTTGGATAGAAATAAAGAACGTTGTTCACAAGTTTAGAGCAGAAGACAAGTCGAATACCAAAATGGTTGAAATTGTTTCAGTTTTGGATAGCTTGTTAGATCATATCAGTGCCTTAGGCTGTGATGCCAAACAACAAGAGCTTCATATACAATATAGTTAAAGTTCTTAAATAAATACCCCAAATGGATTCTACTTGGTTATTTTGTGCAGAGAAGTCGAATTAATATTATTTTTTCTCCACAGATAATGTAACAAGCTTCGATAAAATTGGTCGCGCTGAATTATTTGTTTTCTCGTTGTTCGTTATTACTTTTGGTTGCGATTTCACTTGCTAGCTTTTGATAGTTGTACCATAATCTTGGTATTTTTGCCACGCGTCGATCGATTTCCTCCATTTTTATCTTGTTTCTTCCTTGAGACCAGTGATAAAATTAGCCCTTGTCCATATTCGAGAGACAATGGTCTTCGTTGTTGCTGAACTGAATAAACATATTATATATATATATATGAAGGAAAAAGGAAGAAGTAAAAGTAGGCCCAAAAGGCGGAATCAACGAAAAAATTGAGACACAATTGTAGCTACTATGTAATGTCACTTATTCTTTTGAAAAACAGGAAAAGCCATCAACTTTGTTCTGTTCCCCCAAAACCCTAAATCGCCAAAAAAAAAAAAAAAACACAAACACACACACACACAATGACGATGTCGATGTCGATGTCGATATCAAATGAGTTTGCCAAATTATCGGCAATGCAGAGCCCCAAGGTATTTCTCCACTGAACGCCTTTGTCTCTTTCACGCTAGTAACAGTGACCCAAGCAAATGATTTTCTTTTGAAGCTTTGGAAATGGCGTACTAGTTCAGAGATGAAGCTTCGAGCTTCTGCTTCTGCGACCGATATTCCCTCAGCTCCCATACTTGTCCCTCAAGGTCCATGGATTCAGGTTCTTCGTCTTCCTCTTCTTCTTCTTCTTCGTGCCAACAGTCATCGATCAAATCAATGGAAGCTTGGGTTTTAATTTAATAGATTGGCGGCGGAGTCACGGCAGCTCAAGGGTTCAAAGCGGCTGGCATTTATGGCGGATTGCGCGCCAAAGGAGACAAGCCTGACCTTGCTCTTGTCACCTGCGACGTTGATGCCATCTCTGCTGGTTCTCTGTCATGCTCTCTCTCGCTTTCAGTCTGTAAAAAGATCGTTTTTTTGTTTTTTGCTTACTTGACTTGTTTATCAGAGTTTGTTGCTTTCACTGTTGCGTTTTTTCAGGGGCTTTTACTACCAATGTGGTCGCCGCTGCACCCGTCTTGTACTGCAAGAACGCCTTATACTTCTCCGAAACCGTAATGTGCTGTAGCGTTTGAGTTTTGTTTTGTTTTGTCTGTTTTGAGTGATGCCTGTTGATGATCGGTGTTATGTGAATCGTTTAGGCGCGTGCGGTTTTGATAAATGCTGGTCAAGCCAATGCTGCCACGGTAATCTGCTCTACTCTGTGCTGTTTAGCTCTCGGGATGAAGTTGGTATAGATTGTGGCTGATATGTTGGCTTTCGATTGCTTCTCAGGGTGATGAAGGTTACCAAGACGTCATTGATTGTGTTGAAGCTGTCGCTAAGGTACGTTATTCATTTGTGGGTGCTTTGTTTGCTTGCTTACTAGGACGTTTGTCACCTGAAACGGCGAGTATTTTGTTGCAGCTACTCAAGATGGGGCCGGAGGAAGTGCTTATCGAATCCACTGGTGTGATTGGTCAGAGGATTAAGAAGGTAGTTGAATCAAGTGCCGCTTCAATCCATTATTCTGATGTTTGAAATGAATCTTTTGGGAGTTTTGGGACTTGTTTCTATGTCTAACTGTTCTGTTTGCGTTGTTTTTGCTTTGGCACAAGATTTTCTTACGTGCTATTTCATATGCAGGACGCACTTCTAGAATCTCTTCCGAAATTGGTTAATTCACTCTCCTCATCGGTTCAAGGGTAAGTAAATCCTTTCATCAATTGCATTGGAGATTTTCTTGTTGTGTGTCCGTATTGTGTTAATATTGTTTCTTTAATTGTGGTTTTGGCTTGCAGAGCAGATGCTGCTGCAGTGGCGATCACCACAACTGACCTCGTTAGCAAGAGTGTCGCAATACAATCTAAAGTGTGCTGGAACTCTTCGTGCATATGTGTTTATGTGTTTTTTAGGGTCTCGTTATTCAGGAACTGGACTGGTCTAAAGTTGGTAAATTGCTCAGGTTGGAGGGACAGATATAACAATTGGTGGAATGGCTAAAGGTTCTGGGATGATTCACCCCAACATGGCTACCATGCTTGGTGTAAGTGTCTTCCGATGATCCCTCTTTGGTGCTTTTTTAAAAGCTCGTAGAATTAGGTTCTTATCGTGAACGATATCTGTTGCAGGTAATTACGACTGATGCCGTGGTTACCAGTGATGTTTGGAGAAAAATGATTCAGATTTCTGTAAACCGAAGCTTCAATCAGATAACTGTATGCCAAACTATTGTTATTCGTCTCATGTCTTTCCTGGAAAGTTTGCAGTTTCTATTTCTCATATCCTGCTAATTCACTCACTAGAAATAGCTGCCAAGCGAGCATATCTAAGTAACTCCTTAGCCCTTCCAGGGCTGTCGTATGCTAAGCGAGTTCAGATGTGGTTTTGGTGCAGGTTGATGGAGATACCAGTACCAATGACACTGTAATTGCCTTGGCTAGTGGGTTATCTGGATTGCCTAGGATATCTTCCTTGGAAAGTCCTGAAGCAATAGAACTTCAAGCATGTCTTGATGCGGTAACTACTACGGACTTCCAACTTCGTCTTTATGTTCCAAATAATCTCATCTTTCAAATTTCCATTATCCTAAGACATGTATACTCGCACGTAGAATGGTCATAGATACATGCAAATAAAAAACAAATAAATAAAGAATTTCTATCATGGTAAAATTGTTGGAATTATAATTTGGAGTTTGGTTGATCCAATAATCTGATGTATTTGTTGCAGGTGATGCAAGGTCTTGCGAAGTCTATAGCTTGGGATGGTGAAGGAGCAACATGCCTAATTGAGGTCTAAATCTTCTTAAGAACTTGTGCTTTCTAAGTAACCATCTAGGTACTCAAACAATCTGGTATCTAGTTTAGAATATGCAACTATGTGTTTACCATAGACATGGTGAGGGAAGTGGGAACTGTGTTTTAAAAACATGGTCGGAGATATTTAGTTAGTTCTTTAGATGTTCAGGTCACAGTTGCTGGTAGTGACAATGAGGCCGAAGCAGCAAAGATAGCGCGCTCAGTAGCAGCCTCTTCGCTTTTAAAGGCACGTCTTCAACTTTACCAGCCTTTTTATAATGAGTTGAGCTAATTTTGACTAGATATCGGCAATGTAATCCAGGCTGCCGTATATGGCAGAGATCCAAATTGGGGTCGCATTGCTTGTGCTGCTGGCTATTCCGGAGTTCACTTCGACCAAAACAAGCTTCGAGTGGTTCTTGGGGATATTGTGCTCATGCACAGTGGTCAGCCACAATCGTTTGACAGGTAACCTAGCTCGAGTATTTTCTAGAAACATAACATGGAAGATCAAACGCCTATACATTATTAATTTAAGTTTAAAATGTGAAAGCTGCATATTTTTTGTTTTTGTTTTTACCCAGAGCTGCAGCAAGTGCATACCTGAAGAAGGCCGGTGAGACGCATGGCACGGTTGAGATTAAGCTGTCTGTAGGTAAGATTTAGCAAATCACTGTCAAAGCATAGCGCGTAAATATAATTGCTGTTTTATATATCCTCCTCGCCTACGCGAAAATAACAAAGCTTGCCTACTTTCGCGTACAGGTGATGGTCCGGGTTTCGGACAGGCATGGGGTTGCGACTTGAGTTATGATTATGTTAAGATTAATGCCGAGTACACAACTTAGACACTACTGGTATAATCTGATGTAGCTATTTTGTTTCTGCCACCAAATTCATGAACCCAATTTCAAACGTTTTCGGTTGAAAGTTCTTGCGTTTAGTTCTCTCCTTTCGTGGAAGCCAAATGCGTTTAGTTCTTACGTTATCGAATGGCAAATAACCGATTTTGGTGTATTCTTTTTAAAATAAGTTGATATAAAATGATCAAATAAAAAGGGACTAAATTTGGATAGGGTAAGGGATAGAGTTAGGAAATGCTTTCCTATCATTCAAAAATAATTCTGATAGTAAATCCCATTGGGAAGCCCTCGAATGAATATATGTATGTATAAGATAAACAAGATTTGAATGCACATGCAATAAAAATGTGGAAATGTTGAATCTAAGGTTAGTGACCAATAAATATTAAATAAGTGTGTTACATGTACACACACGGATTTATCATCTCTGTCTACAAGTATGCATAAAAAAAAAAAAAAAAAAAAAGAGTATGTGGTTTACTATAGCTCCTCCCGCAATTCACTATTTTGATTAGTTAAAATTATTTTGCTTCTTACTGAATTTTTATTGAGATTTTAGGGGATATAACCAAATTTTTGGTTAATTTTTTAAGAATTAGTCCTAGTTTCACGAAATTATGAATTTAGTCGTAAAATCATATATCATAATACAATTAAATCTTTAATTTTAACATTTTAAGGTTAAAATTTTCAAATTTTACCGTTAAAATAACTAATTTTTTTATCTGACTCATTTTCATTTTCTTTTAGAAGAAACTCTGTAAATCAAGTAAAGTCCATCATAAAAAATTATTAGATAATACTCTAAAATTGATTGAAAATACATTAATAAACTCCAAAAGTTTTTCATGTAACTTTTTTTAAAAAAATAAAAAATAAAAAATCTTGCACGTAGACGTGACTATAATTAATATATACATGTGTGCTTATTATCACAACCTACGTAGCATATGTGATATTATGGTTTTCGATATTTATAATTATAAAAACAATTCATTATTTACTATTTATAAATCGAGGAATACAATACACCGCACAAAATATAAATATTGCATGAGGTAAATATGATACACGGTCTAAATTATTATATTATGTAGTTGAATAATAATATTAATACGGCGATAAATGAAAAGGGTAATGCAGTAACAATGATGATCGACGTGCGAGCAGAAAATCCGACGGTCGTGGTTCACGGAGGGCCCACCACACCCCAACTTTCAGCCCTTCTTTAGCTCACTCGGCTCACCTCGTCTTGCCACGTCATCATAGCTCTCACTCATTTTTATTTTTTTATTTTTATTTTTCGTTTTCCCACCCAAGACGAGACGAGACGAGACATCCACAAGAAGAAGAAGAGACCTCAATCCACCACAAACCCTAATTTCTCATTTTTACTTTCCTCTTTTGCCCCAAATTCTATTTCTCTGCGAAAACCACCGATCTCCGGCGATTCCGATCCCTCCGGCCGGAGAAGGCGTTCCGATTCAGCCATGGATGTCTCCCCGACGCAATCGGCGCTGGTATTTTGAGGTATATAATGGTCGAATCGTCGAGGTCTTCGCGTTCCGAGAGTTTTATGGGTTTCAGCGATGCCGGAGCTTCGCAGGGCAGTCCGCAGAGGCCGCGCCGGTAGAGTCGCGAGCGGACGACGATCGGGCTCTCCTCTTCTTCCGCCGCCGGGAGGTTACGTGAAGACCAGAGCCGCCGTTGCTAGAGAGGCGGCGAAGGCGTCGGCCAGGCCGAGGACGAGGGCGAGATTGGGATCGAGGAAGCCGAGGAAGGAAGAGGTGATCGTGATCTCGGAGAGAGAGAGCGAAGAGAAGAAGGTCGAGGAAGAGCCACCAGAGCAAGAAGAAGAAGAAGAAGAAGAGAAAGGAAAAGCAGTCATGGGCGACGAGAGCGGTGGCTTGAGCGCCAACAAGGCTGCTGGGCAAGAGGACGAAGGCAATACCGTGCCTTTTCCCGAGAAGGTATTTACTTTTGGTTCTTGTTTTGTTTGTCTAAGAATTTTTTGTTTTGGGGTGTTTCTTTTAATGTTATTCTCTGTTTAAGGTAATGTAATTAGTGTTGCGAAGATTAGTTCTTTTTAGAAACAGCTTGCTTGTGAAAGTCACGAAAAGATGAATATAATGCATACGTTTTATGCTGTTGTTGTTTTAATAATCGGATTATGCCATAGGTCGGAAGATGGATAAAAAATTGCGTTTGCCTAAAGTAGCTTTACTGATTGATTTTTTGCTTATAAGATATGGGGGAAAAACAATGCTTTTGTTAACTGTTCTGTGGTTTGGAAATTTTCCGTTTGTTAAGGTTCAAGTGGGAGGTTCGCCTGTATACAAGGTGGACAGGAAGTTAGGTAAAGGAGGGTTTGGTCAGGTGTTTGTTGGTCGTCGTGTTACAGGCGGTAATGATCGCGCATCTGGTGCGGGAGCCATGGAGGTGAGTTAAGCTTGTAATTTCAGATTAGTATAAGAACCATATATTGTATTAAAGATTGATTTTCATTTTATTTATATTAAAAGAAGAAAAATAAGTCAATACATCTGTTTGAGTGTTATTCTTCTTTTATCAGGTTGCTCTAAAATTTGAGCACAGGAACAGCAAAGGCTGTAACTATGGTCCTCCGTATGAATGGCAAGTCTACAAGTGCGTAACTTTTTCTCCCTCCTTTTTCCGTTAATGATGCAAGATTCATTCATGATGCAAGATTAATTTCAATCTCGAATGATGAATTTTATGATTTTTGTTTAACAGCGCACTTGGTGGTAGTCATGGAGTGCCGAAAGTGCACTTCAAAGGAAGACAAGGAGATTATTACGTGATGGTATGATCAACTGTTATTCTAGCTCATCTCCCGATTACTTTCAATTGTGATTCCCTGAGAGAAATTTATGGGGTGTGATATGCATGTGTAGGTTATGGACATGCTAGGACCCAGCTTATGGGATGTATGGAACACCTCAGGGCAGGCGTAAGTATTTTGAATTAGATCTTTGTCTAGCTAAAGCCTTCTACACAGATTTGTTTCTTTTGGTGTGGTTTTTGTTTTTTTTGGAAATTTGTAGTATTTAAGAACCAGAATTTGTTTGTTTATTATTATGATTAACAGAGGTCTGCTTGATATTTGATATTGTTTAGAGTTTTGTAATATGTGTAGAAAGAAGATGAGCTTGCATGTGAAGTACCGAGCTAAAGTATGGTTGATGTAGGTCTTGTCAGTGGACATCCTACACAGAAACACTTATTCCTTGTCGTAGACAATGTCTGTAGGCTTCTAGATGAAGTGATTATTTTCTATAAACCATAGTGTTGACATTAATGCATTACAAAGGCATGCTTGTTGGATAAAACAAGTATTTTCAAGAGCTTTGTATAATTTAGATTCTCCTGGATTGGTGTAGGTATGCCACACAAATTTTTCCACTTTTGCGTTTTTGATAGATTAAATATGTGGAAAATCTATTAGTACTGGTATCTTAATTGTTGGAGGTGTACATAGTCCTTTTGACAGAGTGATGACAGTGATGAGTGATATTCCTCAAGACCTTGATACTGATTATACCCATAAAGGCCTTCTAATTTTGTTACTGTATAGAATATAGACAACTGAGATTGGTTTTGTTATCTGTTTTGCTTGGCTACCTAATTTTGGATATATGACTAGAACTTCTTGCATTGATACAGGATGTCTTCAGAAATGGTGGCCTGTATTGCTGTTGAATCATTATCGATCCTAGAGAAGATGCATGCAAGAGGGTAACTTCTTGAGTTCTGGTTTTTTTTTTTTTTTTTTTCTGCAATAACTATTAGCAGTCTTCTTATGTTCTGGAAATTCAGTTATGTTGTATGGATTCCTTTTTATTTACAGCAATGTTAGCTTTATTTTCTTAAGTTTCAACTCTTGACTCTGTAATATCAGTTATGTGCATGGAGATGTTAAGCCAGAAAACTTTTTACTTGGTCAGCCATCTACAGCACAAGAGAAGAAGTTGTATCTTGTTGATCTTGGATTAGGTGAGTAAATATAATTGGTCAGAAATCTACTGTTTTGCATCAGATGTTTCATTTACTTCATTTTCTGATGGTCTTTATTATTACATGATTTTCAGCAACAAAGTGGAAGGACAATGCTAATGGCCAGCATGTTGAATATGATCAGCGCCCTGATTTGTTTAGGTAACCAGTTACTTCTTAGGCAATAACTTGCAACGTTGCTTTATAACAATGTCTTAATTCTTCTCCATTCGATGCACAGAGGAACAGTTCGTTATGCTAGTGTTCATGCTCACTTGGGAAGAACTGCTAGTAGAAGAGATGATCTTGAATCTCTTGCATATACACTCATTTTCCTTCTCCGAGGCAGGTTACCATGGCAAGGTTATCAGGTATGCAATGCCACTTCAGGATATGCTTTTATATCTTTTAAGTGGTATTTTTTTTTAAAACTTGTTTGAACATTCTTTTTTGTCTCCTTTGCAGGGTGATAACAAATCGTTCCAGGTTTGCAAGAAAAAGATGGCAACCTCGCCTGAAATGTTGTGCTGCTTCTGCCCTCCACCTCTTAAGCAATTTCTTGAGATTGTGGTGAACATGAAATTTGATGAAGAACCCAACTATTCAAAGCTAATATCTCTATTCGAGGGTTTGATAGGAACAAATCCGGCTGGTAGGCCACTTAAAATTGATGGTGCTCAAAAGGTACAATTATATGATAAACACACAGATGAAGCTTTATCTTTTGTATACATTGTTGATGTATATAATATATTTTTTTCATTTAATGTCTCCATTGTTAGATTATTAGTCAAGTTGGACAAAAACGGGGTAGATTGAATATTGAGGAAGAAGATGACGGGCAACCAAAGAAGAAGGTTCGTGTAGGAGTTCCTGCTACACAATGGATTTCAGTTTACAATGCTAGGCTGCCAATGAAACAGAGGTAAAACATAGTTCGGTTTGATATTTGTCCTCCATAATTCATTATCTTAGTTTCACATTTCAGGATTGTTTTTCAATGTTTGAATGCTTGAAATATCAGGGTGCAGGGATATATAAGATTTATTGTCTTCCATTCCATAGATATTTGTTGCCTAACAACCTGCTTAATGTTGTAATTCAGGTACCATTACAATGTTGCTGATGCAAGGTTGAAGCAACATGTGGATAAAGGTGTTGCAGATGGCTTGCTTATAAGTTGTGTGTCGTCTTGTTCTAATCTTTGGGCTCTTATAATGGATGCCGGAACTGGTTTCTCGAGCCAAGTTTATGAACTGTCACCCTTCTTTTTACACAAGGTTATTTCTGAGCTGCTTTATTGTATTTTTGAAATTTTATACTTTATAGTCATGTGCAGTCGAATTTACTTTTTATTTCCAATACACAGAGTTGGATTATGGAACAGTGGGAGAAGAACTATTACATTAGTGCTATTGCGGGTGCCAATAATGGAAGCTCCCTTGTAGTGATGTCAAAAGGTTAGGGTTCTCTCTCTCTTTTGAGAAATAGAGAAATGTATTGATATAGGCTCGGGTCAGTATAGTCAAATGGTTCATTCTTTATACTTGTGCTCTATATTTATCCGGTTTACAAAGCAGATATGCATGGGAGTTCCGTGTATTCTGTGTGGAATCAAAGAAATTTATACATATTTTTTGGGAAGTACTTTAATGACTCTGTTTTGATTATAAAATCCTGAACTCGCAGGAACCCAATATTCTCAACAGTCTTACAAAGTAAGTGATTCTTTCCCCTTCAAGTGGATCAATAAGAAATGGAAAGAAGGCTTTCACGTCACTTCAATGGCGACTGCTGGGAGCCGATGGGGTGTTGTCATGTCACGCAATGCTGGCTTCAGCGATCAGGTCAAGCTTTACTCTCGTCTTTATAAGAGAGTTCTTTCTATTCTTCTTATTATACCTATTTTCCTTATTCTCTTATGGAGTCGGTATTTGTTCCTTTCTCAAGTCTATTTGCCCGCAGTTCCATTGCATTTTGTTGTTAATTGAAAGTTTTCCTGATCTTTTAGCTTCATGGATTTCCATGGCTTGAACAAGTGATACCGTTGGGCTTCTTCTTTAGTCTTGGTATTAACACCAGATTTGGTAATGACTACTTATGTTACTTCTATGGTATGTACAGGTCGTGGAGCTGGATTTTCTCTATCCAAGCGAGGGTATTCACAGGCGCTGGGACAACGGTTACCGCATAACATCAATAGCTTCAACTTGGGACCAATCTGCTCTTATTCTGAGCATTCCCAGACGCAAGCCGGGGGATGAAACTCAGGAAACATTGCGTACTTCTCAGTTCCCGAGCACACATGTTAAGGTACAACTTTTCCGAGCAAAAGCTGTATGAATAAGTTATGTAGATCGAGTTTTACATTAAATAGTTAGAGATTTATGTGTCTCATCGCCTGGATTTTTCTCACATTTGCAGGAGAAATGGGCTAAGAATTTATATCTTGCTTGTCTATGCTATGGCCGAACTGTTTCGTGATTGGTGCGCATGTATTGTGAGCTGGGAATTTGTAAGCGAAGAAGAAAATATAAAAGTTTTTGCGACATTTGTGCCCTTAATTGGGTCTCATCTCATTTCAGCTGTAAAAATTTTAGTAGCCTGTTTCTAATTCAGCTGCAGCAGCACAGAAAATGAAACACAAAAAGAAGAAGAAAAAGAAGAAATGTTGTTTGTAGGTTTTAGCTGCGGCGACACACATGTTTATTTTTGAATGTCTTTGTGAAGTTTCACAGTCCGAATTTAATTAGTTTCTGGTCCTTACATCCTCATAAATCTATCTAAATTAACGATTTATATATACTATATTTATCTTCTTTTTTTTTTTTTCCCTTTTCTTTTCTTTTTTAAGGTTTCTGATATTTGTAATTAATAGTAATAAGTGAAGTTCTGTTGAATAGCATTCTAACCTAATTAAATCTGACAATACAACTTTAATGACTTTTGCTCACATTTGAAAAGAACGAAAATAAAATACAAAATGAAAATATAATTTCATTTACATCCTCTTCCTCTTTGTCGTCCACTCAATCTCCACAAACAAATTGATCTGTTCTTTTTGTTGGTTGATTATGAAGAAGAAACAACAGAAGAAATCGTTTGTTGGCTCGGTAGCAAGGAGGAAAAAACCAACAAAAAAAAAAAAAATTGATCGGAAAAAAAATGTTGTTATTTCGTGTATGAAGACAATGACTTTTAACATAGACCCTCTCTAAGTTTATTAACACCATTCATTTTGCCCAGAAAGCCTTATACGAGTATGGTCAAAAAGTCCCCCATACCAAAGAATCTTCCCAAAAAATATATTATAAACCTAAATTTTAACGTTTGATAAAAAAAATGTGAATAAAATATTTGGACCTGTTTTTTTTTTTTTGTTTGAAAATTATACTGTTTTATCCACGGAAAGCTTAAATAAATTTTTAGTTCAGTTTAAAAAACTATTGAGTGAATTTTTACGTATTACCTATAACTCAAGGTGGATTATATATAGTTGGATATTTTTTTCTCCTTTCTTTCTTTCTCTCTTTCTTTCTTCATATTTTGAGATGAGATGTTTTGAATTTGCATTGATGCCTTTACAAAACTCAAATACCAGCACATATTGGTTTGATTTGTATTTTTCCTTTTTCCAAAATTTCAAATTCACGGTGCGAATTGCCTAAAGAAAATTTAAGAACAACTTGCCAAATTATGAAAAGTTGATGGACTATTTGATAAAACAAAAAATGATAATGACAATTACTCTAGGAAGATGTACATACGCAAAACACGTGTTTCGTAGTAGTACCACGCCGAACCACGCAAATAAAACTCAATAAACGTTTTTCTTGAGAAAGATTACTATGCTTCAAAAGTATATATGCAACGAGCCATAATTTGTTTTGTTTTGCCTTGTCCTACCTATGGGAAGGGATCAAGGGAATATCAATCAATTTCTCACTTGGTTTAAAACGATTTTTGTGAAGCCGACTTTCTTGACTTTTTATTAGCTTTTCAGTGTTGAATGGATTTATTTATTAGGATGCACAAATTACGTGGTTTTTTCTTTCGCACAATAGTAGAAGTGCAAAAATATTTGCTTTTTTTTTTTTTTTTCTCTTGCTTTTTGTGTTTTTGATTTTCCTAGTGTCACATATTACTTGCATATAATAGTAGATACTAGATACATCATACATGGATAAAGACAGATAAGACAAAAAGACTGAAGACGTAATTATTTATTTTGTAGATTTGACATAATTCAAAGGTTGTCTATTAAAACTTAAAAGTAAGATATATATAATTTTTAAATCATGTAGAGAGAAGTAAACTTTCGATTTAAACTATATATATATATAGATATATATATATATATATATATATATCTTAAACAAATAAAAGTCCCAATGCGTTTTCAATGGGCGTTTCGACCATTTTTTTTTCAAGTGGTTTCATGGCTTTTTTTTTTTTTTTTGGTTTTTCGTAAAAAAAAAAAAAACGCGTTTTTTTAGGGTTAGAGTGAAATTTTTTTTAAAAAATTGGGCTATTTCATAATCTTAAAAAAATTTAGGAACTCAAATATAAATAAAAAGGATGAAAGTGTTAAGTATAGGGACTTTAGAGTAAAAAAATTTGCCCCTGACACGGGCCTGCATGCGTGGGGCCCGCGTGCCAGGGGCTGCATCCTAAAGCCTTCACTCTCCATTTTTCTATTTTCTCTTTTTTTTTCTTTTTACGCGCGAGAAGCGCGTGGGTTGACTAGTATATATAAAAGGAGGAAATAGCAAAATTTATTTTGTGTGGAGCAATGGGCTTATAGTCCACACGTGTGTGCATGCGTTGTAAAGGTGTGTGGCTGAGGCGTAAAAGCGAAAGAGCCACCGTGAGTGTGTACACAATGAAGAAAGTGAAATAACCCCTTGTTTGGGATGGGCATTTTGCCCATTCTATATCATTTATTGGGATAGAAAAAATAGTTTGAAAATAGTTTGGAATGATTACAAATAATTTGAAAAAATAATGTAAAAATGATTTGACTTTGCTAATTTCGAGGTGGTATGAATGGTTGAGATTTAAAGATATTGTATAAGGATTTGAAAAGTTGAAAAAAAAATGGTTGAAAAAAAATGGAACGGAATGGAATAGTTTGGAGGATTAGGAAAGTTGAAAAAATGAAAAAATAAAATGAAATGGAATGGTTGAAATGAATGGAGCAAACAAATGATAAGTGTGAAAAATAGTCAATTAAAATTATTTGTGAGTGTTGAATAGTGCAGGTAGTCTTATAAGTTATAATTAATAAGTAAAGACTAGTAGCCGAACTTAGAAAGAAAGAGAGAAAAGATACGAGAAGAAAATTGTGCGAGCGTGAAGAAAGATAGACACAAAGTGTAATGTAAGCAATTTGCTAAATCACATAGATATTATGTCTTCTTTATTTTATTGTTTGTGTTTCTGCGTTTGCGATTGTGGGGCAGTGTGAAGTTTTTTTTTTTTAAATAAATAATTGACATGAATGAAAAAGTGAATAAGTTAACTTATCCAAAAAAAAAAAAAAACATGTACATTAAATAGAGATGTGGCTGTAAGCAATGATATAACAAAAATTGGATTTTGCTAATTAAAGAAAAGGCAAATGGATAGATATTTACAAGGGAATTTTCTGGTTGATTTTTTTTGGTGGGAAACATCATCGATTTATTTTTTTAGCGGATTTCAAATTTTAAAAAGATAAATATGATAATCTAAAATTATTTCTTTTTTTTTTAAAAAAATCTCACTAAATTTTTTTCCATATTTAATAGGGCCAGTTAAGCTATTAGTTATTTTAAAGATAAAATTTGAAGGATTTAACCATAGTTTCACAAAATTAAAGATTTAATCATAATATGTAACATTTTATGTTACATGTAGTCATGTACCATATATACGTGTAAAAATGTAACATTACATGTAATGTAAAAATGTAACATTACATATAATGTTATATATTTTGACTAAATCCTTAATTTCGATATTTTAGGGCTAAATCCTAAAAAATTACCCAAAAGTTTAGTTAAATACCTAAAAAACTCTATGTTTTAATAAATATTAAACACTTTTTTCATTTTATTATTTCTTTCGATAGTACAACGTCAACAGAATTCATTATTGCGCATATATATAAAGTAAAGATTCGAATCAAAGAAGAAGCGAGCGATCGATGTGCATGATCAAATAATCGAAGCATAATCAACGGTGCGTTTTCCATCATGAGGCTTCTTGAAAAAGTGCTTGACGTAGTCGGAGTATAGCACCGGCTTGTAGAGCGGCTTTCGTCCTCCCGCCGCCGCCGCCGCCGCAAGAACTTCCGGCAGCGGAGCGATGACATCAAAGGGCCTCGGATTCACAAATATTGGCACCGATACTCTGTTGCTGTGTCCATTGGCGGCGACTCTATGCTCTACGCTTCTGTATCGTCCATTGCTCATTATCTGTAGCGCATCGCCAATATTTATGACTAAAGACCCTCTGATTGGCGGGACATGAATCCAACGGTCTCTCTTTTCGTCTCTAACGTAAAGCCCGCCGATCTCGTCCTGAAGGAGAATCGTCAGAGTTGACACATCGGAATGCCGACCCACGCCGATACTAAGCTCTGGATTCGGACAAATCGGATAGTAATTGATGTTTATGCGCTTCGAACCCATCAACACGTTCTCTCTTTCCTCGTCCATTTCTCTTACGTTTAGCCCTTTCATCAGTGCATTTACTAGCTTTTTTACGACCGCTTCGCTCTTCTTCATGTATTCAAGCGCCTCGTCCCTGACAACACGCAAAAATTAATGAGGATCATTTTCTAAAGGACTTTTCAAACTTTATTAATCGGTGTTTTTAAAAATTATACAAATAAATATATATAGTCCAATAATAAGATATTCCGTGGATGGACTTCATCTTTTATAAATATTATAAATACTTGATGACTATTTTTTTAATAATTAAAAACATTGATCATATTATAATAATCTCTTATACTGTATATGCCAAATATAATATTAAGATTAATGAGGATCATTTTCTAAAGGACTTTTCAAACTTTATTAATCGGTGTTTCAAAAAATTATACAAATAAAAATATATAGTCCAATAATAAGATATTCCGTGGACGGACTTCATCCTTTATAAATACTTGATGACTATTTTTTTAATAATTAAAAACATTGATCATATTATAATAATCTCTTATACTGTATATGCCAAATATAATATTAAGAATATATATGCATGCAAAAATAATAGTAATAATAATTAAAAAAAATGTTTTGACTTATAAAGCTTGCAGTAAGTAGTTATTAATTTGACTGACTTGCATGCAACAGGCCACAAAGCAGAGGCTTCTTCTTCAGAAACATAAAATAGACTGAGAAAATCTTTCCACTCCAAAGCTTTCTCAGCTTGAGGAGTGAAGCTGGTGCCGTATCGGACGTTGTTGGAGGCCGAATTCTCCTTGGAATACTTGTTCTTCTCCTCAGCTGGCAGCCCGAAGAAGCGATGAGTCGCCGCCTGAACATTCTCCATCACCTCAATTGGGACGCCATGGTTCACTATCTGGAAGAAACCCCATCTCTCCGCAGCGTCGCAGATCGAATCGGCCACTCTCGGGTCCTCCCAGTCCGCCAAATCGATGACCGGAATGGCCTCACCGGACAAGACTTGGTCCGGATTGATCCTCTCTTGTTGTGGCTGGACGTATTGGTTGGGAAGGGTTTTTAGGCCACTTTCTGAGAGACCCTTCACTCCATTGCCTTTGTTAATCACAAAGTCAGTGAGGTTATAATTAGAGGCATCGCTTGTCGCCAGTGTTGGAGCCATTTTCTTATAAGTATTGGTTGTTATGAAATCTAGCTAGTAGTGAAATTAAGAGCTTTAATTTAGAGAAAATCTATATATAAGCAGTGATCAATTGGGCTAGCTATATTCAATTGGTGAACAATATAAAGAGGTATTTATAGTACAATCTTCTAGTTAAGTTGGCCTAGATTTACTGTATTCACACAGTGATGTTTGATCATAGGGCTTCATAAATGTTGTTAGTTACCAACTTTTTTTTTTTTTTTTTGCCATGTAGTACCGTTGTTGTTGACCGGAGCTAGCTATGATTATTGTTGCTCAATTGAGTCATACGTTCGTTCATATGCACTTTCTTAGCTAAATTTATTTACTTTTCTTATATATTTGTTTAACATTGACCATTATTGTAATTTATTCATGTCGGTACATTCGTGCACTAAGTAAATAGGAAAAGAAACCAACGGCATGTAGAATTTTCTCCTCTAATGCAGTTGATGAATATATTTTTCTTTTCCCTTTTTGTCTTTGTATTGCTTTTATATTAGAGCCAGTTAAGCAATTAGCCATTTTAAAGGTAAAGTTTGAAGGATTTAGCGATAGTTTCACGAAATTAAGGATTTAGTCATAACATGTAACATATATACGTGTAAAAAGTATAACATTAAATGTAACATTACATGTAACATAAAACGTAACATTACATGTACACTTTGATACGTATATATGTTATATGTAACATAACATGTTACATTTATGGCTAAATCCATAATTTCGACATTTTAGGGCTAAATCTCAAAAAATTACCCAAAAATTTGGTTAAATACCTAAAAAACTCTTTATATTATTGTAAGACGATCGACCATATTCACGGAAAAAAAAGTTTGGTAGATTAAAAGATCTCTAATTAATTAGTAGTGCTTGATTAACCACATATATACGTCGACTGTACTAAAAAAGATGCAAAATGTTTTCCTGAGATATTTGTAATAGAAACAATGTAGGATATAGGCCAATTTTTAAGAGCCGCATAGATTAACGTTTAAAATATATATCAAGTTTATATAGGCTCCATATATACATAAAAAAATAAATATTATGATTGATCACCCCAAAGCATTTCCAGAAAAAAAAAATCTCCTCAATTCTTTTCCGAGTAATATTTACTCTAAAATCATAAACGACAAGAAAGATATGATCTACACATGCAAAGGGAGAGGAAAACATGCCTCAAAGTAGCACAGATCAATTTGTACAACTAGATTTTGAAAATAAGTTTGGTTTGACAATAGCCTTACTAATTTAATCAATGCTTAATTAACCGTTTTGTTTCAAGCCAAACGACTTTGAAAAAAGGTGCAAAATGTTTTATTGAAAAAGAATATTATTGCGGTTGAAACATGAAACGTATAGAGCCAACCTTTTATTGTTGCCTCATGTTCTTTATTTATTGGGAAAGCGATATGTGTGAAATTGCATAGTTTTCTCGTTCCGCGATGTTTTACAACGTGTACGATTTTGTCATGGCCAATATTGTTGACCCTTAATTCTTCCTCAAACTTCAAAAAGATATCCACTTTATAAATCATTGTTACATTCAGATATCCACTATACAGCGAGTGAGCTATACCAAACAAAAGTCCATATTTTTGTATTTTAGATTTGGGGAATTTAGAAAAATGACAACATTTTAGAAGTATGCTTAGATTTATATCAATTTCTTAAAAAAAAAAGAATAAAGTGACGCAAACATGACCTTAGATGATCACAAAACAAATTTGGTATTTCATCTAATTTTTTCTTTATTAATGGATTTTACCTTTTTAGCTTTTGTCTTTGTTTGCATCAAATTTATTTTAATTCTATTTAATGATAAAATAAATTTGATGATTTATAGCCTACATACAGAAATTTATTGTATATGGCTGTTTTCTTAAAATTTCAAACAGTGACATTTTTAAAAATACCAACTTTTAAAATAACTATTTCCTTAAAAATCTATTTTAAAACTGGTTATTTAAAAAATAGTTATTTTTAAATGATATTATTTAAAAAAGGGTGAAGTAAAAAAATACCCAAAAATTATAATATAATAGTAATAATTACCAATAGTTTCCAAGTAAATGAGTAATTAACCAATTCATTAATTAGTTGCACATGTTTTCGGTAATTAAGTAAGTTACAACCAATCATCACTTTGTAACTAATTAAATCATTTGTGTATTTGGTTGTATTTTTCAAAACATTGGGTATTTACTTAAATTAAGTTTGAAAGTTTAGTATTTACTATAATATCTCTTTAAAAAAATAATATTTTCATTAATTAAAGAAATAATTATTTTTATTAACTATATGATGGTGTGATTTTACCTAGGTCTTTAATTTTTTATGGGCTAATAACTACTTTCTTAATTTTTGAAAATTTTGATCATTTTCTCTATGGGCTATTTTTTAATTTTTTGAAAATATTGGTCATTTTTTCTGAAATATGGACAAAAAAATGATCAAATACCAAATATACCATTTTTTAACCACCATATGTAATATCATGAGGTAAATTAATGCATATGCTTTGGATGAAATTTCTCAGTAATTTCATTTTGTGTTTTCTTTCTTTCTTTTGTGCTTTTATTTTGAATGCAAATTATAATCGTTGACTATATGAAGAATAGATTCCACGAGACAAAGGAAAGTGATCAGGACTCGTCATTTAAACAAGACACGTTTTTTAGTGAATTAAGAGAATTAAGCAAAAGCATATTAACGACATCTAAAAACCTGAACAATAAACCATTAAATTTGTCAGCAATGAATTCAGCAAGAAAAAATAAAATTTGGCTAGAGAAAAACATACGTGAAGATTTGACTTGAGTGTCCCTAAAATTACCATTCGCTAATCGCAAAGCAAGCCTGCGTACACTACGAAAAACTTGACTTTTACTTTTCCTCAAGTTGTGATTTTCTTGAGAAGTTTATTACTAATACCTAAAATTTTTAATTAAAAAAAAACTGAAAATACTTTCATGTATATTAACAACATTGACGACTAAAAAAAGTCTTGTAAATAAAATAATAGAAAGAAATTATTGACAAGGTTAGTTATAAGTTGCAATTAAAACTAGAATTAAATCATTTTTTTTTGGGATATATAGTTAAATGGCTTAATTTTAGAATATATTTACAACTTTTATTTTTCAGGTGAATGGTCTGTTTTTTATTAGTAGACAATTCACTACGGTTAGTAGACAATATATCAACAAAAAATTACCAATATATACAGTGTCTACTAACTAAAAATGGACCATATATATATATATACCTATTAAAAAGATGTTGTAGCATTTTTTTTAATTAGGATCTAAAAATTAGGCTACCTACCCAAAAAAATCCTTTTTTTTTTATAACTAAACTGAAAGTCTAACTTTTGTAATATTAACGTAATCTAAACTTTATTGGGATTTAGTGAGGAAACAAGATGGTCCTATAACGGTTAATTTAATTAATTAATGGTGACTGGCTCTAGTGGTTCCTTTATCTTTAGTGGTTCCTTATCTTTTCTGATATTATGTCATCCATATTTATTTTCCTTCGGATTTAAATCTCATATTTTAATTAGTGGTTGTTTGAAGTTCATAAGTTTCCACCACTAATCCAATATTACCAACTTAGTATTGAAAATTTTCAGTTGACGCAATGATACACTTCAAATAAAAGGGCTAAGGCGAGGCGACCTATATATATTTGATTTCTGAATAACTTTGACTTGAAAGGTATAAATAACACGAATAATACGACAGGTATATATTATAGCGAAATTGATATATTTGCAGGTCAAGAGAAAACTTAATTTGCAAACTAAATTATTAATTAATAAGATTGTAGAATCGAATGTTATAGGTAAACAGCTAGTTTATTAAGTTTATACATGGTTCTATTAATATACTATTATAGATGCATCAATTTGACTAGTCTATAACTTTATTTACTAATTTAATGCTATTGCGCCGTTAGATGGAAACAATAAATAAATAAATAGGTAAACAGTGATATTTAATAGTTTCGTAATATTGGTTTCTTTTTCAATTTTTCACATGATAAAATTCATTAAACATATCTTACACGATCTTCTTGTTGCGTATAATTTAATTTTCTCGCATCTAGCGAGGCCTCTTTTGTTCACACAAAGTACACACAAGGGTACACAATTATATACATATATATTAGCCGGCTAATAATCCATATATATTAGACAACAACTTAATTAAATCATATTATGAGAAAGATTAGCTGTCCTAAGCTTCATATGCATCACTTTTGGCCATATATAGCTAAGAGATTCTCTTGGTAATGAAAATAACAAGGTTTTAATAAGTACTTTGCAGGCAGGCTAGCTGTTCATGAAGGAAAAACCAATGATTTATTAATAAGGACATTGAAATTTACATCTCCAATGAAGTTAGTCTCCTATAAATTTCTATTCCTTGCACATTACTTGGCTGCAACAAATACGGAGGAATTACTTAGTGTCACTAGCTAGCTAGCTAATTAATCACTCCGAAATTAAGAAGAAGATGTCAAAGAAGGTTGTTTTGCTTGGGTTTTGGGCAAGTCCTTTTTGCACAAAGGTCAAGATTGCCCTTGAGGAGAAGGGAGTGGAATATGAAGAAAGAGAGGAGGACTTATTTGGTGGAAAGAGTGAATTGTTACTAAAATCCAACCCAATTTACCAAAAAGTGCCTGTGCTGTTGCATGAGGGAAAACCCATTTGTGAGTCAACCGTGATCGTTGACTACATCAACCAGACTTGGCCGTCTCCTCCACTTCTTCCATCTTCCACTTATGAAGTCGCTCAAGCCAGATTTTGGGCCGACTTCATTGACAAAAAGGTCGTCTAATTTTACCAGCTAGTTCGCTATTGTAGTTGTGAAATGCATGCAAGAAGCTAAATATTACAAAAATTACACAATTACACGCAATTTTTTTTTTGAGAAATTATAGTAAATATTCAATTTTTAAAACTTAATATAAGTTATTACCCAATCTTTTGAAAAATGTAACCAACTACCCAAAAATGTAATTACTTGCACAGTGGTAAGTGGTGGTAATTCACTTTGTTACCAAAAGCATGTGCAAGTAATTCACAAATTGACTAGAAACTCAATTACTTCAAAAATTTGGGTATTTATTTTTATTGTTATATAAATTCTGGGTATTTACCTACTTCACCCTTTTTTTTTTTTATGAAAATTTCATTCATGCCCCCTCTAAAACTATGAAAATTTTATTTAAAACCACAAGATTTTCTTTTCTATATTTTTCATGTATGTAGTCCCCTAAAAAATTCTGACTGGGCCACTCAAGACATTATTTTTGTCCAACTCCTTCATGCATTCCATAGGCTATATATCACAACCATAATGGTATATATATTTGTCTATACATATTACTGATCGAGTTAATGTGTGTCCATATGATGAGTTTCTGATTTGGGCATTGTGTATATATATATATATATATATGGTTTCTGCTTTCCGTGCTATTCATTACATGCTTTTTTGCAGACAATATATATAATAGTACTTAATGCAACTTAATTTGTTTTCCCTTAACGTAATCTGTTTTTAAATTAATAGATCTTCGAGGCTGGGCGGAACATATGGGCGACGAGCAAAGGCGAAGAAGTAGAGTTGGCTAAAAGGGAGTTGTTAGAGATTCTGAAGCAGCTTGAGGAGCTTTGTTTGGGAGGCAAAGATTTCTTGGGAGGCGAGGCTTTTGGGTTCCTTGACATAATAGCGATCTCTCTAACAAGCTGGTTCTTAGCTTTCGAGAAGTTCGGAGACTTTAAGGTTGAAGATCATTGCCCTAAATTGTCAGCTTGGATCAACAGGTGCTTGGAAAGAGAGTCGGTCTCCAAAGTCATCCCTGACTCACACAAAGTCTATGAATTTGTTGCTGCCTTTAGAAAGATGCAAGGCATTGAGTAGTACGTTGACGTTGAAAATAACATCATGCTTGTGTAATAAATATGAAATTATTCAATCCTTATTATATATGCTTGTAATTTGGTGTTTGTTAAGTTGTTGTCTTGGGTCTTTGTTTTTCCATGCAAGGGATCGAATCAATAGTGGAGAAGTGTTGAACATTTTGCTTTTGTAATAATAAATCAATTAGTCATTATATTTGTGCTCCTTTGATGTTGGTCTATCTATGCTTGTTATTTTCTGTTTTTACTGCCCTTCTAAAAATTTTGGGGTCCTCTTGTTCACACTTCTAAGATATATAACTTATTTAATCTATATATATACTAATCTGCTAAAGATGGATGCGTTTTTTCCATCCATGTCAAGAAACGTGTGTTGAGGGGACGATACGTGGCGTCCTCTGTGGACGACACGTGCATCCCCTATTTTTTCTTTTTTAACTTTTCCTTTAAAAAAATTGTTTTTGGGGGGTTTTGAGAAATTTTAAGGGATTTTTTGCAAATTCGTAAATCTTGGATGACTTTTTTTTTCAAAATTTTCTCTTTCTTTTTTACTTTTTTGTTTTAATCATTTCAACAGCTATTTTTTTGACGTAATGATCTCGAAAAAAAAAATTTTCTTGGCATTGGATTCATAATATTTTTCTCAGTCTTTTGACACTTATTGTCATATACTTTTTTATGCCGTATCTATTTTTTATTTAATTTATTTGTTCTAGGCTTTTATTTTTATTTTTTAAGTTTAAATTTTTTTTAAAAAGTCTTTATATTTATATTAAATGATAAATTTAACCCTTTAATTTTCAGAATAACAAAAATATCAAAAAAAAAAAATAAAAATTTGAGAAAGATATACTTTATTATTTTTTTCGTCGTGTCATATTTTTTATCGATTATATTATTTTACACGTGATTTTCATGCGCGGTGTGCGTGTATAAAAAATAGTTTATATAATAAGATAGCATAAATGATTCACCTGATCTACTATTTGCTTTATGTTTTGTTAAGTAATACATATCCAATTTTTTTTACGTGATAATTGTTTATATATTGAAATATATACATATATGTTGGGAAAAAATATTGAGATACCCACAAACTCAAATGCACATGCAGCAAAAACACAAATAATAAAAGGAAGAGGCTGTGGTGGGGAACGGTTTTTCATTTTCCACTACAGGGCACGAATATGTGACCCAGAATCATCCAAAAAAATTTATTTATTTATTTTTTGTTCCTTTATTTTTACTATATTATAATTTAGACCCAATTTTTTAAAAATATTTGCATTTTTACCTCTAAAAGAAATGCGTTTTTTTTCACCAAAATGGTAAAAAAAAAATCCAATAAACTGTTTTAAAAAAAAACTGCAAGTTAAAATTCAAATTTTTAAACAATTATAAAGGGACGAAAAACATTCTCCAGCCTCTTCCATAATAAAAATAAAGAAGATGTAAAAAAGTTTGACAAATTACCTATATCCACAATAGAATATAGATAGACCTCAAACAAGCAATACAACATAGGAAAAGAGACACGGAGCGTATAACACATAGTAATGACATAAATTATATAAAACTAAAGGTCAAAAGTGCCGTCAATCAATTTTTTATAATAACTTCCATGAATTGTGAGCCATAATAGTCAAAACATTCTTTTCCATCACGTTCGGCGGAGCAAATAGAACGCTTCTTTGCCCACTAATACTAGGACTTCAATCGGCGGAGCAAATAGAACGCTTCTTTGCCCAAAAAAAAAAAAAAAAAAAAAGAGAAAAACAGACGTTCCCAAACGTTTTGTATAAACGCTACTAAGGTAAGTGAGCGTAATTGATCTTCTACAAACAATTCTATTTTAATTGAGAGGCACAATAGACTATCCCACGGTCCATTTCTAAATCAACGGTTCGCACGACCGTTTCCCACCGCTCATTATTTTAGGCCTTTTACCACCGCAGATTCCGCGCAGAAAATAACTTTCTTTCCAATCGCAAATTCAACTTTGCTGTTATATATTTGTGTTTCAACCTTCAATGGTCTTGGTAATCATATTAAAAATTTAAAAAAAAAAACATAATTGGTAATTACAATATTGAGGATAAACAATACAACACAAGAAGTCCGAAAAATCCCAACCAGGAGAAACGGTATGACTCTTCTTTTATTCCATTTGTAATTTCATTATGGTTGAAATCGAAAATTTTATTATTTTTATTATCAACTAAAAATTAGTTATAAAATAAATAATTATAAAAAATTATAATATTGTTTACAATTTTTTAATACACTAAAACGAATCAAAATCTAACTAAATATTCTAAGATTCTAAAGTTTTTTAAAACTTGATTCACCACGTCCAACACGTGGCGCCTTCTTTTTTTTTTTTAATTTTTGTTTTAAATTGCATTTGAGTGTTTTTTTAAAAGATTTTTGAAGAAGTTTTAAAAATTGCGTTTAAGAGCCTTTTATAAGAGTTATTAAAAAATTTTAAAGATAAAATTATTAATTAATTTTTTAATATACCTTATTATCTTTTTTTTAATAATTTTTTACTTGAAAAATTTATACGTGCTTTACACAGGCAAAACGCGTGTTATAAAAACTAGTATAATACTAAATTACAAGGCAAGTAGTAGTACCATTTAAAATACCAAAATAAAAAAGTTTTAAAAAGGCTAAAAAGACAACCAAACAAGTCATCGAAGAGATTTATCTTCATAAATTTGACTTATGAGAAGAGCAAGTATTTCATGCTTTAGTATAAAGAAATATTTAATGTATAACATTTACTGAAAAAATTATACAGACAATGCTAAGATTCAATCCTTGATGGAGAAAAGAGAAAGCCTTAGTCGTGTGAAAACTTCCGCCCAACCAACGCATATTTGCATTACATATTTGAAATATGTAATATTAATAAAAAAAACGGATAATGGTTTATTAGTGATCGGTTTTCGTCGGTTATTTTCGGTTTTTTTGGTTTTTTTTTTTCTTTTTTTCAGCGCATCAGATTCTTCATTGTGAATTTGATTTTGCAAAAGAAACATATAATCGCTGACAGATTTGTGTCTAAAATGCAAATGGAATTTTGTGATGGTGAAGTGAAGTCCGATCTCTATGCGTTGAGACAATTATATGTGCTTCTTCGTAGTATTATTGGATGCGATATTCCTAATATTGTGACCTTACAAAATGTAAGCTTACAAACCCATGTCAGTTTTCCTATCGTTTTTTTTTTTTTTTTGTCTTTTTCTCTCTGTAAATCACTCCACCTTCAAAATTACAAGGTCACTTAATTATCTTGATTACAAAATCAATCGTTATGTACTATGAAAATTGTTCAGTTGTAAACGACGACCAATTGGGGTAGGGATTGAGTACTTACTATATATTTCTTGACATTTTACTCCGTAAATTTTTTTTTAAAAGAATATTGTAAATTTGTGGTGATGTAGGTTCGCAAGTTGTTGGATAACAAAGCAATACAACTGCTAAAGAAGCTTCTTGATGATGCGACACAAAGGCTTGTTTCTAAGGTTAATCATTCAGATCAAGATATTATATTTAGAATTGTTCGCTTCCGCAAGACTTATCTTGTCAGAATTTATTATTATTATTTTTTTCATAATTCATATAGCAAAACTGAATCATCAATAAATGATACATGAGAATGATTTTTTTTTTTCCTTTTGGTTTTTCCATCTAGATTACTAATTCCGATCAATTAATTAATTCCTAGCTGATTGAGTCTTTTTTTTTTTTTTTAACAGATGAAATCAGACTATCAATTAGGCCTCTTAAACATTCAAACCAGTTGTACAACAAAGTCAAAGCCTCATCTTTCGCCACAAATATCACCCAAAGCTTTTCCCATTAGTACTAATACTCTGACTTCTTTTGAACAAACCTCCGAGCAACTACCCAAATTATTCCCAATAATTACTAATAAAAAAGCCATTGATGATGATTGGAAAATTAGCACCGATCATCATCAAATGGACAGATCATCAGAGACTGATTATTACAGTAGCTTTTCCAACGATGTTGCGAAAGCAATCGAACAAATCGATTCCCACATTTCATCTCTACAAGACAACAGTTTTAGGTTGAATTGTGTCAATAAGGCTGAGTTTAAGAGCATGGAATCGCCGGGTCAACCCGTGATCTGTTACGTCCAAGGCTTTAGGGTTCCTATAATGAGCAACAAAGACAACGGGCCCAACACCAAGACTGTCCGTACCAACAGTTCAACATTTGATCATGATTATGTGAATCCGATTAGCACTAAGACTCATCATGGTTCCAAGATTAAACAAGCTCATCGTCATCATGAGATAATCGTCGGACCAACTTTACTTGATGATCAACATTATGAGAGAAACAGAACACAAAACAGAAGCCGGTACTACTCGGTATCCGAACCTGACAAAGACTCACTGTCCAGGAGCGAAAGCGAAAGTAGTGAAGCGGATTCGGAGATTAGTCCTTCACAAGAAGAAGAAGAAGAAGAAGAAGAAGAAGAAGAAGCAGATAGTGATGATAACAGTACTGATGAAGATGATGATGATGTTGATGGTTATTCTTCATATAGCACTGCTCAAACTAGTCATGATGATGACATAAAATCTCACGCGCCGCTACCGAGAATATCGCGGCTGAGGAGGATCAAGAACAAGCTAGGGCTAATCTTCCATCACCACCATCACCATCACCACCACCACCACCACCATGATCGTGGCTGGAAGCTGCTGCAGAGGATGTTTCACCATGCGAACAACAAGAGAAGCGGTGCTACTACTCGGAAACATCTTCGGGACAATGCGGCGGTCAAGGGAAGATCGAGGAGTTCGACCGCGGTGGTGGCGAAGGGCGGTGGTGCCAATGTCCGTGTTAAGCGCGGCGGGGGTGGAGAAGTTGGGCATTTTCGGGCGCTGGTGGGGGGGCTGATGAGGCATGTTGGGGGGAAACGCGGCGGCGGCGGCGGGAAGAGGAGGATCGGGTGGCCGCGAGGCGGGGGAGTGAAGATGGGGAGTTATGGAAGAAGAGGGCGTGTAAGGGTAGGGTTTAATAACAAGTTTAATCAACCACCAAAGTTGAAGATGTAACAATATAATGTCATTTTAGTGAAATTGTGGGACATGAAAAGTGAGTGATAAAATTGTTTTGTATTTGGATTGTTTGGTTTTTGAATAAGCGGGGATGAATAGGATTTGAAAAGCTGGCTTTTCTTATTCCTCTGTGTGTGTGTGTATGTGAAGTTAATAGTAGTTCAAACTTAATCCAAGAGTAGAGGGCAACTAAAATGGTTGCAGAGAGCAGAGTTGTTTCAAATGGAAAAGACAAAAATATTCAATTGTTTATATGACTCAAGTCTCGAATTCGAGAACTCAATACCAACGATAAAAGGATAGAGATACTGAAAACGACATAAAAAAATCTTCAACGATCAATAAATAAGCGCAAAACAACCGAAACTTAAAAAACGACATCAATGAGATAAAACGACAGATTAGTGAAAACTACATATAAGTGAAAAACGATAACCATGTAAAAACGACAGTCAATGTAAATGAAAAGGATAGAGATGCTGAAAACGACAAAAAAAAAATCAACAACAATCAATAAATAAGCGCAAAAACAACCGAAAATTAAAAAACGACATCAATGAGATAAAACGACAGATTAGTGAAAAACGACAACCATATAAAAACGACAGTCAATGCAAAATAAAAAGGATAGAGATACTGAAAACGACATCAAAAAAAATCAACAACAATCAATAAATAAGCGCAAAAACAACCGAAAATTAAAAAACGACATCAATGAGATAAAACGACAGATTACTGAAAAACGACAACCATGTGAAAACGACAGTCAATGCAAATGAAAAGGATAGAGATACTGAAAACTACTTAAAAAAATCAACAACAATTCAACAATCAATAACTAAGCGCAAAAACAACCGAAAATTAAAAAACGACATCAATGAGATAAAACGACAGATTAGTGAAAAACGACAGATTAGTGAAAAACGACAACCATGTGAAAACTACAGTCAATGTAAATGAAAAGGATAGAGATTCTGAAAACGACATAAAAAATCAACGACAATTAAAAAACAACCGAAAATTAAAAAACGACATCAATGAGACAAAACAACAGATTACTGACAAACGACAACCATGTGAAAACGACAGTCAATGCAAATGAAAAGGATAGAGATACTGAAAACTACATAAAAAAATCAACAACAATCAATAACTAAGCGCAAAAACAACCGAAAATTAAAAAACGACATCAATGAGATAAAACGACAGATTAGTGAAAAACGACAACCATGTGAAAACGACAGTCAATGTAAATGAAAAGGATAGAGATACTGAAAACGACATAAAAAATCAACGACAATTAAAAAACAACCGAAAATTAAAAAACGACATCAATGAGATAAAACGACAGGTAAGTGAAAAACGACGATAAGGGAAAACTAAAATTAGAAACGACAAATAATGAAAACTGGAGCATATAATCACTACAAAACAAAAGTAACAAGATAAACAAAATAAAAAATAAACGACAATAAAGAAGTTAACGGGAAAACAACCGAATATAAAAAACGACATCAACGAGACAAACGACATATAAATGAAAAATGACGAGAAGAAAATAAAGAAATTATAAACGACAAGCAAGAAAATAAGTGAAAAACGACAGAAAGTTATGAAACAACAGTAATACGATAGAAAAATGAGAAATGAAAGGAAATAAGAACTGATTAAGAATAAAATTACCGGCAAATAAATAAGTAGAAAACGACAGAAAATGAAAACGACGATAACAGAAAAACGACACAAAATGAAAAACGACGATTACAGAAAAACCACAGAAATTTGAAAAACAATATGATAAGATAAACGATACAAAAATAACGCAGAAAATTGATAAACGACATGGTAAAATAAACTGGCCGATATATGACAGAAAAAATAAGAAACGACATGAAATAACTCCTGACAAACGCATAAACGACGTGAAATAATACTGAAGATCGACAGAATATAAAAAAACCACAACAATTAAAAGTGTAATTTGAAACGAAAAACTGGTAAATAGTAAATACTAAGCAAATAACTAGTACAAAGACGACAAAAATAAAAACGTTGGTAATCTTAAAAAATTCGGTAACATAATTAAAAAAAGGGGCAGGTGCTATTAGTTGAAAATGATAAAAACTGAAAAATGATGGCAAGCAAAAAAAAAAAAAAAAAGTAACATGTTAGAAAAGATGGTAACCGAGATTAAAAAAAAATAAGGACAGAAAATATGTAGACAGGAAATAATTAATTAAAAACCACTAAAAAAACCATGGCAATAAGACAAGAAATTATAATACCTAGGCAATTTCAACACGTGAATTTGAAAAAATTCCAAATGTTTTGAATGTATTATTTGGTGTTAATTGATTGAAACACTAGAAATAGGTGGAAATAATTGATGAATTAGATATTTTTTATTTGTATATAATTAATATGAAAATTAAGGTATATTTCGACTTCCCTATTAATTCTTATTATCTATGAGAGCTGAGGAGCAAGAATAATTAGACTTAAGATTTAAGAACGACATGTCATTTGGAGCTGGCGATATCTTTTGTTAAGTTTTCTAGTCGTTTAAAAGTCACAAATTAATAAAATAAAAAATAAAATAAAGGCAAATCCAAGGGAACCAATGGCAGAGAAGATAGCCAAGCCATGCCATTGCCAGCCAAGACACTGTTTGCAAATAACACTCTCACTTTCACTTCCCAAAATTATCTTTTTGTTGATTTGAGTCTTACAAACACTATACACAGCGACGAACGAGAAGAAGAAGAATATGTCATCTTCTTCTCATCTCTCAGCTATCCCAACACGCCTCTCTAAACCCTCTTCTTCTCTCTGTAAGTCTCTTTCTCTCTCTCTTTATATATATATATATATATATATATATATATTGGTGTAGTTATTTGCTACTCTTAGAAATAAATTATGGGTAATTGTGCTTTCTTCGTTATTGTTCGCAAGGGGTTAGTTCACAGCAAAACACTGATTCTTTAGTTTCATATGTATCTCTTTTTAACACAATTGTCATGAATAAGACACTCCAAGAGTGTTTCTTTTCGCTCAATTTATAAGTGGTCTTGGACTCTTGGTGCTTCAAATTATTTATTTGGAACTTGATTTTTAAAAAAAATATAGCATGATGGGCTTGAAATTGCAAACATTTGTTTCGATTTCTTTTTCGATGCTCTTTGAGATGGAAATACTTTTCAACTGCCATTTAATTTGGTTTCACTTATCTCAACCGGTCAGTATACTTGAAGCCAGTCACGGTCCATGTCAAATCCAACTTCGAAGAGAAAAATGAGAAGTGCAGTTCCGGGGATTCTGCTCGCTCGTCGAAACCTATAAAGGTAAGGCCTTTTTGTGTTGTGGTATCTACTTGTTCACAGAGTTCATTGGGGTTCCTTCACAAATTTGTTTGTGTTTCTACAAGAACATGACTTTTTATGAAGCAAAAAGGGACCAATGAATGTTCATGGTTTTCATGTTGATTAGTAGGTTGTTATGGTTTAATCCAACAAATGGTTTTCTTTGGAACCCCAGGGATCTGAGTCGTTGATCAGTCGGCGCTTATGTCTCACGTGTTTATGTTCAACTGCTGCTTTAATCAAAGATTTAGGCACGTCGAATTCGGAAGCATCTGCTCTCGATGGAATGGACAAACCTGGGTGTCGAAATTGTGGTGGCAGTGGTGCCGTACTATGTAAGTAAACTCACATTGCCATTGTTTTTATTTTTGTGTATCTTTTCTAGCATGGAATATTCATGAAGTATTCAACATATTTTTTGCTTTCATTTAGGTGACATGTGTGGTGGTACAGGAAAATGGAAAGCTCTAAATAGAAAACGAGCAAAAGACGTTTACGAGTTCACAGAGTGTCCAAATTGTTATGGTATGTCATTCTCTCTTGTTGTCTGTTCTGAAGTTTTAACTATTCAAGTTGTATGTTAAACCATGAAATTGTAACCTCTTCACATGTTTTAAGTTTAACCTACAATGTGCGTAATCTGTGTCTTTTGTTTTTCATTTTAATTGTCTTGTCTCCATGGACAGGTCGGGGAAAACTTGTTTGCCCTGTTTGTTTAGGCACCGGTTTACCAAACAACAAGGGGCTTCTTAGGAGGCCCGATGCGCGGAAGCTGCTTGATACAATGCGCAATGGTCGGCTTTTGCCGAATTCTTAATTCCACTCTTCAACTCAGAATCTTACATCATGTTTAAAAGGGTCAAATTATTTAAGGACCTGTATAGATAGCAAAGCTTCCATTGCTATTGTTTTGAAAAGAAAGGTCTGCCCTCCAAAAACATAAATCTCTAGTGAAGTGAATTTATTTTAAACACATTGTGCTTTTTGGCAGCTAAGGAGACTTTGTCTGCATAGTTTAGAAGTGAAAGAAGCAGAAAATGCAAACCACATGGTGTTATTTTGCCAACGCAGTACCACTTATTTGGCATTTATAGCTTTTAAAGTAATTCCAAGAACTCTTATAATAGATCCTTTTTCATATGCTTTAGAGCTACACCAATTTTAAGCTTCTGAAAGACTGAAACACATTAAGAAACCTGTCTTTTCTATTTTATTGATTGAAGATAATGTATCTCCCACGATTGTATAACAAAGCAAACCAGAAAAAACTTATCTGATCATTAAGATTTTGCAAATGAACAACCTTTAAAAATCCGCTCACAACAAATCTGAGATACACGTTTACAACAGGAAAAGGTATTTGACTATTGAAATTACTGTCAATCATGGCTGAGAGCTTGGCAACTTTAAAACTACAGAATGCTCTGGCTTGTGCTCACATTCAAAGTCGAGATGAACAAATGCCCGCTCAACTTCTGGAAGCTTCTCGAGCTTAACCTGCAAGGCCTCTCCAATCATGTGTGCCTCTTTTAAGGGCAAGTCCTCTGGGAGTTCAATGTCAACCTGTTTCAAGTGATATACAAGTTTCTGTCAAACTCTGAAGGGTAATATCTTGTTGGTTTGAGAAAATATGTGACTTTTGAGTCTTGAGTAAATATCCTTTCTATTCATGTGGAATTGGAACAGTAGAGATGTGCTTATGGAAAGATGACCAACCTCCACAAAATAAAGAACCCCGAATGTGTAGGCGCGAACAGTGTCGATACGCTTAACTTTAGGGTGCCTTATGGCAAGATAGGTCAGCTTCTGCAAGACTTCAGGAGGGGCTGATTGTCCCACAAGTGAAACTGCATCAAGAGAGAATATATCATGCTACTAATTTCTAAATAAATTTTATTAGACGAATCCAAGTTTACACACCCGAAAATTACATAAAAATGGAATTCAAACATTATTTGTAAAGACAACAGATTAAAAATAAAAAATAAAGGAATTCTGGCTTCATCTATATCGAAATGGTCAATAAGCCATTTTAATACACACATATCTCCATGTTCTTCAAAGATAAGATGACACCGGTTTATTATTCTAGGTGGTTTTGACAAGGGGGCCAAATCAATAGTTTAGTTGTAGTCTAAAATTATGTGAGACCAAAAAGGAGCTAGCTAAGAGTTAGAGACATACCTGCATTTTCTAAAACCGTTCCAGACCAATTTGTTATCGTGTATATAGCAAGGACGATGGCACCAACTGGGTCGATCCACCAGGAGAATTTGTCGGCAAGTACGGCAGCGACTAATCCAACTACATTCGTTATTACATCAAAATAGTGATCCTGGAATTGACATTGTAAGATTCCATAAAATTGAAAGTGATTTAATTTCAAATGCAATTGATGAAATAACCATTTAAAGACAGAGAAAAGCGTGGGAGATAAAAAGAAGACCTGTGCATATGCACGGACAATCTTGTTTCTTGATTTTTTGCAATAAACCCAAAGAGCGAGTTTTACCGCAGTCGCCGATAACATGATTGAGTACAACCACACCAATTGTTCTGATGACATCTTCTCCGAAGGTTCACTTTCAACTAGCTGTTCTACAGCCTGGATGAATACCTGAAACCCTGTAAGACAAAGTTTAGCCAAATAACACTTTTCACAAAAGTCAAAGTTTCATTCGAAACTTTCATGAACATAAACTTGCAAATTTGCTATATTGTGTAATTTCTTGTAAATAACCCAAATTTTATTGTCTAATCTTGAGAACAATCATGAAGAAAATTTGACATACACTAGTGGAACTCTCACACACAATCTCGTCTGCGATAAACAGGGTACAAAAATACTACATGACAAACGAGCAAACAAGTCCAAGTGGAAATGACTAATCAAAGAAAAAAGTCTACTTAGACTAACAGAAAACTAAGCTACAAAAACGTACCAAGAGTAGCCATGATAGCAGCAAAAATGATAATGCCAACAGGCTGGACCCTCAGTTTTCCAATTGGGTATCTGTAAATATTTGTATTTTTCATTGCCAAGTGCGTGAACCAAAGTATACCACCAGCCATTAGATCTAGTAAAGAATCTAGTGTTGATGCCGCAATGGCTATGGACCCACTCTTTATAGTAGCATAAATCTGCACATTGAAATACAAAGTGTTTCGTTTGGTTATAAGTAAATGAGTGACAACATCACAACAGATTGCTATATTATCACACTGCTATTATTTGAGCTCTTTCGTTTTTTTTTTCCCCCCTTTTCACGCAACTTCATTCAGTTATCGTGTTATCAACATTAAACGAGGCCCTTAGCTTGGCTCAATGCAATTTCAGCTTTCCCGAGTACAAAATTATATACTTTACATGATCAAACACTTCTTGAGCTAAATTTGAAAACACAACTATCAAACATGAAAATTGTGTGGGACATACTTTACAATGCAGGACAAAAGACTTTTAAGATTAAGGGCACAATGAGAGGGATAAAAGGCCTTCAAGTAACATTAATCCGTTGTAACAGTGAATGTTGATTGATGGTTTACCTTAAGTCCCAAGAGAATAATGTTGGCATAATTAGAAATCCTCATGGCCCTTTCATGTTGGGCTTGTTCTTCGAGATCTTCCTCATCAAGGCCCTCCGATTGCACTATAGAATCAACTTCCTCAAAAGATTTCAGAGTTGCAAATTGTGCTTCATA
Organism: Boehmeria nivea var. tenacissima; assembly: GCA_018132145.1. Taxonomy (NCBI): domain Eukaryota; kingdom Viridiplantae; phylum Streptophyta; class Magnoliopsida; order Rosales; family Urticaceae; genus Boehmeria; species Boehmeria nivea. Next base: position 19,988,489 of record CM030878.1, on the reverse strand, counting down.
GTATTCCTTTTCTCCTATGATTCACAGAAAAATACATTCCTTTTTAGCACATATACACATGCATGTACATATTTTGTTTAAGGTGTTTACAACTTCAAAGCCATAGAATTGGGTTTTGGAAATGCATAACAAATACAGAGAGCAAATTACACTTCAATTGATTTGATTTTTATTATTTTCTTTCTCGAACGAAACCAATTCGTTTCTATAAGATTCGCAACAAACAGACAGTTACTAAACGAAACCAAAGAAGACAAAAATTAAAAGAAAAACACGAGCAAAATCAAGTCTTTTTTTTTTTTATGTTGACAAGAAAAATAAATAAATAAAAACGAGCAAAGAACGAATACGAATAACAAAATGAAATCGTTTCTTTATAGAACCTATAAAAAAGATGAGAAAAACTATAAAACAACGTTCATTGTTTCTCGCGAGTTTTCTTGGCAACCAAACAGAACAACACAGACCTGGACTCAGGCCTCTGGTCTTGTGGAGGTCGATGTCGAAGGGACTTTCCTCAACATCAAGACCAGCTCGGACCTTGTCAGGAAGCCTGGAAATGAACTCGGTCCTGAGCGAGTTGACCGAGTACCTCCGACTCAGCTGCCGGCTGATCCGGCCGTTCTCACTCGGTCTCCGACCACCGTTCCCCAACAGCGGCGATTTTGGACTCATCTCCGAATTCCCGTCCATTGCTTGCTGGCTGCCTTGCTTCTCCGTAAGACAAAATTCAAAAGCACACCACAACAACAATCTCACAGACAATATATATATATATTTATATATACACACACACACACACGCATATAACGAGAGATAGAGAGACTGTCTTTTCTTTTTAATTCTTCTTCTTACCAATGAAAAGGACACTTGGCAGTTATTTAAGGCTGTTACGTTTACAAGAAAGATATTCATTTGGCCCTACTTTTTTCTAATACAGTTACTATAACATAATTATAGAGAAAATTTTTTTTTTTAAGAGTTTTTTAAGTAAGTAGCACATGTTTGACATATGTTTCCAAGGAATAGCACATGTTTTGATTTATTAAGCAATTAGCCATTTGTTTAAACTAACTAACTTGATTTTACTCTTTTACCCCTCTTATTTTAATGAAACTTGTTTGCCTTATTTCTTTCCCAGTTCTCTATGCTTTCTTCCCAATTTCTCTCTTCGCGTTTGCTTCCAATCAGATTTTCAACCTTAGCTTCCAATCAGATTTTCAATCTTCACGTTTGCTTTCGTGATCTACAGGTAACTCGTCAAATCTTTATTGTATTGCTAAGTAATCGATCTTCGTTTTCAGTTTGCAATCTTCGTTTTTTACTATGTTTTTGTTGTTGATTTTGGTGAATTTCTCATGTTTAATTGGCATTCAAACGATTTTTTCCTTTTGCGATTTTCTATTGTTGATATATAATCGATCTTCGGTCATGCTTCGTTCGGAAATTTTCTATTACTCTGTTCGTTTCAGTTTCCGTGCGGAGTTTTCCTTTTTCCTCGCTTTTGCTTTCGTTTTTTTTTTCCTTGTGCAATCTACAGCCTGATTTCACTAGCTTTTCTCGTTTTATATTTGATCTTCATTCAAAAAATATGTTTCTAATTGATCTTTGTGCGTTTATTTTCTTCTTTTCTGAGTTTGAGTGGTTTTAGCGTATTCTTTTTTTCGTTTTCTTAATTGTTCTGTTTTTCGTTTTACCAGTGTAAGAAATTTCTGATGCTCTTTCAAACTTTTCTGATGATTTTATCATTCGCTACATTACTATCTAGCAACTGTCCTAAATTTCTGACACCCAGTAAGAAACTTCTCACGCTTTTATTTTTTTCCCTCCGTTTTTTATATGCAGCAATGAGTACATATGATGTTGGTTGTTCGTCCAGTTCTGGATCTGCTCCTAGTGTTTTTGGTAAATAAATTACCTCTTTTTTTATTTGTAACTCTATATCCTTTAATATATTACAATGAGCATAATTTTATTTTGTTTGTTGACAATTTGTTAAAAAAGATTGTTATTTGCAGAGCACAATTCTCTTCTTGAGGTTTCTGCTCCTTCAGGAATTTCTTACCAATCCAATTTTTAAGATGATGTTTGTGATTCTATCATAATTGATGATGTAGACTTGGCGAATCATAATAGATAATGTGGACTTGACGAATTTTCCTAAGTCGTTTGACTTAAAAGTACACAACATTTTCTGCTCGATTATCGTAAATAAGGTTGTTGATTCTTCATGAATTTTTTGATTATTAATTTAACCAATTCAGGAACATTTTCTAAATTCCAGATTGTAAGAAATTTCAGACACCGTGTCTGAAATTTCTTACCGTTAATAAGAGGGACGAAGGGCATTTTTGTCCAAACAGAATTATGTTTGGGCCTGATGGCTATTTTTTGAATATTTATAAACATAGGCTAGTATTTAAAAGCCCAATCCGAAAAATGGCTAGATAGCTAATGGACCCTTTTTTTAATTTGACGCCGAGATTTATTTTTTAAGATGTGAGGTTTTTTAAAAGAATAAATTTAAAATTTAAATGATTTTTTATTATAATAGAATTAATTAGAAAATTCTCTAAATTATAACAAATTTTAGAAAATATAGTCTGTCATAATTTTGTTTCGTAATGACAATGAGATTTATTTTTTAAGATGTGAGGTTTTTTAAAAGAATAAATTTAAAATTTAAATGATTTTTTATTATAATAGAATTAATTAGAAAATTCTCTAAATTATAACAAATTTTAGAAAATATAGTCTGTCATAATTTTGTTTCGTAATGACAATGTAATGAATTTTATTATTGTAAAAGTTATGTTAAATTATATTTTATTATTTTTTGTTAATTATTTCTCTAATTTAATTTGGGTTAATTAAGTAATTAGTCATTTTAAAAGTAAAATTTGAAAGATTTAGCAATATTTTCACGAAATTAAAGATTTAGTCATAACATGTAGTATTTTATATTACATGCAACATATATACGTGTAAAAGTGTAATATTATATGTAATGTTACATGTGTTACATTTTATGTTACATGTAACGTTACATTTAATGTTATACTTTTATAGGTATATATGTTACTTGTAACATTTGTTATGACTAAATCTTTAATTTTAACATTTTAGGGCTAAATCCTAAAAAACTCATTTAGTTTTGACTATCATTTAAGCGAAAGTGATTTATTTACCTAATTCGCTCTTCATATTTTTTTTTTTAGGTAATTCATGAGTTTGTCGCTAAACAATACAAAATATTAAAGTACCATAGTTATTAGCAAAAGAAGTACCATAGTTAATAAAGTGTTGATCTGTAGTTTAATTATTTACTCAGTTAAGTGTTGATCTGTAGTTTAATTATTTACTCAGTTAAATTTGATTTTATATATCTTCTTAAGCAAATAAAAAGTTCTCTCCGTTAAATTATGCATACAACTTCAAAAATATTTATTTAATTAATAGGTCCTACTAAAGGAATAAAAGCGAAATACGACTAGTATTCTTGAAAACCATGGGCAGAAAAATGCACTGAAAAATAGTATTAAATTATCAATTGGTATTTAAGAATATTGATCGTTACGTCAAATTATTGTTATATATTTTCAGAGATTTTAATATCTAATTTAGCAAAGTTGACCATACATTAAAGATCTTTAAAATATTAGGTTGCTAACCAATATTAATATGTATAAAAATGATTTGAAACTCTGCATATGCATGCTTTTTGCCATGTAGGTGCATGTTGAGAATCATTTTGATTCTATTTTGTTGTGAAGTATAAAAAATGAGAAGCGAAACAATGTGAATTTTTTATCAAAATGTTTTTTTTTTATTTTTAGAAGAATGATGTGTTAATGTATTGTTAAGTGTGTTCTCTATTTAAACGAATTAATGATGTATTATTCTAGCTAATTTTTTTATCAAGTTTTTTAGTTGTTTACCATAACTCCTAAAAAATTAGTCTTATGATTATTGTGGATTTGCTTTATGTTAGACAAAAGATTGAACATCTTTAGATATTCCTTCATTTGTAAATTAAATATGCACAAAAAAACCGAAGTTAATTAAGGTTTAACTTGGGATTTATGTCTATTTTCTAAAAGTATTTGTAATTTGTCTGGATAAATTTTCATTGATCAATAACTTGCATGAGTAAATTAATGAATTCAGTGAATTAAATAATACATCAGAGATTGCCTTTTTAATAAATTTATTACAGTAAATTTTAGGATCTATTTAGTGTTTGACCATTTTTAGTCTATGCCTTAAGGAAATGACCAACGTTTTAAAAAATTAAAAAACTAGTCATTAGCTCCTAAAAAACTAAGAGCACAAAGGTAACATCACACCATCATATAGTTAAAAAAAAAACTATTTCCTTAATTAATGAAAAATTAGTTATTTGCTTAAAACATCATCTAAAAAATGATTATTTGCTCAGCAATCTCTGTTTTTTTTTTAATGTAATTTTGTTATGATAAGAAATTTCTAACATTGAATATAACTTTTTTATGACTATATTTTAAATTTTTTGAAACTGTGACTATTTTTTTAAAATATATTATTCAAAATGACTATTTACCTTATTGACATTTTTTTTTGGTAATAAGTATTTTATCTTTTATTTTCAAATAGAAAATGTTAGCCGCAGAAACTCACTTTCTTTTTCAAAGGGAATTCAGTGGAGCACAAGACATATGATAACTTTGTTGTATGCTAATCAATACAAAGCAGTTTTTTTTTTTTTTTTGGTGCAATCAATACAAAGCAGTTAAGATAATTATATGAATAAACCAGAATTACTAATTATGTATGGTTAATAAATAACACTTTGATTTTTGAAAAAGAACATATATGTCATGAACAAGTCTAATCATATACATCATGGACATATTTGAGCCAAACTTTTCGGAATAACTAAAATATTATTTTTCCCTCACAAAATTATCCCTGCATATTTCTATGATGTGTCTCGAATATTTAATCATAGCTCAAATTCATTCAAACTTCTCAATATCGAGTGCTGACTTTTACAAACGTGAAAAGCATAATTAACTCTCCAACTATATAATAACAAGTGTAACATCACTAACTGGAGAAGAAAACTTACCAGATAAATCACCACTGCACAAAGAAATTATCTTGGGTCCCATTATCTTTTATTAGTGCGTCACTCATTCTTTATTTTGGCACGAAAATAAAAATGAGACAGAATAAGCTTTATGAGATGACATCACTTTAATATATATATATATATATATATATATATTTGAGTTTTTGAACTTCAAGTCAGTGATTGAGAGAATATACGTTCGTTTTTTTCCCATAATGTTTGAGTTTTAGACTTTGAAGAGTAAATAAAGTGGGTAATTAATTTAGATAATTACAATATATATATATATAGGCATTTTGACAATTCCTCCATTTTGGGAGAGAATATTAAAACCAGAAAAAAAAAAAAACCGCATGTAAATACCAAACATGGCATTTTTGTTCCATGCATCATGCAAGCCTATTAAGAAATTTCCCTCAAAAAAAAAAAAAGAGGAGAAGAACAAGCAGATTTGTCATAACTAAGTTTAATAATATATATTCCGTTGACAAGTAATGAATGAGCATCACTAATGAACTCTTTTTTATTACTATCCCCTTTTAGTTTTGTGGTTTATATATTGTCTCCTAAAGTTCGAAATATGAAATAAATATACAAAAACCCAATAATGTGAAATGAAAGCAATTACAAAAGCATATTCACACATTGAGCTGAGGCTGAGGTACGACCGTTTTCTTTGTTTGGTAAGTTGCATTATTTTGGCCGTGTGGAATTGGCCAGAGAGGAATTATTTTCTGTGTCATCAAAGCTTGATAATTAATACACTTTCAAAGCATTACAAGCCACACCGAATGAGTCGTCACAAATACATAAAATATGTACAAAGATTTATTCCAATGTAACATATAAAATATGAGAAAACATGTCACTGAAATAGCAATTTCCATGCCTACAAAGCCTACAATAAAAAGCTTGACCTCAAAAATTTTGGTCCCCAAAAGAATCTGTAACCTTTAACAATGGTTGAACCAATGTTCAGCTTCAAGCCTTCAACTACAATAACTATATCGACTCACAGGGCCTAGTGCGAGGGTGTAAAGGAAAAGGACAGAGAAATCGTCATGGCAAAAAGCTCCGACTGGAAACTTTAATTCGAGTTGAAGTAGCAAAATTTCTGCCTAGAAGGTCTCAATGGACTGTACTCTGAGCTCTTGAGTGCAGCATTTTTCCCGTACTTCTTGACACCGACCCTGGATGACTTGATTCTTTCTTTGCTTGATTCATGAGTGTTTTCCCTTCCAGCTTAGGAATCGGATGACAGATTGTGTGATGTCTGGGGACTGTGTCCGACATGCTGGAACTCTGCGAATGTGATTTCTGTGACAGTATCTTTCCTGTGCTTTTATTTTTAGCCCTTCTTAACAAGAAATTGACTCTGCATGGGTTGATTGCGAAGACGGTTCAGCTAGTGTAGCCTCTTTTGGATTGCTTTGCTTCCTCTTCTCGCTTTCCCGCAATGATTTGTTTGAAGCTTGGTCGGCCTTAGAGACAATTTTGGAGACTGAAAAGCCTGCAACTTCGAAGATTTGTGCTCGGTTAGGAATCATTGAATTGCGAACAACAACATCAATTCCTTCATAGGTCCAAACCCCTAATACTGCTTCTCCTTTAAATCCAATTGCAAACCAACCAAGGCCAGAGGCAGCAATGTCCACTGAACTCGAGTCCCAACTGTTCCCAGAAACACGGAATTCCTTTCTCACCCATTGGCCGAGCTCTTTAACTCGTTCCGCTCCAATTGGTGGCTGAAGCAACGATAAGTATAATAGTGTCAATTTATGAATACATATACTATACGCCAACATGTATCAGAAAACTTCCTAGGAAAACATAGATACAGAAGTGGTTAAGAGAAACTAAGAGCATCCACGGATCGGTATTCGTGCAGATATTGAGAAACTAGCAACGACAGTCAACAAATAAGTGGTTGTAATACAGATAAAACACTAATCACTTTCAAAATCAAGATGACTTATTTTTCAATTTCATTTGACTTGGAATAAAATACAACACTAATACGTCCACTGAGTTCAATTTGAATCAAGTTTCCAATATTTGATTATATTACCACAAGCCTAGATCCTCTAAAATGCCCAACTAAAAAAGGACTCCAAAATTCCAAATAGAAGTAACAAGAGGAGCTCTAATCCCTGTTCTGTTGAAGTCGAACACATCCTTGATCATGAATTTTCAAAAGATCAATAGTCGATTAGACGGGAAATTGCAAAAGCAACCATATTGCAAAATCATCATTTTCTTAAGCCTTAGCTAATGTAAAGCATACCTGCAATTGATGGCCGAAATGATTCTCCACCATTTCACTCGCATTTTCCATCTTTCCCATGTGTAATGGAAGGTAAACCGAAGCCCATACTGTGACATAAACAGAGTCTACAGACAGTTCTTCAACATCCAGCCTCATAAGACCGGCAATATGCACGGAATGACCAGCCTATAGGAACAACAATCACAAAATATAGTCACAAACCGAAACTCCACTGATTACTTGGAATCCAATACTTCACCAGAAAAATTGCACAAACAATCTGATTAACAAGATAAAAAGTAAAATTTACAATTAAAAAGAAATAAAATGAAACTTCGGATTCACAACTGTGTAACAAGCCTATCACACTATTCTTTATACCAAATGCACAATAGGCCTCTTTGAAAATCAGAAAACATGAAAAAAGACAAAAAGCCAAAGACTTTTGGGCACTAATAGCACCTGAACTTTTCAGTAAGTGACAACTAAAGACTGAAAAATCAATAGCGAACCACCCAGTTTGAAAATCTATTTAAAGAAGACTTAAAAGCTTATTTGAATGAAAAGCAAAGATAAGTGATAGTCAAGTTAGAGTAACTAACCTTGATCCTATAAGTCCTCGGCTTCAACTCTTTGCTCACATTGACAAGCTTTTGCTCTTCTCTCGTCAACCTCGTCGTGATCTGATGAGGATGCAAAAGCCCTGGCGTGTCGAACAGCTTCGCCTGGCCGGGAAGAACGCCTTCCACTCTAAGAATCCCCAATGTCGTCCCGGGAACCGGCGCCTCTGTCAGATGCGTAGCCTTCCCGCCACCTCCTTCTTCTCCTCCGACGAGCTTCGCCATCGAGTTTATCAGCGTGCTCTTCCCGGCATTCTGCGCTCCAATGGCCCAAACGTGCCCCCTCGGTCCCGCCAGCGCTGCCACGTCGTCGACCAGATTCCGCAGCCCCCAGCCCCGCACTGAGCTCACCATGTGCACGCTCGTGAGCTTGTTGGCACCGCCCTCCCTCGCCCTCTGCCGCACCCAATGCTCGAGCCGCGTGGGCGACATCCGCGCGCTCGGCAGGAGGTCGATCTTCGTCGCCACCAGCACCACCCTCGGCACGTTCCCGGGCTTCCCCTCCTTCCACGCCGCCGAATTCTCCTCGATGGAGGCCGACACCAGCCTTGCGGCCCTCCGCGGGAACGACCCGTCGAAGTCCGCCGCGTCCACCACCATCAGCACCACCGAGCGATTCCCCCGCGCCGTCGACAGCTTCCGGCCCACCGTGTGATCGAAATCGAAGTCCGGCAGCAGATTCTCCACTGCCGGATCCTTCACTCTCCCATAATGCCGCAGCGAGTGGCACCGAGCGCACACCACCGGCTTCTCCGGCTTCGGCTCGGGGCCGAATTCTCCGCCGCCGCGCTCTCGGGCTCGACCACGAGCCCCCTCTTGAGGGAATCGGAGAATTCGGGCTCCGGCGAGACGGGCACGAGATGGGCATTGCTGAGCCTGAGAGTCCCGGGGTTCTTCGGCGAGGGCTTGACGAAGAAGCCGGGGTTTTTGGGGTCGGAGCTCTGCATGTGGACCCCACAGCCAGGGCAGACGCGGAGGATCTCGGAAGCGGCTTCGTCATAGTTTCCGTCTCGGGCGAGAGGCTTGGAAGAGAAATGGCTGAGGAAGAGACTCGGAGTAAGAGGAAGGTGGTTCTGTGGGGGTTTTGTGGGAAGTTGGAAATGGGGTTTTGGGAGAGAATTTGGGTGTGAGATCGAAGAGAGAAGGAGAAGGAGATCGAGCGAGGAAGGAAATGGAACGAAAGAAAGGTTTGAGGTTAGGGAGAGAGTGGGGTTCGAGCTGAGAGCATAGCGTAGTGTCTCGCAGGCAGAGGGCTTTTTTCAGAGTGGGTTTAGGGTTTAATGATACAAAGTATGTATGAGACTTTAGATGATACTGGACATTAGGCCATCTCAACGAGGCACCATTTTCAAATGCAAATCTCAAATTTGCATTTCTCTCCTAAAAAATTCTCTCTAATTAAAGACACTATTTTTAAACCCAAAATAAATTTTATGAATAGTATAACATCAAATATGGTATTGTATTATTCATCAAACTCATTTTTTGTTTAAGTTTTGTTATTTATAAAATGACCCTTTAATTTTAAGATGTTTTTATTTTTGATCTAAATCATAATTTTTAAGTAAGATGTATATTGATGTTTTGATTTTAATATATTTAATTATTTGTGTTTAATTTATTTTTAAAAAAATCATCATTTCTAATAATTTAAAATACAGTTACCTACTTAATTAAAATACAACACTTATATACTATTTCCGATGCTTAAATGCATATCTACTATTTTTAGCTTTTCTATTTGTGTGTTGTAATGTATTTTTTTTTAATTAATTGAACGTTTACTATTTTTAGCTTTTCTATTTGTGTGTCATGTAATAATTTATTTTTGGTGAAATTGTCTAATAATAAATAACTTTTTATTAAGTTACTGTGAAAGTAAAATTTAAGTGGGTCTAATTTGTAAAATTGATAAATATAAGGCAATTATTGAAAATTAATATAATAGGTGATAAGAGGAATATACTCAGAATATTCTATTTTGGTGTTAGAAATAGTGTAATAGATTGGAGATGGATTACTATTTAATGTGACACTTCCTGCATTTTAGTCTTGAAAGGAGATCAACATGAAACGTTTCGGAAGATGATTTATTAAGTAATTTGGAACACCCTGTAAATTATTTTTAAATTCAGAAAAATTATTTCCATAATTGAAATTTTCAAGGGTAAACAAAGTATTACCACGAATAATATATTGATGAAGCCTGGCTTGGCTTTGCTAAGAAAAATACCTCTTTTTATAACGGAAATGAAAAACTGACAGAAACGGAATTTCTATTTTTATTTTTTATTTATTTTTTCCTTCAAATCTAACCGTTGGATTTTTTTTTCCCTCCCATCAACGGTAATTAGTCCGTTGGAATTAAAAAAACAAAAACAAAAAACGGTAAAATGGAAACGGAAATTCCGTTTCTGTTTTTTTCAGAAACTGAAAATTCCAATTTCCTTTTTCGTTTCTGTACCGTTTACATGACTAATTTTGCTCCTCTCTTTTATACACACATTCTTGGTTTACCTGTTTGCTGATTTGATTGATCATTGACAGCATTTGGAATGTCTGGAACTCTTAATATGCCTTTGTTGATATAATTATTATAATAAGGGTATCAAGTATCAACAAATAAGATAGAAGATTCATTCAAAGAAAGTTTCCCAAACGGATTTATTAATGAATCAAAAGTGACCTTAATTCAAGCGAGCAATATAGAGATATATCTTACAATATACAATAACCTAACTATCTTTTCCTAACTGCCTAACACAGTATATATGAAGATCAACCCCCTATAAGTTACAAAGAAACATGTCAATTTTCCCTCCATATTCGACCCGCCACTTTCAGCTTCAACTCCTGCCTATTCCCGCCTGAGAAGAAGAGCGCCAAGCTCCGCTGAATGATTAGTCCGTCTTGACTGTCACGCACTTTTTTGTGGCTGTCTCGGATGCTTCGAGGCACTCCTTGCCACATGAGCTTTCTTCCATTCCCGCCCACTTCAAGACTGTATGTGAATTGCTTTGCCTCCTCGTCATCCCCCATGAACCGAAGGAATGCCATGTAAACAGGTGCCATCCCGATCTGGAAGGCCTCGAAGTGCAAGCAGAATTGCCTGCCGAAACAGTTGAAAACCTGCACCGGATGTTAAGTTACATGAGTAATGCCTTGGAACATAGTTCACAGGGAACAAATGCCTCAACTAAAAAACAGGACTAAATTTGGTTTTAAAAAACTTGCAACATGACAACAAGTCTACATAACTTTTCGTTGGTTCCTAAGCTTCAAAATCAAGAGCCTTAGTCCCTAAATTTGCCGAAGAACCAACAATAAAAAATTTAATTTCACTGCTGATCAGACTTGGACTAGTTTGAGTCTTTTCTGTTAAGGATTTCATGAAAACATCCAAAAGGCCCATGTGGTAATGTTTTAGAACGTTTAGGGACTAACCACCAATGCAACATCTTAAGAAACAAAAGCTTCACTAATCACAAGTAGCAACCTGTCTCGTCTTAAACATATATGCACAGAGTTGATTAGTAAACAAAACAATTGATATACTCAAACAACTGTTTTAGGTGGACGATTATAACGTAAACACAAGCACGAGTGAGAGAGAATAAAGGACTTACAGTCAACATCCATGTAGCATTTTCGATCTCTTGAGGATTGGACTTGACGTATCGGTGGTTGAAAGAACAGCCATCGTGCATGTCAACCTTGTGGTCGTCCTTGAGATGCATCACAAGGAATGGTATGTCACCAGTGATGGTACATTCAGCTCCTGCGTAAGGACAGTTGAATGGACGATGTTTACAATTTTTCTCGTGCTTTAGCTTGCTGTAGTATGGGAATATGTCATGGCAACCTAAAATTTGGTATCTACAAGGCAGTTCGAGGGACTCAGCGACTTTCTCTAGTGCCAAGCACCTTATATTTCCAAGCTCTTGCCGACATGTTGGACAGCAATTATGTACTCTCGCCTTGCAGCTTGAACACAGAGTGTGGCCACTTGAACACTGAAAAAAAAAAGTGGACTATGAGAAAACATAGACTTCATAATATGATACACGTAATCTGTGTATGTCATTGCTCCAATTTTAAGCATGCTATCAATTTGAGTCTCAAAACAAACTAGGTTTACAAAAAGAGTGCATTATTTGTGCAGAACAAATAATCTGCGATGATTGACACACCACTGAAGAAATAAATTTGGCGACGCTGGTTTTCAGATCTTAGACCACAATGGTGTTCTGGTATGATAACAACTGAAAGCTATTCTGATGTGAATTAAAAAACATGTAACAAAAATATTAATTACCCAGAAATCCACCAAAAGCGACTATATATGGCGCACATATGTAGAACAAATAATTTCCAGCAAAACATTTCTGGAATTACGAAATATGGGCGAGTACCTGATAAATTGGAGGGTACATCAGATTCATACAAACTGGACACTCAAGTAGCTCATGCACATCGCTATTTGACGTTGTTCCGAGATTTCCGCTCAAACTAGATGCAATTTTCTTGTAAGGAGAACTTCTTAGCTCTGCGTTTGAACTTGTTGCATCGGAATCTCCATAGTTAATAGAGGATTCTGTCATTTCTGGGCAGAAGGCGCCTCCAGGAGACATGCTTTCTTCCTCTCAATTGCCAATAGCGATAAGCCAACTCGGGATCAAAATCTTAATCCGTTCCCTTAGAAATTTATCACCCTATCTTAGAAGTTGACGCCTCTTCTATGCATAATGGAACCATCTCTGAGGCTTGATCTTTTATGAGGATTTTGTTTTGATAACTGTTTTGCTTTAGCTGTGTATCACATGGACATTACAGGAACTGAGAGAGAAACAACCATTGTGTTTCTAGAATGATATCTCTTATGACATCCAAATTCTGATAAAAGAAAGAAAAAAAAAGTTGCCAGAACATTTTCAAGGAATCATTCCGTATAGAAAGAACAACTTTACATGTTAAGAAACAAAACATATTGAAGATCACGAGTTGTGTTATTTCTTAACTCAACAATCCATTTATTCTGCTATAAATGCATACACGAGTAGTGCAATATATGGCCTATAGGAGCAGAAAATTATGTCCGTAAGGGGTCTTTTGAGATAAATGTATTTCTGTACCTTCAATGCAAGTTTTTAAGAGAGAGAGAGAGAAGACACGCAAAAGGCAAAAAAAAGGAAGAAAGATTCAACATTGGGAAAGTTTTGAATATACAACTTCAAAGAAATAACCTTGCTCCTCTAAAATCTATTAAGGATATTGCTTATTTATGCATACAAGAAGAAAGGTCTTTGTAAAAGAGTTATTTGTACTTAAAACTTAAACTTCTTACTCTTTCCTCATCTTAATTGAGAAAGGGAGAGAGAGAGAAAAATGTTATGCTTTAGTCACAGTTCAGAGAAAGATAATGAGAACCAAAGATTCAAACTGACTAGAAGACAACTAATGCATAGAATTCATAAGCTAATAAAAGAACCAAAAATGAACATAGTAATTTACATGTCTAAAGAAAGAATTTATCGTAAAAGACAGATAATAAACAAACTCACCAAGAACAGCTCTGCCCAGATGAGAACTCAAGCTGATGAGCCTCTACAAACCAACACCACAAACAACAGACAAGCAAAAACACTAATAAATTATTAATAATAATAATTGTTGAAAAAAAAAAACAGATAACAAATTCTGAGCCAAGAATCTTCCTTTACCCAGATGAGATTCTGAGGCCAAATCTCAGAATACACAGTTTGAATCTCACTCACTCACTCCCACAAAGTCTCAATCTTTAAAACCTCAAAATTCCCAAAAACAAAAGAATTAAAAACAAAAAAATCAAGTAATGGTGGGTGAGTGAGGTGTTGACGCGTCCGCAAAAGCGGGTATAATTCCGGATTATGCGTTGGCTAAGATCGATTTGAGAGTAATAACAGTGGCTAAGCTAGCAAAATCCTATGAAAAAAGAGTCAAAGATTTGTGGGTTTTTTGGTTTATTTAAAAGCTTGATATGAACATTAGTCAGTTGGTGATTCGTACACATGTGTATGAATACGGGCGTGTGTTGTCGCAGAGCTCTGAGTAGAGTACAGACCCAAAATGACATTATTATTATTATTATTAAATTCAAATGAAAAGGACAAACCCAATATTTTACACCCAATTATGTGGGTGTTTTTGGTCTCTTTTGACTCTTTTTATATTTGTGATAAATTTTAAAATTCCTTTTGAGAATTTTGTCTCTTGTTATGCTTCTTGAAATATTATGAAAATAAAAAAGAAAAAAAAATCTAAGCATATGGCTTGAATTAAAAAAAGTCGAAACTTTGTAACGAATCATGCAAATCAAATTACATGTAAAGAAGACAATTAATGCCCTGTTTACTTTTCCATTATCCTTAATATTTTATTTTTTTTTTTCAACTTTTATAATCTTAATATAATATTCTTAAATTTCAATTATTTATACTATTTCAAAATTCATAAAGTCAATAAAATTGATATTTATCCCAAATAACCCATAAAATTTCAATATTTAAAAGAACTTATGATTTAAGAGATAGAGTGTCTATAATTAGTCTTGATTATTACTGGGTTGTTTGAGGGTAAACATAAAAAATAATTATTTTAAAATGGTTTGATTTTGTAAATTTCAATGTAATATAAATTATTAAAATTTAAAAATTTTGCATTGAGATTAAGAAAATTTAAAAAAAATAAATAAAATGTGAGAAATGCGTAGAGCAAACAAGACATTCATTATAAAATGTCTTTAACCAGGTAAATTATCAACTAAAATAATGATAAATATATTATGTTTATGTACCTATATTATATGTCTTTAACTATGTGATTTATAAGTACGATTTTAAAATAAACAATAATATTTAAGAAGTATTTTTAGAAAAATTTTCAAACTTCAAAAAGTAAAAGAGTAAATGGGCACATTTAAGAGAAGGTGGGGTAAATGTGGAGAATTTTTTAAAAATATGCTTGAAATTAATACGAACAAGATGATGAGTCACTGATTGATATTATTATTATTATTTTTTTTTTTTTTGCAATCACTGATTGATATTAATTGAATGGGGTCTCTGAGAAGATTGAAATGTGTGAATTATGTGGTCGTCTATTCTTTTTTAATAAAAATATAGTGGCTCAGTTAATTTTGCCTTTTCAAAGAGGTCTCTTTTCTATTTGTTTATTCGATGAAATGATGAATGAAGGGTTACATTTCCCGCACGCAACGTTTTGAAAATTTTGAAACTGCTCTCTGGAAAATCAGGCCGTTAATCACCTTTTCTTTTTCTTTTTTTTTTTTTAATTTTCTGAAGTGCTATAGTGGTAGAGTATGTATTTGGTCAATTTGGGATGACATATCTACTGCAGTGAGGACTAGGGGAACTTCGGAACATGTTAATCGGGGATTGGTTAATTTAAGAAATATTTTAAAAATATCACTCCTCGATAACGTGCTTTAAACATTGTGCCTATTAAAAAAATATTATAATACTTCTCCCGATCGAATTGCCCTTTTTTTTTATGCATACTAAGATCATATCTAACCATATGTTTTATTTTTTCTTTCTAAATTTTATTTTTAAAGTAAATATCATTATTAAATAATATTTTATCTCTAACTACAAACTCTATTTTAATTTCAAAAAATAATATTCTCTTTATATATTTTTTTTATTTTTATTTTTTAAAGAACATTTAATAATTTTTAACTATTTACATTTTGCACTACACACGATTTTTTTTATTATTTTAACTTTGCACTTATTTATAAGTTTTAACATTCTCTTTTGCATTTATATACAAAAGAAGTACAATGTTTTCATAACTTATGAATTAAATTATGACGAATACTATTAAACTTATACATACTAATAAGGATTTTATAATAAATAATACAAATATTTTTTTCTGAGGAAAAAAACACATTACATTTAACAAGGTATAAAAACAACAACCATTTCAACGGATGGATTGAGTGTTTTTAGGTAAATAGTCATTTTTAATTTTCATATTTTTTAAAATTATTTTCTAAAAAGTGATTATTTTCTTAAAATTCTAATTATATAATAAAGTGGGTTAAATAAATAAATATATATATATAATAAGGGACTAGATTGAAATTTAAAAAAAAAACTATTAAGAAATTAAAAAAAATAGAGTTTGAACGGTGGTACTCTATATTTAGAGTACCACTGTTCATGGATGTATAAATAGCGTCCATATATGGTGACGAAAATTGGTTAAAAAACTCTATAAATAGAGTTTGAAGTCATACGTTGGAGATGCTCCAAGAAGACAGTAGGAATAGCAAAAGGGTATTTTTAATTTGTACTCTTCATTTTGTTCCTTATACTCCCAATAATTATTTTTTTTAATTTTTAAGCCTCTCTTTATTTTTCTTTCTTCTTCTAATGCCCTTATTATAATTTATTCATCACTATATTTCACACTTTCTATTTTCTACACCCACTCTTCTTTTTCTTTTTGTTTTAGTCCTGTCCACACACGTACTCACTTCTTATTTCATATATGAGAGAAAAGCAAAACACATTCTCTTAGTATGGTATGAAAGAAAATTGAAAAGATAGAGAATATAGGACGAATTTTATGATAAAAGTTTAGAAGTTGGGTTGTTTGATAACGAAGAAAATAAGATAGAAAAAAAACATGGTGAATTTTTTATCATGATAATATTGGAAGGAAAAGTGGAGGTGAATTTTTTAATCAAAGCAATCAAGAACAAATTATTCTTTTGTCTATTTTTTAATTATAAAAAATAAAATAAATTAATAAAATGATTAATTTGTAGATCAAAAAATTTATTTCCCTTCTACTATATTAAACAATAAAAGAGAAAAATATTTTCATTAATTTCTTTTTTATTTTCTGTCACCTCCAATTTTTTTTTTCCATTTAATTTTATTTCCTTTTGATAATATAGTGTTAGAGAAAAACATGTGTATATATATGTGTACATAAGAGACAAAAGGATTTGTTAAAAAAAAAAAAAGAAAAAAAAAAGAGTGAAGTATAGTTGAGGTGGTCATAAGTCAAAAAATAAATAAATAAATAACATATCTGAAAATAAAGCGGTGGCAGAATTATGCATAAACATATTAATAGAGATATTATAGTAATTGAAAAATAAATAGATAATTTAAAGGTTTTAGAAAATAATTTTATGAGAGGTGCATGTATGGAAAAAGAGGAAAGTACGTATATAAGGAAGTTTCGAGAGAGTAGTTACTGATTTACACTTTTGTTTGGTATAAAAACATATTACTTATGTATTTCAAGTCTCCTAATTAACAAAAATTTATAATACTATAATGGCTTCTGATTATAAATCAGAATCATTAATAGACAAAATTATTATCCCGAAAGTTAGTTCGGATGGCAAAGTCCTCTAATATGCAGGTTGAGGTCACATGATCAAATCTTGGTGAGTGCGTTTTCTCTTATATAGATGTGTATATTTATAATACAGTTGAGTCTAATAATATACGTAGTAGTCTATGCGGCTACTCTTTAGGTTACTCGCTAGTGCTCTTAAATGGAGATTAAGGTCTATGTGTGGTTCAATATGTAATTACATGTATATAGAAGTGTATATTTATAATGCAGTTGAGTCTAATATTATACATAGTAGTCCATGCAGCTATTCTTTAAGTTACTCGTTAGTGCTCATAAATGGAGATTAAGGTATATGTGTGATTACTCGTTAGTGCTCATAAATAGAGATTAAGGTATACGTGTGGTTCAATATGTAATTACATGTAATTCTTCAAAATTAATAGACAGAATTATTTGATGAGACATAATTTGGAGGATAATAGTACGTAGGATTGTCATTTGTTAAACTCATTTCGAGCTTCCTTGCAAAATTGGCCTAGCCCAAATCAAGGGTGTAGATTAAGCATTAAAAATATTAATCTTTGGTTTTAACATATTTTAAACATTTTTCAAAATTTTCTTGAAGTAATATCCATTCAAGTTTTGGAGATTCAACAAAGCACATTTGAAATTAAGTTGAAATATATATATATATATATATATATATATATATATTATACAGCAAAAGGATAAAATAGGAAATTGAGAAATAACAAAAAAAAAACTAATTAGGGTAAGTGATATTTATTTCTAATTTGAGTGAAGTAGAAAAATATCCAGAAATTATAAAATCATAAAAGTAATTACCCATATTTTCTAAGTAATTGAGTAATTACCTAATTCATTAATTACTTGCATATGTTTTCGGTAATTAAGTTAGTTACCACCATTCATCATTTTGTAAGTAATTAAATCATTTGGGTATTTGATTGTATTTTTTAAAATATTGGGTATTTACTTGAATTAAGTTTGAAAATTGGGTATCACTATAATATCTCTATTTTTCTAACTCGTTATTTTGAACTGAAAATCTGTCTTTTTATACCGTGAAAAAAGTCTTCTTCTATAGAGATTATGTTGCTTGAATGTCTTGGTTTTCTTTTTTATTGTTCCAAGTGTTAATAATACAATTATTTAAGCAAAGCACAAACTTCGTGGCCAAGAAGTGTATGATATTCACAAACCCAACACACAAAACCTTATCTTCTTTGTCCGAATAGAGTCAGGACCAAGTCATACGTTCGTTTTCCTCGTGATAGTATTATTATTATTATTTGAAAATAGAAAAATAGTACTATTGCAACTAA
This sequence comes from Boehmeria nivea var. tenacissima, assembly GCA_018132145.1. NCBI lineage: Eukaryota > Viridiplantae > Streptophyta > Magnoliopsida > Rosales > Urticaceae > Boehmeria > Boehmeria nivea. Next base: position 19,969,766 of record CM030878.1, on the reverse strand, counting down.
CTCGCACCTAAATTACGCCCTAGAAGTTTAGCTTCTAATTTGGAACGGTTACACTAGTATTATTATTAGTAATATGTGTAGACTAGGTGGGTCAAATTAATAGTATATGGAATACTAATTAAAATGTTTATATATATTCCGTGATCATATTTTGAATCATGATCAAGAAAAATCCCCTTTTATTTGGACTTGATTCATTGCATTTACTATTGCAAAGGGCATGCATGCATACTCTTCACAAAGTATTTTTCCGATTTTACACATATATTTTCTCTTAGTAAAAAAAATAGTTTACATAATAGGTCACTTTATTATGGATGTTTTAGGTTGAGATTGACCAAGAAAGAGGCGATTATGGAATAAAATATTTTTTTAGAGCTTTAATAATTGGATAATATACCACAAAGAAGATATATTTGGTCAATTAATGTGTTTGAACTTTGCCGTCAACAAGGTTAAAAAAAATTTAATAAAAAGGAGAGCATAATCGTAATCAATTCCAAGTTGATAATTAGTTTTCTAATTTCATAAATATAATAGTGGATGTGGTAAATGAAATATGTAAGAACATACGTGAATGATTTTGTACTTATTACTATCCTTATCATTATAATATACAAGGCTGCGTTTTTAATTAGTTATTATCACTTCATATATGTACAATAAACATATAGTAATCTGAGATTAATCATAGTTTATATGATACCACTTTGACAACTTTATTCATATAATAAAGGAACATATATAATTGGTCGTGATTGTATAAACTATTGCGTGTAGTCAAACAATTCCTTGTTTATTACAAAGAGGCGGCTTTTGGAAAGTCTCTTTCCTTCCAAGTTCCTTCGCTTTCTTGCCCTCTATATATGTTGAAGGGTACAACCATTAATTCCTCAATCAATCCACTTCCACAATTCTTATCCACATCTCCTCTCTTCTTCTTCAGAAAAACTTATCATTTTTTTCATCAAAAAGCCCGAAAGCTTTCTAGTTTCGGAAACCGAATAGAGAGAGATGGTGATGGTGATGATGATGATGTTTGAGACCAATTTGGCAGATGTTTTGTTGAAGGTGGCAATATTTGTGGTGGTTCAAGGCCTTGTGTATTTGATTCTTTCAAGCTCTTCCAATGTGTTCTCCAACAACAAGATGATTAAGTCCCTTAGCTTCCGACCGGCGCGCTCATCGAGCATTAGTCGGATCCTCGCTTCCATCTCGGATTTACCACTAGGTCAAGATCTGCCGTCACCTTCGCCGTCTCCGAAGACAGCGCGATTTTCGTCCTTCAAAGATGATCAATTCTTCCCAGAAAGTAATTGATAATATGGACTCTTATAGCTAGACTATATATAACAATATATGCAAGTTTAATTGTACTCTATATTTGTTCTTGTTTGTGTATTATAAGTGCAATTTATGTATAACGTTTTTTACATTCTTTATTCAATTATAATTAGATGTTCAATTGATTTGTTGTATCAAGTTTATTTGTGAATATTTCAAGCCAAATTATGTCACTCTTTCTCGTTCAAATTAACTAGGTTGCGTTGATTGAATTAGTTCTATTATATTTAGATCAGAGTTGATTTTTTCATTTACTTTCTAACTTCAGATTGGATTAGATTGTCACTATACATGTATGCAGATATAGACACGAACATGAATTTATTGGAGATTTATTTTTTAGGATTAATACCCACTTTCGCTGATTTGAATGTTTACAGTACTAATGACACTAAAAAATAAAAAATAATATTAAAAAATAAAAACGATATGTCTATCGCTTTTACGCATTATCTTATTTTTACCCCAATTATGTCCACGAGACATGATGGATTTCCACAACAGAAAGAAGATAAAGTGTATAGAGATGAGGACTTTACTTCTTTTTGTTGCCATGAGCTTTTTTTTTTTTCTTTAGCTTTCTCTCCAAGCATAAAACTCTTGCGAAGGAATGCATGCGTTATGATTTTATGATAAATTGATAAGGCTATATGCTTGAATTATAATATGTATCAAATAGTTAAACTTGTCATTTTTACAATAATAGTATAGTAATTATTGTTTTTTTTTCTTGGCAAAAGATAATTTGAATTAAGAAGGTATCCCAACTAACTATAATAGTACAGTATAGTTATTATTGTTATAATACTTGGAAAAAAAGTCTGCTAACATGGCTTTTGCCATTAGCGTTTCTTAGACAAAAAATTAACACTATTTATTATAATGCCACCTCTTTAAAGTCCCGAAACTTAGAAGTGCATATGAAAAACTAACATCCATGTCTAATAAATTCAAATGAACTTATAATCCTTTAATCTTCAAATTTATCTCATTTTACAAAATATAGAAGTACTTAAATTTGATTAGAGAGTGTTGATGCTATATTCAGTTGATCAAAGACACCCCTCTTGCATTTTGATAAAATACAAGATGTATGATTTAATATATATAGTACCACATTAAATTATTAACACTCTCTTTTAGTATCTCAAAAACAGTACTATACCACACACCATATATATAGCTCAATGTATTTGTTCGTACCATTCAACAAGGCTCATTTATTACCCCATGATGAGTCTATTTTCCATTATTTAGTTGTTGACCTCTTCCGTCCACTATGTATGCATATAATAACACCATGATAATCCATTTAGGTTAAATAATAGGTTTTGAATTTAAGACCTCAACATTATAGATTTATGTAAGACATATCTAATTTAATCATGTGATGTCACCGTACTATATATATATTTAATTAGTAGAGACGATACGAAAGACAATACATATATATATTTTTCAAAGATTGAAAGGTCTCCTTGGTTTATACATGAAACAAGTTGCTTTCGGTTACAATATATTTTAACTTTTACCTACTTTTACCAAGTGGAAACCTTTTGAAGCAGCTACATGAAGCGATAATAATAATGGGTCAAATAAGAACTCATTCAAATATATTGTTTACTTAGTACCAAGACGAGGCTTTTTTTCCTTCCTATTTTCGAATTTGGAGTTAATTCACCAATAGCTATTGAATATTGATCATGGGCTTATTTTTAAATCAACTAGACCACTTGGAATGCACTACTAAATTTCCACTAAACTTGTTCTTCATATTCTAATTACTTGCGTAAAGTCAAACAATAACTTGTTCAAAAAGATGCAGTTTCAGACTCCCATGAATAATAATTAATGCCATGTATTATTTAACCTTCCTAGCTAGCTGCTACTTCCTAATTTCTTTTCAAGCTATCTCTATAAATATATGTGACAAGACCTCTTACATATACACTCACAAATCTCTTTCTTTTAAAGTACATTGAACCTCCTGTAGAACCTTCCCATTCCAACAAACACTTGAGCAAATAATTGATGTTATTAATGGCCTTATTGGAGACCAAATTAGGAGATGTAATGCTGGTCAAAGTGGCTGTGTTTGTGATTGTTCAAGCATTGGTTTATGTGATTCTAAGAAGTTCTTCTAATCTCTTCTCAAACACCAAGAGCAATATCATCACGACGTCCTTGAGCTTCAAGACGAGCATTAATATGATTCTCGCGGCCATCTCTGACCTGCCTCTTTGCGTTAGCGATCAACCATCGCCCTCTCCAAGGACGACGGAGGCTGAAGATGACCAGTACTTCTTCCCTCTGAATAATTGATCAAGATCAAGCCTATTATTCTTACAAATATTATTTAATATTCTTTTATAAGATATATAGACCATATATATGGTGACGTTCTTTCAATTCTTGAGTAGTTTTTGAATTTTTTTTTCTTTATTGCTAGTTAATTTAAGAGATTCATTCATTACACATAATAATGTCATTGATCAATGGATTAGTATCAGCAAACACCATAAACAGAAATTATTTTAATATATTTATCACTACTTCTAAAGGCAACTTTATGTATTTTAGTTATTGATTTATGAAGTTGTATTTGGTCATTCTTAGTACTTTTGTTATTGAGTTATTGAAATATATTTTTATACACAGATTGCATACTGTCGATTTTCAGAGTTGATGTCGTTTCAACGGTATGGTGTCGTTTTTTTTTCTGATGTCGTTTTCAGTTCTAACGGTGTCTTTAGGTCCTATGTCGTGTCGGTTTTAGGTCCTCCGTCGTTTCTTCAAAATAGCATATGTCGCTTTGAATTAAAATGTCGTTTTTCAAGTTTAAGTCGTTTTAGACTCAGGGTTGGCTTTTATTAATGTCGTTTTCAATGTAAATGCCGTTTTTCAAGTTGATGTCGTTTTAGACTCAGTGTTGGCTTTTGTTAATGTCGTTTTCAATGTAAATATCGTTTTTCAAGTTGATGTCGTTTTAGACTTGTAGTTGGCTTTTATTGATGTCGTTTTCTAGGATTCAAGTTGTTGGCAGCTAATAATGTCGTTTGGCCCCTTTTTAGTTGACGAGGCCAGAATTTTGCCAAACAAAAATGTGTGTCGTTTGGTCGACAAAAGTCCATCTTCTTGTAGTACTATTAGTGCGATGTATGCAGCTAATTAGTTTTGATCTTTTTATTTTATTTTTTTTTCAGGAGTTTAATTGACATAAACCTTTCATGATTAAAAGATGAGCAATTGGGCATGACATGTCACGTGCCTTTATTTACATGGATTAGAATCTGTATATAGACTTGTATATATTGTTGTGTTCTGTATGTTGATGAATGTTTTTATGATAAGTTAGGGTGAATGGACTAGAAACGACGCAGTATTGGAACAACATATATTATTAGTGGGGGCTGATCATTTTCTTTTTTAATAAATTGACGAATAAATTTTAACTAATAATTGACTGATACGAGATCGTAAGTTAAATGGAACTAAATCACAAATTTTATATAAGACTTGGTTTTAATGTTATTATCTCCACTATACTTGCCAGTGAATGCATGTTTTGTCATATATTTTATAGGCATAATGTATTTTTGAAATAATGCATGCATGCTTTTAGTAATTGTTATCATAAATATATATTGTGCGTGTGCGTGTGAAAGAAAGCAAACTTTTTAGTGACAATGATAATTTTAAAACAAGGTGATAAAGTTGAGCAGAGAAACTGAACAAAATGTTGCTTCACTTTTAAGAAAGAGCAAAGATTAGAATAATCCGAAAGATAGGAGGGACATGTGACATGATAGAACAAAATCAACTTTTGTTAAAAGTTGTAACCACTATACTCACAATCTTTCATGTTCAATATTTGATGGAAAAAATGTACCTGAATCTTGAATTTATAACGACCAATTAGTCTTTTAAAGCTGCACAATTTGTCTTCTACATCAATACATTTGCTTCAGAGAATCCTTTAAATTTCTTTATAATCGCTCTGGATGATGCAATGTAATTAGAAGAAAACCATTTGATTATAATATGTGTTAATATAACATTCTATTCTATAAGTACAATCAGGTAAGTTGAGAAATTTCCGACTGTGCCCATTGTCACTTTTGGTTCCATGCATGCTTGAGTTTTTTAATCAACTTTTTCTTATGTTAAAGTTTATTTTTAGATTATAAAAATATATAAAAGCATAATAGGTGTTTGGTAAACTCAAATTTAGAGGGAAGAAAAAAGTAAATAAGAGAAATTACAGTGAATACTCAATTTTTAACACCTAATTAAATTAATACTCAATCTTTTTAAAAATATAACAAAATACCAAAATAATTCAATTACTTACATAGTAGTAGCTGGTGGTAATTAATTTCGTTACCAAAAGCATCTGCAAATAATTAACGAATTGACTAATTTTTCAATTACTGCAAAAGTTTGAGTATTTATTTTTATTTTTTATATTTTGCTGAAAGAGTATTTATTTTTGTTGTTGTGTAAATTTTGAGTATTTTCCTATTTCATCATGTAATAGCTGTTTTTAATTCTTCACAATATAATTTGAAAAGTACAACTTTTTTTTTTCAGCATAGTTAAAAATACTTGTTTAATAAGCACAATAATACTAGTTTGTCACGTAATAGAGTTGCCATTTCGTTATATATAAGGGAAAAAATGAATTTCATAATGAAAAACTTGGTCAGATTCCGTATCATGAGTAATCTTTTCCTAATTACAATTACACATTATTCACATAAAAAGCTATGGCTCTACGAAACAAAATATATAGACAATAAGCAAACCGGCCGACATTAAACCACAGATGCGCTGTAGTACATGTCTGTATTCTCGTCCACCTATTACTAAGTAGCTACATTCTAGCAAAAAAAATAAAAATAAAAATAGTAGCTAGAAGACAAAGAGCAATACTATATCTTCTTTTAGTACATATACAAATACACACATATATATACACATATATATATATATAATATGCTTATAATATAGCCGCCGTAGAATCCGTTGAGAATCCGAAGATCATGAAGGAAAGTATTTCATTTGCTGACTATATGGTTTATAATACCGACACATTAATTATAGAGTATTAGTTATCAGTTATTGTAGGGGTATGAAAAGGACAATCGTCTTTTTCTTTTTCTTTTTTTAAAACGACAAAGCAATTGACCGATTGACTATGAAAATTTAAGGGTTTTTGCAGTACTTCTATACAGTCCCTAAACTTCTCGATTAACGTTTATGCTTATTTGGTCACTGAATTTTTTTAGCAATTTATTCCGGAATTATTCTATGCGTGCTCTCAAATTATATCCACACAAAAATTAAAAGATAATTGAGTAAATAATTATTTTTTAAATAATATTTTAATAAAATAGTTAACGCTTCGATTAATTAAGAAATTAGTAATTTTCTTAACTATATGATGATGTGCATTTACTTTTATACACTTAGTTCTCTTATATATATTAGTGGCTAATAACTTAATTTTTGAAAACGTTAGCACTTCCTTAAAACATGAAAAAAAAAAGTTAATTAATACCATATAGTCCTAAAAATTAATTAGTTCCCATTTACAAATAGATTCGATTGCGACAATTTTAAACTTCAGGGTCCAAGTTTTCAAAATTACAAACAGGTTCCATTAATATTGTGCAAAATCACTGAAACTTGCAAGTAATACGGCTTCTTCTTCTTTTTTATTTTTTATTTTTTTAATAAAAAAGCACTATAGTTTTATCGATTCCTAATTTAGATATAAAAATTATAGTATGTTCTTTGTTATTACTTTCTCACATGCAGAAAAGTAAATAAGCAAAAAAAAAAAAAAAAAAAAAGAAGCTCTGTGCATTGCTGATTTGGACTACGTTGGTTCGTTAAGGGATATGCTAAGCATATATTATATCATGTTATGATCTTATGGAGTAGTTGGCTTACATGTGTGAAATTTATTTTTGAAAAAAAAAGAAAGCTTGATGGTATACAAAATGTTGGTGGTTAATATAATAGCAATAAATTGTACTATATACACACACACACATTAAGTTATTAAGAACTTAGAGACGCTTTATTCGCACTAGAATATTCTTAATTTCTCTTTCTTTTTGCCTGTTGATCATGTGTCTAAGTCCTCCCTTTAAAGCTAATCACTCACACACTATATATATATATATATGTGTACACTCTTTGCCAACTCTATAGTTATTATAAAGATATATCAAGCACAAACCTAGCTAGCTAGTATAAGCGCAATATGGCATTGGTACTTTCAGTTGACACCTTAAAAAAGAGTGATATCAACGATAAATTTTCAGTTCCGAAGGAATGGGTTGACGAGTATTGGCCTAACATCGGCAACAACTGCGACGAAACCATTAGAGTCCGACATCAGGTCTCGTTAAGGAGCGAGAAATGGTACGATTTTGTGCTCTCAACTCGCGCCAATGGCCACAAGAAGGCTGTGTTTAAGCGTAAGGGATGGCAAATGTTTGTCAAGGACAACGACCTCCACGAGCGCGACATCGTCCGCTTTGGGAAGAGGGACGGAGAAACGCACTTCACCATCATTATCGAGCGCAAACATGTTCTCTAGCGTGCCCTAACTAGCGCTACCACTCGCTTTAATTTGTGCCCATCGAATAGTACCAAGTTTTGGATACTATATTTCATGATGATATGGTATGTTAGGACATGTTATTTTTCGTTTCGTTCAACTAGCTAATACATATATATAGTTTTCAGTTGAAAAAAAAAAAAAGGAAAAGAAATTAAATTACTAGCAACGTCGTTAATTTCACTCATATTGGAAATTGGCCAATTGCACTTACTGCATCTTTTGGCATTCAAAACTTGTATTGATGTTCATAACATCCTTGGCAATTAATGTTCAATCATATTAGTGCTATCTAGTCTAAGGTTCTAACGGTATAGTAATACTAATAAGGCCAAATATTGTTTTGGTCGTGTACTCTGTTAGTATTGTATTTCGCCAAGGGAACTATTGTACATATATATGTATGTATGTATGTATGTATGTATGTATGTATTTGTGTATGTAAGTATTTCTCTTTCAAATTAAGTAAATGAACTTGCGTGTTCATCAACCATCTTGTCTTACATACTATGCATCTAGTATTTCTGCTTTTACTCTATTAATCTTCCATAAACCTCTCGCAGTTTGTTTCTTAAATTTCATAAGAACCTAATAATTAGTTATATAGCTTGTGAGTTGTGATTATTGCTCCAATCAATAAAATCTTACAATTGCAATCAGGCACGGATGCAGTAAGGGACAAGGGGGGCAAGTGCCCTCTTGACTTTTCTATAATTGTATTTTTACCTATGAGTTTCAAAAAGTTTTTCAATTATGTCTCTTCCTGATTAATTACATTTACACTTTTATATATAATTTTTATTTTATATTACAAATTTTGTCTCTACAAAATTTTTAAATTTCATAATTTATTTATCAATTATTAAATTTTCTTTTTGTAATAAGTATTCTAATAACAAAATTTTCTCAAATTAAAAAAATACTGCGTATCTTATAGTTTCTATTATCAACAAATTTTATATGTGAATGGTCCAAATTTTAAACATCTATGTGAATTTTATTTTTAATTCAAATTTTACTATAAATTATGCCCCTTTGAATAATATTTCTGGATCGCAACTGATTGAAACATCAATTTATTACTCGTGGATTTAAAATTTTAAAAATAAATGAAAGGGATAGTCACCTTTTCAGAAAATTTACATTTAATAATTTGGAGGAATAGATGAATGAGCCCTATTGATTGGGTATGGAGTACTATATCCAAGTGACATATATATATATATATATATATATATTATCATGAGGATCCAAAAATTTAATTCAGCATGGACAAAACGATGACGTTTTTATGCTGAAAAAATCATTTATTTTACAATAGTAAATTTTACTCGTCAAAATAGTATATGAGAAAAATAGATATAAAAAAACTATTAGGGTATGTAAAAGAAAATAAATTCATTAATACATGGGTAGAGTAAATTTAAAGATCTTAAAATTTTAAGGGGTAAAAATTCATTGAGATTTGAAAAAATTTAATGGTTTTCTAAAAATTAGAGGGGTAAATATGTAAAATAAAATATTTAACATGTGCGGTAAATTTTATAATTTTCAAAATTTGAGGGGACCAAAAGTCCCCACCACCATTGGTCTCGGACTCGGAATCCGGGACTTTATATATATATATATATATATATATATATAAAATTGATACGGTATATTAAAAAAAAAACTAATAGTGAAACATATCAGAAATAATATGGTATATAATGATTCGTATGTACTACGTATATTATAGAATATATATCTAATCATCAAACATCTGACAGAGACATCTCTGTCGCACTATAGAGAGAATATCCATGTATAGATTGTGTAGTTAATTAATTAATCACTAAATACACAGTGAACCACATGGACAACATATCCAAGCTCTAGATACGGAATCATATTATGCTAAACCATAACTCCCAATCTTCCATAGATATACTTGATCTCATATATTTCTATTTTTTACATGAAGTCGAAATTCAGACCTCAACTTTTAATGAGAAAGATCGTTACATTATCCTAATTATTAGGAACATGATTATTAACAACTTTTTTTTTGTTTCATTTTATTATTTATTGAATATTACAGCAACAAAAGTTGCACTATTTTAAGATACTTTATTAGTTTTTAGATACTTTTTGTTTAAGATAGTTGCACTTCTATTTTATTATTATTTACTAGGTAGAATTTTAACTTAAGCCTAATAACGAATAATAAAGTAATCACCAATTACGAAATTTATTATTTTAATGGTAAAGTTTGATGGATTTAACCATAGAATGTCAAAATTAAAGAAATGATCATTAGATACCTTAATAGACTTAAGTATTCATGATAATTACTTAAAAAAATCGCTCAAATCAAATAAAAAATCTCCAAAAATTTGACTAGGCGCATTTAACAAAGCAAACCAAACATAATATTATCAAAATTTTTATTGAATGTGATAAAATAAAAAATAAAAATAGCTAATTTCTTAAATTTCTAAAACTATGACTAATCCCTAAAAAAATGGTCTAAAATTTGGCTAAATCCTTAAAAATCTCTAAATTAATATGGCGGGTATCTAGATCTTGCAGAGGATTTGGAACATATAAGATTATTATGAACACCCAATATACGAAGAAAAGTACCTCTCAAAAAACCCCCCAAAAAATTGTTACCATTATATATATATATATATATATATATATATATAAATCGAGCTATAATTAACAAAATATAGACTTAATTTGAAGCTTTTCCATGAGAAAGTGAAAACAAAACACCATAAATATAGGACTAGCAAAAGAATCTATAAAATTGTTTGAGAGACGTGGGATCCTTCGTTGCTCATGACTTCCTAATCACGCTATTACGAAACAATCTGCGCAGACCCATAAGAAAAGTTTTGTTTTTCTAAGCACTTATAAATAATATTGTAAATGATAGTGCTCAATATTATTTAGTGCAAAAGATCCTAATCAGACAGCATATAAATTTATATACTAAACAAGTTAATATATATATATATATATATATATATATTTCGTGGCCGTCTAATTAAGAAAGAAAAAGAATCAGACATGATCAACTTATACCAAAATTAAGAAAGCATGGCTACTTTTTCTCAGTTTCTATTATAAGGCTATAACTCACATGCATGGCAGTTAACTTAATCTTTTATATATATATAATGTTTCAAATATTTATGCATGTGTATATATGTGTATCCCATGTAGTCATGTTTATATAGGTACAGAGATTCTGCTTCTTTCGTTGAATTGCAGTATCGCCCTCGCCACAATTTCATAAGTGTGTATATATAATTTGCTGGCTTGCTGAATTGACTCACCACTCGCATATTGACCAACTTACTACTAGATCGCCAGAAATTTTAATTGATTAAATAATACTTTATTTGATTAATCATTTGATCCATATATATTAATTGGAAAGTACAATAAAATAAAGAGAAATTATAGTGAATACCCAATTTTTAAAACTTAATGTAAGTTATTACCCAATCTTTTGAAAAATATGATCAACTACCCAAAAATGCAATTACTTACACAGTGGTAAGTGGTGGTAATTCACTTTGTTACCAAAAGCATGTGCAAGTAATTCACAAATTTACTAGAAACTCAATTACTTCAAAAGTCTGGCTATTTATTTTTATTGTTATATAAATTCTGGGTATTTTCCTACTTCACCCTAAAATAAATGCTGGTTTAATCAATCAAGTACATAATATTCTGCGTATTATGCTTGACTCTCGCGTACTATTATATATGGATCCATAGGTTTTTTTTTTCCCTTTAAAAGGTAGAGTGGACTGATGTCCAAATTAATTTTTATTTTTTATCTTATTTATTTATAAATCAAATTCTAAAAATCTGCAGTTATAAACATTAATTATTTACTGATAAACTATACCCCCGATCTAGCAAAAAATATATAAATATATATATATATTTATATACACTTAATTTTAGATTATCTATTTTGCATTAGAGTCATCCAGAAGGGGAAGTGAGGCCAAAAAAAAAGAGGACAGAAAAGAGAGATCGTTTCTTAAAAAGTCTTTAAACATGATATTTTAAAATCTAATTATCATCAGATGATAAATTTAATATCATCATTAAATGTCATTGTTTAATATGAGAACTACACTAGAAATTTTCGCACTTAATTAGTAAAACAAATTGGGATAAATTTACTCGCATAATCTCTGGCCGTAAGCCCTAGAAATATTTCGTGATACAATAAATCTATTTCGAAACGAAACTAATTACCTACACTGCTTTAGTTAGTGCGCACTCATGTGGTTTTAAGAAGATGGCTTTCGGTCCAGAATATTCTCTTTAACTTATTCATAGAAGAGCTAATTATTATCTAAAGTCATATTATATTAAAACCACATATACTAGTTCGAGTAGAAAATCTTTTTTCAATCAATTTGTGCCTTTCTCGCTAAAATTGCGGCATGTGTACCAAGTTCCTCTCTCTATGTGTTAATAATTCACAGTGTTTTTATATATAGATGGTTTATATGTACAGTGAAAAACGACAATTAACTAGAAAAACGATAGAAATTGAAACTACATAAAACGATCACATACAAAACTACATAAAAACGACAGAAACACAGAAAACGACAGATAATGGAAAGCGGCATCAGAGTTTAAAAAACAACACGATATAAAATACGACATTTAGAGTTTTGAAAACGACAGAAAAGTTTAGATTACGAATTCAGAATTATAAAAGCAACAGGAAAATAAATAAAAACACAAAGCTTCTACAGCGCGCATATATAGATGATATCAATTCCCATTGTCAAAGTTAGTTATTTACTTAAAACATTAAAAAAATGTGAACATACATAATTATATATATATGTATATATATATCATATATGCATTCATTTCGATTGGCACCAGATTGATAAGATCGTACTTAAATATGGCATTAACTCAAAGATACGAAAACAATTACATACATATATAGAACAAAATGACCATTAATTATTAAATTAGTTCGACCTAGGAATAAGGACAGCCTTGAGTGGATTTTTCATCACAACAGTGAAAGCAAAGGTCTCTGTCGGGTCAGGCGGGTTGCCGGGCAACCACTTGAAAGCCTGAACCATCCTTGCAACCACAAGGCTCACATGCAACGTGCCCAAACTCCGCTGACCCGATCCGAACGGAACCATCGTCACCGCCCTCGTCCCTGTTACGTCCACGCCATCGCCGCCGCCGCCCTCCAAAAACCTGTCGGGCCTAAACTCTCCCGGGTCGGCCCACAGACCCGGGTCCGCCGCCACCCCCGCGGTGTAAAACTCCACATTGGCGTCTCCCGGGACGGTGTACCCGCCGAGCTCCGTCTCCGCTGCTGCCGTCACCGCATGCGACAGCATGAAGTGCGTCGGGGGTTGCCGGCGGAGCGTCTCCTTCACCACCGCCCCGAAGATAGGTAATCTTCTGGACGTGGCCCTCCGCCGCCACCGAGCCATTCGTCTCCGCCGCAATCTCTTGGCAGAGCTTCTCTTTGGACGTCCTGGTTCGTCACCAAGTGGAACATGGCCCACTCCACCGCCGTGGCGCTCGTGTCGGTCCCGCCATTGATGACCTCCGAGCAAAGGCTCACAAGCTCTTCCTCTCCCAACCTCCTCGGCTCGGAACCTCAAGCTCGAACAGCGAATCAACATAAGCCTCGCCAACCGGACTAACCATCACAACACTCTCATCATCAACATTGTTCATATTTTCTATGAAAGATTTTCTCTTCCTTATGAGAGGAACCAAACAGTCCATCTGTCTCTTCCTCGCATCTCAGGCTTCTCTCATTTGCCTCCGAACCATCAATGGAGTCAGAACTGGCAAGAAATCAGGAAGCTTGGGAGTGCTCATCAAGATCACTTCTTTCAACACACTCTCTATCTTCTCAATCAAATCTTGAGAGATTTTGGCTCCGAAGCATATACAGTTCAGGATTGTACACATTGTGAGCCTGCAATTTCTCAAGAGATCCACGAACCCTCTCTCTGAAGCCTTCTTGGAAACCCTAGCCTTGAGCTGGTTCTCAATGGCCCAGTTCCGGATCCAGTTCGAGTGTTTGAGCCTGCTAGGGTTTGCCAAATGGGTGAGAAGTTGCGGCGAAGGGCACGCCACAGCGGGCCGTACTCGGCGGAGTTGACGGTGCACTTGCCGGAGCTGAAGATGAGGCGGATGGGCGAGTCGGCGGGGCGGCTGGCGAAGGCGGGCCGACGCATCACGGTGGCCTCGTGGATGAGATCGGAGCCCGCCACGACGATCAGCGTGCGCTGCCCCATTTGCATAGTGGATGAATTTTGCCTTGTCTTGACTGATGGCCGTAACTGTACAAGCTTTTTCCTTCCAATAATTGGATGGGTTATTGTGATCATACAGCTGTATATGTGAATTAAATGACCGCAATGTTCACATGGAAACTTTATTGGGCAGGCTATGTATGTACTTGACGAGTTGATGTAAGTGATGAGAAAAAATTTGTTCTCCTTGGTACACATTTATAATTCTTAGATGAATCTTTTTTAAAATATGTTAAATAAAAAATAATTGAATGGTCAATTTATGATTGAAAGAGTTATAAATAATCGGAAGTGGGCATAGGAAATTTACTTTCTAGGAATACGAAATGACAAGTGAGCAGTACCTACGTCTGCACATGATAACGATCAAAATATAAGCATAACTGCATAAGTAATCAACCTATTTACGACCACTAATTATAAATTTGAATTTGAGCTTGGATCGTGTACTTCAATCAAAACTTGGTGTTAGGGATTGGTTTCCATTTTTAAAGGTCCATATCTTAAAAAAAAAAAAGGTGTGGCTTTACCCTGTGTAAAACCTTATATCTTTCTCATATTTGATTTGATCTATGTGGAACAGACTTATTCGTTCACATATACCTCATTTCTCAATAATCATAATTTTTCCAACGTGGGTTGTTTCCGTTCGAATATATCCCAATAAATATTGGCTGAGAAACATCAAGCTATGTACGCATGAGCAGTTTTATAAAGTGCCAGCAAAAGACATCATATAATATGGTTACGATTTACAAACGACAATGGCTAATGGGCTGAGCCCAAACGAGGTTACACTTGACCATACGACAGACGACAGCGTAAATCTAAAGCTACTTAAATAAACGACAAGAAAAAGACTCGAATGACCACAAGAATTCTAATACAAATCCTATCAATCTGATACTAAAAAAGTGGGATGACATTTAATAATAGTATAGGTTAGCAAATTTGAATGTCAAATGTGGCATAAAATTAAATTTTCTCTATTATTATAAATGGGTACGGAGTACTTGTAAGTTGTATCCCCTAAAAAAGGAGTACTGGTATACTCTCCATGACAAATGTAGTTGCCGAAAACTTTATTTCTTACAGTGGAATGAGTCATAATTAGATGATACGATTAACACGATATTAAATTTAAGCGACCTAATTGATTTTTTTAGACACAATATTAAATCATGGGGATTTTGAATCTAGTCAAAATTTTATATAGACGCAATTAAAGCATGACTAAAATACGATATAAAACACGAATTGGCACCCTTACAGTTATTGTATATTAACTTCTATTTTAGGGATTTAATAATTTATGTCCATTTTATTTTGCACTCTTAATTTATACCCATATTTCTACGCTACAAACATAGAGTTAGAAGCACTACTTAGGGGATAGATTGAAGTGCCACTTAGAATGGCCCTTTTTAAATACCCCTTTTAAACTTTCAAGGATTACCAAACGCAACTTAAATCGGAGTTGTCAAATTAACTGGGCTCAACTTTAGCCCAACACAGCTATGGTCAAGCTGTGGAGCTCAACACATAGGCACTACAACTCTACTTGAAAGGTCTAACTATGTTAATTAACATTGTAATAGGGAATTAATCTCAATCTAAGTTCATTAAGTAAACACGAAATATTCTACCAACTAATATCATTGTGCAAGAGTATGGAAAACAAATATATATATATATATATATTAGAAAGAGAGAGCTGTGGGAGGACAGACACATATGAAGGGCATGAAAAGAATTGCATGTGTGGATTATTCTATATTATTGAACCTTTTTGGACTTCACACGGGAAGTGAAACTAGTAGTTGTAGTAAGAAAGAAAATAAAATAGAAGATTGATATGATTGAAAAGATATTCAAAAAAGACCCATCAAACATTTCACAAACACTAGTGATATTTGTGAACTCATAAGACAGAAACAAAACACATATAACTTGTTACTCACGTAAACTCTCACTTGTGCGACTGATTTTCTCTCCATTTTCACTCATTACAGACACAATTAAGTCGAGAAATTTTCGGTTTATTATTTTCTCTTCCTATATATATGTGTTAAGGTCTAGTGATATTACATATTAGATCTGAGAAAAGAATCCATCAAAAGTCGCGGTGAAAAGCCAATCATCTGTCAGGCACTCAGGAATAATTCAGCTCCATGGTTTTCCTGAAAACCCTTCTTAATTTTTTTGGTTTTGCCCTTTTCTTGTATCTAACCTTTATTAGGTTGACTCTCTAGTCTCTAGGACTTTCAAAAAGTCAGGTTGATGATGCTCATTAATTATCTTTGTTTGTTAAAGCCAACAGCATGAAGAAGTTAATTAATGCTTAATCATTCTTGGGAAAGAGTGCTAATAAATAAAATCATATCATAGAACTTCAAACAGAAAAAATAAAAACTATATGAACAATTTCCACAAATAATTATATACTGCTCCATAAGATATTGGGCAATAGACTTTTTTCAAATGAAAAGAAGGGTAATCACAGAAATATTTACTTCATATAGGTGCACAGTAGTTTTATAGAACTATGCAAGCACTTTGTGAAACGTAGTGTATATATGGCTTAATAAAGCAATATTCCATTAAATACACATACACAAAATACAAAGCTACAAACGGAAAGCCTCTCTCTCTCTCTCTCTTCTCTCTATTTCATTTCCCAAGAATTGTCAGATAGTCGTCATTTACTCACACACTCTTCTCTCTCTCTCTCTCTCTTCTCTTTTGTTATGTTTCTTTTTCAAAAAGCTAAGAAAAATCTGTACTAATAAAACTCCTACATGAAAGATCAAGTTGGAGATGATCAGAAACATAAAGAGCTGCAAAAGAAAATTGCTGATCGGACCGAGCATTTCCAAGGATAGCAACTGTGAATTCAACAACTTTGAATGCCTCATAAATGTATTATTTTCATACACAAAACAAATTATCTATAAAAACAAATATTACAGTCACTCTCTATATTCCATGTTTGGTTGTCTTGGCTTTTGCTTCAGATGTATATAATTTACAATAATGCATAATATGTCTGCCCATCTGGGTCAATATCATATATAAAAATTATTGGTTTATCTTTTACTTAATCATATTCTCGTAAATTGTTGAACTTGATTATTCAAAAAAAAAAAAAATTGTTGAACTTGTTAATTAATTTTTTATGGCATGGCAAATTGGCAATCGCATCGATCCTATCATGGTTATGTCAATTCAGTCATTCAATCTTTCTTTCTCTAAGAAAGAGGCACTAATATGAAACTATGTCTCAGCATTAATTAATGCCTGCATGGCATCTTCAACTCTCTGCACTACAAAACAAATCACAATAACTTCAACGGTTAGGTTAAAAATAAAATTGAAAAAAAAAATCCTCATCTTGATCATCATCACTCAATTATTAAGCAAATTAAAAAAAAAAAAAAAAAGCTTCTTTTAATCTAAATTTCAAGAAGCCTAAAACTTCATGTTATAACTTATAACTTGAGAACTAGTAAAACTACTAATTAATCAGATATATAGTTGCAATTTATTTGATTAGATTATGCTTTTTCACAACATAAAGTTCAGGGGAAGGAAAAAAATCCTGCAAAAGTTTACAAAGAAAAAAAAAAGAGTTTATAAGTCTAGACCTAGGGCTTCATGAGCTAGAGCTAGCTATATGGAAGATTGATTTGCAGGCAAGAACTTAACATCTGATAGGTAATATAGGACAATGCTTTTTTTTTTTTTTTTTCTATTTCAAGTCCACGTGAAAATGAACAATACCCAGGTAGTGATAGGAACTGATCTTTGCCTAGATATACTATAAAAAAATTTCTTGTAATTATGACAACATTATTATATATAGCAATCTCTTTTTGTTACTTTTCATTCAACAGACAGTGCTTGAGCCAAAAAAAAGGGTATGAGAGATTTGAGAATCCAAGTAAGACGAAATTGCATTTGGAATGGAAAGTTCATGACAAAAATACTGAACCCCAGTTAATAGCAAAACCTCCACTTCTATCGAGAAATTAACTACGACCTATATATCATATTGTACTAAACTCAAATTAAATATAATATATATCTCTCTGTGTATGTGTGTGTTACTATTGCATGTGTGATGTTATACCAGAAGATAATCAGATATATATATACATACATGTGTGTGAATGTGGCATTAATTGGAAAAGAGGTTTCTTTTTGTATATATGCCATGACCATGATATATGTATTGCACTGATTCTAGAATTATAGAGAGATTGTTTTAACATAAAATAAAATATAAAGAAGCAGAAAAGTTAGAGAAAACAAATTTCAATTCATAAGGGTACAAATATTGTAACCCGGTTAACGAGAATTTTTTTATTCTTTTTAATGCTAAATAAATAGTATTAATTAAATCCACGGAGATTGATCAAATGAGTCCAAGCAACAATAGGCCAAGAATCTACCAAATCAAATTAAGTCAACACACATGAACAATAAATAAGATTAAACAAACTTAGAATCAAAATCAAACTTGAGAGCTAATTCATCTCATGGGAATAGAGAAAAGGGAAATCGTAAAATAATATAAAATAAAGGAAAACTTACTTGAAGATCAGAGATCTTTGGATCTGGGTTTATATACATACCTATTTGCGTCTCTGTGTATCCAAAATTTCGACGACGAAGAAGAAGAAATTAGACTTATTGAGAGAAAATATTGGTTGAGGGGAATGAAGCCTGGTCCGAAATCATTTAGGGTTTCAAACTATATATATCACAAGTGTGTGTATATATACGCTGATCAATATAAATATACAGAGAGAATCAACCTCCATGACCTCGAGCCAGACAACATTCCTCTCAGCCTAACCTTCACAAACACAAAGACACATCAAAAGCTTGTCAATCTCCTGATAATACATAAGATAATTATTATAAGAGAGGCATATATATGAATATACATATACGTATATATTAATCTGATATGGGTGTGGTATATATGCAGTTATATTTTGAGGGGAATGAAGCCTGGTCCGAGGCCTTGCAGATATATATAATGATATGATCTATATATGCATATATAAATCTATCTTGTGTTGTGTTGTGTGTTGGGGTTTTGATAAATTGAGATCTAGAATTATAAGTGAATAATTCAAAATCTGAACATATATTGCAAAAGCCTCGAGCCAGCCAACATTCCCCTCAACATGAACATTGTTTTCCCAACTCTCTGAAAACCCTAGCCCAACTCAAGAGAAGGCTATTACTCTTGTTTTTTTATTTATAGGGAGAGACAGTCAGAGAAATTAAGAGAGGTTTTCGAGAGGAGAGAGAAATTGGGGTGGGTATTTTATTATTATTTTTAATTTTAAATAAGGTATACGATAGTATATATGGTTTATATATTATTTCTTTTTTTTCACTCATAAAACAAAAAACCCTACAAAACAAACAAGCAATACGAATCCCAAAGCACCTAATACATCCCAAAAATAAATAATGGGAGCTAATTCTGCTGACCATCGTTTTATACTTATTTATCAGGGTCTATCTGATTGGATACACATACAATTTTTGCTTGATCAATATTTTAAGGTTTTTTTTTTTCCTTCTAATCAAAGGTTAAGAAAACAGCACCATCGATAAAATTCCTACCATAAAAAATTTCAAAAAGTCAACAAGAAAAACAAAAAGTAGAAAATATGAATTACAATATTTTTGATTTATCAGGGAATTCTGTTGTGGCTTTTTTTTTTTTTTGAAAAAAAATATTTAGATCGTTAAATTTATATTTTTAATGAATCTTATGTCAAACGATTTAAAATTATTTTAAAAAAAAACTATGTAAAAAGTTCCCTTATTATCATGGTTTTGTGTTATCTTTTCGAAAAAAAAAAAAAAGGGTTCTATTTCTGTGGACAACACAAGACAGCAGGGAAGTGGTGGAATTGCATGACTTGTTGCTGCCGGTCGTCCTGCCGACCTGTTACCTGCTACCACAAGTTGTCGTAACTTTTGTATTAAAATTGCAACAGTGAAAAGCAAAAGAAGACAAAAGTGATGAGTTAGCATTTAATTAGAGAGAGAGAAATTGGGGAGGTTACACACAAATTAAAGACAGAGAAAAAAGGTGTGTGTCTGTCTTTATTGCGATTCTTTTCATCATTACCTTATTATTTTTAGCCTTTCCTATTCCTACTTTCAAACTGCCCTGTGTGCTGTGGCTGTACCACCTTCACTTCATAAACCCCGCACGTCCATGCTCATTTCCCTTCTCTTTTTTTATCATCCTATTTTATAATATATATATATATATATATATATATCTTTTGTTCATATCTTATGTATTGTAAGTACACCACTACACCGTAATATTCAACGGAAACTACAAATACATATTACTCAGTGCCTTGGCCCTTGTACGAGGAAAACATTTGAACGATTAATTTAGAATAGTTGTTGACTTTTCAAATTTTGAGATTAATTAAATAGCTAATATTTAAGTATGTTGCATTGAGATTATTCAAATTTCGAGATTAATTAAATAGTTAATATTCAAGCATATTGCATTGAGATTAAAAAAATAAAAAAAATGAGAATTAAAACATTTAGACGTTTAAGGCCAAGGCAGCTGAGTTGCAACATTTAAATTCTGCTTTTCAATCCTCAATTTGCCCAGTTTATAAGATCATTGAAGAAAGTAATTGGTTGATTCGAGAGAATTCTAGTGTTAATTTTTGAAAATCAAATTGGCTTAGTTACGTGATAGTAGATAAGCTGGAAATTCCAACTCACATGTATGATAATTTTAGGTCTTCAATTAAAAATTTTAGAGAAATCGTAATTGGGCGCTATTAGAGATGCCAATAAGATTTCAAAGGATCCCATGACTAACATTCAAGAGGGTTTTATTATATTGCACGACTTGAGACTTATTGGGCGTTCAATAACAACTCATTGTATTAAAATAGTAGTTTGGAACCCTCCCCTCCAAATTGGATCAAAGTTAATATTATCGGATTAACTAGAGGGACTCCAGGAACCTCTAGTTATGGAGGAATTTTCGTACTTGGAGAGGTTTTATTAAAAGGTTGCTTTTCTTTTTCATCAGGGGTTGGTTTTGATTTTGAGGTTGAACGTCAAGCTTTCTTTATAGTCATTGAAGTGGCTCTTATAAAATTATTTGGAGGAACATTTGGGTGGAAAGTGACTCAATTTATGCTGCTATTTTGATAATATGTCGCCATCTCCCTAGAAGCATCGCAATAGG
This sequence comes from Boehmeria nivea var. tenacissima, assembly GCA_018132145.1. Taxonomy (NCBI): domain Eukaryota; kingdom Viridiplantae; phylum Streptophyta; class Magnoliopsida; order Rosales; family Urticaceae; genus Boehmeria; species Boehmeria nivea. Next base: position 19,948,207 of record CM030878.1, on the reverse strand, counting down.
TGGCTTCGAGTGCTTGATCTTGCTAAACAGTTGAATATTTCAGTTTTGCATATCTTTCGGGAGGGGAGCTCCCCTTAATCAAATGGATGTTAGTAGTTTGGTGCGCCTTATTATTATGTTGAAAGAGACATGAATCCTATGGTATTCTTGCATATTTTCCTAAAGTCATACTTCACCATCTGAAGACCCGAGTACTCTTTTTTTCTTGGTTAGTTTTCCCTCTATGTTTTCAATTAAGATTTTTAATGAGGCTCGACTACTTAGTGCTCTTGCAAGATGCAAGTGTAGACTCAATTTTTTGGAAGGCATTTTGGAGTTCTTCTTGTTTTTGGCTTTTATTTATGTTTTTTTCTTTTTTTTATCTCTTTAATATGTCGTGCTTATTTTTAGTTGGATTGGATTTTGTATCATTCTTCTTTCTTTTTTAATATATTGCGCTTGAGATTAGAGGGGATTAAGCAGAAGATAAACCTGCTTGACAAACCATTTGAATCCCAAGCATATGCCAAACTGGTTGAGATACGTTCTTAATTTCTCATCCATAATATATATGCAACTGCAAGAAAAAAAAAAAAAAAACAGAACACCAGCCTCAGTGTCCAAACTGCATCAAAACCTTTTTATATATAATATGGTCTTCTTTATTTTTAGCTTGCGAGTGGAATAAAACTCGTTTACATAACATGGTAGTAGTGTAAGCATATATAGATATAAAATTATCTAATTGGTTATTAGTTATTACTATATATGTTCAACCGATATTCTCAAATGCTTTTAGTTATAATGTTTTCATTTTGCTATATATATAGTCCATGTTTTTTATTTTTTATTTCTTTTTCTTTTTCTTTTTTTGAGGTATAGTTCATGTATCTTACTTTGATCACTTTATATATGTTTGTTGTTTGTGTGTGTTTCATTGGAAAAACACTCGACGATATGCTTAAAACGAGAGGTCTTAGGCAGAGTAAACCCAATGTAGATCCTTTTCAACTTTTTACTGCAATTCACATTATTTGTATGGTTAATTAATTATTATTTTTATTACTAGGGCTATCTAAATTGGCATCTCAAGTACTCTGATAAGATTAATTGGATACTATATATTTATCGCGTCGGATTTAAATTGGAGCAAAGTGAGACAAAATCTCATGAGTCTTGAAGAATATGTAAGTGCAATAACGGTGAAATATATTGAGACCACCAACTTTCACAGAGTCGACCAATTCAAATAAATCCTATATTTATTATCCTGTATTGTCCAAATCCAATTGTAACGAAATTAAAGTCACCATGCAAGGGAAAGCTACTCTTCGATGAGCTTTTCATTATCAGCAGGCACATATCTCCCTTTGCAGTAGCTAAAATATTGATATAATATTTGATATAATACAATATATATATATATATATAATATCAGATCTAACCAAATTCTAGCTAGTTGGTAAGTATATAGTCTAAAAGAGGATTGAGATGTATGATGGGTCAAACTTCAGATGTTGAGTACTCTCAAAATGAAAAATCACTAGACACTGTTCTTTTGCACTAGCTAGGTCAAGAGAAGTATAAAACTAGGTCTTAAAATAAAACTTTAATAATATATATTGTATATTTCTATGAAATTTAAAGTTTGGATAATAAGTTGGTATTGAAGCACTGAGGTTACACGAGAGAAACAGAGAGAGACACACACAAGCAAACTTTGAAGTAAATTAATTTGATTGATTATTTGGTGTATTGACTTGTAACTTCTTTTTTTTTCTTTCAAAAATTAAAAACAAGAAGTAATTTATAAAACTAAGGTCCCGTTTGATAACACTTTTACATTTTAGTTTTAAAAATTTTTAATAACGCGTTTGGTAAATTTTTGTTCGTTACTTATTTTTTAAAATTCGAAACAATTTCAAAAATAGAAGAAACAAAAAATTCTTGTTATTAATTATTTTTATTAAACAAAAATATCAAAAATTTTCACTCTCCTCATACTTCATATTTACGTTTCTTATCTTTGCACTCCTTATTTATTAGTTACAAACTATCATTTTGTATTTTTCGTTTTTTAAAACAAGTAACAAATAATGATTATCAAACATATTTTGTATTTTTAAAAATTTTAAATGTTAAATAGTAAAAACACTTCTAAATTTTTGTTTATAAAAACAAAAAACAGAAGTGTTATCAAACATAATTCACACTTAAATAATTTTACTTAAATTACATAATTTGGTATAAATGCGGAATCACCTTTACCTTAAGAATGAGATAATAATTTATCTCACACTAATTATTATTAGAATAACTTATCTTATGTAAAATATAGGATTAAATTAACGACAGATCCAAAACAATATTATATATATGCATTACCAAACATGAGATTAGGTATTACCTAATCCAATTGTCGAATTCTATATGCCTAAATCTACTAGATTAATTAATCAATTATTAACAAGGATAATAAAATTATTGAAAATTGTGTATATGGAACATCCATACTTACTAGATCACTGACCAATTTTACTTTTTATGTATAAAAATTTGTTCTCTTCAAAGAGACATGTCTCTTTTCCTTTGACATTCTTAATAGAAACCTCTCTCATTCACGTCCTATACACTGATGAATTGCTCCATTATATATGTACATAAAACTTATTGCAGACATATATAGTCTTAATTCCGAGCCCATATGTTTATGCAGACTCATATTAGGAGCAAGTAAATTAAAAGCCAATTGTAATTTCCAAAGCCAGACCAACAGTTAATTTGTATTGCAAGTACAATCTGAGACTTGTTTGCAAAATTAAAAAAATAATAAAAAAAAAGAAGTACAATCAATATGAGACTCGTGCCTATATGAAAGAAGTCAAGTCTTATCGTTCGAGGAGCCAAATATAGAGGTGGGTCTCAATGTGGTCAAAACCAAGAACCTAGCTTGCTTATTTAAGACTCAAGAATTTTTGTATCCTATACTCTATAGATGCCCTAAACCACTACTTGAATGTATTTTCATCTGTTTATTTATTCATTAATTAAATAATATGCATTCAAAACGACCTAATTTCTTTAAACCACCACCTGACTATTACTAGTATTGTCTTGCCCAATAACAGAAATAATAATATTAATATTAATATAGGCGTGCATTGGAACTGCGTGTACTATAATATTTACAACAGAATGAATTAATTTTCACAAATGAATTATTATAACGAGATCAGAAACAGAACAATGGTCTTGATCATCTACATTATATTTATTTTTTCTAGGGAATGAGTGTAGAGGACAGACTTATTAACCAATACTGTAGAAGGGAAAAAAAAAAGTAGAGCGTTACAGCGACATGCATGTAATAAATCCAACAAAAAGAAGAACATAAATTAAAAATTAAATATGATTTCAAAAAATAAAAAAGAACAGGTCTTTAATTTAGGTAGCTTTTTGTTGTTGGTTTAGAAATAGATTAGAGACAATAATTCTGTGGTTGTTTGTTCATTCATTCATGCCCAAAAATAAAAAAACAAAGCCAGTAAGCCACACTCTCGCTCGGAAAAAGAATAATAATTTTATTGATTGCAAAATTAATGGTTGAAAACAGGGAAAACCTGTGATTCCCAAACAGTGTCTTCCGTGAAACACGTCATGGCGAAGACGGCGATTAAGGAAAACGCGGATCTGAGCCGTCGAAGGAGCTGAAGGAACGGCCAGGATTGGGCGAGAGCGTGATCGGAAATGTCGGTGTCAGCGGGACCGTCGGATCAGGGACCGAGAAAAGACAAGAAAAAAAACCAAGCCCGTCTAACGAGGAGAGGATAGGAGAGAGAAAAGAGATGACTTTCCCAAAATGGCCTTTTGCATTTATGATTAAATATGCCCAGTCATCTCCTGACGCCCACTGCACCTCCAATGGTCCCTACCGTCTCTGATCTTTTTTTCTTTTTGTTATAGGATTTTTTTTTTTTTAACAATATAGTATTTTGGGGTCAAAGCTCATTTACTGTCTGAGTCGTACGAAGAGATTTAATAAGTCCCAAGGGAAGGGATGTGTCACGTGTGGGTCCCACTGAGGGGACAGAGGCACGTGGGTTGGGCTTTGGGGGACTGGTGCTATAAAGGAACAAGAACAGGAATAGGATTTTTATTTTTATTTTTTCTGAGTTGATGTGGGGTCCACTCCCAATAATAGCTTAATGATGATGTCGTTGATTGATGATCATGATTTATGAATTATGATCATGCAACGCTACAAAGAAGGAAAAGAAAAAAAAGGCTAAACTGACATTGAGCCATGCTAATTACGTCTTTATCTGCTTGTTTAATTTTTTTTTTTTGCCAACCATTAGTTTAATTATTTATGGAAGCACTAATTTGAGTTCTAGCAAACAACTTTAAATAAATTTTTTTTTATAACATACTCACTGTCGGCTGTTTTTGGTTTAGAATTATCAATACGGTATACACAATTAATATAAATTAGATTCACTTTTGGGAGAATTTCAAAATAAAACAATTCTTGATGCCGTTTAATAATCTATACCCTATGTAGTGTGCTCCATTTATTTTCACTCTATGTTTATAATGTAAGTTTTGGAATATAAATTTAAAGTACAACACACATGGAATATAGATTATCATTGTGTCAAGAATTTGGTATTCCTCAAAATCCTCCTTCACTTTATTCATGATATTTCTCACTCGTTAATACAAAAATACCATTTGTATCTTATGATTCTAATTTTTTTTAATATTATGATTTTATTTTATCACAGTATTCTTGTATTTTTCTTTAAATTGAATAAGCAAAAACATGTGTTTATTTGGTATTTGATCATTTTTTATTAGTGTTTTAGAAAATTGTAAATATTTACAAAATTAAAAAATTAATCATTAACCTTTTAATAAACTAAGAGTATAAAGTAAAATACAGTATCACGTAGTTATGAAAATTACTGTTTCCTCAATGAATAAAACGTTGGCTATTATCTTATAACATCACTCTAAAATTGATTATTTACTTAATAATATCTTTATTTCTTTTTATTTCTTGTCCAAAGAACACGTATATTACACTTTCTTATTAGGTTTGAATAATTTATGGGATGCTAAACTATTTAGACGTTTTAAAGAAAAAATTGTACTTTTTGATAAACGAAAAGTCATAAACAAATTATATTTTTTTGTCCAATTGAAAAATTAAAGCCTCGTTTAGATTACAATTTAACCAACATTTTGCTGTAGTAAGTGGGTTTTAGTATAAAATTTTGTGAGTGAGTTTACTGTAGCAAAATTGTTTAAACAAATTTTTTTTTTCTATTATGGATCCATTAATGTAGGGATTTGGATCCCCTATTTTTTCTATTATGGATCCACTATCTGGGTTGTTATAAAAAAGGGTAAAATAGACATATTAATAGAGTATTTGAATAGATTTAATATATGTTATAATGGGCGAATATATGTGTAATATATAGTCATAAAATGACTATATACATAGTGATTCATCAAGTTTTTATCAGATATCATCAAAACAAATGTATTGAGATTTGTGTTTTACAATTAAATAAGGAAATGTTATGTCATTTTGATAATTTTTTTTGTCAAAATTTTTTATTCTGTAGCATAATCACTCAATACAAAAATATCATTTGTGTTTTGTAAAACAAATTAAAATTATATATTATTCTTGCGGACAATTGACTGATACCATGGATGTGATATATATAGAGAGTGTTTCAAATATAATGCACCTTTTGGACTGCTATGGGACTTTTTAATATTTGTTTCAATTTTTTTTTTCATGAACATTCCGGTCCATTTATAGATCATAGCAGAAAAACATCTAGCCATAAGCTAAAGCCATTAATGAGGTGGGTCTTGATGTGCATTTGTGCACACAATAGCCAATATCACAATATGTTATCCTAAGACTCTGTGATACTTAGACTCAAGGCCGGATCTAGGTAGGGGCCTGTGGGGGCACAGGCCCCCCCTAAACTTTGTAAAATTTATACTTTAGCCCTATAAATAAAGAAAATTTTCAAATAAATCCATCATAGGCCCCCCCCCCCTAAATTAGTTAAAATTTATATATTGCTTCTATAATTTAATTAAATTTTCAGATAAATCCTTTTTTGCCCCCATTTTATTTTTTATATTTATAATTTGGTCTATAATTTTTGTAAAAAATTTCAGTTTCGTCCAATATAATTTATAAATATGATATAACTTTTTTCTTTTTGCTTATCTATAATTTTTATATAATTTGTGCTCCCACTGAATTAGAATTCTGGATTTATATTCCTAGTTACATGACGAGTAGGGAAGGGATGATACCTTTTGAAAAGGAATAATGTGCAGGGACTAATTGTCAAACATGTAAAAGTTGTGGGGAAAATTGTAATGTTCTAAAGAAAATCCTTACTACAAGAAGTAATCGCTACTTGTGGCAAATGGGCCAATTGCTTCCACTCGTTTCCTTATTTCCCGCCTTTTTAGTTTCCTCTCTCTCTCTCTCTCTCTCTCTCTCTCTCTCTCTCTCTCTCTCTCTCTCTAGAGATCTCTATTCATTACATTAAAAAAAAAAAAAAAAACTCAGCTCCTATTTCTGCATCAACTTTTTGTTTTTTCTTTCTCTTTCTTTCTCAGGGGAGAACAATCTTTCATTTCCTTTTTTTTTTTTTTTTATGTTTCTTTTTCCTACACTGACTATTTGGTTTGTCTTTTCCTTGGTAATAACTTCTAAAATCCTCCACAGAAAATGATTCAGGTATACATATCGGATTATTGATGACCTCCAATTAATTTTGGCCCTTGGACGATTTTTTGGTTTGATAATTGATAGTATCCTCAAAAGATTTTATAGGCCTTCATTGTTAGAACATAAGTATCTATGTATATTCACCTTGCAGATTTAGCTACGGTTAGTTCTATTAATTCAATGACGAATAAACAACAATCAATTTAAATTTGTCAAATCATATATGTACAACACTGGACAATAATTATGTTTAGTTCAACACGTGAATGTCTTTGACATCATATTAATAGTAGTGGAAATAACCTCTGTTTGTTTTGTTCTCTGCAAGCCCAATTTGCTGTTGCATTAGTGTTTGAGATCTTATCTTTTTAATCCAACTATTAGCAGGAACTATATATACGTCAATTCAGAGAGATCAGTGCTTCCAAATAGCGGTTATGGATCAATAATGACTGATTAGTTGTGATGATCAAATTGTATTGGCACCTAATGTGTTCATCAACATTGCTGTAAAGTAAGTTCAGGCCAAAGACGAAAATGCGTAGCGATGGAAATAAGTCTCCGCGAAAAGGGGTTGAGACTCCTAATAATGGAGATTATACATTCTTGCATGGTGAATTGGACTTGTGGATCTTAGAAGCTAAATCTCTTCCGAACATGGACTTAGCTTCGGAGAGAGTCCGGCGATGCTTCACCGTGTTCGGAACCTTACCTTCTCCCTTCCTAAAAATACCTAAAACGCGCTCGGGCAAGCCTTCGATCATCACGAGCGACCCCTACGTGTCGGTCTGCTTGGCTGGCGCGACGGTGGCTCAAACTCGAGTGATCGCCAACTGCGAGAACCCGTTGTGGGACGAGCATTTTCGCGTCCCTGTTGCTCACCCGATCCACGAAGTAGAGTTCCACGTCAAGGACAATGATGTCCTTGGCGCCGAACACATTGGAGTGGTGGCAATCTCCGTTGACAAGATCATTGCGGGGAACAAAATCAACGACTGGTTCCCAATCATCGGCCACCATGGAAATTGCCTGAAGCCTTATCCTGAACTGCGTCTTTCGATCCAATTCAGGCCTGTTAGAGATAACCCTTTGTACAAGGACGGCGTTGGCGCTGGACCGGACTATCTCGGTGTTCCCAACACTTATTTCCCTCTCCGAAAAGGAGGGAGTGTCACTCTTTATCAAGACGCTCACGTGCCCGATTCGATGCTGCCCCAAATTCTACTCGATGACGGGACGTTTTTCCCTCAAAGCAAGTGTTGGGAAGATATATGTCATGCCATTTTGGAGGCTCACCACTTGATCTACATCGTCGGGTGGTCGGTGTATCACCGGATAAAGCTCGTGAGAGAGCCGACAAAGCCGCTGCCGGCCGGAGGAGAACTTACACTTGGAGAGTTGTTGAAGTACAAATCGCAAGAAGGCGTTCGCGTTGTAATAATGCTTTGGGACGATAAAACTTCACACGACAAGTTTCTTTTGAAGACGGTAATTTCATTTCTCTATAGCACTAATCTTAATAATTGTAGAGGGAAAGAAAAAAAGTTTTTAGTTTAGAAGTTTCTTGCAACTAGAAAGTGTCTACTTCTTCAACAAGTTAATCGATTTTTGTTCGCAACGGGAGAGAAGAATATTGATTTTCTTCGAGCTAATTGTTATAATTGATCTTGTGTTGAATCCAGGAAGGTGTAATGCAGACTCATGATGAAGAGACAAAGAAGTTTTTCAGACATTCTAGTGTTCACTGTGTGCTTTGTCCTCGTTATGCGAGCAATAAGCTTAGCATTTTCAAGCAACATGTATGAAACTCTGCTTTTTGGGCTAAACTTCAGGGGCTATTTATGTGAATTTTCTATTACTTTTTTACCTTTGTATTCCTTTTTCGCTGATTCGAATTGATTCCTCTAGTCCAGGTCGTCGGAACCCTTTTTACTCATCACCAGAAATGTGTACTTCTCGACACTCAAGCGGCGGGGAATAACAGAAAAATAACTGCCTTCATCGGCGGCTTAGATTTGTGCGATGGCAGATACGACACACCCGAGCATAGGCTCTTTCGTGACCTTGACACGGTGTTTGAACACGATTTCCATAATCCGACATTGCCAGTGAGTGAATTTAGTGATTTCTGATAAAGTCTTGTGAACATCGTGTTTCAAAAATTTTAATTGTTTCGACATGTGCAGCACAATTCTCAAGGGCCAAGGCAACCGTGGCACGACTTGCATTGCAAAATCGACGGCCCTGCAGCATACGACATACTGACAAACTTCGAACAACGGTGGAGGAAAGCAAAATGGCGCGACTTCAGGCTCAAGAAGATCACGTCTTGGCACGATGACGCGTTGTTAAAGGTAGATCGAATTTCGTGGATTCTCACTCCCACTTCGGGTCCGGTTGGTGATCAAAATGTGTGTGTTTGCTCCGAAGATGATCCTGAAAACTGGCATGTACAGGTGAGAAAATAAAATATTACCCAAAGTTGTACTAATTACTTGCATTCTATAATCCTAATTAAATTATGAACATTTTGTGACTAGTTTTGATTCTTGTTTGATAGATCTTTCGATCGATCGATTCAGGATCAGTGAAGGGATTCCCGAAGGGTATCGTCGAGTCTGAGGCCAAGGTTTGAACTCAGAAATTTCCATAGTAGCATTTTTCAACGAAAGACATACTTTTAGCCTTATTTATCAGAGAACTATCAAATTTACCACTATTTAAGGACTTGACTAGACACTTAAATCACTGACTAATTAAATTGTATTACAAGCAACTATGACTAGCTAGTTTAGCTCAATGCTTTGATTGCAATTAAAAAACAAATTATTGATCACTCTGTTTGATTGAATTTTCTTGGTGTTGTAGAACCTAATGGGAGGAAAGAACTTGATCGTCGATAAGAGCATCCACACGGCATACGTGAAGGCGATACGATCAGCGCAACACTTCATATACATAGAGAATCAGTATTTTGTTGGATCTTCGTACTTTTGGCCTTCATACAAAAATGCAGGTGCATTAGTTATGATCTCATCGCTTTAATAGCTTCTTTGACTTCCATGTTTATCTTTTTCACTGTCAATGTTTCATTTGGAGGATCTTTTTCTTTTTTTTTTTATTTTATTTTTTATTTTTAACATTTGAGTCGTGTGATTAAATTTAGGCGCTGATAACCTGGTCCCTATGGAACTGGCTTTGAAAATCGCCAACAAAATCAGAGCAAACGAGCGCTTCTCCGCATACGTAGTCATACCGATGTGGCCAGAAGGTGTCCCGACTAGTGCCGCTGTTCAGGAGATCCTCTTCTGGCAGGTTGGACTGTTCTCTCAATCCTTAATTAACAATGAAATTTCACAAAACACGTCACTTTTTATAGGCATATTAAGTCATATCTTGGCTCTGTTCTAGCTCCACATGTAGTCTTGTATGTTTAAGTTTGGTGTTAATTAGTAAGATGTGAGTGATCTTAAGAGACACAATGCTTGTTGTAGAGCTAATTAATTAACATAACAAATCTATAATCATGACAGGGACAAACAATGGCCATGATGTACCATGTGGTTGCACATGCCATTAAAAACGCAGGCCTTTCGGAGATATACCATCCACAAGATTATCTCAATTTTTTCTGCCTCGGTAAAAAAGAAGCTTCTTCAGCTTCAGAAACCTCATCTCACTCAAACCAGCCCACTGAAAACCGTATATTGGTATGCCATTTCCTAGTTATATTGTGATTTGTTGCATTTTTTTATGCTCCGACACCAAATTAAAATGAACGTAGAAGAAACATTTTATATTGTCAAATATATATATTTGCTTACAATAATTAATTGATCATGGCACGATCAGAGCTCATGTTGTTGAATTTGCAGGCTTCGGTGCAGAAGTTTCGGAGATTTATGATATATGTGCATGCCAAAGGGATGATAGTTGATGATGAATATGTGATTATGGGATCTGCAAATATTAATCAAAGATCATTGGATGGTTCAAGAGACACTGAAATTGCCATGGGTTCATATCAACCAAAGTACACATGGGCAGCCAATAATTCTCATCCCCATGGAAAGGTTTGAAACAATTTATTTTTATTTATTTCATATCAATAGTAAACTTGTCCATTAATGTAAATTTAATAATCTCTCTCTACAAAATCCTCATAAAAGAAATAATACTGTTGGATATAGAATTAGGAGTGACACTAACTAGTACATGTGAACAAAAAATTGCAACAACATTTTTTTATTTTTATTTTTTTAATTTTTGGATTCAGGTGTATGGTTATCGAATGTCTCTATGGGCAGAGCACTTGGGCAAGCTCGAGGGCAACTACCGGGAACCGCAGAGCCTGGAATGCATTAGACATGTCAATAAGCTGGGCAGGAATAACTGGAGAGCTTATGTGGCCGAAGATGAGAAGGAGATGATGGTAGGACACTTGATGCAGTACCCGGTTCAAATAAGCCGTGACGGGAAAGTTACTTCCTTGACAAGTTTCGAATCCTTCCCTGATGTTGGCGGGAAAATTCTTGGAACACCCACCACTCTTCCTGATGCTTTAACAACATGATTAGCCATCCAAAGCAGACACTCAGAATTACTTATATTTAAGGTCTTATATATATATATTTTTTAATTTTTGCATGCAAGTGGTTAGCCTTTGGTTGGCAAAGAAATTGTTAAAAACAATTTATGAAATGGCAACACCAAAAGAGCTTTCTGATTTGATAACAAGGGATGGCTTGTTGGAGATTCATAATGCATAAATCTCTCTCTCTCTCTCTCTCTCTCTCTCTCTCTCTCTTTTTTCCATGCAATACAATATGTGCAAATTATGAGATTTAATGCCAATAATGCTCAAATTATGATATATATATATATATATATATACCTCAAATTAAGAGACGTAATTCAACAGAACTATCTAACAAATTTTCTTCCTTGAAATATTATAAGGGTGAAGTAGGCAAATACCCAGAATTTATATAATAATAAAAATAAATACCCAAACTTTTGAATTAATTGAGTTTCTAGTCAATTTGTGAATTACTTGCACATGCTTTTGGTAACAAAGTGAATTACCACCACTTACCACAGTGTAAGTAATTCTATTTTTTGGGTAGTTAGTTACATTTTTAAAAAGATTGGATAATAACTTACATTAAGTTTTAAAAATTGGGTATTCACTATAATTTCTCATATTTATTATAATCGTTTGAGAGTGCAAACAAAACTTGTGCTATCGAGGCTCATTTACTACTTTATTTAAAAAAAAAAAAAAAAAAAGAGACTTCATTTACTAATTGCTAGATTAGTGATCAGTAAAACAAAATATTTTTGCTCTAAAATCTGTCTCCTTGTATAACGAGAAAAACAATAACCATTGGTTCTTATCTTCTTAAAGTCATGAAACAGTAATTCAATAGCATACCGGTAGCAGAGAGTATGCTTTTTTTATATTAAAGTTTATACAAGTGCATTGGATATCTTGACCGCATAGCGCAGTGGATTAGCGCGTCTGACTTCGGATCAGAAGGTCGTGGGTTCGACTCCCACTGTGGTCGTTTCTCCTTTTCTCTCCGGTTTTTTTGAGCTGCTAAGCAAGGTTTTTAATAATCTAAAAAAAAAACTTAAGAAAATCACAGAAATTTATTTTATTTTAGATCTTCACATCGAATATCCAATTTTTATTATATTATGGTAGGTTGTCAAGCATTTTAAATCTGATTTTGATAGAAATCAACTAGTGCTACCAAACTTGTTGATTTCTACAAAATTGAAAATTTCTTTGATAGATAGTAAAAAAAGATAAAAGAAAAGGTAAAATTAAAAACAGGCCTTGTGTAAGATAAGAAAGATATTGGGGGTGAAAATGTGAATTGCCCAAAGCTTAGGACAAAAATGGGAACGGTTGTTTTCAATCCATCCAACCCAGACTTCAACAAGAAGAGAGCGAAACAAACATAATTTAGAGAGAGAAAGAGAATTGCTTGTCTAAAGAGCCAGAGAAACACATAAAAATAATAATAATAATAATAATAAAACCTACAAATTGCTGTTTGGAATTTCAATATTCCACTTTTTTGGCATTGCATTTCGATATCTGGATTCTTAGCTCCGCGAAGGTACCAACTTTTTGAGTTTTTTTTTTTGAGAAATAAGGTACCAACCAATTTAGGAGATGGATTAATTGGTGATCAAAGTGGGTATATACGTTTGTGATTGTTATATAGGTCATTGTAAGAAGTTCCTCTAATTTATTCTCAAACACCAACACCAACACCAACAGCATCATCACGCCCTTGAGCTTCAAGTCTCCACACCACAAGCATTGATATGATTCTCACGGTTACCTGAAAATAAAGGTGCACCCTCACCCTCACCCTCACCCTCACCCTCATTTGGAGGTAAATACACTAAATGGGTAAATAAAGATAAATGAGGGTGTTATCTGTCGGTAAATAAATACCCACATTTATCTTTATTGTTTAAAAAAGAAAAATGAAAAAAGAGGATAGGATATAGAGTATGCGGATAAGGCTTACTCGCTCTATCCTGAGCGAGGACAATGTACAATTGTACATGCATATACTCCAAAAGGAAAAACTCAAAATTGAATTAAATGAGGATAAGAGGGTTACCCTCTTCTATCCTTGAAAAACCGGGTAAGGATAATACGCTACCCTTTTAATTGAGGGTAAATGCAAAATGGGTGAGAGTTTCACCCTCGAACCCCTTTTGTCACCTTAACTTGAAAATGCAATATTTTGTTTTTTTTTTTTTTTTCCTTTGGGTGGAAAACGATAATATTTTTATAATTTTAAACCTTTTAAATGTGTTTTTTAGGGAGACGTTTAAATGTTTTAAGCAAACAATAAGTTAGCAAACGTTTTACAAAGAAAAAGGAAAATAATGAAGATTGATGAAGGAGTTTTGAAAACCTCTTAATGCGACCAATACACCAAATATATTGGTTTTGTATATATTGAAGCACAGATTAAGCATTTCAAAAGCCATCTGAACCAAAAGGTTACAAAAAAGCTTTTAATGCATGCATTTTAAAATCATAACCAAACGTCAAAGCATTGTCTACTAACATATATTGTATGTGCTAATATAATGCGTTAATTCATTTTGCACGTTGGCAATAAAAGGAAAACAATAATGCCAATAGAGAGAGGAATGTCCAATTTCATTCAATTTTTCCAATGGGATTTTTGAGTGTTTGATATTTTGAGAAAATTTGATCCAATGTCAATTTTAAAATTTAAATTTATAATCCATGCTGTTATTGTAAGTCATGTCATTTTTTTATGGGTCAGTTAAGCAATTAATCATTTTAAAGGTAATTTTTTGAAGTGGTAATTTTAAAAACAAGAAGTGACATTTCTCAAAAAATGAAGTATTTGGATTAATGACCAATTCTTCCCTCTAAACAATCGAGCAGATTAGGATTATTTTAAGAATAATTACTTAAGATTACTTTATAAGATATGGTGATGTTTTTTTTTTTTTTTTTCCATTTTTTTTAAGTGTTACATGTAATTATATATTAGAGTTTAGACCGTACCATATACCTTAATCTCTATTTTACAGGCACTAACGAGTGACCTAAGGAGTAGTTGCATGGACCATCAAGTGCTTTGACTCAACCACATAATATACACTAATATAAAAGCGGAATGCACTCACTAAGATTTGAACCTGTTATCTTAACCTCTATATTAGAGGACTTTACACCCGAGATATCTCTCGGTTTTTTTTTTAGATGTGTAGTTTTTGAATATTTTTTCCTTATTGCTATTTAATAAGATAGGTTCGGTAAATATAAGTATATAACAATGTCATTGAATGGTTTAATATCAGCAAACACATATTAATTAAGAGACATATAATAATATTAGGACATAGTTGTAGTCCTAATTCGCTATTTGATAATGAAGATCAAAACTGTCAACAATAAAATATGAAATTCGTTATCGTCTAGAGCTGTCACAGATTATTCTCCAGTTTCATATCACTAAACTCTTATATTGAATCAGACTTATTACATTATCATTAATTGACATTTGAACAAATAAAATTAGACTCTTGGCACCAAAAAGTTTCAAATATCCCGTAAATCAATCTGCGATTGCCGCTGTTATGCAGTCAAGTGCCTAAAAATTCTGTCCCAAATAATGTGGGGGATAAAATTACAGAACTATCCTTTAGAAGTTCTTATGCTAAATAAAAATACTTCTACTAATACCAAAAACTCTCGAATAATATAAATTATGCTAAATTCCATTCATTACATACAAAATTGGGCCTTTCGATCTTGTTATATTTAAAATTCGGACTTTCCAAATCGCAGTTTTGGCCTTTTGAAAATGATTCTAACTGGTTCCTAATCTATATATAGATCATCTAACTAATAAGTAGGATTAAGCACATTTTAGTATAACTAAAGTTTATTAGAAATGTACCAAAACTAAGAGAGTTTTTATAAATAAAAACTAATAATTTTAAGTATAATTTGAAAGCAATTGATCAGAAATTCAGAATAATATATAAACCATAATTGGAAGACAAAATATGACGCTAAAAATGGCACAGGGGTAGTTGTGTAATTTTGATTAATTGTAATAATAGAGGAAAGGCACGTGGTGTAATTACTGTAAGATCAAACAAGAATCGTTGATTCTCAGCAACTATTATTATATTGTATTATCACTCCTGGATAAGACTAAAAAAACACACTTGAACAAAATCCAATTTCTCTTCATTTCTCTCTCTCTCTCTCTCTCGATCGCACTCGAACCTTAAGAGCCCAGAAAGTCTGTGTAGTTGCAGATTCGAATCGACGGACCCAGAAAGGAAGAAGATGAGTAGTTCGAAGACTCTGAGGAAGCTGGAGGTCGTGTCTCCGGTCCCAGCCGACATAGACATTGCCAACTCTGTTCAGCCTTTCCACATCTCCGAGATCGCCGCCGACCTCAATCTCACCCCAAATCACTACGACCTTTATGGCAAATACAAGGCCAAGGTATAATTGCTCACTTTTGTTCCACTTGATCTGCTTTCTGAGATAGCTCATGTCATGAGGAAAACAAAAGATAGCTCCTTTTAGATTCTTAATTGTTGACCCCAAAATAAATAAAAAAAGGTAAGAGCTTTGAGATTTTTTTTTTTTTCTTGTTATTGTTTGGTGTTTGAGTAATGTACATATTTGTGTACATATAGGTATTGTTGTCTGTGGTTGATGAGTTTAAAGGATGTGAAGATGGGTATTATGTTGTGGTTGGAGGAATTACTCCAACACCTCTTGGGGAAGGAAAATCTACTACTACTGTTGGACTTTGTCAAGCTTTGGGTGCTTTTCTTGATAAGAAGGTACTCTCTCTCTCTCTCTCTCTCTCTCTCTCTCTCTCTCTCTTCCTTAGATTTTTGGTGATCTATTTATTGTTTGGTTTTGTATTTTTTTCCCTTTTCCATCAATGGCCGGACTTTACGGCTCTGTGTACGTTTTTTACCACTTCTTGTGGTTAAGACCTTGAGTCTTGAATCTGTTTCTGTGTCAGTTGACAAAGTTTAAATTGAATCTATGCCCTCTCTAAAGGAAGAGGCTAAACGCGATTTGTGTTGACTTTTTAGTTAGTGATCTTATATGCTTATACGGTAGTTTCCATTCCAGTGTTTCGTTTTCTTCCAATGGTGTCAAGTTGAGAAATGAATTTGAGTCTACTTAGCATTACATGGGTTATTGCAAGTTAAACTTATAATCGTAGATCGAATTTATGGCTTTATTGCATTTCAGGTTGTTACGTGTGTCCGTCAACCATCACAAGGACCGACTTTTGGAATCAAAGGAGGTGCTGCAGGAGGAGGCTACAGTCAGGTGATCCCGATGGACGAGTTCAATCTACATCTCACGGGAGATATTCATGCAATTACGGCTGCAAACAATCTCCTAGCTGCCGCCATTGATACTCGGATTTTTCACGAGTCATCACAATCAGATAAGGCTCTCTTCAATCGTTTATGCCCGCCAAACAAGGAAGGCAAGCGTGGCTTTAGCAATGTCATGTTTAGGCGTTTGGAGAAACTTGGTATCTCCAAGGCGAGGCCTGAGGATCTTACACCGGCAGAAGTAAAAAAGTTTGCTAGGCTAGATATTGACCCAAATTCCATCACATGGAGAAGAGTGATGGACGTGAACGACCGGTTTTTGAGGAAGATCTCTGTTGGCCAAGGTCCCGAAGAGAAAGGAATGGTGAGGGAAACAGGGTTTGATATTTCTGTTGCCAGTGAAATAATGGCAGTTTTGGCACTTACAACTTCTCTAGCCGATATGAGGGAGAGACTCGGAAAAATGGTGATTGGTAACAGCAAAGCCGGTGACCCTATAACGGCCGACGATCTTGGAGTTGGAGGTGCTTTAACTGTTCTCATGAAAGATGCTATTAACCCTACTTTGATGCAGACACTAGAAGGAACACCTGTTCTTGTTCACGCTGGCCCGTTTGCAAACATTGCTCATGGAAATTCCTCCGTTGTGGCTGATAAGATTGCACTGAAGCTAGTGGGACCAGGTGGCTTTGTTGTAACTGAAGCTGGTTTTGGTGCTGATATTGGCACAGAGAAGTTCATGAACATAAAGTGCCGATACAGTGGTTTAACACCTCAGTGTGCTGTTATTGTGGCAACAATAAGGGCGTTGAAAATGCACGGTGGTGGTCCAGAAGTTGTGGCCGGAAAGCCTCTGGACCGTGCCTACTTGACCGAGAATGTGGCTTTAGTTGAAGCGGGTTGTGTGAACTTGGCAAGGCATATAGCTAACACAAAAGGGTACAATGTGAACGTTGTCGTTGCTGTGAACAAGTTCGCAACTGATACTGAAGCAGAACTTAATGCAGTTAAAAATGCAGCGTTGGCAGCCGGAGCATATGATGCTGTTATTTGCTCTCATCATGCCCATGGTGGACGAGGAGCGGTTAGTTGTTTCTCTCTTCTCCCCGAGCTTAATCGCAACTGTATGATTGATCCTAGACGTCTAGGAAAAAAATCTTTTGAACTTTGTATGTTTAGGATTCCTCTTATGGAGAACTCGATATGTTCACATCATCTATTCTTATTTTACATCTTATCCAGCTTTTCTTCATTGATGTTTGTGCCCTTTTATTTTGTCTGCTCTTGGACCTATTGGTAGTTTTGAATTTTAATAACACTTAACGATCGTCTTTGTTTTGGCTAAAACTTCGGCTTGTGATCATGTTGACTCGCCAAGGGCTATGAGTTTTATAAGTATTACCGGTAGATCTCAAGTTACCTGATCCTTGGAGTTTTAGATGCCCCCCCATCGATTGTGTATTTTGGAAAGAAGAGAACTGTGTTCTGTCTGACAATCCTAATTATGATATTCTTTCAGGTTGACCTCGGAGTCGCTGTCCAAAGGGCTTGTGAGGATGCTACACAATCATTGAAGTTTTTATATTCTCTGGACATTAGTATAAAAGAAAAGATAGAGGCCATAGCAAGATCTTATGGTGCCAGTGGAGTCGAATACTCAGAACAGGTAAGCCGATGCTGCATTAGGTTGATGTTAGATTGCCTGATTGTGTCAATAAAATTGAGTCAGCTAACAATTCATTTAGGAATTTCAAAATCACTTTGATATTAAGCTTAAGCTCATATTAAAGGGATGTGAGCATTCAAAAAACACCCACACACCATTAAAAAATTCTGCTTTATCTAGGAAAGTTGTAGAAGAAAGACATTTTGTTCCCAAGAAACAACTCGAAAGAGATGGTTTGTTGCTATTAATTTTGGTCCAGAGACCACGAGATTCGAGTCAGTTATCAAATTATGAACCGCGAAATGTCATGAGCAATCCTAAGTTCTTTCTAGTTTCCTATGCTCTAAGCATAACAGTTATTCAAAGTTTAGCCAAAATGTGATTTTATCTGAATACAAGCAATTTGTGTTGCATCATATATACTGATGAAAAGAACTCGTCTTATGTGCAAATAGGCGGAGAAACAGATTGAGATGTACAGTAAGCAAGGGTTTTCGGGTCTTCCAATCTGTATGGCAAAGACACAGTATTCATTTTCACACAATGCCGCCGAGAAGGGAGCTCCCAGTGGTTTTGTTTTACCGATACGGGATGTGAGGGCTAGCATCGGTGCTGGTTTCATTTACCCTTTGGTGGGAACAATGAGTACAATGCCGGGGCTTCCAACGAGGCCATGCTTCTACGACATAGACATCGACACCGCTACCGGGAAAGTTATTGGTCTTTCTTGAAGGTCTCTGTATAATTTTCCGGCTCATGTGCACGAAGAAATATCTTGTGGCCGAAATTGTTGATCACAGTAATATACTTGTTATGCCTACCATTGAAGTTGTATCACGATCCTTGTTTGCACTTACTTATCAACATCTTGTATAACCAAATAATAAAATTTCACAAATAAAACAGGCACATTTGATTTTTGCTTGGTATGAATAAGCAATTAAGTTGGTCCTCTTCAATAAACTCCACGTCTTTGCATTTCTTTATTTATTTATTTTTTTAAATTACGCATGAGAAAATGAAAACTTCTTCTTCCAGTTGCTCCACTAAACTAATGAAAAATTTATTACAATAAAAATAAAGAAATACAAAATTCGGAATAAATACAACCGAAATATTAATCTTATTTTTAAGCATCTAACTTTTAAAATGTCATTAAACTTGTCTTTTATTTTTGAAACTGGCTATTCTAGTCTTTTAATTTTGTTGCATTTTCGTCATATAATGATAGAAGTTAGAACGACTGAACAAGAAATTTATAAATCTAAGACCAGTTTATTGACATTTTGTGTATAGCTCACTAGCTCAGACTCAGAGACTGAGGGGAAGGTGTCGTTGACATTTGTATTTTCACTTTTCAGATACCACCAATGAAATAGTTTTACAAATAGGGGTCAAAGTGAGAAGACCTGTAAATCACACAACTAATATACAAATTTAAAGAAAAGAATTGCAATTTAATATTCCCATTCCAACAACGCTGCGAATCTCATCCTCCAGGCGTTTATGGAAGAAGAAGAAGAAGAAGAAGAAGAGTGTGAAAACGACAATACTTTCACATGAAACGACAACCCTAGATAGAGAGAGAGAATGGGCAAAAATCCCTTCTCGTTCCGGCGAACGAGCGCTCGCCGGAGAATCAAGAAGAGCGCCGAGAATTCGCCCCCTCCGACCTCCGCCTCCGCCGGCGCCGGCGAGGCATGTTCGTCTCCGACGAACAAGAACAACAGCCTGATCGCGGCCGGTGGCGGCGGCGGTAAGGGGAAGAAGAAGACCGGAGGGGCTCGGCTGTGGATGAGGTTCGACCGGGCCGGGCAGTCGGAGCTGGTGGAGTGCGACAAGAACACCATCATTCGCCGAGCCTCCATTCCCGCCAGAGACCTCAGGATTCTCGGCCCTGTCTTCTCTCACTCCTCCAATATCCTCGGTAACATTTCCTATTTCAACTTTAATTTAGGGCTTTCTATTGCTGCTCTCTTGGTGAAGGTGTTTTGCTATTGAATTCACTTGCTTCTGGTGTGATTGTAGAAGAAATTTCGTTATTGGTACAATTTATGTCAATTTGATTCTCAAAAATTTCAACTTTTCAGCTTGTAGAGATGAGGAAATGCCTGGCTAAGATTTAAGATGATCCTATATGCTGTTTTTATAGCTTATTAGTAAACGAGACCAAGATTTCTGCTTCTGTTATGACTATCTAGTAAAAGGCGAGAATTCAGAGCATTTGCAATGGGTTTTCCACGGGCATTTGGGGTGTTCGAAATCGACCTACTCATCAGTTTTGTGAACTTCACTTTAAACCAACTTTTAGATATGTCCCACGAGGCTTTTGGTATGAAATCTTTAGCAATCTCTGCTGCAACCTTAAGAGCCATGCCTAAGGAAAAAAGAAATTGTTGGGTTTCCAGGATTTGTCAACATTTCACTCTTTTAGGGCATGTTTGGTGCACCGTATAAGCTCATCGTATTGTATCAGAGAACACAATACGGTGTATGGTATGTTCAAGCTACCGTATTATTGTGTGATACAAAAAGCACACTTTATACAATAGAAATTGTGGTATCTAGTACAAAAGAATTTCTTCGTATTAGACCGTATTATCCACTCTAATGTCTAAGATAATATTTTTTCATTGTTTTATATTATATTTTAGACAGTACACAACTTGTATAAGCTTATAGGCATATAAGATAATATAATACAATACAATACTGTATAATATAGTACAATACGCTGCGGTAAACTAAACGTGCCCTTAGTGTCTCTTCACCTACGTATTGAGTATAAAGTTAGCTCCCATACCGAAAGAAAAAGAAAACGTTGGGTTTCTGGAATCTGTAAATATTTCACTCGCTGGCTCTCGCTCCATGCACTTATGGAGTACAAAGCAGTTCCCTCCATCCTACCTTTTGTCCGGTCCAATGTCGCCCCAGCTTTGTGTCTTATGTTTGTATGCCTTGTGCATCTCTTATGATAAGAGAGGAGCTTCAATGATATAGAATCTGAGAATCTGCTTGATAAGATACTCATGTTTGTTTGGATGATAAGATACTCATGTTTGTTTGGATGTTGTTAAGGCACGGATCTCTCAGCCTTCTAATGATCTGTATTTTTTAAACAAGGACAAAATTATAGTAGAATTGATGAATCCTAGTACCTGCTTCCTTTTTTAGCCGCAGGTGTTTGTAAGTTGATTGTGAATTGTGTACGGTGGTTGATTATCAAGACTCATGAAAGCATATTCTTGTAATTTCCTTTGCAGCTAGGGAAAAAGCCATGGTTGTTAACTTGGAATTTATTAAGGCAATAGTTACAGCAGAAGAAGTGCTGTTGCTCGATCCTCTTCGCCAGGAGGTTCTTCCGTTTGTGGATCAGCTAAGGCAACAACTTCCTCAGAAAAGCTCATTTCAGGCCCACGGAGCCGGTGCTTTGGATGAACAAGAAAATGAAATGCACGATTTAACTAGCAGGCATTGGTTGCCTGTTCCAGAGGCTGTTGAAGGTCTGCAATGTGAGCTGCCGTTTGAATTCCAGGTTCTTGAGATTGCGTTAGAGGTTGTCTGTACGTACTTGGATTCAAATGTGGCAGATCTAGAGAGAGATGCGTACCCTGTTTTAGATGAACTGGCAAGAAATGTTAGCACTAAGAATCTTGAACTGGTGCGGAGTTTGAAAAGCAACCTTACTCGTTTGCTTGCACGCGTACAAAAGGTAAACTTGAAGACGATTATTTTAGAATGGCTCTTATATCTCATGGTTCTCCAAGTCGTTTTATGTTTTTGTTAAAAAATTCTCAGTAGCATATGAAAATGGGGATTGCCTAATGCGAAAAACACTTCCTAATGTCTCTACTTCTTGTACGTCATATGTCATATCATGATGATTGTCTCTTTCATACAATCTTAGGTGAGGGATGAAATTGAACATCTATTGGATGATAATGAAGATATGGCACAGTTGTACTTGACTAGGAAATGGATCCAGAATCAACAATCGGAGGCTTTGTTGGGAGCTTCTGGTTCTAACAGTATCAATGTCATCACTCCGCATCTTCATCGGACTATATCTAGAAGGAGTGGGAGTTTGGTAAGCAACCAATTGGATGATGATGTAGAAGATCTAGAAATGTTGCTTGAGGCGTATTTTATGCAGCTGGATGGAACCCGTAACAAGATACTCTCTGTAAGTGTTCCCTTTCTTATCCCATAGAAGTAATAACTTGAATTCAAACTTGATCATACACAAAATGTTAGATGTGGTTTTAGGTGAGTCCTCTTCTCGCTTTTATTCTAGCTTTATTTTTTGGCAGGTCCGGTTCTTTGTTTTGCAGGAAATATGAGTTGCTTTGTATTTGTTATTATCTGTTATCTCAACATTGAATCTAAATAAATTATATGCAAGACTTTAGCATCTTATATTTAATATTTTATATTACAAGCTTGGTTGGTAATTTGGTGTGCAATTGGGACGATTTTGTGAATGTGGGCCCATTGTGATTACGGGTTGGAGCTAAACACAAATGGTAAAGAAACTCCAAATGTTGAAATATGTCAAAGTGGAGTACATTGGCATTGCTAAAAAAAATTCAGAATGGTGGCATATCTGTTATGGACTTTTTCCACAATGTGCTTAGTTATACCAATCTGGAAGGACATCAAAAAATTTGATACTCAATTTTAGCATCAAAATTGGTATGCTCAATTTTGTGTGCAATAATTTCTCTTGCACTAAAATTTTAGCATTTGAATAAAAATTAGTTTGTGTTTTTTACCCTCTCCAATGGAGGATATTTGTTACACTTACTGGCAAGAATAGATTACTATAATTTGCGAACTAAGCCACTTTAGATTACCACTTTAACTGTAATTTATTAATCGAGAATCACCAAGATTGGAGAAGAATTTGATAAAATCTCTTTTGAGTTCATATCTGAACTTCATTTGATACAAAATTACCTATTCGGTTTGCAGGTCCGAGAGTACATCGACGACACAGAAGACTATGTCAACATCCAACTTGACAACCAGCGAAACGAGCTCATTCAGCTTCAGTTAACATTGACAATAGCTTCATTTGCTATAGCAGTCGAGACTTTGGTAGCTGGGATGTTTGGCATGAACATCCCCTGTACTCTGTATCAAAAGGAGGGAATTTTCGAGCTCTTTGTCGGAGGCATTACCGCAGGTTCGCTTCTGCTTTTCCTGCTCGTTTTGGGGTATGCCAGATGGAAGAAGCTGCTCGGCTCTTAGCTCCAGTTTGCTACCATCTATTGTTGTGTTTGTAATTTGTTTGATTCACCAGATTCATGATTTGATTTCATGAACCCCACAAGTGGGAATTCTTCTATATGAGAATTGTATATGGCTAGCGATCTGTGGCTGGCAAATATATTGCCTACTGAGAAGATATGGAAAAAGTTTTTGTCACACATTTGATTGGACTGGTGAATTGCCTGGGATTCTCGTATTGATTTGATCTGTCACTGCTGTTTCATTGGTCCGGGTTTATTGTCTGTTTTCTTTTTGGAATTTAGTTAGTCTTGATGGCTTCTTTACATGCACAATCATTGATATATCAATATTCCACTGGCATTAATAATGTGTTGATATTACTAACCCATTAAAAAAATCAGGGATATAGATTTTTGGTGCAATAGGGTGATGAGAAGCATTAAAGAACAATGGGAAAAATGCAAACAATGCCAGCTAAACTCTCACTGGACGTATTTGCAATTTGCATATGGAATCCATTATAGTACTCCGGTTTATTGCCCTTTCAATACTCGTGTATGAGAGACTTTTTTTTTTCCACATATTCAGTTTTTAACTAACGCCATTTAGGTTACAACCTTTGCCTTATTTTAGCCTCTTTAAAGCAGTGTGTTGCTACTTTATTTTTGTCTTAAAACTCGTCCGCTCTTTTCTTTTTAACTTGAAATTTAGAGGGTTTGTGGCACGAAACCAAACCCGCTATTTTGAATATCAAATTATACCAGTACAAATCGTTACAAATTCAATACATTGCTAAACTTTTGGTACATTGCTAAACTTTTGGCCATTTTAATTACATTATACCCTTCGGCTTTTTATAATCTTGTACTCATGAATCATGTACTTGAATAAAGAAACCAGGCTAAATCACTAAATCATGCAAATAACATAACGTTGTTCTTCTAGGGTACATGTAAATTTACCGTCCTAAGACAAAGCGTTCTAGCAATATCTTATATAACACATACACAAATATTTATGTGTACACACACACATATACATATAAAAACAAATATTAAATGGTGTCTGTTTCATAAACTTTAAGCATCTCGTGTGTGTTCGAGTATTGCATGATTATAATACATCGGTTGTCCTCTTGTGTGTGTTCCACTATGGCATTAATTATATATATAATTGAAAAGCCTTAATTTATATTAGAGTTTGTTGCAAAGTTGGTAGAGAGCATTACCTAAGAATAAGATGCAATTCAAGGCGGCCACACAATTTTCTAATAGCCGGGTTTCAGTCTGAAAGAGTCATGTTTGGAAAACCCGAAAAAAAAAACACTTTAAGCAATATTATTTACTATTGGTCTCAACCAAAATAAATCCACATGCATTGTAATAAAGATTGATTTACTTCAACATTTTATCTTGTAATAATAAAGATTATTTTTAATTTTTATTTTTCTGAAGGACTTCTCTATAATATCTAGAGGATACTTATGAGAACATATTGATAACAATAATCACTATACCCCTTTCATTATTTAATTTTTCTTTTCCAATTTGACCACATTACTCTTTTACACGTTTATATAATAATGATAAAATATTGATAAGGTAGGTGAAATTATATCGTGAACTATATTAGGGTTCATGTAGGACCCATTTTGGATTTGTTCTTAAGATCCAAAATCACCAAAAAGCTATATTATGTAAAGGGAGGAATATAGCTTTTATATCAGTCAAAACTCAAGGGTGAAAAAAGGGCTTTGATTTTCATTCATGTGAGTTTAATTGATTGGGTTAAAAACCTAACTAAGTGTGGTTCAATTCAACTTGGGGGGTTTTCATTCCTGCAATAAATGTCACTTTGAGTCTTGGGGACAATAATATGCTTTATATATATATATATATATATATAATTTAGGCCAAATATGTAATATCTCATATCTGAGACCTAATGTTATAAAGCGTGTTATAAATGGCTGTTGTAACGAGTACAAAATAACGAGTACAACAATTTTTTACAATGTTATATCTTCTTCGTATAACGGTATGAAGCACCGATAAAGTGAAACACTGCCCAAAGACTTTTTTATTTATCATTTTTTTTTTCATGTGGGGGCACAAAAATCCCAAACATCTCATAGAGGCAAAATGTGGGTTTCAATTCTGTGTCCACTTGTTTGGTTTCTTATGTATGGAATTTGTTGTGGCCTTTTCTACACTTTATCTCTGGAGTTTGGTTGTCTCTTTGTGCACTTTATGTGCCCTTCTCTCTCTCTCCCACTTGTATTTTTTTAATGCCAATGATCTATCACTATTATTGGCAACTTACTCCACATTTTGTCCACTTTGCTTGTAAATTACAGCTCTCAACCTCAAATTTAATATCTTTTGATTATCACTAACCAATATTCAAATAAAAGGCAGCCTCTTTTCAAGTCAAAAGAATAAAAACAATATAAAATCTCAAATTTACTAGCCAAGGTTTGTGTGATAAGTTGTCTTCCTTTGATAGCGTATGTTTTTATTTTTATATTTGGGTGTGAAAATTGTGAGGCTACTAAACTAAAGTTAAGCCACAATAGATAATTATTCACATAAGGATTGAATCTCCACCCTCATTGGTTAGTGTAAAAGTTAAAAAAGGAAAAAAAAAAATAGAATTGTAGATGCCATTGAGACTCAAATATTCTAAAAATGAGATTGGTCCAAACTCAAAATATATAATTAATGTAAACTTTTATGGGGTCTAGTCTATCTTGTAGACACTAGTCCTATGATCAAATTAATACCCTAAAAAGAAGAAATTAGTTTATTTAATTGTGGGATATCCCTAATGGCCTAACCTAAGATCAAATTAATGCAAATTTTGGTAAAGAAAAAGGGAATTTCTTTGATGGATTGAAAAAAAAAAATTGATAGTGAATCGTGTTCACCAATAAAAATTCCCGTTGATGTCAAAATTATTAATTTGCATAAAATTGAAAATTTCTTCAATAATAAAAAAAAAGATAAAAGAAAAAGTAAAAACAGGCCTTGTATGAGATACGGATAATATATTGGGGGTGAAAGTGTGAATTACGGAAAGCTTGGAACAAAAATGGAAATGGTTTACTTGGTATTAGTTTTCAATCCAACCCACCCAGACTTCAACAACAACAAGAGAGAGAAACAAAACAGAATTTTAGAGAGAGAAAGAGAAAGAGAAAGAGAATCGCTTGTCTGAATAACCAGAGGAACACACAGCCCCCTCCTCCAAAAAAAAATAATAATAAATAAAAAAAAACCCTAGAAGAGGATTTTTTTTTTTCTCTCTTTGGAATTTCAATATTCCACTTTTTCGCATTGCATTTCGAGATCTGGAATCCTAGCTCCGCGAAGGTACCAACTTTTTGATTTTTTTTTTTTGAGAAATAAGGAAAGTGAAAGGCAAAGAAAGCATTTTGATTTCGTTTCTTCAAGCGAATCTCCTTCTGGTTTTTGGCTTTCAATTCCTTAAAGCTCAGCTCTTTTTTGTTTTAATTGATTTGGTTCGTGTAATCAAATCATTCATTATGTTTTCAAATATGTTTCCTTTATATTTCTTTTGCTGTTTTGATTGTTCTGTTTGTAACTATGTATTTTTCTGTCTGATTTTGTTTTTGGAAATGTGAGATGGGAAAAACTAATTAACGTATTTAACATTGGGTTTTTATTCTTATCTTTAGTATTTGTTTTGATATGTTGATTTAGGAATTAGTAGTACTTAATTGATTTCCTTTTTTTTGTTTCCTTGTATCAATAGTTTCTTACTTATGATTGAAAATGTTTTTTTTTTACACAAATAGTTCATAGAGTTTGAAAATTGCTGTTGCAACTGTGTCAGAGTGGGCTGAATATTTTGCTATCCATAGATTTTTGCAAATGGGTTAAATTGCCAATATCAGCATTGCTATTTTCTAGAATAAAGCTGGAAAATATCAAAGTTTGCTATTCATTTCGTTCTTTGTCGTGGAACAGATTTACCGGCTGTGTTTGCCTAGCTTCATAAGTTTCGATTTGATCGGGATTTTGATGTGTCAGGTTAAATTACATGGAATTGGCCAATAGACATAGGAAGTAATGTTTGAAGCATTTATGTTATTGAATCACAGTCCGTAGTGTTATTGTCTTTGTTGTTTATTAATTAATTTGTGTTTTTCGGTTAAAAAGGTTTTTTCCACATGGGGATGGCTGATTTGAAATTAGGATCTCTGTATTGGAGATTGACCAATGTGCTTATAGACTGAAGTTGTGATTGCCATGCATCTTGGTGTATCTCTTCGTAACTTTGGTCTTATAGTTCGGTTTGCCAGTTCTTGGTTTGTTGTTGATCTTTGTCAATTGCATACGAATATTGTGGTTGATGTCCTTATTATAATAATAATTATTTGTTTTGGATTATCAGTTTGTTCTGTAACTCTTAGAAATGACTATAATATTGTTTTATAATGTTGGACAGAGACTTATTGTGCCTCGCTATGGCAAATTCTAAGGGGTCGACTAATGTTAGAAATTTGATGTACTCTGGAAAGCATGCCTTACTTCCTCCTAAAAGTCCATTTCCTAGTGTTTCGCCATCATATGCTGATTATGTTCTTAGTCCTGCGATCGGGTCCAAAGCTGTTCAAAAACCCAGAGAGGGAAATACACATCACCAACGAACATCCTCAGAGAGCCTTCTTGTGGAGGAACAACCATCTTGGCTTGATGATCTCCTCAATGAACCAGAGACACCTGTTCGCAGAGGAGGTCACCGGCGTTCATCAAGCGACTCTTTTGCATATGTAGACGCATTCAATGTTTCAAACACAGACTATGGAGCTCAAGATGATTACAAATATAAGAATATAATCTCTGCACCATCTTGGGGATCCCAAGACTTTGATCATCATAAAGATTTGCGACATGGTTCGTTTTATGCAGAAATGAACATGGCAAAACAGAAGAACAGAGCATGGGAGCCTTCTTTGAATGCTGTAAATAACCCAAGTGGTCTTCCTTCTGCCAAGGATAACCTTGCTCGGCAGGGTTCAGGATCTTTTTGTATGCCGCCAGAAGCAGAAGGGCTTCCATCAACAGCAAGCGAAAAGTTTGATGGAGTTGAAACTGGTCCACATGATTCAATAACTTCTGAGAAAAAGGATAGTTCTAGTTCAAGGGCGTCGTCGTCAGATACAGATACCAAACGAGCTAAGCAGTACGTATTTCATTTACTTGTTTCTCTCAAAGCTATAGCATCCATTTTTTGCCATACATTAGGTTGTGCCATTTTTTCCTCTCTCCTTGGTTGTTGATATAGTAATGCTTCCTATTTAAATTTTGCATCTGATCCTGTGAACATAAACACCCACAAACATTTGATAAATTTCTTTCAAATTTTAAATATATGCAAAATTTTAAGACCAATTGTGGCGGGTAAATACTGCTGAAATGAGCATGCTGCTTGAATCCATTTCAAACTGATTTGAAATTCTGATTACATTTGCAGGCAATTTGCACAACGTTCACGTGTCCGTAAACTTCAGTACATTGCTGAACTGGAGAGAAATGTACAAGCTTTACAGGCAAGTATTTTGAAGTGGATAGAAACATGACTTGGTTTTGTCTAGAGTTCTGAGACTGGATTGATGCTTATGAAGAATCCTTTCCAGTGTTTTGCTTGGACAGGACTCCTTGACTGTTGTACCTTTTGAATTGTTTTTTTTTACTCGTACTTATTTCTCTCTTGTTAAAAAAAGTTCTTATAAAAAATTTTTTTTCTTCTGTTTTCTGTATGTCTCACTTAACAGGCAGAAGGCTCTGAAGTTTCAGCTGAGCTTGAATTTCTCAACCAGCAGAACCTTATTCTGAGCATGGAGAACAAAGCCCTTAAACAGCGTTTAGAAAGCTTGGCGCAGGAGCATCTTATTAAACATCGTAAGTTCCATAATCAACTGCTATTGTCTTGATTACTATTGCAACTGCCTTTGTTTAATCTTGTCTTCATTTGGCTACCTTTTGGTATCTGAATATAGTTTTCATTTTCTAGGGCCCCTTAAAATGGTTGACCTGATGTCGGTTTGAGTTTGATTGAAAATCTCCACATAGTTAGTTGGGAACTGTTGTATAGAGTTGGACTGGTATTTATAAGCTTGTAGAAACTCTGTTGAAACGAGCATCGTCTAAGAAAATCCGTGGGAAGTCTCTCTGTATAGGGTTATATGCACCTTATATGTTAGATAGAGCTGTCTAACACTTCATAACTATGCACATATAACAAAGTAATTTAAAATCATTAGTTGGCTTTTGGAACCATACTGCTTCCTTCTTGGTAAATAATCCAGTTTGTTGTATGGAATTTCTGTTTGAAAGTAAATAGCAATTATTGAATTACGCTGGGTACGTTGTTTCTCGCAATTATTTTGTGTCTTAATCATGACATTCCATTGTCGTTTTGGTTATGGCGGCACTATTTTTTCAGATACAAAGCTGTCATCCCTCTGAAAAAACATTCTTGCTTTGATTGAGATAACATATCTCCTTTTTGCTGGATCAGCGTTTTCTGAAAATTTCACACAAGTACTTTATTTTCCTTGTTTATTTCAATTTTGAAAGACGACTGAGATATTTGCCATGTTCAGTGGAGCATGAAGTTCTGGAGAGGGAGATTGGGAGGCTAAGAGCCTTGTACCAGCAGCAACTGAAGCCACAACAACCACCGCCTTCTAGCCATAGACGCTCGAACAGCAGAGACCTCGATTCCCAATTCTCAAATCTCTCTTTGAAACACAAGGATGCAAATTCCGGCCGCGATACCGCTACAGGTCAACTTCGTATTTAGATGTAGGTCGATCCATGTTCTGCTTCTACTTCCCCTCGATTGACATTGCCACATCTAACCAAAATTGCTGTTTCCCTAGTCCGGGATAAAACCAAGCTCGCAATAACTTGGTTCCCTTTTCCTGCCACTTTGTGCATTTTGATTTTCACTTGTTTCTTGCTCTTTTCGGTTGCATTAATATCTTTCTGCGCACCTGGTAGTCGCGGCCAGAAACTTGTTCGATTTCGGCACGCAACTTACCGGAGGTGGTAACTCAGAACAGCTTTCGGTATTTCTTGTATGTGTAAGCAATCATAATTGATAACTCATAAGTGTTGTACGCACCAGTTTCCTTTTTTTTTTTTTCTCGCTGAAAAATTTCGACGTAGTGCGAGGATTATTAGAGCTCTTTGTGCGAATTACATGTAATACATTGTGCCGAGTAAAATTGTGTACTTGTAAAATGTGTTACTTATATGAAATACTGGGTTTTTTGCTCTGCAAAAGAAGAAACATTTCCTCTCAGATTTAGCATTGTTAATTTGACAATGGCTTTGTTGGAAAATTGCCGACTTTATTGCTTATTTTAGTTATATGATTGGGTGGGCTACAATCGCTGCTGTTATTCTTTCATAATTCTTGTCGTTGTCCATTATTATTGTATTCACTATTTCAATATCATTGTCTCTCTTGTTGTTTTTCGCAGTTTCTATTCGATTGTCGTTTTCCAGTTTTGTTATCCTCTTGCCCCCTTTTTTTTTTTTTTTTTTTTTTCCCTCCTAGTTTTTACGTTCTCGTCATTTTTCATTCAAATGTCGTTTTTATTTTCCCGTCGCTATTAATTCAAATGTCGTTTTTATTTTTCATTTAAATGTCGTTTTTATTTTCCTGTCATGTTCATCCTTTTTTCTTTGCAGTCATTATTACGTCCCTACTTTTATTCATTTTCATGTCGTTTTTATTTTCCTGTCGTTTTCATCTTAGTTATCGCTTTCTGATAATGTCGTTCTTGTTGACCTCATTCTGGTGTCATTTTTATTATTATTGTCGTTTTATATTAGTTGGGGTTTTCTGTTCTTCATGTTTTTAATCCATTTTAATGTCGTTTTCATTTCATGTCTTTTCCAGCTTTAGCGTCGTTTATATTTTCATGTCGTTTCCTTTCTCCGATTTGTCTCTTTTGTCGTTTTCACCCTTTTTTACATTCATATCATTTCCTTGGTCGGATTGCCTCATCTGTCGTTTTTGACCCTTTTTACATACTTGTCGTTTTTCCTTTCAACATTGTTTTAATTTTTCTGTCGTTTTTTAAGTTTGTCGTTTCCATTGTCGGATTGCAATTGTCGTTTTTATGTTCTTGTCGTTTCTACAATTAATGTTGCTTTCCTTGGCTTGATTTTTCTCCTGTCGTTTTAGCCCTCTAATTTTCCTGTCGTTTATTTTTTCATTGTCGTTTGTATGCCCATTATCGTAATTTTTGATAATGTCTTTTTTTTTTTTTTTAATCATAGTTCAACTTTATTGTCGTTTTTTGTTTCTCATTTCCAGCCATTTTGCTTTGCCTCTCCGGTTTTTTTTTTTTTTTTTTTTTTTTTTTGCTGGGAAAAAGTGGTTTTGCCTCTCCGTTGGTCTCTCACTTTTGTCGGCTTTTTTTTTTTTTTTTTTTTCACGCTTTAATTTCTCCGGGGAAAAGGTTTGGTATCAACTCAAAATTACCATCTCATTTTAGAAGCATTTCCAAATATAGCAATACAAAAAAAAAAAAGAAAAAAAAAGAGCGTATTATACGTAAAAATGAGTTCAATAGATAATACACACGCATTATCACATTTTTCACAATCCATATAGCTTGGGAAAGGTTTGAAGGAGATTAAAGGTTCAGAGAGACTCTTTGTAACTTATTGATAGTAACTCCAAATTATACCATCACATTAATATTTTTACAAACATCTACAAGTATTGACACTATAAGAAAAATGTGAGACACAAATAATAAGCTCATACTGATTATTAAAACATACTTGCAAGTGCCAAAAATGAGAGGAAGTTGAAATAAGGCCTTGTGATGGGTCT
Source organism: Boehmeria nivea var. tenacissima (assembly GCA_018132145.1). Classification (NCBI taxonomy): domain Eukaryota; kingdom Viridiplantae; phylum Streptophyta; class Magnoliopsida; order Rosales; family Urticaceae; genus Boehmeria; species Boehmeria nivea. The sequence continues at coordinate 19,915,781 of CM030878.1, read as the reverse complement.
GTGGCCTCTGCTTGGAAGCCTTGGAAATTCATCTGGTGGAGGCATTACACACTCATCGCCGTTGAAGGAGACTTTCCTCGGAAACGCCCATCCTTCTTTGAATGTGAAAATACCTGAATCTTTGTGTAGCAACATCTCCGTTTGAACGTTCCCGCTCTCCCCCGATTCCAGCAACATGTCGTTGTAGTACCGTATTCCCCAAAACATCCCGGTGTCGTCTAAGGGAAGTGGCATTGATACGTTTAGTTCAATGTTAAAACTGCTCATAAGAGTGAGGGTAATTAGATAAGTGACTTACTTATACTTCCGTGCTGATTTAGGGAACGGTAATTGAAGCTGAAAACTTGGGTCACATTTCGGAAGTTTGGGTGAAGAATAACTAAGTTCCACTCTGAATAGTTCCTAGCAAAGTTGAGATTTGTGATTGTGATCTTGACCCTCCAATACTCTCTATAACTTTGTTTCACATGCCAATGCACCCGAATCGGGCACATGTGCTGCGAACACCGTACTAACGACGGTGCTTTTCCTTCTCCTTTCTCGCGCTTGTTTGGAAGTTGCAAAAAAGGTGTTCCACCAGGCCTACCCCAATAGAAAGAGAGAAAAAAATTGTCCAAAACTAGTTTCATTTCAAGTACAATGTAAAAAATTGAAACATAAGATGAGACGACGATTGAAACTTAATGTGCAATTATTAAACAAAATGTGAGTTTATATATAAAGAGGTCTATTACTTGACACATTTGGCTCCAGGCAATCCTTGGCAATTACAGCTGCATTTTGGACAAGAAACAATGTTGTTGTTGTAGAAAGCCGACAAAGAAACACAGCAATTCGGGGCCGTTGATGCTCGGAACTGAGAGTATACGCAAATCACATTCCATGTCTCTGCAACATAGACAATCACATTCACATTCCAAACAATCTTACAACTTCCCCAGTAATGTTATGTTTGAACTCTCAATTTCACATAAAATAAGATACCAAAGTTCTTTACATTTTTTCCCCTCCTAAAGAACCTTCTTGTCAATCCCCTGGCCTAGTTACAGTAACAGTTAAATATTCACAGAAAAATCTACCATTGCAAGTATTCCAATTTCATTAATATACTAAGCACCAAACTCATTTTAAAACATTTACTATACATTATTGGACTTTTGTCTGATTTTAAGGGCAAAATTAAAACACATACCAAGAGCTTGGGTGTATCTTCTGCCACCATTTTGCCTATATCTAGTTGGCAAAACCAAAAATGGCTCTCCACAAGTGTAACCACGCAGTCCAAGAGTGAAATTTGTGGGCATATTTATATTTGAACCATTATATGTAACACCTCCAACAACCATCCTAAAAGAGGAGACATGCATTGTTTGGTCCTGAATGAGTGATGATAAGACCCCTCCTTTGCAACACATGGAGACTTGCTTGTTGTAAGGGGCTGATCCGAGAGCGAGGTCGACCATCCGCGGCTGCCTCTCGCAGCTGTGGGGCAGCTGCGTGCCGCCCCTGAACCTCGAGCAGTCCCCTTGCTCGGTGGCCTCCGCGCCCCACGTGTTCCATATCACCTCCTCGCCTTTCCACGCCCACCCGAGCTTCCAACCAGGCCTCTCCACGTGGCGGAACAGCTGGTTGTTGCGCACCGAGACTGTGATCTGAGGAATTATTTAGCAACAAATTGCTCAATTCACAAAGCTTCTTCTCTAAGGAAAACATGGGATTGAGAAAAAATATTAAAAAAAAAAACAAAAAACTCACATCATGGAGATTGTCATTTTGGAGAATAACATCCCATGACAAGGTTATGTTGGCACGAGGATCTAATGAATCGTATCCATCTACATTTCAATAATCAAACTTAGATCAAAACCAGAAAAATAATAACAAATATTAATATTGAACAATATGGTGATAAAATTTTGTTTTCAATGACCAAAAGACAAAATGGAAAAGTGGTTCTTACAAGAAGGTGATGAGAAGGAGGTGATGAGGGAGATTGAGAGGATTAAAATTATGACCATGCTCATTGGATCATTCATCACCATAACAAAAATGTGTTATAGATGAGAAAAGAAAAAAAAAATCCACCGTATTTGGTTTCGCACAATGAACATATTTATCATGCAATTACAAGAAAATTAGAAGGGACTTTGGGAGAGACATCGAAACGAGACGTTCATGCTTAAAGTGTGTAATTTTATTATATTTGAAAATAGAAAAGTGTGTTCTAGGAAGATGCATAATGTATTTAGTCTTTGGAATGAGTCGTCATAATCTGAGACATGTCCTATTATGTGGGAATTGACACTTTTTTTTTTCTTTTTTCTTTTTCCTTTTCTAATTTTGGAACTAATGAACCGTGCGTGTGTTATAGTACCACTGGTATTACTCTAATGTGTTGCTCAATCTGTCCTATGATCCGTAGCATTTGGTCCTTATTTAGGGGAATTATTATTATTATTATCCCTTCCATCATTTTTCTTTCAAATTTCTTCCCCTCAAAGATTGAACATATCGACTTTCAAGAACATTTATTATTGTTATATTATTATTATTATGTAGCTCTATCAAAACAAAAGTTTCGGCCGCAAGATTACTACTTTAGTAGTGGTGTCAAGAATTGATCTATAACAAGGCCATTGACCATCACGATCATGCCTCCGATCACCGGAACTAGGGCGAGATAAAACTCAGCTCTTGGATTCTCAACTCCGCAATTGAAAGGCAATACCATACAGTACATTGACTTGGGGAAAGAAAGTAAAGTATCAATAGAAAGGATTGTAACATGTATTTTTATAGGCAAAATATCCCCATCTTTTCAAATTTTAATCTGTAATTTTTTCACACTAACAACAGCCAACTTTTTATCAAATGGATGGGTGGAAATTTCGTTACTACACTGCCGAATTGCAAAGAACATACTCAAATATCCATTCGCTCGAGTTCAGTAATAATATTAAACCAAGCACCGAAAATGAGCGACTTTTTTAGTAATATTCGATGCCCAAACTCCGACAAATACTCATTTGTACTGAAAATCACAGTACCAGAGGAACGCGAAAACAATGCTAGAACTTTTCGCACCAAACTAGAAGTTGATACTCCTGAAACGAAAGAATGAATCTTTGTTAGGATAGTGTGCGTGACATTCTTGAATAATAATGTGAGATTAGTGTGTGCTATCTCAAAATGAGACATATCTAAGCTAGCTATAAATATGAACCAAGATTTCACTTTTTTCCTTTTTTAAAAGAGAGAACCCCAGGACGAACAGGATTAAAAGCGGTCATAAATTCAACCCATTGTCATTTTCTTCAGACTACTCCAGAGGTGGATCAATCTCAGATTTCGCCCATTCAAGATGGTTTGGGAAATAATAAGCTTCTATGTTCCATTACAGTCATTGAACTTGTACTAATTAACATATGAGTAGTTAATGGATGAGAAATGAAAGCCAACTATTACTTTTATGTAACATTTCAACTGTTCTTTTTTCTATTGATTTCACCAATACCTCCTAATTTCACATGTATACCCATCCAAACAAGAAAGCTAACTTGAAAATTGGAGGCTAAAGGGACAGTTTTGACTTCTTCTTTATTATATTATTTCCTTATTTTTTATTTGTAGAAAACAGAAAATGAGTAGTTTGAAAGAAATGCACTAGAATAGGAAAAATGTAATAGATACCTTCAAAAGTTGATATTTGCAACAAAATGAAACTCCCAAAGCTTTAAATGGAAGTCACGAGTGCCTTCGTCTTTTGACACTGTCCTCGGTGAATGAGTGCCAGTGACCATGATCCAGTGAACTCAGGTCATCAAGCTCAGCAATGGCAAGTAAATATTCTGTGAGCTTCACAAGCTCCTGATCGCTGTCACGGCTTGAATGAGCTTTCTTGAATGGCTTGATTGTCAAGCCATTTTGAGGGTTCATCACAAAGTTTCTACGCAGATCGTCAAACATAATAGTATTCTTTGAACTGTAGTACTGAAAGAAAGCAAGAATCGTCAAGTGGTCAATTGCGTGGTTTATTGAGTAGAACCGTATATGTCAATGTTATACAATAATAATTTAAGGAAAGTGTGAAAAATTTAAACATCCACATAAATTCTAAACAAAAATCTATGAAACAGAAAAGAGAGGAGAGAAATGAATACAAGCTTGTACCTCAGGAAATTGAGCCCAAATCAAGCCTAGAGGCTTGCAGTCAAAAATCCCGCGAGTATCTGATTGGACTGTAATCATTGCTAAGTGGTCTAAAAGAGCTGTGATTTTGTAATTAGGATTGTTGAGTACTCCAAGCTGTCCCATTTTCAATTCAACCCACTTCATGCTGCATAAGAAAACATAAAATAAATAAGACTTAGCAATGGGTTTCAAACCAATTATGTAAAAGAAGAACGCATATTGAGAGTCTGATGAATAGTAGAATAGTAAGAAATTCTACAAGGGAAACATAAGTCGAGTGGATGTATCTCACCTAGTTGCAGACCATATCATGATATCATACTCTGCATAAGCAGCCGTAAGAAATTCATGAAGATCTGACAAAGAGAGTGACAATTAGCAACAAAGAAACACAGAAGCAAGAAGTAAAATGTTCGAGAAGCAGATTTCTCACAAGGTCGCATAAGTTGAACAGGGTTTTCCGCGGTAGACCGGTGATCAAATAGGGTATAATCAATATCCAGAACAAGAAGTTTCTTCCCCTCTCGGCACGGATTCCGAAGCTCAATCTACAATCCATCATATACCAAAATGAAAAAACTCTCACTTTATTATTCTACACACCGTAAATTTACCAACTTTCAGTGATTAAAATGTCTTATATCCATTTGGGACCACATTTCACATTCAATGATAGATATAGAACAAGTACTAATGCTTATAAAAATTGAAATATAACAACCTTGAACTGGTCTATACGCCTCCTCAATTTCTGCTTATTAACTTCTTTATCTTTGATATCAACAGCCTCATCTTGCCCAAGCTCAAAATCATCAACAATCTCTGGAGACTCAGCTTGGTCCACTATTATCTCATCCTCCACAGTTCTGCAAAACATCAAATCCCAATGAACAACACGACAAATCACATCCATTCAAGCAATTATCAAACACTCTGCGTGCAAAAAAGACAAAAAAAAAAAAAAAAAAAAAGAACCAGAACCCAATACCCAAACAGTTGGTGGGCATAATTTAAATATATAAATATATCAATAACTAAAATTGGTTCAAGCAAACTATTGAATATTGATCAGAAAAAAAAAAAAATATATATATATATATATATATAAGAAATGGGAAAAGAGAGAGAAACCCAATCATGGTCATCTTGAGAGAGGACTTGAAAGGAAGATGAGAGAGCAAGACTGAGTCATCGGCGAGTTTGGAAGCGACGAGTTTGGGATAGAGAAGCTTCTGGCGCTTGGGCAAGACGTTGGTGAGTTGGCAGATTCGGCGCTTCAACTCGCCGACCGAGTCGTCGCCGCAGACTCGGACTGTGTACTCTTTTCCGCTCCATTTCACCGTTAGAGTCAGCTCTTCCTCCGACAACGACGACGTCGCCGCCGATGAACCTTCTCCGGCCACTGCCATCGTCGCTTCTCTTCCCAGCGATTAGCCAATTGCAGAGGCAAATGGGTTCTCTTTTTTATTTTTTATTTTTTATTTTAGGGAAAGTGAGTCATTATATAGAGCTCTTGTCAAGTCTCTTTACGAAAAGTGATTTATTCAAAACAGTACTCTGAATTTATGTGATTTTCTGAATGTGCCCCCAAACATGAAAGTGTTGTCATTTTCACCCCTCTTCATTTTATGAAAACTAAAAATAAAAAATCGATAGCATCAATCAATGATTCAGGTATAATTTTCGCTTTTCTTCAGGTAAAAATTTTGTTGAAGCACATTGTTCTCTTCCCTTGCATGCTTTTGTTTGTTATATGTAATTATGTATGTAAGGATAAATTTTGAATTTAGTCCCTGAATTATATCACTTGCGATGAATTGACCTTCTTATATGGTATGAGAATGAGATATTGCGATGTAGCATTCGTAGTCCTTGAAATTTTTCATAAATGGATAGAAAAGAGCACTTGAGGTCCATTACGTTATGCTTTTTACGTTTAAATCCTTTATAATAGCAAAGCCGTCTCTATAAAAATGCCACTGAAAATGCCATTTTCTCACTACTTGTTATGATTTTCTTTTTTGGACAGATTTATAACCAAAAAAATAATAATAATCAAGTCTGATATAAACTTGATACATGGGAAGAAACATTAACACGAAGAGAATATAGATAATTATTCGGTGTACACTAATATATGCACTATTTATCGTGCAAGACGTATAACAACTTAAAAAACACATAACAATATGTTTTTCCACACACGCAAAATATCATTCTGTATTTTTATATTATCGATTAATCAAATTTAACCAAACAAAAAGCCACTGTGTATATATATAAATAAAAACAAATTTCGAGTACTTCAAACGACAACGTAACAATCTTTTATTACAAAATCATAATTTCTAAGAATAGTACTATTAAATCGCACTCTTTGCTCTGTTTTTTCTTCTTCTCTAGAGATTTGTTAATACTAAATTGCTTAGTAATTGATCAATTCCAATGATCACCAACTAGAAACATAATCAATAATAGGTAAACATAAATTGACTAGAAGAGGTCAATCCAGAAACTACGAGCTGCTCCATCAGCAAATGGCCTCTGAGCTTTGATGACATATTTGGTTCCTCTGAATTTGTTCTCTTGTAGTTCAAGTATGATTTTGTCTCCAACTTTGAGCTCTCTATAACGCACAAACCTAAGCCAACCATCAGGCTTAACATAAAGTGACCAACTGGGCACCCCAATAATGCTACGCTTCTCAACAGCCACCAGCTGAAATTCCCAAAATAGCCCTCCCGCGCCGTCCACCACAGCGAGCTCCACCTCTTGCCCTAAGCCTCCGAATGGGGGCAATATCGCCATCCATTCGATCGGAACCTGCAGTCTCTTCTCTACGTCGTCCTGAGTTAGCAACTTTGAGAATATGGCCATTGACAATAATGTTGTTTTGTTTTGTTTTTGTTTTTCTCGTAGTTCCTTTAGCGAGCAATATGTTGGAATGGTAATCTCCAACATATATATAGATCACTAGGCTTGATCTTGATCAATTCCATGTAATTTCTCAAAAAAAAAAAAATCATGCCATACAAGATATATACGTATATATTAATTTGGTTTCTTTAATTTGAGGGCTAATTTGCCCGGAACAAATGCGTTACTTGCGTAAAATCTTCTATGAAATTGCGCAAACATATATAGAACTGTGCAGATATATTATATTTACCACTTTTGAGTACTTTCTAACGACTACTATATAAATTGAACTATTGAAGACGTTAAGTTGACTTGAAACATTCTCCGCTGATTTATATTCTCTTATCCACGGTTGTGTTGACTACTTTTCTTTTAAACGACAAAAACTCTGATATTTATATGATGGTTACATACTTGCATTTCATTATTATAATTAATTCATATAGATCCACCATCATAAGTACGCCTAAAATAAAATTTAATATGTGGATGATAAAAATTAGAATCTTTGGATCTTAAAGTACTAATATAAGATATTACAGCGTACTGAACTTAATACAGTATGGCAAATTAGGGTGAGTTGTAAAAATAGGCTAAAATTAAATGTGTCTTTTAAATGATAGCTTATGTTTCGGAAAATTAAAAGAATAGCTACTGTAAAGAATTTTGTAACAAAAATTGTCAAACAAATATTTACACATCTGTAAACATTTGTAAGATATTGTTTAACATTTCAAAAAATGATGAGTAAAAGTTGAAGTGTTACAAAATATCTTACAAATATTTACAGATGTGTAATATTTTGTATGACACTTTTCTATTATACAATTCGTAACATGACTATTTTTTTAATTTTTTAAACATGGACTATATTTTAAAAACGATTTTTTTTGGCATTTCCTATAATTTCCGACAAATTGTTCATAATCCCGATAATTACAGCGTATGGAACTTAATATAGTATGACAAATTATTTCTTTTGTTTTGGTCGCTTAAGATTATTTTACAGAAATTAATATTCTGTCCATATCCTTTAGCTACGTAGCAAGTACGTTACTTAAATAAATAAATATATATATATATATATATTATTCACATATATACATGATACAACTTAAGTGACGATATATATATACACATCATCATCAAAAATTTTGACGTTTAATTTATTAACGTATAATAGTTGCAATAAATAAAATTTAAGTAGCAAAGACAATCACAGCCGCAATATTCAAATTAAGGACTATCTAATAGCACCAAATCCTTTCTTCACTGATCATGGACTTTTTTCTTTAATACATACTCCATTGATCCTAAGTTGTATAGAACATCACTATAATTATACGAAGAATAATCGACTTTATTGGCAATCAAAGTTGTCCTACCTTGCGAACATCACTATAATTAGACCTTGAACTCTTTTTGCTATAATTGAACCTTAATAAACGTTTTAAGATTTTATTAAATTTTCTTATATCAATAACATGTAACATATACAACTAAACTTAGACGGAGAAGTTATGATTTTCGTATTTATCGTTAAATTTCTCATATTTTAGTATTGATCTAGTCCGTAAGATTTTTTTTGGGACCAGTTAAGCAATTAGCCATTTAAAAGGTAAAGTTTGAAGGACGTTACATTTAATGTTATATTTTTTACACGTATATATGTTACATGTTGCATAAAATGTTACATTGTATGGCTAAATCCCTAATTTTGTTAAACTATGGCTAAATCCTAAAAAATTACCCAAAAGTTTGGTTAAATGCCTAAAAAACTCTTTTTTTTGTTCGACAATTTAGTCTCTTATAATATTTTTAAATTTTGCTACCGCTAGCTAATTAACAAAATAGAATTTAACCACAAAGATTTTTAAATTGATCTTTTAATTAGTCAATGCAAAATATAATAGCTAAATTCTGTAAGGCCGGTGGTGCCAATTTCATACATCAAGAACACACTACTAAGAAAATAGGGAAAAAAAATAAATAAAGCCCATATATTTATTTCACTTTTCATCATAACACGAAAACACGAAGAGCGAACTAAATTACTTAATTTGATTTTGAACTTGGTATGACTAAAAATGATCATATTCCCAAAAGTAGATAATGTCACTTGGTTTGAGGTTCATTTTCTTGACAAACTTGTACCAATTCCTCGTTTGAATGACAAGCTTATTTTCACGATATGACAAGCTTATTTTCACGATATGGTAATTGTTTGTCGGATCAGATGATGATGATATATATATCAATATCATGAAGACCCTCTTCATATGTAGTCTCTTTCAAAACCTTAACAGGTCCATCTTGATCATCATCGTAGTCGAGAATGAGTTATAATTATTAGTAATTCCAATCAGACAACAGTCAGATTTTCTATCGCATATCATTTCGTGTTAAGCACTTTTACAAGTATAACACCAAATTACTACAGTGTATTCCTATTTGGTATCTGGCTATTTTTTTTATCAATGTTTTTAGAAAACGGTCAACGTTTTTAAAAAAATTAAGAAACAAGTTATCAGCTCCTTAAATAACTAAAGACTTAAAGTAAAATCACAACATATATCATGTAATTAAAAACATGATTATCTCATTGATTAAAAAATAATTAATTATGTTTTTAAAATATCATTTAAACATAATTATTTTGTTAATAATCTCTAGTATTATATTATAAAGCTAATTATGATATTATATTGTAGTGATCATGAGAGTGTGATCTATCTAGTCCTTCTCTTGCTTGCTTTATTTATTATACGTGTTTGATGTACTTTTTTTTTTTTTTTTTGAAAGGGTGTTTGATGTACTTGTCGTTTGAAGAACACGAGCACACTAAACCAGAGATAAATAAATAAAAAGTTAGTGAGAAATAGATCTCTTCTTTTCACTAACGTGCACATCACTTTTTTTTTTATTTATTATTTTCTTATGACGATTGTTTACCTTTTCTTCTAATTATTTCATAAAAGTATGAACTTTCGTAGGATATGAAAGCGACATTTTTTTTTGCTACAAATAGGAAAAAGGTGCTGATTTATAGAACTTACATATTGACTAGTCAAATTATAGCAAATATTTGACTTGTTAAACCTCGACCAAACAAACAATTATTAGCAGAAAAGAACAAGCAATTGCATCGTCTGCTTTATGATTCTTTATTGATTGTCTTATATTTTATCAGGTTCAAATTTTAATCACATAGAATTAGATGAGCACTAACAGTTTTCGTTTGTAAGATCTTACTATATATAAATAAATATATATATATATATAATTGATTATTGACCGAGTTTAAATTAATACATTTTTATTGGCAATTTTAAATCATTCTAAGTGGCAAATTTCTAGAAAAGCTAGCATGAGATTGAGCAAAGAGAGTTTAATTTTTCTCCCTCTATTTAAATAGTGTTCTTTCTTCTAATAGATTTTTGCATTTTTTAATTAATGAGTGAGTTGTAAAAATAGGTCAAAATTGAATACAACTTTCAAAAAAATAGAATACGTTTTAAAATATTTAAAAAATAGCACTTGTTGTAGCGACCCGACTTTTCGGACCGTTACTTTTTATGAACTTTTATATTTAAAACCCAGTTCTCAAAATTTCCGATAAATTTTTTTTTTTGAAAACTTGCTTCTTAAAACAATATACAAATATGTTTGCTAATAGTAATACTTAATTTAAAGCTACATTTTTTTTTTCTAGTTTTGCAAGACTTTATCTTGGTATTAATTATTTAGAATATTAAGCAATAGTAAAGCTTTCGAAAAATACTTATAAGAAAGTAGCTTGTATATGAAAGTTCTAAAACGACGAAAAATCCTATACGTAGTATTTATTTGGTACATACCAATATTATAATCATTTAAATTGAAGACAAATATCAAGCTTCAAAAGAGCTTTAAAGACTATTAGCAAAATAATCAAAACTTCTTTAAAGATCATAGAAAATTATCTTTCAAATATTAGCGGAAGACTTTTGTGCGGTATGCCCAAACTTCCCTCGCCTGCGCACTCATCACTGCTGCCTATCCAATCCATCATTAAATCATGGTGCAGGTTTCGTACCTACAGCACGAACAACTTGAATGAGCTTGACGCTCAGTGAGTACAAACTTAATTCTCACAAAATATATGTCATGAATGAATGTCCAGTTATGCTTCATTATGAATACTTTACTGAAAACATTTTCTTCTAGTGGGATCCCCTTTTGTGTACGTACCGAGTGCGCGCGACTAGTGGAAAGCTGAGGTTCGCGAAGTCCTCAACTACCACAGTCATAAAACTTTCGTTCATTAAACCTCACCTGAGTGGAGGGTGGTACGACACCTTAATCTTTAAAAACATATTAGCCTCATCTTTACATTTAGTGAGCATGGTAAATTGTAATGCTCATGAATATGCTTAAATAATAAAGCAACATGATAGAGGCACTGATTTCTATTTCTTTAAACATCATCATCACTTAAAATCTGTGCCAATACATTTTAAAACTCAGCACGTACAATATTATCATTCCATAAATAAAACTCATTAAAATATGCTTAACTTATAAACATATAACACATAAATCACATAGTTTCAAACGATAGCAAATTGGGAAACATAACACATCATCATGACATAGTTTTATCTTTTGAAAACTATTCGTTGCTGTAGGTGAGATTTGTACTCACCTGGTGTCCTTGCAATACAAGTAATTTCCTCGCTTAATGCTCATAACCATACGTATCTCCTGGTTAGATTACGTGAGCAATGTGTGATTAGAAACTATGTTAATCACGCATTAACTAACTATTTAGCTTTCTTTTTAATTGAGCTATTGCTATTCTTAGCACTCAATAACACATTTGAAATTGATTAATCACTTTTAAATTTATCAATTATCATGGTCTCATATCAATAAATTAATTTATTCAATTAATCTCTAAAATAAACTTTTTGAGTCTAAATTAATTGATTATCAAGAAATCAATTAATTGCATCATAGAAATTATTAATTGAAATTAATTATCAATCAATATATTTCCTCAACTACGCTTAATCTTTTTAGATTAGTTAATAACTAATCTCTGACTAACTTTAAGGTAATTAATTAATTAATTATCAAATAATTAATTAATTTACCAAATAATCTTGGTCTTGTTAATTTATCCGAATATGATAAATTTCTCGCATTTATCATATTTGGTCATTGTAACTAATCACAAGAATAATTATCCTTATAATAAATAATTCTTGATCTAGGCATTAAATTAATTCATTTATATAATTTAATTATCAAGTTATATAAATTCGGTTTCTACTTGATCATATAGCATTGCTTAGATCATTTTACTTTTAAAAGTAATAGGCTGGACCTTTAAGCTAATTTTGATATTTAGCTAAATATCTTAAAATAAGTTTATGCACATAAAGTGTGCTTATGGTAATACTTAAGGTCTAAATCTTAATTTTCAGCCCACTAACCATTTTTATTTGGGTATTAACCCAACATAGTCCATTTTATATATTTGAGACTTAGATGACCCAAATATTCATGTATGTAAAAAAAGTCTATTTTTAAACTCTTTGAACTTAAAATGTTCATTTGTAACTTTGATGAACTCTAAATACATTATAGTATTGCTAGCATTTAACTAATTTTTCATTTGGTTCATCTAAAATATCAATTTGATTTTTGGATACTTTGTCATAAAAATATCAAAGTGATCAAAATACCTTTAGAGGAAAAATAATAGACTTTCACCAATGATAATTTTCAAGGCTTTGAAAATCACTAATAAGAATTAAATTCTGCCTTTTCAGCCAAAATCTGACGTTTTGCAGATTGGTCCCTGTATTTTCTGAAATTTACACTTTTTGCCCAAAATATAAAATATTCAACATTTTTGGCCCAGATCAGTTTTGGAATTTATTTTACCATATTACTCTATTCACTGAGACAAACATTTTTCTCTTCTTGGTGAAAATCTAATTCAAACATATTCACCTCTTAATACCTAGTTCAAGTTAAGAGTAATTTAGGTATATTGTGAGTATAACTTTTTCTAGTTACCAAATCTAGAGTTACCGTCCAAAAGAAAGTTTCTGTATTTTTCATTTTCTAAAACTTTCTAGTTTAAGTCTATGCCCAGATCTAATTGCATCTTTGACTTTTGTTAGAGGCCTTATATTTCTCTTAACTTATTTATTTTTTCTAAATAAGTTATGGAAAAACTTTGTGAATAAAAGTTGTTTGTTATTTTATTTTCTACAACTTTTCTTTTATAGTAAAAACTTAATTATGCATTTAAATTATCCGTATCTATGGATTACTTGCAAAAGGTCTAAAATTAGTCTTTTAAACACCATTTTCCTTTTGGTCATGTTCTTTATTTTAAATCATCCGTACTTGAATAAATTTACACACATATATGTCTAAAATATGATTTAGACATATAAATAATTATAATAAGATATTTTCATTTTATGCCAATACCCTTTTTTTTTAAGTATAAGCTTCACATAGTTATCATGCATGTAGTCATTTAGTCCTAGCTCTTTTTCATACTTATACATGACTACAACTAATTTGTTCATTCAAATCAACAATTTAGCTACATGAGAATATTAAACATACTAATAAGCTAACATTAAATAAAGATAATATTTTTCTTTAGAGATTCATAAAAAGACAACTAAAAGAAAGTCATGCAAAAATGCTAAACTTTATACCTCTCTAAAGCACTTCCCAAATTGTTTATTTTATTTCTAATCTTGCTCTTCCTTTATCTCTCAATCTCCATCTCAACATGAAGATAAACACCTCAAATAAGAGAGTAAAAGTTAGTCATGGAACTACATTAAAAAAATATATAAAGACAAAAATCATGAATGTCAAGAGCATAACTTACCAAAAATTAAGCTCTTTTCTTGTCTTGATTTTATTTCAAGAATACACTTAGATTAAAAAGTCTCATAGAAGAGTTTATGAGATTTTCGTTTGAGGAAAGGAAGAGAGAAATGAGAAGAAAGGTATTGTATTTTGTAGTAGAGATTAGAGAGTAAGAGAGAAATATTATCTCAGATGATGAATATCTACTTCTACAAGTCTAGAGTACTAGAGCTCAAATGCTAGTACTTTCTCTCTTTTGGATAAATAAAAAGAGAGTTGGTGTCTTGGTGAAGTGAGTTGGCGTAAATGAGTGAACTAAGAGGAAGAAATGGTGCTCTTGTGCTCTTATGATGACTACACATCTACATTAGTCTGCATGTGACTTGTTTCTTTTTTTTTTTTTTAAATAAAAACAAAAATCAAAACTCAAGCAATGGTTAGTCCGGACATACACACAAAGAGAGGAATACTTTGTCTTTCATGTATGTAGTATAGCTTTATAGCTTTAAGACATAGTGAATAGTAGGTTTGAGTTTGACCATTCCTTTATCACAAGTCTAAAATATTATTTGGTGCTACAACCGATTAAAGTGGAGTGTAGGAGAGGATAATATGCCATCATTGTAATTTGTCTCTAGTAAAAGAACTCTTCAATTCATTATGATATTCTTGCACAAAAATGTAGTCTTCCCTCCACCCACACACGTAACACACACACACACTTATATATATATATATATATATATATATATATCAAATCACTACTTATGAATATTTGTTGCCGAATTGTCCATTTTTTTTATATATATTTTTTAGCAACAATATTATAAAATATAGACATGGGGCATATGTCCCATTGAATAGGTTTGACTTGGAATTTAAGTTGTACATGAAAATCATAGTGTTATTTCATTACATAGAATTAGGTGAAAATATATACATAATCATAATTATTTCTATGTACATAAATGCTGTCTTGTGCCACCTAAATCAAGTTTCATGAGATTTAATCTCACGTTACTATTAATCTAAATATAAATAATCCTTATGTACATATATTAATTATCATATGTACATTATCTAATTAAACTTTCAAGTACACAATTTGTTAATTTGTACCTTAACTTTACATGAAATTTTAGTTTTCTTGGCAAAGTAATACTATTGAATATTATCAATAATTATAGTATTATACCTTATATACTAGACATGACTTTAATTTTTAAACTTCACTTAATAAATTGGATAAAATAATCCAACTATTTAATTCATGGAATTAAACTAGATAAAATTGGGTCATTACACTTGTATTCAGAATTTTATAACAAAAAATCTTGACATATTTGTAAAAAATTATCTAACATTTTAACTTTTTATTCTTAAAATTTAAAATGGTAAAATTTTTCTTACAAATGTTTTAGATTTTTTTGTTATAAAATTCTTGATAAGTGTTGTTTTCTTAATATTTTGAAACATATGCTACTTTAAAATTTTTAAAAATTTGTTTCATTTGATAAAATTTTCCTTTTTTTAATTATGCATTTTATTTCATCATTGGAAACGGGAAAAAGAAAGGAGAAAATTATTAGTTATATGACCATTAAAAAATAAAATTTCTACTTTCTAGTCCCTAAGTCATCCTACTTAGCTTTTGTCCTATTTTTGCTTAGGGAATTTAAAAAAAATAGTCATTTTTTAGAAAATAATTTTAAAAAATAGTCATGATTTAAAAAAAAATAGTCATTTCAAAATTTTCTTACACATATAAGAAATTTCTTATATGTGTAAGGAATTTTTTATGGCTAGTTTTCAAATTTTTTAAAAATGTGTAACTAATCTTTTTGTTTATACTGTATTGTCGTTATATATATATATATATATATATATATATATATATATATATATATTTCACTGTCTTATAATGAAATCCGTCGTTTGACATACCAACGTTCTCACATTAATTGTCGTTTTTCCAAAATCTGTCGTTTTTAACTACTCATGCCGTTTCTAACATTTCCTGTCGTTTTGCCACCAAAATCTGTATTATGTGTTTTGCAAATTGAAGCAGGCAAAGCAAAAAATCAATAAAAAAGAAAAAAGAAAAAGAAAAAGTAGACACTTTCTTGTTTCTTCTTCGAGTCACGTCTCCACTGCATTTGTACCCTATCAGATACCAGGAATATATATTAATTTAATTACATTTTTATTTGCTTTGATTGGTATTGATTTTTAATTTCCGCTGTTACCAATAAGGTTTTTTTGTTTTTTTTTTTCCATATACGAAATTCAGAGAGTACAAAAGGAATTTTTGTTTAAAAAAAGATAAAAATATATTCAAGGAAAAGAAGAGAAGGAAAAAGAGGAAGAAGAAAGAGCAGAGTAATTTGAAGAAATGAAATTGATGGATTATCTTCTTTTATATGTTATAGTACATTTTACATAAGTGTTTGAATTATATTCGCAAATTAGGTTTTCTGTTGAGTTGAGTTGCCCAAATCAGTGGTCTTGAAACTCACCTTGAACAACCTCTGTTCAGTCAGAAGCTTGTAATACTATCCCTTTGCCTTTTCATCATTATTAATATATTTAGTTTTTAGTTAACAGCACTCCTTTTAGTTATATTAATTTAATATGAAAGCTAGTTTAGGTAGAGGTTAGTCGATAAAAAGTGGAAACCTTATTACTAAACACGAGGATCCAAGAGCAGTAGAAAATGGGAGATAATTAGAACCACACAAAAAAATAATAATAATAATAATGATAATAATAAAACCCTTCACTCGTGTGTACCAGTACCACATAGAACCACTTTACAAATCGAACGTGGATTGAGAAATCTCTTGCTTTTTTGGGAATGAAATAAACATATTGGTAGAATCAAAATCCTAATTAACTTGGCATATCATCATACAACAATTAAAAGATTCTCGGGGCTGGGCGTTTCGGCCGCACAAGGCCGAAACGTTTCGGCCCTCGTTTTTTTTGCGTTTTTCTATGCGAAACCAAAAAAACGCGTTTTTTAATGGGTAACAATGAAATTATTTTTTGAATATTGGGCCATAGTACAATTTAATTAAAAATGAGGAGCAAAACGCAAAAATAAAAGCCCAAATTGCAAAAATCAGAGGGTCCACAACGATGGGACAGCCCCTGCAGGCGTGGGGCCCGCGCATCAGGGGCTGTCCCCCACGCTCCCCTTAGCGCGTGTACATCACGCGCCATTTTTTTTTTCCAATTTTTTTTTTTTTTTTTTTTGTCTTTCACACTTTTTTTTTTGCTCCCCATTTTTTATTTTTATTTCTATTTTATAAAAAATCTTTTCATACCAAATAATTTTTAAAATTCTTTGGATATTGTCTTATTTTTATATTTTATGTTTAAAATCTCATTTGATTTAAAAATATAAATTTTTTTTCTAAAAAATATAATTTATGATTAATTAAATGGTATGAATTTTAGCTTAATATATTTATAATACAAATATATGGTTGGAAAAAAAAATATACTCACGTGCATGGCACGTGCCTACAACTAGTAGTAATAGAAGGGACTAACGATTGATTACTAATTATGTCGTGAAACTTCAACTACACATACAGAAGGGACTTTAGGTTGATCTAAAGGGATTAAAGAGGGATTAATCAAAGCATGTTTAGCAAATTCGACAATTGATCATTCTACCTAATTGGCAAGATCGACGTCGTGTATGCATGGACACAAGAAAAACATAAAGATATATATATATACACATAGCATAGGCAGATCACAAACTTGCTGGCTTATTATTCTAACTTGACGACCATTTTTCGATTCAGAAGAGATGATGATAGAGCAGAGGATCGGCGCGCTTGGGTCGTTCCAGATCGGCCCAGCGGCCATCGGCGTCCTCTCTTTGCGCTATGATGCAGTAATCTGTCCCTCTC
Organism: Boehmeria nivea var. tenacissima; assembly: GCA_018132145.1. Classification (NCBI taxonomy): domain Eukaryota; kingdom Viridiplantae; phylum Streptophyta; class Magnoliopsida; order Rosales; family Urticaceae; genus Boehmeria; species Boehmeria nivea. Next base: position 19,897,863 of record CM030878.1, on the reverse strand, counting down.
TGAGGGTTATGCTGTTTCCGAAGGACGACCTTGTCGCCTTTGCGAAGCCCCGCATAATTGACAAACCTTGTCCATTCCAGTGCTTGAAGATTAGGCTTGCTGTAGATGCCGCCGCGAACGTAGCAGCGAAACTCCCACGTGTATCCGAACAAGCAGAGAGCCTTGATTGTCACTTCCTTGCCTCCGTCGCCGTCGCCGTCGCCGTCGACGTCGATCCACTCCTCCAGCGGCGGCAATATCTTTAGCCACTCTTGTCGAACCACCAACCTTTTCAGGTCGGTGTTGGTCAGCGTCTTTGAGTACTCATCGGCTGCCATTTTAGCTAACTCTAATTTTGTTTGCTCTTTGCCCAAATAATGAATCCTATATATAGGGACAGACAGAGTCTAGCAACAAATTGGAGTATTTTAATCATTGATATGTCAAAATCAAGGTTAATTGTCATTGTTGTTTGGACTAGGATACACTAGTCTATGGCAGCTTAGTCTGTTAGAGTCTTTTTTTCTCCTAGTTAACTAGATTGAAAAGGTTTGTGTTGGTAACACCGACCAAAAATAATAATAAAAATAAAGAAGAAATGACATTGTCCAAAGTTAGAGAGATTAAGTGCGCATGACGGGGTCCACAATAGTATACCAAAGGTCGATGATATTATGGTATTTTGTGAAATACGACTCAATAAAGAATTTTACTTGACCATTGTGTATTGCATTTATATTTTAGTTACTTCATTGTTTTTTTTTTTTCGTTATTTTAGGATGATTCTTCAACGGCATATACACTACCGTAATATATAATTATCATTCGTGTGACGATTTGCATTTTAAAAAAATCATATCGTTAAAAAGATAGATAAGACGGATCTAAAATCGTACACTACCATGATGCATATATCATTAAAGAACTTTATTCTTCTTTTGATTTGATTTGATTATTCTGTTGTTGCTCCTTGATTAACTCATTGTTTGCCCTCCTCACTCCTCTAATTCTATTCTATTTTATTTTATTTTTTCAATTATATTTTTTAACTTTCTTAATCCCAATGCAATATCCTTAAATATCAACTATTTATACCACATCAAAATTCGCATAGTCATACTATTTTGTTTTGAAATGGAATGAAATGCTTAGAATGATTTTCCAAACAAAGGGGTAAAAGTTTATTATTGATAATATTAATAAAGTTTCTCAGTGCATTTTTTTTTTTACAGTGCATGTTTTCAATAATGCCTGCATTTCTTTTATTATTTTTAACCTTAATGTTATATAATAGTATGGTATATATATACCATTTCATTTGGAGAAACCTGAGCAGTGCTAGTCCAACATGGTGCGCTGTTTGTTGAAATCAAATAGTTCATTTAATATATTAGTCAATCATATAGAAAGTTATTAGCCAAAAAAAAAAATCATCTAGAAAGTATTGGTCATTATCACCTACAAAGTGACAAATTAACCCTTTATTTTATTTTGATTGTTGTTTGATTTCTTCATGAAAGAGAAACCAGACAATCAAATTCAATTTGATCGGTGACTTTTCATGATGTGATGATATCTAATGCGAAGAATTTAGGGAAATCATAGAAAATAGCCAAAAAAAATTTTGTTTTTAAAGTCCAGCCTATGTTTCAAAAAATTAAAAAAATAGCCATGTTACGAACTATATAACAGAAAAATGTCACACAAAATATAACACATTTGTAAATATTTGTAAGATATTTTGTAACACTTCAAGTTTTACTCATTATTTTTTGAAGTGTTAAATAATATCTTACAAATACTTATAGATCTGTTATATTTTTTGTGACATTTTTCTGTTATACAATTCGTAACATGGCTATTTTTTTAATTTTTTAAAACATAGACTATCATTTAAAACAAACATTTAATTTTGACCTATTTTTGCAACTCACCCAAGAATTTAATGTGGTGGTATATATGAAGATTGTTATGGGCTTAAAAGCCTAATCAGAAGAAAAAGATCCCAATACATGTATTATTCTAGAAAAATAATTACTGATTGAAGAATAGTTTATAGTCCGAAAACACATTATGTTTATGGACATAAATACCGTTCGTATATAGAACAAATAATTAGACATGGTATTAAATAATGGGTAAAGTACGGGAATATCTAAAACTTACATAACAATAAAAAAAATATCCAAATTTTTAAAGTAATTCAGTATTAATTAGCCAATTCATTAATTACTTGCACATGTTTTTTGTCACTAAGTCAATTACCACAAACTGTTATAATGTAAGTAATTATATCACTTAAAAATTTTGTATATTTTTCAAAAAATTAGGTATTTACTTAAATTAGGTATTAAAAATTGAATATTCACTATAATTTCTCTTAAATAGTTAAGGTAAATAAGGAGGTTTAAAAAATTTAAACTAATCCCATAAAATAGATCTTTTTTACTAGCAAGCTACTAATGGAGAATATGACTCTCATTGTTTTTTATAATATGATTTGAAATTTGTTAATTGTTTATAATACGAAATCTTGTTGCGTATAATATGCATTCTCAAAAAAAATATTTGTAGCAATTTTCTTGCTAAATAAAATTTTAAGCAATAATTTATATTTTAGGATATAATCTATATTTTGTCTCAAAACATAATTTTTATTCCAAGATATATAATAGCTATGAGGTTTACAAGTTACTTCTTCAAACTTATTTTTTGAATTTTTCCTAATATAAGTTTGAAAAACAAACTTGAAAACTATTTTAGTAGAAATCAAATCGATATTTTTTCCCATTAAATGAAAAACTGGCTTATATAGTTATATTATGAGACGTAATATTATCGGCTTGGAAATTTTGTTTGCAATCGAATGAAGAAGAAGCATGATTTGAGAGAATTAGTTTGGAATTTTGTTCCCCTATTTTTCTTTAGAAAATTCTAAAATAGTCCCTGAGTTTTATCGAAATCTAGTTTCATCCCTTTGTTTTTATCGAAATGGTCCTTCAGTTTTTCAAATCGGTCTAAAACTATCATTTTGCGTTTACCAAAACTTAAAATTTTTCTAAATGACGAAACTATTATCTATAAAAATCATTAATATATCCTACCTATAATATTTTTAAAAATTACACTTATACCGAATATTTTACGTTTATATTTTGAATCTAATCCATTATTTTTTAAAATTACACTTATACCTAATAAATAAACTTTTAAAAAATATTGGAGGTTGAATTAATGATTTTTATAAAGGTAGTTTTATCATTTTGAACAACTTTAAGATTTAGTTAAGCAAAATGATATTTTTAGACTGATTTGAAAAATTGAATGACCATTTCAAAATTTCTAAAAACAGATGGATGAAACTGAATTTTTGATAAAACTCATAGACCATTTTAGAATTTTTTTTCTTTTTTTTTTTAAAAATATTTGTTTTGAATAATATTAGCTTAAATTTGAATTCTTTTTTATAAAATATATGAAATTGCTTGGCATTTTTTTGTTTGGTAAATTCTATTCAATTATAGCACCAACTAACAAAAGATATTTTAGCCTTTTTATTACATATATTCCTTATATTAGTAAAATTTTTAAAATCCTCTTTAAATAAAAAATTACTCTAGAAAACCTTTTTAGTTCTTATATATACTTTTTCCAAGATCCAAATGGGTATCTAAGCTGGGGTGAAATCGGTTGCGAAATTCGATTTTTTTGTCATTTTTAAAGCCGAAACCTATTATTCGGTTATTCATTTTCAAGAACTGAAAATCGAATTTTTCAAGAAAAAACCAAATTGCACTGAAACTGAATTTTCAGTTTGGTAATTCGGTTAATTTGGTTTTTAACCGAATTATTAAAAATTATAAACTAGAAGTCTAAAATATATATATATTATTAACAATTGAAAGACACAAGTAGTTCAGCTGGAAGCTCTGGACTCTCTTATTTTCTTGTAGCAGCACACGTCCGAGGTTCGAGTGGTGGGAGCAAGAAGAAGACTTGAGACAACAACCAATACCACTAAATTTGATTTTTTTTTTTTATCAATTTTTAATTTTTTCAATTTTAAGTTTCACCCCTAAAATTCTGGGCCATCTGAAAAGAAAAACAAAAAGTACAAAGCGGGGTCCATATTTGTACGGAAATATTCCAAGCCTTTTTTTCTTTATTAAGGATCATTAGTTTCAACTTGTACGATTGTCAGTAATATATGACTATCACATGCACGCTCTCTCATTTTGCTTTTAGATATGACTTTAATGTTTTTTTTTTCTCATTTGAATATCTATCGATCCAATCATTGTCTAAATAATGTCGGCGTGGTTTAGTTAGTTAATTCGGTCATTGTCTCAAAAATAGATTGACCAATCCTTTCCATGAGATTATATATCTAGCCTTCATTCAAAGCTGTAAGATTATATAATGATAACGCCTTAAATCTTATACGTTGGCTTATGATATTAGATTTTCTTTCATAATTTTCAAATTCAAATGCTTGATTCAAAAGAAACAAGAATAATGACCTATAGACTATATATAGCGGCCTGGATCATTTACTAGCAATGCACACATTAAAAAATATCTAAATATATTTGCAATTTTAAAATGTGAAGGTCACGTGGTATATATGATATATTGTCATCAACACAGCATACAGAGTCATAACTTACCTTTTTATGGCTAGTGTAGCATATTTTTCCGTACAGTCACACTTATTATTATATTATTATGAGTCTGAACCAATTTGTCAATGAATATGTTGCCTATTCAATACAAGTGGCATTATCATAATAGCATATTTATACATTTTATATAGCCTTTGTTTGGCCAGGTCTTTTTTAGCTCTTCTTTTTTGTTCTTGTTTTTCTCTTAAATTAATATTAGTCCTATCCAAGAAGTCCAACAAAATTGGACCAACCACGCTAACACCACCATTGACAGCCGAAAAGCACTAAAAGGAATGAAAATAAAATAAAATAGAAGAAAACGGATAACACAAAAATCCGCAAGATATAAAATTAGAGTCCAACAACACAAGCAATACATATATGTTTGAGAATGTTACATAATACGTACCTAACCCAACTAAACTATATATGTATATATATATATATACATACATTTTTATATAAGAGAAAATATATACATCAAAATTTAAATTTAGATCTGAATCTTTTAATTAGAGGCCACCTGAACTAACTGACTTTTTATTTATCTCTACAGAAAAATTGTTAGTAATCTAGAAGTTTACCATATATAGGTGAAAATACGATCTTTTTTTTTTTTTTTTTTTGTATTCACTTTTGTTGTCTCATTCAGTAGATATGATTTTTTTTTAATTTCTTTATAGGCTGCCAATAGTTAGCTAAATTGATTAAACGTAGGTGCATATTGAGTTTATGGTCTAAAAAGTAAAATGACAAGACCTAAAAGGAAGATTTAGATTCAGATTTTCAAAAATAAAAAAGAATTAATGATTAAAGTCACAAAAACAAGTACCAAAAGTTGCACTTATGATGATTGGTGTGGACATTAGTCACTTTCCACTTTATTATTATTATTATTTTGCTAATATTTTGTCACTTTCCACTTGTATTGCATTTTATAGGTTGCGTACATAACACTTTCTGTTATTACCTAAACTTTCAAACTGTCCTTTTACAACAAGTTTTCTATAAAAGATAATAAAGACAAATAGTTGTGACGGCGTGTATTATTTTTAATTGATATCTAGGTATTAGGGTTTAGGGTATAACTTTAATAAAATATAATATATATATATATATATATATATGTATATCTCCATCTCAATTACATTTGCACAACAAAATTGTGGTTTAATGCATATTTATATAGTGTTAGATTTTGTAAAATAGTGTTGAACTTTTAAATTTTAATATTCTACTATAAACATATGATGTTAGGGTCTATCCTTAAACAGAAGAAATCTTGTCTAGCTAGATTGGTCATATATATACATATTTCATAAACTATGCAACTATGTGCAGAAATACTCCCATTATCTATTAAATCACAATCCAATTCAACCACTTTATACAATGTCTAATAATTCATAGATAGCTCATGCTTTATGTTTTCCCATTGGTCAGAGAATAAGATAACGTACTTTTTTATTTTTGGGCCGGGGGTCTGGCGGCTCGTTTTTATGATTATTTTACGAGTTAGAATAAGATTAGTTGGTAACAACATGTTTCAGTTTTGACAAAATGTATCCTTTTTTTTTTTTTTTTCAAGTTTAGTCTAAGTCATAGATTATTATAAGCAAAGGGTTTTTTTGGTCATGAAAATACATGAAAAAAGTCCAGTCTCACTCCAAAACATCAAATGAAGAAAACAAAAGGTAAAGATTGATTTTTTTTATTATTATAATACAAAGTCTTTAGCAGAAGTACCGACCATAGAGTATGACATAAAGAACATGAAAGTAATCAAGAAAGAAAAAAGACATTATTCATATAATGAGTTCTACATAAAACATTTTTAATCATTTGTACTTTTTGGATAGTACGTGCAAATTCTATGTAATAAATTAATAGAAAATCCCGCCTCCAACGGCGCTGACGTGGACATACGACAAGACAAAGACTAGAGAATCAAGGAGAAGCAAAATAATGATATAGAATGCAAATGAGCATAGACAAAGTCATATTGGAAAATCAATGTTTAGTGAAAACAAGTTGATATATATATGGATTGAAGATGAACACTTTCCAAATGATATCGTGCTAAATCAAACACCTTTTAATAGACAAGATAAGATAAAATATACATCAAGACAAAACAAAAAGAATCTGAACGACGGTAAGTTAATCAATTAAACAATATGTATAAATGAAAGAAGAAGAGAAGACAATGTTCACATAATAATATGGAATGCACGCGTGCGCTTTCAAGTTGACATGTTTGATTCACATTTAAGCCATCACATCACTCTTCATTCTCATTACTTTCACTCTGACATTACATGTGGTCAATTAGGCAAGTTAATAGAGTAGTTATGATCACTTTCCAAATGATATCATGATAGCATAATTTTAAGAGAGAACAAGAGAATATTAAAAATATATGAATGAAGATTGAGAACATAAGAAATTGGAAAATTTAGGAGAAACAAAAAGGGCTTGCACTGTTTATGTGTGGTGGACCCTCCTTGTACTAAGTCTAAACGACTTTATAACGTGAATTGATCACTTTTGAATTGATATCATTCATGATAACAATTTTAAGAGATAAGATAATATATAAAAACATATTTTTAACTAAAGAAAGAGAGCAAAAAGATCTGGTCTGAATAAGTAAAGACAACCAAGGAGCAGGTTTGATTGGAGGCTTTGAATTTCTCTGACTTGTGGGCCCTTTCTGATACGTACCATCTTTATTTAAAAGGTTTCAAGGCCTTGATCTGGATGTCAGAATATGCTGATGGGACCCACTTTGGCATGGCTTTTCAATGATCAGAAAATCCTACAACAATCTTAGTTTTCTGGTGTAGTACTCTGGCTCTCTATATAAGGCCATGATCAGGTTGAGAGTTGCACCAGAGCTCAGAGCTCCCTTGAGTCCAAACCTGAGAGAAGAGCTCAGAGAGTTAAAAGTTTGACAAAAGAGAAACAATGGAAGCTGAGAAGTATAAGTTTCTGGTTGCAGGTGACATAAAGGACCGATTTACGGTTCCTGAAAACTGGATGGAAATATTGGAAAAGCTCTTCGTCAACGGCGGCAACGAAGCCCTGCTGAGAGTTGTTGATTGGCTCGGGTATGGTCACGAGTTCCGCTGCTCAATTAGGAATTTCGGGCCATACAACAAGCCTGTTCTTCAGGCTCATGAGTGGAAGAAGTTTGTCAAATACGCAGGGCTCCAAGTTGGGGACAAGATCATACTTCAAGAACTTGAGGAGGCTCAATTCCGAGGAGCAAGTTACAGAATCATAGCACAAAGGATTGGCAGCGATGGTCTCTGGGCCAATATTCAGATACCACAACGCGCTGCTTCTAATTTTCTTCCTTTTCTCCAATGAGATAGAAGAAAAATTTCATCGAAGTTGTTAAGGTTCTGCTAAGATTTATCTGTTTTTCTCTATCTTTTTGTTTTCAATAAACATGACACGTCTTTTTCTATGTATGCTCAAGTAGTTGAACTTGCCAACTTAGAGCAAGATCGATATCAGGCGCTTCGTATGTTACGTGCCTCTTCTATGCACTACATTTTCAGTAGAGTTAAGTGGTCAGAAAGCTTTATGTGTTTTTGTAATGAGTATTGTCAGTAATGGTATATGGTTTATGTTGGTCCATCCGATTTTAGTTCTATCAATAATATTCACTTTGGTTTCACCATCAGCTAGTTTCTGACCCAACGGATTGCAAACAGATGATTCTATATTCAAAGAAGAAACATAACTCTAAAATGTTACAGTGAGAGATGAAGATAAAAGACATGCATGTGCATTAGCTGATATGACAAATAACCCTAGCTTTCTTATGCAACAAAGACAAATCAGATTACTCCAAATGAGAGAAATGAGAGTTGGAGCAAATCTCACCAAACGGTAAAACTCGATGAGCAATTATATTCCCGCTGCGCTGGCCGATAAGTACAGCGATTCATGAAGAAAACAACAATGGTCATCGTATGAAATCGAAACCAACATACAATTAATTGCCTTTCTGTAGTTATAACAAAATCCAGATCTTCTGTCTTTTTTTTTTTTTTTGTTTCCTTCATTTGATAGCTTTCAATATTAAAGAACAATCCTCAGAGATAACAATAATACAAACTGAGCAGAGATGCACCTTCAACAATTTTATCACATGTTTGTAAATTAATATAATCATTTTCTTTCTGAATTTAATATCACTAGTTGAATGAAGAAACTGTGATTTTATTTCAATCTTCTTCTCCTACTAGGCTGACAGAGACCAGAATCTCTACACCAAGGCGTTTCTTAGCATTATCTTTTTTGTTCATAAAGCCATTACTATCTTATCAAGCAGTAATTGAAGAATTTTAACTTCCTTAAGTAGTTAATACAGAAATTTTTTTAATTTGATGATGAAAATAACAATTTTTCGTAATGGTTACTTAAGAAGATTAAGGAAACTCAACACAAAGTCTCAATAGAAAAGGCTGAACCAATAAAGAGTTTAGAGACTTATGAATTTTAAGAGAAACTGAATACAGTGAGTCAAATAGTTGGTGTTATAGATTAATTGAACATAAGCTATACAGACGCTAATTCAGGGGCAAAAAGTCGAATTACAGATGAAAAATGTTTATTTAACAGCATAAAAAAAAATAGCTATGAGAAGCAAATATTTGTCAAGGAATAAACAAATCAACAACTACATTTTTTTTTTGGTTTACATTTGCAGAACAAAATTGTGGTTTAATGCATATTTATAGTGTTAGATTTTGTAAAAATAGTGTTGGACTTTTAATATTCTACTATAAACATATGATGTTAGGTCTATCCTTAAACACAAGAAATCTTGTCTATCTAGATTGGTCATATATATACATATTTCATAAACTATGCAACTATGTGCAGAAATACTCCCATTATCTATTAAATCACAATCCAATTCAACCACTTTATACAATGTCTAAAAATTCATAGATAGCTCATGCTTTATGTTTTCCCATTGGTCAGAGCATAAGATAACGTACTTTTTTATTTTTGGGCCGGGGGTCTGGCGGCTCGTTTTTATGTTTATTTTACGAGTTAGAATAAGATTAGTTGGTAACAACATGTTTCAGTTTTGACAAAATGTATCTTTTTTTTTTTTTTTTTTTTTTTTTTTTCAAGTTTAGTCTAAGTCATAGATTATTATAAGCAAAGGGTTTTTGTGGTCATGAAAAAACATGAAACAAGTCCCGTCTCACTCCAAAACATCAAATTAAGAAGACAAAAAGTAAAGATTGATTTTTTTTTTATTATAATACAAAGTCTTTAGCAGAAGTACCGTCCATAGAGTATGACATAAAGAACATGAAAGCAATCAAGAAAGAAAAAGACATTATTCAGATAATGAGTTCCAGATAACGCATTTGTCATCACTTGTACTTGTTGGATAGTACGTGCAAATTCTATGTAATAAATTAATAGAAAATTCCGCCGCCAACAGGGGTGACGTGGACATACGACAAGACAGACTAGAGAATCAAGGAGAAGCAAAATAATGATATAGAATGAAAATGAGCATAGACAAAGTCATATTGGAAAATCAATGTTAGTGAAAACAAGTTGATATATTTATATATATATATATATATGGATTGAAGATGAACACTTTCCAAATGATATCGTACACCTTTTAATAGACAAGATAAGATAAAACATAGATTGAGACAAAACAAAAAGAATCTGAACGACGGTAAGTTAAAAGTAAGGAATGAAAAAATGTATAAAAGAAGATTTTGGTTTGCCATTCGGGATTCTAAATGTTCCTTTGATCAGTCTAGACCTTTTTCCAAATCAGCTCGCTAAGATACTGAATATGCTTGTGGGACCCACTTTGTCATAGCTCACTAAGAAAACAATGAGATCATTCAACAACCAACTACCTTTGTATTGACAATGACTGAGTGAATAGTGATACACTCGAGCTCCTATATAAACAAGGGCAATGAGGTTGAGAGTTTCAACAGAGTTCAGAGCTCCCAATCAGTCCAAACTTGATAGCAGAGTAAGAGAGAGAAGAAAAAAAAAACAATGGAAGCTGAGTACTCCAAGGTGTTGATCCAACGCGACATAGACGAACGTTTGACAGTTCCTGAGGCCTGGATGGACTTACTGGGGCGGCTCTTCACGAACGGCAACAACGAGGCTCAAGTGAGAGCTGTGGACTGCGGTGGGAGGTTCTGGGAGTTCTGCTGCAGCACTCGCAAGAAAGGGAATTACAACAAACCTGTATTTCAGGCTCGGGATTGGAGCAAGTTTGTTCGCTATGCTGGTCTCCAAGTTGGGGACAGGGTCGTCCTCCAAGAGAACGACGAGGCTCAGTTCAGGGAAATACGCTACCGGATAATAGCGCAAAGGATTGGTGGCGATGGTCTCTGGGCCAATGTGGAGCTACCTGAACGCGCTGTTCCTGATTTGATTCGTCTCTTCTAAAGGAAGACAGCGCGATATTGGTCATTGGTGTCGCTTTCTCACTTGAATTTGCTATGGTCCTGCCTTTTTTATATTTTTCCTCTCTTTCTGCTTAGTATATATATGCATATTGTAATATCTTTTTCTGTTTGTGCTTCGAGTAGTTAAATATGCTAGCTTATCGAGATTGCGATGATCAGGTGCTTCCTGATTCGTGTCTCTTCTATTCTATGTGCTACTGTTTTACCAGGGTTAAGTTATCAGAATGTTATTGAGCTTCTCTTAATTATTTCTGTAAGTGAAATCCACTTTGTTTTCGGAGTTTCGCGTAGTTAGGTTCTTCTCTCTTTTCATTAGTTTCTGATCCGACATATCTCAAACCAATGTCAATTACTTGAACAAGAAGAAACACAAAAATAAAATATCACAAGAAAATAAAAATGAACTTGGCTACTATTACAAAGAAACATAAGTTTCTTATGCAATAGAGACAAACCAGAAAATTTAATAGAAGAGAGGTCTAGAATGGTTTGTACTGGTCAATTAATTCTATCAATAACAATCAATATTATTCTAACTAACGAATTGCAAATAGGTTTGAAAATTTTATACAAAACAAGAAAAATTAATCTAAAATATCACGAGAGGTCTGAGAAGATAAAAGACATATATGTGTATTAGAAAAAAAGAAAAATCAGATTGCTCTAAAGTGAGAGAAATTGTGGTGAATGTACACCCAATTTCTAACACCTAATTTAAATAAATACTATTTTTTTTAAAATATAACAAAATACCAAAGTGATCATTCAATTAGTTACATAGTGGTAATTTGTAGTAATAATATTAGATAACTATCAATGTTAAAGAACGATCCTGAGAAGTAACAATAATACAACATGAATAGAGCTTCAATTTATTTGACATTATTAAGATTGCCAATCTCTAATATGCATAAAAATAAAAATAAAAATCTATTTTTTTAAGTCCAAATAGCCAACAAAACACATAACTACTCATTTTCACACTTTCTACCTCTTATATCCCGTTAGTCAGAGGATAAGATTCCTTGTTTTTGGTCTGACTTTTTTTTTTTTCAGTCATTGTTTTGATTTATAAGACATTATATTAGCAAAAGACCAACACGTGGACCAATTGAGAAAGAGAAGTAAATTTCACAACAAGCCCATATTAGAGATGATCTTGTCATTAGGTTTTCTGTAGATGATCATGCACTTCGGTAAGCACGTGCAATTTATAATTCGAAAAAAAAAAAGAAAAGAAAAGAAAAGCATGTTGAAGTTTTTGTGCATTTTCTTAAAGCCATCACATCAATCTTAATTCTTCCGTCTCACGTAATAGGGAAAAAAAAAAAAAAAACAGATTTATCTGGTAAAGACAAGTTAGTTTAGTCAATATAAAGTAGAGGGTGAGAAGAGACAAAGAATAATAACATTAAAATATATGAATGAATATCCAATGGTTGACGAAAATCAGATTAAGAAAAGTAAAACAGCTTCTAGAGAAACAACTCTAAGTCAACAATACTACTGATACAGCAGCTCTATCTATATAAACAAATCCATCATGTTGAGAGACTCATCAGAATCAAAAGCCCAACAAAACAAGTCCAAAGTAGTTGAGAGAAGAGATCAGAGTTTGAAGAAAGAAAAACAATGGAGGGCGAAAAGTCTAAGGTGTTGGTCCAGGGTGACATACAGGAACGATTGACGGTTCCCGAGAACTGGATGGGGATATTAGAGAAGCTCTTCACCGATGGCAGCAATGAAGCCCTGATGATAGTTGTTGATTGGCTCGGAAATGCTCATAACCTTCGCTGCGCAACGCGAAAGAACGGGCGCTACAGAAAACCCGTTCTCCAGGCTCATGAGTGGAAAATGTTTGTCAAGTATGCAGGGCTCCAAGTTGGGGATAAGATCATAATTCAAGAACTTGAGGAGGCTCAGTTCCGAGGAGCAAGCTACAGAATCATTGCGCAAAGGATTGGCATCGATGGTCGCTGGGCTGATGTTCAGATACCGAAACGAGCTGCTCCTAATTTGCTTCATCTTTTTTGAACAGTACTGACAGTGGACGAGCGTCGTCCGTGTTGTTTTTCACTCAAAGTTGTTAAGGTTCTGCCATTTTTTTTTTTAAAATTATTCACTTCCTATTGACATGGCTGCTATTTTTCTGTTCAAGCTTCGACTTATCGACTTTGCTAGTGTATTGTTTGGCTAAATCATTTAGATAGTTTAGCATTATTTAAAATCATTTTAGCTACTAATGTGTTATTAAAAGCTGAAATGATTTTGAATAGTAAACCATTCAAATATCTTACCCAAACAAGATATAAGTGAGAGCAGATCAAGTTCGAGGTTATTATTATTATTTTTTTTTTTTGGTGTTTTTCGTGTCACTTCTGTGTGCTACAATTGCAGGAATACTATCCACTTTTTCTCAAATGATCAGTTGCCAAGTTAGAATATTTTTTTTTTTTTTCACTTTGCATAAAAAAATTAGTTTGCAGTGAGAAGTCAGAGAAGACTTAACCAAGGTTCCTTATATGCAACAAGGTAAATTGGATAACTCAATAAAAGAGAAATGAGGAGTTGTAACAGATCTTACTAAATTGTAAACATGATCAATATAGCTCAAGCGAATCATATTCCCCAAGAAAACAATGGCACAGTTCCTCTGCCTATGATTATGAAATAGAAACTAAGACCATCTTCAATGCAAAATGCAAGTGTCGATGCTAAATTTAACACTAAAAAAAAAAGGTCATATTTGGCGTGTGATACTCTAATGTTATTTCAAATGCTATTTTGTTATTTTATTATTTTTTAGTAGAAAATCAATTAAAGTAGTTAATGCTAACTAATAATAAAAAAAATTATAAATAATCATAATATTTTCTGGTAAGAATTCTTTTTTGAATATAATATTAATTTTTAATTAATTACTCGAAGAAAAACTGATTCTCAACTTAAAATGCCAAATTTAGCATTGCATTGGAGAATATTCTTTATGCCCAAATATTTAATTTCAGCATTGACACACAAATTTAGAATTACCTTTGCGTAGTTACAGCTTTCAGTTTCAGGAAAAAAAAAGTCACATTTTTTCATTCTTAAAGAAACCTCAGAGTGCAAACATCAAAGAGAAGAAAAAGCTGAATATTGACTAGTGCTTTGATTTCAACAACTTCATTATCAGTTCTTAGAAAATCTTATCAGTACTTTGAATGATGACTCTGTTATCAGTAATGCAGGCTTTTCTATGCGCATCAAACATTTTTTCATATATTGCTACTGCTAACATACTATACTTATGTAAAACAAATTACAGCAACAAACATCTTATTAATCGGTTATTGAGGAATAACTTCATCATGTAGCATTTGTTTGTTGGCAGTTCTGACAAACCTGTTATTAAGGCTCGAAGCTCGAGACGAGAGCGTAACTTCCGAGGGGCTCAGTTCCGAGGAGCAAGCTGCAGAATCGCAGCACGAAAGAAGGATCGAGATTGGCCAATTTTCAGCTACTGAAATGCTCTGCTCGAAAATGGTGAGACGAAATGAAGTTCATATAATTTACTTGTTTTTGTCAATTTCTGATTACTGTTTTCAGGACATCGTTTTCTGTTCGAAGCTTGATTTGTTGAATTCTCTAATTCAGAGCGAGATCGAAAAGAGAAGACATAAGCAGAAACTGCCTCTTCTGCAGTAAATCTGAGAAGCTGCTACGGAAAAAGTGTTTGATTTGATAATTAGAAACAGAGAGCAACACCAAAAATTGAATTTCAGAACGCCAAAAATTGCAACACCAAAAGCTTCTAAACCTCCAAACTCAGCAATCTTCTAACAGAGATAGATAGAGCATACGCTCGACGAAACTCAGACACCTAAAATGAAAGAAATCGTACTTGAAGAGGACACAAGTTCACGTCCTCTCCTGAAATTTTCACTTTTTTTTCTCACATGATAAATAAGAGCATCAAATAATAATTCCCATGTACTTGGAGGAGGACCGAAAGTGACGAGTAGGCAAGTCGCGAAGAAGAGGGTCCTTGTTTTATCGAAAATTAACATGGCAGTTCTACGACGCACCCCTATTAACTCTCAACACACTTCTCCTCAAAACACACACAAAGATATTTTAAAAGTCAATGTCTTTGGTCCTACTTGTAAACTTAAATCCTTGGCTGAAATAAATAACTTCTAGATAGATCTGGTCTTTCTCAATCATATCTCACGAGACCCACAAGTAGTTGTTGCCCAAAATCTATGCAATTATACCCTTATTTTTACTAATTAATTAGGGACAGAAAACACCATATTGATGGACTTTCTGGTTTTTTTGGCCATTAAAACGGTACATTCAAATCAACTTTCCAAAAATTTGCTTACTTCTCTGCAGCTAAACAATGCATTAAAGTCAACTATGACCAGGAAAAAAAAAACACACACACAAACAGAACAAAAAACCAAGATTTACCAAGTAAAGGAATAATATTAACAGAAAAACATATGCTAATTAAGGATCTACGCAAACAGTAATATTACCGAAGATTAAGAAATCTCCAAGGCATGATTAATGTCCTCTTCTTCTGAGTCTTCATTCTCCTCCGACCCTTCTGTCTCTCTCTGTGTGTATAGAAGTATATATATTCATAGTTGACTTGGTTTGTGTCCTGCTGATTAGTCAACTTTTTCTATGCGGATAGAAATAAAAGATAAATCACAAATAGCGCGTTTTGTTTGGCACGTGACTCAAACGCATGTTATTTGAATTCCAGTAAATTTGTTAAGAGGGAAAAAGTATATATTTTCTCAAATAAAGTGTAATAGAAATAATTATTACCGTCTTAAGTTTCAATACGTTAAACTATGAATTTATTTTTAAGCTACTGAAAAACATGAATTTATTACTGACTGGCAGTAAATTTTATGTAACATGAAAAACATATTTTATGTAACATGTTATATATAGAGGTGTAAAATATGTACATTATATGTAACATGTTACATATATACGCGTAAAATATGTAACATTAATGTTACATATGTAATATACATAATGTTACATATGTAATATAATGTTATATTTTTTACACGTATATATATTACATGTTACAAAAAATGTTACATGTTATGACTAAATCCCTAATTTCATGAAACTATGGCTAAATCCTAAGAAATTACCCAAAAGTTTGGTTAAATGCCTAAAAAACTCTATAATAAATTCAAATATAAATTTTACAATAATAAATTCACTGTTAAATTAATAAAAACAATTGAAGAACTACTTTTTTTTTAATGAGTTGTAACAATAGGCTAAATAGAACTGGTCTTCTAAAAAAAAGCATAATGTTTCAAAATATTTAAAAAAAAGTCAATATTAAGAATTTTATGACAAAAATAGCAAAATAAATTTACATATGTTGCAAGAGAATTTTTAATAGTTCAAATTTAATGAGTGAAAATTGTAATATTAAAAAATTTCTTACAAATATGTAAATATTTGTGTTATAAATTTCTGACAGTGATTATTTCTTTAATATTTTGAAACATGTGTTATTTTTTTAAAATGTAAAAAAAAAATGGGATTTTCCTCTTTTTAGTTTCTAAAATCAACTTTTATTAGATTCTCGTAACTCTTAAACTTCTCCAAATTTTTTTTTATTGAATATGAGAATTTTAAGAAAATAGCCAATTTTTCAAAAATAAATTTAAAAAATTGCTACAATTTTAAAATTTTAAGAAAATAATAATTTTAAAAATTTATTACATTCATACTAACACCAAATTTTATGTATAATTTTGTTATGGTAAGAAATTTTTACCTGTTTGTAAAAAAAAAAAATACTATTTTTTATTATTATTAAAAATATTGTTATTTTTTTTAGGGCCAGTTAAGGATTTAGCCATTTTACAGTCCATGTTTTAAAGATATAGCCCACGTTTTGAAAAATTAGCAAAATAGCCATCAGGTCACCATCTAAAAATCTATGACTAAAGAAATAAAATTTGTGACTAAATAAATAAAATACATAGTCATAAAATTTGTGACTATAGTCATAAAATTTCAGAAAATTTGAAATAAATACAATAAAAAATTTAAACATCCATTAACAAAATAATCAACTCACAAATAAATGATTGCCTATACAACCAATTTCATAAAACTTATTACTAAATAAAAAATATCTTATAAATAGCAAAAAAATATACAACTAAATAAGTCACAAATTTCATGACTAGAGGCACAAAATTTTAGACAATATTGTATGCAACAAACAACAAAAACAGAATTCAAAAAACTAATGACTACAGTCTCAAAAATCTAAACACGAATATATGGCTATTTTGCTAATAAAAGCAAACATAGGCTAATTGTTAAAAACATACATAAAAATATGGCTATTTATTTAAAAAACCGTTTTTTTTTAACACATCATTGAAAATGGTTATTTTTTTTATTAATTCTGCCAAAACTTTAACAATGTTGTTCGTTGATTTGGAGGAGAAATAAAAAGGACTTGACATAAATAAGCCTAAGAAAAAGTCAACGTGTGATGGACAAACATTTCATACAGAATTATATATATATATATATATATATATATATGGGTGAAGTAGGCAAATACTCAGAATTTATATAACAATAAAAATAAATACCCAAACTTTTGAAGTAATTGAGTTTCTAATCAGCTTGTGAATTACTTGCACATGCTTTTGGTAACAAAGTGAATTACCACCACTTATCACTGTGTAAGTAATTGCATCATTTGGGTAATTGGTTACATTTTTCAAAAGATTAGGTAATAACTTATATTAAGTTTTAAAAATTGGGTATTCACTATAATTTCTCTATATATATATACGCGCTCGCGCGCACACTATATTTTGCTGTTAAAAAATTCTGTTAGCACACGCACCGACTTATTATGACGGTTTTTATAATAAATAACCATATATTTATGTTAGTTTTTAACCATTAGCCCATGTTTATTTTTATTAGTAAAATAACCATAAATTCGTATCTAGATTTTTGAGACTGCAGTCATCAGTTTTTTTAATTCAGTTTTTATTGTTTGTTGTAGACAATATTGTCTAAAATTTTATGTCTCTAGTCATAAAATTTATGACTTCTTTGGCTACTTTTTTTTTGTTGTTTATAAGATATTTTTTTATTTATTAATAAGTTTTGTGAAATTGGTTGTATATGCAATTATTCATTTGTGAGTTGGTTATTTTGTTAATGGATGTTTAGTCTTTTTATTGTGTTTATTTCAAAATTTTTGAAATTTTGTGACTATAATCACAAATTTTATGACTATGTGTTTTATTTATTTAGTCACAAATTTTATTTCTTTAGTCATAAATTTTTAGATGTTGACCTGATGACTATTTTGCTAATATTTCAAAACGTGGGCTATATTTTTAAAACATAGATTGTAAAATGACTAAATCCTTAACTGGCCCCTTATTATAATAAACATGTCAATTTTTTTTTTCATTTTTTTATACAATTTACATAATTATATTATAATTAGTGTGTCTTTATCACTTAAATAAAAAAAATATTATATTCAATTAATTAAAATATGAAGTCTCAACAACAAAAGGGAATTTTAAGAAAATAGTCACTGTTTACAAAATTATTTTAAAAAATAGCCACAGTTTTAAAAAATTTAAAAACTAGCCACGTAAGAAATTTCTGACAAAATTTTTGCCTAGTGTCAGAAATTTCTAACAGTATTATTATGTGTACTTTTTGTTATTGTTAGAAATTTCTAACAGAATTATTATGTGTATTTTTTTTGTTATTGTTAGAAATTTCTTGCAGTTTTATGGCTAATTTTTAATTTTTTTTGAAACTGTGACTATTTTTTAAAAACACACAGTCCAAAATGACTATTTACCTAACTAACCCACAACAAAAATAATATCACATCTATATTACCAAGGGAGTTGCAAAAAATAAGCCAAAATTGAACTGAGTCTTCTAAAAATAGCACATGTTTTAAAATATTAAAAAATAGTCGTATGTTTCAAGAAAATTATTTACATACTTTTAAATTTTAATTAACACTTTAAATTTAACAAGTAAACGTTAAAATATTAAAAAATTTCTTATAAATGTGCAAATATTTTTTTTATTATAAGATTCTTGATGGTGGATTTTGTTTTTAGCATTTTGAAACATGTATTATTTTTTAAAAATGTAAAAGAAAAATTATATTTCCTAAAAAAAATACCTAAATTAACCTTAAAATCAAGTCTCTCTCTCTCTTTTTTTTTTTTAAGGTAGGAAGATGGGCCAAGACCTAAATTAATATTTGTGTTTTGGGAGAATTGTAAAACAAGACCATTATTAGTTTCACAAATGAATACTCTATATCCCAAATAATGTGTTCCTTTTATTTTCACTCTATATTTGTAGTGTAAAATTTATGATGTAATTAAAAGTGCAATACACATGAGTCATAAATTTATCATTGTGCTAAATGAGGGGTATTTCTCAAAATCTCCCTTTTTATTTTTCCTCTTACCTCACTAAAAATCGAATCCAGAAACAGATGTCTCTGAATGTACGAGTCTCATAATATTTCAATATCAACACCATTAATTTTCCATCTCTATCTTTCTTCCAACCTTGAAGTTTACGTAAAATACTCAGAATCACCTCCATTGAGGTCTCTCATCAATTGTGACCTATAAAAAAAAATCAAGATAAAGAAAGTAATCAAGGCCGTCCTAAGCAAATGCAGTGACACACTAAATGAACATAATCAAGGCCGTCCTAAGAACGTAAAAATTGGGAGTGGTAGATCCCACCAAGTGGATGAAGGAACTACTTGAGCATCGAAAGTTTGTTATTTCATGCATATGTAAGATTCTTGATTAAGATCATTTCTTAGTTGGTCTTAATTCTTTAGTTGATTATTAGGGTTTGTAAGATCTCCGGGTTGTTTAGTTTGTAAACAGTTTCGTGAGCTTCTTGAAGCAACAGCTTATTTAAGTCGTAGATTATAGTAAGCAAAGTGGTCATGAAAAATCATACACGCCAAAGGTGGACAAAAAGTAAGTTACCTTTTTTATAAAAAAAAATTATAACAATAAAAGTCATTAGCAAAACACCGTCGGTCGAACGTGACATAAAGAACATGGAAATAATTAAGAAAGAAAAGATAATATGATCAGATAATGAGTTCTAGATCAAAGATAATATACTTGTACGTTGGATTGAATTTGCAAATTCTACGTCAATAAATAAATAAATAAATAAAACCCCGCCTCAAACAGCGATGACATCGACTTACATCAAGACAGACAGTGAATCTAGGAGAAGAAAAAAAAAATGGTTGACAGAAATGAAGATGAGCGTGGACAAAGTCTTGTTGCAATAACAAAGTTAGTGAAAACATTAAGTTGATATATAGAGTGAAGAAGAGGAATTTCCAAACGATATCATGATATTCAAACACTTTTTAAGAGACAAGATAAGATAAGTATAGTTCAATTAAAGACAGAATCAAAAGAAGCTGAAAGAAAGAAAGTGAGAAAAAAAAAAAAAAGATTTTGGTTTGCTTCTTTTATTTCAGGATTCCAACTGTTGCTTTCAGTCTAGACCTTTTCAAAACAGCTCACTAGGATACTGAAAATGCTTCTGGGACCCACTAGCAATAGATGATCACTATAAGAAAACAATGATATATAATTCAACAACTACCTTAGTATTGACAATGACTGATGAGTGATACACTCGAGCTCTATATAAACAATGGCAACGAGGTTGTGATAGTTTCAACAGAGTTCAGAGCTCCCAGTCAGTCCAAACTTGATAGCAGAGAAAGAGAGAGAGAGAGAGAAGGCAAAAAAAAAAAAAAAAAAGAACAATGGAAGGTGATCAGGCCTGGAAGGTGTTGATCCAACGCGACATAGACGAACGGTTGACGGCTCGTGCAGCCTGGATGAATATGAACTTACTGGGACGGCTCTTCATAAACGGCAACAACGAGGCTCAAGTGAGAGCTGTGGACTGCGGTGGGAGGTTCTGGGAGTTCTGCTGCAGGAGAGGGGACAACAGACCTGTTTTTCAGGCTCGAGAATGGAAGAAGTTTGTTCGCTATGCTGGTCTCCAAGTTGGGGATAGGGTCGTCCTCCAAGAGTATCACGAGGATCAGTTCAGGGAAATAGGTTTCCGAATCATAGCGCAAAGGATGGGCAATAACGGTCTCTGGGCAAATGTTGAGCCACCCGAACGCGCTGTTCCTAATTTGATTCAGTTTTTTAAAGGGTGACAAGGGATGAAGTTCGTTGGTGTCACTTGTTTCCACTTGAAGTTGCTGCGGTCTGCTTTTTTTTTTTTTTTTTAAGCTCTTGTTCTCTTTTTCTGCTTAGTGTATGCATGGCATGTCTTTTTCTTTTTGAGCTTCGAGTAGCGGAATCTGCTAGCTTAGAGCAAGATCGTGATCAGGTGCTTCATGATTTGTGTCTTGTGTGTTCTTGTATTTGGTTTCTTCAGTGAAACTTCTTTCTTGTTGCGATGCGTTACAACTGGTCCAATTTCCTTAATAAAAAATAATTGACTTGAATAACTTCTCTTTCTTCTAACAATAATATTTACTTTGTTTTCATCCGATTCACCAAGTTAGGTTCTTTTAGTTTCTGATCCAACAAATCTCAAACCATTGTACATGTACTTAAGGAAGAAAAAAAACGAATATGGAATGTCGAGAAGCCAGACAAAAGAAAGACAAAAAATACACTTTGAATTTAGCTACTATTTCAGAGAAACATAAAGTTTCTTATGCAATAAAGACAAATAAATAAAAGTCAATTGGGTGAGAAATAAGGAGTTAAGGTAACGATCTCATCAAATTGTAAAATTCGATCGATAGCTCTCAGGATCTCGTGAAGAAAACCATATATTTGCTCTGCATATGAAACAGAGACCAAATGACATTTGCCTAATTACAACATTTAAATTTCACTCATAAGGAACCTCAAGTGAAACATCGGCGATCAGAGAAAAATGCTGAAAACTGAGAACAATACAACATGTCTTGAGCGTCACGTAAAGAACTTTATCATCACTTTTTGAAAATCTGACCAATTTCTTGTTGGCTCTAATGACAAAATCTCTTGAATGAGGCTTTTCCAAGCATTAAACTCTTATCCATATATTGCTATTTGCTACTGCTAAGATACTATACTAACGTTTACCATATGAAGCCATAACTATCTCTTTTTTTTTTTTTTTTTATAGTTATAGTAGTAATTAAGTGTTTCTAATTTCATCAGGTAGCATATTGTTTGGCAGTACAAATGATCTAAATTCTCAAGCAATGATTTCCACAAGTTCTTCTTTGTTGCTAAAACTATAATAAGCATTTGCATTCAATGGGTCTATGAATTGTTTGATTGACCGCCAAATTTTAGAGGACTTTCGAAACAATGCTAAAAGAGTAGATTATTTTTGGAAACAATCTCGGATTTATCTCCTTATATTTTATATGATTTTACTGTAAGCATATATTAGGAAAGTGTGAGACAACAAGACTTTCATTTGTATAATCTATATTGGAGATCATAAGAAAACTAATCCAATTCAATCACTGCGAACTACTTGTGTTTATTCTTAATAGCTAAAAAAATTATATCTATGTTCATGTTCCATCAATCAGAGGTAGGTAGATACATATATATATATATATATATATATATATATTTCTGATCGATCTACTAAGCGGTCTCATTTGTTGATTTGTCCAGACGTGACAAAGTGTGCTTTTTAGCTTAATTCATTTTGACGGCATAGATTATTATAACAAAATAGTTTTTATCGTATAGTGGTCCTGAAAACACAAGCCGGTAATCCATTCACTCAAAAGCAACAAAGCTTAACCAAAGTTAAGGTCAACATTATGATTATAATATCTTTTCTCAGTAAACGCCGCCATATATAGACAATACAACAAAAAGATTGAATAACTTCGTTGTTGCAACCAAAAGTAAAAAACCTAAATTATCATTAAACAATATGGATAAAAGGCAAGAAGAGAAGAATATGTTTTTGACATGCCATTCACAGGCGCGTTGAAATGCACATGCTCTTTCCATCCACCGAGCGTGGACATTTGAAGACAGAAATTTAGGAAAATAAATAGGTGTTGGAGTGTTTGATCGTCATAATGGAGTTGGACTCTCCCTGTACCTGCTCCTATTTTTGTCCATTACCAGATTTCTTTATTTCATTTTTGATTAATCACTCCCTCTGAGTCCCTCACATTACATAAGCAAGTTGGTTGATCAAATGATTATGAGCACATCCAAATAATATGATGATATACTATTTTTAAGAGAGAAGAGAAGATTAAAAAAAAGAAAAAAAAAACATATTTAATTGAAGATTGCGAACACAAGAAACTGAAAAGTAGAAGTCAGGTTGATTTTGGCAACCATTGACTGTCCTGCATTAAGCAAAAGACAGAATGTGAGAGGTCTCTTGGGATTTCTCTCCTATTGGGGGACCCATTTTGGAACTGTATATGATTTTTGAATTATAACTGTCCCTTTCAGTCTAATTAACTTTCCAATCCGGTGAGAATATGGTGATGAGACCAACTTGTGATTCACCAACTTTAGGTCTGATAATGACTGCTTCATATATATATATATATATATGCTCTAGCAATATATAAACCAAGCCAGGGTTGAGAAATTCAATAGAGCTTGGAGCTTCCTTGAGTCCAAATTTGAGAGAGAAAAACATTAATGGAAGCTGAGAAATCAAAGGTTCTGGTTGCAGGTGACATAAAGGACCGATTTACGGTTCCTGAAATCTGGATGGAGATATTGGAGAGGCTCTTCATCAACGGCGGCAGTGAAGCTCTACTGAGAGTTGTTGATTGGACCGGAAATGGTCATGAGTTCCGCTGCGCAACGCGGAAAGAACGGGCCCTACAGAAAACCCGTTCTTCAGGCTCACGAGTGGAAGATGTTTGTCAACTATGCAGGGCTCCAAGTTGGAGACAAGATCATAATTCAAGAGCTTAAGGAGGCTCAGTTCCGAGGAGCAAGCTACATACTCATTGCAAAAAGGATGGATCATGACGGCCTCTGGGCCAATGTTCAGATACCCAAACGCGCTGCTTCTGATTTGCTTCATCTTTTCTGAACAGTGACAGTGGACAAACTCTGTGCAGTGTTTCTTTCTATTCAAAGTTGTTAAGTTCGGTTTAGTTGTGTTTTTCTCTCTTTTCACTTCCTATTTGTATGACATGTCTTTTTCTGTTCAAGCTTTGAGTTGTAGAAACTTGCTAAGTTAGAGCAGATCAGGATTGGGTGTTTCGTGTTTTTTGTGCCTCGTCTATGTACTACAATTTTCGCAAAACTATCCACTTTTTGTCACACGAGTTGCCAAGTTCTTGTTTCTTTTATTAGTTTCAGATTGGTCAAACTCTCCGCTTTGGCTCGAAAATTTAGTCGCTCAGAGAAGACTAGAAAGGAGTTGAAACAGATCTCACCATATGGTAAAACATGATAATTGGTTTCAAGCAATCATATCACTCGTGAAGTAAGGAAAAAAAAAAAAAAAAACCAACAACAACAACAACGAATAGCGCGGTTTCTCTGAATATGAAATAGAAACTAAGATATAATTACCTTTACATAGCAAAACAACTTCTAATCTTGAAGCATTACAAACATCACAAAGACCAAAGGCTGAAAATTGACAGCAATACAATATGACTAGAACTTTCATTTCAACTACTTAATTCAACTTTTAGAAATATTATCTTACTATGCAATCTGCTTTTCTTAGCCAACTGAGGCTACTCTAAGCATTATATTTTTGTTCATAAATTGCTGTATCACTCAACTTAAGGATTTGTAACAAACCTGTTCTTAAGGCTCGAAGCCGGGGATAATGTTGTCTACGAGAAGGAAAGCACAAAGGAGTGATCATGATGGTTTTGGCCAATGTTCAGATAACGGAACGCTCTGCTCGAAAATGGCGAGAAGGGATCGATGAGCTCCATTTGCGCTGTCTTCTGCTAAAAGTCGTCGAATTCTCTTAAGTTGAAGCGACATAACGAAAAGAAGACATAAGCAGAGTTCTGTCTTCTGCAGTAAGATGTAAGAAGCTAATACAGGTAAGTTTTTAATTTGATACCGCCATTAAATTAAACTACACAACTTTTTGTAATGGTTGTTTTAAGAAGTAGAAACTGAAGGCCTCAATGGCGTTGAAATTGAATTTAGAATATCATGAAAATTGCAACTCTACAAGCTAAAGACTCGATGACGGAAAAAGTTTTATGTGCAAAAATGCTAAACAATGTTCCTTGTTTTTCTCAAATGACACGTCGAATAATTAAACAATCCTTGAGAGAATAGAAATCAACTTTCCAAAAAATATCTTACTTTTTTTTTTTTTTTGCTTTGTTCCTCTGTGTAATAATTAACCATCCAAAAGAAACTACTTCAAGCTATTCAATGCAATTTGAATCTCTCTTCATGAATTACACCAAAATCTTTAATTCTGCATTTGGGGGATATAGAAAATCTAAAGAAGAGAACTTGATTCTAATACTTGATGATATTAAAAAAAAAAAAAAAAGAAAGAAATATTTACCAGTAAATAAGCAATACGGAAATTGTAGTAAATAGCCAAAAAAACGTAACAAATTATCAAAATCAAATAGTAATATTACCAAAGAAATCTCCATGGAATGACTTACTCACCTCTTCTTCTTAGTCTTCGTCCTCCTAATTCAACCTCTGCTTCACTCCGTCTCTGTGTGTGTGTGTCTCTCTCTATATATATATATATATATATATGGTTGACTTGACTTTTGTGCACTTCTGTGCCCGAATAATTAGCCAACTATTTCTATGCGAAAAAAGGAAAGGAAAAGAAAAGAAAAGAGATGAGCCACAAATAGCACGCTTTTATTTGGCACGTGAGCCAGTGGCGTCCCATGTTATTTAAGGAAATTTGTGAAAAAGGAAAAAGAATATCTACTCTCAAATTGCCTTAAAAAGATTTGAATCGAAATTGTAACAAAAAATATAGTTATTAATTTTTTTGAGCTAAAATCACCCACGTATACCCACGCACAATTTGGATTTTTATTTATCCTGAGAGATAGCTCAATTGATACAAGTCCTTTAATATATAGGCTGAAATTGCATGTTTAAATCTTAATATGTATATTTTCTACTCTATTTTCTCTTATTAAGTCCAAAATACTTAGTAGTATTACAAGCGTATTAATATGTAATTATATGCAATTGTTCAAAAAAGATTTTGAATTTTAATTTTTTTTTCTTCATTTAACTTGAAAACTTATTAGGGAATTTTAAGAAAATATCACATTTTAGAAAATAATTTTAAAAAATAGCCACAATTTCAAAAAATTTAAAAATCAACCATTTTAGAAATTTCTTACACGTGTCAAAAATTTTCTTACATCAATTTTTATGTAATTCTGTTAGTATCAGAAATTTCCTACATGTGTTATAGCTAATTTTTAAATTTTTTTAAACCTGTTGGTATTTTTTAAAAACACACAGGCCAAAATAACTATTTACCGAACTGACCATACTATTAATACTTTTACATACAACTTTATTTAAAATTGTCTTATTATTTTTTTGAAATTTTGGCTATTTTTTTTAAACATAGATTTAAAAATAATTAAATACCAAAAAGACCTTTAATTTAATTACTCAATGTTAGGAATAAAGTCTTCCACCTTTAATGTGATTTTAATGATTATTTGATGCATGTGTTAGTTATAATTATTTTTTGTGATTCTGATAAAGATATAACAATAAATTCAGAATTATTTGTTAAATATATCTGGATTGGTTGTTGTGTATCTTGTTTATTTTGTGTTTATAGAAATCTGCAGAATCCATAATTTGGAGGATCAACCTAAAATAAGTGCTCCGTACTTTTAACGGAGACTAGCCGATCAATCGGACACGTGACAAATCACTTAATAGAACTTTGTTAAGTTTCTTGGGAACGGATGAGTTATCACGTACGCGCTCGAAAATTCATTAGCGTCAAGTGTCACAAAATATCAGGATTGATTTAGTTTCCCGCCAAATTTTAGTTAGCGAGTTTGTTTCAAGTTTTGTGTATGAATGATATAAACATTCATTAATTGAGTACTTTATTTGAGACTTACAGAGCAATATATCGAGAGTTGTTTGAGCATTCTAGGCTTAGTGTTTCTTTTTCTTTTTTTTTTTTAAGATTATATAATAATGCAAATCAAGAAAAAGTAAAAAAATAAAAAATTGTAAGTAAAAAGTTCAATAGAAGCGATAGTAATTTTCTTATATTTACATTATAACAATACAATACGTATACAAGTCTTTGCATGAAATGAGACTAGTTATAACAATAACACAAAAGACCTCCACACTGAGGTGATCTCATCAATTTCGACCAATTAATATTAACAAAAATCATCATAAGAATGTCATAAAGTTCTAATAGAATCGAACTAGCTAGGGCAAGGAGTGACATTCCGGCGAAGTGGATGAAGGACCGCGCTGCAAAGCCGGCGAGAAGATTGCCTATATATATTGAGCTCGCCCATAACAATTCTCGTCCTGCAAATTCGAATGCATTTTCGAAGAGAAGAAGAAGAAGATCAAACGACGTGACAAGATATCCTCAATCGAAGTTATCATTACAAGTAGTACTTGCAGGGACAAGAATGCCAAGTGTTATAGATCCTAGTGCAGAGGATATATTCTCTCGGTTTGTCTTTAATTAAAAGAAGTTATATTTCTTGGTTTGCTAGGGTTTCTTTTATTTATTTTGGGGTCTATTTGGTATTTGATAATTTTTTGTCTATCTTTTAAAGAAATGACCAAATGAACCAAGCAATGACGAACGTTCTTAAAAATTAACTTATTAATTACTACTAGAATATTAAAGAATTAAAAATATAAAGGTAAAAATATATCATCATGTAGTTAAAAAAATAACTAATTTCTTAATTAATAAAACTATTGACTGTTTTTTTAAACCATCATTTAGAGGATGACTATTACTTTTTTTTTTTTAGTTTGAACGCACACACATATATATATATATTATCTCTTTTTTTTTTCTTTTAGTTTGACATATCTGTATAATAAAAGTTTGTCAATTCGTGCATATATATGTATGATTCTTGATTAAGATCATCTTTTTTGTTAGTATTAATTAATTAGTTAACTTGGGTTTTGTTGATCTCGACTTTTTGTTTTTTTTGTCTTTTGTTTTTTGTTTTTTGTTTTTTAATTTCTTATACAGTGTAAAGAGTTTTGTGAGCTCCTTGAAGCGACAGCTCATTTAAGTCTACATTATTATAAGCAAAGTGGTAATGGAAATACATTACATGCCAAAGGTGAACAAAAGTAAATTTGATTTGTTTTTTTTTTTTTTTTTACTTAATTATTTTATTACGTAAAGTCTTTAGATCAACACCGTCCGTTGATTATGACATAAAGAAGATGAAAGTAACCAAGAAAGAAAAGATAATATATCAGATAATGAGTTCTACATCAATAAAGCAAGATAAGATGATCAGGTAATATACTAATGAGAAACATATCAAGCCATAACTATTTTATTATTTAGTAGTAATCACGTGTTTCTAATTTCATTAGATAACATTTTGCTTAGCAGTGCAAATTATCTAACTTCTTGAGCAATGATTTCCTCAAGATTTGTGTTGGCTGCTAAAACTATACCATGCAATTACATTCAATAGGTTTATAATCATCAGAGTAGCTAGATCAGTTTTTGAAACAATCTCGACTTGATCACATTAGATTTTGATGATTTTATTTATGCAACTGTTCATTGTATGTATAAACCACGTTGGAGGCATAAGAAAACTATCAAATTTCAATCACTGTTCAATAGCTAAAAGAATTCTCAGTTTCTAATTTTATGTTCATTAGTCGAAAGTCAAGAATGTTTTTTTTTTTTGGTAGTTCAGTGATCTCTTCGGTTGATTCTACAGCTACTGGCTTGCAGATATACCTAGTCAGTTGGTAAATAAGATATTCCGGTTTTGACAATATGTACTAGTTTTTCGCTTAATTAAACTTTAAATCATAGATTATTATAACAAAATGGCTTTTTGTGGCCCTGAAAAAACATAACTAATCCGGCCACTTAAAAGTCAAAAGCAGCTAATCACTCAAAGCTACCATAAATTATATTATGTTTTTCCAATAAGACGCCATTCGTAGTTATGATAAGATATACTAAAGATTAATTAAAAAAAAAAGATTGAATAGTTTTCTTGTTGCATGTGCTTAGGCCATCTCCAACTTAATACTCTAAAATACAGTACACAATACTCTAAAATACAGTAAATATCACTATCAAACAGTAATTCATCTCCAATCCAATACTCTATTTTCACTCTAAAAAAGAATATTCTCTTCATATTTTTATACATCTTTATTTTTTATTACTTTTTTATGCATTTTAAAAGTCAAGAAGATTAATATACTAATATTATAAATATTAAAAAAGTTCAAAAAAAGAAATAGAGTATGAATAGTGATACTCTATATTTGGAGTATCACTATTCATACCTCTAAAATAGAGTACCAAAATAGAGTTGGGTTGGAGTGCTCTAACTCTATTTTTTGGCTCCATTTACTCTAAAACTACTCTAAAATAGAGTGGGTTGGAGATGCTCTTAGGACAAAACCTAACTTATCATTAAACAATATGGATAATTGAAAGAAGATGAGAAGATAATGTTCACATAACATTAATTCACATGCGTGTTGGAATGCACGTGCACTTTTCAGCCCGCCGCGATGCCGTGGACCGAAAAATTTAGCAGCAGCCAAAAAAAAGGCTTATAACTTTTGGTCTATAAGAGACCATCCTTGTCCCTGCT
This sequence comes from Boehmeria nivea var. tenacissima, assembly GCA_018132145.1. Classification (NCBI taxonomy): domain Eukaryota; kingdom Viridiplantae; phylum Streptophyta; class Magnoliopsida; order Rosales; family Urticaceae; genus Boehmeria; species Boehmeria nivea. The sequence goes on along the minus strand of CM030878.1, from coordinate 19,867,831 downwards.
TCATTTTTTCAAACCGCTTGTGTTTGATTCACATTTAAGACATCACATCACTCTTCATTCTCATTACTTTCACTCTCACATTACATCAGCAAAGTTGGTCAAGGCATGTTAATAGAGTGATTATAATGACCACTTTTCCAAATGATATCATGATAACATGTTCCAAATGATATCATGATAACATATAGTATTAAGAGATAATAAGAGAATATAGAAAATAAATAATTAAAGATTGAGAACAAAAGAAACTGGAAAATTTAGGAGAAACAAAAAGGGTTGGATCCACTGTTTGTGCATTGTGGACCCTCCTTGTGCCTAAGTCTAAACAAGTTTATAGAGTGAATTGATATCATTCATGTGATAACACATTAATAAGAGATCGGAGAATATAAAAACATATATTTAACTAAAGACAAGAGAGCAAAAAGAAATTAACTTGTCTGAATTAAGCAAAGACCACCAAGGAGCAAGTTCGATTGGAGGCTTTGAATTTCTCTGATTTGTGGGCCCTTTTTGATACGTACCTTTAAAAGGTTATTTCAAGACCTTCAGGGATCAGAACATGCTGATGGGACCCACTTGGCATGGCTTTTCAATAGGAAAATCCAACAACAATTTTAGTTTTCTGCTTTAGTACTCTAGCTCTCTATATAAGGCCATGAGGTTGAGAGTTTCACCAGAGCTCAGAGCTCCCTCGAGTCCAAACCTGAGAGAAGAGCTCAGAGAGTTATAAGTCAGACAAAAGGAAAACAATGGAAACTGAGAAGTCTAAGGTTCTGGTTGCAGGTGACATAAAGGACCGATTTACGGTTCCTGAAAACTGGATGGAAATATTGGAGAAGCTCTTCGTCAACGGCGGCAACGAAGCCCTGCTGAGAGTTTTTGATTGGCTCGGGTATGGTCACGAGTTCCGCTGCTCAATTAGGAATTTCGGGCCATACAACAAGCCTGTTCTTCAGGCTCATGAGTGGAAGAAGTTTGTCAAATATGCAGGGCTCGAGGTTGGGGACAAGATCTTACTTCAAGAACTTGAGGAGGCTCAATTCCGAGGAGCAGGCTACAGAATCATAGCACAAAGGATTGGCAGCGATGGTCTCTGGGCCGATATTCAGATACCACAACGCGCTGCTCCTAATTTTCTTCCTCTTTTTTGAATGTGACAGAAGAAAGATTTCGTCAAAGTTGTTAAGGTTCTTCTATGGTTTATCTGTTTTTCTCTATCTTTTTGTTTCCAATAAGCATGACACGTCTCTTTCTATTTATGCTCAAGTAGTTGAACTTGCCAACCTAGAGCAAGATCGATATCCCGCGCTTCGTGTTACGTGCCTCTTCTTTGTACTACATTTTCAGCAGAGTTAAGTTGTCAAAAAGCACTGTGTTTTTGTAATTTATGTATGGTATATGGTTTATGTTGGTCCATCAGATTTTAGTTCTCTCAATTGCAACCAGATGATTTTATATTCAAAAGAAGATATATAATTCTAAAATGTCACAGTGAGAGAACAGAGAAGATAACAGAAATATATGTGTATTTGCTGATATTACAAATGAACCTAGCTTTCTTCTGCAATAAAGACAAATCAGATTACTCCAAATGAGAGAAATGAGAGTTGGAACAATTCTCACCAAACGGTAAAACTCGATGAGCAATTATATTCCCGCTGCGCTGGCCGATAAGTACAGCGATTCATGAAGAAAACAACAATCGTCTGCGTATGAAATCGAAACCAATATACAGTTAATTACCTTTCTGTAGTAATAATAAAATCCAGATCTTCTAGTCCTTTTTTTTTTTTTTTTGTCTCCTTCAGTAGATAGCTTTCAATATTAAAGAACAATCCTCAGAGATAACAATAACATAAACTGATTAACTGAATAGAGCTTCAGCTTCAGCATTTATATCACACATGTTTGTAAATATGATCATTTTCTTTCTGGATTTAATATCACTTGTTGAATTATTTCAATCTGCTTCTCCTACTTATTAGCTGACAGAGACCAGAATCTCTAGACCAAGGCCTTTCTAAGCATTATTTCTGTTGTTCATAAATCCATAACTATCTTATCAAGCAATAATTGAAGGATCTTAACGTCCTCAAGTAGTTAATACAGAAAAAGTTTTTAATTTGATGATGAAATTAACAATTTTTCGTAATGGTTACTTGAGAAGATTAAGAAATCAGAACACAAAGCCTCAATGATATGGAAAAGGCTGAACCAATAAAGAGCTTAGAGACTTGGGAATTTTAAAAGAAACTGAATACAATAATAAGTCAAATAGTGGTGCTGTAGATTAATTAAACATATGCTATACAGAAGTGAACTCTCAATAAATTAGCTGATTCAGGGGCAAAAGGTCGAATTACAGATGAAAAATGTTTATGTAACAGGATAAAAAAAAATAAAATAGTTACGGGAACTGAGAAGCAAATATTTGTCAAGGAATAGACAAATCAACTACTACAATTTTTTTTTTTTTTGGCATTTAAAGATTAAAAAATTTTAACACCAGATTTTTATGATAGGTATATACATATTATGTAGGGTCATGCATGTGCCTAACAATTATACTTTTGTTAGATTTCGAGTTATATTTCATGTAGTGTTATTGTATGACGACGATACTTTTATTGCCTATATTCCGCCGACATAGAGGCATCAGAAAATTATCCAGTCTTTTTTTTAAATCATTTCTTCATAAAAAATATTGAAATTATGTTCAACACGGCGACAAAATAACAATGAAAAATAATAATAAAACTTGAATGCCAGTGAAGTTTTATTAACAAAAAAAAAAAAAAACATAATATATCCCATTAGTCAGATTCCTTGTTTTCGGTCTGACTGGGTCTATTGTTGTTTTTGAGGCCATTAGTAAGTTTAGCTGCTGCTGCTAAAAGATGCTATATATTGACCAATTCCAAAACCTTACATGAAAAGTGATTGAGAAACGTGGAGTCCTAAATATTTTCCTTATATATTCAAATACTATATATCATATATAAGACAAACCAGGATAAGATCCATGCTCTTTTAATTTTTTATCAGATGAGCATGCTTTGAATTATATCTAATTTTTAATTTGAAGAAAACATGGCATTAGGTAGGTAATCAAAAGAGAGGAGAGCCGAGAGGGTTTCGATGATAAGCACACTAAAATATATCTGAATAAAGAGAATTTTTCATCGTAAGCAAAGATTAGACTAATTAAAAAGAGTTTTAACATATAGCAAGCGGGAGGGGTTTATTTCACATGCTTTGACAATGACTGCTGATATACTAGCTAGCTCTTTATAAACAAAGCCATCATGTAATAAAGAGACTCATCAAAATCAAAAGCTCAACAAAACAAGTCCAAAGTTGAGGGAAAGATCAGAGTTGGTAGAAAGAAAAAAGCATGGAAGTTGAGAAGTCTAAGGTGTTGGTTCCGGGTGACATAAAGGACCGATGCACGGTTCCCGACAACTGGATGGAGATATTGGAGAAGCTCTTCATCAACGGCGGCAATGAAGCTCTACTGAGAGTTGTTGATTGGATCGGAAATGGTCATACCCTCCGCTGCACAACGCGAAAGAATGGGCGCTATAGAAAACCCGTTCTTCAGGCTCACGAGTGGAGAATTTTTGTAAACTATGCAGGGCTCCAAGTTGGGGATAAAATCATGATTCAAGAAGTTGAGGAGGCCCAATTCCGAGGAGCAAGCTACCGAATCATCGCGCAAAGGGTGGGTTCCGATGGTCTCTGGGCCAATGTTCAGATACCGAAACGCGCTGCTCCTAACTTGCTTCCTCTTTTCTGAACGGTGACAGCGGACAAACTCTGTCCAATGTTCTTTTCTACTAAAAGTTGTAAAGGTCCTGCTATCTGGCTTCGTTGCTCCTCTCTCTTTTCACTTCTTATTGATGTCATGTCTTTTTTCCGTTCGAGCTTCGTGATGTAAAATATTGCTAAGTTAGAGCAGACCAAGATCGGGTGTTTTGTGTTTTGTTTTGTTTTTTTTTTTTTTTTTTGTCTCTTCTATGTGCTAAAATTTCAGCAACACTATCCACTTTTTCTCATATGAGTCGCCAAGTTAGAAAATTAAGTGGCAGCCAGAAATCCGATGAGACTGACTAGAAAGGAAATGTAAAAGAGTTCACGAAATGGAAAAACATGATCAATAAGTCTCAGGCAATCGTACAACTCGTGAAGAAATAAAAAAAAATGTCACAGTTTCTATTTAAGCTTTTCAAGTGCAAACATCACAGAGATGGAAAGCTCAAAATTGAAAACAAAACAACACAACATGACTAGAGGTTTGATTTCAACAACTTAGTATCATCAACTTGTAGAAAATCTTACCTGATTGATTAAAAGCTAATAACTCTGGATCGCTCTCGGGCCAGAATCTCCTGACTGAGGTTTTTCTAAGCAATACGCTCTTGTTCATAGATTGCTCAATAACTTAAAGGATTTGTAACTTGATCAAGTGGCAGTTGTGACAAACCTTTAGGAAATGAAACAGAGTCTCAGTAGATCATGACAATTGCAATACTAAAAGCCATTGAAAAGTTTAGGTACTTAAAAATGTTGAAGGAAATTGAACACAATGTGCCAAGATACTTGGTCTTTATAGATTATTTCTGTGCATAAATGCTAAATGATTTTCCTTGTTTTTCTCAAATGACACATCGAAATATCTGATGATCCTTAACACTACATAAAGTCAACTTTCCAGAAATTGGCTCACTTTTCTTCTCTCTTTTTTTTTTTTTTCTTTTTCTTTTGCTCTGTTATTGATTTGTTTCCTTTGCTCTGTATATTAACCACCCAATATCTCTCTTCATGAATACACCAAAATCTTTTAGTCTGCATTTGGGGGATATATAGAAAATCCTAACGAAGTGAACTTAAAGTCTAATACTTACTGACATTAACCCAAAAAGAAAAATTACCAGAAAATAAACAACATTAACAGAAAAACCCAAAAAATTAATTATCAAATCAAGTAGAAATTTTACCAAAGAAATCTCCATGGAATGACTCCCTGACCTCTTCTTCTCAGTCTTCGTCCTCCTCCGACCTCTCTCTGTCTCTCTCTCTCTCTATATATATATATGGTTGACTTACTTTGTCGTAATAGTTAGTCAACTAGCTGTTTTTATGCGGATAAAATAAAAGATGTCACAAAACAGCACGTTTTGGCACGTGACACAGACCCATGTTATTTCAGGGAATTTGTTAGAAAGGGGGAAAAGAGGAAAAGAAAATCTACTCTAAAATTACCTTGGAAATATTTGAATCGAAATTGTAACAGAAAAAAAAATATTTTAGTAATTTTTTTTTGTGAAGTTGAGAAACACCCAGAATTTATATAATAATAAAAATAAATAATCAAATTTTTGAAGTAATTGAGTTTCTAATCAATTCGTGAATTACTTGCGCATGCTTTTGGTAACTAAGTGAATTACCACCACTTATCATTATGCAAGTAATTGAATTACTTGGGTAATTGGTAACATTTTTAAAAAAATTGGGTAATAACTTACATTAAGTTTTAAAAATTGGATATTCACGATAATTTTTTTTTTTTTTGCTTAAATCACTAACGTATTAGTATATCCACGCGTAATTTAGATTTTCATTTTTTTCTTCAATTGGACTTTAAAACTTAATACTTTTACATACAACTTTGTTTAAAAATGCGTACAGTGTACTTATGTCCTTAATTAATATTCACTTGTTGAATTTATAATCTTTTTCACAATTTTTTTTATCAAAATGAGCAAGGTTTTTTTTTTTAATTCTGACTCCCCTTTTAATAAAATATTTGAATTCGTGTATAATTTTTGTCTATTATTAAGATTTAACTCTTCGTAAATGTTTACATCTTTCTTGTCTCGAATCAAAAACTCAATTAATCTCTATATTTTTCCTAAACTACTTGATTTAAGAGAAACTATGATAAATACTGAAAAAAAAATACTTAATTTAAAAAATCACACTTAATTTAAATAATTACCCGACCTTTTAAAATTATATTAAAATACACAAGTGATTCAATTACTTATTTAGTGGCAATTAATGGTAACTAATTGAGCCATAGAAATATGTGCAAGAACTGATGAATTAGTTATTTCTTCAGTTACTTCAAAACATTAGGTATTTGGTGAATATTCAATTTTTAACACATAATTTAAACCAATATCAATCTTTTAAAAAATATAATCAACTGCCCAACTAATTCAATTATTTATACAGTAATAGCTTGTGGTAATTAACTTAGTTATCAAAAACATGTTCAAGTAATTAACGAATTGACTAGTTACTCAATTACTTAAAAAGTTTGAGTATTTATTTTTATTGTTTTATAAATTTGAGTATTTCTCTACTTCACCCTTTATTTTATTATAATGTAAATTTGGAATATTTGCCTTGATTTAATACCAATAATTTGCTTGAATGAATGTTTCTAATATGAAATATTCTTCAACTGTGCATGGTGTGCAGTGGCACACAATTTAAAATCGTAAGATTTTTTTTTTTAAATCGCAATATTAGTGCAAAATGTAAGTAAAAAATGTTCAATAGAAGCGACAATAATTTTCTTATATGTACATTAATTATATTTATAGCAATACAGTACCATAAATGACATATATATGAATTTGCATGAAATGAGTGGTTATAACAATTACACAAAATTGTACACTATTCTGTGTAATCCTCTCCTTCTTCCTTCTTGAACAAAATTACACCAAAAGAGATCATATTAATCCTCTGAATGACTTCCACTGAGGTCTCATCAATGGCAACCAATATTAACAAAAATCATCGTAAGAATGTGAATGTGATCAAGGTCCTAAGCAAGGTTGTGACTAAAGCGATCTAGGGCAAGGAATGGCGGTTCCGGCGAAGTGGATGAAGGAATTACCGTGCTGCGAAGCCGGCGAGAAGATTGGCCTTGAGCTCGAAGACAATGGCGACGGGGCTGCTTTCCCCGGGAACGGCTCGTGGCAATTCTTGTACTCCGTCCGAGCTTACCCGGCCGGGAATAACCCGACAGCGCTTCGGGGTAAATTTCTCAAGAATGCCGATTTGAAAGCTTTTTTCGTAGAGAAGAAGATCAAACAAGGTGACAAGATTGTCGTTGAAGTTGTCACTACTAGTGACAAGATCAATGAGAAGTCCTATAGAATCCTAGTGCAGAGGAAATATTATCTCGGTTTGTCCTTAAAAGAAGTGATATTTTCTTGGTTGCTAGGATTTCTTGTATTTCTTTTTTTCTTTTAGTTTGACATTTATATCATGCTCATAAAGTTTGTTAATTCCTGCATATAATATGTGTGATTCTGGATTAAGACGATCATCGTTTTTTGTTCTTCTTATTTCTTTATTAGTTAGCTAAGGGTTTTGATGAACTTGGGGTCGTTTAGTTCATGAATTTCTTTCCCTTTTTTCTTAAAACTTCTTATACAATGTAAAGGGCTTTATGACTTATGAGCTCTTTGAAGCGATGGCTCACATTTTTTGTACCACATTTAAAATATTTTTACGACCTATATCACTATTGTATATCTTGTCATTTTTTTTTTATAAATAAATTACTATGTTGCTCTCATTTTTCCTCCTTGTCTTCTTCACTTGCAAGGAAAAAAAAAAGGATAGTTCAGTCAAATTCACTACTAAAAAATGGCATAGACTCTAAATATTTTTTTGAAGTAGCATATTTCAAAACAAGTTATCGAAACGTGACATTTTTCAAAATTTTCCCAGATTTTTGTTGTATATTCTTTCTTGAGTTTAGTTCAATCTTTAGAGCACTATATAATTGATATGGCTTGATCACAAATATCATATATAATATTGAAAGATTCTTTGGTACAATGAATAATCATAAGTTTGGCTGCTTTTGTTTCGTTACAATAATTGCGTTATGTGTAGTATGAAAATAGATACAGGTATGAAAAAGAAATGTAAAAAGGTTTGGAAATTAACTCAATTGAGTATAAAATCATATTATTGAATTGGGAAAATTGTCAAAACTTATACTTTATTCTAAACAAGGGACAAACCATAGGGTAAGGTGGAAAAATATCTAATTAGACTTACAATTAAAAAACATCAGCTCAATAATTTTTGTAATTAAAGAAATTAATTAATTTATTAATTACTTTCACTAATAATGGTTTGATCAATTACTATTATAAAAGTATTTTTATTACTTAGATATTTTGTTATAATTTTTAAAAACATTGAGGTATTTATAACGATTTATTTGATATTTAGCCCCTTTTTTGTCCATATTAAAAAAAGTTGCAATGTTTCCAAAAAGTAATAAATGAGCCATGAGCCCGTAAAAAATTAAGAACATAATAGTAAATCACAAGCATATCATGATTTCTTATTGTGCTCCAGGATTTCTATACTATGTTTATAATGTAAAAAATAAGAGTACAAATTAAAAATACAGCAAAAAAATTAAACATAAATTATTAACGTGTCAAAAAATATATAGGTCAAGATATTCATCAAAATCTCCCATTACAATATAGTCCGATCTTTTTTATGCCCAAACTTTAATTACTCAATAGTTTAGTTGGTTTGAAGAAATTAAAAAAATAAAATAAAATAAAAAGACATAGATATGAAAAAATAAAAAGCAATAATAAACATTTAGACAAGTAGTAGTTCAAGAAATAATATTCATATTTCTTGAACTATAATATCTTTGTTCAGAACTCTAGTTTATTAGCTCATTCACCGACTTTCAACAATAACCAATTACGCTCATCATATATAACTCTCCATGATCACATTGTACACATACATACATAGCTCTGAAATATTCTGAAATCTCTCTCCAAGAATATATCCTTTTCCATTTCTTGCTAATCTCTCTCGTTCTTTCTTGAACAAAAGAGAATATTTACGAATCAATCCAACAATTAGCTCCGCTAATTACGCTCTGATCATCAATGGCTGCCAATAGAAAATTAACCCTAATGAAGACAGTGAGTAGAACCGACCTAGGGCACGGGATGGTGGTTCCGAAGAAGTGGATGAAGGAGCTGCCGCCCTGCGAAGCCGGGAATACGATTGAGGTAGAGTTCGAGGACGGAGCGGAGGCCGGGAGGCGCTGGGAATTCTCCTACTCCGTCCGCGCTTACCACACGGCCCGCATGGTTGAGCCTCAGATTCGGGCTTGGTTTCTCAAAACTCCCGCTTTGGATGGGTTTTTCATCAAAAAGACGGTCGTCGCAGGTGACAAGATTGTCCTCGAAGTCCTTACTGATCCGAATACTAATGAAAATCGCTATCAAATCAAAGTTCAGAGGAAATAGTTTCATGGTTGGTGGGGTACTTTAAGAGAGAATAATCAAATTAATCTCGTGTGACATTATTCATGCATGTCTCAAGAAAATACATGCACGCATGGTTCTTGTTTGAGTTCTCTCTCTCTCTCTCTCTTTTTTTTTTTTGGTCCTTGGTAATTAGGGTCTTTGTTATGCTTTTGTGACAATGTAAAGCTTGGTATCGTGGGTTTTTGGTTTTGTTTTTTGTTTTTTGGGCTCTCCTTGATGCGATGTCTCAACTCTCAAAGAAACACATGCGTGCATGGTTCTTGATTGAGTTCTTTTTAGTTCATGAATTTTTGTAATGCTCTTGCGACAATGCAAACCTTTGTATTTTGGGTTTCTTTTTCAGTTTTCGTTTCTTGAGCTCCTTGAAGCGATGTCTCAACTCTCAAGACTTGTTGTACTGCAATTCGGCTTGGGTTTATTGTATTTCATTTTTTATTTTAGTTTGACATGTGTATCATGTTCATATGTAAAGTTTGTTAATTCCTGCTTATAATATGTATGATTCTTGATTAAGACGAGCATTATGTTGGTATATTAATTCTTTATTAGTTAGCTAAGGGTTTTGATGAACTGGGGATGGTTTAGTGCATTAGTTTTTTTTTTTTTTTTGTGTACAATGTAAAGGGCTTTATGAGCTCTTTGAAGCGATGGCTCAAATTTTTGTTGTATATTCTTTCTTTAATTCAGTTCATTCTTTAGAGCAGTTTATGATATATATGGCTTGATCACAATATCATATATGATATTGGAAGGTTCTTTGGCCACAATAATCATAAAATTTGGCTGCTGTTGTTTCGTTACAATAATTGCGTTATGTCTAGTATGAACATAGATACAAGTATGGAAAAGAAATGTAAAAAGGTTTGGACAAATGGCTCCATTGAAAATCATATTATTAAACTGGGAAAATTTTCAGAACTTATACTTTATTTATTAGAAAGTGACAAACAATAAGGTGAAGTGAAAAAAAAAATCGAAATTAGACATTACCATATATAAACTCAACAATTTTAGTAATTAAATAAAATAGTGATTCATTAATTACTTTCGCATCATAATGATAGTTCAATCAATTATTACTATAAAAGTATTTGAATTACTGGAATATTTTGTTAGTCTTCAAAACATTGGAGTATTTGTTAGGGTATTTGGTCTTTGACATTTTTTGTCTATGCATAAGGAAATGGATACGTTTTTAAAAATCAAAATATTAGTCATTAGCCTATAAAGAATTTCCTTAAATTACAACATATATACCGTAGTTTAGAAAATGATTATTTTCTTAGATTATAGAAACGTTTGTTATTTTCTTAAAATATCATTTAAAAATGATTATTTGCTTAATAATCTCTTATTTGTTTGAATTAAGTGTTAAAAATCAATTTGTATTATAGGAATTACTTAAGAGCTTATTGAGTATATAGCCATTTTTTAGATGATATTTTAAGAAAATAGTCAATGTTTCCAATAATTAAGGAAATAGTCATTTCTTTAACTACATGATGGTGTGAAATAAATTGTTTTGAATTCTACATGTGTAATTAATACTTTTATATTTTTTTAAAAGCATTTTGATGAGGTGTTATGATATCATTGAGAGAGGTAGAGAAGAAGATAGAGAATGTGATAGAAGATTTGGGCTCTTACTTTATAGTAAGATAAATTCTATTAACATATATAATTTTTCAATAATTTTACAATACTAAAGGCCAATCTAATGGAGCAGACTTTGATGTTTTATCCTAAATTTAAAAACTCAATTACAATAGAGTAAATTGCAAAAAAAAAATTCTAATTGTTATTTAATAATTTATATTCTGAGCGGTGCTTTATAAATTATATTTTATGTTTATAGTGTAAAAATAAGAGTACAAAATAAAAAATATAACACAAAAAAGACATAGATTATTAATGTGTAAAAAATGACATTCATCAAAATCTCTCATTACAATATAGTCCGATCTTTCTTATGCCCAAATTTTAATTACTCAATACTTTAGTTGATTTGAAGAAATTTTTTATTAAAAAAAAACATAGATATGAAAAATAAAAAAGCAATAAACATTTATAAGACTAGTAGTCCAAGAACCAATATTCATACTTCTTGAACTATAATTTCTATGTTCAGAACTCTAGTTTATTAGCTCATTAATTCACCGACTTACAACAATAACAAATCGTCCTCATCATATATAACTCTCTCCGTGATCACATTGGCCTTATATACATACATAGCTCTGAAATCTGAAAACTCTCTCCAAGAATATATCCTTTTCCATTTCTTGCTGATCTCGTTCCTTCTTGAACAAAAGAGATTCACTAATCCAACAATTAGCTCCGCTAATTAAGCTCTCATCAATGGCTGCCAACAGAAAATCAACCCTAAAGAAGACAGTGAGTCAAACCGACCTAGGGCATGGGATGGTGGTTCCGAAGGAGTGGATGGAGGAGCTGCCGCGCTGCGAAGCCGGGAAGAGGATTGAGGTAGAGTTCGAGGATGGAGCGGAGGCCGGGAAGCGCTGGGAATTCTCGTACTCCGTCCGCGCTTACTACACTGGCAGAGACCAGGCTCAGATTCGCGGTAAATTTCTCAAAACTGCCACTTTGGATGAGTTTTTCGGCGACAAGAGGGTCGTCGAAGGTGACAGGGTTGTCCTCGAAGTCCTTACTGATCCGAATAATAATGAAAATCGCTATCGAATCAAAGCGCAGAGGAAATCATTTCTTGGTTGGTGGGTTACTTTGAGATCAAAGGAAAGAAAGAATAATCAGATTAATCTTGAGTGACATATATATATGTCAATAAAATACATGGACGCATGGTTCTTGTTTGAGTTCTCTCTTCTTCTTTTTTTTCTTGGTAATTAGGGTCTTGTTAAGCTTTTGTGACAATACTGTAAAGCTTGGTATAGTGGGTTTTTTGAGCTCTCCTTGAAGCGATGTCTCAACTCTCAAGAAAATACATGCATGCATGGTTCTTGATTGAGTACTTTTTCCGGTAATTAGGGTTTTTTATTATCTCTGTCTGTTTAGTTCTTGAACTTTCGTTATGCTTTTGTTATTTTGGGTTTTGTTTTTGTTTCTTGAGCTCCTTGAAGGGATGTCTCAACTCTCAAGACTTGTTGTACTATTTGTTTCAGTTTTTTCGGCAACATATTATTGTTGATCCGATTATCATAATGGAATATTCTTGCACATAAAATTGAGCTGCTTTATTGTTTTGTATATTCGTACACTTCTTTGGGATTCATATGCAAGGAAATTCTTTAAAAAAATTGGAATAACCTTCTGGATAAGTAAATTAATTTAACGTTTCTTTCCCTTAATTTTTTTAAAAACTAAAATTTCAAGGCATTGCGATTATAATACATGCATCATTATAACCAGATTAGTTTGCACGTAAATTTGTCATTTGCTCGATCTAATTAGGACTTCGCTTACAATTATTTATCTTATGATCTACCAGGGTTTTTTTTATTTTTTCCTTTTGCTTATTGATTGGTTTAATTGTAGTTTGGATTGCTCAACTCATTGTCTTTACAAAGTTCAAGTCCTACCATCAAATTTTTCTAAAAAAAAAACCTTTTAACTTCCATGAAAAGCTGATAAAGAAAGTAGCTTTCTGACGAATATTTCGATATTTCATTCATGTTTTGTCAACGCAACTAAATTTTACTTAACTGCTCATTAGCTTGGTCGATCCCGATGTGTTGTCAAAATACAGATTTACATTTACCATAAGATTACTATTTTACCCTACCCCTTTTCAGTAGATAAAATATAAAATAAAACGAAACAAACTTTTCAATAACATTCTGTTGGTAGGAACATTTTGTGCTGAGAATATTTTCAGTGTGTTTTTGGGTCATCAAATTTACTTTAAAGTTAATCTAACGATTCAGTGTTTTAAAAATGTTCCAACTAAAAACTGTTTCTATTGCTAGTCAAGTTTCAACCACTAAAAACTAAACGCATTTTTGTTATTATAAGTCCTTGATCAAACAAAGTTACAAATACAAAAACCCAAAAGAGACTAGTTATTTACTATGACACAATTCAGAAGCACTCGAACTGTGTTCTTCATGAAAAGGTACAACTGATACTTGGCTCAAAACTCGTCGCTGTATCCCATTTGAAATATATTTCTGGAGATATATTTGAAGCCTCATCAATATCTTCCCTGCACATGCCAACAACCATGTTAAAGTAACGTTCATGAGCATGTAACCTGTAATGTTCTGAGTATAAATGGTCTGATTTGCTCTAGCAAACACTTCTATTTCATAGAATTATTCCTTAAATTAATATCAAGAGTGAGCTTGTACGAAATTGATAGCATGTTTATTTTGTTGTTTCTGTTTCAATTAGAAGCACCAATTACATTATGTCACAAGTCATTACTAGATTTATCTTGATCCAAGACTCATAACTAACTGATGAAAAAAGAACCATTTGAAACTGTTTTTAGAATGTGCAAGCGAGGTATGCAAGCATAACTCCTACTTATTTTCCAGCAAAGCTAGTCAGGAAATCTTATCAATTACGAGTCAAATGTCGGACAGTACATTGTGTGCGCCATAAACAGCTTTCCACCTGGTTCCTATTTCACTCTCTCAATGCAGAGGTCATCTATACTTCAAAATTCATCATGGGATTTCAAGGGTCTAAACAAAGATCAAGTCTCTTTCTAGCCAATAATTGATACCACAAACAAGATAAACAAAACTTTCTGCTACGTACGCAATACAAATTCAGATAAGTACTTAAGGTGGGATGTCTTACTTGGTCATTCCCTGGTGGATAGTAGCTCGGCTGTCCTTGCGTTCCTTGCCCAAAACCTCCCTGGCTTTGATGTCCACCTGCTCCTTGCCCTAAACCACCCGGGCCTTGATGTCCACCCGCTCCTTGCCCTAAACCACCCTGGACTTGATGTCCACCCGCTCCTTGCCCAAAACCGCCCTGGCCTTGATGTCCACCCGCTCCTTGCCCAAAACCACCTTGGCCATGTCCACCTGCGCCTTGTCCATAGTTTCTATGGTCGTCCCTGAAACCGCTCTGCTGCCTAGCAGGGGGGGTGCATAGTTCCTCTGATCTCCCTGCTGGAATTCCCGCTGTTCTCGAGGATTAAAGTTTCCATGCCCCCCTTGATTGTAGTTCCCTTGATTGTAGTTACCATGATACGGAGGAGCTGGACCTCCACTTCCTTGCTGGTAAGGAATCCTACCACCAGGTGGTGGGCCATAGTTTTGTTGGGGCGGCGGATAATTTTGTGGAGCCCCATAGGCTCCTCCACCTCCTTGCATAGGCCTGCCTTGCTGACCGTACGAGGGTCTTGCCTGCTGATTTGGCATTGGTCCTCCTTGCATCGGACCCTGATGACCACCATACTGGGGATTTCCCTCCTGATTTGGCATAGGTCCTCTTGGCCGATCATATCTTGGTTGGTCACGATATCTTCCATTTGACCTCCCATACTGTACCGGTGGTGGTCTGTGTGTGATTTTCCCATTTTCATATTTATCCCCTGATAATTACAGAATGAAATCCTCAAGTTAAAAGGAAGGAGTGGGTCATTGCCTTATAATTTCAACTATAGCCCCTAATGAAGAACTAATCGCCTAATTGGCCAAGCATTACTAGTTCATTCACAACAAATGGAAAAAAAACCAATAAATAAACAACTAAAAAGAACATAAGTTCATGTTGTAATTTACCTCCATACTCCTTGTTTTGTGGATCAATGTAAGAATCTGGGAGTACAAAGACAACTCCAGGGAGACCTGTTCAAACCCAAAAAGAGTAAGTCATGGCGATTATCACACAATGGATGCAAGACAAATCTAAAGCCACTGAAAATACCATTGAACTTCTCCGACTCCTCTTCTGTCATCACAGCTTGAAAGCCGGTGTAAGTTGTCGTGCTACAAGCATACATTTTGAGTTTTGCCTCTTCAATACTGAATCAACGGGAACGATCATCATCAGGATAAACAACTCCAAAGTCCAAATATAAGAATATTTTGAGTACCGACCGAACAACATGCTCAGCGGAGTTAGAGAGTTTACAGTAATAAATGCACACAAATATAAATTTCCAAATGAACAGAAAGCTTATTATATGCTAAACATAGAACAAATTTAGATTATATAATAACCAATTTGCAATTTATCATTTCCATTTCTATATCAAACAAATTAAGCAAAGATATGTAAACACATAAATGCGAAAGCAAAGATCTCAACTTTACACAAAAATAATCAAAACAAAGGAAAGAAAGAAATAAAACCCAAGCTTAATCCAAAAGGAACAAAACAGAGTAATGATCAAGAGAAAAAGGTTTGACCTGATGTCCAAGCCCTTGGCACAGGTCTCTTCGTATGTCCGAATCATTTCCTCAGGCAAGGGTTTGTTGTCCTTGGGGAAATCCATGACGATGAGCCAGTGGTTGTAATCGCAGCCCTCGAAGAGAATCGTGTCCGGACCGATCTCGTTGTCCAGGCCGCCGCCACCGCCGCCTTGCGACGACCCGAAACCCAGGAGCGACGCCGGCGACGACCTGAAGGCGCGGGATTGAAGGATCAAGGACCGCGATTGGGGCTGTACGGGCGGGCTCGGTCCGTAAAAGGAAGGCGAAGAGGAGGGAGCTGATGAGGCTGCGGGGGCGGCGGCGGCGGCGAGGGGGCGGCGGAGGGTGGAGATGGCGCGGCGGAGGCGGAGAGAGCTCATCGCCATGGCTGAGAGAGAGAGAGAGAGAGAGAGATTTTAGGGTTTTAGAGAGATTTAAGAGCACTCTTTCGAGAGGGTTTTTGAGATTTATCACAGAGGAAATGAAAATGTACCACACATTTTTTTATATAAAATACCTAAGTTACCTTTCTACCCTTGTTATTGTTCTTAAACAAAAGAGGGGATTTTCTCTCGTTAATATCTTATCAACCAAATAAAATGAAAAAAGAAAGGAACATTTGAAAAACAAGAAAATAATAATTAAAAAAAATGGGATTGATATGATGAAGTTTTTATATAAACATTGAATATTTATAAAGAAAATGATAAAGTAATCGATTATGTTACATAAAGAAAAAGTAAAAGAGCTTTCAAAAATAATATAGAGAGCATAAACTTTTTCTTTTTGGCAAAGAGAGAATAAACTTGTTTAATTAACATTTAATTGTCAAAATTGCCAAAATAACATTGGGGGCATTTCCGTCATTTACATTCCGAATATAAATCCCTAATTCCTCTGGTTGTGTCGTTTCTCCAATCCATGGCTGTCAGCTCTGCCTCTATCCTACTCCTCCGCCGCGGCCGCGCCGCCTTCTCCGCCCTTCGCCGCCCTCTCCCCGCCGCCACCCCATCGCTTTCGCTCGCCTCCGCGCAGAAACCACCTCTAACTTCTGCTTTTTCTTCGTCTCTGCCATGGAATCCGATCCACCGCCGCTTCCTCCACTCTCTCCGGGGCTTCAGCTCGGCCGTTGCGTCTGCTTCGTCTTCCGCGGTGGCGGCGGTGGAGGCCGCGGAACCAGTGGCGGCGGTGCAGGAGGGATACAAGTTCGGGTACGAAGGGCACAAGCCTCGTGATCTCGGGATCGATGAGATCGAGGGTTGTGACTTCAACCACTGGCTCATCGTCATAGATTTCCCTAAAGACCCTAGGCCTTCCCATGAAGAAATGGTCCGCTTCTACGAGGAGACCTGTGCCAAGGCCTTGAACCTAAGGTCGCCTTTATACATATACATATACGTATTTGCTTGTTATGCTTAGTGGGTTCGTATTGATGATGATGATGATGATGATGATGTTGGTATTCTTGATTACGATGATTTCTTGATTATGTGATATTTAGTGCCTGAAATTTAGGAGAAGACATTTCAAAGAAAAAATTATAATTAAAAAAAAAAAAAGAAGAAAAAGCATGTGATTTTTTTTCTTTTGGTACCCATTCTGACAAAAAAAAATCTTTGTTTTTCGAGTAATTGGTGAGAATAGTTTCTTTTCGTAACTTACTGAGAAAAATGACTAATTGGATGGGTATATTTCATTTGTTATCTATATGATAATTAGTCATTTGGGCAATGGCTATTTGTTGTGATCATTTCATCAATCAGTGACACAACACGGATTTTCAGTTCTTTTGGAGATTGCACCAGAATTTTCAGTTGCATATATTGATGTACATTCGTTCTTGGTGTTGCTTTTTTAAATTGGTTTGATGATTTTCCTTGTTTTGTGACTTCTTTTGCGTCTTTTGAACGCGTTGTTAGATTGGTTCTCTGTAATCATTTGCGCATGGAGTAGTTTCATCTTACAATAATTTTTTCCGAGTTCAGTTTGGAAGAGGCAAAGAAGAAAATTTATGCTTGCAGCACATCGAATTACACAGGATTTCACGTTGAGGTGACTGAAATTGAGTCAGAGAAGTTCAATGGTAGTATTTGGAAGCATTGTCTTTTTTTGTTTTTGATATAGAAAACGGCCGCATTATTTTCTTTCTGTACATGGTACTGATCATGACCTTCAATTCTATATTTAAAACAGGTCAACCTGGAGTTGTTTTTGTACTTCCAGATTCTTATGTTGATAAAGAAAAGAAGGAATATGGAGGTACTTTAACATTATTTTTTCCCTTTTCGGTTAGTTTAAGTAGGTATTTATAGAGGCACTCTGCTTTCCCTGATCAACAGGACATGAAATTTGTATTTTGATGTCTTTTGTACCAGCCTTGTCAGTTAATTTTAATAGCTTTTTTCACTTCTTTTGCAATATAATACTATTTTTTTAACTATCCTTCTATAAATACTACCAGGATATTAGGGTCTCCATAATTCTTGAAATAATAATGATGAATTTTGGAGGACTGTAAATTAGTGATCCATGCCTTCAACCTACAGTGGAAATTTGTGGTTTAACTTGAGACTTATTTTGCAATGTCAGGGGATAAGTACATTAACGGAATAATCATACCGAGACCACGCCCTACTTTGAATGGGAGGCGCATCCGGGACGACTTTAAACAAGATAAACAAAGACGGCCAATGCCGGATCGGCAGGGAAGTCCTTCATCCAGTCAAGAGAGGCCTGTGCGCGGAGGACAAATGCCAAATCAGCAAATGCAATCCTCGTACAGTCATGAGGGACCTACACAAGGAAGACCAATTTCAAATCAGCAGAGAAGTGCTTCACAGTACAGTCACCAGGGGGTTATGCAAGGAACAGGAGGGAACCATGGAGCTCCACAAAGCTACGCATCCCTGCAGAACTATGGCTTCCAGGGTCAAGGGGAAAGAAGAGATCAAGGAAACTATCAATTTCAACAGAATTACAGCCATCCAGTACAAGGAGAAAATAGGCATCAACCAAATTATTCTTTCGAACAGAATTATGGTCCGCCGGGACAAGGAGAAAGAAGTGATACTATGCCGATGATGTCTCCTGGCGGGAGGAGTCCTTACCAGCAAGGAAACAGAAACTTGGTTCCTTATCAGGGAAATTACAATCGAGGCTGGGAAGGGAATTTTCACCCCCAAGAGTATAGGGAATTCCCGCAAGGGTATCAGATGAACTACGCACCTTCTAGGTTGCAAGGGGGTTTTAGGGAGGATTACCAAAATTATAGGCCAGCACAAGGTACACCGTATGGACAAGAAGCCGGTGGATATCGAGGCCACGGAGTTCCCGAAGCTTATTATCAAGGAATGGACGCCAGATCTGTCCAACAAGGTTATCGTGGACCTATCCATAGGCCACCCGGTGGATATCAAGGCCAGGGTGTTTCAGAAGTTTATTGGCAAGGAATGGATGCCGGATCGTTTCAACAAGGTTATCGTGAGCCTGTCCAAAGTCAAGCCTTCTCACAATTGGATCAAAGGAATTTTCAAGGACCGGGTTTTCATCCTCAAGAACACAGAGAATTCCCACAGGGATATCAGCGGAACTATGCACCTCCAGTAGGGTATCAAGGGGATTTCAGGGAGGAATACCGATACTATGGCCCAACAAACGTTGAACCATATGGACAAGGATCGGCCATGGTTGGATATCAAGGCCAGCGAGCTCCTGAAGCTTATTGGCAAGGAACAAATTACGGCACGGTTGGGTATGGCTATGACGGGCCCATCGGAGCGCAAAGTTTCTCGCAAATAGAGGCAAGGAATATGCAAGCACAGAATTTTTATTCTCAAGGATCAAATGAATTCCCACATGGAGGTCAGAGGAGCTATACACCTCCTAGGTACGAGGCAGGTTTTAGACAAGACCATCAGAACTATGGCCCAACGCAAGGTACACCTTATCGACAAGAAGACGATGGCTATCAAGGCCAAGGACCTCCCATGGCTTATTGGCGAGGACCAAAATTTTGATCTAATTTACAACATGGAAAATGTAGTAATGGTATTTATGGTAGTTGTGAGAATGACTATAGGAGCGATTTGAGGTTGTCATTTAGTCCTACTTAAGCTTCTTGGGTTTTCTCAATAAATATGGTGATTCTTTATTTTCTGTCTTCTTCTGCTTATAAATTTTTTTCTTATTGTTTTTCACATTATTATCGGTTTTCCTCATTTGAATTATGTTGTTATAGTAAATAAATATTTTTCTAAGTTATTGTCGTTTCTCTTCACTAACCAGTTACTATCGTTTCGTTTTGCTGTCGTTTCTTGTATTTCTGTCGTTTAATCACTTTAATGTGGTTTCACTTTGTTGTTGTTTTTCCCGATTACCGTCGCCTCTCTGACTTTATTTTGTTTCGTTTTAGTGACTTACTGCCAATTTTCATCATTTCTCAGATTTCTCTCGTTTTCTATATCCTGTCGTTTTCTAGTTTCTATCGTTTCTTTTGATTGTCGTTTTTAAAAATTTCTGTCGTTTTGTACTCTGTATTACATTTAGTGTTGTTTTTGCATTACCGTCGTTTCTCAATCTTCTGTCGTTTATCATTTCAGCGTTGTTTGACTTGTTTCTATTTTGATGACCATATGACGGGTTTTTTCTTCTTTTTTTTTTTTCTCATTATTGATTACACCATTATTTCTTGTACTTCTATCATTTATAACTCCATTACGTTTCTCTTTGCTGTCGTTTTTACCTATTACTGTCGTTTCTTCTTAGTGTCGTTTTCCCATTACAATAAATTTTTCTAGATTCTGTCGTTTCAATTTAATGTTGTTTCTCAATTAGTTTTTGTTGTTGGTTTTCATATTACCATAAAAAAAAAAAATTTCTGTCTTTTGTACAATCCACCACCGTTTCGCACTTTACTGCCGGTTCTTTTTAGTCATTTTGCCATTGCGTTGTTTTTCATATTAGTTTGTGTCATTTTTCACGATACGGTCGTTTTCTATTCGATGTCGTTTTCATGGTTACTGTCGTTTCTGACATTTCTGTCGTTTATAAATTTACTGTCGTTTCTCTTTCTTTTTTTTTATTGTCGTTTCTCTTTGTTGTCATCTTTACATATCATTGTTTCACATTAGTTTGCGTCATTTCTCACGATACCGTCGTTTTCTATTCAATGTCGTTTTCACGGCTACTGTCGTTTCTCACATTTCTGTCGTTTATAACTATACTGTCGTTTCTCTTTGTTGTCATCTTTACATATCATCGTTGTTTCTTTTAGTGTGGTATTTTAATACCTTCATGTTTCAAATTTCCATCGTTTTAATTTACTGTCGTTTACCACTTTTCTGTCGTTTATTTTTGTTGTGGTTTTTAATACTACCATCAATTCCTTAGGTTGTCGTTTTTTAAAATACCGTCGTTTTTCATTTACTGTCGTTTCTTTTGTGCCTCTTTTCCTTTGCTGTCTGTTTTCTAGGTTATCGTTGTTTCCTGTATCTCTGTCCTATATCATTCTTCTGTCGTTTCTATATGTTGCTGTTTTTCACTTACTCGACGTATCTATTTAATGTTTGTTTTGCGAACTACCGTTGTTTCTCTTTGTTGTCGTATGTCACAATTACCGTCTTTTTCACTTTACGATCATTTTTTTTTTCCATTGACGCTGTTTTCAATTTTAGGTTTGTTTTCCACTTTTGCATTGTTTTTTTTTTTTTTTTTTTTGTTTAACTTTTGTTTTCGAAGAATACCATTGTTTTCGTTTGTTGTCGTTTTTCCCAATCACCGTTTCAATTAATGTGACTAAAAAGAAAACAAAATTCAGATTCTATTTTGCAAAAGATAAAAGATGTAAGTTCTGAGTCCATTTCGTAATATTAAAAATTAAAAATTTTAAATAAAAATAAATAAAAAATAAAAAAAGATCAAGACAAATTGTATTATATTTTGCCTTTTTTTTCTTGTTTTAAATAATGAGAGGAGAGCTTAGAGTCCATAAGAAATGCTTGGCCCTGATACGACACTACCCCATATATATTATATATACAATATGTGTATATATACACACACACATGCACCGAGTGAGAGAGAGAGAGAGAGAGAGAGCAGCAAGTCCAATGCAAATTTCAATGAACACATGAATTGTATGGGGCTTTGTTTAGGAAACCACAGACACTCATAAAACAATAAAGTACATCTATATATATATATATATATATATATATATTATCAATTTCAACATATATATAATACAATACTGATGTTTAAATACACCTAAGCTGCCCAACCAACCCATCATGCCATGTTCCAAAAATAAGATCCTCTCTTCATATAATCCAATCCAGATCACTTCGTCAACCTTTGCCTTTTCCTTTTTCATTTTTATATATACATCAAATATATGCATATGCCTATACATATATATATACAAACACGTATATAGTATATAATATGACACACTGACAGTGACACCACATGTGTTACTTCTTCCATATTATATTACTAAACTTACTTTCATGTATCCCAACTTCCTCTTTTCCTGGATCTTTCACTCTTTCATGCTCTCTTTCTCTCCAAACTTTTAAGGATCTTTTTTTCTCTCTCTCAATGAAGCTCTGAGCACTTTTTTTTTTTTGGTGAAGAGAGGGAGAGAGAGAGAGAGAGAGAGAGGAATAATGGAAGGTGTGTTAACAGAGAAACAGAGGTCACTGGCAGAGACTCCAACATATTCAGTGGCCTCAGTTGTCACAGTGATGGTGTTTGTGTGCCTTTTGGTGGAGAGGTCTATAATCAGATTTGGAATGGTAACGAATTTAAAGCTTACCATTTGTTTTGTTTTCTTTTTTTTTTTTTTTTTTTTGGGTTGATGAGAAACTGAAGAAAGTGAAGAAGTAGAAGATTTTCTGGGACCCACCAGAAAGTGGAGTTATTTGGACTCATAAAGTCTTCTAGTTGGGGAAGAAGAAAAGAAACTCTTTTTTTTTCACTGTTTTGAGCTCCAGATTCAATTTTATTGTGACCCATTTGGCAAACTGCCATTAGTTTATCAAAACTTGTTCAATAAAGTCTTGTCATCATTAAGTCTGTTTGGGCTATGAGAAAGTGAGAGAAAAAATCCTGGTTTGACTGCTGATTTGGAATGTAGTGGTTAGTACAAGAGAGCCATTATTTGGAAGATTTTGTTCCTCTTGGTTTAGACTTCTAAAAGTACTTGGAACTGAAAAATCTTTCTTTTACAAGTACTTCTGAATCTTCTGATTAATAATGATTATTTAGTTCCTGGTTTGGACGAATTTTGGCTTTAATGCACTGCACTTTTGCTTCCCTAAAAGTTGCAAAAATTTTAGATTTTAAATAGCACTTTTTAAACCTTCTCTATTGTGCCAAGTTTCTTTCTCTGTGTATCTTCGCTCAGGAAAAAAAAAATGGTAATAACTTAAAATACTTTACTCAACTATATTATTTGCAGTGGCTAAAGAAGACTAGAAGAAAGGCACTTTTCACTGCTTTGGAGAAGATTAAGGAAGGTGATTCACTTCTATTACTTAATACTTACTATTCCTATGTGATTTTGGGCTCTTTTTTCTTATTTATTATTCTTGAAGAAAGTTTATTTATTTCTTCTTTTTCTCTTCTATGTAGAGTTGATGTTACTTGGGCTTATATCTTTGCTTTTGGCACAATGTGCACAATGGATTTCCGAGATATGCGTAGATTCATCTCTTTTCAGCAGTCGCTTCTATGTTTGTTCCGAGGAAGAGTACAACACCAGAAAGAATGTTCATCTCGAAAGCCCCTTCTCTTCTCTCAACGAGACAAATAGCCCTCCAACAGGATTAAATACCAACCATGTGTCTCACCAATGCGGTGAGGTAAAAGAGTCCTCGAAGTTTTGAAATCATCGAACAGCTTAAAAGTGACTAGCTCGTGACACTGCTGATGCCTTTTTCCTGTTGCGCAGGGTCGCGAACCATTTGTTTCGTACGAGGGTCTCGAGCAGCTTCATCGCTTCCTGTTTGTTCTCGGGATCACTCATGTTTTGTATAGCTGTGTGGCTGTTGGTCTGGCCATGAGCAAGGTGAAGCCTTCATTTCTCCGATAACCCCCCTTTAGAATTCAACTTCACAACATGAGCATTATCTCGTGTTTTTCGGGTGAATACCAGACATTGAATGAGCACCTATTGCTCCATTATTCCTTACCTTTGATTTAAAGTAATGTAGAAACATAATCCTTCTTGAAGATTTCTATTCAGATGTTATGACTATGAATCATACTTCATGCCCAATCCCAAAAAGTGGAGATTTATCTGTTTCATTTTGTTTGTTTTGCAGATTTATAGCTGGAGGAAATGGGAATATCAGGTTACCTTGCAAGGTACATGATAAAACAAATGTAAATGTTTCATGACTGCATTTCTGTTTTCTAAAAATCCTTTTTTTGCAATCTTTCCTTATAATCTGAGAATATTCGAAAACTTCCCCAATGGTAGTATGTCATTCAATAGCCTGGTAGATGTCAAAAACTAATGACTTATAACACACTGTTTCTCATTTTATCTACTTTTATTAGTCCCACTTTCTTGCAGTATTAGTAGTCACCTTATACATATGTGCATATGTTACATATTAAATCGGTCAGTGTTGTTTATTATCTTCATTTTGTGTCGTAGCAAAGCGAGACAAGGTCATGAGGCGCCAATCCACCTTTGTTTACCATCACACATCTCATCCTTGGAGCAGAAATCGGATTCTTATTTGGATGGTAATTAATCATGGTCATTAACAAATTTGAACTTTTCAGTACTAATGAGCTTCTATTCTTCATACTATTACTTAATCATGAATTACCTTCTTAGTTCATATTGTTTATCTGGAAAAAAAAAAAGAGAATTGTCAATAGATTCAGAGGTTCGACTCAATATGCGTTGTGATCAAAAGCTTGATTTTGTGGTCTATTTTGCAGCTTTGCTTTCTGCGACAATTTAAGAGTTCCATACGGAAGTCGGATTACTTGGCACTTCGTTTGGGCTTCTTCACTGTGCGTAATCGTTTCATATTTATGCTCCTTTTTTCAGCAATGAAGCTCATCACCTATTTTAACATTTCTCTTTGTTTTTCTTACGTTGTAATCCAGAAACACAAGTTGCCACAAACCTATGATTTCCACAAATATATGGTACGGAGTATGGAAGACGAATTCAATGGCATTCTCGGAATTAGGTGTGAAATTCTCTTAACTTCGCATTTTCTTCAAAAGCAAGTCATTTGCCTTATTGTCATTTCTCTGTTCAAGTAAATCCAGAAAAATTTGGAATTATGTATTCATTGTAATTTTTCAGAACTTGCGTGATCCCTATAGAAACATATACTATAGTTAACGGGCCTTTCTTATAAGATTATTCATAATTGTTTCCTTAATCATCTCACTGTAGCTAAGAAAGGTTGTCTCTGAATTTTCTTTGATTTCGCAGTTGGCCGCTCTGGGGTTATGCCATAGTGTGCATATTCATAAACATTCATGGTAACTTAATGTTGCTCATTTTCGAATGATAAATGTCGAGACCTAGATCTTTTCCAAGATTTATTTCCTTAAATACCATTTTTTACTCGATACAGGTCTGCACATTTACTTCTGGCTTTCTTTCATCCCCGCCATTGTAAGCAAACTTAACTAATCACATCTCTTGTATCAAAGAAATTATCCTTCTTAACGTGACATCAATCTCGTTCAATTTTTGCACGTGTTTAAGATTGTCATGGTCGTTGGGACAAAACTTCAACATGTGGTCTCCTCGTTAGCACTTGAAGTTGTTGAGCAAACAGGACCTTCTACTTGTACTCAATTAAAGCCACGCGATGATCTGTTTTGGTTCGGAAAGCCCGAGATATTGCTGCGATTGATACAATTCATCATATTTCAGGTGTTGCTGCATGACTTATGTCATATTTACCATCAATGATAGGCATTATCCGTTTCACGGTTTTATTCATATTTTCCTTGTGTTCTGTTTAATTCTCGTGACAGAATGCCTTCGAGATGGCTACGTTTATCTGGTCCCTGGTAAGATTAATTCATGTCTTCCCTGTTGCGCTTATTCAGGCACATCTCTATTTTATTTTTCCGTATTCAGACAAACCAGCAGGAGTTTTTAATTATCGGTAATGCAACTTTTTCACCAAATCCCAGACCCAGAGTCATTTCACTAAGCTCTTGTAGCCAAAACTTCTCTTAAATACACGAATACTAAAACTCCCCCATCTAGATTCCGTACATTCTAACTTTTGATACTTGCTTGGCCATAAGTTTGTGCTTCCTGAAGTGTTCAATATACAAACTTGTCTGGTATCATCGATGCAATGTAACTAAAAAATGACTAGCTCTCAAGTTATCTGATTCCTCTTCTATCAAGAAGATCACTTTTCTAATAAATTTTATTTCGTCTCGTGTGTTCAGTGGGGACTTAAGCAGCAATCGTGTTTCATGGAAAACAATTCGATGATAATCACCCGGCTGGCATCTGGGTATGTACTTTTATTTTTTAGTATATTCATATATTTTATATGAAATATAGTCATGTTACAACTGTTACAGTAGGTTAGAAATTCTTCACTTCCTTTTCCATAGCAGAATATACTAAAGAATACTGGTTTAGGTTCCTATGAAGGTGGGACTATATTTGTGGGGCAACGAGGAGTGAAAAAAAAAAAAAAAAAAACCCAAAAGGAGCAAAAACTATTGCTTCCAAAAATTTTCAGGACCAGAGATGTCAAGAAGATAAACCTATTGTCCTCTAGTATTTTTGCTTTTTTTTTTTTTTAATTCTTGAGGACTTATAGTCCTCTAGTTTTAGTCCTTTCACTTTATCCAATAAATAAAGTTTGGCATCTCTTATCCGAAAAGAAATGAAGATAAACCGATAATAGGCTAGACTAGTTTAAAATTAACTGAGAGCTTAAACAATTAGTGTTACTTATCTGTTCTCTGAGCTTATCGGACAATAATATGCATTTTCAACTAATGCTCTATTTGTTATTGCAGAGTTATTGTTCAGTTCTGGTGTAGCTACAGCACAGTACCTCTTAATATAATTGTCACACAGGTTTGCTTTAAACTCTTTAACAAGTTGTATGTTGTAACTTAACAAGTTTCTTGTTCTTCCTGTTTTCATTGAAGACCAAGAAGGTTTTTCTTATTACTAGAATGAAAATGAATGTTTGAGTTTCGTTTTTGATGACTTCAGATGGGATCTCGGGTTAAGAAAGCCCTTGTCCCGGAGAGCGTCAGAGAGTTACTGCATAATTGGTGCAAGAGGGTAAAGGCCAGGTCGAAACGCGAATCCTTACATTCGCACACTACAAGATCAGTGTGTTCTCTAGAATCAGCGATCTATGAGGGCGATCAAGTAACTATTGCTTCGGGAACTTTATCTCGAAGCTCTTCGTTCGAGTCCCAGAATCAGTTAACCGTGACATCAAACACCGAGGCTGCTCCGGAATCTGTAAACACTAGTCCATCACAACAATCTCCGACAGACGGCGAAGAAGGAAGTTTAAGCAATGGCGAAGAAGAGCAGAACGTCAAGACTCTCTCTGAGTTATTTGAGAGTACATAAGAGTACTTATTTCCTTGTATCAAAAAGTACAAAACTACACTTTAACCACTTTTCTTTTCTTTTTTCTTTTCATTCCAGGCTTTCCTTGTTAGCATGAAATGAAAATTATATACCAAAACTAATCTAATAGCATATTTAGACCGAAAACAGATTCAAAGCTAGCTTGTTAGTTGCTGTTTCATGAAATTTTCCAGCTGAACTTTTGGAACACTAATTGAACATTTTCTTTCAATTTATTTTCACACACTAATCTATATATTCTAATTAGAGACACAGAGAGAATATAAAGTGGTGAACAGAAACGGTAACTAAATCAATATCAGCAAAGAGAGAAAATTGTGAACAAGATTATGACATACTAATTGGATGTTATTCCACACTGCAAAGCAAAAAGTTCAAAAACGTTGAATTATGACAAACTCATTCAAGGAAAAGGAAAAACCTTTGTCCCTGAAATTACACTAAATAATAATCCATATTAATGTCCAACCAAGCAAAGAAACATCACAGAGAGCTAGACAACACAACACAACACACACACACCACACACCACCAGACAGTTGAGAGAAGAATGGTAGCACAAAGGAAGAATGTGGGATTGACAATCACCAACAGTCACATTGCTTAGGCAGTGAGCTCCTCCTCCTTGTGGGTCTCGATGGTGACGTCGGACTTCGGGTACGCGGCGCAGGTCAGGACCCACCCTGCATCAATCTACAAGGTTTAAGGAGAAAAAAAAAAAAGTCGTTTAGTAAAAATGTATTGCTTTAATTAGTACATAGTAGTAACATATTTATTGTTAGCTATAATTGACCTGGTCGTCGTCGAGGAAGCTCTGGTCGGACTGGTCGAGAGAGCCGGAGACAAGCTTGCCGGCGCATGAGGAGCAGGAGCCGGCCCTGCAGGAGTAAGGCAGGTCGATGCCGGCCTCCTCGGCTGCGTCGAGGACGTAGACATCGTCCTCGCATTGGAACTCAACCTCGCCATCGGGCGTGATCAGCTTCACATTGTATGCGGCCATGGCGGTGATGCGGCCCCCGCGGGGGTTGGCCTTGAGGCCGAAAAGCGCCTGCCCCACGTTGGTGGGCAGCGCCTTCAGGCTGGTCGCCGCGGCGGGCTGCCTCCTCAGGAAGGAGGTGCTCACCATGGTGCCGGAGAGGGCCGCACTTGTTGCTGCCATATTGATGTATATTTGGTTTGGTTTGGTTTGGCTATGAAATATGAATGTAGTGTTGATAATTGGAGGGCTTTTTATTTACAAAATAGTGTGGCTAGGATACGATACAGTGTGAACCGTGGGAGCTCGAATCCTATCTGCCACGTGGCATCATGTTGTGGCTATTTTTTTTTTCTCTCTGTTTTTTCTTTTTTTTTTTCCTTTTTTTGCTAAGATGATGAAAATTAGAGAGTGAGATAAGTTACCAAATGTGTGGTTTTTGGCTTCATTATCATTTGTTACCTCAACAAACAAACAACATAATATAGTTTGTGTGGGTGTGTGTGTTTCCCTTGAAATTTTTTTGGTTTGTAAATGAGGAGGCTTGACAGAAAGTTTAAGACTCTCTTTGGAGTTGTTTGAGAGTATATAAGAGTATCTAATCTCCTTGTGTTAAAGCACAAGTTTACACTTTTAACCACATACCAAGTTTAAGACTCTCTTTAGAAACATAAACATTTACGCGCATATAATCTAAAAAGGGAGTATATAAATTAATTATGAGAATTGAGTTATTAGCAAAGGGAGGAAATTGTAAAGAAGATCATATCATACTAGAAGATGGATTTCATTTCAGATTCCAAAACAAAGGCTCGGAAACTACAGTGATCCAAGTTAAAAGAAAAACTTATCCCATAAATTCCACTAATTAAATCCATAATGTCCAACCACAAACCAACCTTCCAAACACACAAAAAAGAAACACGCAACACAAGACAAGACAGCAGAGAGAAAATTGGAGCTCAGAAATCCATCGCGTCTCCTTGTGGGTCTCAATGACGATGTCGGAAGTCGGGGAAGCGAAGCAGGTAAGGACCCAGCCTGCCTCTATCTACAAGGCCTAGAAACCAAACCCCCGAGTTACTTGTACAATTTTAGCTCTTGAAAGAAGAGTTTTTTAGATCACCAGTCCACCTACCTGTTCGTCGTCGAGGAAGCTCTGGTCAGACTGGTCGACGGAGCCGGAGACGAGCTTGCCGGCGCATGTGGAGCAGGCGCCCGCCCTGCAGGAGTAGGGCAGATCAACGCCTGCCGCCTCGGCCGCGTCGAGGATGTACTCAGTGGTGGGGCATTTGACGCTAAACTCGCCTTGTGGCGTGATCAGCTTGACGTTGTATGAGGCCATGGCGGTGACGCGCCGCCCCCGCGGCCCTTGGCCTTGAGGTCGAAAAGCGCACTCCCCACGCTGGTGGGCAGTGCTGCCCTCAGCCCGGAGGACCTCATCATCGTCATGGTGGTGGTGGTGGTGCTGGAGAAGGGTGCATTACATGTTCCTGCCATGATCTTTATTGGTTGGTTTGGTTTGGTTTGGTTTGGTTTCGCTGAGCAGTGTCTTTATGGAGAGGCTTGTGGAATCAATCAGTGTGTCTAGAATTTGACATTGTGGGACGCGGGGGGATTTGAATCTATCTGCCACGTGGTTGTCTCTTTGTTCAATCATTTGTTATCAACACAAGGCCATCAAGATCAATTCAGATTTTCTAATGTCTCTTTCTGTTATTTTCTTTGAATTTGCTTTTGAAGAAAATACAAAGATGTTAAATTACATGTAAAAAGAAGCTTATGTCTATTGACCATTATTTGATTCATATTTTAAAAAAGTTGCCAACGTTTTAAAATTTTATATTATTAGTCACTAATATATAAGAGAACTAAGAGCATAAAGATAAATACACATAATTATATAATTAAGAAAGTGACTAATTTCTAAAACGTTAGTTATTTTTTTAAAATATCATTAAGAAAATGATTATTTACTCAATAGATAGTTAGAAAACAGAGCTAAATATTTCCGTTCTCATTCGTGAGGTTCACACATTTATTTTATTTCTTTCTTTTTTTCCTTTTCATTTTTGTGTTATGGGTGACCGACATTGAGGTGAGCACAAGCTGTAGATATGTATCACTATTTGGCTTCATTTTCATTTGTTACCTCAACAAACAAAATAGGAAAATCAATCTTTTATGTATTCCTCATTTCCATTTTGAATTTTGGTATCTAGTCCATATCTTTTAGACCATATATTTAGAAAACTATTCATAACTTTTTTTTAATTAAATCTTTTTTGACATATAGTCAAAATATCATAGGTAGTAGACAAAATATCAACTAAAACTGACTGATATTTTATCCACTAACAGCGATATATAATCTATATATCTAAAATAGCCATTCATCTAAAAAACAAAAATTGTGGATATTTTTTTAAATAAATTATAAAATTAGTTCCTTTAACTAAAAATCTTAGTACATTTGCATTTTTTTTTTCCTTAGAATTTCTTTTGGTTTCTCATTAATGTGGAACCTTGACAGAAAGTAGCGAATGAATCTCTTTGAGTTGTTTCAGAGTACTGAATTTCTTCGTGTTAAAAGTACAAATTACACTTCCACCACTTTTTTCATTTTAGGCTTTCCTTGTTATCAGCATGAAATGAAAATTGTATACCAAATCTAATCTAAATTAGATGAAAATTTAGCTTGCTACTTGGTGCTTAAACGGAATTTTCCAATTGAACATTTGTTTTCCTTCCATCTTCTCAAGTGAAAAACGTTAGAAATATAAATTACTTTATATATATGTGCATAATCTAAACAGAAAGAGAGACAATTGTAAAGAAGATTATATCATACTAATTATTGGGTGTTATTTCATGTTACAGAGCAAAGGTTCAAAAATGACATTGAATGATATGCTCATTCAAGGATAAGGAAAAACCTTATTCCTGAAATTACACTAAATATAATCCATACTAATGTCCAACCAAGCAAAAGAAACACCACACAGAGCTAAACAACACAACACAAGACAAGACAATTGAGAGAAAAATGGTATCATCACCAACAGTCACATGGCTTAGGCAGTGAGCTCCTCCTCCTTGTGGGTCTCGATGGTGACGTCGGACGTCGGGTACGCGGCGCAGGTCAGGACCCACCCTGCATCAATCTACAAGGTTTAAGGGGAAAAAAAAAAAAAAAAGTCGTTTAGTAAAAAAATGTATTGCTTTAATTAGTACATAGTAGTAACATATTTATTCTTAGCTATAATTGACCTGGTCGTCGTCGAGGAAGCTCTGGTCGGACTGGTCGAGAGAGCCGGAGACAAGCTTGCCGGCGCATGAGGAGCAGGAGCCGGCCCTGCAGGAGTAAGGCAGGTCGATGCCGGCCTCCTCGGCTGCGTCGAGGACGTAGACATCGTCCTCGCATTGGAACTCAACCTCGCCATCGGGCGTGATCAGCTTCACGTTGTATGCGGCCATGGCGGTGATGCGGCCCCCGCGGGGGTTGGCCTTGAGGCCGAAA
The DNA here is from genome assembly GCA_018132145.1 of Boehmeria nivea var. tenacissima. Taxonomy (NCBI): domain Eukaryota; kingdom Viridiplantae; phylum Streptophyta; class Magnoliopsida; order Rosales; family Urticaceae; genus Boehmeria; species Boehmeria nivea. Next base: position 19,836,018 of record CM030878.1, on the reverse strand, counting down.
AGCGCCTGCCCCACGTTGGTGGGCAGCGCCTTCAGGCTGGTCGCCGCGGCGGGCTGCCTCCTCAGGAAGGAGGTGCTCACCATGGTGCCGGAGAGGGCCGCACTTGTTGCTGCCATGATTTGTTTACGAATAGAATTGGTTTGATTTGGTTTGTGTTTGTGGAGAGCTAAAGGGAATGAGAAACACTGGCAAGGTAAGGTAGTAGGGTAGTGTGGATAATGAATGGGGTTGAATTGGAGGGGCTTTTGTGGCTATGATATGGTATGAGAGGGTGTGAAGCGTGGGAAATTTTGAATCCTATCTGCCACGTGGCAGCTGTTTGTGGCTCTTAGCTTTATCTTGTGTGTTATCACCACAAGGGCCAAGACCAAGAGCATCATATTGGAGGTTCACATATTTCTGTTTTTTGGTCTTATTATTTTTGCGCTGTTGATTACTGTGGTTGGCACAAGCTCTAGAGCACTCATTTTTTGGCTGCACTTTCAGTTTCAGTTTCAGTTGTTACCGCAATAAACAAACAAGTGACAAAAGAAAACACCCCCAAAGAAATCTTCTTTTTTTTTTTTCCGCTTCATTTTGATTTTGGTTTATTGACAAGGCAAATTAGTTAAATATGTCAATTTAAATTTCATCTTTCATAACTACTTAATGACTGTTTTTTAAACAAATAAAAATATTTGTCATATTTTTAAATTATCTAAATAAAATGACTATTTTTTATAATTTTCCTTATTTTATTTGATAATTACAATTTACAAGATAATATAGGTGTGGCATTGTTTTCATCTTCTTGTTTAAATTTCTTTAAATATCTAAAAGTGGGGACCTTAGCAGTTTAGTACCGTGTAATTAGTTAATTAAATAAGGAAAAATCATAATGCAACACAATTCACAAGAATATGACCACCATAATCTCTACGGTCGCGAGTTCTTGAAAAGAAAGGACAAGGAATTGGAGCCACTTCTTGTTCATGTGTAGAAGGATCCACAAAATTAGAATATTACCTGTATAAATTTACACCACTGATCTATATAGTCATGTTGTTAAGCCCAGCTTTTCCTTTTTTATTTCTTCTTCGGTCAAGTTAAGCATAAATTAAAAAAATAAAAAAAAATAAAGGTGAACTTAAGAAACACCACAAATTTTGTATGGGCAAATTTATTGCATCTCCAAAATTTTCCACAAAAATATCTAGTTATTCCATTTCCACGTTCCAGGAGAATGTTGTTCTTTATATAGTCATGCAAAACGACAACGATCAAAGCTCTTGGCATCCAGACCAACAAAAACAAAAACCTTCAACTAACAAGAAGCTACTAGGAGAATTGACCTAAAAGTGTATTAAGACCAAGAAAGACTTGGAAACATGCCAAGCACAGAACCCAGTAGATCTTTCCTAACCAGACTTATGTCAAAGTTGACGAAATTAGAAAATGAAATTATTATTTAAAATATATTTCTCCACAAAAAAAAAAAAACAAAAAAAAAACAAAAACAAACAAACAAACAAACAAACCAAACCAAACCGTTTTGCTTTCATTTTATGGATCAATAGTTCAGTACACTTCCTTTTAACTCTTCTTTTTTTCATAATGAAAATTTCACATCCATTAATGCCTACAGAGGCATCTTTAAGGTTGTAATCTGATATTAAGCATGGGCAAACTGCAAAAGGTAATTAGAAAGACAAAAAAAAAAAAAGTATAATTTCACAGTTTGTTACATGGGAATAGATAGAAGCACAAAATTCATTTTGATAAGTCACTCTCCCCCATAAGTTCATTCATCCCAGAGATGAGCATATATCCAAAACAAGTGTATGGGGTAGAATATTGTACCAATGCTTACATGTAGAACCTATATGTAAAAAAAAAAAGGTCCAAAAACAAAATAACAAATGATAGTCCTAGCTTTCTTAAGAGTATAAAATCATCTCTGCATTCTAATTAAGGCTTTCACTTACAGCCAGGGAAAAAGCCGAAGTTAAGAAACAAAAAAAAAAAAAAAAAAAAAAAAAAAAAGAAGGCAAAAATCTCGAGGCTTCCCCTACACCAGAGAAACAAGAATACATCCCCATCCTAATACCCAGTGGTTTCAACCTTGTGATATCGCAGCGTGCGTCTTTGTACGTGACCAGGAACTTCCTCTCCAACTGTACTACCTTCAAAACCAATGCGATTCAGGAAGCTCTATCAGGCCGTTCCTCTCGGGAAGTCTTAATCGCACTTGATGTTTCTGTAGATCCTCCTCACAAACAAATTCGAGCCCAGATAACCAACAGCGCCTACAAATACAAAGATCGCCATGAATCCACAATATCACAAAATTTTCTCCTTCATCGAATAGTGAACTGAGACAATAGCATCTCATAATTATAACAGCTGATTCTCACAAGAGAACATACTCGCAATGACAAAAAAATTTACTGTATGTCACAGCAAAAGGTAATTAACAGATACGTCCCCAAAAATTGGGATAAAGTTTAGAGATCAGAACTTTAATGCCAAAAGGCAAAAATAACTAAAATTGGTGTACAAAAGATGAGCCAAGTGATTAAAAGTAAAAAGTCTGATGATATTATAAAGGACTTACCGCAAAGGATTCCCAAACCAAGGCAAAACATCATGGTGTATCCAAAATAGAAGCTGGTCTGGAAGAAGCCCGACATCTTTGTCTTTACGTAGTAGTAATATATTGAATATAAGTACACATAAACAGCCGTTGAGGCAGCCGAAAAGAAAGAAGTCCATTGCCAGTGATAGTTCTCAGCGTTGAGCAAGAAATATGTACCCACAATAGTCACACAAACGGTGACAACAATGAGAATCAAGAAAACAAGCAGCATAAAGCCATAAACATAGTACACCTGTTGAGAAGAGAGCATAAAAGCATTACATGAGACTCATGAATACAGTGAATCATATTATTACGCAAAAAAGAAAATTCATAAATAAAAAAATAAAAATAAAAATAAAAATAAAAACCATCTAATCAGATGGAGTTCCTGCCAAATATGAAGGGTTTATCTCTTCTCTGGCTTCTATTTTGTATCCTCAAAACTATTCTATTGAATTAAACCAACTACACAAACAGTTTCAAGATGCACCTTGTAATTCCAGAACGAGGTGAAGACAAAATACATCTCAATAAATATGCTGCCGAAGGGTAGAAGTCCTCCCATCATTGAGACTACAGATGGTGTCAAATACCATTTCTTCTCGGGAATAGGACGAGGAATGGTCTTCACTCGGCAAGGATTGTTCGGGGCACCACTCCAATTTCTCCCAACAACAGTACCAAGAAGTGCCAGAGGGAAGGAGATGAAAGCCCAAATCACAAAGACAACCACCATGGTACCAAAAGGAATAGCAGCTAAAGATCCATAGAAGATGGCAATTGTGTTCAAGATGAAGCCAATCCCAAAGCACATGAATGGAAATAGAGAAGCTGTGAGGATCATTGACTTTATCCAACTTTTACCTGGCAAAACAACAAGAAAAATTATACATCAAAAGAAGGGCAACCACACAATCAAAAAATAATTATCTAGATAAAGCACATAGCAACATGTTTAAGCAGCCCAGACAGAACCGCAAATTTATTTATACAGCCAGTTAATGATAGAACAGCCAACAAAAAACTAGTCAGGTATACTCAGTACTTACCACCATGGCGTGAATACATCCCACCACTTACATACCCCGAAATAAATGATGTAAGAGCATAACACACAATGAAAGTTGTGACAATCGCTCCTCTCCTGTAGCACCAAAAAGGAATGATGTAAAACGCAACGGCCTAGAAAGTAAAAGAAATTGCTCCTTCTTCGGCAACCAAAGTAATAATTATTGTTTCTTTTCCTTGCCATCTCCTGATGCCATATAATAACATTATCTACAAGTAAATAGTATTGTTATACGAGCACAAAACAATGAGGTCGCAAGAATACTCTATTCAGCTATCTTGTTGTCATAGTCATTGGTGGACTACCACTCTGGTTTTCAGATGCATGCAAACGCATGCTATCATATTCATTGAGCAATTGAAAATCAGCAAACTTATTTAAAATCATTTAGTAAAATCGGAGTATAAAAGAATTGAATTTTCAACATACCCAACATATAACATTCCAACGATTGCTAGCAAGATGACGAGGAGAACAAGCAATGCTAGCTGGGCACCTGTGCCAACAACAGCTGAAAGGACAACCAAACTCCTAGGAGGACGGAAAACATCCCCATGGACAAGTTTCCAGCCAGACTCTTCACTAACATCTCTTTCCTATGTTAAGAGTATATAGCAATGAGTATATACAATATTATAGAAGCTACAAAGATTCTCTTCTGCAGAAACAGAATATCAAGAAAATAAGATAGAAAAGCATTAGGAGGTCGTTACCAAAGTTTCAAGGTCATCGTCTTCCCGTGCATATTTTGCATAGTCATTCCTCAAAGTTCGCATTAATATCATTGACACCAAACCAGTAAGGAAGATAACCATCATGAATGAATTAAAAATGGAGAACCAATGAATCTGTAAACAGAAAGTTATTAGAGCCAAGGTGCAGGCTGATAAGATTCATGGATGAAAAGCAACACTTCAATAGATATTGCATAGTTTGCCAGCAGAGTTAAAACCTAAACAAAACAAAGTGGAAGATAGAAAACAAATGATGTTCGTTGAATTTTACCTGGTGTTCAAAAAAGGGGTAGTCCAAATAAACATCAAAACGACGTGCATAGGTGACATTTGTTGAAATCCACTTCACGGAGTATGTCAAATCCATAGTTCGACCCACTTCCAATGGCTTTGGGCTCTCTTGAGAGAGATTCACGTGAATTATCTACGAGAATACAAGCTTAGCAATGCTACAGATGGCACACAGCAACTTCAAAAGCAAACAAATAGAAGACCAAAAGGGATTTTATAAACAACAAACCTGATCTTTGTTGTACTTGACCATGATATTCTTATGCGTGTAAAGAACATGCTTTGGGTTATCACTATTTTTGTCAAAATGCAACTCACCAACAAAGCCTAAAACATTAAGAGGATAAAAGATCAATCACAAGTTAAGATATCCAAATTTAAACTTCACAACTGAAGAAAGAGACTGATCCATACCCCACAAAGGCAGATCATCTGAGTAGTATTTAGATATCCATGACCAAGATACATAGCATTACAAGACACATAGAGAAGCTGCGTTAGTTGACAAAGACGAGAATGTAGCGTGTGTTTGTGTGTGTGCATATGTACGTATGTATGTATGAAAATACAAACGTACCCATGAAGAACTCAAACCAATAACTGTTCTCTATTGCATCCTTGAACTGTCTGACCTTTTCCTCCTCAAGCTCAAGTTGACAAATAACAGCCTTATCCACATTTTCTGTACATTGAAAATTTTGCTAAATTGAACTTTAAGCAAGTGGACATAACTTCACCATATTACAAGGATGCTACTTACGTTGAAACTTTATCTCTATCTGACTATCGATAAGTTCGTTTCCTCCCAGGACCTCACCAAGACCACCCCATTTGTGAGCGGCACTTGGAGATCGACGGCAAAAAGGAAGGCTGTAATAATTATAAGTTTCTTGCGGATTATTGTATGGGCCAACTTTATTTACCCAAAGGGTAACTAGCTCATCCTTTTGATACTGCACAAGAGTAGATAAGATAAAAGCTTTAGACAAAAATTACATTGTACTCTTCTTCCTAATAAATGATTCATATAACCAAGAAAGCTGCATAAAATGTAGCGCTCCACAACTACAGTGAATGCTAACAATATACAAACAATAATCCGCAAAACATAAACAGCAACCAACTTAGGGCAATATTAGTTAGTAAAGACTCAAACAAGTCTTCAGCAGAAAAAAAACAAGATTTTTTTTGTCAGCCTACCTAATCTGTGTACCACCATGGTTAAAGAGCCATATAATGCATAATCATTAAAAGTCACGCCACATGATAAACCTCTTGGCAAATACAAATAACTTAAATGATGTCAGCTTTTGGCTATTTTATGAAATGGTATCAACTTAAATAAAAAAGATGCTGAACCTGAAGGAAGAAAGGGCTCTAATTGCAGGCTTATACCTAATTATACTCTGCATGTTTATTGTCTAAAACCATTTAGTACCCCACTGAAAGCAATTAGTAGCTTTGAATGTTTCATATTCTGGTTTCTCATACAACGGGACATTTTATGTCAACCTGAAGAAATCTTAATAACTCGTCAATGACTCAACCACGAGTGGAATCAGAATTACATTCACCCTTTTTTTGCACTTTTGCCAGCCTGAACTTCTACAAGAACAACAAAAGACCTAAAATTTCTTAATCGAACTTGAGCTTTCCCTAAAATCTCTACTTCTAAAGCTAAAGAATAGATCTTGGTCTAAGAAATCATCAACTAAGCTAAGATCATAACTAAATTAATACTCAAGAAGACCAATTAAAATTTCGATCACCGGAGCCTAGATCGAAAATGCATATCAATACCACTATCAAAATCACCAATTACAAAACCCAACCAAACCCACTTACCAAATCAGTACTCTTACTCTTCAACTTTGAAACCACACCCAAAAAAAAATAGCCAACTCCTAAGCACGATCCGAAGTCCAAACAATGGCATTCACTCAATAATCAATTGTCACTTTATGTCCATATCCAATGGCTAGTACAGTTTATTTCGTGCCCAAAAATAGTCAGAAACAGCCTGAACAACGAACCCAGTTGAGATCTAAGCCTAATACACGAACCCATTGAACCACTTTCACTCCACTCAAACAATTACACACAAATAAGCACGAAAAGCGCGCATTAAGCTAAAAGTACATAAATAGATTAAAAAAAAAAAACTTGAGACCCAGAAAAAAAAAAGAAAAAAAAAAAAGCGAAACCCACAGATCTAAAGGCAATTAAGAGACAGGCGAAGCTCCGAGAACAAGATCTACGAGAGAGCGAGAGCGATTCAGGGTTAGGTTAAGGTCTGACCTTGTGATCTGACTCGGAAGCGACGGCCAGCGAGAGGAGAAGAGCGAGAGCGAGGGCGAGGAGAGAGAGAGATCGGACGGCGAGGAACATGGCGAGCGAGAGAGAGAGAGACGGATCTGATGGGCTGAGAGAGATCGACGAGGACGAGAGAGTCCCTCTGTTTTCAGATTTTCGCTTCTTCTCTTCTCTTTTCTTATTTTCTTTTTCTTTTTCTTTATAAGAGCAATCAAATCAATTGTGAGCGTTTTTTTATTTTTTATTTTTTATTTTTTTTGGGGTTTTTTAATGTCTTCTTGCTTTCTCTGAAGTGATTTATTGACTTTTTTATTTTTTTTTGGGTGCACTTCATTCACCGACCGTAGACTGATTGAATGGGGTGTGGAATTGGAATTCAGATCTTGATCTCGATTCCTTGGTATGAAATCATGAGAATGAACACCATCATTGGCCCAATAACAAACAATAATTGGGGCTGTTAATTTGATGGCCTTGAGGCAAAGTTTTATCAAGCCCAACTTAACTTAACGCCGCCACCAGCGACGTGAAGAAAAAAAAAAGGGGGGGAAAATTAATTAAACATAGAATAAATTTTGAGGCATAAATTAAAAATACAATATATATAGCATAAATTATAATTGTGTCAAAAGAGAGACATTTTTTAAAATTCAAAAAAGAAAAAAAAAACATTCTAAGTGTCAATAATTTATGCTGTTTGCCTTGTTGGATCCTACTTTATATTTATAATATAAAAGTAGAGGTAAAAGAAAATAGGGAAAATTAAAAAAATATATATTCTAAGTGCCACCTAATAATTTATATTTCAAGTTATGTGCTTTACTGGTCTCTGCTCTATGATTGTAGTATAAAAGTATGGGCATAAATTACCAATTTTTTTAAATGGCCAATTAAGAAATTAGTCATTTTAAATGTAAAGTTTAAAAGATTTAACCATAGAATGCCACAATTAAGAAAATAGCCATTAAATATCTTAATGGACATAAATATTCCTGATAATTACTTCAAAAATTTCATCTACTATGATAAAATAAAAAATAAAATGGCTAATTTCTTAAATTTTTAAAACTATGAATAATCCCTAAAAAATTAGTCTAAAGTTTGGCTAAATCCTCAAAAAGTAATTTTTAAAATCATGAATTAATAATTATAGGTGACAAGTGACAACGGTAAGCTCCACCAAACGAAGTTTTTCCAACCAAATAGATTAAATGTGGTAAAATAATTGATAAATAAATATATGCAAATGACCACAATTGTTTAGCATATGGTTTTTGCACAGTTGAAGTCTCCATTATTTTCTCTTAAGTTTTTTTTTTTAAATTAATTTGCTACAACTACACCGACACGCGCTCTTTTTTTTTTTTTTTTTTTCTTAAGTAAAATTGGCCAAAAGCCCTTCTGATTGAAGATCTCTTGGCATAACTAAAATTGCATTAGGTAACAAAAGTTTGAATGTTGTAAATGTAGCAAGTACTTCTCAAATCTTACTTATAATTTATAAATATATATATCAACACAAAGCATTGACAAGTTGACGTAAAGTGTGAGCAATTCTCATGACGCGCATATAAAATATAAATTGTGGGGCAATATATCAACCAAGTCAATGAGGCCAAAAATTTTTGTTCCTGCATCTCAGAATGAGATATTTTAGTTGATACACAATATAACTATATTCTATATACTACTCATCTAATATATATATACACTATTAGAAACAATGCATAATATTTCAACAAACCGTACTATAACGTTTATATTCATAGTCCATAGATTATAATAGGTAATAAGGTGTTGAAGAGAGTGATTGGGCTTATAATCCCCACAAATATACACAAACTTTTAACACGGTTTGTTATAACACAAAAAAAAAAAAAGCATATGCACATATATATATATATATATATATATATAACTGATAAAACGATGCAAAGGACATCACAATCGCACATCACGCCACTAAGCGATAGCATTCCTTACCAAACTCAACTTTTAGTACTTAGCTCGTATTCCCTTTGAAACCATTCGAGTCTCATATCTAAGCATGCCCAAACGGGCAACAACTTTTGCCCAGCCCCTTTGCCTGGTGAACGATACCGGGGCAAAATCAGTTTTTACCCGCAAGTTCCTCTCTCCCCCGTGATTCTTCGTGTCTTGAGTCCAAAATTTAAAATAAAAAAAAATACACAATCCAGGTCATTTTCAAGTAAATACCCGGAATTACCCAAAAGGTAGATCACGTTTTTCGGGTTATTACCCGGAAAAATATGACCGGATAAATTCGGGTAATTACCAGGATATTATCCAAAATTATTGACTGGGTAAAATTTTTTTTACCTGATTGTGCATGCTTACTCACATCTACTTATCATGTGGGACTTTTAATTTTCCAATGACTTTTGGTTTTCCAATAACCCTTTGGATTTCAATAATAAACCAATTGATACAATCTAATACGTACTAACAAACGATGGTATAAAAAGTTGATTAAAAAGTGACATGTCCTAATACATTATCCTTTTAATAATGATGTCCATCTTTGCCTTCAAAAGGGATAGGGTTAAAGAGCAATAAGGAGGCACAATCTTTTGTTAAGGATTGGTATTCAACACCAAACCCATCTCTATGCTCATAAAACCACATTGTCATCCTCGCAAGATTGGTGCAAATGTCGATAAACACCCGAGAGAAGATAGATTTCTCAGCTCGATCTTTATTCATCTCCTTCCATGCTTCTTCAACTAAAAAATTTATGTGTCGTCGTGCTTTCTCTTCGGAAACACCGCTTTCATGCATGTAACATTGGATCGACGTCGGAACGTTCCCTTTCTCTAATTCGAACTGAAAAAATCGCGAAGAAAAAAATTATGTGAGCTCGAAATTTTGGTCGCCGATAGGTATATATTGTCCCCTAGCTCATTTTTTTACTTTAAAATTTTATCTGAGCCTTCAGAAAAAATTTCATTTATGTCTCCTGAATATTTGAATAAATTAAAGAAAGAAAGAATAAATCGTGTGTAGCAAGTGCATAAAAGAATTAATTACTAACCGGATTTGTGGCAAGATCATTTGTAAGTCGACCGATAATTGATGCTTGGCGGATTAAACTTGGATATCCATCCATGGCCAAGAGCTTCATAGCCTCATCAGTGATTGGATTTGTGACACACATATATGCGATCACTAGCACAATCGGAGCTGCAATTGAAACCCATCCATTCTCATAGTATTCTTCAAAGCTCGGTATTTTCTCACTGTTATACCATTTTGCCTCCAAAAGATAACACTTGCTAAGATCTGCCCACTGCAAAAATATTTATATATATATTAATAATCCAATCTCCGAGGAATGCAATTAATTAATTAAATATTGTATCTAAATTACGTACAAAATTGACAATTGATCATCAAGAAAAAAAAAAGGTATGTATACATATATACCAATTGCTTTAGGTACTTAATGGCATGAAAGTCTTGGTCTTTTAGAAAATCATAAGCCAATTCATTTGTGATATTGTACACTGCAAGAAAAGACATCTTCATGTAGTCCGGTAGAGAATCCATTGCATCCACGTTCCAACTTCAATAGATTAAAGAAAACAGTATCATTGACAATATTATTTATATCTTTGAAAGCTTATATAGATTTTTTTTTTTAGGAATACAAAACAAATTGACAACGAAACTGCAATATATGATATAAATTTGAAGCAAATTAACCTTTGAAAAGCATTAGTGAACAACTCGAGCTCGCTTAGAGTGCCATAGGAATCATAGGTATCATCAACAACAGTGAGCAATAGAAATATTTTAGTGGAAATATTTCTACAATATCCATATTGTGGTTCGGATATCATTCCCACATTCCATAACACATTCTCCACCAACCTATCTCTGCAAAACTTCATCTTTTTCCCAAGCCCACTGTGCCTCCACCACCTTAATAAATAATTATAATTACAAGTTAAACAAGAAATTAATTAGAATACTAACTAATACAACAAATAAAAAATTTTAAAAAAAGCTCTTGTGAAGTATAAGCATTGCATTGATAAATTTATCATGGTTGATTAATTTCTATATATTCATTCAGTAATATTAGTATTGATTATTGGTTAATTATGTTTTTTTACAAATTAATTAGGCACTTATGGGACATTGATTCCAACTCGACATTGATTGATCCAAATGCAGTAATTACTAAGTTAAATTTATGGGTCAGTTAGGTAAATAGCTATTTTGGATTGTGTGTTTTTAAAAAATAGTCACAGTTTCAAAAAATTTTAAAAATAGCCATAACACATGTAAAAATTTCTGACAATAACAAAATTACGCATAAAATTGTTGTCTGAAATTTCTGACACGTATTAGTAATTTCTGAAACGGCTAATTTTTTAATTTTTTGAAACTGTGATTATTTTTAAAATCATTTTGTAAACAATGGTTGTTTTCTTAAAATTCCTTATATTTATTTTTATAAATACTGAAATTAAGGATTAATTAATTTGTTAACTAAAAAAAAAAAAAACAACTTCTTGTGATCAGAAAAAACATGTTTTTTCCTATCCATTAATAGTTTTCATGCACATATAGATGGTATCAACTTTTATCTAAGGTTTAATGCAGACATCAAATATATACCTGTAGAGTTCTTTCAATTCTTCCAAGTGCTTTGATTGCACTAAGTTGAAATCTAATATAGCAAGTTCCAAAAAAGTTGGATCAATGTCCTCTCTCTTTTGCTCTCTACACAAATCAATGAACCATCTTGCCTCCAATCTTGGCACTCTCCAATGAAGTGGGACCTCCAAGGCATGGCCCACCAAAATAGAAAGATTACCATTAGTCTCTTCTTTGTTGGCCTTGACTTTCACAAATTCTTGGAGATTTTTTGAGGAAAATTCTCTTGCTTGTTCCAATATTTTCTCACCCTTTATCATAAGGAAAGAAGCTTCATACAGAGACAATAGCCCAACAATATCACTGCTTATTGACTCCATGAAGTTGTTTGTTTCGTTATCCTTGAAAATTTTGAAAACCTCTACAACATAATTAATCACACACATATAATCATTCTGTTAAGAAAAAAAATAAATAAATTATTTATTTCTTCACAATAATATATATCAAGAACTAATATTGTTCGATAAGTACCTTGAGGAACTTGATATTGATGTTCTCGGAGGAGTCTAAATTTGAGAGCCGTAGCATATAAGTTGTCATTCCATACAGCAATATCCTTATCAAAATTATTCAATATTTTATTTATTTCTTGCTCAAAAAGATAAGATAATCCAAGCCTCTGAAGTACATCGATATGCTCAAGCTGAGCTAGAGGATCCATAACATTTAATAGCATCTTCATAGCTTTGTCCTTTAGCTTGGCGTGTTGACTGGCATATTTTTCACTCTGTAATGGTAAGTCATGTACGTGTGTATTATTTATATACGTATATATATACACTATATAGAGGGAAACATATATATGTTTTTTTTTAAGATGGTGTAACTGTTAATCAACATGAATATTTCTCTATCTCTAAATTGTCAAAAATAAAATGATATGTTTGTATTGTACTCTATTATGTTGTTACGAAAGTTATAGCTCCGCTTGAATATTAATAATATTAATTACCAAGGAATTGGAGTGCTTTTAGGGATAATACCAAATTACTTATTTAATATAGGGCCAGTTAAGCAATTAGTTATTTTAAAGGTAAAATTTAAAGGATTTAGCCATAGTTTCACGAAATTAGAGATTTAGCCCTAGCATGTAACATTTTTTGTAACATGTAACATATATACGTGTAAAAAATATAACATTAAATGTAACATGTAACATAAAATGTTATATTTTTACACGTATATATGTTTCATGTAACAAAAAATATTACATTTTATGGCTAAATCCCTAATTTCGCGAAACTATAGCTAAATCCTAAAAAATTACCCAAAAGTTTGGTTAAATGCCTAAAACCTCTTTAATTTATTAAATGACATATTTTCACATTTAGAAAAAATAATAAATGCATGGGTGAGTTACAAAAATAAGTCAAATTTGAATGGGTATTTTAGAAAAGTAACACATGTTTCAAAAAAATTAAGAAAATAATCATAATTCAATTGCAAGATACTGGATGAATTTCACCCCTTATAATTATTTTGTGGCTATTTTCTTCATAATTGAAAACGTTGACCATATTTTTAAATGAGAATTTTAAGATAATAGTCACCGTTTACAAAATAATTTTGAAAAATAACCACAGTTTTAAAAAATTTAAAAATTAGTCACGTAAGAAATTTCTTACAAAATTTTTGCCTAGTGTCATAAATTTCTAACAGTATTTTTTATGTGTATTTTTGTTATTGTCATAAATTTCTTACAATTTTATAGCTAGTTTTTAAATTTTTTGAAACTATTTTTTAAAAACATAGTCCAAAATGACTATTACCTAACTCACCATTTTTAAATCACCTAAACAAAATGGTCATTTCTGATAACCCTTTTTCTAAATATAATATTATATATTTATATTATATGCTTGAAACTAGATTGAAATTATTTATAAGTACTGATAAGCATTAGTACTTGATGAATTCGAATTACATGCCAACTTAAAAGGTTCTAGATATATGTATGTATATACATCATTCATCAACATCAACTAATTCACGATTTCTCTTAGAAAATGAAAAGGCCGTAAATTAACTATTCAGAAAAAGAAAAAAGGGGGTTATTTTTATAGCTCTTTTTTTTTTTTGCTCTTTCCATATGTATATAGAAAATTTGCATGCATCGTAGCTAATATATTATGAAGTTCAGGAACTAAATTTTAATATTGATGAGCTAAAAAGGGAAAAACAAGCGAGAGAGAGAGAGAGAGAGAAGAGACATTAAGAACTTTAATTACCTCATTAAAATATTCGTTATTGATTGACTGAACATAATCAAAGTCCCAAATGGAAGGGTATTTAGAGTACCCAGATGATCGACCAATAATACTGTCTCCATCAGAAGAATTGGTGTTGTACTTTGTTGTTGACATGCTTGATTTTGGATGTTATTGTGAACAACTTATTTTGTTAGTTCTAAAAATCCCAGTACTAGCTAGTTATAGTCTAAACTCTAAAACAACAACTTATTAAATAATAAGCATACATATGAAGCAAAAAAATAATAACTATATATCACATACCTTTGATCTTTTTATTTATCTTTTGCTCTCCCTTTTTAGTTTTTAAGCGATCTAGTAAGCAGACGTATTGACTTCCACTTTTTTTTTTCGTTCTTTTTTTTTTTTTATATAGAAAGCTTAGAGGTCATTTTCGTACGAAACAAATACAGAAAAGGAAAATGCAAAACTCCCTTATGATTTTTAGAATGCCAAAAAAGGAAAAAAAAAATCCATTTGTTTTGTGGAAATGTCATATTTGACGGTATGTTTTGAAAATTGTATTGAAAATACCCTTATCCAATCGCAACATGCAAAGATCTACGAAAGGATTTAATTGGGTCATCCATATTGTCCAATCGCAACATGCAATTATATGGTATATCCCTTATCCAATCGCAACATGCAAAGATCTAGGAAAGGATTTGACTGGGTCATCCATATTGTCCTTATTATATATATTAATCGAAAAACAATGAAAAATTATTGTGCAATTGAATTAAGACACTCACGCAATTGCTTTTCATCTCATCTCTATCATCATACTCGTCGTGATATATATATATATAGTAGTTGCTTGTAATCTCAATAAAAAAATCTTGCGTTTAAATCTAACTAACAAAAAATCAAAACTTAAACAATATCATTATAGTAAAATGTATTTTGGATTTCTACCCAAACTGATCCATTTATGGACCATTTATCACTCATATAATTCCACACAAAATCGGGCCAAAAATTTTTTGAGAAGGGACATAATTAATTAAAGTATAAAATTTTACAAATATTAATATTTAAAAAATGAAGTTAAAGTGAATTCAAACACTTGTCTTTATAAATTGCATATTTATATTAAATCGAGAATAAATATTATTGTAATTTTTATTTTTAGAGTACATTAATCATAATTTTTTTTAAACTTCAAAATTTCTTTACATCAATTTAGCCACTAATAAAGCAGATTTTAAAAACTCAATCATAAAATTGCATTTATGTATATATGTGTTATTATCTCTCGGTTATATTTTGTTAGCGCAGTGGATGAGTGATCATCTTCTTAATTTGATATTTTGATATAAAAAAAAAAACAAATCTCCAATGCAATATTGTTATATTTAATGCCAAATTTGTGTATTTTGGCAAGTTGGTCTCGAAATTTTTTATTTTTTATTTTTAGCAATTTGCACTATGAACTTACAAAATTAGTTCCTATTGATAACGAATGTTCTAATTTGACGGAAAAAGAGGGTGCAAATTACCAAAATAAACAAAGTCATCAAGTCTTTGCAAAAAAAAAAAAAACACAAAGTCATCAAGTGATAATTTGTCAAAACTCGACAAGTTTAGAGGCTATCATTGCAAATTATTATAAATAAATAATAAATTGATATCCATTATCAATTTACATCAATAGCCTTTAAACTTGTCGAGTTTTGACAAACTGTCATTGGACTTTGTTTATTTTAGTAATATGCACCCTCCATTTCGTTCAATTCCATCAATATTTGAACTTTTGTTACCAATAGGGACGTTTGTCAAATTTTATAAGTTTGGAATGCGAATTGCCAAAAAAAAAAAAGTTTAAGAGCCAACTTACCAAAACACGACAAGTTCAGGGGCCATTATGCCAATTACTCTATATCAAAACTAACTCTAGCTAAAACTAATTACACAATTATCCTAAAATAAAATTATTTATATATATATACACAGAAGTGTGTGCTATTCTAGTTGGTGCATGGATATGACAACTCAACATGATAATAATAGATATGAATAATTGAATATCACATTTTAACTTTGTTTATCTCATAATTTTTATAGTGAATGTGATTTTGTAGATTTACGTTTAAGTTTAGTTTGTCCTTTCTTTGCCCATGGGGCTTATGATCTTCTTTCTTTTGCCAGTGATGAGATTCTGGCAGATATCGTTCTTGTCTGTATTGGAGCGTGGATAAGCTAATTACTCATTAATGATAAAATGTATGATATATAAATACCACATTTTATGTGATAATTCTGACCCCATGCATTGATGACATGTGCATGACTTATATATATTTTTCCAATTATTAAAAAGGATATTCGAATTCAACACCTCTTGGTAAAATTAAGTTTGGAATTATATATAACTAAAAGATCATGTGATTCGAACTCTAATTACACTTTTGGGTAGAATTAAGTTTGGATTACGGTTATAAGACTAATTTTAAGCCCGCAACCATTGCCTGATAAAAATGTAATTCAACATCAATGTAACTATGCTATAATTTTTATGAAACGGTATGATACCGATAATTAAAAAAATATCCTGAAGTGACTTTTTAGTTTCTAACTTTTCTATTAAATGTGTTTTTTTTTTTGGACTTACATCACATTCATTGCTACTTTAATCCAAAGTCCAAACTAGTAAACTAACATATCTATATGCATGTCATGTTAAACGTGTATTAAGTTAAAACTTTGCAATTCCTGTTTTTACTATTCTAGTTTTTCTGTAAGCAGATGTCATTTATTGGAATTTATGTTATTGTTGTTTTTCTACCCTGATGTCGTTTCTTTTTTGTGAACTCTTTTATACTGTGTATATTGTGGTTTTAATCACTGTTATTCCTCAGTCAATTGTCTTTTTCTCAAAACTCATAGTTGTTTTAAAAATCCTTGTCGTTTTATGAACTTGTCGTTTCTTGTCGTTTGTCGTTTTTAATATTGTTGTCGTTTATCATGTCAATGTCGTTTATTTCTTCTTTGTTCTCATTCCTCAGGTCTAAAGCCAATAAAATTACAAACTTCTTGCTCTCCAATGTCACCACATGTTTCTATCATGTCGTTTTTTACATTACTGTCGTTCATATATGATGATGTCGTTTATCAAGTAAGATGTCGTTTCTTGTGAATTCTCATTTATTACATATATAGCCCTTTTTATTAATCACTGTCGTTTCTCTGCGATTATCTTTTCTCACACTTAAAATTATTTTTATGATCCATGTCGTTTTTAACAACACTTATTGTTTCTAGTCATTTGTCGTTTTCTTATTACTGTCGTGCAGCTGTCAGTGTCATTTTTCTTAATCCTTGTCGTTTCTGAAGCCAGCTCAAGCCCAACAAAAATGTATCAATTTTTTGTTCTCCAATTGTATCAATTTTTTGTTCTCCAATTTCACCACCTGCTTCCGTTTCAGTGTTTTTATATTGTCCTTTTCTGTCGCTGCACTATGTGGATGTCGTTCATAAATCAAATGTCGTTTATCACGAAGTGTCTTTTTTCTTTTTCGTTCATTCTCCTTAACCATCAACGTAGAATAAGATGGTTGAAATGTTCCAACCAAACAATCTATTAATCTATTAATAATCATGGAAAAAAAGTTTTTTTTTTTTTCCTTATTCAGCAAGAAAGAAAGTTGAAAAAAAATATATAAAAAAAAAAACAATTTCAACATTAGGGGTTATTCTTGAAAATTCGAATCGAAGACTGGTCAACAGCGGTCTCCATTTATAGAGACGACACGTGGATGCACAGTCACTGATTTTTTGTCCTATCCTCAGTGGCTTTACCATATCGTTCCCTCGAATCAAAAAACACCAAAAGCAAAAATTGTCCCGCCATTTCGGATATCGCGCTACGTTTTGAAGCTCTCTCTCCACCGTGGCTCGTCGCTCCGATCGCCGGCCAGATTACCTCTTATTTATAGAGGCTCGGAAGTCCGAAAGCTTCATCGTCTTCTTCGGTTTCAACCCTAGGGTTTCACCGCAGAGCGGTCGATTTGGAAGGTACGAGCATTTTCGTCTCCGTTCAGAATCTCAATTTATCGAGAAACAGAAAGCAATAAAGTATAAAAGCAATCTTTTTTTGTTTTAATTTTTGTTTTTGTGATGATTCTGAAGGATATAGTTTTATCACAGCGGAGTAATGAACTAGCGATTCACAGATACAGTGATGGTTCCAGAGTAATGATTCATTGAACTCTGTGCTATGGATTTACTATTTGTTTCCCCATTTATCATTCGATTTCAGTTTAGTACTTTCTAGTTTGTTGTAATGTGAGATTTGATTTTGATTTTTGAGTTTTTTTTTTTATTTTTTTGATTCGTGAAATGTGTAGTAGAAGCGGTTGGGGAAAAGAGAATTTAGGAAATGTAGAGCTTCCGAAAGTGAATTGGTCGCAACACATAGAGGCACATGAACGATTCCTAAACCAGAAGAAGTTTCTCAGTTCCAATTTCCTTTTCTCTTTGCCAACCCAAAAGCCTAATAATCAGAGCCAAGACAATATGGCTACAAGGTTTGTTTATCACTCAAATGGCTTTTTCCCCCCCTTTAGTTTGTAAGTTTACATTCGATTTATAAATAGTCATTTATTGAATAGATGACAAGTTTATTCCTAGTTCAGAGTAATTTTCGTTCTTTCTCCGTTTTGTTGCTGATGGAAAAGTTGTAGTATTATGATTCAAGGGTATTTGACTAGAAAGGTACAAACCTGATGTAGGACATAAGAACTTGGCATTTTGTTAGACCTGTTGTTCTTAAATCTAGTGAGATTATAATTTCTTTTGGACTGTAATTTCATCTCAGATTTGTCAGAAATAATATCAATAATATACAGAATCATGTAGTTTATTTATAGACTAAGCTTTTATGTGGATTCTACTGCTCAAAAGCCTTGGTCATGTGATGGAGTGGGCAAATTTATAGTCTCATTTTATTGATTCGGGGGTGAGAAAATTTTGAAACCTCAGTTTAGTGTGTTCTTACTCATAGAGAACAGATGTAATTTTATCTGATGAAAGGCCGTTGAAAAATTGCCAGTTACCTAGTCCTCTTAATGCACAAATGTTTTCTCTGTGATTTAGTTGCTCTTTACACTCTCATAAATGCCTTGTTTGAGTCTTCAGTTTGGCTGCTCGTCAAAGTCAGAGTATTCCACAATTGCACAATTCGCTAGTTGAAAAGGTAAAAATACATTGGTTGGCATTCTAGGTGTAATTTCATGTTTCATTTTTACTCTGGATTTATGAGTGTGGTTACTAGTTGATGACTAAAACCTTTTATACTCGATGAGGTTTAGTTTTTTCTTTAAGTAACGAATTATTATTAGGACAAAATACAAAAAGTAAAAGTCAGTTGGTTTTTGGTTGAAAGTATCACTTATGATGCTATCATTTTTCATTTATGTTGTTACCATATATTTTTCAGTACAAGTTCTGGTTGTCAAAAAAGTAGATGCTATCCTTTTCCTTTTCTGTTTCATTTTCCAGTCAAAATTGCTTGTTGTCCTTTCTTTACAATCTCGTAAAACCTTTTCTTGTTTTTTGGAGGCAACTGTACAAGTTCTGATTCGGTATTGCTTCTTGATGAATATTTGGCAGGCTTGGCATGTTCTTTCCAGTATGCAGATTTCTAGCAGGAATTATGTAAAACCTGGTAGAACTGTACATGTAAAGGATTTCAACACCACAAACTGTCAGGATGTTGGTAAAACCACCTTGGGGTTTTCAGCTGCCTCGGAGAGAAGTTCTGCCCATACGCAAACACATCAATACTTTGGTGCAAGTGCTATGAATTCGGGGTCAAGTGAACCTACAAGTTATAAAAGCAATAATTTTCCATCGAATAGTATGAAAGCTACAGAACCAGGAAAAAGTGTTGAAGTGCAGAGTCAGATAAGGGCATCAACAGTCTACAGTTCTAATAATCAGGTTTTAGGTGGATCTGTTGGCAATCTTAGTGTTCAGACTAGGCAACTAAAAGAGTCTAAAATAGGTGTAGTGACTGACATCGATGATGATGACGATATTATTCTTGAGGTAATTCTTTTTGCTAGAAGCCATAATACTAGGTTTGAAGGATTCAGCAAATTCTTGGGCATAGTTTGGCTACATTATTCTTTTTTCTTTTTCTTTTTTGTGCCTTCTAAGTTCTTAAATAATATATTTGGTCTCAACTTATCATAGTTTGATTCAGCTGTTAGTGTCTTATCATTCATCGGTCCAATTTTACTTTTGGATGACAGATAATAAGTTGACCGATTTAGTTTATGTGACTTAGCAGTTTGAGTTTAATATGGGTTGCAGAGCATTGATGTTGATCATATAGTGGAACAATACCAATCAAGCTGCACGCCGAAAACGTCATTGTCAAAGCTTCCTCCCGTTTCTCCGTTTATAGATAAAAGTAATTCTGTGAGCCAGGACGAGTATTGCTTGCCTCCAGAACTGTGCTCAACTTGTAGTCATGGGTTCAAGGTATGTATATTATCTGCATGTTTTGGTGCCATCTCATGCTGATGTGAATTTGATGTGCCTAATTGCTGAACGTTTATACAGCTAGGAAATTGCCCAGAAGCTGCAAGTCATTTGCAGGAAATGAAGGACATGTTGATATCCATATCGAATGAACTGATTGATAATCTTAATGAACTAAGTCCAGCTCATCTTGAGAAGCTTCGCCAAGACAGGTTAACTTTCCACCTTCCATTATCAGTAATTTGCAAATGGGTCGTGCACTATTATTGCTCATGTCGGTTGTTATAAAATTTGTTGGTAATACATATGTAATTGCTTGTTAAGAGATAGAAATAAATACTGTGCACATTTGCATTCTTAGGTTGGAGCTGAATAAGCAGATTCAGCAGCTTGAGAGATTTGTAAATTCCAATGCAGTAGTTCAAGAAAGGCAGAAATCACAGTTTTCTGCATCCACAACTCCTAAATCTTTCTACTATGAAACACCTCAAGCAGCATCGACCAGGAATGATCCCTGGAAATTTGATTCCCAGGCTTATCTACATAGTGATCCTGGAATGTATGGAAATTATAATCCATCTGTCCCGTTCTCATCCGTAGATAGGTTTGACGCCTTCTCTGGAGCTGTGGAAAGGGAACAATATATCCCAAAGCTTATTGAAGTAAACTATATTGAAGGTTCTAATGACAAAAAGTGGAGTAGTAGGGATTTCCAGTGGTCAAAGAAACTAGAGGTGGTCAGCTGAACTATTGCCAATCTTCATATCTGCATTATTTAGTGTCATCCTTATTGTCATCTGTTGCAATGATTTTCAGGCCAATAACAAGAAAGTGTTCGGAAATCACTCCTTCCGCCCCAACCAAAGAGAGGTAATTAACGCTACAATGAGTGGCTGTGATGTTTTTGTTCTGATGCCAACTGGAGGGGGTAAAAGCCTGACGTATCAGGTAAAACAATTTTTTTTTTTTAATCCTTATTAGTTTGGTCCTTTCATGTTATGACGGGGGGAAAATAGTTTCATGTAGTTAATCTCAACTTCACGCTTCATGCTTGGTTTGTTGGTTTGGTATATTATCAGAGATGGTTTGTTATCCAATAGGTTCAGTCGTTCCACATTGATACAATGAAACTCAAATGTTAACAGTTTTGACTGATGGCTTTCTGAGTGCGATCTTTTATCTTGCAGCTCCCTGCTCTTATATGTGCAGGCATAACATTGGTAGTTTGTCCTCTTGTATCACTTATTCAAGATCAGATAATGCATTTATTACAGGTATTTTTTCTTCATCTATATCCAGTTTTTTTGTTTTTTTGATTTCAACACTTTTTTCACTCCATTTCAACCTATCATAATTAATTTGTCTTCCTTTCTGGGTTTCCTAGGCTAATATACCCGCTGCATATTTGAGTGCCAACATGGAATGGTCTGAACAGCAGGAGATCCTTAGAGAACTTAGTTCTGATTATTGTAAATACAAGCTGTTATATGTCACGCCAGAGAAAGTTGCTAAGTAAGCGTAATCTCCTCATCAACAGTCTTTCATACCCTGTGATTTATATGCACTACTTCAGGATCGATTCTTTTAATGCTGCCATAATGTGATTGAAAGACCCAAGAACGGATAAATCTTACTTTTACATTGATATGAAAATTACTATTTAATAAATAACATAAAAGCTGACAAGAAGTATACCTTCATATTATTTTAAGATAATTTTAAGATAATTTTAAGAAGCAACTTTTCTTATGCTTACTTGGTGGGCTGCTATGGTTGTGTGACATTTTGCTTGACGTAATGGCAAAAGAAGTACCAAGGACATAGGAAGTTGAAATTAATACTTAAGCACAAATATTAACTAAGTCTTAACCAGTACAAATGATTTTCTGACTGCAGAAGCGATGCTCTTTTGCGGCAACTGGACAGTTTGCATTCACGCGAGTTACTTTCTAGGATTGTTATTGATGAAGCTCATTGCGTGAGTCAGTGGGGGCATGATTTTAGACCCGATTATCAGGTTGTGGCCTTCTTAAGTCCAAATAGTTTATGTTTTGCATAATCTCTCTCCGTGTGTTAATTTATTGTGTACTGTTTGATGTCCAGGGTCTTGGTATTTTGAAACAAAAGTTTCCAAATACACCAGTGTTAGCTTTAACGGCTACTGCGACAGCCAGTGTGAAGGAAGATGTTGTGCAAGCTCTTGGTCTTGTCAACTGCATTGTTTTCCGGCAAAGCTTTAATCGTCCAAATTTATGGCAAGTCCCGAGTGCTACTAAACTCTTAAGTGTGGCAAGAATAAATTTATTTAGACTGTCTTTCAAAGCTGAAGAGAGTTTATTCTGTATGTTACAGGTACTCCGTTATCCCAAAGACAAAGAAGTGTTTGGATGACATTGACAAGTTCATTAAAGAAAACCATTTTGATGAATGCGGAATAATTTATTGTCTTTCAAGGATGGATTGTGAAAAGGTTTCTGAAAAGTTGCAGGTCTGACTTTGTTCTGACTTTGCTATTAAACTAGAGGCTATAAGTTGTTTTAATTTTCAAATATAAATTACGTGATGTCATGTCAACTCGAAAAGTTCTATTCTACACAGAACATAAGGCCATGCAAGTGTGACTTTACTGTGAAACATTGTTGTTTAACAAAACGTTTTGATTTATTCCAAAGTCGGGATGCCATATTAAGATTTTATTTCACATAGTGAGTACTTACGTCTTTTATACTACTTTTTGAAAAATTTGTGCATTTGATCTTAATATTTTGTTGCTTGTTAGATCTGAGTGTATTTTGTAATAATCTACTTCTGCAATAAGGGATAGTTGAGGTTGATTTTTAAAATGATCGGAATTGTGAATAGATGTAAGTCTTATATCACCCATATGTCGGACATTATGAATTGCTTTTGCTTAGAGTTTAGTTATCTCTTGTTCAGGAGTGTGGACATAAAGCAGCATTTTACCATGGTAGTATGGATCCCTCGCAACGTGCCTTTGTACAAAACCAGTGGAGCAAAGATGAAATTAACATAATATGTGCGACAGTGGCGTTTGGAATGGGTATTTCCTGATTCACTGCTATCACTACATCATCTTAACAGCTTACTTACACTAGAATTTCAGGTATCAACAAGCCAGATGTTCGTTTTGTAATTCATCATTCTCTTCCAAAATCCATCGAGGGCTATCATCAGGTACATAGAAACTCAAGTACTGTTTTTCAGATTGGAGTTAAAAGTTTGAAAGATAAAGATGCCATCTTTAATTATTATTATTAATGATTGCAATGTTAGCTAATTTGACGATTATCAGGAATGTGGTCGAGCTGGTAGAGATGGTCAGCGTTCATCTTGTGTGTTGTATTACAGTTACAGTGACTACGTAAGTGCTTTTGCAAAACTACTAAATCTTGATATTTGTCACTATTCAAAGCATTATGCTAAAATTTGGAGATTGACATCTTATTATTTTATATCAAGTCCTTATAACTGTTTCTGTTTGCTTATATATATATATATATATTTGTTCTCTTGCAGATACGGGTCAAGCATATGATTAGCCAAGGAGTCATGGAGCAAACTCCTTTCGCATCTAGAAGTAATCGTGTTAATGCAACTAACTCGGGAAGAATATTAGAAACTAATAGTGAAAATCTTTTGCGAATGGTAAAATCATGCAGGCTTCATGTTATACAGTTTTGGATATTCTGTTCTTTTTATTTTTACCATTTGGAACATAAATATTTTATACGAAATGATATGCCTACTTCAGGTGAGTTATTGTGAAAATGGTGTTGATTGTCGTCGTCTTCTACAACTTATTCATTTTGGAGAAAAATTTGATTCTTCGGCCTGCCAAAAGACTTGTGACAATTGTTTAAAGATCAAAAGTTTTGTTGAGAAGGATGTCACTGACACGGCGAAGCAATTGGTTTGTAACGTTATCATGTTATTATTTTTTAAGATGTCTTTGATACCCTTGTATCAAATTTCTGTTTCTTTACTTTGGCAAATCATATTTCTGGTATCTTTTCAGTTGGCTATGTTTGACTTGTTCTTGCTATAGGTTGAACTAGTGAAGTCAACTGGCCAGCAGTTCTCATCGTCTCACATATTAGAAGTCTACCGGGGCTCCTTGAGCCAATTTGTAAGTTCTAATTGTGATTTTACTTTCTACATCACTCTATCATGTATTGTAATTTTACTTTTTACTGGATGCGTCAAAACTAGGTCAAGAAACATAAACATGAAATATTAAATCTCCACGGGGCTGGAAAACATCTAGCTAAAGGAGAAGCTTCTCGTATCTTACGTCATCTTGTTACTGAGGACATTCTTGTGGAGGAAGCAAAGAAAAGTGATCTATATGGATCTGTATCGTCAGTCTTGAAGGTATTTGTGGCTCATTTTATTCTTTCATAATAAGATCGGAAAATGGTAAGAAAAAGTCCTTGTGAAGCCCTTTACTTTTATATTATTTGTGTCAATGTATACATTTATTATCAGGTGAACCGGGCCAAGGCTTATGATTTTTGCGCTGGAAGACGGACAATTGTGTTAAGGTTGACTCTCTTGCTCTTTCTTGCGGAAGATTAAATACCTTTTCTAGCAGCTTTGAATCATTAATTTTGCATTTCTTGGTCCAATTGTACAATTCTCCACTGTACCAAGCAACTTTGACTCTGAGTTTCGTTCCTTTACC
The DNA here is from genome assembly GCA_018132145.1 of Boehmeria nivea var. tenacissima. NCBI lineage: Eukaryota > Viridiplantae > Streptophyta > Magnoliopsida > Rosales > Urticaceae > Boehmeria > Boehmeria nivea. The sequence continues at coordinate 19,810,871 of CM030878.1, read as the reverse complement.
TTGTAGATTCCCTTCATCTGTGAAGGTTCTTAAGCAGGGTAAATCTGATTATAGTTCCGCTAAAGGCACATTGCATTCTGAGAGCCTGAGTTCTCCACAAGCTGATATCCCTGCTCAAGCTCAATCCAAATCAGACACGGTAAGTTGTATTCTTTGCATGTATTGTAGAAAAAGACCACACTCTTCTATCTATGTATTAATATGATGAACATGGTTTATGTACATGTTTTCTCATATGCTTGATAACTATCCAAACACCTAAAGCAATAGAGGAGCTTCTTTTAATTAAACTTTCTATATATATAATTGCAGGATTTCTCAGCTAAACTATTTGGTGCTTTACGGATCCTCCGAACCACGCTTGTTAAAGAAGCTGGAGAGGGGGTCATGGCATACCATATATTTGGGTTAGTTTCATTTGATAAATCTTTAGGCTTCTTATGTCTCATTTGTCAGCACTTAAAATGTTTTATAACGAGTTTTTTGGATGATGTTATATGCACTTTCAGTTATATTGGCCTCATATGAAATATATATATTTTTTTCTTTGCAAAGGAATGCAACACTTCATGCGTTGAGCAGAAGGGTTCCAAGATCAAAAGAAGAACTCCTTGAGATTAATGGAATTGGAAAGTAAGTTTTCAGAGGTCATGTACTTGGATGTTATATGATGCTTGCTCAACGCATTTACTAATGGACTTGTTTTTCTTTTTCCTTCTCTCTCCCAAATTTAGGGCTAAGGTAAGCAAGTACGGAGATCGAGTACTCGAAATTATCGAAGCTGCCATAAAGGAGCACTTCTTGAATGACAAAAACAGCAGCAGTAGCAACGGGAGTACTGACTTCGCTAAGCGGAGGAGAAGTAGTGGAATTCCAAGTCCCAGTTTGGAGGACTTTGAATTCAAGAGCACTGGTCGATCGAAGAAAATGGCAACAAATAGGAAAAACAATGCTACTGAGGCAATTAACCATGCGGAGCAAGACGATTTCCTGCACTACATAGATGACGAACTAGATTTCGACGATTGCAATTTTGAAGCTAATGGCTCAGCGATGAAGACTGCCCAAAATGGTAACGGAAGAGTGCTACCGGCGTGGTCAAATGTTGGAAATGCTCGACAATCATGATTACAACGTCAAGCATAAGCTATAAACGTATACAAAGAGGACAATCATTCATGGCAACGTTTGTTGCTCTGTATTTATGTGGAAGAAAAATACGTACTGTCCAGAGAAAGTTGTTGTAAGGCAATGTTTTCTTCCATTGGCATAGATATTTTGATGCTTCATTTGTGTACAGTTTTAGCCCATCTACTCGTTGTCATCGAGCTTTTAAACTCTTTGGAACTGTAAAATCTGACCTTTTGGGTCAATTTTGAAGTGAGAACTCATAAAATCTTTTAGTTATTTGGAAACTGTTTCCCTAAACCGTGCACCAACGCTGGTGTACAATCCAACGGATATCATTGGATGGTCAGGATGATTTTAAAGCTAACCATGAGACCTACCTAGACCTGAAAATGGAAGAATTACAAAAAAATAAAAAAATATTTTGAGTGCTACTTAATAATTTATCTCAAGTGGAGTATTCTCTTGATTTCTATGTTTAGTGTAAAAATAGAGATATAGATTAAAATATAACATAAAAGGAACATAAATCATTAATGAATGTGTTAAAAAAAGTATGCATTCATCAAAATTCCCCCTTGAAAATTTGATGGTACCTGTTAAAAACAAGTTTGTTACTCGTTACCTTAACTAAATAGAAATATACATATATAAGAAGAGGCTAGAATAGTGCACGATTTTTTGCACTATCAATAGTGTTTGGCTTATAATAGCTTCAAAAATACATAAAATTAAATTTTTTTTTTTTTACACATAAGTACATTACAACGTCTACTAACATGTTATCCATTCATTTATCAAATTTAACCAAAGAATTATGTTTAATCGGAGATAAAAAAAAAAGAAGTTTGTCCTTTTAATTTTTTATTTGTTATTTCTTCATTCATCTCCGATTGATATAATTTTAATTTCAAATTTGATAAATGAATTGATAACTTGAAAATAGACGTTGTAATGTACTTATGTGTAAAAAAAAAAATAGTTTTATGTATTTTTTAAGCTATTATGAGCCGTACACTATGGATAGTGCAAAAAATCGTGCACTATTCTAGCCTCTTCCGTTTTTTCTTAGAAGATTCTACGTGCACAATTTTTTACACTATCGATAGTGTACGGCTTAAAATACCTTTAAAAATACATAATATATATATATATATACACACACATACATAAACACATTACATTCTCTATTTACATGTTATTGATTCATTTCTTCAAATTAACACAAAAAATTTGTTTAATTGGATATAAAAAAGATGAAAAAGGAAATTTATCTTTTTTTTTTTTAAATTTATTTTTACTTATTCTTTCATTTTCATCTCCGATTGAATAAATTTTTAGTTTTAAATGTGATAAATGAATTGATAATATGAAATAGACGATGTAATGTATTTATGTGTAGAATTTTTTTTAGGGTTATTAGCTCCAATGGTCCTAGAACTTTTCTTCGGGTGACAGTTCAGTCCCCGATCTTTTTTTATTAGCAACAAATATCCTTTAATTCTTTTTTTGTTGCATTACCGTTAAAATTGACTAAAGGCCGTTATTTTTTGCATGTGCATCTCACATGTTTAACTATTTTATTCAATTTCCAAAAACACCCCTCTCATTTTTCCCCATCCCTTCTCTCTAAGCTGGCAAATAAACCCAAATGAAATTCATCCCCAATTTCAATAATCTGTCAAATTTAAACAATTTCAATACACAAACGAGAATAAGATTTCAATACAAAACAAAATACTGGACATAATAAAACCCACCACTGATTTGAACAAAATATAATATACAATACACTTGCCAAAATACCCAGAACTATATACTAACTTTGAAACCAAAAAAAAAAAAAAAAAAGCCAACGATTACAGGCAAATCAAAATTACACGACGCAATGCCTGGGGTATATATGGGTATTTATAGGCTGAGCCATAACTTTTACGCATGGGTATATGGGTATTCGAGGCAGCTTCCACCGGAGCTTGGCAATTGTTGTAACCACATGTTGGAACTTTATGATCAAGAGTCAACAAATACGTAACAAAAGAGGAAAAAAAAATTACCACAAGCGTTTTATTTTCTTCCAAGCAAGGAGAAATCACAATTTAGAATCACCAACAACACCTATAATATGGCCCTTTTGCTCCAACACAATAATATAAGCCAAAAAGCCAACCAACTTTATTTCCTGTTATATTCTCAGGCAACAACCATATGCCCAACCCACGAAAAAGCAAAAGCAACACAATCTCAGCCACAACAGTCCCAAGAGAAAATATGAACGTCCCAATGACTTCAGAAATATCCCCTTGCTCTCTCGCCTCACATAGCGGTGTTAGAGTTCGACGGCAGAGCATATGGGTATATGGGCTATTGTGTGGAGTCAACAAGCCTGTGATTTTGATTTGCCTGGATTCACACGCCTGGGTACATGAACCACTCAGTGTTCATAGTCAGATTCGCCGATAGGCCCTCCGCCACGAACCCGTCCGCGCAACGCTCTTCGCGCCTCGAACGTCCTCTGCCTTCGAACGCCGCCGAACGCCCTCGAACCCCGAATCGCTCCGAACGCCGCCTAACGCCCCTTAATGCCCTGAACGCCTCGAATCCCCCGAACGTCCTCTGCCCCGAATCCCCCAAATGCCTACGAACGCCGCCGAACGCCCTCTGCCCCGAATCCAAAGAACGCCGCCAAACGCCCTCCGACCCCGAATCCCTCCGCCTTCTAACGCCCTCCACCCCGTCCCCGATCCCTCTGCCTTCGACCCGTCCCCGATTTGTTTGCAAGCTTAAAGAGAGAAGGGATGGGGAAAGAGGTTAATTTCCTCTGATGGAAAATGAGAGGGGTATTTTAGGAAATTGAATAAAATAGTAAAACATGTGAGATGCACATGCAAAAAATGACGGCCTTCTGTCAATTTTAACCGTAATGCAACAAAAAAAAAATTGAGGGATATTTGTTGCTAATAAAAAAAGATTGGGGACTTGACTGTCATCGATAAAAAGTTCAAGGACCATTGGAGCTATTAATCCTTTTTTTTAATGTATTTTTTAAATTATTTTAAGTCGTACGCTATCAGTAGTGCAAAAAATTATGCACTATTGTAGAATCTTTCTTTTTTTTTTTTTACGAAAACAGGTCATTAGATTTTTTTTTTTAATCAAGTCTTAAAAAAAATTTCTATAAACAGAACGTAAAAATTCGCTCTCTTTATAAACTGAGAAAAAATTTTTTCATGAAATTTTCCTTTTTCATTTCCAATCGTGCTTATTCCTCTTGATTTTTAGGTGACAGTTTGATTCTTGTTAGCCTCAGAGAAGATCGATATCAGCTTGCCTTCAATTCTGTTGTTCCTTTTTTTTTTTTTTTCCTTTCAACTTGTATACTAGGTTATTGTCACTAGGGTTTAATCGCATAAAGAAAAGGAAACTTCAAAAAGTAGCAAAGTCAAATATATCCAGGGACGAGACAATCTCAATGCAAAGTGAGAGAGAGACTAGAAGAGAAGAGACCCATTTATTTCATCCAAAGCACATTCACATCATTGTTTCCGTTATATCAAATAATTTTATGAATTAACAGTTAAATCTAATCTTCACATTTACATCTGCAATTAAAATTAAACACAGCTTTTATACACGCGTAAACTTAAAATTGCTACTTATGTACATATCTGTGCATTATTTTCTTCTGTACGCCATAATCACATTTTTCAAACACCTTCACATGTTATCAGTCAGCTGTGCATACCATTGTCCGTGAACGCTAACCGATACGGTAGCAGCCACCGCTAAAACTTCGGCAGCTTCCACCAGTTTCTTAGTCAGTGCGGCAGCTCCGACTTGTCGGAGTGCTGACTCGGCCAGTTTCCTTCCCTGGGGCCCGCTTCCCCCGAGCACGACTCCCCTGGCAGACATATAAACAGCACGGGATACCCTCTCGAACACAGGATCTCCGGCTTGCAGGCTCTTTGCTAACATCCTCGCCATCACCGCCTTGCGCGATAGCAGCTTCTGGCTGTCCGCAATTTCATTACCGTCCACCGAGAATCTACTGATTGATTCAACAATTTCTTCAATACCCGCATCTTCGACGTGGTCCAAGACCTCCAAGAGTCTCTCAATGCAGCATGATATTATCGCCTCCATATCTCTCGGGCTGTTTGTTATCCTCTCACTTAGGAGGGTTTGCCGGCAAATAAGAATGCTGCATTTACATAATCACTGATCATGAAACCGTAATGCTGAAACGTAAACATGTGATAATCTAACAGAATACTGGTGCACGAGTTACTTAGAAGTAAAGTTGACATTTTTTTCCCCTCGTGACCATAGTACCTGAGGGGTGGGAAAATGGCACCAAAGCTTCTCGTGTAATAAACAGCCTTCGATATAATTAAAAAAGGACTCGTAATGAGATCCATCAGAATTACCTAACGGCAGCTACAATAATATTTTGAATTTGACCCTGAACAGCCCTCAGCCTAGAGAGGTTTAGCATGAAAGTTTCGGGCAAAACTTCTTGTGTCAAACCCGATACACCGCTCACTAACTTCAGCAAGCCAAGCCTGACCAATAAATCAACCCTCTCACCTTTGCACTCTGGTTGTTGTTTACCTGTTTCAACCAACAGGAAGAGAGAATGCGATAATGAATATGCGAAAGCCAAATTGTAATTTTCCAACTCCAATTTCAGATGTTCATACCTCCAGTCTTGGTTGAATTGGATATCACTAAAGCCGTGTTTGGTTTGACCAAAGTTCCACCACTTCTAAGGGCTGTGGAAGGAATAAATCCATGAGGTGAACTTTCATGGTCCGAAGTAGATAGTGAATTCCTATGATCTTCCCACTCTTGATCTTTGCAATTCGACACAGTAGATAGCCATTGCAGTGTTATTGGTAGAGAGGAGTACGCATCGGAGGGAGATCCATAGCGGTTGGCAAAAGCATTCTTGAGGTAATCCAAACCAGCGGGACCCTTCAACAACGGTTCCATTATTCTTATGCGAGCTTTGCTTATCTCTTGCTTAAGTACCTATAAAAGCAAGTCAGTTAACTCAATCTGCGGCCATATTAAACATAAATGATATGAATTGCTCAAACGAAGAGGAAACAGCTATATAGTCAGACAAAACACAATAAATAGATTTTAGCAAAAATAACTTAACATATGAAGTTCAAAAGCTAAAATATCACAAAAGAATAAACAAGATTAACAAGTACTGCGACAGATGTGAGGGCGTCAGAAGATTTATGTAATGAGACTCATGCTTAAAGAAATAATGGACGACAATTACTTTACCTGAATCTGCTCCAAGACAAAACGAAGACCTTTGATCATTGCAATAACACTTGAATGATCTGAGCCATCACTGGCTTCACATATATCAGCTAATTCTTTCATTAAACTCTGGTGAGAAGTCTTCATTTCTTCATCACTGGCAGGGGACGAGAGTTTTTGCAAAGTGCCCAATGCAAATTCCATAATCTTTCCCAGGTAATGAATGTCCAAGTTACCAGATTTAAGCACCTTGAGAAGGGGCGTACGACAGAGATTAATACTTGGTAACAAGTTAAAATACTCTAGGAAAAGAAAATAAAAGTAAAACTGCTAGTTAGCTACTACCTGAGAAAGAATGTCCAGATCAATAGCTTCAACAATCATTTGTCTCCAGTTCTCTGGAGCCATCTGGCAAATTTCATCCCTTACTTCTCTCAGTAGTTGAACTACTAGATCGTAGTTGGGGTTGTCACTGTTCATAGATTCCATGATGCTGTCCCAAAAAGCATTTTCCATCGTTCTTCTTATTTTTGCCTGCAAACACTATTAGGTTAGCAAACGAAAAGGCGCTAGTTATAACTCATAATCGTGAACAAATTACTCAACAAGATAAAGGCTATAAATTCCTGGCACTAACTCTCTCCACCAAAGTGCTTAGAAACCCGTGTGTTAATATGAGGTTTGGCATTTCCTATAGATTTTTCTTAGGAAGTTGCACTGACCTTGACACTATTCTGACCCTCACCAGTCAGATTATAAATGTCAGTAAAAGCACCATGCTGGTTATGAATATATTCATTAACAATCAGCTCATTCTCCATGACCAACTTCTCAACAGAAAATCCAAGCTGTCCATCCAAAATGGTTCTCGAAGTTGAAGCACTAGATTCTTTTGGAGTATCCTCTTCCCTGAACAAGGCGCGTACCACACGGCTTGGCTTCTCAACACTCTTAACCACGTTATCTCTCTTCTCTGAGCTAGCAACAGAAGGGCTGGCTGTCAAACTAGGTGGGCTTGGTGAGATAATATGTGTAATCTGCAATGCCATCGGACTTCCTTTTTCCTTGGCTAGAAAGTATTTGGATCTCGTTTCAGATAGTGAACTATCCATCCGCTCAATCCCAGCATCTCCACTCAGGTGATGAACTTTTTCCCTCAACAGCTTTTGATCTTCCATAACCTGCATCAAGAGAATATCCACAGATAAGTGTCATACACAATCTAAATATTAATCAACGGGCTGAGTCCATACCTGTTTCTGAACAGCCTTCATATCATGAGTAAGATCGATACTATCTCCTTCGGGAGTCATCTTGCAAGTCTGCATCATAGAGAGCTCTAGCTGGCATGCTGCTCGAACCAAGTCATCTTCCAACAACTGTGCATCCTTAACTTTCCAGACCACGAAACAATTCAAGTAAGAGCACCATGCTTTATCAAAAGCTGCAAGCTGATATCGAAAGGTCCAGCGTTTAGGAGTCACGGAATCAGACTCTTCATCAGAACTTTGTACAGGTCCCTCCAGTACAATCTTAAGCAACAACTCAAACTCCCGAACAAATTCTTCTGCAGACTTGGCCAAAGCAACCTCACGCTCTCCATGACCACTGAAAACAGCATCTGGGTGACTCAGTATCATATAGGCACAAAGAGAGACTCTCACCGAATACCTTGATAATTTAGCTGGATTCTGAGCACCCTCCCGGGATGTCACCGCTTTATTTGTCTCTCTGCTTCTCAAAGATTTCCTAGAAGTAGGCCTCTTTTTTGGTGTAGCAACTCTCTTGAGAAGGTGATCAATGTTCTCCAAACCAGGGGTGTGTTTAGCAGAAGCAACAGCTCTTGAAACTTTTAATCGGTTCTCAAATCGATCAAGTAAAGCTTTCACCGAGCGCAGGGTGTTGTTTGATTCAATCAGAAGAGCAAGCTGCTCAAATGGCATTGATATGACAGATTTCTCATTAATATTCATGGCATCATAGTCTTTTGCCAAGGCTAAGGTAGTTCTCTGCCTCAGGAACCGCCTCCAGCACCTATAAAATCATCAAATTGGACAGAGCAAAGTTTTACCTTAAATGAGATATACGTTTTGCTAACTAAAAATAATAATTAATACACGCTACCAAATTTACACAAGCAAATACTATATCAATATGAAATCTGCATATCGATTGAAATTGCATTAATTTCAATAACAAACCTGATATCAGGGATCCCACGAATGAAAGACTATCTATTGGACCATTAAGACAACTTGGTAAAACATTTATTGCATGTCCAGGCATACACAACTTTGAAAAATAGCAATAGTTTCTTGTGACTATCCAATAGCACAAATAGTAAGTAGATGATACCTTGCCAATTTTCTAGAAAGGAGGTCAGCCTGCTTATGCATCTTAATCCAGTTCAGCTGAACGGAATCATGATGTCTTCCTCTCCGTCTTAAATATTCTGCTCTCTGTCTCCTTGCCTATAATCAGTAAAATACCATAAGAAAAATACAGTTAATCAGCACAAGGGCCGCAAATACCAATAACATCTGATGTGGGTTTGATTTTCGAAAAATTACTCACTCTTTGCAGCCGATCTTCCAACTGGTCCCTCATTCTCCTCCTCTCAGACTCTCGTTGATGAGTGATAGACTTGGCAACACGACGCACCTGCAACACCCTAGCACATGCTCTCTTCCTCTCTGCTTCTAGAAGCCCCAATCGCTTCTTCTCAGCAGCCACACGTTTTTGGTGAATTGCAGCTCGTACACGTTCCTTATATTTGTTCTCTCGAGCCATCTTCCGCATTAGTGACTGAGACGATCTCTCCTTTAGTGAAGCCCTTCTTTGCCTGTAAGCCTTAAGCATCAGCATTCTATTTGCCTCAGCCTGCTGAAAACGCAATTGTACTTTTGAGCCGATTCTCTCACGTTCCTTCTCATAACGCATTTCTACCCCACTTTTAGCAGCTTGTCGCAACTCATCCAACCTTGCTAAGCGCATCTGAGCCTTTGCCTGAATGCTTAACCTGTTATTTCAACAATGAATTAAAGGGATTCACAGTTACAGAAAGTAGTAGATCAAGTCTAGAAGAGGAGACTAGAAATCAGTCATCATTCATCAGCATTATCAACTTCAGCAGAAGTTATCATTTTTCCAAACCATATTGCGAAAAATATCCTATTATGCTCAAAAATTACATTAAAAAGGAATGTGATAGAGCACGTAATGGAAAACATGTAGCTGATTAAAAAAATAAAATAATGATAATAATAATAAGATAAAGTTAAATATACACAGGAAAGGTAAAGAAAACGACAATGAGATGACAAAATTCATGTATATTGCCACAAGAAGTGCTCCAATGGAAGATAAAAGAACAAGCAGACAAGCTAAGACTGTGGACCACCAAAACATTCCAAAAATCCATTCAACCGAATTACTGAGGACACATTCCCGTTTCCTTGTCAAGAAGTGAACGTGCCAAAAACTCATTCATTAACAAAACCAACAAAATGTTGCAAAATCATTCAGTAAAAAAAAAAAAAAGATTTACAGAAGATCCACCTTTTCTGGGCAGCGGCCTGGAGCTTAGCTTCAAGCCGCTGACCAAGGTCCTCCTCGGACCGCGAGGGACTTCGAGGCTTCGGCCTTGCCTTGCTTGACAACTTCTCATAGTGCTCCTGCATCAGATTAAAAATATTCAACCTTCAAGTACCAACCAAGGAAATTTTTCTAAAACCAAAAACTTGGTACCAACAAATAAAAAAAAAAAAGTTTATATTTCAATCCAATTCTAACCATATATCAAACACCAAAGGAATATGAAAAAGACCCATGTGAAATAGAGTGACCAGGAGTGAAAAATAAAATTCACACAGAAGAATAAACCAACTCACCTAATACTGGCAAGTGGCAACACCCTTCATCACAAAGATTTCATGGGAAAAAAATAATGAGAAAAAGCTAACAACTTTAAGGACTAGGAAATTATAGATAGAGGTTCGGTAGGTACTACAGGTTTCTGTTCTCTGTTTGGTTGCCGAGAAAAGAGATGGAATAAAGATTATATATTAAGATAGATACTGAGAATATTTAACTTCAGAAACAATCCCTTCACAGAAGGTTGGAAAAGTTGTAAGAGACAACAATGGAATCGAAAGAAAATACTATTATAGATTTTAATCAAAATCAAACTTAAGAAGAACCCAGTAAGAAAATCAGTTCAGTCATCGAAATTACATACATTAGTAATTATCTTTGAATTTCCCTAAATGAAACGGAAGGTATTGACAAAAAAAAAAGACAATAAATTTGGAGAGAGAGACAGAAGTAAAGAATATTATTCTTATAATCATCAATCATGTTTTGCATAGTTTTAATCGAATTTAAGCGAAATTTTTAAAAATATATACATAGAAAAAAAAAAAAACAAAACAAAAAACACACACACACACACCACAAAGACAAAATTAAAAGGCTGGTTTGGTTGTTCACCGAATTGAATTGGTCAGTCAAGTCGTCGAATTTCCCGTTACAAGACCAAAAAAAAAAAACAGAGGAGCTTCGTAAAAATTAAAAAAAAAAAAAAAAGCCTCTTCCTTGAATTCCCTCAGTAATTTTACTAAAAAATAGAAATGGAATATTATATACGTATTGAAAAAAAAAAAAAAGTTTCCCAGTTGAGTCATTAAAATTTCAGTTTACAATAAGTTAAGTTTAACAGAGAAATTCGTATATCAATAACAAAAACGTCTCTTCCCTAAATTCCCTCACTGATTTTAATTAAAAATTTTAATAAAAAAATAGTAAGCGAAAAAAAGTAAACAAAATTGCTCAGTCGAGCGATCAAATTTCACTTTCCCAAAAAAAGAAACAAAAAGCTTTCTTCTTTGATTATTAAAAACAAACAAAAAAAAAAACAAATACAATCACAACTACAACAAGAGAGAGAAAGAGTTTCCAAGTCCCAAAAATAACTCAATTCAATTCTCTGGAAAAATAAATAAAAAATAATTAAAATAATTAAAAAAACGCCATTGAATTTCTTCTCTATTTCAAAACCAAAAAAAAAAAATAGAGAGAGAGAGAGAGGGACCTGTCGGCGACGATCGGCGAGACGAAGCTTGGCGTCGATTTGCTCAGCGGTGGTGCAGGGAGTCTTACAGTGGAGCCTCCGCCTCAGCCGCGTCGGAATTCTCGGCGGCCAACTGTACGACGGCGTCGTTTCGCCCTCCTCCGCACATATCATCATCCCCACGCTCTCAACTTCTCCCATCTCCCAAAACGCCGCCGTTTCTCTCCTCCGATCACCGCTAAATAATAATAACACTGTTCACAACGATCAACGACAACGAGTTTCAAAGCTTTTTGCAAATCATGAATTTCCTTTTCCTTTTTTGGTGATTGGTTTTGGTGATGTGATGAGAGAGAGAGAAAAAATTAAAGAGAGCAGAGAAAGCGTGTAAGTCTATGATAGAGTTTAATGTGTTGTGTGTGTGTGCGTTTATATATTAGAGTTACGTTTGTTTATGTGTATAAAGTACTAATTATACGTATATCCAAAAAAGAAAAGAAAAAAGTAATTAGTAGAGTATTGTGTAATTTTGCTTTATCCAAATCATAGGGTGTTTGCCACGTCACCGTTGGTCCCAACGGCACTCCTTTCGCTGTTTCTCTTTTTTATTTTTTTTTTTCGGGTGGACTTTTGTCCTAGGCCTACTTTTTTTACTAAATTGACTTTATTGCCCTTTAACAATCTTTTCTTGATAGGTTTTGACAACTTTGGCACCTTTTTAATGCTTCCATTCCATTCATATGAACAATAATTGAAATCCAAGGAGGGTTTTGATAACACAAGCCCTCTGAATGCTATGAAAATTTAGGCTGCTAATAGTAATGAAAAATTAAAACGTTAATTATAGGGTCTTTTAGGCAGCCGTTTGAATGAAAAAAATTATTCATATACTTTTATTTCAATATTCATGTTTTTAACTCAAATACAAAATATTAGATACATATATTTTAGAAAATATTTTTTAAAAAAATTCTAAATACAAAGCTTCTTTCTTAGAATCTTAATTCAAATACTAAATTAAAATCATATTCGAATATCAAATTCAACTCAAGATTTTATCAAATAATAAAAGCAATAATCCAAATCAAAATGATTCAAAATTTTATTTGAAATTACTATCTAAACGACTCTTAACTCAAATTGAAATGACTCATACATTGTGTTTGAGATTGCTATACAAACGATACACATTATTAAAGATATCATAGTAAATAACTATTTTTTAGATGATATTTTAATAATATAACTAACATTTCTATTAATTAAATAAATAGTTATTTTTGCAACTACATAATTGTGTAATGTTACTTTACGCCCTTAGTTTTTTAAAAGGCTAATGACTAGTTTCTTAATTTTTAAAAACGTTTATTATTTTCTTAAAATATTGATTAGAGAATTATTAAATACTAAATATACCTATATTAAAAGAGAGCAATATTATAAAGTATAAAATATAAAATAGAATAATTATATTTTAAAAATAATGTAGTAGTTTGTGGGGTAAGTAAAGAACAATTTATTGAATAGCCAGTTAGGTAAATAGTTATTTTGGATTGTGTGTTTTTAAAAAATTGCGTTGGTTTCAAAAATAAAAATAAAAACTAGCCATAACACATGTAAAAAATTTATAACAATAACAAAATTACACATAAAAATTAGGGTCAGTTAAGCAATTAGCCATTTTAAAGGTAAAGTTTGAAGATTTAGCCATAGTTTCACGAAATTAAGGATTTAGCCATAGCATGTAACATTTTTTGAACATGTAACATATATACGTGTAAAAAATGTAACATTAAATGTAATATGTAACATGTAACATAAAATATTACACTTTTACACGTATATATGTTTCATGTAACAAAAAATATTACATTTTATGGCTAAATTCCTAATTTCGTGAAACTATGGCTAAATCCTAAAAAATTACCCAAAAGTTTGGTTAAATATCTAAAAAAATCTAAAAATTATTATAAGAAATTTTATGACACGTGCAAGAAAATTCTAAAAGGACTAATTTTTAAATTTTTTGAAACTGTGGCTATTTTTTAAAATTATTTTCTAAAAAATGACTATTTCTTAAAATTTCCTTTATTGAACAACAAACCTTCTTCCTTTAATATTCATATTAAGAATAATAGTTGATCATGGTTTCAAAAATAAAGAATAGTAGTTCATAAATATAGTTACATTTAGGCATATTTCTTTGCTTTTAATTTTTATAATATATCAGCTCTGAAAGCAATAATAAAATATAAAAATACAACAGTTGTCCAAGCATGAATTCTTCTTATTTTTGAGGCTACATGAATAATATTTGAAATTAAGAAGTTTCTTATCTTAATTTTTGTTATTGCTCGAGAAATGAATTCTCCCAATTTTTTTGTCTACATACAAAGAGAGCGTGATCCTTTTCCTAAAAATAAAAAATAAAAACCACAAAAAAATACATAAAAGTTTAAATAATGAATATTTTTATGAATGTCACATTTTGTGCACATTAATACTTTCTCTATCAGGAGAGCCTCACTTCTTTGAAGGGTTGATTTTTTTAATCTATGTTTATTTTGTGTTACACTTTGAAGTTATATCAATATTTATATTATACAAACTACAAACGTATAATTTAAATTAAAAGAGTACACCATTAGAGATATAAATTAGGGAATTTTAATAAAATAATCACTATTTATAAAATGATTTTAAAAAATAGCCATAATTTTAAAAAATTTAAAAACTAACCCTTTCAAAAATTTTTGACAAAATTTCTGACACGTGTTAGAAATTTCTGACAGCAATTTTAGGAGTAATTTGGTTATTGTCATAAGATTCTTATATTTATTTTGGCTAGTTTTTAAATTTTTTTAAACTGTGATTATTTTTGAAAATCACACAGTCTAAAATAGTTATTTACCTAACTGACCCCTTATAAATTATTAAGTAACTATTTTGCATTCTCCATTTAAAGAATTATCATTTTTAACCTCTCATGTGTATAACATTTTATTTGTGTAGACATGATAAACTGATCAAATTAAACCCTTTTTTCCAATCAAATTAAGTAACACTTTAAAATGATTCAAATTGCTCAATAATAGAGTGAAGTAGGAAAATATCTAAAATTTATACAATAATAAAAAAAATATTCAAGTTTTTGAAGTTATAGAGTGAAGTAGGAAAATATCTAAAAACACTACTAGCTACCACTATATAAATATTTGAATCAATTAGATATTTTATTATATTTTTAATAATTTAGATGTTTATTTAAAAATATAAGTGTTAAAAATTATAGAGCAATGCTACACATACTAATATTTATACCAATTTTTTGATATTTTATTATATTATCATTGGTTAGTGTTTATCACTTTAGTAGAATGATTTGATATTTAGCCTATCAAAATATGACACATCGGCTGCCATATAAATTAGTATTAAAAAGTTGATAAAAGAGTTAATATGTCTAGCATTATTCAAAATTATATGTTCACTGCAATTTCACTAATACAATGGTTATAACCCTTTCCATTGACGGAGATATCGCACCATGGAATTATCCAAAACAAATTAGCACCACTTTCTTTTTTTTTCATTCTCTAAATGAAGTTTATTATAAATCATTTCTAAAAATTAAGTATAGAAACCGGCACTTATTTAAAGGGTCAGTTAGGTAAATAGCTATTTTGAACTGTGTGTTTTCAAAAAATAGCCACAGTTGCAAAAAATTTTAAAACTAGCCACTACATACTGTAAGAAATTTATGACAATAACAAAATTACACATAAAATGTGCAGTAAGAAATTTCTGCACGTGTCAGAAATTTCTGAAAGTGCTAGTTTTTAAATTTTTTGAAGTGGCTATTTTCTTAAAATTTCCTTATTTAAATCACCCAAAAACAATAGCCGATAATATTGAGTGGGATAAGCTATATACTTAATAAAATAAATAAATTATTTTTAGGCCCGTCATGATTCATGATGCAACAATGTTCTTGTATTTTTCTTGTTATGTTATTGTAATGAACAACAATTAGTTTTATTAAGTCTTTTTTTTTCCTTTTGTGGCCATTCACCCCCTTGTAAATACTAGAGTCTAGAGTCTAGACTATATAATAGATGACCAAATTATTGTAGCTTGTTGATCATTTTACTCACAATTCCTCAATAAGCCAGTCATTAGTACTAGTAGCCTCAAATCATCAATACTAGAATTCAATAAGTACATTAATAAAGGTCATATCATATGAAAGGGAAAAAAAAAAAAAAAAAAGAGATGGGCTACATTCAAAATCATGAGAATCAAGAAAATGTATCCATAATCCATGTGGGTGACCATTATGAAAATGAAATATTGGATAGATAGCACTAATTCACATAGCTTCCACATTCAATCATTACTGTACATGTATATCCATGTCATTCCCTTTTGAAAAATATTATTATAACAATAATCATCACCTTAGAAACATGTCTAACAAGTAACAACTAACAACATGCCAACACTTATTTTTTTTTTTTTTTGCCCTTTACGAGACACAAAAGATTCAATTAATGGCAAAAGGTGTGCAAATAAAGCATATATAATAAAAGGAAAAATTTTCAGGTGGGAAATTCTCCATTACAGGGAACGATTCTAGATCGTCAAATTTATCTTTTTAAGCAGTGGGACAAACTGAAAAAGTAAATCTTCTCTGTAGTGATGAATTCCCAACTCTTCCATAATAAGAGAAAGCACTATTTGATTCCTTATTAATTTATTTACTTGGAAAATAGAGAGATGGAGAGTCAAAAGAAGGAGGTGGAAATTCATTGGTGATAAATTCATAAGTCGCGATTAGTTTAGATTCCCATGATGAGCAATGTTGTAGTCATTTTTTAGTATATGCTTTTTCTCTTTTTTTTTTTTTCAAAAAGTCTATATTTTTCAGAAGCCAAAAATAATAATAATAATAAGTGAAAAAAAAAAGTTTCCCCTAAAAAAACCTATAAGATCTCTCCTTTTTCTATTTTTTTCTCGTCCTTTTTTTTTTTTTTTTGAGTCTCCCTCGCCTTTGGTCTTCAAGAAGGCATAAATTTTGTACATAGTATATCTATCGTATTCACTTTTAAAAAATATAAAATATTTAAAGTCTTTGTGTTTTTAGGTAAAGAAACATACATAATTAAGAAACTGAAAAAAAAAAAAAAAAAACCCTGAAAAGTTGGAACCCATGTGGATTGTCATTATTCTACTAAAAGCATGACTGTCCTAAACTTTTCTCCTAGTTTTTTTTTTTCCTTTTATTTTTGTTATCTTATTTTTCTCTCAAACTATTATTTCTTTTTGAGTAAATACAACAAATGTCTACAGTTTTGTTAAAGTGCCTAGTTAGACTACGAGTTTATGATATTATGAAATTTTATCGTTCAAATTATAAATTGAATAAAATTTATTTTATTTTTATATAAAATTTTCATATAGCGATTGAATTTTTTTCTCAATTCCAGTAGTTTATGAGTAAATAAAGTAAGTAGACATTTTAGAGGAAAAATGTACTTTTTAATCCATGAAAAATTATAATAATTTGTTTCCTCAATTTGAAAAAACTAATGATAAATTTGTATTATTAAAAAAAATCATAAAAAATAATCATTTTGTTTAGGTAATTGACTAGTATTTTTATTTATTAAGAAATAACTATTAAGTAATCATAAATGATGAAGTTCATTATGCATATTGTACTTAAACTATTGTATTTTCTTAATTTTTTTGACATATTGGCTAAAGTTTAAAAGTATTTTCTATAATAACTTATTTTGCTAATTCACCATTTGTTAAAATTCACAATATAGAAGTGAAATATGATCAAACACACAGAATGCTTATATTATTCATTCTTCCTTTTTCATTGCTAGAAGAGTTTTTTTTTTTCCTTTTCTTTTCTATTTGTTGTCAGTGATTTTTCGTCAGCGGATGTGTCTTCGGGGGCGGAGTTTCCGAGGCATATTTGGAGGAGGCACAAGCCCCCGATTCACCAGCAGAGCGATACCACCCCATCATAGGAGCTTCCCCCAGGCGAAGGACGAACGAAGATTATCGAAAATGATCCTCGATCCTACACCTCCCGAGTATAAACAGAGCACCGCCGGAGGTAGTGCTAAGTTTCTGGCAAGCCCCTCGAAGAGGAGTTGGCGGACAAAAAAAAAAAACAAGGATCCCCGAAGGTGGACCAAGGATCCCCAAAGGTGATCCATCCCCGAAGAGCTTGCCACGGACGAAAGATCGCTCAAGACAGACTCGGCTCTCGAAGCCAGTGACCCCCGGTCATAGAAAGTCTGTTCGTGGTAGTTTAGATCTCAATTATTTTTCCGTCTTTTTAACCTCAAACAGGGGATTTACTGTAACAGTAGCTTTATCCTACAAAGTTCATGATAACTGCTCCCAACAGATGTGCAGCTTTATTAGGTAAACCAAACCCGTGAAATAGGGGATGAGATGTTTTGTTTCATTCTCGTTGTAGCCTCCTTCTTCGATCTATAAGAGAAGGAGGGAAAGAGGAGAAAGAGATCGGAAAAACAATAATAAGAGAAGGAGAAATCCAACTATACAGTAGATGTAGGCTATTACTCCGAAGGAGGGCTGAACCACTCTAAAAACTCTCCTGCCTTTTTACTTTTCCGTTCAATTTTTATTTTCATTGCCGCATCACATTCTAGAGGTGCGGATCTCGTCGTTGGTTTAAATTCCACACCAACACCATTAATTGTTTGTTTTTATTTTTTAAGGATTTGTTTTCCTTTTCAATGTAATACGGTGGGCATATATAAAATGTCATTCTTATTGTCATAGAGCATGAAATTATCTATAAGATCAGTTAAGTAAATAGTCATTTTGGACTGTATGTTTAAAAAAAATAGTCACAGTTTCAAAAAATTTAAAAACTAAATGTAAAAAATTTCTTACATATGTAAACAATTTATGATAATGACAAAATTACACATAAAAATTGCTGTAAGAAAATTTCTGATATGTGTAAAAAATTTATGAAAATGCTAATTTTTAAATTTTTTGAAACTATAGCTATTTCTTAAAATCATTTTATAAAAAGTGATCATTTTCTTTACATTTTCTTATTTTTAGACGTGGCATATATCACTATATTATTATTAATAATTTATAAGTACCAATGTTCAAAATAAAGACGAACTTTCCTATTAAAAAAAAAAAAGACGAACTTCAACAAACTCTCAAAGCTTTCATCAAAATTTCCCCGCAAATTTCATATTTTTCTATTTATTGTGAGTCTTACAACATTTTTTTTTTACACATTTTGAAAACTAAATTTCGTTATACACATAAGTTTTCTCGGTGGCTATTATATAATTGATCATGCAAGTGGTTCATGTATAGTGAATAGGTAACAACTATTTTTTTTCTTAAAACATCTAATATTACGTAAAACAACTCCAACACTCTTCTTGCAACAAACTCTTCTCAAAATGGTGCCAAATCCACGAAATTGATATGCAATAATATTATGTCTATAATTCAAGCTTACATTCTTGATTTTGACTCAAATCTGCGTTCCTTGCTTTATGTCTAGTTTTTATCGAGTTTCATACTTTGTGAATCATATATCATTCCACACAATTTATGCAATACACCAAATTGTTTAAATGTGTCTTCTTTCTTTGTACTTATTTATTAAAATGAAAAGGACAAAAATCAACTCCATCAATTATGTAGGCTTGAACGTTTATCAATACATTAATGAGTTGAAATTGCCAAAACGTGACTTAGGCCATTTAGAGAGAGACAAACAATTCAATCAAAATTTATTTATTTAATTTCAGAAAAAAAAAATTATTTAATGTGCCCGATTCAAAGGGAATTAGAATACGTGTTTGATTTGCCTTATGAGGTGGGGACCACCTAGGAAAAAAATCCACATTAAATTGAGGAAGGGGTATAAAGGGACAAATACCTAACACACAGATAGGGGTAGTTTGGGTAGTTCTGTAGAAATACTTTTGTTAAAAAAAAAAAAAAGGAAAATTGTTAAAGTGACCACCGATCAACAGACGTGACGCTTCTTCGTCGTGACATGACGTCAATACGGCTTTCCGGAAGGCGATTGCCACGTTAGCGAAGGGACGTCTCTTTTCGCAGAAGGTATTTCCATGTCACTCGCGCGAGTGGGGTTTTGTGTGTACTCGCTGCATTGAGGCCCACACGTGTGCGTGCAAAGTCAGTCTAATTTGGCCACCGGATGGCCAGAGGGGTGAGGAATCCACTGTGGTGCAGCCGCACGTTTACTATTATCAGTTTTTTCTTGTCGTTTCTTAACTAGCCAAAAGAAAAAAAAAAGTGAGATATAGTGCTATTTTATTTATATAAAAAAACTCTTAAAATACCAAAAACAAGTCGGTAAATATTTTTATTAATAGAAAATTTGAGATAACAAGTTCAAAGTTTGGTGTATGTATTTCTTTTTATATTGAGGTATAAATAAATAAGGTGAAAATTTTGTTTCTTAATTTATCGTAAAGTTCTAGTCATTAATTTTTTTAATATTAAATGGTTAAATTTTAATTATTTAAATAATTTTATAATTAAAATAAATTAACAATATTCATTTAAATATTCATACAAAATCACTTATCAATTAGTGTATTTTTTTATATTAAAAAAAAATTAATTAAATGTAATAGTTTATGATAAATGTCTCCGGGGTGAAACATAAATAATAATAACTAACGGCTTGTCATATATCTAAATTATTTCATTTGAAATGATTTTAATTTTGCGAATTTTGATATGGTATAAATGATTAAGATTTAAAGATATTATATTGAGATTAGAAAAGTTGAAAAAATAAAAAAAAAAGAAAAAAAAAATTTGAATGGTAGAGACAAACATAGCATAAGTGTTTCAAATTTTTTGTTTTTTAAGAATTATATTACAATAGAGCCATTCTTTTCTGTTACGGGCCAATTAAGAAATTAGACATTTTAAATGTAAAGTTTGAAGGATTTAGTCATAGAATGTCAAAATTAAGAAAATAGTAATTAAATACTTTAATGGACATAAATATTCATAATAATTACTCAAAAAAAAATTCACTCAAAAAAAAATACTCAAAAAATAGCTCAAATCAAATAAAAATTTCTAAAAATTCAACTTATTCAACTTAAAAAAACGAATCAAACCTATTATTATCAAAATTTTTATCAAATGTGATAAAATAAAATATAAAAATGACTAATTTTTTAATTTTCTAAAACTATGATTAATTCCAAAAAAATTAGTCTAAAATTTGGCTAAATCCTTAAAAATCTATATATTTTTTACTTTATATCTATCCATATATAAGGTTACAAAAAGGACATGAGTGTCCCGTAACGAAATCAATTGCTATTGATTTACTCAAATTTCAAAAGAAGAAAAAAAAATTGAGAGAAAAAATAGAACTTTTTGTGTAAGCTTTTAATGTGAAAATTTTCAAAGATATTCATGCAATAATGATTTACGTAAAAAATAAAATAAAATTGTCAGTGGGCCAAGATTGGGGAAAGGAGTTGCAATCAGACGGATGCACCGGAGCAAGTCTAGTAGCGGAGGCAACAGATCGCCTCCTTCACCTAAAAAGCAACCGGTGGCTTGAAGCCCCAAAAGGCACTCAAAGAATTAACCACGTGTCAAGTGTATTGTAGACCACACACATCAACTCAAGTGGGACCCACTGGAATCTCACTCAGCCTTCGGCCGGTGGGACCCACTTGTTGGCGAAAATGTGAGACCCAAAATTTGGGCCACAGAATGAACAAATTGTCCACTGGCCTATTGGTTTGGACCAAAAGCCATAAATAAATTAAATTCATTATAGATACAGTGGCCACAGAAAATCCCTTTGTGTTTTGGCTGTTGTCGTGTTTGTTTGTGTTTGTGCTATAATTGATGGATAACAAAATGCGCTTTTGTTTGGTAGATGAAGGCTATTATTTTGATGAAGGAAAAAGTACGTGTACATTTTGCTAGAAACAAATTTGAATAACGAGACTACGGATTTTTACCTTATAAAATTTCATATTGCTGAGTAAAAACTTGTAATGTAATTTGTGCATTGACTAGTGTGGTTGAGAAAGTTTCTTTGCTATTCATTCTTACCATTGTGAATGGATTCTGCCGTATAAATTGCAAATTTTGATTTCCTTTTTAATGTGTAACTTCTAGTGTAAGCTAATATTCTTTTAATAAGCTTTTTTTTTTCCCCGCTATAAGAGTTTTACTTTGAACATTAAATTTTCACTCAGTCGTGTATTATTTTGAGCATATAAATATACTATTTCGATCTTGAACGTGAATCTATTTAGACTTTGCATTATTCTAATGCGAACTCCACTCAATAATAAATTAAAAAGAAAAACACATCATATAATTTTCTCGCATCATGCTATACGACTCAATTACTATAACTTTAGTTTATTAGGATTGTTCTCACTATTTTGTGCTTGTGGTACACCGTGCACGTGAGGTAATATCCATGGATTTTTATAAAAATGTAAATTTCTTAGGAATTTGTTTACTTTCACTCCATCACATAATAAAACTAATAAATAAATGACTTCATAAAAGCGAATAGGTCCTAAACTTCCCAATGATCACTTCCATTTGTAGGCTTCACAAGCTTTAGCCTTTAGAGCGAGATATTTTATTGGGCTACATTCTTGGTTGGGGTCTTTGCTTAGTAATAAAAAAGCCCATATAAAGTGGCATTCATCACTCTTGGTCTTTGATACTATAGACTTGAAGTTAAAAATGATTTTAAATAGGTGGATTTTGAGAAATGCCCTTTTTTGACATATTGATAATTTATGTCCTATGTGTGTTATATTTTTAATTTATATTATAAATTTTACACTATAAATTTTACACAAAAAGAGTACACCACTTGAAGCATAGATTATTAATTAGCACTAAGAATGACCTTGTTTTGTAAATTTTCCCTTGAAATCATTCATTTGGTTTACCAAACAACTCATAAAAGGAAAATATGGCGATGGTCATGAAAGTCGGGCTAAAGAGTGTGACAATTACTGGCTTGTAAAATGTTGACTTTTGAGCATGTTCACTTCTTAGCATGAGTTTGGTATTGCTGAATTTATATAATAAGTAATTCAAAATGTAATGATGAATGGAGTTTGTGAATTTATAAGCAGGTATGGCGTTTAATAAATTTATTTTAAACACTGCTTATAAATACTGTGGACATATGAAATTACTAAAAAGTAATCTAAAATATTAGTTGATAGAATATAGACAATTAATTAAGGATGTTTTAGTAATTTAAAAAGAAGAAGCACTTTCAATTAAAAAAAAGAATAACATTTAACATACTTCTCAAATTATATTACGTAAAAAGAAAACAAACAAAAACAAAAACAACTACATGTTTCTCTAAAAAGCAAATTTACCAATCACTTGCTATGTTTCTAGTTTTTGTTTTGTTTTTTTGTTTTTTTGTTTTTTATGATCTTAAAATATACTCTAGAAGCAATGTCCAACGGACTCTTAGGAGTTAGGAATATATGAATAAAATAAAAATATATATCCTTGAATTTTTAAGAGCGGAAATAATTATCCTTTCATTTTGTAAATAAATAATGTGATTGTTCTACTTTTCGAGAATGGTGAGATTATACTCTCAAATTTTAATATATTGTCGAATTAAATGACTATCCTAACTCTTATGAAATCCGAGTATCGTATAAATGATATATACGTATTAATTTCATAACCATTGATTTCTTATTTTGATACGTCTTCATAATAACTAGTGTGATAATTTTCGTCGTCATCTCCATCATCTCATACGGTGTTTCAACAAAATCAAATCTAAGAATAAACTTTTAATATAATATCAAAAAATGTAGGTAGAATATTGTCATTAGCAAAAATGGTATTTATTTGTCATTTTCGGGTGTAAACTGAATACAATACCAATATAATTTTTATTATAGTATAATACTATATAATACAATACATTAATATTTGGCATGTTCAGTATGAAAAAATATTTATGATATAATACAAATTATGATATCTAATATAAAAAAAAATCATTTGTATTAGGCCGTATTATTTACTCTAATGTCTTAGATAATTTTAAAACCAAATCATTTATTCTAATGTCTAATATCCTTTTTTATTTTTATTATTTTATATAATATTTTAGATAATATATAAACTATAGAAGCTTATACGCACAGACGGAGCCGAACCGACTCGCTAGGGAATATGCCCCTCCCTCTCCCAATCCCCTCAAAATTTAAAAATTATCTTTCTATACGGAATTTTTTAAAAATATTTCATATGCGTCCTCCCTTAATTTTGCACATGCCCCCCCTCAAATTTTAAAAATTATCTCGATTCATATAGTTTTTAATATATTATCATACCCCTTTAAACTTTGGAAAATTTAAATTGTAAACATAATTTTTTGTAAAATTTTACATAAATGCCTTCTAAAAGTTTCATTTAAACCCCTCCTGAAAAAATTTCCTGACTATTACGTATTACTTATGTAATAACAATAACATAATACAATATAATGCAATAAATCAAACATGCTCTAAGTAAAAAAAATTGATTTTTTTTACGTCTCTTTCAATCATCAATCTCAAACACATCATTGGGGTTTGGGTGTGGATATTAGGCTATTCACCAAAACTTAGGAAGAAACGGTAATTCGATCTTACTTAGAATATTCAATGTATCTTATTAGTATCTTTCTTGTCCTCAATTGTGGCTCTTGCACCATGTGTTTACTCATTTAAGAACTGTATATTATACTCGATTTGTACAGTAATAGTAAATGACACCTAATAGTCATGAGCCATGTCTACAAGAAATGACCATTGACTTGGATTTTACAAAGCATATAAAATTATTGCCAAAACGAGGGAAAAAGAGAGTTTATTTTCATTGGATACATCTACAATTGCAAGACTTTGGGAACATGGTTCCTTGGAGATATTCAAATACCATCTTCTGTTAATTTTCTTTTATTTGTCGAATTGTTATTTCTTCTTGCTCTGCTTGAAGAAGCAACCTATCACCTATGGGCTATGGTTGACGATCAATACTAAATAGAAAGAAATTATTCGAAGTAATGAATATTATTGTTTTAAACTTGTTCGCTAATTATTGTCACATAAACTCTAGTCAAAAGCTCTAGCTAAGTTAGTATGTGGATTGTTAATTAGATTGGTTATATAGCTAGAAGTATTTTTAGTACATGTGGGTTGACCAATATTACAAATTTTTTCATAAGATTATTAACCAACAATACAAATTTTTTTTTTCAAGATTCGTCCTATATAATGCGAAGATTTTTTAAATATGGTACTCTTGGTATCGGAGATTTTGATCAATGGCCTTATTTTGTCACGTTGTTAATTATATCTTTTTTACATTGAACTTTTAGTTTATGTTTATATTTTTATGCTATAAATATCTAGAGATTATTAAGTAAGTAGTAATTTTTTTATGAATGTTTTAAGAAAATAGTAAATGTTTAAAATAATTAAGAAAAAGTTATTTTTTAATTACATGGTGTATTGATTTTACCTTATACTCTTACTTTTGTGTTGGCTAAGTGCTAAATTCTTAAATTTGAAATATTTGTCATTTTCTTAAAACATAGATTGTGAAATATTTAAATAATAAAAAATTTAAATATATATTAAAATTAAGAAAATAAATCATTTAGAGCATAAATTATTAAGTGGCGCGCACTGATAAGTTTTTTTTATAATTATCTCTGTTGGATGTTGGTAATCTAACGATTCATAATTATTTTTTGACTACGTAAATTCCTCATCAGAGAACTTTCAAACTAATGTTATCGAAATCAATATGTACATAGAAATAATAACAATAATAAAAAGGGGAATTTCAAGAATTGTCATAATAATAATTTATGTCTCATGTGTATTGTATTTTTAATTTATATTCTAAAGTTTAGATTACAAACATAGTGTGACAATAAATAAAATACACTGTTTGAGATATAGATTATTAAATGACACTAAAAATGACATTATTTTGCAATTCTTCGGAATAAAAATCCATGTTACAAATAATGATATTTTCAAAATTCTTAATAATATAAAAATAATGCTAGACATATAAACTCTTTTACTAAATTTTTAATTCAAACCTATGTGTTTAAAGTGTCATATTTTAATTGGCATCATTCTAATTAAAAAATAAATTTTCACTAATAATAATATACCATATCTGTGTTTGTATTAAAAAGTTAGTAAAAAAAATTTATATGACTAGTACTACTTATAATATAATAGGTGGCAATGGTGGTGGGCCATTAGATGATTAAGCCCACATTTTCATGTGTTGTACTTTGTGTGTATGTGTGTTGAGAGTTGAGACCCCACTTGAAATTCAATTGAATTGATGAGTTTATTCTTTAATTTTTTTTTGTTTGTTTTATCTTTATTCATGCCATCTGTATTCTATTATTCTATTATTCTCTAGTCCTCTTCTTTCCATTACAACGCACGCAAAAGCCACCCATTTCTCTGATTTGCGTTAGGGTTTCGTCGTTGAAATTCATTTCCAATCTTCAAATTTTCATGGAATCTTCTTCATTTTCGAGCTCCGATTCCTTTAGCCTTTGTTACTGTTCCTTCTCCAACCTCTCTTGTCTCTGTTTCGTCTCCTTTGGCTCTCTGCTCTGAATTCTCCAACTTTTCTTGATCGTCGCTGTGTTAGGGTTTTTTGATTGGTTGAGAGTTGTGATGGACCTGACTCACCCTCAATCGACCCTCTCGCTAGGGTTTTCGTCCCATTCGTCGTCGCAACAGGCGGCGAGTCAGCCGAGTCGGACTCAAATCACCGACGATTCGATCTCGCTCCAGCTCGACTCTAGCCTCCGCGACCACCCGGTGGCGCCGGTGCCGCTCCAGCTGCTGGAGCCGCAGGCGGAGTGCAATCGCCGGGCCGAGAATGGCTATTCGGAGAGGACTGAGACCGTCGACGATGACGACGACGACGATAGGGAGGTCGAGGAGTTTCGGATTCTGGGGCACTCGATGTGCTTGAAGCGGAGACGGGACAGCGAGTCGTCGTCTTCCTCGACCACGGCCTCTGCCGCGGCGAAGCGAGTCTTTTTCGAGCCTGACCTCGAGGCAAGGAGAGGCGCGGTCCGGCTGTGGGGTGACCAGCCGCTGCGGATGGCGGATCCGGACGTGTTCGAGATCATGGAGTTGGAGAAGAGGAGGCAATTCAAGGGAATCGAGCTGATTGCATCGGAGAATTACGTATGTAAGGCTGTTATGGAAGCCCTTGGAAGCCATTTGACCAACAAGTACTCGGAAGGAATGCCCGGCGCAAGGTACTACGGTGGCAATCAGTACATTGATGACATCGAAACTCTCTGCTGTGAGCGCGCATTGGCTGCGTTTGGTCTCAAGTCGGAGAATTGGGGTGTCAATGTGCAGCCTTATTCCTGTACCTCCGCGAATTTTGCGGTCTACACGGGATTGTTGCTGCCCGGTGATCGCATCATGGGATTGGACACCCCATCGGGGGGTAACACCAGCCATGGATACTATACTCCCAATGGGAGGAAAGTTTCCGGGGCATCAATTTTCTTTGAGAGTTTGCCGTATAAGGTGAATCCGTCGACTAGTCTTATTGATTACGACAAGCTTGAGGAGAGGGCTCTTGATTTTCGCCCGAAGATACTCATCTGTGGTGGGAGCTCCTACCCTCGTGAATGGGATTATGCCAAGTTTAGGCTGATTGCGGACAAGTGCGGTGCTGTTTTGATGTGTGATATGGCTCAAATTAGTGGGCTTGTTGCAGCCAAGGTTTGGAATTTTATGGTCTTAGACTCTTAAAGACTCGAACTTTATGCTTATTGAACCCCAGAGCTTACGGAGATATGCCTGATATTTGATTCCACGCTTCATGGGTTTTTTGGGCAGTATTATGTATGATGACTGTTTGTGGATACCAGTGCAACTATATGGTTTAGTAGTTACAGAAGTAGAATATTGTTGAAAAAGTGAACAATGGGCGACCTGCTTTTGAATTGGTGTTTGAATACATATTTAACGTTCTGGTCATGATGTGAGTACTTGTACTACATGTAGGATTTAGGATATGCACAGGGTAGACAAGTAGTCTTTTAGAGAGAGTCAAATATATATGCTAGTCTATTGAATATACCCTGATTAGATACAGAGGCAATTAGCATATTCATCTAGTGGATATATATACTCTGATTAATACGCAGGACCTTCTATAGTTGGTTGGTTTTTGCTTGGATTTGATGAACTATCTAATTTATTCTGGCTCATCTCACTGTTTACGGATTTTTAGGATTAGGGTGCATTTTCGATAAGCTGTACATATGATTGGTCATCTGTAGGGAGTATAGACTCATTGTATATTGTGATTGATGTTGTTTCTTTAAGGTATGTCAAAGTTTGTTACTTTTAGTCTTGTATTTAACGGATCTTTCTCATGCCTTATAGCACAAGTATATAAGTTGGAAGTTTGAAGGCCACTGTGGTCAGCTAGGAAACCAGAAAATTTTGTAAATCTGATATTTTCTTATTAACATTTGATCTATTTTGGTACAGGCATGTGACAACCCTTTTGATCATTGTGACATTGTTACTTCAACTACTCATAAAAGTCTTCGAGGTCCTAGGGGAGGAATAATTTTTTTTAGGAAAGGTGCCAAGCCAAGGAAAAGAGGACCGCCTTCAAGTCAAGGAGATGAAAGTGACACTTATGACTTTGAGGAGAAAATAAACTTTGCTGTGTTTCCAGCTTTGCAAGGCGGGCCACACAATAACCACATCGCTGCTCTTGCTATTGCTCTAAAACAAGTGGCTAGCCCTGAGTTCAAGGCATATATGCATCAGGTGAAGAAAAATGCTCATGCGCTGGCTTCTGCTTTGTTGAGGAGAAAATGCAGGCTGGTAACTGGAGGAACAGACAACCATTTGATACTTTGGGACTTGAGGCCTCTAGGATTAACAGGTACTGTTTTATCTTCTATAGTTATGTTCTTTTACAATTTTTGCACTTCTTGAAAAACTGGTAGTTTTGGTCTCCTGTTGTATTGTTTGTCACGTTCGGGTTTGTGTGTACCGTTTTAATTATTATTTTTTATTTTTTGTTGTATTTCCGTCTAGTCGTGTTAGCTTGTCTGTTCATTTACCGTCCATCCATCAGTCTCTATTGAAGCTTCTAATTTCTCTGGTCAACGCCCTTTGTGCCTTAGATTTTAACTTGAATTTTGTTTTTTCTAATTGTTCCGTAGGTAAGACCTATGAAAAAGTCTGTGAAATGTGTCACATTACCCTCAATAAGATTGCAATTTTCGGTGACAATGGAGCTATCATCCCTGGTGGAGTAAGGATTGGTGAGTGCTTTTCATTTTTTTTCTATCAAAAACCACAAGTTTTCATGATGATGCTTCATAATTTTTTACTGCTTTTTCTCATTTCTTGTTTCTTGTTTTGTTTCCTGATGTAAATTATTAGTGGTTTATACAGAAAGTTCTTCATAGCCTTATAAACACAAGTTCATATTTTTTCGTTTGAAAAGGGTTAGTCTTATATTCATACTTTCCGTTACTTCCTTAGGTACGCCTGCTATGACAACAAGAGGTTGTTTAGAGCCTGATTTTGAGACGATTGCCGATTTTCTTCTTAGAGCGGCACATATCGCTAGTATAGTCCAGAGGGAGAATGGCAAGTTGCAAAAGCTGTTCCTAAAGGCTCTGGAGAGCAACAAGGACGTCATGGAGCTCCGGACCCGAGTTGAATCCTTTGCAAGTCAGTTTGCAATGCCTGGTTTTGACGTCTGACTCGGTCTTGGAATCTCGGTCTCCAAGAGTCCCCATTGTAACTGTTCCGGAAAGATCTCTGCGCCCTTGCTGACATTAACATTCTACTCTCGATCACTTTGGCTTTTGAGCAAATGCGGAACTCTGGCCATCACTGTCAGTGGTATTGCACAATAGATGAACTCGAGGGTGGAATGAGGACTCGGGATCGATTTTGGAATCTATGAGCTTCTGTTTGGTACGGAGGTAGATTCACCGGGGTCCGGAGTCGGCGTTTACCATTGGCATTTGGATAGTACAGGAAACAAAAACCACATTTTCGACATTTTTGAATGTGACAATCAGTATTGAATCTTTGGGTTCCTTTGTTTATGAAGTTTGGCACATTTACTGCAATTTTGGGTCAACAAATCCTTTTGGTCCTATTTTTGGTTTTTGCTAAATGAAGATAACATTTGTACAGAAGCCAGTCGTGTCAGTCTTGAAATAATGAAATTCAAAATTGCCTGAAATTTTTTGCCGTGAAAAGTTTGATCTGGACTTTCGTAAGAGAGAGGAGTGCATGCAAAGAACGATATTAGTATGAAACGACATCAAAGTGCAAACGACATTGGTTCAAAAACAAGATACGCAAAAACGACACTGGAATCCTAAAGAAAGACAGCATTTCAGGATGAATGTATTCGGAAACGACTGAAAGTTTTCATTTCAGGAATGATCACGTATTAAAGCGACATCAGCTATAAAATACAGCAATGACGTCGATATGAAAAAAAAAAAAGATAAGAAAACGACAACAATTTAAAAACGACAGAAAATATGAAAGTTTAAATGGCATCTATGTAAAAACGACTGAAAGTATGAAAGTTTAATATGAATTTTCTCTGATATCGTGAGAAAGAGGAACGCTTGATATATTCATCAAAAAATATATTTTTTTCTTATTAGAAACGACATGATTACGAAAACGACAACTAACGTAAACGACACTAAAACAAGAATAAGCATTAAAGAAAAAGAAGTTAAGAAAGATGGAATCCAAAAACAATAAGCTAAACCAATGTTATTTGATAAACAATAATGTATAAAAAGGGTATCAACTGGTAACAACAAAATGACATCAATATTAAAACTACAATGATTAGAAAACTACAGCAATATGAGTACGACAGAAAACTTAAAACAACATTCTCCAGAAAAGGATAGAAGTAGATCACAAAACTAACGCGCATTAAAAATGAAAAAAAAAAATAAGCTTTTAAAAGAAAACATAAGACAGTGTCATGAGAGATGACACAAAACTTGTAAAAGTATATTCCCCTTTTTTGTTGTTTTTAACTATAATTTTATAACATAAAGGCCCTTAAAAAAAGTTAAAAAAATAAAAAACTAAAACTAATCTCCAAATCAGATATAATAATAATAAAAAAAAAACTAGAGACATATTCTGTGCTCAGTTATTTGATTTGTTCATTATATATATAATTTAGAGCTTTATATAAGAACTAAGAAGGTTAGGTGTTATTAGTGTATCAAATGGTTATTGAGGCTTAATTTTTTTACATAAAAAAATCAAAGCAAAAGTAACAATCCGAGGAAAGATTATTGAGCAATGAACTAATTAATAATATCTTTCACAGCAAAAAAAAAAAAAAAAAAAAAAAAAAACAACCTAGTAATAGGACGCATTGGAACTATGAAAATACCAAATTAGAAAGGTTATAAGTGCTTAAATGGTTATACACGATAAGATTGAGATTGAATTATTAGTCTCGATCTTCTATTTTAGCTGTTGGCTTTTAAATTGTTATATTTAGTAGTGAATTGATGCAGTCTTAAGAAAGTTTACACGCATTGATCGAGACCGAGTGCCCTAATTATTATTTTTTACAAGTACCCATCCGATGATCACTAACTCTTCAACGGATTCAGTCCGTCTACGCAGTGATCATCAATTGTCTCAATTTGTAGAAACCGACATCTAAAAGTACCATTTCAATGTTCATTATATATATATATATATATATTAAAATATCAATATTTTTGTGGGTTTGGTGCTTCTGAGGCCGAAGGCAAAGGAGAAACATGGTTCATGATTGCACTGATCAGAAGTGAGCAAAGAGTGGAGCCAGGAAGTGAAGTACCTAAAATCATGACATACATTGCCTCATGAATAGCCCCACAAGCACATAAGAAGAAACACACAGAAAGTAATATTAAATCAACTACTTAAACGTCAAAAAGAATTTGGACAAAGAGGAATCGAAGGAATAGCAAAAGTGATCAGTGTGATGGTGATTTAGACACAACTATACATATATTAACCAACTTTTTCATCATAACAAATCGGAAAATAATTTCCTCAACTCCTAGTCACCAGACCGAGCTTGTTAGCACTTCCCTCTATATATGTTTCATGTATGTATGTATGTATTTCTGTTCATTCAAATTAAAAAATAATACAACATCATATATGCCATAATAAAGAGTTTACATTATTAATAAATAACTAGTATTTGAGAAATTAAAATATATGTTTGTTTTCACTATATATATTTTAAAGAAAAAGTAGGAATCAGACAAAAAAAATCCTTCAGGAAGGGGAAAAAGAAATGCTTTTTTGAATTTTAAAAAAGAAAAAATAGAGGGTAATAGCCAGGAATCTCTCATGCACTCTTAGAGTGTCCTATTAGCCAACCTTTGTCATCATTGCTCCACAACCATAATGATTAGTCATTTACTATCCCAACTCTTGAAGAATCTCTAGGAAATAAAAAATGCATGAGATAGGATTTTTTCCCACACAACTACAAAAAGGCACAAAATCTCTCCTTCTTCAATGCCTATAGGAGGAAAAAATTTGAAGAAAAAAAGATAAGGATTTGGTATCTTATAATTCTTGTTTCATGATCATTATTTTCTTTTCCTTCTCAAGTGCTACTAGAATATTAATTTTATTGTTGATCAATTCTTGGTTCATATTCTTCACATAGGACTTGTTTAGTGTGAAAAGGACATATACTAGTCAGTGTCACATTTGGGAATTTAAGTGGAAGACAAGTTCTTAGGTTTGGTTTAATGGTACAAGATCATGGCTATACAAGTCAAAAATAAAGATGCAAAAAGTACTGCCCAATTAGACTAAATAACAAAATACAATAGTTTTATTAGTACGAGCTTGTAGTGTTGTTGTTATTCAACAAAACCATAAATAGCCACAAGAGAATTAGTCAACCTAGAGCTCAAATAACAGACTGCAATATCATCAACAGATAAAATGAGGAGAAGAAAAATATGAGCTAAAAGAAAAACCATTAAGATCAAGGTTTTCAACCATGAATTAATATCAACATATAATCACATTTTCGAGAAAACTACATATCATTTAAAAATCTAAAAGTACAACAAAGTAATTACAAAACATAAAAATATGAAACTTTTGAGAAAAATTGCATTGATTTTTGAATTTTATTCAAGTTCCCCAAATACTTGAAGTACGTAGAAAGAAAATCAATCTCAGCAGAATTTAATTTTTGACAGTTTAGGGCTTATAATTAGCAATCAACCTGAATATATAATTTGGACACCCCAAAAACATTATCGATGAACATTAATTTTCATCAAATGCTTATATATTGTCAATATTGAGCGACACATATATGGGTAGCAATATTGTCATGATTGTTGCAATTTTTTTGATAGTTCAAATATTCAAACACAAGAAAGGTTAATTGCCAAGCTCTTGATGACAAGTACGTATTAATTGCTACTTGGCTTGGAAGCTACGACGTACATTGTTTCCTAGTAGAAAAAAGGAAAAGAAAGTTATACAAATGTTTGAGTGTGTGTATAAATAAGTTGATTAGAGATCATGAGAGTATAATTAACGTAATTAAGAAGCCCTGTCTCTAAACATCAACTTTGCAACTAGCTAGGAAACTTCTTTTGGACTACAAGTTGGTGGGAAAAAGAAAAGAAAAGAAAAAGTTGTTGTTTCCTTGTAATTTTTTTACAAGTGTTTTTACATGTGTTCTTTCATTTGTTAATTTAGGATTAATGTCATTGTCGCATGTTCTTTGCATTGTCTTCTTGGCAGGTAACATAATCTCCTTTTTAAGGTGTAATCATTCTTTTTTACCTTGACGATACACACAAACACACACTTCTATATATATTGTCATTGCCTAAAAATCATGAACAAACTTTCAGCTCTCAAAAGATTAAAATAGCAAAAAGATACATTATTTTCTTCACCCTATAGGTATATGCCTTCGCTTTTTATTATCCAAATTTTGCTTGTTAATTAATTTGGACATTGGTCTATATCCTGTGATCTTACACAAAATTCGTCGTACTTAGATATCTTTATCCGAATTCATCGCACATATACAGAGATGTATTAATCAAATTACATTATGTGAATAGATAAATTTTCTTTCAATTTTGTATGCAAAGTAGACGAGGGTTTCAAATCTGGTTGGACCAAATCTAACTATGAGAAAGAGTTCATAAATCTCTTTTTTTTCTCCGTAGCTTTGTGTATGAAATATATAGCACTTACTGAAGCACACATATATAGTTGAGTAGATAGATATTGGACCCCAAATATATTCGAACGATTTTGAATACTGTAAGTTTCCTCATTTCTAGGCATTTTAACTAAAAAAAAAAAGAAGAGAAATTATAATGAATACTCAATTCTTAACGCCTAATTTAAGTTATTACCTAATCTTTTGAAAGATATAACAAAATACCCAAGTGATCTAATTACTTACGTAATAGTAGCTGGTGGTAATTAACTTAGTTACCAAAAACATGTGCAAGTAATTAACGAGCTGACTAGTTATTCAATTATTTTAAAAGTTTGGCATTTATTTTCATTATTGTGTAAATTTAGATATTTCCCTACTTCAAAAAAAAAAAAACATTTATGTTATAATAGGGAAAGGCTTACTACAAAATACATGCTTATAAATGTAAATACAAGTAAATGGTCTTTAGAATTTCCATAGCTCGATTAGTAATTAATACACTTCAATATCGTATTAGCAAAATATTAATAATAATGATGAGCGAGTGATTTGAGCCCTTGTGGGACAAGCAAAGAAGCATAAATTTCCACCTAAATATATATCCTCTCTAATCTTTTTCATTCTTTAAAGACAAGCATATATCTGTCCTTTTGGTTAGAAAATCTTTGCTTTTCATTGAAGCTATTAATGAACTGTTTACATATTCCTCTTGTTTCTTATCTCTGAATAGTAATAACACTCCTTATAATCTTCAAAGAAATTAGAATCATATTATTCTTTCCTCTTGCAAGATATTTTAACCCTCTTGGATTTCTCAGAAAATGCCGCTTTTAATAAAAGCCTTTTCATGAGTACTACTGTACTAGTACTATTGTCTCTCTCTCTCTCTCTCCCTCTATAATATATATATATGCTGCAAAGGTCAGAGATTCAAAAGTCAAAAGAAAAATAGAGAAAAAGCAGCAAATTAAAAGATATAGATATATATATATATATATAATATTATGGGGTCGTTTGGCAAACGGGTTCAAACTGTGACAATTTGAATTTTTTCATTTGAATTGGAAAGTTTGAATTGGGTAATTTGAACGAAAAATTTAAATTGTTGTTTGGGTCAAATAATAATATTTGAATGTATTATTTGGATTGTTGTTTGGGTAGATGTGAAATGTGTGATGTTGAGTAATAAAAGGAGTAGTTGAAATGTCAAATCAAAAAATACTATTCAAAATGGATTCAAACTGTTGAAATTTGAGGGGGGGAAGAATTTGATTTTGAAGGATTTGAATGACTTTTTCTCATTTGGATTTTATCCAAAAAAAAGTTACCAAACGACGATTTAAACTGACAAAGTCGTTTGAATTGCCCAAGATGGGTTAAAACCCATTTGCCAAACATACCCAATGTATTGACAAAATTAACAAAACAAAAAGAAAAAAGAAAAATATGTCGTGACATTTACATGCCACTTCAACAACCGGACATTTTCCCATCTCTCTTTTAATAAATTTTCCTTTAATTTCATGAAAATTGCTCTCTCTCTCTCTCTCTCTCCTTTTCTTTTCTTCTTCTAATAACTAGGGCATATAGCTGAACATGATTGTCCAAAGTGTCTACCTATGAGAAGAGCACATGTCCAAAAGCTTCTTTCTTCCTTCAACTATTTCATCAAAGAAATCATCAAGCTGTCCAATTATAGTCTCAACCCCACTTCTAAGCAATCCAAACCCTCCTCTCAGCTTCTCAACCCTATCTTGGACATCATGATCATCATAATTAACTTCTTCAAAGTACTCCACCACTCTTTCCAGCTCCGCTTTCGTCGCTTCCACGGTGGTCTTCGAATCCCGAAACTCGAAAAGAAGGATCCCTGGTTGCCCCTCCATAAATATCTGTCCCATCTCGCTCGCAACTCGCTGCCTCAATCGCTCTAACGAAACCATGAATCCCGGAGAGCCCGCCATTAATGCCACATTGTGGTTGAAACTTGATGACTCATGAGGCCAACTAAACACAAGCCCGTTGAGCAATATCAGCAATAGGAATGAGCTAACTCTCCTCATCGCGTGAAGAACTCCGCGAAAGCCGCTAAATCCGTTCAACTTGGAATCCATCCGAACGTTGCGAGACTCGTTGAGATTGCAAAGCGACAACGGTTGAATCCTTGTTTCCATCAAAACCCTATTGTCTTCTTCCAACCCTACAGTTTCCCTCTGGAAAATACTTATTGCCCGGATGACCTAACCATGAAAAATTGGGCCATACATGCATGATCATATATACATAGTTATGACCTAATTATAATTTATAAAGGGGTGACCAACAGTATAAACACTTCTGATGTAATCAAATTAAATTTATGATATGATATCTGATGTTCAGAATTACATACGCACTAATAAGCCAAAAGTCTCAAGATCATGAAGAAGAACAACTTATTAGCTATATGTGAAATTTATCTATAGGTAAAATTATTATTACCTGGCGAGACATTGGAGGGTTCAAATGGTACTGTAAACCCTCAAGAGAAGCCAGTATATTGGCACCGGCGGAGACGTAATTTTCGATGGCGGAGACACCGGATTTGAGGACGTGGCAGGCTTCCCAGAGCCTTGAGCTCTCGTCCATGTACTCATCGAGCCACTTCTCTCCTGTGGGCAAGTGAAGGCTCTGAACCAAAATGGTGAGCTGAGAGTTGAAGGAGCGCAGAGATGAGAGGACTTGTTGGAGGAATTGGAGGGACATGATAAAGTGGGAATCGCCACTGAGGAGAGATTCGTCAAGATTGTTGAGCTCACGAGTTAGGAGATTGTAGAACCCACTCACTGAATTTGTGGTGCATGAATTAGGATCCATCAATACGGTTTTGCAAATAAAAATTTATATAAAAAAAAAGAGAAAAGAGAAAAGAAAAGAGATGGTATATAGTGGGTTAAAAGAATGATGGAGATTGATAGATATATTTATATTGGAAAAGATGAAGGGGAAAAAAATATGAAGTGGGCGTATGTGGCTTAATTAGGAGCTCATGAGATTTCTATATGTATGGTTTATAATTAGTACTGGTATTGTTGGGTGTAATTATGGGTGTTTCCTTTAGTGTGGAGGGGATGATTGAGAATCTGCTGTTTTCATAGTTAAATGGGCATATAATATATACATACATATATATATATATAATATATATATATGGAGAAAGATGTGGTAAGTAGTACTGTAAATTATATATGGGCCCTCCTTGGGGTACTCCCACAGTTCCTACTCCCACAGTTCCAAATTAGATTTGTTATAACTTTTCCATTCCTTTTTATTTTTATTTTTTCTTTTTTGATGACCCTTTCTTTCACTTTCCAAGGAAGTGAAACATGAGCATTTCATGAGTTATTCAATGTATAGTATCTACCATGTTTTTGCTATTCGCGCTAGCTTTATGTAGTCCTTCTAAAAGGATTGATCATATGATGAGTCAAACGCCACATATATATGTATAAGTAAAGTAATTTAATCAAGAATGTTGATATATATGTTAGATTATGTCCCTGCAGATAGAGCTGTAAAAGTTTGACCACTTTGATTGAGATTCTTACTTCTCATTCTTCCATTTTGATTTTGTTCTTCTTTGGATTGCGTACTATAGCTGTTTGCTTTATTTTTAACTTTTATGTTCCCTATGCTATTTTTTTTTTCCTTTGGAAACTATTTTTTTCTCTCTTAATTTTTGCTAATAATTATTTAGTGCCAAATTAGACTGCAACCTAATTTTTTTTATACATATACATATACATATATATATATATATATATATATCATTTTGGCATTCCAATCTCATGTTGCTTTTTTTTTTTTTTTGCATTCCAAATAATTACTTCTTTTGCTTGTAATATATAACTAACATACATAAGCTATGTTTCTCATTTTTGAAAGGGATATATCGATCGGATGAAGCAGGATATATAGTACATATATAAAAATACTATATATTGATGTTCACAGTTCAGATCCTCTTTAGGACCCAACATTGTAAGTTTGGCATTATAATTTTACATATAAATACATGAGAATGGAATATTTTTAAAGCTGCGCTCTATAACACAAGCACATGTACCCCAACTATTCTCTACTGATGGGCGGCTTTGGGGTGGACCAGTTATATACTTGGAAAAAAGGTTATATATATGTGTGTATATAATATATATATACATATATATTATATGTGTATATATATATATATATTATATAAGTATAAATATATATATATAGTCCCACCCAAATAAAGG
This sequence comes from Boehmeria nivea var. tenacissima, assembly GCA_018132145.1. Classification (NCBI taxonomy): domain Eukaryota; kingdom Viridiplantae; phylum Streptophyta; class Magnoliopsida; order Rosales; family Urticaceae; genus Boehmeria; species Boehmeria nivea. Next base: position 19,772,723 of record CM030878.1, on the reverse strand, counting down.
GGAAAGAAAGCAATCAAATTACCTTTTAGCTTTTAAGATAAGAAGATGAACAATGATGTGAAACCAAAGTCATGAAACCATATATATAATATGTTAATATTCTAGTTGAAAAATAAAGATAAGCAAACCAAAAGGAAATAAAAATAAAAAAATGAAAACTGTCATACTTTAAGGGTCTTAACAGTGAAAGTTAAAATATGTTTTCCCATAATTTTCTTATGATGTCGATTAATTTTGTGAAATTAAAAAAAAAAACTTCCTCTTTTTTTTCCGTACATTATATATATATATATATGTGCGTGTGTGTGTTTTAGAGATTTTCCATTTTTTTTTTGCTGATAAATTATCGATTAATCATGATCATTAAATGAATATACGAAATAAAATAACTAGTAATTAGTATTTATAATATATCTTTATGTATGTTAAATAACCGGATAGCTAGTATTGGTTAATTACTAACTGATCTGTAATAGTTGATGTAAAATTTAGTGCATAGTTATGCACGTACTTAATTTTGCCTCTATATTGTCTCAACCCTTAGGCAGTTAGGCTCATTATATCTAAGTTGTTTGTCTGTGAAAGGACAAAATAAGTCAAACAATGAGGTGGCAAAATCATTTAGAATTTTGAAGTGTACAAGCAGTTTTACAACTCACAGCTACTTTTGGAATATATTTGCAGTGCAATGCACGTAATGTCCGTTTTTATAGCAATCCGAATAATTTTTTCTTTTTTGAGTTTCTATCTTTCTATTACAATGCTTATATTAGCAAAATATAAAACTAAAATTATATTATTACAGTAAAATATAATTAATTTGGATTCCTATCCGATCCAAACGAGTCCTAAATGATTTAATTTCAAGAATCACATACAACAATGTCTTCTGAGAAAAATGATGAGATCATTGGAATCTTTCTCAACCCTTTAAATAATTAATTCCATGTTGATTCTTAATAATCATGGCACAAAATATTATCATAGGCAAATATATTCAGAACATATAAGTCATAAATTTCCACATCACCGAAATTGATTTTGAACAAGTTTAATTAAGTAATTTATCAACTGATCATCAGATAAAATCCTGTTATTTTTTTGAATGATTCTCTTCTTATGTTACACAATTAGTGTGGGATAATTAGTCTTCATAAGTAAAAGCAATACGAACAGATTAAAAATATATGCAATTGACTTGAATATGTTAAAAATATATGCAATTGACTTGAATATGTGTAACTTTTTTGCCACACAAAACTTCAGAACTAGATATCTATAGTTACAGAGAGCTAGCAGCTTTTACATGATTATGTGATCCTTAATAAACCTTTGATGATCACTTAATCAAGAAGCTTAACCTTATTATTAATGGTCAGTTGGAATCTCCATTAGTTAAAACTATGAAAAGCTTATCGTTATCTCTAATCACTTCGATCGAATCGATCTCCGATCCTTCTTCGTTTGTTATCGTCACATCACTAGAATTCAACCGGAACTTTTCACCTGTTTGAGCAACAAAAATTGCACAAAATTTTCAAGTTAGAAATGAAATTAACTGTGACCTTTTTATTTTAACATATGCAATATTTGGCGGTTAACAAAATACATACATCTCGTCACTACAAGATTAATTAATATTAATCTCAAGAGGATTTCTTTGTGATATAATTACTATTCATAATATTAAGACCAATGGGAAAAAGAAAACGTGTGTATGTATGTATGTATGTATGTAATGTATATACCGTATACGTACCTGCAACATTTTTGAGCTCCTCTAATGAACTTGGCAACTTAATAAGTCTTCCAGGTTCCTTGCAAAACGTCTCTCTCCTCTCCAATGGATGGCCTCTATATATACTCACTCTAAGGCACTCTTCTCCTCCTCCTCCTCTACTAGACCTTCCTGCAGAACTGCCCTCTTTCTCCGCCTCGCGCCGCATCGAGGCCACCTCCTCAGGCGCAGCCTCGGGCACGGTTATCCGGTGCCCCAACTCTCGCTTCTGCAGCATCTCGTTGAGCGCGGTGGAGGAGAACTCGTGGGAGCCGCTGTTGGAGCCGACGACGTCTGCGCCGTTCATGACGAGAAGGTTGACCATTTCGGTGTTGTTGTCCTGCATGGCCACCTGCAGCGGGGTGAGCCCGTGGTGGTTCTTGGAGTCCACGTTCAGGCCGTACTTGAGTAGCTCCTTCATCACCGCCGCGTCGTTCCTCATCGCCGCTGTGCAGAGGAGCTCCCCCGCCACGTAGGGGTCCGACAGCACCGCGAAGTGGTAGAGGATGTTGAATATTGTGTGGTGCTTTGAGGCCATCGCGTCCCACATCGCTGTGTTGCCATTCATGTCTGCCATACATTGCATTAAGGAAAAATAATATTTAGCTAGTTGTCATATTAAGTTTATCCTAACAATATTTTTTTTTATGTTTAGATAGTTCGTTACCTTTTAAGTGTACATTGCAGGCATGTTTGAGCAGTACTACAACACATTCCTCGTGTCCTTCTGTCGCTGCTATGTGCTGATACACCAAAAAAGAAAAATTATCAGCACGGAAATATATTGTATTGGACACCATTTGATTTAGCTTAAACTTACTAAGTTGTGATGAGAATCAATAGGTTTTTCGCCTTGATTTCTATGCATTTTTTGAATAAGTGATCATTGTGTTTATAGAAAAAAGAGTACATACCAGAGGAGTTCTTCCTTTGGAGTCTCCAATATCAGGGTCCAGTTTCGCCTTGAGAAGCTCGTCAAGAAGCGCAGCGTTCCCTGATCTAGCAACGTCCAACAGATCCGCTTCCATGTTCAGGTCGCCCTCTTCTTCCGCATTCTCAACCGACAACTCTCCGATCTTCAGATCTTGAAGCTTTTTGTGATGCTGCAATATGTGTTAAACAAGCATGTTACAACGCCATTCATTTTGTCTTAAAGGAAAACTAAAAGTAAATGAATTTTCACCTGAAGGAAGTTCTTCAGAATCTGTATGTTATCTTCCTTTTTTGTCTGCATTGCTTCGATTAGATCGCTTGTTTTGAGTCTCAAGAGCTGCGAAAGCGTCCTGGTTCGGTACGTAAAGACTTGTGGCCTAGAACAAAGCGCTCCATTTTCTCCGAAAATGTGACCTGGCTGCAGAGTTCCAACGACAAGATCCGGGTCCGTTGCGCAATCGATTATGTCAACTTCTCCCGAGACAATAATGTACACATCATCCGGCGCCTCCGTCTGCATTATAACGTCTTCTTTAGGCGGGAAGTACTCTGCTTTCATCCTCGCGACCTGTCGATCAAATTACCAATTCGGTCATGTACTTGTTTTAGGCTAGATTAGTTACCTAAAGAGCAAAAGAGATTGAAAACCATACCAAGAGCAAAAGTATTTCTTTGGAGACAGCCTTGAAGAGATAAACTCTCTGCACAGTTGGCAAGAACAAGTGCTGACATATGCTCTTGCAGATCGATTTCGGTAGCTGATCGATCAGGTGTTGCTGGTTCAAACTCTCAGCCTTGAATCTCAAGCACATATAAGCTAATATCTGGTCTTTCAACCTCGCTGGAAGCCGGTTTCGCGACACAAAACTCGATGCTGATTCGATGCTGTTCCTCTACACAAACACATAACACAGTTGCCATCAAAATTCCCACAAAATGTCACGAAAGCCAAATAGTCAAGGACAAGGTTGATTTCCGAGTAGGGCTCACAAATTCCATGGTGCGGCGTGTTCCTTCGACGACAAGGTTCGTCATGTTGCCGATGATATAGGCGGTGAGGCCGAGGTTGAAGAGCATGTAGAAGATGATGAAAATCATTTCCGCGGAATTGACAGCGTGGAGATCGCCGTAACCAACGGTTGTCATGGTGGTTATGGACCAGTATATGGACGAAATGTAGCGGAAGCCGATGCTAGTGTCCCGGAAGTTCGGATTTGACGAACCGATCCACGTCTTTCCTTCGTGCGGATACACCTCGGCGAGCAGATAGTAAAGGCATCCGGCGCAATGTACCAACACCAATGTCACCTTCATACACATTGTGACGAACGTTTTCAGTGCCTTGTGACTATTATTTTTTTGCTCATAAATGTGCTTATAATTATCCATTTCTATATATGTCATGTCCTTAATTGATTAATCTATATTAAGACTTTGTCTATGTCTATAATGTTTCATGTCCACTTACAAATAGGAGCCTGGCACATCTGACCCAGAAGTAGCTGAACCTTATGTCCTTCTCAAGCCTGCAAAATGAGAAATATAAGTGTTTATTATTATTATTATGTTTTTCGGAAATGTGTGACATGAAATTCATAGAAAGCTTGAAAAGAAAAAGAGAGCAAATTGAATTATTTTACCTAGTGAAGAATTGTTTGACTCTCCTAAGTCTCCAAAACCTGAGCATTCCCAAGAGGTAGCAAGAGAGAGGGATATTCCTATTGCCAGTGAACAACAAGTATATTGCCTCGAATGGGATGGTTGATGCCACATCCATTAAGAACCATGTTGATAGATACCTATACAAGCATAATATAATATATCATCAATTATTTTATATACCATTAACGAACCTGTTAAACAAGCAGTTTTGGTTTATAAAAGTTAATATCCAATGTAACGCCATGTTTTATAACACTAATGTTCCCTTTGTCACGTTCATTTAAATAGTTGTTGAAGTTTAAATTCAAATATAATTTAATAAATGGTTAAAATTTATGCAATCAACCTTATTAAAAACGGTTTTTTAAATAAATAGCCATTTTTTTACATATGTTTTGAACAATTAGCCTATGTTTGCTTTTATTAGCAAAATAGCCATACATTCGCGTTTAGATTTTTAAGACTGCAGTCATGAATTTTTTGAATTCTATTTTTGTTGTTTGTTACAGACAATATTGTCTAAAATTTTGTGTCTCTAGTCATGAAATTTGTGACTTCTTTGGTTGCATATTTTTTTGCTATTTATAAGATATTTTTTATTTAGTAATAAGAATTATGAAATTAGTTGTATAGGCAATCATTTATTAATGGATGTTTAAATTTTTTATTGTGTTTATTTCAAATTTTCTGAAATTTTGTGACTATAGTCACAAATTTTATGACTGTGTATTTTATTTATTTAATCACAAATTTTATTTCTTTAGTCATAGATTTTTAGATGTTGACCTGATGGCTATTTTGCTAATATTTCAAAACGTGGGCTAAATCTTTAAAACATATATTACAAAATGGCTAAATTCTTAACTGGCCCTATTAAAAATCAAAAACAATTTAAATGTCAACGTCCAAATTGCTGTATCAAACAAAAGTTAAAGTCTTTATTCTTCTTATTTGATAACAGTTTTATTTTTTATTTATTTAAACAAAAATTTGATCAAAATTTTTAAAAATACATTTAATAAAACTATTTTTATTTTCTGTTTTTCGTTTTTCACTTTTGCAGTATCTACTTTAATGAAAGCAGATAATATTGAAAGTCCAAAAGACAAAAGAAAACAGAAAAGATAGAAAAGCAGATAAGAAAAGAGAAACTCCTGTTACCATTATCATTTTGCTATTGCAATAAAGATGCGTACATATTACTATTCAAATTAGTGTTCTTTTATAAAAGTAAAAAAAGTCAGCATTTCCTTTTTTTTTTTTCCTTTGCATCACTTTCACTGTAGATGTAAATATATAGGACAATAATTAAACATAGCGACAAAAGTAGTCACGGGCCCGGCCATGCCATCCACATCTAATTATGAAAACCCACAATAATTTCAACTCAGTAATTATTTTACCATTGTCACTAAAACTTTTACTTAATACTTTCAGAGAAATTTTAATAAAATAATCAATTTTGAGGTGATTTAAAAAAATAGTCAATGTTTCAAAATTAAAAAATAATAGCTATTCAAGAATAAATTTTATGTCTAATTTTGTTATGGCAATTTTTTTTTTCATTTTTGTAAAATATATTTTATGACTAGTTTTTTAATTATTTTTTAAATTGTGATTATTTTATAAAAATATACTATTTAAAATTATTATTTAGCTAATTAATCATAATTTCAAATCACTATTAAAACTAGCAAAGACTTTAATTTCTTATCTAAACAAAAAACACATATTCATATATTGCTAGTTTAATTATCTAATAATAAATTGTGCCTCTGAGGAAGGTTCACGAGTACATAAACTGGTATAATATATCTGGTCATATATAGCACGTTCGTCTTACTAAGACTATAATTTGACCTCATGGAAAGTCAAAAAATTGTCATAGAAAGTTCAAATATTTGAATTTTTTTTTTTTGCTTGCAACTAAATTAAAGACTTTTAGCAACCAAAATTTGGCTACACAAGGTCTAAAATTTGAGACTTTTTTCAACCAAATTTTGGTCCTAAAAGCCTTCAACTTAGTTGCAGAAACTAATTAGTTTAGAGTATTTAATTGATTGTTTAGATAAATTATTTAAATATTTTAGCACTATTCAAAATTATTTTAGTAACAATTTATTACTAGAAATTAAAATAATATTGGATGGTGCAAAATCATTTGAATTGTGAAGCCAGAAAGCTAAATTTGATTTTGCAATTGCTAAGACGGTTTGCATTACCAAATAATTAAGAGACATTTTGCTGTTAGCATTTTAATTATGTCCTAACTAGAACAAACTGTTAACTAAAAAAAATACTGTCGCAAAAATCAAGGGCGTAATTTGATTAAAAAAAAAAACTTATAACCGTACAAATAATTGTGAAAGAAGTTGAGGAAGGACTTTTTCTCTCAAATTTTTTGATTATAGAATAATTTGATTTGAAACAAAAAATTGCCGAATCACAATCACCAAATTATTCTATATATAAGAACACAATATGAACTCTTCCTAATGTAAAACAAAAAAAAAATAATAATAAATCCCTCTTCCTAGTTCCTAATAATTCAGCATGTACATATAAAAAGAAGAGTAAATAATGAATTAGTTACCTGATGGCAATCTTTTTGAAATCACGAACAAGTAACTGAGTGGTTGGATCAATAAAGGCGACAAAAAACGTCAAAACGATGTCGATTGCGAAAAATAGATCCACAATTGTGTCTGCAATATAGAGTGGCCTCTTTGGGAATCTGTGTAAAAATGCTACTTCAAATGGGTAAACCCAAGCTGAATATGCCACCAATAGCACCATAAATGTCTCCCAACACCTGCAATATTATTATTATTATTCTATTTTCAATTATATATTTATAACAAATAAAACTATATATTTATTTTTGTATATTATTATTTGTAAAACGTATTGGTGCGTATGAAAATGTAATAGCTAAAGTCCATATGTACGTAGCTATCTAGGGGGAATATTAATTTGTTAGTTGTTTTGTCCAAAATGATCTCAATTGGATATTTACTGGTTTGTAGCATTAGATTTCCCCATGATATAATTTCTTTTCCACTAAAACTCTCCTTCCTTACCTTGATTCTCTAACTAATTAAGCTGACAATTAAAAGCAAGTAAAGTCATTATATATAGCTTAATTTGAAAGCCTTTTTAAGTGTTGAAAACCTAGTCATACTTGCGTGTTTGTGCTTCAAAACACATCAAAATCAAACCCCGGATTGATGCACATATATGCATCGAATTAGTGGAATTATTGTACATATGCCAAGTTGTTTATACTTCATGAATATTAATTTAATCTTATACATATATAGCAAAGCTGGGATATTATTCATTAATTATAAAATAATTAAATAAAGTCAGAGAATCACATGATCCATATCAATAATGTAAGGTATATCTTCAAGTTGATATTATGCCATGCTTTTTCCAGCTTCTGAACATCTATTTTTCTCATTAATTTGTTATCTCATGTTCATTCATGCATATGCTATATATATATATATACACACACACATATTTCACAGCAATATAATTATACATATTAATTATATACGATCCACATATAATATCCATGCATGTATTTTCATATACACATATATAAATAAAAACCTGTATCTGGAGTCCATGGGGGAGACAATCCATCCCTTTGACAGCGGAATTTGGTAGTTAGAGCTGGAAGAATCCCCCAGAGGCGGAAGAATCAGCTTCGAAAGATTCCGCAGATCGAAAGGCGATTCGTCCCCGCTTTCGGCCTCTTGATCATCATGATGCTTCTGATGATCAGAGCTAGAGGACCGCTGGTTGATCATGTGATTGTTACCACTACTACCATAGCTTACTGAACTTGAGTTGCTACTAATATTCTTATTGCTATTGCTGTTGGAGCCCGTAGTAGACGACGCCGTTTTGTGAACTCTATTGTACGGACTACTCATGAACAAATCCATTATGTATATATTTGTGTTTTTTTTTTTTTTTTTTTTAATAAGAAGCTAGCTACAAGGTCATGTGAGTATATATATGTAAAAATATTTAGCGGACAAGTTTATGAAGAAGAATGAGCGAGGTAGAGGGAGATTGGAGAGAGATGTGTGAGATTAAAATGGGTGAAGGAAAATAGGCCTAAAGAAAGAGCACTGATTGCAATATTGCATTGATTGATGCCTTTCTTTCTGATAAGATCTATAAATACACAACCAAGAGATAGTGGTGGGGACGTACTACTGCAATATTATTTTGGCCTAGCTAGGCACCTTTTTTTCTTCTTTTTTTTTTTTGGGTTCTTGTCAGACTAATTATATATTGTTTTGTTGAAGAGCACCACTACTATTTTGTGGAAAAAGTTGACGTACTTTTTTTTTTTTTTTAAAGAAAAATCTCCTGTTACCGTATGGTGATAATTAAACAATTTTTGAATAATCTCATTTACATTTAACTTTTAATTGGCCTCACTTTCTTAAAAAAAAAAAAATTAGTGGTTGATAATCGTAAGCATGATTCCAAAAGTACTTAGAAAAATACAGCCTTTCGTCAGAACTCATTTATTCTATCTTATTATTTGGAAAAATTTTAAAAATACCCTATTTACTTAAAGTGTTGTGTTAATGTTCTCTCTATACTTTAAAACGTCTCAACCGACATTTTAAGCATTCAAAAAGTTTTAGTTACCACCCTATACTTCAAATATGCCACCTCTACTTAAATTGTTGTATCAATATGCCCTCTGTACTTTAAAAATATCTCAATTAAGTGTCAGTATTTGTATGTCGCCCCATTTATTTAAGTTGTTACGTGCTCTTTTTGGGGTGTCAATTGAGATATTTTTTAAGTACATGAGGCATATTTGAAGTATAAGGGGTAATTGAAACTTTTTCAATGTTTAAGGTGTCAATTGAGACGTTTTAAAATATAGAGGGCACATTGACACAACGCCCTAAATAAATGGGGTATTTTTAAAATTTTTCATTGTTTATTTCATGCACTGGCTCGTGTATATTATAATATAAGTACGTAATTTGTACTGGAATTCTTTTTGTCATACTTGCTCAACTTTGAAAGAGATCAAGAGACCATGGCCAACACTCAAAAAGGTTTATTTCTACACAATATATATATATATATATATATATATATATATAATAGCCGAGGCAGAGTTTTTTTAAGAGGGGCGTTTCTTGAGAAAAAATATACATAATTTTTTTAATATAAATTTAAGAATAACATGCTAAATCATACTTTTATAATTTTTATTTTAACGTAGGATATAATGGTCTAAATTTTTTGAGGGGAGGCGTAATTGAAAATCTTTTAAAATATTAAGTACTAATTATAATTTTTGAAAATCTAGCACAGGTACATGCTTTGGCGTTCATAAAGCGTTCAGGGACTATTTTTGTTAAATTAAACAAAGACATGGAAGCCAATTTATCAATTAACTTAAAAGCTAATAAAGACTTGGCGACGTCGAAAATTCGAAAAGTACTGAGTAGGTTTTGTTTGCCTTCGCCACGCCAAAAAAAAAAAAAAAAAGGCTTTGTTTGTTTTAGTTTTCAACAACATGGTAATTATATAAAATGTGACAAATGTTATTTGTATGTGAAAAGATCGTCGACCAAGTTAGAACGTGACCAAGGTAGGTACAACAGTGTAATTTTTTTTAAAAAACAGTATGCACCAATATTTGCAGATACCATATCAACTAGTACATATTGTCATTGACATTTCTTGTCCGAAAATTAATTTACATGCAATATCACATTAATTTGTCTCAAAGCTTGGTCTTCTGGTTATATACATCATATTAATCAAGAGTTAGAAATTCAATACATCTCCAACTAATTAAATTAATTAATATAAGATTTATAGTATCTTCCTAATTAAATGGCACATTAAGAAATTCCAGAATGAAACGTCGGCTTAAGAAGAAAATATTCACTCAGTTCAATTAGAACTAAGTCTTAATTTGACGTACGTGTTTCATTTTTGGCTTCTAAATTTTTTATTTATTTATTAGAGGTCTTAACACGTGGCTGGCTGCTACTTTCTTGTCTTTGTTCTTCCCTTCACATCGTGGGCTGTATCCTATTTTCCTCCCTCTTTCTTCTTTTAATAACTAAATATAAACCCCTAGATTTTGATAAAGTTGCATAAGATACCCTAAGTCTAGAAAATATTAATTTTTATTTTTAACAACCCTTGAATTTTATGCGTTGACTATAAATTGATTATATGATGAAAAAATCTCCGTGAAATTTGAATAAATCAAATTATGGTTCCACAAACTATAGATACTTTGTGATTTTTTATTTATAGATAAGCGGTCAGTTAGCGAGGTGTCTAACTGTATATATATATATTATTTAGTTTAAGCAAGAAGACCATTTCTTTTTCAGCTGGCAGCAATTTATCTTTTACAGATTTTTACTACGTAAATCATTTTTAACATATACATATCAACAACTAGAAAGCATGTTCTGATTGAATACTCTATTATGGTTTAATAATTACTAGGTCGCAACTTTAATTAATTTTAAAATTTTTGAATTGAAAAACTTAGGGGAATTGAGTCAAAGGGCAGTCCTTGGTCGTTTACGTTTCAAACAAAATGGCGTTAGGGGTCAAAGGGGAAGTTATGCAATTAGCGGATTAGTATATAAAAAAGAGATTAATTATGTATATATAAATAATTAATTTTGGCCTTAGGACATAAATAATGGGTCAAGGGAATACACTTACCCTGAAATTTCGACCCCAACAAAATCTAAGGGGTCTAAGAAATGCAAACTTTCTTCTTTTTAGGTGCTTTGCTTTGTTATTGTCTGCGTTTAAGCCTGTTTGCCTTATGAGCATGCATGCGGGTAAAAACAAGGGGGTCAAGATTGAAGTCTCAATTGTAATGATTAAGGTGATTGATCATTTCAATTTCTAGTTTGATTCATAAAAAAAAAAAAAGAAAGAGAGATTAATAAAGTATCCAGTAATAAAACCAATGGAAAGGAAGGCCCTTGATTGTTACACAAAACCAACAAATTTCTATCCATATGTCCATACTGGGGATACTCCAAAAAAAAAAAAAAGGCCAAGTATTATTAGGAAAATAATACTTTATTAGGCGAGATAACAAATATTAATTGACAAAGAAAAAGTACGCATTCATGATTGTATTTCGCAATCAATTTATATACGTATATCATGGATGATTTTAATTTTTGATATTTTTCCATGAGGTGTTCTACGGTAAAACGTGTCTGATCAATCTTAGCTGTCCATTTTGTGGTCCCATAATGAGCCCCACGTGAGACTCACGAGGATGGACAGTTGAAATTGGTCAGACGCGTTTGACCGTAGCAAAATTCTTATATCTACGTATCTTTTTATGGCTAGTAGGCTTTTGGCCATTTTGAGACTTGTGTTTTTAAAAAAATAGTCTACACTTTTAAAGATGGGAAATTTAAAAAAAAAAATTCTAATTGTCACTTAATAATTTATGTTCGAAATAATTTTTTTTAAAAATTTATTTCTCCTATATATATTTATAGTGTACAAATTGATAGTGTACTATAAACCTGGACTATATTGTATTTTGATGAATGCACATTCTTAACCTGTATTCGCAACCCGAACTCAACCAGACCAAGTGTGAGTTGTCTTTGATCGCTTCTTAGTTTGGCATTTGATCAACCAGTCCAATGTAATTATTAAAGAAAAAAAGGTCGACCTCGGGTTGTTTTGATCAAATTTTCGGGTTAGGGTTTTTCCCATCCTTACCAAATATTCCCAATTGCCCACCCAACCAACCGGATGGATCTGCAAGAAATAAGTTACAGTGCGGTCAAATATGTTACAGATAACATCATTATTTCCGAAAAAAAAAAAAAAGAGGTGATATTATTTGGCTAGCTAGATTAGCCGGCAGGTTTTAAAGGACTAGCTTACATTATAGTCTAGTTGATTTTGTGGCGGTAGATAGATAGATATATATATATATATATATATATATATATTGGTGGCATGATTTGGCGTCCAAATTGAAATGATAATAGTCAAGAGCAAAAGAGAGATCAAACAAAGCAGGCAATATTGGGAAGTGCATAGGAAGATTCATCATGATGAAAAAATTGTGTATATATATATATATATTTATATAACTGCCAAATGGTTATAGTATGGAAGATTTTGAGGAATGTTTGTTTCTTGATGCACTAATAATTTATTTCTTTTTTATATTGCATTTATAATTTCTATATCTATTTTTATACTAAAAATATAGAACAAAAATAAAACATCACATTATTAGAAGTATAAATAATTAAATGGCACGTAAAAAAAATATGTGTATATATATATATATATTTGCAATTTCCCCTTATATCATGGCTCTATACAATGGTATACATATAGCAATGGCTTCCAACAAGAAGCACTAGAAGCTGCGCACGAGTGGACAATATTTGTAAAAATATATAGTGGAGTAGTACTATACTAGCTACTACTCTCTTGTAGTGTAATTCTATTGACTCCACCAAAATATTGGCCAATTACATGCATTGATATCAAAAGCATATCTATTATTATTTGGTGCTGTTTAATCAGTCCAATCGTATCATATTGAAAAAAAAATATTTTCATTTTAAAAAGAGTTAATATATCATGCATATTAACATAAGCCAAAAACAAATCTTATCAAAATAATTTCTAATAAATGGATCCTAGTTAACTTCCTTCTTTTAGTTGATAGTCAGGTTGATAGTTGTAATTAGTTTTCCTAGTAATTCAAGAGTCTCATTCTTCATCATATTGTCTGATAATTTCTCATTAACTTTAGTCTTTGTAAATTATAGGAGACTGACAATATTATGATAATTATAAATTTGACTCATGTTGGATATGATTGTAATTCACATAAAAAAGATGTGTGATTTGTGTAATATTTTTATATGTAATTTGTAATATTTTTAATTATTGAGATATCCCTATATTTCAAGAAATTACGAGATGTCAATTTAAGACAGTTTGGTGTAAAAAGCACATTTGCACTCTTATTAAACAATGTCCAAATAGGGAATGCAATCGTTTTACTTTACGCTAATGTACATGATTGTATTTGTAAATATATACAAACTTGTATATATTTAGGGGTGGTTTGGATATGAACTCATATAAATAATTTTGATTTGAATTATTGTGTGAAAAAATAATAAATTCAAATTGATATTTCCATCAAAAATAAAAAAATAAAAAACTTTTTATTTTAATAAAAATGTTTAAATTTAACTTTTTATATTCAAATAAAAAAATGTTAATATATCAATTTTTTGTATTTGAGTTGTTATATCTAAACAAACTCTAAAGTATTAGCCCCTAAAAAACAAACTTGGCACATAACCGCACCTAAAAAAGATCAGACATTCACATCAACTTTAAAAATGAAGTGTAGTAGTGCCTAATTAAAACGACAACAATGAAGTCAAATGATGCACTAGCTAGAGTGGACCCCATAATTTATATGTAGTTGATTATTGGTAGCATTATTATTATTTTCTTTTGAAATGTATTATTAGCATTATTATTTAAATTATTATAATGTCACTTCAAAGGCAATTAATAATGGTCCCAGTGCCATGATTTAATTTTGATTGAATTCTCTCGTGCAACCATATAATAAATATAAATACAGACACTACATCTATGTGTATGTGTATAGAATTTTCTTCCCTATTCTTTTGCCCTTTTGTCTTGGAAAAGTATTTTAGAATTGACCAATCACAAATTGAGGAACACAGAATTGCTTTGCAATACATATATGTACAAAACTAATATACCCTTTCCGATAAGTTCCAAAATATTAATATCATGACATATATATGAAGTCACGTCAGAGTTTGGAAGAATACAGTTCGTTTTTTTTTTTTCCCCTCTCTAATCTATCTATTTCTTAAATACTTTTTTGACGCAGTACTAAATAAATCATTTCTCTCACCTATTTCTGTTTATGTAATTTGATAATTATGTGACAACAGTTAATTAGACGAGAGGAGCGAAACATTAAATAGACAGGGGATCTAGAGGCGTGCATGTTTTAATTATGGTATGTGGAAATTTGTTTATATAATTTAATTTCAAGTAAAACTCACGACATATAATGACAGGTCTCAATGGATATTCCTTCTCTTCCTCAAATCCATCGACAATTCATATGTTTAAAATATTGATGCTAGGTCTTGAGATATTGTAGGAGAAAGATGCGCTCAAAGTAGCACCTATAAAATTTCAAGCAAAAAGAACCGAAAAAAACTAATGAATATTAATTTATTTGAATAAAGTTTCACAAATCTGGATCTTACATCATTTTTTTTCCTCCCAATAAAGTTTTGACACATAAATGCAAAAAGTTAAATTTATTTATCCACGTATTAGTTTAAAATAACTATTTTTTATTAACGTGTTAAAATTTAATTTGAAGGATAAAGAATAAGATTAAAAAGGAAAAAAGAAATCTGGGTTCGAGTTTCACATGTAAAAAAGACAACAATATATACATTTTATATAACACGAGTCACATGACCGGATGACCCATTCAAAAGGACTAAACATATACTAAGCAAGAAGATTCTCTTAGGCGTGCGCCTGGGTCAAATAATAGATTCAATTCAACTGATTTTCAATTATATAAATATTGCGGTATTTAGTGTAATGTTCTAGAACTAGTGTTTTTGCTTTGACGAAGTAATTACTGAGGTCAATTTATGATTTTCGAAAAGTTAAGGCCAATTTAAGAATATAGATACAAATTCGCTCGTTGTTGGTTGCTGATTTCATATATATATATATATATATATATATATATATATACATATAATATACTTTTCTATACCTAATATATAAAGTCACGCTTCTCCTCTAATTACTAAACAAATAATATATGCACTTCAAAGTACTACAACTCAAACAGTAGCAAATCTCTAACAAAATTGTATGAAATATAAGAATATATCATATATTTTATTTCGCGTCAATCAAATTAAAAAAAAAAAAGAAAGAAAGGTGTTTTCATAATTTCCATAATGCATATGAAATTAATTAAGATGGTGTCGGTTGTTGAAAACGAAGAGTTCTATATATTTGATATGATTTTCTTCTGTGTCATTGGTTAATGATATGTTAATGATTCATCACAATGGTGGACTTTATACACATGATCAGAGCTCTGAGTGTCAAATGTCCATAGTCTAGTCAGTATCACTAAAGCAGATAAACAAACCGACCATAAAATCTTGTCCTAGCTAGCTACTATTTTCTGATCAATATTGGTCAATAATTAATAATATTTGGATATGAATCATCACCAACCAATCAATACATGAACTATATAAAGAATAGTTATTGCCATCTCCTAACGTCCGAGGAAAAAAAATAAAGATTGATGAATTGACTGTATATATATGATTTTCACAAAATATCGACTAATTACATCGCAATGAAAAAACACTCGCAGTTCTAAAAATATTTTTAAATGAATCACTCATACGTTCAATTATGGTAAAATTACAATCGCAACAAGTAAAATCATATTCATGTAGAATGCATTTGATTGTGGTGTACAGGAGAATATATATATATATATATTATCTCCTCGTGAATGTTTTAATTTTGGGTCACTTATATAAATAGTCATTTTAAATTGTGTATTTTTAAAAAATAGTCACAATTTTTAAAAATTTAAAAACTAATAATAAAATATGTAAGAAATTTCTAACAATAACAAATATACATAAAATTACTGTCGAAAAGTTTCAAACACGTGTTAAAAATTTTGCCAGAAATTTTTGACAGTGTTAATTTTTAAATTATTTGAAACTGTGACTATTTTTTAAAATTATTTTATAAACCGTGGCTATTTTCTTCTTAAAATTCCCTATAATTTTTATATATGAGAAAATATTAAAAATATAAAAAAATAGGAAATTTTAATAAAATAGCCACTGTTTACAAAATAATTTTAAAAAATATCCATAGTTTCAAAAAATAAAAAATTAGCCCTTTCAGAAATTTCTGACACATGTCAGAAATTTCTTACAGCACATTTTATCTGTAATTTTGTTATTGTCATAAATTTCTTATAGTGTGTTATGACTAGTTTTTAAATTTTTTCAAACTGTGACTATTTTTTGAAAACACACAGTCCAAAATAGCTATTTACCTAACTGAGCCTATAAAATAATAGTGGGCATATAATATATATATATATATATATATTCACGTTCTCCACAGAGCTCCTCTCTCTCCTCACTTAATTTTTAGGTCCAAATTCCAAAAATTATGAATTCAGGTTGTGCAATGCATTAAAAAAATTGTAGGTATTGCTTGCATTGAATAAACATATCGATGCAGATAAATGTGAGTAGTGTGCTTGGCATTTTCCAAATTTCATGTCGGTGCAAGCTCTAAAAAAAACAAAAAAGCTGTCATATATAGCTTAATGTAAAATCCAATGGCCCTGATAATTTTTCACCGTATAATTCTCTATATATTTATTATTAGCAAAACTCAGAATCTATATCTCCGAGGAGATTGACGAAATGGAGTTGTGTTATTGACCAAATTAAATTATAATTAATAGCCGTTAAATATTAACCATACACTTCTTTAGTCTTCAATAAAGGGACTCGGTGATTTTGATTGCCTATTTCACTAGATAATTATTAGTTTTATCCTGTCATAAGGTCTAAGCCAAAAAAAAATAAAAAAATTACATCGACATGATCATGAGGTCACATGGCACGGACATGCAAAAAACTATCAAAACATGCAATAAACAAAAAAGAAAGAAAATAGGGTTAAAAATAAATTTCAGAGGGGTAGTAGTAGAGTATTACGTGGAGACGAATAATTAAGCTGACTTGGAAATTTGACGTCGTCAATTATTATTATTGCTGGGTTTTGTTCAAGATAAGCTTGGTGCTTTCGTGTGCAAAGGAAAAGTTGCGTTACTCGCATAGAAATCTTATAAGGAGAAAGTACTCTTTACTATGGAGTGATTCTCTTAAAAATTTGTGTAAAATACTAGCCACTCACACACTCTCACCTGTGTGTGAGTATTTATGAGCTCGAGTACGGCGGGGTATGATCGTGGGCAGTGAGTCTGTAAAAGTGCGGTTGGCGCTTTTAGTAGCACGTGACTCGAGCCAGAGCGGACTCTCTTGGCCTTGAGCTCTCACGTTCTATCTACCTTAAACACATGTAACACGTTTAAAGAAATGTTTTTTTTATTTTTATTTTTTATTTTTTTGGGGTTTTTCCCTTGTGTTGTAGCTTTCTGATGGAGAATAATAGTTTTTATGGTTGGGTTTGAATTATTTTTATATTATTTGAAAAAGAAAAAGAGAGAGAGAGAAAAAAAAATTTCTGACTGTGATGGTGACATTGAAAGATTATAAAGTTTATATTATAAGTGATTAATAAGATAATAAACGATCAAATTCTCAAGACATGCTGACCTCGAATGCTATATCATAATTAAGAGTTTGTTTGGAATACAATTTGAATAAATTTTTTTTGTTTAATCTATGTTGATAAAAAAGTAAAACTTAAACCATGTCGCTAAAGTAATGAACAAACTAGAGAATGCTTACAAATATACTTTTCAAAGTTTTTTTTTTCATCCAGGTAAGTTATAAATATTTTTATGTTAGCCAACTATAGTGACTTGTATATTCTAGTAAAGGAGTTAATTTCTATTTAATAAAACGTGTCTCAACTTTCTTAAATAAAGCATTAAAAAAAAATGGAAGTCTCGACACAATTTCACCTTTTCATTTACTGTATTCTTCAGAATTAACAAAATCCCTCATCAAATTACTGCTTGTTAACAACAAATCCAAAATTTTCTATTCATTATTAGGGCTCTCTTAAACCCTCTAAAAAATTGGATTAGAAAGGCATATATCTTCACAGTATCACCAGTGCTCTTTCAGGTATAACAAGCAAAGCCAATATATATCTTGTTTATAGCATAATGGTTTAATGGTCTATAATTCTTTGATGGTGAACTGTGCCCAGATATACCTAGGCCTTTCTCATTCTCTCTAAGTGGGTTGGTTAAATTGAAAATTTCAAGACATTTTATGTCATTGTATAGTCTCACAATTCGGCCTTCGACTCAAGGTCCTCGGTCGAATGGTCCTCCGTCACCGCCTGATCAGGAGGCGGCATGGCCTCCTGGGAGTCGATTTGATCACCCAATATCTTTGCAGTGAACTGTCTAGCCTCCGAATCTAGGTCTACCCACTCGGAAACTATTCTTCTAGCCCCCTGCATAAAAATGGCAGAAGCGAAAGAAAATTTGATCATCACTGATTACTGTGTTGTGACATTGAAGTAAACAATTGAGAGGAAACAATCACTTGCCTGAAGCTTTGGCTCCTTTGTCATCGGATTGTTGCAAAGATCGATAGTTTTTGCCTTCGATTTTGTGGAATTACCACACCATGACTCGCACCATAGCCATTCTTGCGGGAGTGAAAAGATGGGAACTGTATGCTGGGCATAGTTTGGAAGATCCTGGACATAAAAAAAGTTGCAGTAACTAAGCAAATAGACCAAGTGAAAAAAAAAAAAAAAGCTCTATGCATGGAAAGATGAAATAAACAAGCAAGAACTCGGATATTTTGATTTAATTATAAATCGAAATGAGTCTAATATGAACATCAAATTGCCTGATCCAAATTAGATAAACTGTTTGGGTCCTTGCTAAGAGATTCGTAGAAGACTCGAAGATTATCTCCTGCTGCAGTCTGCCGGAACTTCTTCAAATCGACGACGTACAAAGCACTGCAGAAAGTACAGTGATTATCAAGCTCAAATTCATCTCTTACGGAAAAAAACTTCTCTGACAACGAAAAAAAAGAGGAGGTATTAACCTGATATGGTATGGTCTCCCGCGTAAATGTTCTCTCCAAAAACCCTGTTAATAAAACAGTAAAGAGTGTTCGTTGATGATTTGAGACCATTCATATGCAGTAAAACAATCACATTTGTATAGCAAGAATCGTGTCCCGGTTAAAAAGAGAGTGTTAATAAGAGATAATTACTTGTCTCCAAAATCGATATCCATCCATATCCTTGTTATTGTCACAGAAAGGGGTATATGCCAGAGGCCTTCCTTTTATATCCATGTCATAGAGTTCTCCCATGTCTGCCCTGACAACTTGATCCGCATCGACGAAAATGACCTATGATCGACAGAGAAAGATGTCAATTGATAGAGAAAGATGTGAATATTGCATGCTCATAAATCTGTAAAATGAAGAAGCAATAACCTTTTCCAGAGAAAGAGGGAATATAACATCAAGGAACAAGATTTTATAAGCCCAAATAATTCTCTGCTTTTCTTTCTGCTTATGCAACCATGTGGGCCACTTGTAGGTAACTAGCTCGTACTCGAAACCATATTCTTGAGCCATATGAGGTATCACGTCCTGCGCGACAGCCATTGTATAGGCCACCGAGCATGTTAGTAACTTTGTCATTTTCAAGGGAAAAAAAAAACAAAGGTTTAAAAGCTAGCAACTAAGATATTTGCAACCTTGAATTGAGGAGAGAGGTAGTTCTTTATAAACCAGAATTTAACTGGACGATTGGTGTTCTTCAACACGCTTAGAATCATGATTTTCAAAAATCTCTCGTACCTGCAAGAAGATACATTTAAAAAATGAATTAAAAGTAATGGCACTAAATTCGCTAGAAGTCGAAACCCATAATAAACCTGTGTATATTGAGTATGAATTAATTTGACTATGTCCTATACCACAGTTACAGCAAAATGTTGCTGTTCTTAAATGAGCAATTATACTTTTGTACACTGTTTTAAGTAAATAGAAAGGACATGAGACGAGATCAGAAAAAGAAACACTTACAAATGTCCTGAAGCTATAGAGAAAATATTTATTGTTTTTCCATGTCGCCCACCCTTGCTTTGCTCCTAAGAAGTCGAGAATAAATAAATGAAAAAATAGATCATGTTGTTAACCATAAAGGCACACTTCAATAAGGAATTAGCATATATAGTCGGTGGACATTTACGTGACATTCAAGTTCAAACAACAAATAGATCAAAGAAAATGACCAACGTACTGAGTGGGAAATAAGCATAAAGTATAAGGAAAATCGCAAAGAGAAAATCCCTCACCACTGTTGTGCTTTTGCTCTTCTTTGACTGCTCATTTCCACCCATAATGCCAGAAGCCCATTTCAAAAGATTGGAGTTCCAGCTGTTTGCCTATAACAACTCAACAGAAGGCGTTTAGCAGTTGCAAACTGATAGATTATGCTTAACTAAAATGAGAATGAAATGATATGAAGACTATACAGCAATCACTAACTTTATTGTCGTCTTCTGAAATGTCATCGTCATCGGAGACAAGTAATTTCTCATGCTCCTTGCCCTTCTTTTTCACAACTTCCAAATGAACCACTTTACCACGCAAGTCGCTTATGGTGATGCGTTTTGACAATGGCTTTCTCTGATTTGTATCACCATCTCCCTTGAAATCATAAAGCTCAGAACTTCTGCCCTGTAGCAAGTTGCAAATACCAAACCCCAGGAGAGACTTTCATTTGCCAATACCCTAGATTGGCCATCACGAGAGTGTCAACCAAGTGAGGCATAGTCTTAGTGCCGAGAATCAGTTGAAGGCCTCTGGGAGGATCGTGATCTTTCTCAGAACAGTGACCTGATGGCATATGGCTTGTTAGAACACATCAGATATATGGAAATACCTCACCTTGTCACTTTCACTCGAGCACAAAGCTTTTAGTTACACTTTTATTTTTATTTTTATTTATTTTTTTTCTGATGTGATGTTACCAAAAGAATGTCAAAGCAGTACCGGTGAGAACAAGAGCTTCAAGTTCAAATACTGCTTGCAATGTCCGGGTGTCACCAACATTCTCCAGCAAAATATTATCCATGTCATGACTATCACAAGTTGAAGAAGAAAGAGAAACAGAAAAATTCAATTGGTGAAAAAGTTTCTAAAGTCATTTTTTCTTTTTCCTTCACGGCAAGGGAATATTAAGAAAAAGAATCTTACACAGCAATTACAGGCTCAACAAGCCATGGCTCCGGAACATCAAGGTTCATAGTCAGGGTTTTGGACAAGGGCATGTTTGCAAAGAACGCTTTAGGGCCGTCTATCGTGTTGTCCGTGCTGCTAAAGTCATCCTGTGAAGTATATCAATAGTTAGAAAATAAGCTGGTTTCCTTTCTTAAAATTAGTGGCAGAGGTTTTTGGCATACCATAGATGGTACCACATATCTGTAGTAATTCTTTAGAGGAAGATCAACAAGAGAACTCTGCAAGGAAAAAAATAAAAGCAAGAAGTTTATAAGGAAGTAACGGCAATGCAATAGCATGACAAATGGAAATAATACAAGGGACAAGGCTAACCATAGGATTTAGAACGATTCTCATGCTAGGTTGAATGTATTTCCACAAAGCTCTAATGATGGAAGAAATCTTTTGGCCAGATTGACTTAAAGGGTCAATGACTGCATCAATGTGGATGCTGGCATTTTCATTGGTTAGAACAACGGCGCTGGAAAAAAATCAAGAGAAAAATGTGAGGTTGAATGGGACGGAAAACTCATTGGATTTACAGAGCTGCCATGTCCAAATTCTGCATTGACATTAACAATTAAACCTCTTGTTTTTCTATTTATTTATCAATGTTTCACAAATTTTTTGGACTTCTATAAGCTTAGATTATATATGTTTAACAAGCATTTGCATCATCTATGTAAATTACATATAAGTCTTATTTTCTAAATGTCGTTATATGTTAATCATGAAACCACAAATGTCCCTACTAGACAGAAGAGAGAGACGATATCGTGAAACGAAGGATCATACCTATGTTGTGCATGTAAAACCTCAAAACGTGCACTTTCAGAACTGCGTTCTCGCATTGCCATTGAAGATGAAACCAGCATGACAATATCACTGATGAACTTGCTGAAAGTAGCATAATTTCAAAATAATCATGAATGCCTTAGACATGGATTAAAAGATAAATAAGGAAAAGAATAAGACAAAAAAATAAAAAATAAAAAACATAATCAACAACGATTAGATTGGAATACTACAATTTGAAGCACTATTGTTAAGAGAAGTGAATATAAACTTGTGAGTTAAACCGTAATAATCTCCGGCAAAAGCTCTTATAAACAGAATTTCTCACTGATTTGAATCTTAAGGATCCACATCAGATCAGCCAAAAACTGCTAGTTTATGAAATTTTGATCCACAATGCATGATGTTGCAGAAAACAAAGATTGAACCATCTTTTGGGTTGGTACAATAAAGAAAAAACAAAATTCAGTATATGTTAATCTCAAAATAGAAAATGACCACCAGCAAGGAATACTATATCAAGAAACCTTGTTAGCATGTCAGGATCCACATCTTGCCAGTTCACTTCGTCGATAACTTCAGCAATGTGCTTTATTCTCTGCTTGAACTCCAAAGACTCCAGAGATGCAGATCGTGGCTCAAAAAGGTGCTCCCATCGCTAGGATATGTAACCTATTAAATCCAGAAATATTTTTTTGTTACAATAGAAATCAAGCCATACATGTATATGATTCTCCAATCCCCAATTCCATGAAGATGAATTATAAAACTATGTGAAATAGAGAAAATCCAATGTTTGGTTTTATTAGCAAAAAACAGATAGGACAAATGAAATCACATAAATGCCAAAATCTAGCTTCTTAAGAACCAAGAAAGTTGAAATGAAACTAAACTTTCGTACGATTACTCACCCTTCCATTGGTAATGACAATACGGTCACCCGATTCAAGCCCAAGTTTCCCATACAATACACGTGCCACCTGAACAGTAACATAGACACTCTTCAATAATCTTATATAAGAAATATTTCATAATTTTTAAGACTTCTAAAAGGTAGCTTTGGAAGAATCCTTGACGAAAAGACCATTTTCTATGAGTCATACAAGAACATATACTCAGAGTAAGAATATAAAAGGAACTAAGCCATATACCTTATTCAACTGTTTTCTCAAACCTTCGGCAGAATCGTCAGAGAGAGCATCGCGGTAGGTTTTGGGTGATAATCCATTAGCCTCAGCAAGCTCAGAGACTTTATCTATAAATGCTTGGGTGCTCCCAGCAGCTTCAGAAGAAATTGATGGGTGTTGTTGCTCATAGAACAAGCATAACTGATCCAAGAAGTCCAACACCTTTTTCTTATGACTACAATATAGATGAAAATAATAAGTACTTGATTAATGCACCTAG
The DNA here is from genome assembly GCA_018132145.1 of Boehmeria nivea var. tenacissima. Lineage (NCBI taxonomy): Eukaryota > Viridiplantae > Streptophyta > Magnoliopsida > Rosales > Urticaceae > Boehmeria > Boehmeria nivea. The sequence goes on along the minus strand of CM030878.1, from coordinate 19,749,026 downwards.
ACTATGAATACATGATAAACCACTATGCTTTAATAAAAAGAAGAACCTGTATAAAGACGAGGTTGTTTCAAATGCTTTGATGAAAAGGAGACTAGAAGTGTCAGCATCAGTGTCGCTATTAAATAACACACCCAGTCGAGCAGCTTTAGATCCTTCCATCTGTGCATTACGATAATGAAATCTATGAATAATGAAGATCATGGTGAAAAATGCAATACAGGAACAGTCATTACAATATATTGATCCTTATGTTAATAACATAGAAAGAAAATAGCATAGTCGTAATAAACAATAACCAGATAGTGTAAGCCTTCACGAAGCAACTTTATTCCATTTTTTGATGCGACATCAACAGCAAGAAGATGGGTCACAGGCTTCAAATCATCAATAGCTGCATGAGATTGAAAAAAAGAAAGGGAGTACCGGCCAAGAATGATTAGAAAGGAATATTTATGGAAATACGAGATTCAACTAAATTAAGCTTACTTTCCGGAGAGTGCAAGTAATTAATACTGTTTAAAACAGCTTCCTCTCCAAGAATGGATGTAAACAGAGATATGAATCTTGGCTTCCCATCAGCAATAATCTACATACGGGTATCGTATATCAAACAGAGCAAGAGCGCATATAACATGAAGCATAGGATTCCTTGAGAAAAACATTACTTCACCTGCGGATTATATCGGCTAATACCACTCTCTGATAGAAATTTTTCAAGTACATCTGTATGGGAATCTATATGCCCGTAGTAAACTTGTTCCTGTATTCTAGGAAGCTCATCATTCATTGCATTCGTAAGAGACTCCTGATCAAAGTAACACAAAAATTAGGTTGTCACGTTTACAGTGAACTAGGACTTAACTATAACGGTAAAAGACAAACACAAAGAGCATCCTTCAAAATGTAACTAAAAGAAAATAAAAAAGTGAAACAACATTATTTAAGCACTCCATTAGGCGTTGCAATAATAGATGAAACGATGTGATTCACTAATAAGAATATTGGGATATAGCATGACAATGGTCATCCCTCAGATACCATGTTTAGGATATCAATCCTCGAGAAAGAAGAATTATAATAGAGGCTAGGATCATCGAAATATCATAGTAAATACCTCATTAGAGTCAAAGACAAGTCCATTCATTAACAAGCTACAATGCAGCTTAGCCAAGCCCAGCTTAAAGACAAACATGGAGGTTTCTTGAGACAGTTCCTTATAGGTTTGTTCCTTTTGTAGCTTTAGCAATAAGTCTTGAGGAAGGGATTTCGCTTTTGGCCTACAAAAGCGAATGAGATCATATCATCATCTCGATTCAAATAACTGTGTATATTAATTGATTAAGGGAATAGATAACCACAGTCAACCATCATTGCATTATAAGACAGCTGAATAAATTCGGATGTGATTTAAGAATATAAAAACATATAACTTAAGAAAAGTAAAAAACGACAATGACAAAAACTCACAAGATAGTTTCCACAAATGCTCCTTCGACATGTTGTCTTTCTACGGCATCATCAGCGGGACCATCTGATTCAAGCCGCAATTTATTTATCTGCACATACAGTTACTAATTGTAATGAACATTTGCATGCCAATTTAAGGATAATCACCTGTTGCTGTGCAACATAAAGTGACACGCGCACACACACATATATAACTAATAAAAGAATGGTACAACAGGGAAATCAAGGATTGAAAAACAAGCACTTCTAGAACTAATTTGCCATCTGTTCAACACGACAAAAATGAGTATAGTGGTAGAGAAGCAACTCATACATTGCTCAAAAATTCGAAAGCGGCTCGAGTTCCATGGTTTTCCTTTATGTAAATGAACAGGCGTATAATCTGCAAATAGGGTACCGTCAAATATTTCATCAGCCAAAGATATGCAAAGAAAAAGGTTTTAGAGACGATGCAAATTATAGCCTATTATGACCCAAAATTCAGGAAAAGACCTCAAGGACAGAACCAGAGCTAAGTTAGAGCTTAGTAATTACCAAACTAGATAAATCTTCCTCATTCCGATTGTCGTTCTCGACCGAAGAACAATCTACTTCACCTCCGCTACTTTCAACTTGCTTGATCAACTTTGATGAATAAAGTATAACCCCAAATCGCATAGGAAAACTATTCTCATACAATGATGTTAACATGTCAATCGCCTGCAAGACACCAATTATTTAAACCATCAGCATAAAGATAACACAATAAATGAGAACCTTTGCTTAGAGGAAGACATAAACTTGCCTCAAGACCACATATGGTAGCTGGATCAATAACAGAAACGGCATGGAATAGGTTCTTGCGTATGTAACGCATCTGTCCCGGAAAAACTGGCATCAAGAGCTGCAAAAATCAGACTTTTTTTTTGTTATAAAACCTTTTAGCTATGAAGTCCTATAGTTCGAAACAAGGGGAGAAAAGATTTTTACTTGTAAAAAACTTAAAATATAGACAGAAATTGATTACCTCATTTAAATTGCTCCTCCATCGCTTATACTTGGCATCTTCTTCTAAATTATTGAGATAATGAACATGACTGGAACGGAAATCAACACGGAACATGTTGGAGTCTGTGGGAGGGAGAGTTGACAGGAGTTTCCTCACAGAGGTATGGGGAATCTGTGATTTAAGATTAAATTTCATGCCACAACACAACACAAGACAAGATGAACAAGTCAACCACAATTTGTAGATTATTTATGTAGTATTAAAGATAATCAAATTACAAATTGAAGACATTTACCTTCAACTTTAAAAATTGATCAGCTAATGATAAATCCTGATGAACCAAGTCGATCAACCTACAAAACAAAGAGGGGAAAGAAAGTTATTTAATGTAAGAACTTAGCGAGTGTACAAGGAGAAAAAGGAAACTCAAGGGAACCGAAAGCATTACGAATAAAGGTCCACATCATCAATATTGATCAAAGCCCCGTTCACACCCATTAATGACTTTCCAGGTGGGATCATTCGCTGGTTTGCAATTATTTCGTCTTTGACTGAATCATTAAGCTGCAAAACAAAAAATATAATTTTAGACGGCAATACACCCACTCCAACTGAACAGGAAATTCAAGAGAAAATAATGCAACATATTCATCAAGCACAATTTCTTATATGAAACTTGAACAGCTGTTGTACCTTCATGCGAGATAAAGAAGAAACAATGTTCGGAAAATTTTGATTGATTTCCTCCATTGATCGCAGAGGGTCAGATGCCTGTACTATCCTCTGTGCAGTTTGATGGCCCAAATCTGTTGCATAGAAACACATCAGATTAGACTTCTTTTATAGTTTATTTTACCAAACACCAAAAGAGCTTTCAATATGATACCTTTTAGCTCCCAAACATCAAGTGTATCGGATATCGTTGTCGATAATAGATAATCCCTGAAAGCCATTATTTCTGATGTCAGCTCAGGTTTACGTTCCTGAAATCAGAGGACAGCAAAGAAAAACAATTATCGTCAGTAAATGTGAATCTTTGACTGACTTATAAAGTTCTAGACTTGCAAAAAATTTTAAAACAGATATCATCAAACCTTTTTTTTTTTTTGGTTTTGCTATGGTAGAACAAATAACCCACAATTATCAAATGACTACCAAAACCGACCAAAAATTTTGCACAATATAATTATGTGTAGTAAAATTAGATAAAGATAAAGTAATACTAACCAGCATTTTAGAAAATATGAATCCTCTAACTTCTTGGCTGAGGTCTTCAGTATGAGGATCTTCCAATGTGATACCTATCACACAAAACTCAAATTCGTTAGTAAATTTTCTTATGAATTACTTAGTCGTGGGGTTTAAAAGTGACTGACAAGCACTGCTAGATTTATGAAGTTAAATAACGTCGTCTCTTTGGACATTAACGGGTTAAGGAATCAGAACTACGAAACACAATCCACTCAAACAAACAGTGATTACTATAACTTGGAAGGTAATGTTGACTTTTTAAAAAAAAAAAACGATGCACAAAACAGAACAAACACCACCAAAAAAAGAAAAAGAAAGAAAAAACCAGCAATACCAACCTTTCTTGACCGTACTGTCATCCATAGCCTTATATTCCATATTCTTCAAAGCAAGCTCTACACCGTAACCGCCCAAATTTAAAGAATTTCCAGTACCAACAGCACCGCAATGGCCAATTTTAGCTTCACAGCCAGAAGGTAATACAGGTCTGACTACATACTTAACTTTTCCCTACAATTTATACGGTAATATATCAGCTATATACCCGATAACAGACACAGTGACAGAAAATACAGTAACACAAGAACCTCTTTAGCAGCTTCAGCAAGGGTAAAGTGGAAGTCTTTGAAACAATCAGTTCCAAGTGCACCATATAGGATAGCAACCAGACTTCCAACATTTGAATCAACGTGGACATGATCAAATTCAAAAAGTTCGGGTGGCTGATATGAATCTCTGGAGCTGAAATAAAGGGAACAAGAAATAGATATGAGGCAATAGGCAACGTATGGCAAATAGCTGACCTCAATTAGCGAAAACATATATGGATCAGTTCTTACTGATCATAAGTGTTGTGAAGCCACAGTTTCAATTCTGCAACATCAAAGAACAGGGTACTCCCATTATCCACCCAGCAACATTTCCCCCCGGGACTCTTCGGGTTTACACCAACATTTAAGGGGTCCGACTTTCTAGCTTGGGTGGACTCGACCGTCTCTGAAACTCCCCCATTGACATTGTTCTGGGTACTCTCGTCCAACAGAGGAAAAGATGAAAGAGACTCCTCGGCTAGTTGCCGATAAAGCACCAATCTTGGAGAGGCTGATCTCAACGTAAGAGAAAATTCAAATATCGACGCCAATGGTTCACTCAAAAGCGAGTGTCCATGCGCCAAAATCTTCTTAAGACAATCCTTGGCGGTGTAAGAATCACTATCAACCTTCTCACTATGAAGCCACACCTCAATGAAGTCCCAAAAGAGGTCCTTCCATTCTTTAGACAATAATTCACTGCAAGCAACACAAAATGGATCTAAAAAACCATCCATTCTAACAATAGCTGATAATTTTCATTGTAGCTTCCATTCTAAGAACTATCTATAGAACTAGTATTTAAATTTCAATGAGCTTCACTCAAAAATCCTTGAGTCAGTTCTTTGGAATTTTGTTTTCCCACAAATCAAAACCAAACAAAGTGTCAAAGTACACCAAAAGATATGCAACACTTTTGAATCATATTCCAAAAGAACACCAATTTGCATCTCAAATTCACTTTTTCTCATAATGCTTGTTTTTTATGCATTTGGGTATTGGCTAAAAGAGGTTCCTCTGTACAGAAACTACAAATTACAGACTCAGAAACTCAACAACAGAGCTCAACACTTTAACCAAAACGAAAATCCCACAAAATTCAAACCCAAAAAATAAAATAAAATAAAAAAGTTATAACATACCCAGCTTCCAAAAGCAATGGCGTCCCAGACCACTTGGCCTGAACAGAGACCTGAACATTCTTGGGTCTTCGATTCTCGGCAGAGACGGAACCAATCCCACAAAGCCCGGAACATGAAACGAGTATGATCAGAACCCAAAACCCGGATCTCAAAAACCGGGTCTCCATTTTTTGTCGCTGTTCTTGAACCAAAGTCGATCAATGGGTCTGGTCGGATCTTTTATATGTGTGTTATTGGGGTCTAAGTGGATTCACCATTGTTGAATCGCAGAGCGAAGCAAAGCCCGTGTATATGTGTGTGTGTGTTTGTATTTGGAGAAATGACTTTGAGGCTGAGCGACGACCGAAGAGAGACGAATGTTGCGAGTGTGTGTTCGAAGGGCTATATTGGTCTTTCTAGGAGAATGGTGGGGTTTTTGGAGATATAAATAATATGCTGACCGTTGACCACGTCATTTAGCATGACGTGGAGTTTGATGATTGGTTTAGACTTTAGGATTCATGTGTAGGTGGTTTTTTTTTTTTTAATAAGTAAATCACGATTAAGACTCTTTTACCAACTTTTTAGCTTATGTTTGCAAATCATTTCGCTCATCGATTTATTTTTTGGATAGGTCAAAATAGTTTAAAAATTTAGTAAATAAATAAATAAAATATTTTGACTTTATAAATTTTGAGGTGATATAAATAATTGAGATTTAAAGATATTGTATAGGGATTTAGAAAATTGAAAAAAAAAAAAAGAATAGTTTATAAGATTATAAAGTTGAATAGTTTACAATAATATGTAATGAAATGTGATGGTTTGAATGATTTTTCCAAACATGGAGTTAATGCCAACCTACTCTTTTAAATTTCTCTACCGGTAAATGTAAACATCACCTAACACTGAATTTCCCTTCTATAATTTAGGACAATCAAATTAATATTTTAGTCACATTTTAAAAAAAATGGGATAACGTTTTAAAATTTTAAAAAATTAATCATCAGTTCCTTCAAAAATTAAGAACAATAGTAAAATTATTGCATCATATATAGTTAATAAAATGAATAATTGAGAAAAAATTTACAATTTATTTAATAATTTTAAATCGGAAATAAGATAACATAGGGAGTTTAATCAAAATGTTATCAGTATGCCTTAAATTATATAATATAATATTTATGTCTTGAATTTGAAAGACTATACAAAATGATATATCGTTTCCTAACATTGTATTGACCTTTTTTCTTCAAAATAATAGAAATATCATTCTATTTAGATTGTTATTTTTTTATTGCATTCCACGTTTGAAGAAAGTACTATAAGTATATGTTATTTTCTTTCGTTTTCAATTTTTCTATATTTTATAGTTTTCTGTCATATATATATATATATATTTATTTATTTATATTTATATTTTGTTTTTCTGTCATTTCTAGTTTTACGATAGTTGTTTTTCAAGCTTCTGTCGTTTTTTTATTTTCGTCATTTTTAGTTTTCTGTCGTCGTTGTTCAGTTGTACTGTTTTTGGTGTTCCTTTACAATGTTCTGTCGTTTTTAATTTTACTGTCGTTTTTTTCCATTCTCTGTCGTTTTCTAGTTTTACTATTGCTGTTTTTCATTTTTCTGTCGTTTTCCTTTTTATGTCGTTTTTAGTATTTGTCGTTTTTCAGTTTTATTGTTGTTTATGTTCTTTTAAAAATTTCTGTCGTTTTTAATTTAATAGTCCATTTTAGTTCTACTTGTCGTTTTGAATTTTATTGTCGTTTATCATTTACATGTCGTTTTTATTTTTTACGTCGTTTTCCAGTGTTTCTGTCGTTTTTTGTTTTATGTCGTTTATGCGTTTTCGTGTTGTTTGTTATGTTGTTCTCAGATTGTTACTGTAACGGTGTCCCTTACAATGTTCTGTCGTTTTTTCCATTATCTGTCGTTTTCTAGTTTTATTATTGTTGTTTTCATTTTTGTCATTTTTCATTTTTATGTCGTTTTTAGTTTCTGTCGGTTTTCAGTTTTATTGTTGTTTATGTTCTTTTAAATTTTTCTGCCGTTTTTTTATTTTATAGTCGTTTTTAGTTTAACTTGTCGTTTTAAATTTTAATGTCGTTTATCATTTACATGTCGTTTTTAGTTTTTACACGTCGTTTTTTATTTTTTCGGTCGTTTTTTTTATGTTGTTTGTGTGTTTTCTTGCTGTTTTTTTCTTCCATTTATGTCCTTTTATGTCATGTTATGTTTTTCTAAGATTGTTACTTTAAGTAACGGTGTCGTTTTACCTCAAATTGTAGTTTTCAACTATTGTGTGGTTTGTATTTATTGTTTTCCATTTTATGTGTCGTGTTATTTTGCTTGTGTCATTTTTTTTCATAGACTTGTTGATTCAAGCTCTTGGTTTTACTTACATTTGAATTTTTATTGGCGCTGTCTTTCAATTTTTGTCGTTTTAAATTTTACTGTCGTTTATCATTTACATGTCGTTTTTAGTTTTTATGTCGTTTTCTAGTGTTTCTGTCGTTTTGTTTCTTTGTGTCGTTTATGCCTTATCGTGTTGTTTTTTTTTCTTCCATTTTATATTTATGTGTGTTTATGTCATGTATGTTGTTCTCAGATTGTGACTGTAACAGTGTTGTTTTACCTCTAAATTGTAGTTTTCAACTATTTTGTCGTTTTTATTTATTGTTTTCCATTTTATGTGTCGTTTTATTTTTGCTTATGTCATTATTTATTTATTTGTGGTTTTTCTAACTGAGTTCATAGACAGACATGTTGACCCAAGCACTATAGCTATCTTTTTGACAGATTATTAATCTGTCTTTTTATGTTGTATAAATCTACTTTTACGTATAAATATGAGGAAAGAAATCTAACTAGTATAATATGTTGAGCATAAGTTACGGTATTACGTAAGGGTATTAAATATATTATTTACTTTTTAAAAATAATAGAAGGATTGTTCAAAATCCAAATCAATTTTTGCCCCATACCTTCTCATGAATTAAACGAACTCGATCGAAACATGCGCTTGAGCTATGCTCTTGAAACATTGTGAACACTAATTACCTCTTCATTAGAGCATTACAAAATGTTAGAGATGTTTATACTTATTACAAAAAAAAATATATATATATATATATATATATACATATTTCATAAATGTTTTAATAAAGTTATAAAATTCTGGATTTTAAAAAATTATTAAATTACACATATATATAATTCTCTCTTTACGATGTATTACCTTATATATTGAATTAAGTATCTCTCACGTCTGAGTTTGAAAACAATAATTTTGAATTTAATAGTATCATAAACTCAAATACGCAGAACGCAGTATAGGATTTATCGTTAAAGTTAAGTTGTTATCTACAGACATACCATATATCATCCCCACAAAACCTCAGAAGAAAAACTCTTTTACATGTGAATATTAGTAATAACTAGTATTACAAAACCCTAATAAAGCAATTATAATACACTTAAAAAAAATACTGCAGAATAACTAGCACATTCCACTAGCTAATACGTACCAAATATAAGTACAATTAAATAGAATTGTACAGTAATGGCAGCAGACCAAGTACTAGTGAAGACAATGACAGAATCCGACATTGAAAAGAGCTTCCAAGTTCCGGCAGAGTGGCTACCGGTGCTGCCGCTCATCGGGCCAGACCAGATGATGCAGCAGCTATAGGTGACTAACAGGTTAGGGTTTTTCTGGGAATTTTGGTGCTCGACTACTTGTTAATCCTCGGATTATATAACATAGACGGGCGTATCTACGGCGAAAGCCGCACTGTTTTTGAGCTTGACAAGTGGCAAAGATTTGTGGATTTCAAGGGATTGAAAGTTGGGGATAGGATTGTTCTTGAAACTCAATAGCCTAATTCATTCACTGGCATTAAGTACAGACTCAAACCTCAAAAGCTGGACTCTGATGGGGTTTCTTGGCTTGATTTATAAGTTAATTGTTTTTGTTTAGCTTTTTAAACGATATCAGTTTAGTTTATAGCTTTATAGGCCTTTTCTTCTTGATTGTTCTCCTATATATATATATATATATCATTGATTTTATTTTATTTGTTTTTAATTTTTTCTTTCTCGATCGTTTCTCTTTTCCGATATCTTAAAAGTATGTGTATTATCTTCACATCTGAAGCATATACATATATAAGAATACAAAATGAGTAATTATGCTAGTTCTAATTCTAAAATTAAAAATGTTTTGTAATATATAACTCAATATTTTCTAATTATATACAATATCTCGTTAATATCAATATTATTAATCTGCTTTCACACATGACTTGAATGTTTGTATTTGACTAACAAATTAGTTGCTGCAATTAATACACACTAACAAGTTAAGCAACTTTGTTGCTGTAATTAATCTACACTTGGATGGAAATTTGTCGACATGTGATATGCGAAGTGTATGTGGATTTTACTTACTGATGAATTTCAAAAAGGAGTTGCACAGTAGTTTTTAGACATGTTCAAAGGTTAAAATCTTTGAGAATTACGAATATTTTCGGTGTCTCAAATGATTTTTTTAGTGTAAATAATGTTTATGGTTTATAGTGTTCTTTTATCTTGACAATGTGGGATTCATGGGTGTTTGCTTTTTAGCAAAATAATATAAAGAAAATCCCACATTGTTAGAGAAACTAAAACCGCATAAGTCCAAAGGAACTAATTATAAATGTTTAAAGTAAAAATCTATCCATTAACAGGTGCCACCAAATTACTAATTTGTCTCGGACTGTATTTTTTTTTCTTGTCGAGAGATTTTGATAAATGCAAATTTTTTTAGCATTATCAATCCATGTCGTATTTTTTAAATGGGTAATTTTGATGAATGTCACTTTTTTTGATACATTAATAATCTATATCTCGTATATATCACACTTTTAATTTGTACTTCTATACACTGTAACCATAGAGTAAAAATCAAAACAACATTAGCAAAAAATATTTTGGGCTTTTTTTTTTCCTTTCAAAATTTATTTGAGAAATTTTGAAGAATGCCACTTATAGATAACTTGTTTTGAAATATATTACTTTAAAAAAGTTTGCAGTCTATGAAATTTTTTAATAACGAATTTGACTGAATTGTTATTATTTTTATACAAACAAGGAAAATTAGAGAGAAGAAGGGGACAACATAGTAATGTGCTTATAAAAAAAAAAGGAGAAATTATAGTGAATACCCAATTTTTAACACCTAATTTAAATTATTACCCAATCTTTTTTGAAAAATATAACCAACTACCCAAATGATTCAATTACTTAAACAGTGGTAAGTTGTGGTAATTAACTTAGCTACCAAAAGCATGTGTAAGTGACTGACGAATTGACTAGAAATTCAATTACTTCAAAAATTTGGGTATTTATTTTTATTATTATATAAATTCTGGGTATTTTCTTACTTTACCTTAAAAAAAATAATATGACATACAATATTGACATAAGTTGTAAACTTAAATGTCAAATGTGGCATAAGTTTTTTCAATATATTGTGAAAATTTAATCTCATACCACATTTGACATTTAGTTTTACAACTTATACTATTATTACATGTCATATCACTTTTTTAATCAATAAATTACTATGTTACTCTTTTTTTTCCCTCTTATCTTCTTTATTTATATAAAAAAAAGGGCAACTTAGTTAATTTCACTTTTAAAAAAGTAACGTAGACTTTAAAAGTAAATTTCTTTTTAATGTGATATTTCAAAACAAATCCAATTAGAATAACATTAGAGTGTTTCGAAAAAAAAAAAAAAAGAGTGCAGGGCCGTCTTTACCTTGATTGGAGAGAGCTCGGCCCAACAATTAATTGACAAGCCCAGAAGCGTGATGAAATGTCAACTCGGTCAAACTCGGCCGAGTCCTTCCCAGCCGAAACGGATTAGCGAACTCGGAAACTCCTAAACTGGTTTCAGTTTCACCCCCAGTCTCTCTCCCTTTCTCTGTCTCTTCCCCGAGCGAGAAGGAGCTACAACCTAACGAGGTTTGAAATGGTAGCTCTAGCTTTCTCGGCCCCACTGAGCTTCTCAGTCGCTTCTCACAGCAGAGTCACTTCTTTTCCTCTCTTTTTTTCAAGGTCCATATTACCATTTATATCCAATTGGGTTTTGTGAATTCAAGTTTCTCTGTATTGAGCTTTGTTCACTCGATGAATGTCTGTGATTCTCTGCAGAAAATCTTCTAGGTCAATAGTCTCTGCTTTGTCCTATCCATATGGCGATCTTTCCACAACTGGTACGTCTTATTTTTTGGAATCACTATTGAATTTTATTACATATCTGTGAAATTTGTATGCCCATTTGTTCTTTTTAGCTTAATTTTTTCTGGGTCGGTATATTGGAGTTTGGGTTTGATTTTTGTGGAGTTATTGACATTGAGATGTTTTCTCTTGAAGAAAGGAGGCATTGCTTGGTTTATCTTTTTTTTTTTTTAATTATTATTTTTTTTAATGCTTGTGAATTTCTGCGTTGAAAGTTGTGGTCTTTATTTTTATTTTTTTAAATAAAATTTGTTTAGTATTTCAGGGTCATCAAGTAAGAGCTTTGGGTCATCTCTAAAGCTTGATGAGAAGGACTTTCTTGGTACCAGTACAAGGTGTTTTACGTATATCCTACTTTGCTTCACATTGCCTTGCCTATCTATTTTCCTGGTTTTGGTTTAGTTATATTTTTTTCTCTTTCAGTGTGGCAAATTTTACATGAATTGGTTTTAGGCTAAAAATTTCTTGCTGAAAGAGTGCCTTTTTCTAAACATATTATCTAATGGAGGTGAATCATTTGTAGGCTTTAGCAAACAACATCTTTTTACACTGGTTTGATAGAATATTTTAGTAATAATTTTCCTGTGTCTTCGAAAACATGCTCTCGTTTATCCACAAAGACTAAACTGCACAATGTTTACAAAGCAAGTCGAAGGTTTTTGCGCATTTTTGCATATTTTAAAAGTTTCTTTTATGTCTGCTTTCCTGAATAACTACTTAGCCAATTTAGATGTTGACACTGTATTTATGTATATGCAACATAGTTATGGTGTTATAGAAGCAAAAAGAGGAAATCCACCCATAATGCCAGCGGTGATGACCCCAGGAGGAGCGTTAGATCTCTCGACTGTAATGTTCCGGAATCGGATCATCTTTATAGGGCAGCCAGTCAACTCTCAGGTGGCTCAACGAGTCATATCGCAGCTTGTGACACTGGCAACTATTGATGAGGATGCTGATATTCTGGTGTGTTTATCTTTTTTACATTTCTAGTTCTTTTATCCTCTTGCCATTATCACATAACACTTCTCATCCAGTTTCTCTCACACAATATTCCTTGGTTTTGTGCCTGCAGATGTATATTAATTGTCCTGGTGGAAGTACATACTCTGTGTTGGCAATTTATGATTGCATGTCTTGGGTAAGGCCATGCAGTATTTTTCTTCTCCAGGAATTTCCATCATATTCCTTAGCCTGGTTTTGGTGAAATTTTTAAACTTTTCTTTCACAGACAAGTTACAGAGTAATCGCATTTGTATTTACTTTTTCTTTGTTTAAGTGTCAATTAATTTTCCAATGGTGTTCAACACACTGGAAATTCGAAGATTCTTTCATTTCTTTCACGGGAAGAAAATTTTTGTCTTGATATCTTGTATTATGGTAATGTTTATTGACTTTTCTTCGATATCAGATAAAGCCTAAGGTTGGCACAGTGTGTTTCGGGGTTGCTGCAAGCCAAGGAGCTCTTCTTCTTGCTGGTGGAGAGAAGGGAATGCGATACGCAATGCCCAATGCTCGTATTATGGTTCACCAACCGCAGGGTGGTTGTGGGGTATGAGCTAATTTTTCAGAATTTTACATTTTCTATTAAGATGTTAGGAGAGGGAGGGTGAAAAAAAAAAAAACCACCAAACCTCATCTTACTTCACCTTTGCACAAGAAGGATATGCAGTCCGGCTTCAGCCTCAATTCGTAGTTGAGGGTGGGCTATAGCCTATAGTGGTGGGCTGAGTGTCCTTGTTCAACTAAAGATTTTCCCCAATATGCATAAATACAGAAATATATACATATATATATATATATATATATATAATTATACATAGATTTATATTGCATGTAATTCATCAGTTTGGAGAGTTGACCTTTTCACTGCAAAGAGCCAATGGCCAATAAATTATAGCAGAATGAAATTCTTCTATTTTCTCGCTTTGTAACAAGTGAGACTAGATTATTATTGTGATGGTTGTAGTTCAGATGATGTGTAGTGACTGTCTGAGATGTTATATTATGGGGATTGTTTATCTAAAATGCATAGATTGATCGAGCTTCATTTTTTGTAGGGCCACGTGGAAGATGTAAGGCGGCAAGTAAATGAAGCAGTTCAATCTCGCCATGTGAGTCCTGTTTTCTTCCCCACTAATTTGCTTGCCACATATGATCTTTGGACAGATTTATGATAGAGTCAGCAAAGATAATGATGTATCAGTCAATAAAACTTAATTCTGAAAGTGTGAAAGTTGGATTCCCAACTTAGAGGAAACTGAAGTCTTGTGTTTCTACTAAAAAAACTGGAAAATGTGATGAATCAGTCCATAGAACAAGTCGTTCTTGTTCCATGAAAGCATTTCAAGCTTCCATTTTTTAGTTTATTTGTTCATTTAAATCTGACTGCCCTGGCTGCTCATATTTGGCCTTTAAACGTTCTCTCTCTCGCAGAAAATTGACAAAATGTATGCTGCTTTTACGGGCCAACCTTTAGAGAAAGTGCAACAATACACTGAGAGGGATCGCTTCTTATCCGTTTCAGAGGTAACATCAGTAACATCTTTCTTTTGTCCCTTTGAGATTATTTATGCATTTGAGGTAAATTGCCTATAGCATTAATTCTTGCTGGAAAATTATCAAGCCAAAATTTGACCGTTCCAACAATCGGACTAGTTTTGACAAAGGACTAGTTGTGACAACGGAAACACAGCTAGTACCATTGATACAGTGAGAGCCGTAAAAACTTACTCCACTTTAGTATTTGGGGACTTCGTAATTTACCTAGCTAGTATTTGGTTAATCACTTAATTGTAATAGTCTGCTTTGAAAATACCACAATTGTGGGCTATTCAGAAACTTATAACTTGCTATTCAGCAACTTACCCAAGTTTTTGGACAAACAATTGACCATCATTTTTGTCTTTCTGCTTTTTCAGGCTATGGAGTTTGGATTTATTGATGGCGTGTTGGAAACAGAATACTAAGACTTCTTTACATTTCTAATTAGTCCTAAAATTATTATTATTTTGTAGTCAACGTGACATCCTAGAATTGGCGTCAGTGATGATTTACAAATATTGTTCGGAGCTAAATTTTGAATGGTTCCTTAATTTTATTGCAATTAATTGTATCTGGTTTGAATTCTCTCTTCTTCTTTTCTATGCTTTAGTTTGTCAGTTATTAAGGGTGATTTTTTGTCTCTGTTTTTCTTACACCAAAGTTTTTATCTATCTTTTAGCTCTTGATGATTCTTCAGCAAAGCTAAAGCAATCATAGTAATCAGAATTATATTCGGGCCATTTGGGTGTCATCCAAACCTTGTCAATGCCACTTTTCTTCATAAACAAACTAAAGATAAACATGATTGAGAATGCTCCTCTATTCTATTCCGTGGCCTCCTAAAAATGAGAGTTAAAAAGAAAACAAGAACTTATGGAATTCTGAGCCTTCCAAATAAAGCCATCTCCACTCAATTGCTCAACACTCTCCAATGAACCTGTGCAAGCAATTTTATCTTTGCTGTAAAAAGAAGATACTAATAGCAATATAGGATAAACCATATTAAAGGGGAAAAAAGCACTGTAACTTCAAAATAAGCCATTTCCACTGGAGTGTTAAACTTCCTCCAACAAAACTTCGGTATACTTAGCCATCGAACTTGCTGCTACAATTTAAGGATAAGAAAAGGTAATTTATATATACAACAACACAAGCAACTTTAGCTTTGCAGTGGAACTCAAGGAACTATAATCCAATGTCTTTCTTTACCCTTCAATAGCAAGCCATCTCCAGCAAACATCAACATTACAATGAATTCTCATGAATTTCTATAAGTACCCCACCGCACCGCGACGGAAACAAGGAAGTCGAGTGTTTTTTATCGACATCAAGGCGATTGTTTCATACCGAATTCTCCACAGTTCCTCTACATTCACTGTCGTCAGTTTTGCCTTGTAAAAACTTCCAAATATCATACAATTCTGTATATACACAAGAACATCATGAACCTACAACATACACTGAAATGTGAAATCCTATTCTACACCAGATCCTGGCTGGCCTCATGATTTCGGGGCCATAATGGACCGCGGTTATATGCATTTGACGCCGGAATCGCAGGCTTTTGATTACCTGAGCATGTCTCCGGTATGTAACTGCAGTCCGCTTCGAGTAGGCGATATGCTGAAAGTACTACCGTCGCCATAAAACGAGGGATGCCCAAAAGGCATTGGCCGGTCGGGAATTGAAGGAACCTCGATATCTCCTTCCAACATCTTCAGTGCGTCCATAATGGTCGGCCTAAGAGCCACCATCACATGGGCGCACAATATCCCAACCAGCACGAACCTCTCCATTATGCTCCTCGGGTTGGCATTCACCGAATCGCCGTCTTTCAGCAACGAGGCGTCCAACGCCTGTTCCACTTTCCCGGCCTTCACCAACGACCACACCCAATCGGTGATCAAAAAAGCCCTCGGGGACCCCGAGGAGGACAAATCAAGAGCCTTCCTCCCGCACATGATCTCCAACACAACGACACCGAAGCTATAAACATCGCTCTTCTCGGTCAACTGCCCGTAGAGAGCGTACTCCGGAGCCAAGTACCCGTGGGTCCCCGCCACTCGAGTGGTGAGATGAGACTGCCCTTCCCTGCTCTGCTTCGCCAGCCCGAAATCAGCCACTCTCGCTCTCATATCCACATCAAGAAGTATATTCGTCGCCTTGATATCTCTATGGTAAATCGCAGGCTTCACGCCGTAGTGCAAATACGCCAATCCCTTTGCCACATCCAAGATTACGCTCTTCCTCTGCGGCCACGACAACCGGCTTCTCAGCGGATCAGCAGGGAACAAGTGATCATCCAAATTCCCATTCGGCATAAAGTCGTAGACAAGGTACCTCTGGCTCTCCCTCTCCTCCTCACCCTCGTCCCCATCCCCGCCGTCCACCACGCAACACCCTCGCAGCGGCACGAGGTTCCGGTGCTTCAAATTGCTAATGATCTCAACCTCATTGCAGAACTCCGCATTGCCCTGGAAATCCGACTCGATCACCCTCTTCACCGCGACAACGCTCCCGTCCGCAAGCACCCCCTTGTAGACCACCCCGAACCCGCCTCTCCCGATGAAATTCTTCTGCGAGAAGTTCCCCGTCGCCTTCTCGAGGTCCTGAATTTTGAACGAAATCGAGCCGGTATTCGGCCTCAGCCTAGGCCTAGACCCTTGCTCCTCCATGTCAAGCCCTCCCTTGTTCTTCTTCTTCTTCCCCCTCCACTTCCTGTCATACAAAAAGTACAAACCCAACAAGCTCGACATGACGAAAACCGCCACGCCGGCCCCGGTGAGCCCGAAAACCAGCGCCGAATTGCTCGCCCCGGCCGAGCCGGGTTTCGAATCAATCGACAGCCCCAAGATACACGACACAGCGCTGTTGCTCTCAGGCCCAAACTCGTTCACGATCCCGGCGGCATAAAGGATAGTGAAGTACCAACAGTCTCTACTGTGCGAGGCATTACCGTCGATGGAGGTGAGCCGAGCCAGGACCTTGGTCCCGGCATTGACGCAGCCATCGCAGGAGGTCAGATCGGTGAGGTCGGCTCGGCAACCGGAGTCGAGCTCGGTGGTGGGGCCCAGCCTCGCGACCCAGTCGCGCAGGGTCTGGATTCTGGCGCAGAGGTCGGGCTTGATGACGAACTGGGCGGGGGTGAGGCAGAAGGAAACGACGTCGTGGGCGAGGCCGAAGGAGGAGAGCTTGGACTGGAAGTCGCGGAGGCAGGAGAGGGAGGCGTCGGCGGTGGGGAGCTGGAAGTGGGAGGTGTCCCTGAGGTGCTTGGCGAGGGCGACGCCGAAGAGGGAGAGGAGGGACTGGCAGCAGGGGATCTTGGTGGTGTCGTTTTGGGCGTTGGGTGTCGTTTCGGGGGGCTTGTAGCCGAGGCAGGTCGTTTTGTTCCACGCGATCCGGAACACGTAGCTCAGGTCCACCGGGCACGACGCCGGGGATGACGTAGCGGCGGCGGAGGAGAGAGAGAGGAAAGAGAGAAGGACGAGGACTCGGAGGTGAGTCATAGTTGGGGTCGGAGAGAGAGAAGAAGAAAGAAGAAAGAAGAGAGTTTGAGAGAGAAAGAGATTGGGGGATTTGGTAGAGAAGATGAAGAATTGGGTCAAAGCTTCAAAGGCACCAACTTTACTCGTTAATGGCGGCTGGTAATTGGTGTCACCGAGTCACTGTGGACACCAACGCGCCGGTGTCTCGCACGCGCTGGTTGACATCTTTTTGGTTATTTTTCGGAAAATTTTAACCCATTAAAAGTTGTGGTGGACTGGTGGTGATTTATATTAAAGGTGAAGGTATGGTTAATTGGTTATTGTGTTTGCTTGTTTAAACGAAGTTTGAAGCTTCAAGTAATTTGCATTTAATACGGCAAGTTAAAGTATTATGTTGATAATAAAGATATAAGACACTCAATAAGAAGATAATGTTATTTAGTGTTGTGATTATTGGAGATTTAAAATCATTTTAAGAAACATGTATAAAAGTATAGATATAGGAAAATAAGTATTTTTCTTTTTCTCAAAATTTAAATTTTAAGATAATATTTTTTTTCAAAATGATATTGTTGGGATTTTATAAATTTTGGTTCATAAATTATTTTATAAGCATTTAAAATTCGTAAATTTTAAATTTTTGACAAATTTAGTCTTTATTCATCAATTTTAATAAAATTAATATCAAAATAGACATAAATCATTTGTATTAGATTTTAATAGCATAAAAATAAAATTCGATAAATTATAATTACCACTAGCCTCTTCGACAATAACTAAATTTAAAAAAAATAATAACACTTTGAGTCATAAGTCATAACTCACGAATTTGTGTTGTTTTTTGTTACGTCACGACTCACGAGTATTTAGAAAATGCTCTAAAAAACACAATTATTATTATTATTATTATTATTATTTTCACGCATGTTGTTACCGGTATCATGCACGTGGGCAAGATTTTTGGGAAAGACTTTTACTATCTTTTCCAACCAAAAGGAAGACTTTTGCTAATTGTGTTGTGTTTTGAATTTGATCATCATCAATCATCAATCATCAATCATCAATTATCAATCATCGTCACTTGTCTAGGTGTCTTCGAGATCCTATTTTGGCCTTTCCTTCAACCCATTTTTTGTATGCTTACGGCTATTTATTTGGGGGCATTTTTGGTAAGAATGCCACTTTATTTATTGTAAATAAAAAAGAAATTTTAAGAAAATAGATATTTTTAAAGGGTGATTTAAAAAATAGTCAATATTTTAAAATTTTTTTAAAAAATAACTATCTATAAATTTTATTGTCTTTGTTAGAAATTTATCATATGAAATTTTATGTGTAATTCTATTATGATAAGAAATTTCTTACATTAGTAATATATTTTTAAATAATTTTAATTTTTTTAAAAAATTATGACTATATTTTAAAAATACATCATTCAAAATGACTATTTAACTAAATTACCCGATAAAAAATAAACATACAAAAAGAAATGTTCACCACTAATTGAGCAAAAATTGTTATATTCTACACAATTGATTTGAATGGCAGATTTTCTCATAATTATAGTTGATCAAACTAAACTATCACTACATTCCACCTAGTCACACTTTTGGAGAGAGAAAACAAAAGTATCATAAGACAATTAAAAAAAAACATAAGAGAAAAAAATAAAAAAAAATGTATAAGAAAAGCAAATCAAAAGAAAATGTGCAACTTACAAAGAAAAAGGAGGCAATTTCTCAAGTAAGGTCGAAAGAAAAAAAAAATAAAAAAAGGAGCATATTCAAAAAATTGGAGGGGTGAAATTATGTGTAAACACATTAGGGTTATTTTTAAACTACAAAAAATATAAATAGATAATTTTAAAGAGATAATTGAGTAAATAACTATTTTCTAAATGGTGTTTTGAGAAAATAGTCAGCGTTTTCATTAATTAAGAAATTACTCATTTTCTTACTATATGATAATGTATTTTTATCTTTATGCCCTTAATTATTTTGTGTATTAGTGACTAATAACTTAATTTTTAAAATCGTCGATAATTTCTGTAAAATATGGACCAATAAATGATTAAATATTAAATAGATCCTAAATTAAAAAATTAAAAAAAGAGTTATAATTTCGGGGGCGTGTGGAGTAAGATCGGTTGTAAAACGACACATTCTTCGGTTCATATATACTTTTAAGTTACATCGAATCGAATCAAATGGAGCACAAATAAAGGGGGCCAATTAAAAAATTAGCCATTTTTTAAGTAAAATTTGAAGGATTTAGCCATAGAATGTCAAAATTAAGGAAATAGCCATTAAATACTTTAATGGACATAAGTATCCATGATGATTGCTTCAAAAAATCTCCCAAATCAAATAAAAAATATTCAAAAATTCAGCTCATTCAACTTAAAAAAGCAAACCAAACCTATTATTACCAAAATTTCATCAAATGTGATACAATAAAAAATAAAAATGGCTAATTTCTTAAATTTCTAAAACTATGGCTAATCCTTAAAAAATTAGTCTAAAATTTAGCTAAATCCTAAAAAATCTCTAAATGTCATATATATATATATAATCTCTAAAAAATCTATAAAAAATCTCTAAAAAATCTCTAAAGGTCATATATATAATCTATAAACATATGAGACACACAGTAATCTCTAAGACCCCTTGTTTGCTTTCTTTATAGGTCAATTCCAAATCAAATGATAAGAAGACTATAGTATAATTAATAGTAGTAATGTAATGTTTGACGTAGATTGAATAACAAACCCTTATCTTATCTACCCTCTCTCTCTCTTTTTTTTTTTTTTTTTCCCCTTAACTAATATAAATTATTTAGTTTATAACTTAATTTTCAAAACCTAAACCATTTTGGTGAAGTATCATTGGAGACTTTTGTCAACTTTATTGCTTTTTTTTTTTTTTTTTAAACTTTCAACTTCTCTAGTTTTTAGCACATGTCAAAATATTAATTGGCCCCATAATGAGAAAGTACTCTAAGACATATATTTTCAAAATAAACAAAATGTATTTTGATAACTAGTTTGCTTTCCATAATTAATTTCAGGTTATATCAGCGCTTCAGCAGTTATTCTTCCTTGGAAACACTTTTTCAATACCAAATCATAATGGTATATATAGTATAATGCTAGGAAAAATCCCCTAGGATAAACCTCCCAATTCTCTTGAAAAATTATCTTTTAAATTTCAATAATGATAAGCTTGGAATAGTCTCACTCTTCAACAAATTTAATTTCTACAACTTTTTCCCAAAGTGACGATAAAATACGGTATTTTTCAAGTTTTTTCAAACAAAAAAAAAATGTTGGGTTGACTAAGACGTAGGCTAATTGACCTGTTCACAAGTAGACAATATGCTTGGAAAAAAAAAAAGAAAAAAAGAAGAGAGCTATATCGTTATATAAGAGACATAAAATTTCAATAAAAAAAAAACTTATGACATTAATCAATAAAAAAATATATGAAAACGTGACGCTTTGTTCACGGAAGGCCTAAGCTTGGAAAGCCTTCCATCAATATCTGTGGTGTATTTATTTTGGACATTAGTTATTTGTATTTTTTTTGTTCTTTTGCGAAGCTTGAACATATAGTTGTCAAATAAATAATTTGTTATATATATCAAGAGGGTTTGATGATAATCTCAGATGCAAAAAATGTCAAAACTCCGAAACTGTAGGTATTCAAAATCAAGTGCAAATGAATTATAATTTTGTTAATATTCAGATTTTCATAAATAAATAAAAAAATGTCATATTGGCAATCACTCAGGCAACCTGGCCGTCCAAAAAGACATTTCCTTAATTAAAAATTGTAGTGTTAGGAATTATTTAATGAAAAAAAAAAACTGAATTAAATTAGAGTTAAACACTAAATCAACATATGATACATTCATATATATTGTGCTTAATATCAGTTTCGGCTTTAACTATTAATGTATTTTTGTGTACGTTTTTTCTTCCTTTTTTTTTTTTTATTTTATAAAACAACTCAAACTCCAATTTCCATATCCTATCTAAGAACTTAACATCCTATTCTATAATCTATATAGCATTGCATACCTCGGTCAAAAAATTATTTGGTGGGATTTCATATATATAATTAAAGGATTAATTATGTTGACCTTTTTTATGCCATTCGTGTTAGGACAATTGTATGGTTTACAATGCCTAGAGAGTATTAGTCTTACCATGATTACTAGTTTATTTCTAATTAAAGTTAGTGAAAACTGTGTGCTGTACACTAACTAATTAAAACTGGTTTTCCTTTTTCATTTATAACAATTTGAAACATTAAATTTTCAGATTCTTATTAATGTGTGGTTTACTTTGTAATAAATACGTATTAATGACTTGAGATTTTGTTGCATGCCCTTATTACATGGTGCTCGTATAACAAATTTGTCTACTCGTAGTTAATTTCTTCAACAGAGCATGATAATTTTCTCAATAAATATTATAAACACTGTGTAAAAAAAAAAAAAAAAGAAAAGAGAAAATGATCTATTTATAGCGTGAATGTAAAAACATAAAAGAAGAGTGCAAAATCTCCTCTACCTTCCATATTTGATACTTGCAGATTTCAGTCGTAAAGATCTATTATAAACGCAATATTTGTAAACAAGAAAGTTAAAGAAATATATCCCATAAAGATTTTTTTCCTCTTAGACATATGAATCTGGCCCTAAACAGTATGATCTCTGCAATTTCTGTGTAAATCACAAAAAACTTGTGGATTTTCAACGATCAAGCAGAGGAACAAAAATCTATCTTGGTAAAGTTGGCATATTTGTAATGTATTAGGATCAAGTAAAGTTAATTAAAATCAAATCTCATAGTATTCTTAGAGAATACTAAAAGATCACAAAAAAAAAAAAAGGGGTTCTGAGAGAATCCCTTGTCCATCTCTTCCTTCCGCAGCTATAATTACAGGTTAGAGCTTTTTCTTTTTTGCTTGTTCTCATTTTTTTTTGGTTTGCTTCTTGATTTATTTGCTAAACTTTATGATTTTTGGCAAATGTGCGTGTGTGTATATTTACATCTTTCTTGCAAGATTGATCATAACTATGCAAGGGTATTAAACGAATAAAAAATCAGAAGATTATATATGTGATCGATTAGCCAGTTTTCCCAGCTTGAATATTGAAGATGAGAGTTTATTTATTTATTTATTTTTATGAAGTACAAGAGACTTTGGTGTTTGATGGGAAAAAGAAACATGTACAGTGGATTTACTTTTCTTTTGAGGTTCTCGAAGATCAAGGTTTTTATTTATTTATTTAACGACACAAATAACTTTTTTTTTCCCCAAAGCATATAAGCATTTTTTTCTTTTTGTAACACTCTCTGGTGTCAATATGATTTCTTAGTTTTAAATTTTTTTTTTTTAATTATGGAAGAAGTTGGTTTGATGGAAAAACAATGGTTTGATGGAAAAACAAAACATTCAAATAAGATGTCAGATATAATTTAGGACTGGTATATATGTGCTTATCCCTACTAAATTAACGACTAGACACTCCACATTAGACAAATGGAAAGGAAAAAAAAAAAAGAAAGAAGAAGAAGATTCGACCTCGGTAGAGAAAACGGCATAGAAAATCCAGTTCTTAGAGCTGCAAATACGGATATCCGGATCCGTATTTGCAAAAAAAAAAAAAAAAAGGATACGGGTTTTTAGAAAATCTGTTTTCAAAACGGATATCCATTTTCCGTTTTTATCTTTTATTTTTTAAAACTTCGAACTGTTGGATAGATAATCCAATGGTCCAAAAAAATTTCAAAAAAATAAAAATAAAATAAACGGATACAGATATCCGTTTCTATTTTTTTATAACGAAAACAGATATCCGAATCCGTTTTTCATGAATACGGATATTCGTATCCGGACGAATACAGAAACGGATTTATCCGTGTTCGTATACCCTTTTATCAACTTTACCAGTTCTCAATCGATGGCGAAAACAAGGATTAGCAATTAGTTTGTGTTTTCAACTAGTTATATTATGTGATTTCAAATACTGTTGGTTTATTCGCGCTCTAAAGTTAGCGCGCTTTTTAGCCAAAGAATTTCTACTCTTAAATGCTAATTTAAAAAAAAAATTCACCTAAAAAAGTATTAATTTAATTAGTATATGGACACATGCATATGTGTCGCTAAAGTTTGGTTACTTTTGATCGTTTTAGATTTAAAATAATTGTAGAATAGGAATCCAAATAAAATTATTTTAAATTTTATATGTGTATTTAACATTTTTATATTCTCTTTAAAAGTATTTCAATAGGATAGAGAATGGAATAGGAAAAAAGGATAGATGATTTGGGTTCCTAGAATAGTAGTACAAGAAACTTAAACAATTTGGAAAAGAAAAGAAAGTTCTAGCTAGTTATTTTTTGAAAGAATTTAATCATAATGAAATTAATTCCCATCTATAACAACTTACATAATTGGATTAGTTGTCGTCGTAGTCGTCAATGTTAGGGTAATTAACTTAAATAGTCCCTCAATTATCACTCGGGTGACAGTTTGGTCCCTTATTTTTTTTATTAGCACTAATAGTCCTTTAGTTGTTTTTACCTTACAGCACCGTTAAAATCCAACATTGTCATCTATTTTATGACGAAACTACCACGTGCTTCACACCTGTTGCTTAATAGAAATGAAAATGGAGAAAATACCCTCAAATCCTCCTCCCGCCCTCTCTCTCGGCAAGAAAAATCCTTTGATCTAGAAAGCAAAAAAGAAGAAGAGATTTTTAAGCATTTAACCGAATTTTAGACTATTTTATGGATTAGTCATAGTTTTAAAATTTTAAGAAATTAGTCATTTTTTTTTTATTTTATCATATTCGATAGAAAAATTTAGTAATAGTAGGTTTGGTTAATTTTTTGTTTTTTTTTTAAGTTGAATGAGCTGATTTTCGAAAAAAATTTATTTAAACGGTTTTTTTAAAATAATTATCTACGTTAATTAAGATATTTACGTATATTAAGGTATTTAATTTCTTAATTGGCCAAAAAAAAAAAAAAACCATTGACATGGTCACATTAATACAGTAGAATGATAGTTTCCAAGTAAAGTGATATTTGATTGGAATTTCGGAGGACGAGGAGCGATCTCCTGGCAGCAGCGAATCTGGGGGCTTGTGGGTTCACTCACGGGCATCTGAACCTTGCCGCCAAGGAAGTCCCTGAGCCTGAACCCGAAAGACGATCCGTCGGACTCCTCCTTGTCGTCGCCATCCTTTCCGCGCTTGGTGCTCTCCCCGATCTGCTCCTTAGCCTCGTCGATCAAGCCGCCGGTTTGGCACAAATCCGACACCGATCGTGATCCGGCAACCTTCTGAAATTTGGTCCACAAACTCCCTGAAATAATTTATCGTTTCGACGATAAAAAACAAAAACAAAAACAAACATAACACAATCAATTCAAAAACGACAAGGAGGTCGCCGCTGTAGTGGACGAAGAGCGTCGCGGATGTTCTTGCCGGTGGGCTGAGCGTAGGAGTCGTCGGTGTCGATGAGGATAGTGATGTCGTCTTCGTCGTCGTAGCCGTAGCTCTCACAGGGAACCGCCGCATCCTCTTCACGTCGTTGATGCAGCCCCGCAGCTCCGCCTTAATTCATCCCCGTGTAGTTGCACCCATTCAGCACCGCCTTCTTCGCCATCTTCTCTCTCTCTAGCTTTCACAGTCTCTCTGACTTTTGATCTCTTTTTCTACAAGAGGTAATACATCTTTTTTCTTCCATACATACATATATATGTGTGTGTATATATCGACACATACAAATTGTGACTGTATGTATGGGTATCTTTTGTATCACTTTTGTTTGTGTGTTGGATAGGCAATGACGGTGGGTACGGTTCGTGTCTTAACCACGTTAAATTTATAACTTTTGTATTGGGAGTTTTGATGTTGATGGGGATTGTCTCTTTACGTAGAGGAAGAAGATGGAAGAATGTCAAGTTGGGAATTTTGATTTTGAGTGTGGGATATTTTTGGGATTCAAAAGTCAAGTTGAAACACGTGGAATTCACGTGCAGTATTATAGACATCTTCCAACAATTTAAATGTTGTTGCAATGAAAAAACAATTCACGGACAATTTGTGCTAATAAAAAAAATTGAGGACTAAACTATCATCTGATCAAAAGTTTAAGGACTATTTAAACTAAAACCCTCAATATTATTGTTGTGAATTAGGTCCACTATTTTTTTTTTAGTCTTCTGATTTATTGCTAATTTGGAATCGAGGCATATTTATCTCAAATGCAATTCCGTTTTTAATTTCCCCTTTTAATATAACAAGATGAGATTCATATCTCCTCAAAAAACCAGGCAAACAAGACATGGTTACGGTTTAAAAACTGTCAATTTTATTGAGTTAGCAATACATTTATTTATATATATATATATATATATAAAGAATTTGATTTAATTTTCACATCATAACCTAGCTATATATATGTGTACAATATATATCTTTTCATCATTTATAATCATGACAGCTTGTAGATCAACCAATGGAGCTAGTCTCAGTGAAAGTGTCTCGGTGCCTTTCCATCATCTTTCTGGTAAATTTCCAGCCTCTATTGAATGTTTCATTAATTGATTAAGTGTGAAGTGGGAAAATATCCAGAATTTATACAAAAATAAAAATAAAAACTCAAATTTTAGAAGTAATTGAGTTACTAGTCAATTCGTTAATTACTTTAACTAAGTTAATTACCACCAGCCACCATTATGTAAATAATTGAATCACTTTGATATTTTCTTATATTTTTCAAAAGATTGAGTATTAATTTAAATTAGGTGTTAAAAATTAGGTATATTCGTTATAATTTCTCATTGATTAATTCATAGTCTCATTACCAAGAAAGAATCATAAAACTAGAAAACTAGTCAAACACTCTCTAGTTTATTTTTTATTTTTTTATCTACCAATTATGACAAGTAATGATATTGCTAATTACAGGCAATTGCACTTGGGCTGCTCTGCGTATTGGTTCCATGCTGGTACAGTGTGGTCAAACGCGTTGAACGCCACGTGGATGAGAGCTCTCAAAGCTTTGTGTCTCAAGTGCAATCGGAGGTTGACAAGACAACAAAGTTTCTAAATCTGATCAGCTCTTCTTCTACAATCTATACAGCCAGAGTTATAGCATCTCTC
Organism: Boehmeria nivea var. tenacissima; assembly: GCA_018132145.1. Taxonomy (NCBI): domain Eukaryota; kingdom Viridiplantae; phylum Streptophyta; class Magnoliopsida; order Rosales; family Urticaceae; genus Boehmeria; species Boehmeria nivea. Next base: position 19,722,104 of record CM030878.1, on the reverse strand, counting down.
AACCAATCCAAGCTCTCATTTTCTGACGTTGAGAACAAAGTCAGTATTTTTTTTTTTTTAGTTATAACACCCAATATATTAGTAAAACATTGTTATAAATTCAAATTCAAATATATATAGGGATTTTTTTAAGCTTATCTTAGCAAATTTGTCCGCAATTTTTTAAGTAGCTGTCTATTTCTCTAAATTTAATGTATGGTAATCAATGAATTAGTATAGAATATGACTGGTAATATGGTAACTAGTGAATGTCTACGTCATTAATCTTAACATAAACAGAGACTGAAAAGAAAAATTATGAATGTAGTTTTCTGATTAAAAAATATATTAATTTAGTTATTATGCATAATTGCATACATTTGGTCTTCCTTTTCTCACTTTGTTTTTTTTTTTTTTCAGGTGGCCCCATTTTTGTTTCAAGCATTATCAATAACCCCACATTTGACCCAAATTTCATATTTCGGATCTGAAGGTCTATTTTTCTCTTACTACATAGATAGAAACCAAACATTTGCATTGTACTCGAACTCTTCAGTGAAACCCTCTAACAATAACTCAAGAACTAGTCCTTATAATCCTCCAAGTCCTTATTGGTACACACAAATGGCGGACCGCATCACAGGAAGCTTTACGGCGAAGTCGATCGGTCTAGTCCGTCTATTGCGGTTACCAACGCAAGCTGGTTTCAGGAAGCCTTGAATAGAGACGGATTGTGTTCCTTTATTGGAACTAAATTGAGTAATGTTGATGAGCTTTTGTTCATCAACACAGCCACAGTCAATGGGAAACTAGGGTTTGTCTCTTTAGGATTTTCTTTCAAAGAAATAACCGAGTACTATTACAACGACATCGATCTTCAAGGAGGGAGCTTGTGTTTGGTTATCAATGGAGGCGCAGATTTCAAGATTGCGAAGAATTTGGGACTTTTGGTAAAAGTGATTAATAAGAAAACAATAGATATTGCTGATGATCATCAACATAATTTTTCTTGCTATCCTATTGCACATATGAGCAGTAGTGTTGGAGATTCTAGTTTGGACACAGTGGATAAGGAAACAAATAGCATTTCTTACGGTTCACAGATCGATATACTTGGTGTCCGATCGGTATGGTTTTACAATTTATTCTTTGTTTTTTTTCCCTTTAAATTTAAATATTGGAATAGTACTATTAGGCTTAGTTAATAGTACCATTTTCACTTAATGAAAAAAAAAAAGAAATAATTACGTAATTTATTGAATATATTCATGTAATTATATTAATTTATGAGTTCATAAAAATATTGATTGTAGTTGTAACTTTCAAAGACTAATCTGTAAAAATAAAAAAAAAGTCTAAGTATTCGGCCTCTTAAAAAAAAATAATTATGACTCCGTCAATGTGTTTATCAACTTTTCAGGATTATGTGTTTGCAGTTCCGAAAAGCGGATTAATGGAGTTTGTGAACCAACGTAGCAAGCTGGCTCTCATCGTCCTTGTATCATTCATAGGGATCATGGTTGTGTTCATTATTATTTTTCTGTCCATAATCTTTGGAGCTACCATGAGAGTGGTGTATCTTCATGCGAAGAACTTCAAACAAATGGAGGCCACTGAACAAGCCGAGAGAAAGAGTATGAACAAGACTAATGCTTTCAACACTGCCAGCCATGACATTCGCGCCTCTTTGGCCGGCATGACAGGTTTGATTCAGATTTGTTACGACGAAGTTGCGCCTGGTTCGGATTTGGAAACAAATTTGAGACAATTGGATGATTGTGCCAAGGACCTACTAGGTACGTAAAACTATTCATTTTTACTTTATAAAAAAAAATAGCTTAGTTTAGTGATATTTGAGTTAATTTAATCTAAAATAGTACAAATTGAAAAATTAGTAGCCTAATATTGCAATATTTAAGATCGTACACAATTCAATATTACAATTGTCTAGAATTAATGTTATTGATTCTACTTCATTATCATACCCTTTCATATGGTTGATGCATATTTTATGTGTTATAAATTATATATTAGCAATTGTGATAATTGATTTTTTTTTCTCTCGTATTTTTAATTATCAGAAATGTTAAATTCAATCCTTGACACAAGCAAAATCGAAGCGGGTAAGATGCTACTGGAAGACGAGGAATTCGATGTGGCCCAACTTCTTGAAGATGTTGTTGATCTTTTTCATCCAATGGGTGCGAAGAAAGGCGTCGATGTGATTCTAGATCCTTGCAACGGATCCATCTCGAAGTTTTCTCATGTCAAATGCGATCGAGGAAAGCTAAGACAAGTACTGTGCAATTTGCTAAGCAATGCTGTGAAATTTACTTTTGAGGGACAGGTAGTTGTTCGAGCTTGGATTAGAGAAAGGAGAATGGAAAATTCGATAATTGCATCGAAACCGACTACAAGCAGTTTATTGCAAAGTTTGGCATGCATTTTTGACAAGAGCAAAGGGCAACATAAGGACCTAGAAGCCATGGATAATATGGTCAATAATGATCCAAACTCAATGGAGCTTGTATGCGAAGTGGATGATACAGGCAAAGGAATTCCAATAGAAAAACGACAAGAAATCTTTGAGAATTACGTCCAAGTCAAAGATACCGCTCTCGGCCAAGGAGGCACTGGATTGGGTCTTGGCATTGTTCAATCTTTGGTAAGTACTGATATATATATATTTATATATGAACAAAAATGATCAAACATGATGTGTATCTTATTCTTGAACATTATATTTAACTGTACATGAAACTTTAAACTTGGGCTTGACTAAATGATACTTATCTAGGCATTGTAATATTGCATTTCTTTTCTTGTAGGTGCGCTTAATGCATGGAGAGATTGGGATTATAGAGAAGGATATAGGTGAAAAAGGAAGTTGCTTTAGGTTTAATATTTCTCTAACAATATGTGAGAATGTCGCCGAGAGTACAAAAGAGTATGAGGATGAAAATACTGATATGATGATATCTAGTACTTCTCAATCAAGTGTTCTTACACCAAGCCCTAGTAAGGTAGAGGCTGGATCTTATGTTGTGCTACTTATTCAGAACAACGAACGGCGTCGAATGTCGCAGAAATTCATGGAGAGCCTCGGGATTAGAGTGCTCGCAGCGAAGTGGCCGAATCAACTTCATCGCTCTCTTAAGAAAATACAACGAAAGTGGCGCAGTTCAAGCAACAAATTCGATTTCGGTATAGAAACTGAGTATTCCAGCAAATCTTCTGCGTCCCACAATTCGTGCAACTTCGACGTGCCCTTTAGCAGCACTGCCATGGACAGAGCAGACTACGTGCGCTCGCTCTTCAGATCGAAGACCAACCATCTCCGAGGCATGACATCTTCGCTAGGGTTTGTGCTAATGGTCATTGATGCTAATAGTGGAACTTTTCAAGAGCTAAGCGAGGCTGTGAATGAGTTTAGAAATAGTCTTCAAAATGCTTGGTGTAGAGTGGTCTGGCTAGCGAATCCCGTGATGCCACATGGCGTTAACTTCTCGTCCCGCGAAAAAGGGCTAATGTTAGATCCAGATGATATCATCAAATGCAAGCCATTCCATGGCAGCCGTTTGTATGAAGTAATAAGGCTTCTTCCAGAGTTCGGGGGTCCATTACCGAAGAGAAGAGTCGGACCTAGCGCATCTTTGCGAGTTTCGATTAACGTCTCTGAAGCTTGCAATGCCTTACCAAGAGACCATGATGATCAAATTGCCAAGCCAAACCAATGTGAAATACAAGAACATAGTGTTACTTCAATCAGTGAGATCAAGCCATTGAGTGGGAAGAAAGTTTTGGTCGTCGATGACACTCGATTATTGCGACAACTCGCCAAGCATTGCGTCGAGAAACTCGGCGGGACGGTTGAGCAGTGTGAAAATGGAGAGGAAGCTTTGAAACTTGTGAGCAATGGGCTATCCAACCAAAGGAAACAACATGGATCAAATCATATAAGGCTTCCTTATGACTACATATTGATGGATTGTGAGGTAATTAATTATAGAAAATTATAGTAAATACTCAATTTTTGACATATAAATTAAATAAGTACACCAAAATATTAACTGCCGGTAATAGACTGAGTTGTACAAAATATGACAAGTAATTGATGTATTGACTATTTACTTAATGAATTATTTTAAAAACTCGAGTATTTATTTTTATTGTTGTTTCAATATTGACCAAGTATTTTTCCACTTCACCCTTAATTAGATAGTTTGCTTCACAGTTCTTGATGACATTATTTAATAATTTGTTAGAGTTAATTAATCGATCAGAGATAAAAACAAAACAAAATATTTGTCACTTATAAATTTATGGATGTACGTTTTGTAGATGCCGAAAAAGAATGGATATGAAGCGACCAAAGTAATAAGAGAGGAAGAGAAGTTCTACGGCGTTTACACACCCATAATTGCATTAACTGCTCATACACAAGGCTCTGAAGAAGCCAACAAGACTTTCAAGGCTGGAATGGACGCTTGCTTGTGCAAGCCTTTGAAAGAGAAAGATCTTTTAGAAGCCATCAAACAAATTCGTGCTAAAAATGAGTAATATTTAAGCAATACTGTTCACTACATAATGTTGTGTGTAACTGCAACAACGTTCACCACAAAGTTTGGTTCTATAAGTGGATTACTAATTAAATTATCTGAATATATGCTCTAGTTTGAACATAGTGTAGATGAGAATTCTAACAAAAAAGATAAAATAGAGACATAATTGATAATTCCTATATAGATGATTGCATTAATATTGAAGTATTTTATATTATTATACATACAAGGCCATGCCATGACATCTTAAATATGCATGCTTGTTTGTTCAATGGATTGGTCGTAATAAATAGTTTTTTTATGAGATAATAACAATCACCATTTGAATATATATATATATATATATATATATATATTAGATGAATAGATACATAATTCTTTCGATAGAGTCTTGACTTATATATATATATATTTGTGTATTTTTATCAAATTAATTTTTTTAAGGATGGCTCTCTGGTCACCATTTTTTATTTTATTTTTTTGAAAAACCCACTCTTAGGATTCTTTTTTATTAATTTTTTTTCTTTGGTTGAAAATTACACTCTTAGAATTTCATGAGGGATGGTTGGTGAAATTATTTGTAGATCAGTGGTTCTCTCTGATACTTTTCCAAAACACAAGGACTCTGAGTAAAACTTTTCCCATCAATTAAAGCAATTACATTTTTTTTTAAATTCCTTATCAAGAGATTGGGACCCACTTAGGTTCAATTATTCAGCAAACCAAACATGATATTAACTATATACGGCCAATCCCGTAAAATGATAATAATTATTACTAGTAATAAGAAAATATAATCTTTATCTAATCCCACCTCCAACCCCATATATCTGTCGTTTTCCTCTAGAGCCATATGAGTGTCGTTTAGTCAAACCAAACGGAAATGTCAATTGTCAACCGTCTAAAATGGCCACAATCCAAGCAGAGACCTACAATTTGAACATCACAGAGTCTCTATTACTATTCCCATCTTCTCGGAGCTTTCTCTGATAGTTTTGTTCACTTCAAGCTCCGGTGATCGTCGCTCTTCAAAATTTGAACTTGTATAGTTATACAAGCATTACATTTTTACACTAAAGAAAAAAAAAAAAAAGAAATATTCATCTGCATTTGCAACTCTTACTGCACCCAGTTTTCATGTCCTCGCTAAGATTATTTTTGAATTTTTACAACAAATATGAGATCAAAGCAGCAATGAAGTGTGATAATGAGAAAATATGCTATTTTGGAATTTCGAAAATTGAACGAGTAACTGAGAAGTGCTACAAAAGCAGCACTTGACAGTTGACAGTTGACAGTTGAAAAGTGCTACAAAACTTGAGTCTGTTGAGGAAAATCTCTTTCCATTTCTCTCTCTTATCAGCCTTGGAAGTAAAAAAGCTTCCACACAAGAAATTAGAATAAACTTTTACAATATACAAAAAGCCCAATCTACCAAAAATCATTACTGGAACATTTACCCTCCTTAAAATGATGAAATCTGCTTCCATATCTCACTATTATCTCTCTCACAAACACCTTTGAGGTGATCTTTCTCACCACATAACAATCATAGATTCTTAGATTCTTTATAACTCGAATGCAGTCCCCAACCCCAGTTACCATCAATCCAAATGCGACTGCTAGCCTCTTGCTGTGCTCCTTTATATCACCACCTCCTTTTCTTCTTCCCGTATGTCGTGCAAGACGGGCAAAATGTTCGGCAATTAGCCGGCTTCGGCTACTCATTTGCCGATCTCTTCGAGCATCTTTCTAATATCCAGAAAACGCTCATGGTCTTTGTCACCCGCAACGAATTTGTGAACCTTCCCTTGCACTTCTATCATGCTCCAACCAACAGCTCTATTGGTGTTTCGCTTGAGCATTAATCTCCGAACTCTAACCACTTCTTCCCATTTCCTCGCTTTCGCATATACGGTGGACAGTTGAACATAATGTCCACCGTGGTTTGGCTCTAAATGTATCAACTTGTTACCGATTTTTTCAGCCAATTCGACACATCCATGAATCTTGCAAGCACCAAGTAATGTCGCCCACAAAACAGGGTCTGGTGGAACATGCATATTCTCCACCAATTCAACGGCTTCATCGACAAGACCAGCACGTCCGAAGAGATCAACCATACATCCGTAATGCTCCATCTCTGGCTCAATTCCGAAACTCTCCGTCATCCGCTTAAAATAATACCTTCCCTCCCTCACCAAGCCGGCTCTGCTGCAGGCACTCAAAACCCCAACGAAAGTCATCCCTGCAGGCGCAAAACCACTGCAGACAAACAATTCAAAGAGCCCGAGTGCTTCCTTTGCGAGTCCATGCGTGGCCAAACTGCATATCATAACATTCCACGTCCAAACATCTCTCTGGGGAAAGCTGCAGAACAATGCCTTGGCCCACTCAATGCACCCGCATTTGGCATACATGTCAATCAGCGCCGTCCCAAGCGCCGCACTCATCGGGAAACTCAACGAGTCAACAAGCGCATGAACCGCCCTGCCATGCTCAAGCAAGCCAAGCTGCGCCGCAGCCGCTAGAGCCGACACCAGCATTGCCTCATTCGGCATCACGCCCCTCTCCCTCGCCTCCCGAAACCGCCCCAATGCCTCCTCCAGCCGCCCGCTCTCGACGTAACCCATCACCATCGTACTCCACGAAACGGCATCTCTCTCAAGCATTTCGTCGAACACCTTCTCCGCAACACCAATCTGCCCATCTCTCACCAAACAAGCCAGCATAGAATTCCAAGTAACCAAATCCCTGACATGGGCATTCTCTTCAAAAACCCTCCTTGAAAACCCCACCCCAAAACACCCCGAATAGAACCTGATCAAAGCGTTGCGAACGAACACGTCGCCGCCAAACCCACGCCTCACGACATGGGCGTGAATCTGAGCTCCTTCCTCGGCGGCCACGGCCTTGGAACAGGCCTGCAAGAGGAACGTGAAGGTATGGTTATTGGGCTTCTTCGATCCGCGCAGAGCTGACGAGTAGAGAGCCACGGCGTGGCGAGGGCGGTCGCTCCTGGCGAAGCAGCGAATGACGTTGTTGGTGGCGAAGACGGAGGGGTATCTGAAAGTGCTGTAGATAGAGAGGGAATAACGGAGGTGAAGTGGGGTTGTGGGATTGGAGACGGCGAGGGCGGCGAGGAGGTAGGCGATGAGCTTGCCATGGCCGGCGAGGCCGAGGAGGATGATTTGAGCGTGGGTTTGCTTGGCTTGGTCGAGGGAGAGGGCTGGGAACGGTGGCCGGAAAATGGCCGCCGGAGATCGGGATTCGCGAGTGATTCTGGGGTGAGAGTCAGAGAGAGGGTTGGGTCTGGGTTTGGGTTTGTAAGCGAACATAAAGAAGAAGAAGAAGAAGAAGAAGAAGAAGTGGATTTCGAAGGCAAATTCCAGACTGTGAAACACAGAGTCTGGGGGTAAAAAATGGAAGGAAAAAAGACGCGATAGAGAAACGACGACAAAGAAACTGTAACACGGCAATAAACGTAAAAACGACAACTTACGGAGGGGACGACTGACGAGAAGAGAGAATTATTCGAAAAACGACAAGATTAGAGAAATGACGAAAATAAACTGAAAAACGACAGCTTAGTGAGGGAGGCGATTGGAACTAGAAGAACAGTGGCAAATGAAAAGAAAATTGTATACGACCATCCTTCGATACGACAGGATTAGAGAAACGACAAAGAAACAGAAGAATGGGAGGAAAGGTGTGAACGATAACTTACTGAGGGGGCGAAATTGGAATTATAAAATAGGAGAAAACGACAAGAAAACGTAAAACGACAGCTTTTGAAAAACGACAGGTAGAGAAACGACGACAAAAAAAAGCTTAAAAACGACTAAAAAGGAGAAAATGACGATTAAGTGAGGCAACGAGAATGGAAATGAACAATGAGACGACAAGACATCAGAAAACGAAAATTCTCCTAAAACGACAGGAGTAAATAAACTACGATAAAGAAACTGAAAACGACAACTAAGTGAAACGATAGCCAAGTGTAACTACAAGAATGAGAAATGACCATTATTAATAAAATAAAATAAAATAAACGACAATAACAAAAGAAACGACGACAAATATTATGAAACGACATGAAAGGTAAAAACAACAACAAATGAAACGACAAGAGTTAAAAAAACTACACCGAAATTGGAAACGACAGCAAAGTAAAAGGGCAAGGTTCACTGAAAGATAGAATTAAAACCCATAGAAACAACAAAATTGTAAACAACGGGAAAACGACAAGAAAAGACAAACTTAAAAATTACTTAGAAACGACATGAGTAGAGAAACGACGACAAATAAACTGAACAACGACATGAAATGGAGAAAATAGAAACGACAAGATATAAATAAATAAACAACGTCAAATGTGGAAAAACCCAAAAAGTTGAGAAGAAGAGAACAATATGAATTTTTATCAAACGACATCAGAAGTGAAAGAAAACAGCATAAAATAGAGCACAAAAATAAGAAAACGACTTTAAAAAATAAAATAAAATCAGAGAAGCTAGAAATGGCCGGAAAAAAGGGACGATAATGGAGAAACTACAGTTTTAGTATAATGTAAAATTTTTTATGATTTTATTAAAAAAATAAAAGATATGTATATAATTTTATTACAGAATACGTGAATAATAACATAATATAAAAGGCCAGTTAAGAATTTTATCATTTTGCAATTTATATTTTAAAAATATAGCTTACGTTTTGAAATATTAGTAAAATAACCATCAGGTCAACATTTAAAAATTTATGACCAAACAAATAAAATTTATAACTAAATATTGTCTGTAACAAATAATAAAAACTGAATTAAAAAAATTAATTACTGCAGTCTCAAAAATTCAAATACGAATGTATGACTATTTTACTAATAAAAACAAACATAGGCTAAACTTTTAAAATTAACATAAATGAATAATTATTTTATATATAAACCGTAATATTAAAAGGGAAACAGTCTCAAAAGTGAAACAACTGATATAAAAACATCAATAGAATCCTTAAATAAAAGTAAGAGTCAAAAAAAAAAAAAACAAAAAAAAACCTAAGAATCAAAGAGAAAACAAAGAAATTGACAACAAAGGACTACTTTAATAATTAGGGAAAGTTGAGGAGTTTAAGTTGCAAAAAATCCTCGACTTCAGACCCAAATTCACAAACACTAAGGTCTAAGAGCTAAGCCCTAAATCTGAACAAACATACTCTTCAGCCTCGCGAAGAAGAAGAAGAAACAATGGTAATCTCTTCGATCGCGAGTTGTATAGATGTATTTATATGTATATATTCGTTTTTATTTCTCTGATCCTATCTGTCTTGTTGGAATGGAAACAGTTGTTCTTCTCGTACTTCAAGGAATTGGTGGGAAGAGAAGTGACTGTGGAGCTCAAGAACGATCTCGCCATCAGAGGAACGCTTCACTCGGTCGATCAATACCTCAACATCAAGCTCGAGAACACTCGTGTCGTTGACCAAGACAAATACCCTCACATGGTATCCAAAAACCCACCTTTTCTGGTTTTGTTTTGTTTTTTGGTTTTTTTTTTTTTTTGGTGGGTATTAGTATTTTCGTTGAGAAAAGGAAAAGTTTCCAACTTTTGCTGAATTTTAGTTGTGGGACTAACTTTGTGTTCTTCATGTGATACAACTCGTAGATTTCATTGAGGGTTTTTTCGATTTGTCTTTTCTGTTGAAGCCGTTGCTGTTGTTGTTTTTTAAATGCATCTGGGAAGCGTTGAAGTATTGAAGGAGTGTTTTTTCATAAAATTATCTTTGTTATAAATTTGTGTATTATATCTATGCTTGTGCAGTTCCTAAGAGCTGGGAAGTTCTCTTGATTTTTAAGTTTGTTGTTCGTTTTCAAGGGATTTCTTTCTTTGATTATGCCTCTAAAGAACCCTCTGTCTCTGTGAAAGAATTCATGACTAAGTTCTTAATTGTTATTCATCCCATGATTTAAATTTTGACTTGGGTAGTTAGTGTGTTGGATTATGATGTTGAAATCTCTTTCCTAACGGATTTATCACTCATTTGTAGACCATTTTTGTTCCAAAAGATACTAGTTTTAAAGATTATGATAAAGTACTCATTCAAGTGATAGCATCATATTCGTGCCCATTCTGCTTTTGCTTGTGTAAATGTCGTATGTTTATTAATCGGGTCTGTCATGATGTATCCGAGTCTTGTGCTAGTTTGGTCTGTCTCATGTTGGACTGCGGATTCTAAAACAGTGCCTATTAGGAAATATTATAAAGAAAAAAATAAAAAACACACACACACAGAGATACAAGCATCAACATTTGAATGTAGAATGTAGAATCAGGGATGGTGTTGACAATTGTCTTATTAATACAAAGCTTGTTTTTCCCCTTTTTGGATTTTTTTTTTTAAATTTTGTTATGGAAAAAAAAAGAGGAAGCTATCGAGATGATGAAGAAGATTCATTGGATGAAATGTTTCGTTTGTTTCAATTTATTTCTAACTTGTATTTACAGTTCCATCAATCTGAACTGAACTCTCATGGAGGCGATGATTTGATGTCCACTTTCAATTTTTTAACAGACTGTTTACTTGTAATGAATCTTTTCAGCTTTCGGTGAGGAATTGTTTCATCAGAGGATCGGTTGTGAGATATGTTCAACTTCCCCCTGAAGGAGTTGATGTCGAGCTTTTGCATGATGCCACCAGAAGGGAAGCTCGGGGCGGCTAAGGTTGATTGAATTCGGACTCTGCTCAACTTTTATCAAGTGAAATTGTATTATGTACATCTATGATAAGTGTACTAATACTTTCTGATGAAGTCTTATTCTAATTCAATAGTGCTTAAGCGACTGCATAATTTTGATAGTTTCTCTCTTCTCCGCTTAGTAGAATAGTTCAAGTAGTTCCGAGTTTTTAAGGTACAAAAAGATTGGCTTAATTCCAAGTCAGTTGCTAGCTTCATGGCTTTGAATCTTATTTACTTCAAATTATCTTAAATAAACATGAGAAATACAAATCTAATCACATGACAATCTATGCAAATTACTCAAATGCCCTAAAAGAAAGTCATGCCGGTCTCATGGTGTTGTTTGCTACAATATGTTAATTCGGGTTTTAATTTGGAACTTTTAAATCCAATGGACCAAAGCGAGTGAAATGAAAATTACTTCTCTCCTATTATTTTCGCCCTTTCTTCTCTCCTCCAATCAAATTATACAAAAATATCCTAATTGAAAACAAATAGGAAATAAATACCATGAGTTGTCAATGTTGATCAATATTACCAAAAAGACAAGATGATATTACACATTATAAAACACAAGAATATCATGTCATGTCATTATTCAAAATTTTACATTTTCTTCCACTAATTAATTGCGCTAATTATAAAAAAAAAATTCAAAATTAGCCCCCGTATTTTATCAAAAATCTAATTTTATCATTCTATTTTTTATAATTACAAAACGATCATTCAATTTTTTAAATCAATCTAAAATTGTCCTTTGATTAAATAATCATTCAATTTTTTAAATCAGTCTAAAATTATCTTTCGGCTAAATTTAAGTCAAAGATAATAAGTGAAAAGATACAATTACCCTTTAATAAAATATTAAATTACTTTAATTTTTTTTTTTCAAATATAGTAATAAGAAATTCATTAAACTTTTTTCTCCTCCCTCTCTCTCACCTCCCCCCTCGAACCGCGACTCTCTCTCTCCCCTCTCTCGAACTTCGGCGACCCTTCGCTAACAGCCGCCCCTCCGCGACCCTCGACCCTCCGCGACCCGCCATCCTCCGGGACACGCCGCCCCTCCACGACCCGCTAACCTCCGCGATTCGCCACCCCTCCGCCCGCAACCTCCGCGACCCGCAACCTCCGCCACCCTCCGCCCGCAACCTCCGCCACCGTCCGCGACCCGCCACCCTCCGCCCGCAACCTCCGCCACCCTCAGCGACCCTCCACCACCCTCTGCCGGCCCTCCTCCACCCTCAGCTACCAGCCACCCTCCGCCCCTCCGCCACCCTCTGCGATCAGCCGCCCATCCGCCACCCTCCACGACCAGCACCTCTCCGCGACCCGCCACCCTCCCCGACCAGCCGTCCCTCCACCACCCTCCACGACCAGCACCCCTCGCGACCCGCCATCGTCCGCGACCAGCTGCCCCTCCTCCAACGCAAAAGATATTTTCAGACTGATTTGAAAAATTAAAGGATTATTTTATAATTATAAAACACGTAGGGATAAAATTGGATTTTTGTTACCATTTTAGAATTTTCTCAAAAAAATATATCTTGGATCTCCATTCTCCAGTGCCTGAGGCTCTTTGCCATCTTCTTCCCAATTAATCTCTTGAATCTTGATCATCCACTGATTTGATCATGGCGGACCGTTCACGTTCACGTTCACCAACGATGACAGATTTCTATAGCATATTAGGGATAACGACGACGACCTCGTCGATCAAAGAGATCTGCAAGGCCTATAAATCCCTTGTCACGAAATGGACTCCTGACAAGAATAACCCCTCCAGCCAAAGAGAAGATCATGACACACTCGCCACCATCAACGCAGCTTACGACAAGGTAAATGTAAATCTTCTTACGTAGAAAATAATAATCCATGCAAAAATTCCATGCAAATCTACGTAACCAACGTGCCAGCAATAATCATAATCATATAGCTAGAATGTTAAATTGATATACACATTGCAAATTGATCGAGTTAATTCTTTTGTTGCTGGTGGCAGTTTTTCTAATTTCTGATTCTAATTTTTCAGAATATGCCCTTAAATTCTTTCAGGCTATCAATGGCAGGTTTGAGGAAGAACCTCTAAGCATAAGTGAACCTACAACAACAGGTTTTGATCGCCACAAGAGCATAGACGACACTTTCTTTTCGCGTTCTAATTCGATTTTGTTGAGGAATACAAGTAGAAGATGCAAAACGCCAACACCAACGTCCTTCTCAAGGAACACAAGCCGGAGGAGTACTACAGAGGAAACTGATTTCTCTGAGGGTTTTTCAAGAACGAGGAATAGGAGAGGCACGTCCGAGACCCACATCCACATGTCGAGCTCTTCTTCTCTGCTGAGGAACACAAGTAGGCAGAGCACAACACCCATTGTCTTCTCCCAATCAACAGTGAGGAAGAAGCCTCCCCCGATTGAGAGGAAGCTGGAGTGCACACTCGAGGAATTACTTGATGGCTGCGCGAAGAAGATCAAGATTACAAGAGATGTCATCACAGAAACAGGGTAATTTGTTGCTCTTGCCTATTAGCATTTTATACTTATACTTTGTTTTGTCGCATGAAAGGGAAAAACTAGAGTTTAAAAATTTGTATCTTGAGTACTTGGCCGAAGCTAAAGCTAGATGTAATTTCAGATAATTTATCTAAAACTTGATGAATGATCAAGCTTCTTTAATAATCTATATTAAATTGATAAAATATGCAGAGTAATAGTCCAAGAAGAGGAGACATTGTGGGTAAATGTGAAGCCTGGATGGAGAAAAGGAACGAAGATAGCATTCGCAGGGAAGGGGGACGAGAAACCGGGCTATCTCCCTGCAGATATAATCTTGTCGATAGACGAAAAACGACACCCATTGTATGAAAGGAAAGGTGATGATTTGGAACTAGCTATTGAAATCCCTCTAGTGAATGCTCTCACCGGTTGTTCAATCCCAATCCCTCTGTTAGGAGGTGACAAAATGACACTGTCCTTTGATGATATCATGTACCCTGGCTACGAAAAGGTAATAAAAGGCCAAGGCATGCCAAACCCGAAAGATCAATCGAGGAGAGGCGACCTCCGGATCAAGTTTCTGGTCGAGTTTCCGGTGGAACTGAGTGATGAACAACGAGCAGAAGCCGTAGCTATTCTGCAAGAATGCTCTTGATCAGCAAATTAGACCTCTGTTTATCTCCTTAAAGTATAGAATTACTAAGTCTGTACAGTGGCTCAAAAGGAAAGAAAGATCCAACTTTTGACCATAGAACTAACTTAGCTTCGTAAAAAAGGGCAGTGAAATATGTATCTTCTTTAAGATATAAGCTATGCATGTCTAAACTACATTGAAATATCTGACTTTAAGATACAGCATGAAAATTTGAATTTAACATTCTACCTGTAGCAAAACATAAGATCATCATCGCTTACGAGAACAGATACATGTGGGGATAATTTCTCATAATTATACATTTCCATCGACTATAAAACACTAGCGAAAAGTAAAGTTGTTTTAGGTGCAGGTTATGGAAGACCAAGTAGGTAGATGAATGGTGATTTTACCTAGCTATCTACGTCACCGGTAGACAAAGATCAAGAACTTGAGATTTTTGACAGTGGTTGTTGCCTGGCAAGAAAAGGAACTTCAATCACTGTCCCAGTTACAGAGTCTCCAACAGTTATGGTGTCTCCTTTCGAAGCAGCTTGTCGCTTGATATAGCCTAGGCCGACATATGGAGATCCGCTTCTCCCAGGTACACAGCTCGTCAGCTTCCCCACCTGTGTTGATTAAAATATCATTCCGCTGCACTTTTCCTTTTCATGATTTAATTTATCATTTAATTCCAGTATTTCGGCAATAATATAGGAAAGGATAAATGACTAATAACTAAGAGCTCACAAGTGAAAAACAAAATGGAAAAAAAAAAATACAGATTCCAATAGTTTTAGCCTTTTTAATCAATCCTGTGCAGTTGATTATATCAGCAACAAAATGTTGCCTACCTTTTTCCCATTAACTATGAGCGGGCTGCCAGGTTCTGCGGCTGATGAAAGAGAAATTCCCCATAGTCTCTGCTTGATGCCATCATACGTTATGAGTCTAGATATAGTCTCTTGTCCCTTGTAGCACCCTGTGAAGCTCAGGATTAGACTGTGTTGGAAAACGCATTTTAGGTTTTAATTATATTATCAATTTATTTAAGTGTAGAGCTTATCCAATTAAATATGAGATAAGTTATACATTTATTTAAATTGTAGAGTTATCTTTAATTTGTTTTATTTAAATTTTATCAATAATTATCCAGTTGGATATTT
The DNA here is from genome assembly GCA_018132145.1 of Boehmeria nivea var. tenacissima. Taxonomy (NCBI): domain Eukaryota; kingdom Viridiplantae; phylum Streptophyta; class Magnoliopsida; order Rosales; family Urticaceae; genus Boehmeria; species Boehmeria nivea. The sequence goes on along the minus strand of CM030878.1, from coordinate 19,706,529 downwards.
AGGAATTAGAGAGGTTAAGTTTATCTTTAATTGTAGTTATCCTATTATATAGGAAGTTAGAGTCATGTTAGGATTTTTCACGTTTGTTACTTTTAGTCTTAGGCTTGTATTATAAATATTGGCTTATGCCACAGTAATGAATTATTCAACCTATTCTACAAAGATATAGTCAATTACGTTACTTCTTCTCCCTCCTCTTCTCAACTTTTCTCTCATTACTTCCACTTATTCTTCTTCTTCTTAGTTCTCTCTTTTCTATATAACATCACATACTCTTCTCAATTTTCCTTCCTAAAAACTCACAGACTGGTGACACTGATACATTCCCTTTCAGATAATTTGTAGCAAAAATTGAGATACCTTTGTTTAGAGAGATTGAGTTCCAGAGACCAGCCTCGAGGACATTGAATTCATTCGTAAGCTCTTTTTCAGGAGCTGGCCTTCCTGAAAAAGAAAAATGTTAAGCTGGTGGTCAGAAGATCAAATGTCCAATTAATTCATTATGGATTGCTTGATTTTTATCAAGTTATAGACCTTCTAAAGTACAACTTTTGGGAAAACTTGAACAGTAAATAGTCAAGAAAAACAACCTGATTGTTGAAAAACATTTAAAAACGGAAAACATTTAACGAAGTCAGCATATATAGATTTACTAATGGATGCAAAGAGCATCTTAACACAGACAAGCCATGTAATGCTTGTATTTTTAGCAGAAACGAAGCCAGTATTCACAACCTTGAAGAACTCTTAGTTTTTCCCAAGCATCAGAGCCCATTGGTATAGCACCTTTGGAAAGAATAGTCTTCCATACTGTTCCAGCAGCAGCAGGGGACATCAACAGTGAAAAACCTCCATCAGAAATAACATTTCCCACACCCACAGTGATGGGCATCCCATTAACCTGTAAATAAAGAGATCTCAGTTATTATACTACTGTTCCAGGCACGTAGCTGTACCACGGATAACATTCTCATTCCGAATCTGTAAAGTATTTAAACCTTACACTATAATGTTTATGTGTGCCATATGGTTGTCCAACAAGGTCAGAAAGGTTCAATTCTTCCATTAACTGTTTATCACATTATTTTGTAATAATCAGTAATCACGAAGCTATAAAGGTTGAATGCATAAATTGTAAGGCCGCAATGCATCTTACTTGGTTGCTTTTTGGTCCCACCAAAACAAAGAAGCTGGTTTTCTTGGTGATATCTTGGATCTCTACCTTATCAGCAAAAAATATATATCTGCAGCAACAAGAAATAGAAGCACATGAATCAATGAATCAATCACCAAGCCAATAGAGCTCAATCATGATATATTTAACACCATGGAAAAAAATTAAAATTTTGAACAGTCACAAATTTCTTTTACAAAGTTTTATTCACTAAATTTATGACTGATATAATTCAACTAGAGACATCAATTGTAATACCGATTTGCAAATTTTACAAGAATAAGCTGCCCTACTTGTTTAGCATTTCAGTAATGCCCCTGCAAGTCCCAGGTGACACCACTAGAGTCACAGCATTTTTCTGCGAACACGACACAGTAGTTTGATTATTTTGACAGTGAAAAGATTCTCCAATAGCAGAGAAATCAAGCGCATAAGACAGCAAATGAGAAATAGTGTACCATGATCCATGCATGTGCAATATCTATTGTCCGAGCCGTTGGAGTAACGAAAACAGTATCACATCCCTATGGATTTCAATTAGAAATCCTGTTACTTAAGCCTGTATTTTGTCATAAATTTAAGACCAAAACTGAAGAACAAATTTCTACGACGTCCAGGTATGCAATCAACGTAATATGTTCCAGAAGATACCTGTCCTTCACAAAGGCATTCAAAATTTGCAGTGCTTTGGTTGTGCAGAAACTGGATACGATCGTTTCCACTAACTGCAAGCCAATTATTAATCCATGATATTTGTTAGTCAAATAAACATATCACGCATCATTTAAATTTTTAATTAATGTAGAGTTGACAATGATCTAATCGGAATGGCTGAAAAAAAAAAAAAAAAAAAAAGGGAAACCGAAGTCAAAAACTTCATAAATAATAAAGCATAGAGATATGAAAAGGTGAAAAAATCTGATTAACTAAAACACTTCTCAACACGGGACACTATATCTTTCTTCCTTAACTGTCCAAACTAGATGACTAACCAAATTGGGCTTTCAAGTTTTAGTTTCTCGTGTTTTTCTACATCAAAACTAATATTGACTGCAAAAAACAAAAAGAATAAGAAGATAGAGAAAGTACCTCTTATTCGGCCGAAATGTGAAAGATCAACAACCTACACCAATAAGATGGCAAAAGAGATATCAATAGCAAGAAATAAATACACAACGCAGATCGCTGATGATTTCATCGGACTTGTGAATCCTAAGAGTATATTTGAGAAATTAACTAAAATCCAAAATGGACAGAACATTGTTTCTTCGAGTACAAAAGCAATATCAAACATATAAATAATCCTACTTACTACTAAGAACCACTTACTCATTCTGTAACTAAACAACAGGTTTTAAAGTACATAACTTCATGCTCAAGCTCTCAACTTTACTAAATGAAATTATCGGAAATGCATTATTGCTAATTAAACTAGAGACTTTACACGCATATTAAGAAAATAGATAAATTAATAACTGATATACCCATAAATAAATTCAAAGCAAAAAAAAAAAAAAAAAAAAAACCCAACAATAAAATTGAGAACTCACCGAAACTCCATTATCAATAGCTTCGAAAGCTTCATCGTCGTTGTGGAACGTCTCAACAATGCCTAAATCTGAAACCTTCGCTCCTGTAGTTTCCATCGCGTCCTGCAAACAAACCAATTCAGAGGTCCGTTCACTTTCTCGGCCTTTCCTTGTTATTTGCTCGGGAAACAAGCAGGACTCCAGGTAGTTGGTTAAATTACCAGGAGGTCGTGGTCGATCGGCGGAGGCGAGAGGTCGGAGGGCAAAGCAGAAGCGAATCTTGCGTAGCTCGTCCTCTTCGTTGGCTTCGTCGCCATGGGAGAGAGCGAGAGCTTGTGCTTGTCCGTACGCCATGGATGGAGAAGAAGCTGAAGTTGAGGCAAAGAGAGTTTCACAGATAGTATTGACATTTTTTTTTTTAATCGTCTTTTCTTTTTACTCGGTGGTGTTTAGTCGAGTTTTGACTCTTGTTAGTTGTTTTATTTATTTATTTTTTCCTTGTAAAATAATAAAGAAAAAGAATATATTTCTTTGTTAACCAAGTGGAAAAAAATAAATCAGCAAAAAAAAAAAAGTGGAAAAAAATAAAGAGATTTTTAAGGATTTAGCCAAATTTTTGGTTATTTTTTTAAGGATTAGCCATAGTTTTACGAATTTAAAGAATTAGCCATTTTCGTTGTGTAACAATTTTTATTACACATGTAATAAATTTTGTTACCCGTATAATAAATTTTATTACGCCCAGTAATAATTTTTGTTACACGAATAACAAAAATTGTTACACGTGTAACAAAAACTGTTACACAATAAAAATGGCTAATTCCTTAAATTCGTAAAACTATGGGTAAATTTTTGAAACATGAGCTTAAAAATGGCTAAAACCCAAATCTTCCCAAAAATAAAATATATTTGTATTAATCATCAGGGTTGTAACAATTTATTAAAAATGACACTTTTTTCCAAATACTTCAAATAATTTTTTAATGTTCAACGTTTTTTTTTTTTAATCAACTACTAAAATAACATAAATCATTAAGCCTCTGAGCTTTATTATATCATTTTCGAATTGTTAATTAACAATTTATTACACGTAATATACTATAGTACAAACCTCTAATCATTTTCTCATCCAAAAATTATATATACATGCATATATCACCCCCTCTAATTCTCTCCTCTTGGTGTCTCCTGGACACTTGGGTAGAGCTCGAAATGGTCTAATTTTGAGCAGAAAAATATAAATACAAAATTAAATTAAATAAAAATAAATCGCAACTTCTGTGTTGGGAAATGTTTAAAAAACAGACAGATGGGGGACGATCTAACAGCTCATAGTAGATCTTTTAGTCAGCCAGTCACCACTCAGGCCTTGCTCCTCCATCTCCTCCGTCTCCAATCCAGAGTTAGTGATGTTGAGGCCTTGGTCTCTCATATTTCTGAAAATGGAAAGAAAAGAGTTGAGGCCTTCAGAAGAAGAAGCCCCTCCCAAGATCGACAGTAAGAGAGAACTGAATGAACTCATAGCCCCAGAGTTAGTGCCATTATCTGCTATTCTGCTTGACATAATCGATACAGTTAAAAATATTACCCAACCCAAACAATCAGAACCAAATGTGGTAATTGTGAATTTTATCCTTATAAACGCAAATAGACACAGGCTTTTCGAAATCTCTTTCATATTCCAATTCAAAATTAGACCCATCTAGTTCAAACTTGGACCTTCGGAGAGAAATCCGATCTCTTCGAATCACCAACGAGTTCGAGTCCAAATCAATAGCAAATGCTCTCCTGAATCCCAGACCCACCGACTTCGAACCACCATTGAAGAGAATTTGTAATTCAAATTAATATCAAGCAACAAAAAAACCCCAGAACGCATCAGTTATAATCTATCCTTCCAAAGTTGGTAAAAAGATTGACTGCCCCAAAAAACCCAACATTGCCCGACAAAATCGAAAATCCTAAAATAATACCTATATACATACACGAAAGAGCCCAACTTGGCACCTCCACTCGGAAGGCTTAAATTAATAATTTTGTAAAATCTGAGGGATATTTATGTCATTTCGTATTCTTTTCTTTGGTTTTCCCCTAATTTAACACACTACTTTAAAAGTTCTGTTGAAAAGCTACTCTGCTTCGTGCATGGTTTCATTAGTTCTGTTCTATTCGCCGTCACTCCATTCCGCTGCCGCGCCGGTAATCGCAATCTCTCTCTCCCTCTCGACGATTCTATATATGTGTGTGCATATATATATTCATACAATTCCTCTATGTTCTGATCTTTAATTAATGTTTCACGTAATTTATATAAGAACGAATTTAATGCACAACATTTAAATGCTCCTCCAAGACGTAATACTGAAACAACACAATTAGAGTTCGTGATGTTTGTAGTTTATTTCCCTCTGACTGTATCACAACAAAGATCTTGTGGATGAACTCAAGAACAAGACAGGCACTCATATTGACAAGTTAGATTTCTTGATTACTTAAGTATTTACCGTCGTTGCACAAAGCAACCTTTTTGAAGAATTTAAGGTATGAGCAATGGACTCTTTGTTCGATGTTGGAATTTGTTATCAAGTTTTATCTGTGAGGTGTTTTCTTCACACATTTACATACATATACATATATGAAACTGCCATTTGAGATTATCTTATTATTATTATTAATATTATTATTTTATTTTGATTTCTGAAGCCGTAAATTGATAGTTTTATTAAATCTATCAATGTGCTTGCATTATTTTTTTTGGTTTTTCCCCTTAAAAAATCCGAGAACATCTCACCGTTGCTTCATTAGGTCTGTTCTTTCAGCCGTCATTCCATTCCGCCGCTGCGCCGGTAATCGCTGTCTCTCTCTCTCTGTCATTCTCGACGAGTGTATATATATGTCTGTTGTTGAGGCTGAAACGAATAGAACATGTAATACAATCTGTGAATATGTTTGTGGATGTGTTGCATATATTCATATAATATAATTCCTCTATGTTCTGCTCTTTTATTCATGTTTCACGTTCTTATTCTGCTAATCACTTATACTGATTCGAACGATTTATCAGTTCTAATGGCTGTCGAGATAAGAAAGCCTTTTTGTTTAAAAAAGCCAAAATTTGAATACAACAACATTTAAATGCGGAATCCTGAAATAACAAGATTGGAGTTTCAATTGCTATACAATATAACTGTGTGCGTATTTGATACATTATTGATTGTATTGATTTTCAGTTATTAAAGGTTATGTGATCAGTTTGCCATTGTGATCTGTCCACCGGCAACATGCTTAGAAGACCTGCTTTTCGTCTTGCGCAAAATTATGCTTGAAATGGTGCGAGCCTGATCGAGAGCAAAAGATCGGTAAAACAAACTAAACTTGCTTGCTGTCATTTAGATACCAGCATATCAAGTTGCAGTGCCTTTAGAGACTTTTCCTAAAAACCACGACCACATTGCCCCGCTTATCTGTAACTTGCTAGCTGCTGAGCTGACCTATTTATGAATTATTTTGTTGACTGTTTTTAGTACTATTTTGATTTTGTTTTGTTTTGATAGTCTTGGACATTGGTAGTTTTGCTGCAGCCATATTTGTTTTGATAGCTTTTGGATGTTCATGTTCAATACTTTGGGGGTCGAGGATTTAGAATGGTTTTGTGCGTTATCATGAGCAGTTTGGAAAATTTGAAATGCCTCTTCCACAACGAGTCTGTCAAAACTTTCTGATGAAGTATTGGAGTGTTCTGGAGCTTTTCTGACCAAATTCCAGCGTCGTTGGGCCGCTATTGCTGTTGAAACAGAGCCTATTAATAGACTGCTTGCTTTGTGTGAACCACCTTCGGCTGGGTCCTTAAACTTAATCTTGATGTAGTTGTTCTTGCATGGGGATGGTGGTCTTAGAAAGGGTTTGCAATTTGCAGTTGCTGGGAATTGGAAGATTGGTATTGCCGAATCTGATGCTAAGAATGTGATTTCAAAAGTCCTAAGCAGGTCCTTTTTGTATGGTTATGGGACTAGTAGTGAAGATATTTGCAATTTTCTTTCTTTACTTGGTTGTATCTCTGTTTTCAACCATTGTGGGGCTGCTCATGCCATTGCAAAATTCGGTTTGAAGAATTGTTGATCTGCTTTTGGCTATCTGGTTTTGTATCATCAGCGGTTCTTACCGCTGCTTAGTTATAACGAAATCAGTTCCTTTACAAAAAAAAAAAAAAAAAAGGTACCTTTTATTGTTTAATTTTTCTTTCTTTGAAAAAAAAAAAAAAGTACCTTTTATTGTTTAATTTTTCTTTCTTTCAACGCTTGTTTGCTTTTTTACTGTAGTCTTCGTACTTTTTCTGCATTTGAAAAGCAACTAGTGTGCTATTCTGATTGCTATTGACACTCATTCAGGAGTCTGGATCTGAGGATGAAGACATTGGTGAATCAAAGACAGAAAGTTATGTGCTTCCAGAAATCTTTCCATTCCCAGCTGTAAGTCACTCCTCGAGGAACACTTACAGATTTTGGTTATTGATGTCGTGAAATATTTAGATATGCAAACCCTCTCTCTCTCTCTATATTTTCATTCTAATCAGTATCGAGAAATTATTAATTTATCATAGAACTTACCATTGTGTGCCATTTGTAGAATGAACTCATGCTTAGTCAGCATGAGACGAAAACTGTCTCAGTTTTATTTATTTACTATTTTTTGTACTGCTACATTTATGTTTTGATTCTGAAGCTTCATTTGACATAAATCTAAGCAATATTTTGTTTTTATCCAGGAACCTTGCTATTTGAATGATCTTATTCGTTTGAATGCCCTTCGGAATATGAGTATATGACTGCAAATATGCATGCAGTTAAAAGTGTTCATTCGATGGGATCACATGACAATGCGGATTTGATTTTATGCGTCATGAGGTTTGTTAGCGCTTTGCTTATTGCAAATATTCTACTAAATAAATTTACAAGTCATATGCACGTTTTGTCTTTTAACTTTGATTTGTCTTTACTTGCAATTAAATTTGCTCATGCCTTTTATACTTCTCTTGGTTATAGGGACCTGAGTTTTAAACTTTGGGGACTCCATTATTCGGGAGTGATTCACGGTAACTTGAAGCCTCAAAATGTATTGGTATTTGAGGGAGAATGTATGCTTACAAGTATTATTAATGATGGTAAGTACTGCCTTTATATCATTTAAGATTCTCTTACCTATGCATCCATTCATGATTCCAGAATTGGTCTGGTAATGCACCAATTTGATCATCACTTAAATTTTAGGTTCCGATTCTTTGGAATGGAAAGCACCTGAACAAATTATTTACAAGACCCAAACAAAGGCATCAGATATGTTTACTTTTGGTTGTGTTCTGTATGTTTGCATTACTGGTGGATATCACCCATTTGGTGATACTCCTGATCAATGCATTCACAACATTGTGGCTAATAAGATGAACATATCCCGAGTGGAAGATATTCCTGATGCATATCATCTTATTTCTCTTCTATTGAGCCCTGAACCTGAATCGAGGTAAGACCATACTTTTTCTAAGAGTAAGCGAGCTATGTTTTGTTATAATATGAATTATGTCAGTTCTAACGTGTTTGGATTATCCATTATCGCTCTTGAGCTTTGTTCCAATTTTTATTTTTTATTTTTATTTCACTAATGATCTTTATCTTGTCAGGCCAAAAGCAAGCGATGTGTTCTCCCATCCCTTTTTGGGAGATCTGGTAAAGAAGGTAGAACTTGTTTGTGATCTTTGTTATCATTTTCCTGACAACGATGATCTTAAAGGACTTGAGAGCAAGGCACCAATTCTTAGGGATCCAAAATGGCTCAGTAAATTTCTTGACTACGCATCCAATTACTACGGGTGCCCAAAGCAACCTGTTGAAGACTTTAAGGTATGAGCAATGGACTCTTTGGTCATTAGTGGAGTTGGTTAATGGTTATGAAGCTTCGTCTGTGAGGTGTATTCTTCATCCTACTTGCACATTATCTTTCAATTTAATTTGCATATACATATAGATTGTTGAGACACATTTATATTGATGCATATATTTTTACAATACAATGAATCTTTTGTTTCAGTTTTATCGACTAGGATTATGAGGTTGAATCTTTCGATTCGTACCCATACTTAGTAACCGTTGCTTGACTTAACAACACTTGTAAACTATGTCATCAAGTCCTTTTTAGTGAGAAAGTGACAATTCAATTAAGATAATATTGTATTATGGGTGGGATAAAGTCTTATTTTTAGTAATTTTTTATCCCATGGATCACAATTTTTTTTACTGCTGTAGGATGTTTTTGGACCACGAGGCTCTGCTACTTTCTTTCCAAGTATCTTCATGAGTATATTTAAATTTGCAAGCGAACGTTGTAGACATTATCAATGTTTTGAAGAGCGGCAGTTTGCCGAAGATGGATTTGTAGGTTTGGATGAAGTTACTTATTCATGGTTTATCCGATGATGGCCGAAACCTTTGTTTTGTGTTGATTTTGAGCTAAGAATTAATGTCCTGAATATGGCAGTAAAATGAAGTTGGTTAATTATGGTCTATCCGTTGATCGACCCAAGAATGTTAATTATCATGAACGTGGAACTGATGTTTCTTCCGTTTCTAATTAGTTAGATATAACAAAGAATCTTCTTCTAAATTAAGGTTACTACCTCTGTAAGTGTTTATGGCTGCTGTTCGTAGAGGTGGTTTAACTCGCTACTGTATTAGGCTTCTTGTAATTAGTGTTTTAAATAAAACTTTCTAGTATGTGTTAAGATTTCGTTAAATGTGGTTGTTTAGTAATGTGTTAAATTTATACTAATATTGTTCGCTGCATATCAAGCATAGATAAGTATAGTATGTAGGTTTATTAATTTTTGTTTAAGGTTTCTTTTTCTTAATTGAACTTCTAATCGCAAGAGTTTGTTTCCCACAATCCGGGATCTTTGCTAGAGAAAATGCCTCTTGTCTGGTTCTAAAAGCTTTATAAATTGGAAATGTATGACTTTTTGTTTTCGTTTTAAAATTTCGGATGTGGCATCGGCGCATTTTTTGAGCTAGGAGAGAGAATTGGATATTTCTCATTATCTCAATTTAAATATATTTTGATATACTTAATAAATTAAGAAAATATAGATTTATTTTTAGGAAAAATATTTCCCCTTATTTTCTTATACAATGCCGACCACCCTATAGTAAATTAAGAGAGAAATTGTTTCGTTAATTCTTGATTTACATTATATAATAATTATTTGATAATTATTTATCTATTTATTATTTTTTGAAAATAGTAAAAATGATATTTCTTGACCGATAAATTCATTGTGAGCGTAGGACGAGGTTTGCCCAATCTTGACGGTCTCATAACTTACGGTGATGACAAATCAAGCATTCAAAGGATTCAAAAAAAGCTTATGATATAATTTCATGACCTCTAACTATTTAAACTATATGATAATTTTATTTTAGAAAATTTTGTAGTACAATATGTTTATGAGATACACTTTGCCAATTTCAATTAAAATACTCTGCTATGATCAAATTTTACAAAACAATTGTATTAATGTAACTAGATTTCCAACGCATAGTTTTTACACATTTACATACTAGTGCATATATGAAACTGCCATTTGGGATTATCGTGGACTTTGTTTCTAGAAAGAAATTTTGAGGTTATTATTATTATTGTTAGGACTAATTTTACGTTTGCACTTTGGGGTTAGTTTCACTATGTCCCCTAAATTTCAAAACGTTAGGTCCGTTTCCCTCAATCTTTGAAATTTTATAAAATTGTCCACTCCGTCAAATATTTAACCAAAAATACCTTAGATTTGTGTTTTAAGGTGCTTTGAGGATGGTAAAATGCTAAAATTATTATTTTAATCATTTTAACAATATTTATATGTAAAATTTATAATTAAATCCACATTTTTCTCTCTCTAAAAAAAATTAAGATCTGATCTTTTACATATAAATGTGAATTTAATTATAAATTTTGTGTATAAATATTGTTAAAATTATTAAAATATAAATATCTCACACTAATTTAAGGATAAAACAATAATTTCGACATTTTATTAACCTCAAAGCACCTTAAAAGACGAATTTAAGGCATTTTCCGTTAAATATTTGACGCAAAGGGGCAATTTTATGAAATTCAAAGATAAAAAGAAACATATCTAACATTTTGAAATTTAAGAGGCATAGTAAAACTTACCATAAGGTTCAAGGAGTAAAATTAGTCATTATTATTGTTGTTGGAGGCATAAATTGATAATTTTTTAAAATCTCAGGGATATTTATGTCATTTAATGTCATAAATTGATAATTGCTTCGTTAGTTGCTTCCTTAGTTCTGTTCCCTCCGCCGTCACTCCATTCCGCCGCCGCGCCGGTAATCTCTCTCTCTCTCTCTCTCTCTCTCTCTCTCTCTCTCTCTCTCTTTTTCTGTCATTCTCGACGTGTGTATATACATGTCTGTTGTTGCATATTAAACGAATAAAACATCTGATGTTGTGAATATGTTTGTGGGTCTGTTGCATTATAGTCGTATTAACATAATTCCTCTATGTTCTGCTCTTTTATTCATGTTTCACGTTCTTTTTTTTTTTTTTTTCTTTTTCCGAACCGATTTCTGAGTTCTAATTGTTTGATGGCTGTAGAGATACGGAAGCCCTAATATACAGAATACAGAAATAACAAGATTGGAGTTTCAAATTGACGTTTCAATTGCATTTTTTTTTCTTTTTTTGTTGAGACGAGAGCTCACGAGCTATACAACATAAGTGTGTGTATTTGATGCATTACTGTTTGTGTTGATTTTCAGTTGTGTGAGTTTCATCTGTGAGCTTTCCACTAGCAGCATGCTTAGAGGACATGCTCGTCGTTTGGTGCAAAGTTACGCTCGAAGTGGCGCGAGCAAAAGATCGGTAAACTAAATCAAACTTGCTATCTATTATTTAGGTATCAGCAGATGCGCTGAGACACTTTTCTTTTAAACCACGACCGCATTGCCCGCTTTTCTGTAGCTTTGCTGCTAACCTATTTTCGCATCATTTTCTTGACTGTTTTTAATACTATTTTGATTTTGTTTTGTTCTTGTTCTTTTCCAATAGACATGTATTGAGGCACTCAGATCCAAGAAGGTCAGCAATCTCTGAAATACTGATTGTCAAATTCCACTATAAGTTACACAAAACTCGCTAGCTAGTATAGTAATTAGGTATCATGTGCATTAGGTGATAACATCCCATTTTATATAGAATGGTTTTTTCAAATTTTTTAGATTGACTAGCAAATGCCAAGTTGTTTTTTGTTTTTTTTTGTTTTTTTTTTTTTTTTTGCTGTGACCAGCAAATGCCAAGTGAATACCCCGTTTCTCGAACATCGACAGCGAATGAGCTTATCAGCAGATCAAGTGGTTGCAGTCACCACCTAGACTTTTCTCTAAACCAAGATCGGATTTACCGCTTATCTGTAACTTTGCTGCTGAGCTGACCTATTTCCACTTTATTTTCTTGAGTCTTTTATTTCATTACTATTTTCCCGTCTCATTGATATGGCACGAGCAACCGATCGGTAAACTAACATGACATGTGCATTAGGTGATAACATCCCGTTTTGTAGATAATGATTGTCTCTAATTGGATCATCAGATTGATCTGCGAATGCCAAGACAATGCCTCGTTGATCAGATTTTGAAAGGCGATGAGCTTATTAGCGCACCAAGTGGTTGCAGTCCTCTCCTGGACTTTTCTCTAAACCACAACCGGATTGCTCGCTTATCTGTAACTTCCCTGCTGATTTATTTTTATTTTTTTACTGTTTTTTTTTTAAATAATTAATTAATGATTTTGTTTTGTTCTTATTCATTTCTTTTAGGGATATCTTGAGGCGCTAAGGTCCAAGAAGGTCAGTGTGTATAATAATTGTTGAATTTCATTATATGTTTGTTTTAAGCCTATTTTCAATTTCTGTTGGTATGTGATGTATTCTTTGTTCTATCTCTCACTTTAGGAATATCGCCAAGCAGTGGAAGACATGGAGCAAATAATCGCATTTGAGGTACACTATATGCTATTGAAACTCCACAATTTCTGTTCCAATCCAGCCCATCCCTATTACTAGATGGGGTATGCTAGCCAGCCTGGACTATGGGCTCCAACAACTTCTTGATTCAGTACCTTCTATTGTTTAATTGCTCTTTCCTTCTGTGCTTGTTTGCCTTTTAAAATAAAAAATAATACTGTTGTCTTCCATATATTCTGCTTTTATTTATCCAATAAATGTGCTATTCTGATTGCTCTTATCTAACATTCAGATGTTTAAAAAATTCTTCAAACCCTTAAGGGAAGACATTTTTGAGTTACCAACAAGAAATCATGTACTTCCAGAAATTTTACCATTCCCAGCTGTAAGTCCTCCTCAAGAACACTTTTTGCATTTGGTGATTGCCCATTGTTTTTTTGATTCGTGACTTTTAGAGTATTTAGATATGCAAACCTTTTTTCTCTTATATTTCCGTTACAATTGATATCGAGAATATTAATTTATAATAAACTTGCCATTGTGCGCCATTTGTAGAAGTCATGCTTAGTCTATATGAGACGAAAACTTTCTCAGTTTTATTTTATTTACTATTTGTTTTAATTCTGAAGTTCCATGTAACATTGGGAGGCTGTGTGATAGTTACATCTAAGGAAAATTTTGTTTTTCTCCAGGAAACTTGCTATTTGGACGATCTTATCCATTTGAACGCCCTTAAAAATATGACTGCAAATATGCATGCGGTTAAAAGTGTTCATTCAATGGGATCAAATGACAATGCAGATTTGATTTTTTGCGTCATGAGGTTCGTTTGAGTTTTACCTATTGCAAAGAGCCTATTAAATGACTGTATGAGTTATATGCATCTGTCAGTATCAAATATGTATAGTGTTTTAATTCTGATTCCTCGTTATCTGATGGTGGTCGTGTTCATATGTCTTATGATCCAAAGGGACTTGATTCGTAAACTTTGGGGACTTCATTATTCGGGGGTGATTCACGGTAATTTAAATCCTCAAAATGTATTGGTATTCGAGGGAGAATGTATGCTTACAAGTATTATTAATGATGGTAGGTACTTCGTCTTTTACCTGTGCATCTTTTCATGATTCTAGAATTCTCCTGATATTTTACTTTGTGATTTGTTAGTATTGCATGCTTCATTTTCTTTTTTGCCTCGTTTGTTTTGGTTGAATATTAGGTTCTGCCTCTTTGGAATGGAAAGCACCTGAACAAATTATTTACAATACCCAAACAAAGGCATCAGATATGTTTACTTTTGGTTGTGTTCTGTATTTTTGCATTACTGGTGGATATCACCCATTTGGTGATACTCCTGATCAATGCATTCACAACATTGTGGCTAATAAGATGAACATATCCCGAGTGGAAGATATTCCTGATGCATATCATCTTATTTCTCTTCTATTAACCCCTGAACCTGAATTGAGGTAAGACTATATAAGCGAGCTATATTTTTGTATAATGTGAGTCAATTCTAATGTATTTAATTTATCCACTTTCACTTTTGAGGTTTTTATTTTTTTTCTCTCTTTTTTTACTCATTAGTTGATGGGAAAAATGAATTTTATCTTGTCAGGCCAAAAGCAAATGAAGTGTTCTTCCATCCCTTTTTTGAAGATCTGCATATGAAGGTCAAGCTTCTTACGGATGTTTATCTTCATTGTCGCAAAAACAAAGATCTTCATAATGAGCTAGAGAGCAAGGTACCAATATTTGGGGATTCAGATTGGCTCAGTAGATATCTTGTTTACTCAGGAAAATATTGCAACAGCCCAAAGCAACCTTTTGAAGACTTTAAGGTACGAGCAATGGACTCTATGGTCATTTCGAATTGTATATGAATTTCTTTTGCCTATAAGATCGTTTTTACACATTTATACCATGGATATATACTAACAGTACAATGGTTTTCATTTCTATTGTATGAAACTTCTATCATTAGATTATTATGGGCATTTTTCTAGAGAAGAAAATGTGTTTATCGACTAGGATTATGAGATAGAACTCTATAATCCTACCCACACTTTGTAACCATTGATTTACTACTTAATACAATTTATAAAACATTTCATCAAGTCTTATGCAAAAAGAAAAGACAATTCAATTAATATATTGTATTTCAGGTTGGATATTGTCTTATTTGCAGAATTTTTTATCCTTATGTGTAGTAAGTAGGTCACAAATTTCTCTTGTCTCGTGTAGGATGTTTTTGGACCACGAGGCTCTCCTACTTTCTTTCCAAGTATCTTCATGAGCGTGTATGAATTTGCATGCAAACACTATAGAGATCATCTATGGTTTGCGGACCAGCTTACCGAAGACGAATTTCCGGATTTGGAGGAAATTCATATAAGACAATACTACCGTTGTCGGGCAACCTCGTCTCTGTGTTGATTCCGAGCGCAACAGTAATATATCGCTTACAAAAGTAGCATGAGGTGATAAGAGTCTACCACAACCTCTATGAAAAATATGGTCTGCTGTTCTTAGACGTTGTTTTAACTTTAGTATTTAACTCGCTACTGTATCTGGCTTCTTGTAATTTATATTTTAATTAAACTTTATGCTAGGGCTGTTAGTGATGTACTGTATGATTATACATCTTAAGATTTCTTCAAGTGTGTTTGTTTAGTAATATGTCAGTACGTAAGCTTATTTCCTTTATCTATTGGAAAACTACATATTCAAGGGACTTTTGATAGAATTTTGCGTATATAAGGGAAGGACTGTAGAATATTGCAGAAAAATACCTTAGGTATTTTAGCTATTTCAATTCACATAATTAATACGGTTAAAAATATTGCCCAAACAATTAGGATCAAATGTGGTGATATTTATCCCTAAAAACGCTGCAAATTTAGAACATTTCTAATGCAAATGTCAATACCAATGCTAAATTTAGCCCAAAAAAAAGGATAAAATTGTTATACCCTTTCGCACTTGACGAAGCTCTTCTCTTTCTCCTTCGATTTGAGATCCTCGTGGCCGGTTTCTCTGCTGAGCTCTATCCGCCGCCAATGGCGGTCGAAGAGCTCGGCGCTCTCGCGGTGAGGAAGGATTGGGGAAAGGTCTCGGCCGTGCTCTTCAACATGGACGGAGAGCTCTGCAATAGCGAGGAGCTGTTGCGGCAGGCCTACATCGACGTCTTCACCGAGCTCGGCGTCGAGGTCACGGTGGAAAACTTCGTGCCGTTCATGGATTGGGGAATGTGGGTTTAATTTGAGCTTGGAAATATTTCGATTGAGCTTTTTTTTTTTTGAATATTGAATTGAGAGTATTTGATGTTCGTATGTGTGGGTTTGGTGATGATATGAGAAATTGGTGATTGAATCCTTAGCTCTTTGTTGGTAATACCTGAGATGTTCAATTTTCCTGGATATTGTTGAAGATTATAAAAAATATTGGGAAATGTGTTGCTCTGTTTGAGTAAAAATAGGTAAAACTTTCAGTTCTTTAAATTCTACTTAGTTCATTATTCGCCACCTCAATCGCTTTTGTTGTTCTTTGTAGCTTTTGAAGAACTCTAGTTTTTTTTTTGGTTCAATACGGTGACAGTAATTTCTGTTTCTTGAATTGTAGTTATAAATTCTATATTTGTATTTTATATTGTTTAGCATAAAAACTTTGTTTTGAGTTTTGAATATAAGGAGTTGCAGTTACTCCACCGTTGACAAGTTCTATTCTGTTGAGAAACGATTTTGTAAGGCAAAAGTTGAAAAACATCGACTATGTTTGTGTTTCAGCCTTCTAGCACTTAGACCTATAATTTCTTGACCAATGATATTTTAGGAATGACAATTAAAAACACATGGACGGGAAAGACACGTGAAGTTTTTGTTAGAAAACAAACGGAATATTCAAATCTTAACGGTCCAGCAACAAATAAAAAAATAAGGATCAAACTGTCACTCGAGTAAGAGTTCGGGGACCAAATGAGCTATTAACCCTTAACTTTATAACATGACATGTAGATGTCTTAAAGGCAAAATTTAATATACGTGTAACAAAATTCGATGCACGTGTAATAATTTTTTATACTCGTGTAACAATTTTTGATATATGTGTACCAAATTTTGTTACACAATGAAAATGATTAGTTTCTTAATTTCGTGAAACTATGGCTAATTCTTAAAAAATTAACCAAAAATTTGACTGAATTCTTAAAATCTCTTGTTTTTTTATTTTATATTTGTAGTATAAATTTTGGAGTATAAGTTAAAAGTGCAACACACATAGAGCATAGATTATCATTGTGTTAAAATGACATTCCTCAAAATCTCCCTAAATTTGCCCTCCATAAAAAAAATCTCGGACATACTTAACTACGTCGTCCCCCACAATGCTCCTATAATACCTTTAGAAACAACCCAGCATGCCATCCGGTGCAGGGACATAAGGGTGTGCATCTCCCATCCGGCATGCCATCAGAAAGACTCTATTTGAACAAGAGATTTCTATACAAGACTTGACTTATTGCTTGCTTGTTGGGATATCTCCAAATGAGAAGCAAGCAAGCATGACTATCTTTAACCATGAGTATTAGCGGTAAATTCATTTCATGTCATTCTTCCTAGGTAAAAAAAAAAAAAAACATAGCTTTTTCGAGGTCAAGAAATTAAGGTGGCACTTATATTTCCATTCTTCCTAGGTCACAAAAACGTGGTTTTTCCTCGATCAAGAAATGTGACATTTTCTAGTCAATAAACTTGGCTTTTCTACGGTCACGAGATATGGCATTCCTAATTCAAGAAATGTGACGTAATTAATTTTGTTGTTAAGAAAAAAGAAATGAAAAGGGTAAAACCAGGTGGTGAAAGTCCTTGTTGTCCCTCGCATCTGCTTTTGTGTCTTACTTTTTCTTTCTGATTCTTGGGTTTGTCAAAGTGAAAGTTCAGAACAATATAAAAGTTCGCTCTGGTAGAGAATGGAGAGTGGTGTACGCTTCGTCTGCCAACAATCTTGGCGGCCAGGTAATCTTCCGCCTATTTTTTGGGTTTAGGATTTGTCTAAATTTGAGATTAATTTGGTGTAGGTTTAAGGGATTATATTATTTTATACGAATCTTCCAGTCAATTTATTGAATTATGAAATCAAAGTGTGGTCACCACAGAAGGGGTGTCTCCAGGCAATTCATTAAAAATTAATTATTTGTTTAATAATCAAAACAGAAATAAGATAACATAGTGAGTTTTATCAAAACGTTATTAGTATGCCAAATTATATAATATCATATTTATGCCTTGAATTTGCAAAATTATAAAATAATATATCGTATCCTAACATTGTATCGACTTTTTTTTTTTCAACACGATATAAATTTCATTCTATTTATATTGTTATTTTTATCGCATTCCACGTTTTAAGAAAGTACTGCAAGTACATGTTGTTATTTTCTAGTTTTTGCTGTCATTTTCTAGTTTTACTATCGATTTTCAAGTTTTTGTTGTTTTTATTTTTTAAGCCGTTGTTTTTCAGTTTTTCTGTTTTTGGTTTTCTTTTACAATTTTCTGTCGTTTTAATTTTACTATCATTGTTTTTTTTTTCCATTTTTTGTCGTTTTCTAGTTTTCAATTTTTTGTCGTTTTCATTTTTATGTCGCTTTTAGTTTCTGTCGTTTTTAGTTTTACTTATATAATTATATTTAAATTTTTATTATCATTGTTTTTCAACTTTCTGTCGTTTTGAAACTTTTTTGTCGTTTATTATTTACCTGTCGTTTTTGGTTTTTACGTCATTTCCAGTGTTTCTGTCGTTTTTTTGTTTTGTGTCGTTTATGCCTTTTTTTCCTTCTTGTTTTTCACTTTAATTTTTATGTCGTTTAATGCCATGTTATGTTGTTTTTCAATTTTCTGTCATTTTTCATTTTTATGTCGCCTTTAGTTTCTGTCCATTTTTAGTTTTACAATTTTTTATGTTCTTTTAAAATTTTCTGTCGTTTTTGGTTTTACTTACATTTAAACTTTTATTGTCATTGTTTCTCAACTTCCTCTTGTTTATCATTTAATTGTCGTTTTTGGTTTTTACGTCGTTTTCTAGTGTTTCTATCTTTTTTTTGTTTTATGACATTTATCCGTTTTCGTGTTGTTTTTTACTTTCATTTTTATGTCCTTTATAGTCATGTTACATTGTTTTTAAATTTTCTGTCGTTTTTCAGTTTTACTGTTTTTTATGTTCTTTTAAAATTTTCTGTCATTATTAGTTTTACTTACATTTAAATTTTTATTGTCATTATTTCTCACCTTACGGTCGTTTTAAATTTTTATGTCGTTTCCATTTACCTGTCGTTTTTAGTTTTTACGTCATTTTCCAGTGTTTCTGTCATTTATGCGTTTTCGTGTTGTTTTTTACTTTCATTTTTATGTCCTTTAATGTCATGTTATGTTAGTTTCTGTCGTTTTTCATTTTTATGTCGTTTTTAGTTTTTGTCGTTTTTCAGTTTTACTGTTTTTTATGTTCTTTTAAAATTTTTTGTCGTTTTTAGTTTTACTTACATTTAAATTTTTATTGTCATTGTTTCCCAACTTCCTGTCGTTTTAAAAATTTATGTCGTTTATCATTTACCTGTCGTTTTTAGTATTTACGCCGTTTTCCAATGTTTCTGTCCTTTTTTTTTTATTTCATGTCGTTTATGTATTCTCGTGTTGACTTTCATTTTTATGTCTTTTTGTCATGTTATGTTGTTCTCCGATTGTGACTGTAACTGTGTTGTTTTACCTCTAAATTGTACGTTTCAACTACTTTGTCGTTTTTATGTATTGTTTTTTATTTTATTTATCGTATTATTTTGTTTATTTATTGTATATTTATTTGTTGTTTTTGTAACTTAGTTCATAGATTTGTTGATCCAAGCGTTGCTCGAGCCCCCTGGCCCAAGGTGACCCATTATACTTTGTGACCTAAAATTTGAATTTTTAGTTTTTAATATTTTTTTTGCATAGCCCCCTCTAAATTTTTTAATTTTTATCTTAATACCACTATTGTTAAATTGTATTATTACAAGCCCACTTTAATCTTAATTTATGGTTTCGTACCCATACCTTCTCAAGAATTAAACGAACTCGATCCAAACATACGCTTGAACTATGTTCTCTAAACACATTATGTTAGAAATGTTTACAGTTATTAGTTATTTATAGAAAAAAAAAATATTATATATACATATTTCGTAAATCAATGCAACTTACACTCTTAATACGTATTTAAATATTTGTACCTTATTTTAAATCTAATAAAGTTAGTAAAAAATTAAAGTAAAATCAGTTAAGACCACAAAACAAATGATGGAAGAACGATATGATTATAACCAATTCTAAAATTTCAGAACCAAAGTCATAAACTCACAGAAAACACTACAATACCATATCAAACTTTTATTAAATCAACATCAACAAAAACACACATTCAAGCAAAAATACCAAGTTAACTAAACTTGCAAATAATAATTAATGCATTCGAAAGACGCAAGGCACCTTACCAACTGTATGGTATCTCTTAAAGCACCCAAGACAATATTATTAATATAATTTTAGAAGTCTAAAAACTATGAGTGTATAGTCGGTAGTTGTGATGTGCATATTTTGTCGTCTTCAACTTGATGACTTACTCATAATATGAACTATCATAAATATATAATCAATAATAACTTTACAATAATTGAACATAGCCACCGTAAGAGACCAAATATCATGATAAAGAGAACATTCCAACTACACTAACATTAAAACCTCTTTTAAGTATCATGCACATAACAGAAAATATTTGGAAGTCATATAAGTGAAACAAATTTCTAGCATAAACAAAAAAATCTAGAAGAGTATTGTGAAGAACAAACAAACATACTATGAGATCCACTCATCTACAAATTTTGCACATTTGTTTTTAAATGTAATCTTTGAGCCTCAACTCGTTGGAGTGATTCTTTACTACGTACTCTTGCAGCCTCCAAATGAGCTCCGAAAACCTAGTGAAGCAGAAGTAGTCGCAAATCTCCTCTTGCGTATTGTTTGGAAATAATATCTGCATAGTTTAATAATGTTTTGTTACATTGAAATAGTTTGCAAGATATTGTTTCTCTCTATAACAGAGTTTAAAAAAATTAATAAATAAAAACAAACAAACAAATCGAAGAGCCTGTATCATTCTGATCGATGTGTGCATCAGTGTTTCTTATAACCCTTAATAAATCCTCTAACTCGTGACGACAATACTTATGCCGTGCGAGTACTAATTTTTCATCAATACACTTAGTCCAATCTGTCCCATGCAAAATATTACTTTCCAACAAAATATAATCAGGAGTAGTTATACTTGATGAGCCTTGAGATTTAAGCCAGCGATAAAAATCTCTTATAAAAGCAATCTTCTTCGCGCTCGGCCAAAAAATACAATGATTTAATGCCATATCTGAGGACATCCTGAAAAATAAACCAATATAACATTAGAAACTAATACAAAATTAGTGATATATTATGACATTTAAAAAAATAATAGTCAAATAGGTAAAACATCCCCACTTAAGAGTGTTTTTTTTTTTTTTTTGCAATCATAAATTTGCAATTGCCATTAAAAAATTTAACATAAATTTGCACTCATAAATTAATTACCAAAATAAAAAATTTTATTTACGGTTATTTCTTAAAATTTTGAAATTATGACAGTCAAAATTAAACTTTGAAAATGGCTATTCATTAGAATTTTTTTCAACTTCTATTTGAAAAATAAAAACAGCATCTCTAACTATGCCACAAGGAACCATTTCATAACAACAATAACTTACGGTATTTCTTCTTGCAAAATTTCTAAAAAATGCTCGCGTTATACTTTTCTGACCTGGGTCTTAGCATCAATTTTGTCTTTCATGACTCCAAAAATTTCACCAACTTAATGCATGTCGGCAACTTTATTGTCTTCTAATGACATATTTACGGAGGAATATACAAAACCTATAAAATTATAACATTTACACCTAAACTACATTATTAGAACAAGAACTCGATAATAAATTACTGTAAAAAACAAATTTTACAAAAATATTCAGCACGGAAGAGTTACTAAAGCCTAATAATCTCTTCATTCTAGTTTTTATAACTCAATTAATTTCAAACCTAAGATATGAAACTCTTTACTTACCATTAAGATATGAAACTCTTTACTTACCGCATCAATAAATCAATTAGTTTCATTATTAAAACTCAAACCTAAGATATACTATAAACTTACTGCTAATTTGTGCAGATAGTCAACTAAATCAATCATAAAATATTTTCTATCTGACTTAAAATCAAGAGAAAAATATGTTTTTTTTTTCATGTAGCCTCATTGCACTTGAAAAATTAAGCAAAATTAAAAAAAGTAAAAAAAATCGAAAAAAACAATTATATCGATTAACAACATAAGGAAATAATTCATATATAATAATAATAAATAAATAAATAATTATGATGGTTTTATTACTTTTCATATAATTAATTTCACTATAACATGAATATCCCAAGTTAATCGAAGTCTGTATAAGTAGTTTCTTATCTCGAATAATATAGTTATATATTATGCTGAGCTTAATTTTTAGAACTCTAACATTGAATTGTCTAACACATTCTGCAAAAAATAAATAAATAAATAAAAATCTTTTATATGTTAGTTATTTAGTAAATGTATAAAAAAAATGAACATGCATAAAATTATCAAACATCATTAACAACATATTATAGTTATCAATAATACTGTTAAATCTCTTAATTTACATATACAAACTCCACCATTGATTTTGAGATCTATAAATAATGTCTCTCTATATAGTCTCCTTATCTAGTCTCATCTAGCCATTTCTCTCTCATCATTTCAAACTACACCACTAATATATCTCGCAAAAAACGGCGTAAATACATAATTAAAAAAATTATAAAATAATAATCAATTTATATTAATAATTATATATTTTAATTACATTTTCAATAAATGTAAACATGTGATTTTTTTTAATGTAACTAAAATAAATTATCATCAAAATAAATTAATTATTGTGTTGTATTCTTAAAAATGTATTTACGGCTTTACGCCATTTTTTGCAATATTTATTTTACTATCAAATTATATATTTTATAATTCGAATTATACAATCATGAAAATTTATATATTATTTAAGTCAATTAAGACTTTCGATATGTATCAAGTAGGACTTCTCTTTCAGTTAATGTTTGATATAATATTGACGGCAATAAATGTGATGTGATATAATATAATTTTGAAATTTTGATATTCAAAATTAAACTTTAAAAATGGTTATTCTTTAGATTTTTTTTTCAACTTCCATTAAAAAACAAAAGCAACATCTTTACAATGCCACAAGGCAACATTTAATAATGAAAGCAATAACTTACGATTTTTCTTCCTGCAAAATTTATAAGAAATTATCGCATTCTGCTTTCTCGACCTGAGTCTTGGCATCAATTTTTTTTTATGACTCCAAAAATTTTCCCAATTTGATGCATGTCAGCCGCTTTTATGTCTTTTAATGACATATTTACGGATGAATTTACAAAACCTACAAAATTATAACATGTTCAACTAAACTACCTGTGTATAAAAAATATGATACACGTGTATCAAAATATGATACATGTGTAATAAGTATAAAAATAACTAATTCCTTAATTTCATGAAACTAAGGCTAAATTCTTAAAATATAAACATAAAAAAAAGCTAAAACATAAACCGCCAATGGAAAAATAACCTGATATATAAGGGCAAAATTGTCTTTTGCTCTAATTCAAATTAAGAGGTTCAAATTTTTAATTCAAAAAAATATTTTAGCTACTATATCTAGGGTGCAATTTGTGCTCTGAAGACTGCAGCACGTACACATCTAAAATTTTAAAAACTAATTTTCATATTTATATATAGTGATACAACTCATTTCTTAAACATGTAAACACCAGACCTAGGCACATGTCGGAGATACGTTTGCATATAAATTTGCAATAAAAGAATTAGCTTCGGGTATTAGTAACAAAACAATGTGAAAATCTTATCATGTGTGCGACTTGGGAATAATGATTGTCAATTTTTAAAATCCATATAGTTAATAAAATATGTTAAAAAAAATAAAAACATACTTGAATGTTGGCTGGAATCTCATCAATGTGAATGTTCGCATTTCTGAACTTTCTCATTAAATTCAATAAATCAACCTTATAGTAGACTTTCATTTCTTCCAATGTGATATTAAGAAAAACACGCCAATCTGTACTTTGTTAAATTTAAGCGTCATCAATTTGTAATCTGCGTGTTCAATTCCGATTCCAAATACATGAAGTCTTGCAGCTAAACGTGCTTAAAAAAAAAGAAGATAAATTCGATAAAGCGCCATCAATTTGTAATCTGCGTGTTCAATTCCGATTCCAAATACATGAAGTCTTGCAGCTAAACGTGCTAAAAAAAAAAAAGATAAATCCCATAAAAGTACAGCTCTTTTTGTGTTTGTCTACAAAACACTATCTTGATTTACCATACAAGTGGTGAGTGTGAAAATTATACAAATAAAATGGGAAATCAAATCCAAGTTTGTGAAATAGTGTAAAACTTTGTATAAAGATTATTATTATACTTATTCTAGTAAATAGTTTAAAAGTTAAAACATTAAATAAGTGTCATAATATTCTAATAATTTTAGTATACATGAAACTAAAGATTATGTTTATGTTTTTTTAAATGATTTTAATATTAATACGACTTAGTATTACGTTTTATTTTAAAATATATTATATTTTATAATCTTAATTATTAAATATACATATTTAATATTTACTTTGAAATAAAACTAAAATAAAATATCACCGATATAAATTAATTATTATGTTACAAATTCTTTTATAATGTATTTACACTAATTTTTATAGGATTTATTTTAATATCATATGATATTTTTCCAAATTCATATAATAATAAACTATTATACCGTCTGCGGTGAAAAATGCCTAGCTAATATTTCTTGGACCAGTTAAGAAATTATTCATTTTAAAGTTAAAGTTTGAAGGATTTAGCCCTAAAATGTCAAAATTAAGGATTTAACCGAAATATACATGTAACATAATATGTTAATATATTACATGTAAAATACGTGTAACATAAAAATGTTTCATGTAATAGTCCTAACGTCTTAAATCTTGATCGAAAAATAACATATTATGTAACATATCCCATGAGTGTGTACATTTATTAATGTCACTAAAATAATAATAAAGAAATAAAAATAGAAATAATCATCAGCCAAGCTGAGCAAAATTGGCTGAGTTGAGTAAAGATTTAATTATTATAGAGCATAATATCTACTAACAATAATGGATGTTTGGGGAAAACATTTGAATAAGTTATTTAGAATAGTTGTTGACTTTTCAAATTTTGAGATTGATTAAATGATTTATATTTACGTATATTGCATTAAGATTAAGAAAGTAAAAAAAAAAAAAAAAAAGAATGAAAACATTTGAATAAGGAACTAAACAAAGCATAAACGAGTTTATATGTACCCATTTTTTTGGATATGTACTTTCAAGATTGCTTCCGTCTTTTGCATTTATATATCAACATTTAAATCTTATTGATTGTGTTATACGTTCATGATATAAAAAAAGACCTAATTATTATAACAAAATTAACACGGGAAATAATGATTGATTATGAGTTACTTGTGTGAAGTAATTTCAACTGACGTGGCTACACTAGATAAATTTGACAACTATGTCTCAAAACTTTTGTTCAAGTAATAATTTGGTCCCAAAATTTTGAGTAACCACTTTTTCATTCTTATGCCTTCCATAAATCAAGTTTTATTAATTTTTTAGGAATGATAATTTTTGTTTACATTATACCAGATAGTAATTTTTTAAAAGATAATACAAAAAGTTAAAGGGATTGTCATCAAACAACTTAATTAAAATCTGGCACGTGGGAATTGCACGTGCTTCATTCTACTAAAATCCTTGAAGTATATTAAAAACTAATTAAATCGTACCTAATGCACTATTATGAAAACTGAAAAGATTCGTGCTTGTAGGTGTTCAAAAAAAAGTACAAAGTAGAAACACATGTACTTCTAGCCCTTGTAGCAATATATATGTACTTGTATTGTATTGATAGTTGTACTGCAAAGGAACCAATTTTTTTAATTGAAAATATTAAGCCAAAGTCTTAAAACTTGTGAGTAGAACTACTAGCTAGTTTTGAATTAGGAACTACATATCCTAGCTAGCAATAATAATCTGTGATCTCTGTCCTGTGTATATAGATATATAGACACAGTTCTAACTCCTATGTATTGAAGCCAATATTTGATATGTGTTTCCTTTTTTCTTTTTTTGCTTTGTTTTGGGCAAGAGATTTGATATGAGTTTCTTCTTCTTCTTGTGGGCAATCTTATTGAGCACGTTGAAGATATCGAGATTAATTCTGTAAGTCTTTCACTTTTTTACTTCCTTCGGTAATTAGGAGATTTTCACTTTTTAGCTGCATATAATCGATTTCAGATTATATATAAGAAAAGAACATTAGAAAAAGAAGAGAAAAGTTGCATTCTCATAAATAGTTAATATCTTAATTTTTTTTCTTTATATATTTCATTTCGGTGCCCTTTCTTTATGGATTTTTTTGTACATTTTCCTGAGGGAGAGAAAAAAGAAAAGCTTGAATTTTCTCTTGCTTCTATTTTCGTTTGTATAGTTCGTTGACTTTTGGATATGATTCAGTCTTTGCATTCGAAGAAGAATAAAATAATTCTCGACATATATATTCCCAGTATATAACATCTTTGATATTAATCGATTAGGTTGTGTGCACGGATTGGGTTGGACGTTGGAACGCCTCTAGCCCAATCCAACTCGAATACATCTAGTTGAAAAAATTAAACCCAACCCAACTCAACCCGATTATAACGTGGTTGGATAAAAAAAATTGCCCATATTTTTCTGTTAATTTAAGTCAAAATTTTCATTTTTATTAAAATTTGTATAAAAATGAATATAAAGGTAAATATCACAATACAAATGTTTGGACTAGTGGGACTTTGCTTTTCAAGTATAAGTTTAGTATTCAAATCCTTTCAAAAAAAAACTTATATATATATAATAATAATAAAGTTATAAATATCAGATCAGGTTGGATCAACTCAATTTTTAAAAATTACAATCCGTAACCTAATCTTAAAATATTGGGTTGGGTTGGTCTAAATTACATGTCGGGTTTTGTTGGGTTACGGTTGATCGGGTCGGATTTCGAGTTAAGTTGTCCGATTGTTTGGATTTGTGAGTTCTTTGCATACCCCTAAATAGATAATTAAGAAGATATATATCCAATACCCATCAGATTTGACTTCTTATATTTGTACATGTGTGAATTTATACGTTAAATCTCTATACCTAATTTCCCTTGAACGAACTAATTAAGGAATATGCAGCTTGACCATGGGAGGTACTTATATCTCATTAATTTCTGTTTTGTCTGCTTAATTAGTTGACCGATCTACAAGCATTTAGATTGCAATATTATAACAGTTTCACGATCAGATCGATTATTGAGTTCCAGGATCACTTTTCGTTTTAACCATAGAATATGCTTTATTATTAGTTTTGGCGGTCAAAATAGTGAGGGAAAAACATCCAATAAAAAAGGATTGTGATCGTGTAGATTTTCGCTGATTTTATTATTTTTTGGGCGGTCAAATAGTGAGGAAAAACATATTTCTCATGAAAGAAATTAAAAAATACAGATTGCATAGATTTTTGCTATATTAACATTTTTTTGGCTATGCGTAAATGGATTTTTGGTATATATGTACATGGTGATGAATGATCAATCGAAATCATTGATATGTTATAATCATGTAGATTTATATTTGGCTATGTATATCGATGTAGTTATATATATCCTATAACTATTTATTAGAAGATTTAAGTTAAATAGCTTATGTGTAAGGACATGTGTTTTGAAGAAGTTAATTTTTCTTCACTTCATCATGAGAGAAAACATTCTTTTCCATTAAGTAGTACTCATCATTGACGATGTATTTTCTATATATATATTTAGTACTTTCTTAGTAGTTAAATTTTCCAACACATATATATGTCATATGTTTAGATTAACCCATTTTGCCTAATTAAAATCTGTATATGCCTGGCAGATTGTAGTTTTTACTCCGAAGAAGCTTTCGAAGGTTTATGGTCGCTAGAAGATAGTTGGACACAACCACCTATAGAAAAATTTCACATAAATCTTTGTCAAGAGTTTGGTTTTAGTCCTCATCTTGAACAGGGAATTTCACTCTTGGAAGAGATATCTAGTATTGAAGACAATGGGTTATCAAAAGAAAACACATCAATTGATGATCAACAGTTGCAAGATAGCAATTTTTCAAGCCTTCTTGATACCTCAGATGATCCAAATAGCAATATGTTTGTTGAAGTTCAAGAGAGTAATCAATATGTATTTGGGAACAATACTTGTACTCCTAGGGTGGACTCAAACATAGTTGACAAGCAAGTGAACGGCGCAGGAAAAAGATCACTAGTTGGAAGAGGGTCTCGCTCTAAGACGAAGGAGAGAAAATCTAAGATCGCGAGTTTTGAAACTGAAAAGAGAGGTGTTCAAACCGAGCAAGTGGAAGAGACTCGCTTGCGAAGAAACAAGACCATAACGCGAAGGAGAGAATGCGAAGGATGAAGCTCCATGCAACTTATCTTGCCCTTGGTTCATTGCTACCCATTCCAAAAATATCCAAGGTCATTACATGATCTTATTAATTGACCATTGCTAATTACATGAAATTAGGTTTCTAATTTTATTTTTGATTTCAGTACACTTTCTTCCAAAATTAATTAGGGTACAATAGAAGTACATAATCAGATTCGAGAGACATAGATTGTTATTACAAAAATGTGAAAGATCAGTAATATATGCTAGGTCATAATTAGGCTTCTAATTTTGTTTTTAATTTTCAGGTTTCTTTCTTTTATAATTAGGGTTAATACGAAGCATATAATAAGGTTAGAGTACAATAATTACAAAAATGTGAAAATATCGTTATATGCTATTAGAGATAGCGGGTCATGCATATGGGAAAGATTAGTTTTGTTTGGCTATCGCTTATGTTTTGCTATACTTTAAAATTGGTAATAAGAAAAGCTTAATTATAATAATGATTGGAATATTTGTTCAATTTTACAGAAGAGATGGACTGCTCCAGTAATAATAGACAAAGTTCTTGATTACATTCCAGAGTTAGAGAGCGAAATAGAGCAACTAACTCACGAGAATGATAGAATCCTCTCAGCTATTGATGTGAACAAACAATTATTACTTGTCGCCGACAAGCTGAGGATGGATTCGAAAGCCGCCAAAGACCTAACGGTTTCTGTGAATGAAGTAAGACGAGGTGGGCTGATCTTACAAATATGTCGAAAGAGAGAGATTGATGAAGCAGTCAATGTCTTCTCGAAGTTGCTTCAGAAAATTGAAGACGAAAGCATTAGCCTTATCAGTGCTTCGACTCTTCATGTTTGTGATGAGAGAGAATGCTACAACATTCACATTCAGGTATGCCATTTTCCTTAATCTTTAGCCTACTTACTAAGCAATTTGGGGTCTCATCTTTACTATAACTATAATTAGTTATTGACTGTGTGTATTTGTACTTGAATTGGTGAACATATTCGAGAAGCGAATTGAGAAGTAAATCAAGCATTACTTGATTATGACACAAAGATAGAGTTATATTATTATAAATTTAAAGATAATTATAAACTCCAATTAATAGATAAATCTATAGACAGCATGATAAATCTATAATGATATACATATAGAATTTATTAGGCGTATCATAACATATATACACATAGGTCTTCTCTTACCCACGGTATAATAGCGTGGAATAGTGAGATATAGTGTTGAAATTCTTCTCCAATTACTCATGCTATTCTTAACACTACTTTGGAGAGTTATGAATAATGGAACGCTATATATAACGTTCAACTTTTCAATGCCATATGCATTTTTTTTCATGTTTAATATTGTTTTTATATTAATTAAATAATGAAGGTAAAAAGAAATATAAAAAGAATATTCTTTTTTAGAGAAAAACTAAAGTATTAGGTTGGAGATTAAGTGTTCTTTTTATACTTAATTATGACACAAACTATTGAAATAAATAGGTGATAATATTGTTTGATTACTTCATTTGGAAGATAAGCCTACATCCCAGCTAGAACAATTAGCAACACTTCATAACAGTTTAGCATATGGCATGAGCTGACCAAAAAAAATCACCACAGCATTAGGTGATCTATCGACAACATTAAGTATTATTGATATCTTGTGAGTTACTTTTCTTTTTTTGGGTATTAAAGTCACTATCGGAATGACCATTTCAAAAAATTATCTAATCAATAAGATTTTAAAGATTGAAATTTAAGCCTAATAAACTTGAACCGTATAGAAGAAATGTAAAGCAATTAACCGTCTCTATGAAATATATTCATTTACTGGTTGGGCTTTTGATAAGAAAAGAATCTGCCTTGGGATGTCAAGTAATCAATATATTGGTGTAATGCCAGTACTATAATTATCGTATAATTCAGATCATTTACTATTTATCCTCACTTGTTACTTTTAAACCATATTAATTCTTGTAATTAAGTCGCATTTCTAATTTACATTTCAAAGTAAGTAGTTTTGCCTGCTTGTCGGCGTTGTATAGAGTAATTACGTGATCATGTAGAGTTGTGGTAATAGACATCCGTAATCATATATACTAGTCATTATTTTATAATTATTTTTAATTCTCTTTGTGTAGTGTTTTATATGTTCTTCTAAATTATGTGTCGTTTTGATAAATTAAATGTCGTTTCTATAAGTACGTATTGTCGCTTACATCACTTGTACGTTGTTTTTCTTAGTAGTTCGTTATCTTCCAACATTTACTGCCACTTTTACAGGTACGCTATCGTTTTTACCAAAATTACGTTCTTAAGGTGATCTGTCGTTTTTCGCTCTATTCTGTCGTTTTTCAAAATAGTGTCGTTTCTCGTTTTCTGTCGTTTTTCATTTTCAATCATGTACAGAGTTGTGAGCAATAGAGATCAGAGATCTAATCATAGAAATTTCGCCCACTGCCTAATATTTTACTATTACTTTATCATTTTTCGTCATGTATCTGGTTTCGTTTTGCATATAACATGTCATTTTTCAAAATATATGAAGTCCTTTTTTTAAGTAGCTAGTTGTCCATTCTCTACGTTTGCTGTCATTTTTACAACTATTATGTTGTTGTTCACTTTCCATATGTGTAGATATATGTAGATATATACTTATACATGATCCACATATCTATACATCTATATATATATATATATTACATTTATATCTAAACATATATGTCTATATATATATATGTGTATATACGTGTGTATATCTATATATATATATCTATAAATATCTATATATTTGTGTATATATCTATACATCAATCTATATCCATATCTATATTTATATATGTATGTGCTCGCGCGCAATATATAGATATAAACCCACATACATCATCTCATAAAAGAAACTACAATGATCTCAATGAAAATTTCAATGATGTCAAACTGATACGTATTTGGTAATCTATTTGGACACAGATGAATGAGAGTTCAAGTTTTGCTAACGGAAGTGACTACGTTACAGCTTTAAAAGAACAGTTTATATCATGGCTGAGTTAATTCTTTGGATCGACTTGGACTTGTAAACTTCTCAAAAAATTTATAACTTGATATATAATGCATTTTATTTATATCTCAAGTGGGTTGAAGGTTATTAATGTAATATATTTATGCTTTTGCAATTGACCAACTCAAGATTATGGTTAGCTATCATGTTTATGTACATAATATGTAACTTGAATTTCAACAATCGTCCGAATTTATACTAAGTGCCTCATGAGATCTCACTAATTTTAGTATTAGTATTTTAGTAAATTGTTAGGCAGATTATACATTCATTCCAAAGGGCATATCTGACATTCCAAAGGGCAATTAATCATAACGTAAATATTAACTAGTAAAGTGATTATGAAACTATATATACTAACTTGGTGATAAAATATATGCTTCAATGTATGGCTGAAAAATGGTACAAATTCGGCAAATCAGACTAGACTGTATGGATGATAATATTAATTTGTTTTGGATAATCAATGATTTTGTCTAAAAATTTTCTAATTAATCGTTCTAGTAAGAAATTATTAATTATATTTCAAAGATCAATGATTTCTTTTTACTACTCTACAAAATACCGAGTAGTACTATAGCTTGATGGAGAAGTCTAGACTTTAAGAAAAAGCTAGTGTTGAATGAAAAATAATTCATATAATAGACGAAAAGGCATTACTTCCGATCAAAAAAGAAAAGAAAAAAAAAAGCAAAAAGCTTACATAAAAATATTACTAGTAACAATTTTATTCATCTCACCTAAATTCAATTTATTTTCCCCCGTCAACCAAGTTCTGATTCTTAAGATGGCGTGAATTTATTTTGATTAAATTATAATTGAACACGTATCAATAATTGGCTCGTCCCAACCAAATTTGTCTTGACCCCATAAAATATCAAATTCTTAATGTATTAAAGGTACACATTAAAGCTGGGCACATGTATGTAGTGCACGTGCAAAGCTTTAAAAGATTCTCCAAAGGGTTTTTTGGTTCATGATTATGGAGTACAAGGGTAATACATATAGGCTTGTACTTCAGCCTTTCCAGCAATGTACTTCTAAATGTTCATACGTTGTACCATATGAGAAAACTCTTTTTTTTTTTTTTTTTTCGAAACTCAAGGACAGCTGTTGTAGAAACTATACAACCTAAACTATAAGAAACTACTAAAATTTATTAATGAACAACATTGTTACAATTTGATGAGATTCTTCTTTACTTTTAGTTATTGATATTCTTGTGACTTGTGATGAGGAGCTTATTGAAGGTTCTCATATTCACTTTTTAACTTTTATTAATTTAATATAATATTCATTCTTGGTTCTTCTTCAGTTCTATAATAGGTGGTATATGTATTGCTGAATTGGTCTCAACCTTTAAGGTACTTCTTTCTTTCTTTCTTTCTTTTGTCAAGCAGTTTTATAGGGTGGTTTTTTTTTTTTTTTTTCCTAGGGTAGTTTTAGTTTGTGCCACTAATTACACTTATATCTAACCTTCACATCTATTTATTCCGGCAAAAAAAAAAATCACATTTATTACATGTAATTAAGGAGAGAATATAGAAAATGTATATTATGGTACATCTGTAGCTTTCTCATTTCGAAATCCCTAGTAGTGGAGCTAGTTATTAAATGCCTATAACTAATTCTCTCTTTTCTTCTTTTAAAAAATGTCATTTCTTGTTCTTGTCATTCTTTTTTAAGACGATAAAAAGAATCCAAAATTCCTAACTATCCTCATCCATC
Source organism: Boehmeria nivea var. tenacissima (assembly GCA_018132145.1). Classification (NCBI taxonomy): domain Eukaryota; kingdom Viridiplantae; phylum Streptophyta; class Magnoliopsida; order Rosales; family Urticaceae; genus Boehmeria; species Boehmeria nivea. The sequence continues at coordinate 19,673,276 of CM030878.1, read as the reverse complement.
TTCGTTTAATATTAAATTCGTTGACTTTTTTGGATAAAAGCATAATATATAGTTCGCATGATAATTGAACCAAAAAAGACCTCTCCAATACCTACAAAATGTCTTTGGCCTTTGATTATCAGGTTTTGACTCCTATATTCATGTAAAAAAAACTTATTCTTGTGCTTTTTTTCCCTATTTACAACCATTCGCGCTGATCTAATGAAGCAGCCTGATGAACATGGGAGGTATCTAATTATCGATTTCTGCCTTTTTCTATATGTGTGTATACATATATATATATATATATATATACATATACATATGTATCATCATCTTCTCATAACCCTTTCGAAGAACCTAGATAAAGAGGAAAGAGAAAAAGAAAGACAACTTTTGGTACTCAAACACAGTCTGAAAAAGTATATATATGTTGGGGATTTCTTATGAGGTTATTCACATTAATTCATTAGTACTAATTTTTTTGGTAAAAGACTAGTTTGTATTGTTTTTCTTTTATGTTTTAACCTAATTGAATCATTAGATTATAGGCGTCCGTATGAGAAACACATGTTGAATTAGTTTGCCGTTGTATGATAATGATAGAACATGTAACTATTTTTTCCCTCCTCTATTATTAACACCCTTAGATATTGCCTATATACCTCCGAATTCTAAGTAATTTTCTTGCAAATATAGCTCATTATTTGTGTATATACGGCCAGTATAGAACCTATATATGTGTTAATGTTATCAAACTAATATATTTATACCATAGATAACAGTTTTCCGTCCGCCCTAGAAGCGTTCGACGATGATATATGGCTGCTAGAAGATCATGCAAGTACTATTGCGCCATCATATTTCGAGAATCAGATTACTGCTTGTAAAGAGCCAGATTTTAATCCTTATGATCTCAACGCGAACGAACAAACATATAGAATTGACAATGGACCACAAGAAATCACCGCGATTGATCATCAGAAAGATAACAACACTTATTCTGCTCTTGTTGAAGCTTATGACGAACAAAACATGTTTGTTGATCAAGAAAGCGACATGTTTCAAAATGGTAGTCGTAGTTCCTGCACAGCGGATTCAAATGCTTTTGTCGAGGAACGAAACTGCTCCGTATTGGCTAATTCGAACGATGCAGATCACGGTGCGGTTGGCAATGTAGTATTAAACTCTCATGAGACATTAATGGAGAAAAAATCAAAGAAAAGTGAGAAAAGATCAGTAATGGTGGAAAACGAAGGGTTATCAAGAAGTCTTGCGAAGAAACAAGATCACAATGCGAAGGAGAGAGTACGGAGGATGAAGCTCCACGCGACTTATATTGCCCTTGGTTCATTACTTCCCCAATGCCCAACATCAAAGGTAATAGTTCACTCTTGAGCTTTTTTCATATTAATTATAATTTAACATTAATTCGAACAATGATACAGGCTCTAATTATTAATTTTCCCTGAAATGAATATTAATTAAATTCGTATCCAAATTAACATTTTACCAAAATATGAGCTATCTATTTGGTACGTAGTATTGATCATGTATAGTACTATACTGATTGTTTACAGCTAGAAAGAGTTTATATCTATAGGAACTATGAAGAAACACCATATATATATATATATATATTCATAAACATATATACGAATATAAAGTGACTATTTTATATTTGTTTTTTCCTTGGTAGTAGTATGATACTTTTGGTTTCCTATTACAATTACACGTGTGAAATTTAATGCCGTGATCTTAGTACTTTGATTATGAAAAGAAACCGTAGGTCTTGGCTCATATTTATTGATGGAACGTTTACAATTTCAATAAAATATCCTTTGATTTTACCCTTTTTTTTCTAAATTAAATATTAATAATGTGTATTACATTTAGCACATTGAAGATACATGCATTAATTTATGGTTCATTGCTGATTAGACTGGTTGAAACATTTGTAACAGAAGAAATGGAATGCTCCAATAATTATCGATAAAGTTCTCGACTACATTCCAGAGCTAGAGAAAGAAATAGAAGAACTAAAGCTGAAGAAGAATGATATGATATCATCAGTAGCCAAAAACACACCATTGATAGTCAACAAAAACATGGAATCAGAAACCGAATCCGTCACAATCTCGGTGAACGAAGTTCGAAAGAACGAACTAATCTTCCAACTTTGCAAGAAGAAAAATAGGTCAAATGTTCTATCTAACTTACTCAAGTGTTTTGAAGACCAAGGCATAGCAATTATAAGTGCTTCAACTCTTCATGTTTGTGACGAGAGAGAAAGCTACCACATTCACATCCAGGTATATATATATAAATTATATATATATGTTCTTTTTTTTTTTCTTTTTTTTTATCAGATGTATTTGTAGTATATATATTACGATTTTCACCCCTTTTTTTCTTCCAAGGAAATTAATTATAACAACGATCTATCTATCTATATATACAAATATATATATATATATAGTCAAATTACATAATGATGAAGAATTCCACTTAGAGAAGACGAAACTAATAATTATACGTGTGTGTATGTATATGCGCACATGATAATTATAACAAATATTACAAGAACTCTTGTCATTCAAAATAATGTATGAGAAATTCCCAAACATATTTCATAATTAATTAATATATACTTGATTATGTAGATGGATGAGAGTTCAAGTTCACATGATGGAGGTGACTATATTGATGTGCTAAAAGAAAAGGTGATTTCTTGGTTAAGCTAATTCTTTCTTTTTCATTTTTTTTTTCAATTTTTACTTTCTAGATTGTGTTTTGGTGCAAATTCTTATGCAAATTATAACAAAAGCTAGATAATACTGTATAATGTCAGATCAGTTATAAGGCAATACTTTAAAAATTATGCTACAGCGTGATCTCTTTCTACATACATACAATTACATACAAAAATATGTATATATGATATCTGTGTTGTGGTGGATTAATTCTCTATGCCTCAAAATTAATCTTAAAAGTCGTAACACATGCAGATATGCATGATTAACTGACATATTGAGAGAGAAACAAGATAATATGAACTGGAAACAAAGTACAAATTTTAAGAGATTATTAAATAAATAGCTTTTTAAAGGATATTTTAAGAAAATAGTCAACGTTTCGATTAATTAAGTAAATAGTCATTTTTTAACTACACGATACCTTGATTTTACTTTTATACCCTTAATTTTGTATTGACTAATTTTTTTATTTTTTTAAACTTTGGTCATTTTCTTGAAACATTGATTAATAAAATGGTTAAATACTAAAAAAAAACCTTAAATTAAATGTCAATGTGGTTATGAATTATATACTACTATCATATTTGATTTTTATCGTACTGATTATTTGAAACTACTTTTTCACGCTACAATCATGAATTAAAGAATCTTTTGTAACCATTGTACTTTATATCTATATGTAATTATACATGGAGTCAAAAATTTATTACCATAACAAAATTATACACATTTTTTTCAAAGATAATAAAATTTATGAATGCTACTTTCTTAAAATTTTGAAACATTGGATATTTTTAAATTCAACCTCTAAAAAAATTTAAATTTTCTTCAAATTCCCTTATTCTTCTCTAAAGGCTGATACATCAAATTCTAACCAAATTAAGATACCGCGCAGCTTAACATACAAATTAGACTAGATCTTAAATATTTGATTATCCAAAAATTTCAAATTCTTTTCGATTTGGTAATATTTTTTTCAATTTATTGTGTAAGTTTTAGCTCAAATATTTATTTCAATCAGTTAGCATTTTTTTTTCCTCTACTGAGTGAGCATCCAATTAGCTTCTCCCTTATTGGCAGCGAAGATCCAACGAAGACTTTAATGGAAAATTCTTTCTGTGTTTTTTCTCCTTCAACACTGACATCGACATTTGCCTTACCCTTTTATCTGTTCTTATTTCTTGGTCCTTTAATTTGTTTGTGTCATTTATGAACATCATATGTTACTGCATTTTTTTTTCTTGGTCCAGTAATTTGTTTGTGTCATTTATGAACACCATACGTTTTTGCCTATTGGTCGTTTTGAAGTGGCTTTTCCATATTTATGTCGTTTTCACAAATATATTGTCATTACCCGAAATGCTTGTCGTTTAAGCATGATTATTGTCTTTTCTGTCAAATGCAGCGTTTTATCCAGATATCTTGTCGTTTATTCATGCTTATTGTCGTTTCTGTCAAGCATCACCGTTTTATCCAGATTTCTTGTCGTTTTTTATATTTTGTCGTTTTCCAAACTTAAAATGTCATTTTCATAAAATTTGTCGCGTTATCTCATTTTTATTGTCGTGTTATCACAGGAATTGTCATTTCCATAAAATAAATAAATAAATAAATAAAACGTTTTTAGACCCGAAAACATTCGCAACATTGACACCCTTCATTAAGTCAACACCAACCTGAAAATTGATATTTTTAATTAATTTTTTTTCGTTGTGAACATCAATATCTTATTGGTATTCTTTTAAGAGAAATTATAATGAATACCCAATTTTTAAAACTTAATGTAAGTTATTACCCAATCTTTTGAAAAGTGTAACCAACTACCCAAATGATTCAATTACTTACAATGTGATAAGTGGTGGTAATTCACTTGGTTACCAAAAGCATGTGCAAGTAATTCACAAATTGACTTGAAACTCAATTACTTCAAAAGTTTGGGTATTTATTTTATTTGTTATATAAATTCTGGGCATTTGCCTACTTCACCCATACTTTAAGTCATTTTTCCAAGTTTATGTCGTTTTTCCGCCACATGTTGTTTTCACGAATTAATTGACCTTTTTTTGAAATGGTCTTTTTCGAACGTAGTTTTGTCATTTTTTTCGACTTGTCAATTTTTTTTTCTTAATTATTGCCTTTTTACCTTTTGTTTGGGGAGTTCATCCATTTCATTCCATCCCATTCCAAAATAAAATTTGAAATTGAATGGTTTGATTTTACGAATTTCGATGTTGTATAAATGGTTGAGATTTAAAGATATTGTATTGTGATTAGGAAAGTTGAAAAAATAATTAAAAAAATAAAATGAAATGAGAGCAATGAAAGAGGCAAACAATTAAAAAGAGAATTTTTAGAAAATAATATTCTTTTGAAGATGATTTTAAAGAAATAGTCATTCATAAATTTTATTATTTTGGCGAAAAGTTTATGACAATAAACTTTTTGTGCAATTTTATTATGATAATCACGCCTCAAAATAGCCATTTACCTCACCCATCCTTTTCAATGGTTAAAAAATGTTTTTAACTTGGCTCAATTCATCCATAGTTCTACTCTCGGCTACCATTTTTGATCGTCAACCGTTTACTCAAGGTCGCCGCCCAAACATGTAAATTATTATGAATTTCACGCAGAATAGTAAACTTGTTCAATGAAAAAATAATGATAAAATAGATTGCTAGACTTTGTTAACAATTTGATCAGGTGAATGATTCTTCAATCTCAAAGCAAAAACCCTAATAGATGTTTCATTTGAATCGATTAAGTCAATCTTATGATTCCTTTTTTTTTTTTTTTTTGAGCTTCTGCGGAGTTGGCCTATTACTAGCCAAGATCATCACAGCAATACAAGTACTGACGAGCAAATCTTGCTCAGAGAATGTTAAAGTTCCGCGCGGTTATCTTCTAAGATTCAAATCACAATAGTACCTTTGTCGAAAATCACAACTGTCAACAAATCGATGCTGAAATTGAAACTTGAAACAGAAATTGGAAAACTATAACCTATATTCTACGGACATTATCAGCCTCTGCATTAACCTCAACAAATAAATAAATGAAAGAACACACGAGGAAAAAAAATAGAGCTAATAATAAAGAAGATAAGTAATTCTGAAAAATTGAAACTGTTTCATGTACACTCAGAAAATGAATAACTCGAGTCGCAATCTCTCAAGGCAAAAATGGAGATGGTACTGGAAGACGCTGAGACCTGGAAAGTGAGAAGATACCACACTTGTTAATGAGATTTGCAGACCCAAAGTGAAGCAAAATGGTAGAGACTGGAAATATAAGTCAACATATCGGTATCTAGCAACGAGTTTCTATGTTCAGTTTGAGCTTTTCTTATGCGCACCTGACATGAACAGCATTTTATAATGCCGCTGTCCCAGGCAAAAAGAGAAAAGGGGAGAAGAAATCACTCTGTGTAAAACTTCGGCGATAAAAACAAGTCGAAAGGATAAGGAGGTTTCAGGGTATCTCTGGTGTGGGTGTAATTAAAGTATCTCGAAAGCAAGGAAAACAAAAAGGCAATTCACACAGTTGGAATCGATATCAGCTTTTTGGGAAAAATGCAGCAAGGGCATTTGCATGTGCAGGAGGGAGGTTGCTCAAAAGAGGCTGCATTTGCTGTCCATAGAGAGAAATCAAGTGAGAAAAGGCTCTTCCTACTTGAGCTTTAACCTCGGAGGTTTCGACCGGAGATGTCACAACTTGAGCAAACACATTAACCAGCTCGGGAACTAGAGGAAGGATCTGTGTTTGCATACAAATAGAAAAAAGCAGAGCAAGAATAAGAACAGGATTACTCGAGCAATCGGAGATATCAAAATGCAAGTAGAGTTTTCCGGATTCAAACGATGAAAGCATGAGTTGGGTACCTGGGGATTTGATGATAGAACTAGAGTGGAGATACAAGTATATACTGCCATGGACTCCTCGTGATCTTCTTTTAGTGGAAGAACTTTCAAGAAAACAGGAAGAACCTGGGAAAAGTAATAAATTCCCAGTTGTGTTAATCACAAAAACATAATCCCACTACAACGGTCTCCTGTTTTCCTTCAGAATAACAGACAATAAAGAAATAGCAAGAAGATGACTTACCTGATTCAATGGGATGGCTTCAGGGTGCACCATTATCATTCTTGCCACTGCACCGGCTGCATTATCCCTGACAGCATTATCCGGTTCTGATTCTCCAAATAGCGGGAAAAGTCCACGTAATATGTCTCCATAATATCTATTATTGGTCAAGGGAAAAAGCTACTGGAAGGAAAATGCTGACGTTGTTATGTGTTTGAGAGAACAAGTATAAACGCTAACATTACAGGTTGTATCCTCTTATAACATGACTCGTAATGCTAACAGGGGTAATGAAAATTCCAAATCTAGATAAGGAACAGTGTCAATGTTTGATTAAGTGTGCAAAGGATACTTTAACGTTCCATCACCCCCATTTCTGCACAACTCCCCCACACAAAATGCAGCATTTCTCCGATTGGTTGGGCCCGATGAAGCTAGTTCTTTGAGCACCAAGGGCATCACCTTCTGAAACATTAAACAATCATTAACAAACTAGCTAATTTCCAATTTGAAAGCATTATACACAACCAGAAGACACATAATTGAAAAAAAAGAAAAAAATACATCAACATAGCCTGCAATTGGAGCACCCATATCCTGAGCAACTTCCGCAAGGCAAGCAACCACCATTGTCCGATCTTGAGGAGGGCGTGCGGCTTTCTGTACAGCCAATGATCAAATTTAAGAGATTCAAGATCTTTTTAGAAAGGAAAAAGACTACTTAGATGCACGTATTTAAAAAAACCTACCGCAAATTTCATCAATGGTTCAAATAGCTTTGCGAAGATGGGTGCAAAATGGGAACCCATTGACTTTGCAAATGCAGGAAGGAGGTCAGAAACAGCATCCATGAGTACTTCGTCATGTTCGGTATCATCATCGTCAATATCGTCGTCAGATTCTGTTTGCTGACAAGCAGATTCCTCACGAAGTAGTACCAAAGTTGCATCAACAAGCCGGGATATATCTGAAATTCGAGAGTTTTGAATTCATTTTAATTGGAAAGCTTATCAAATAATGGATTAAGTGAAGCCAAATCAAAGATGCACGTACAAGGTTCGACGGCTTGATAACCAAAATCCTTAAATATGTCAGCGACATTCGTACAAGCTTGAGCAACGACTTCCTTGTCATCATCTTCAGTCATAGTCTTGATATGAACATTCATCACAGTATCTACAGGTACAGTAACAATCATTAGAATTACATACTAATTAAACAAATTCAACACCCATAATTTCCTTACCAAAAATCTCGTTTGCCTTAGCTCCTCCTTCCTGCATAACAAGGAGATATTGATCACATGAAAAGAACATCATGAAGTTAAAAGTGGTAAAGGAAGATATACCGTTGAAGAAAGATAATATACACAATATTGAAACTCGAACAGGTAATATAGTGCCTGTCGAAAAGGAAATGTTCACTTACATTTTGATTCTGGAAAACTGCCTGTGCAGCTGTTAAAATATCTGCATTTTTAATCAACCAAAATGTGATTATTAAGGGGCTAGGAAAGACCAAACATTCTAACAAAAGAGGTTATGCACGAGTGTTTTAAGTTGTCAGCAACAAAGGAGAATTGTAAAATTTATGAAGAATTACCATTATTTCACATTCAAACAGGTAATTGCAGATATTGTGCATGCACAAAGACAAGCAATACTTGAATATTGCAACTTACTTTTCAAACCAATGATTGCTTGAAGCCGAACATCTTCATGAAAATAACTCGAGTGCCTTGCCAAAATCTTAAACGTCTCCTCCAAATAGCTTAAAGATAATCAAAGAAACAAATACCATATGACAACCAAATATCTCAAGTGCTTAGTACAACATAACCAGAACATATCAGTGAGTTAACAGGATACGGTGCATAGGAACTCTTCGAGTGCAATGCAAATAACCCAAGAGCTTGAGTTGCAGCTGCCTTTTCATCCAACACCCCTGTTCTTATACTGATATTCCGGACTCTTGGTTCATCATGAGCTTCATCATCTGATGACACACCGCCAAAATTATTAACATTTTCGTCATCTGACTCATCAATGTCCACTGCTGATCCATCATCAAGATTGCAGGAGGAAAATGCCAAAGGCACAACATGAGGAAGGTACTGCATATGCCAACAATGGTTTCGCATGTAAATACGAGCACTACGAAAAAAATATATAAGCATAACTAAATCAAATTGTTTGCGCTTTTCAAACCTGCACAAAACCATCGTCCAAAATTTCAGCTACATTGCTGAAGAATCCATGAGTGTACTCCCGTAACTCACTGAACTCCAAACTGAAACCCTGGCAAATCACAAATGTAAATCATTAGTAACTGTAATAGTTAGACGATTTCAGCTCAGTCACAAGCAATTTAGTGGCATTACAGATATAGCAGCTTCTATGTAAGGGGGTAAAATTGGCTCCATCCTAGCTCTCCCAACGGACATTGCAATGATTCCAACTAGCTCGGTAGCTCGAGCTCGTGCACGGAGATCTTCATCACCCGTAAGCACCATGAAAGTTTTCATCAACTCCAGGACCCTTTCAGCATATGGAATGAAAGCCTGCTCTGCAGCAGCTGCAACTGAACCAATTGCAGACTGCAACAGCATTCACCGACATTACAAAGTTAAAAAGTGATCTTCACAATGGCAATGGATAATTACAGTTCAAGCAAAAGGCTACGGAGAGATTCCTCGTACCATGCATGTTTCTTGCAAATTACGGGCGCTGTTTTGGAGAGCCCCAAGTAGTTTCCCCATTAATGGATCAAGAAAAGGAAGGATTTCCTCCCCCATATTCTCACAAAATGCAGCCAAAGCATAATATGACTTTTCCTACATACGCAAAGTTTACAATTACTCTTATACCATCTACACGAATGATATGCAAAGATCACTCACAATCTGTTCATTTTTCTCGTACGCTTACCTTCACTTCATCTGATGTGTCTTCAAGTGCATTCAAAATGCATGGTAGAACACTTTGATAGTGAGAGACAATTTCAGGCTGCAAATATTCTGCAAATTGACCCAACGCAAATGACGCAGCGCCCCTAACCATTTGTTCAGGATCTCTTAAAGCACCCAAGACAATATGAAGAACTGGTTCCAATTTATCTTTCATATATTCTGTACAACCCTCCGAAATGACACCTAAAGATGTAGCCGAAGCTTCTCGAAATTTTGGATTTGCGTTCTGACTACTTACAGATGAAAATTCCAAAACAGGGGGGAAAACATGCTTTGGTAGATTCACAGCCATAGTATCAATAACTTCAGCAGCAGCTCGATCAGGTGCTAGATCATCATCTTCATCTGCATTATTTGATTCAGCAAGCAACGGGCACATAGCTTGCAGAATAGGGATGATTAATTTATGCTTCTTGAGGGAAGCAGATTTGTATTTTGCTAGCCAAGAGATTATTTGAATTGCCTGGGACCAAAGAAAAGCAAGAATTACAAGAGCAGTTATTCTAATCAGTCAAGAAACTATAGGTTAGTGGGTGGGTGGTATTTGTGTCTGCATATTTTGTTCTCTTCTCCAACCTGATGACGGGTATTTGATTCCAAATTTTGACTTGAGCAAACTTCAAGAGAGAACTGGACAATGGCTTTGACAGAATCCCCAAGAAGAGGGGCAGGAGATTCGATTAGCTCGTCGAAAATTTCGAAGGCTATTATAGCGACATCCTCCTCACCAGCAGCAAGGCATTGTCTAGATACGTTCAAAATGCTGGGAATAAAGTCTCGAAATTTGACCTACGTTTGCAAAATATATAATCAGTACTGAAGTATAAACTGTTGAATCAACAATTATGGACAAAAATAGCCACCACCTGAGAGCAAATATCACCAAAGGAACATCCCAACAACACACACACACACACACAAAACCCTTTATAGTAGAAGATTGGGAAATCATGTCAACCAAACAGATGTCTAGCACAAACTCACCACTTCATCACCATCATGAGTGAATTCTATAAAAGAACCAACGGCTCTGTGATTAAAAAAAAATCAAAAGATTCTAGTAAGCAGCCTTGCAAGCTAATAAATAATATGTGGAAAGCGAAAGAATGATAGAAAATTGTTAGACAAAGAGCATTACTTAAGAGCAGCAATTCTGACACGGTTGCTAGTTTCATCCTGTAGACATTTGAGAAGAAGAGCTTGCAGATTGGCGAAATGAGGGCGAAATGCATTCCCTATTGTTTCAGTCAAAGAACTGAATAGGATCAATGCTACCTTTATCACCCAAAGCAAATCAACCACATAAGCCAGTTAGTCTATTTCAAGCGGTAAGAATACAGATAAGTAAGATAGAGCTATAAATGGTATAGGAATAAAAAAAAAAGAAGAGAGAAACTAGAACTAGCATTTGGTTACTATGTGACAATGTCCCAAGTACCATCATCTTCTTTGATCTATTTGTATTAAAATCATCTTCGACTTAACAATTTCACTTGTTGATTTTCATCATTGCCACAAAAACCATGTTCATACACATACATACATACATGAGAATCAGGATGAATAAAATCAAAATCCTCGGACTTTGAGGTCTAGGAGATCCTATAAGAACGCACGATCACGTGACATGAACTTACCTCTCTATGCTCTTCCTGCGCACTCTGACTACATTGGAAGAGAAACGGCAACAAATCAGGCCACTCTCCGGCCGGAACCGCATACTTTGCGACGATACTAACAACATTCGCGCTCGCCCGTCTCACCGGTGGACTGCAAACACCCCATCATTAGACACAAACACCCATCTTCTCCGCTCCAAATAAATAAATAAATAATCAGATTTTTCAAAACTCCCATTACAATAAGACTAGTAGCACGAACTCAACAAAAAAAGGAAATCAAATCAACTACAAAATTTCAAAGGGAATTCCAACCAAAAACAAAAAACAAAAAAAAAAAGAAAAAAAGAAAGCAGCAAGCTTTATCAATATTTGGACATTCAGTTTGTGACTGTCGCAGAATCACTTATCAAAAAGCAGGCAACTTCATATTTTGCTACGAATTAAAAGCAAAATTACCTGTGCTCCATGGTGATGGAGTCGATGAGGGACTGCTTGAGTTGGAGCTTGAGGTGAGGGGAGAGCTTGGGCCAGTGGCCGGTGATCTTCTTGCGGAGGAGGACGGCGGCGAGCTGGCGGACGTTGGGGGTCTTGGCGGTGCGGAGGTGCTGCACCAGCGCCGGCACCACCTGAGGGTCCTTCGCCAGCCTCTTTATCTGCTCCTCCGCCTGCCGCCGCGCGTCGTTGTCCGGCATCAGGAACTGTATCAGCAGCAGCTCCAACGACTGCGCCATTTTCCCTCTCCTCTCTCTCTCTCTCTCTCTCTCTCTCTCTCGCGGCTGCGAGGGTTTTGGGCTTTGCTTTGTATTTAAGAGAGTCCAAACTATGCTGTGTGTCAATACGCTTTTCTTTGTGGGGACAGTACAGAGGCCCAGAGAGAGTTATATATATGTATATATGTATATATGCGTGTGTGTGTGTATAGTTTCGTGGGTTCGGCGCTTTCACGCGCGCGGTTTCGATCCGGTGACAGCTATGGCCTAGGGCTCTCTCTTCTTCTCGTCTCTATATTTTGGTTTTCTATGGAGCCCGCCCTCAAGTAATAGAGTTATTATGTTCGTACCCGATATTTATATTGTTTTTTTATTGGAGTACCTTGGTGATTGGTAAATTTTGGTACTTGTTTTGATGAGCCTAGTTGGCAACTTTTGTGTATACTATAATAAATAAATCTGGTTTAGGTGTTATTATAAAAAAAAATGGCTTAGGTGTTTTTAACCATATTAAAAATATCACAATATTTTTTAAGTTAATGTTCATGTAGCATACGTCATGTTAATTGAAATGTTATTATCGTGTATTAACTTACTAGTTATTTTACACAAAAGTAAATATTTAGATTAAAAAATAAAATTGTAGGTATTTTTTTAAGAACTTGTAATATATAGACGTTCTACAAAGCCATCAAAGCAGGGGAAAAAAAAAAGTGTACATTTTTGAGACATGGGGCAAAATTTGGATAATCTCCAGTTCAGGAGGTACAATACTACAATGTGATCAACCCAATTTCCTAAGGTTTGGCAGGAAACACAAAAGTGTTAAACCCACGTGCCGCTCACGTGGAACGCCACCAAAGTCATCATCTTTCGCTGGCAAAGTAACTTCTCTGTAATTTTGCTTTTTCTTCATAATCAAGCAAAAAAAAGAAAAAAAAAAATCAAAGCAACAAGAAGACCAAAAACCAATCTCTGCTCTGCGAAGACGAGAGAGAGAGAGAGAGAGAGAGAGCTTTGAGGAGTGAGAAAGTGAGAGCTCTGAAATCTAGAGAGAGAATGAGGAAGAGGACGATCTACGCTTGGGGAGTTGCGATCCTCTGCTTCGTGGTTCTCATGGTCGTCACTCCAGCCATTCCACAGTCTCAGGAATACCATGATTTCGCCGACCAGCGAACCTTCTTCGGTAAGTTCCTTCTTCACTCTCTCCTAGGGTTTCCAATTGATCGTTTTTGTGTTTCACTCGTACACTTCGCTTCAAGCTTCATTTCATTTTTCAGTATGATGAATTGATTGGCTCATTCATTTTCCAAGTTCTTAGGGTTTGCAAGTTACTGAATTTTTTTAAATGATTTTTGGAAGATCAGAGCTTGGATTCTGTGTACTTAGAAGTATTTTTGGAATTTTTGTGCTTTTTTAGTTCGTTTGAATGTAGTGTATGTTACTAATTACTAGTTTTGAATTAAAAACTATATTGAGGTTTTTTCATTGTGCCATTACATGGAATTGAGTAATACTGCTGAATGAAATTCATTTGCTTTTGGAATCATCAATTATAAGAATCAATTCTACAACTATGTGGTTTATGTAACGGTTTAGTGTCACAAACTAGTAAGGTATTTATTTAGCCAAAAAAAAAAAAAAGATTAGTTAGGGATTTAGTAATTTACAAGTTCTATTCACCCGCTACCATACTGAAACTGACGGGGTTCTCTATTCACTACAGGAATACCTAATGCACTTAATGTGATTTCGAATTTTCCTTTCCTTGTAATTGGCCTCGTTGGGCTTGTGCTTTGCTATTACAAGGATTACTTTAGGCTGAGGTAGGGTAATTCTTGTCTCTGTCTAACTATCAGATTTGTTTGTATTGATTATTGACAATTCTTGAACGCAAATGACAGCTTGCAAGGTGAGCTTTGCGGCTGGACATGTTTTTATGTAGGTGTTGCTGCTGTTGCTTTTGGGTCTTCGTACTACCACCTGAAGCCAAATGATGCTAGTCTTGTCTGGGATCGATTGCCGGTGAATTTTATTTTTCCCATTTACTTTTGGATTGAAAAAAAAAAAAAGTTCCTCTTTTGAGTTGATTTTGACATTATAGTCTTGTTGGGACTTGGGATATAGATGACTATTGCATTCACATCAATCATGGCAATCTTTATCATCGAAAGAATCGACGAGCGAAAGGGAACACTGTCCATCATACCTCTACTTTTGGCAGGTCTAGTGAGCATATTGTATTGGAGGCAAGCACTATAATTATCCTCATTACATCATAACTAGTTGAAGCTCATATCTTTCGTACTGAAAAATTTGTTGTCTTGTAAAGGACTTGGTTTTTAGAGCAAAAGGAGTTTAGCATATAGTGAACTATAAGCCATGAATTCACCCAAATTGCTCCTGAATTAAGATTCAAGAAAATTGTTTTTTCTTCAATTTTGCTTATGAATAAGCTAGTGACACATGGATTAGAGATTTCCAGCTTCTTTTAGCACAATGTAATTTCTTTAACTTCTCTTCTTAAGGTTCTTTGATGACCTCCGGCCGTATGCTGTGGTCCAGTTTGTTCCTTGCATTGTCATTCCTGTTATGGCTATCTTATTGCCTCCAATGTATACACACTCTACATACTGGCTCTGGGCTGCAGGTTCTTGTCTCACTGTCTCTAGTTTTTACTGTGTTTGTCTATTCCCAAATTCTTAGTACCTCTCGTTCTTTGAATTCATTCGCAAAACTGTGGGATTTCTGTGTTTGTTGAAGTTCCTTGCCATTGTGATTGCAGGATTTTATCTTTTAGCAAAGGTAGAAGAAGCTGCTGATAAGCCGATCTACAATTGGACACATCATATTGTTAGTGGGCATACACTCAAGCATTTATGTGCTGCAATGGTTCCTGTTTTCTTAACACTTATGCTTGCAAAGAGGACGATTGAGCCAAATAGGTATTTTATGGTTTCCCTTCTCTGCTGATTCTTTTGCTGTCTGGACTAGGCTTTGTGAGTCATGAGAATTTCTTTTTTTTTTTGGGAAGATTTGGCTTTTTCCCCCTTTGAGGCCCATGTTTTAAGAATTTAGCCATAGCTCACGAAATTAAAGAATTAGCCTATTTTCATATATGTTACACGTGTAACAAAATTTGATACACGTGTGACAAAATTTGATACACGTGTATCAAATATGAAAATGGCTAATTCTTAATTTCGTGAAACTATAGCTAATCCTTAAAAAAAATAACCAAAATTTTGGTTAAATTTTTAAAAATCCCTTTTTATCAGAATTTTTTTATAATTATGGAATTTCGTTTCTTTATATGAACACTTATTAGCAAGAAATAGACAACTCGTTTACCCTGTCCAATACAGTTTCGTTTAAATAGGATTCCTGTAGGCCTCAGAAAGTTTCATAGTTTCCATATCTCTTTTTTAGTTTTAAAAATTCTCCATCAATCTGGCTGTAAGCCTATACCCGTCCAACTCCGAATTCATCTTGTAGTTTTTATAATGCAAAAGCATACTAGGCAGTCCAAGTTGAAGTGAAAATCACTGGCATTTTGGTCAGTATAATTACTCAAGGTCCCTATGTCATTTCTGCGAGAACTAGCTGGTGACCTGAAATATTTTGTTTTTTATTTGGTCAAGATGATTTTTCTTCTTCCTGACTTCAGATTTTTCTTTGCTTGATTGAAAAAAAAAAAAAGCATGCACATTCCATTCTGCTCATTTCATGTTGCTATCACCATGGAATTCGTAGAACCACAAATGCATTTCGTTCTTTACCTCCTTTCTCATGCTTAATTGAAAACCTTTTTGAATGTAGGCAAAGTTTGCTCGAGACGTGGAAGATTACTTGGACCAGGATTAAAGCTAACGGGGACAAAGAAGAGGTATCGTACACAAGTGTATCAACTGTGGAAACACAAGGATAGTCGTTTTGCAATCGACCTTCCCTTGTTCAAATGTCTTACTCTTCTTCTAACCGTATATACACAATCACTCATGGAAAGCACAAAAATATACGTACCTTTGAACTGTAATAGTTTGAATTTTTTACCAATACTCTAATCAGATAATACAAATTTCTTACTTTCTTTCGCATCAAATTATAAATTAGGTTGACGATGCCTGTAATATTTGAATTTTTGATCGGCTAAGATTGATTGTGAAGGCAAGAGATAATCTAGGTGTAGCTCTTTGGGGTCTAGTAAGTAGTCATCGATCTCAAGTATTTATAATCTGTAAACAAAGATGAAATGAATACAACGTGTTCTTTTTCCTTTTTTTTTTTTTTTGGTAAACTCGAATTTCTCGGTGTACTTTAAGGCATGTAACAAGTTGTCCCCCTAATTTTTAATTTGTAACATCCATTTCTCTTAAACTTTGAAAAATTCTCGAACACTACACTTCCGTTAGATTTTATGGGGCAAATTGAAAAATTGGCTTGTTGTAGGTCTATTAACATTTTGTACGAATCAAGTATATTATACTTGAACTAGTTTTTTGGGTGAGTTACAAAAATAAGTCAGAATTGAATGTGTCTTTTAAATGATAGTCTATGTTTTAAAAAATTAAAAAAATAATCACTGTAAAGAATTTCATAACAAAAAATATCAACCAAATATTTACACATCTATAAACATTTGTAAAATATTATTTAACACTTTAAAAAATGATAAATAAAAGTTGCAATATTACAAAATATCTTATAAACGTTTATAGATGGGTAGTATTTTGTGCAATATTTTTTCTGTTATATAATTTGTAATATGAATACTTTTTTAATTTTTTGAAACATGAGCTATCATTAAAAAAAAATTTGACTATTTACTACAGTTTTCCATTAATCTAATCTCGTATCAAATAAGAAAAAATATGTTGTGTTAATTGTTGCTTAAAACTCGCACGATACATTTATTTTGTTTATCATGTTTAATTGATCGCAACTTGGGGTGGTGGCTTGAACTAGAATTAATCTAATCTCGTATCAAATTAGTTTATATGGAATACCTTGTTGTGTACTTGTGTTAATTGTTGCTAAAACTCGTACGATGCAGTTATTTAATTTATTATGTTATTTGATCGCAACTTGGGGTGGTGGCGCAGTTGGCTAGCGCGTAGGTCTCATAGCTTAAAGAGTGATCCTGAGGTCGAGAGTTCGAGCCTCTCTCACCCCAAATATTTTGCTTTTTGAAAACTTAATGTTTCATGCCCACTTTTTATACTCCTCTAGACGTGTCTTGTTTGTTGCGAATATAGCTCTATTCTCACTCATTTTTTGTCATATTTTTATAGCTAGCGCGCGCGCGCATATATATATAAAATAAAGAGTGATCCTAAGGTCGAGAGTTCGAGCCTCTCGGCCCATTTATTTTGCTTCTAGCAAAACTTATGTTTCATGCCACTTTTTATACTCCTAGATATAGCTACTTCGCACTATTCTCGCTCTTTTTGGTCACATTTTGTAGCAAGCACGTATAATTATTAAGTTTCCAAAAATCCTAAAACATAGTATCACCACACATATTGCATGACATATAAACACACAAGATTACTTCTCGACAAACCCAGCTGAATATTCAAGTTGTTTCAACCATATGATTTGGCTTCATATTAATTGCATGAGAGAGATAAAAGAGAGAAACAGTCTCTACTTACGTTAGCTCAAGATAGAAGTTACATGTGGGACAAAACCTCTTAATCTTTCTTATTAATTGAGAAAATTATCACCACAGACAAAATTAATAAATATTGTCTAAACTCCCTTATTCTTGTAACACAATTAGTGCCTCATAATAATAATCAATAATCTCATATTATGGGGGACATAATTCATGTGCTGCAAGAATATTTTCTCAACTCTGTCTCAAACCTCCACATTGTCATTGCCTCAACAACATTGATCATCCTTGCTCTTGGCCTCTACCTGATTAGGGCCAAATCCAAGCCCGTTTACCTCGTCGATTTCGCCTGCTACAAGCCGCCGGACTCGCTCCGGGTCCCGGAGGCACACTTCCTAGAGTACGCCGAAACCGCGAATTTCTTCAACCAAGAAAGCAAAGATTTCCAAGAGAAACTTCTACTAAGATCCGGCATAGGCTGCGAGTCTTGCATGCCGATCAGGGTCCACCAAATGCCGCCCGACACGTCCATCGCCTCCTCTACGGCAGAGATCGAAGAGGTCCTCTTCACAATCGTCGGCGAGCTACTCCCTAAAACCAACACAAACCCTAAGGCAATTGACATTCTCGTCACTAATTGCAGCCTCTTTTGCCCTACCCCGTCGATCTCTTCGATGGTTGCGAAAAGGTTCGGCTTTCGCGACGACGTCAAGAGCTTCAGCCTCGCCGGGATGGGCTGCAGCGCGGGGCTCCTCGCGGTGAGCCTCGCAAAGGACTTGCTCCGAGTTCACCCCAACTCGACGGCGCTTGTCCTCAGCATGGAATCAGTGTCCGCCAACGGCTACAAAGGGAAGGTGAAGTCGATGCTGATTGCCAACGTCCTGTTCCGCATGGGCGGCGCCGCAATCCTCCTCTCCAACCGGCCCCACCACGCCGCCGCAGCCAAGTACGAGCTCCGCCACCTCGTCCGTACGCATGTCGGCGCAGACGACAAGGCCTACAGGCAAGAACATAGCTACATTGAGGCTAGTGGGGAGCAACTACCCCATTGAATTTTCTAAAAATTTTACATTATATATTAGAAGTTAAAATTTTTAACATATTTTTATGTCTAATTTTATTATTTTTGAAGACTTATTGTTAAAATATGTATCACTAAAACAAATTTCTGACTCCGTCACTGCGTACAGATCCGTCTATCAAGACACCGACGAGGATGGATTGGTCGGGGTCTCGATATCGCGGTCGCTCCTCGGCGTGGCAAGCAAGGCCCTAAGGATTAACATGTCGGAGCTCGGCCCTCTGGCGCTGCCCTACTCGGAGCAGCTCCGCTACGCTGCGTCGGCCACGTGGCGGGGGATGATTAGGCCGCTTTGGAAGGCGGCGGGGGAGTCGGTGTACGTGCCGAACTTCAAGAGGGCGTTCGAGCACTTCTGCGTACACGCCGGCGGCAGAGCCGTGATCGATGGGCTGGAGGAGAAGCTGAAGCTGCGAAGAGAAGACAGCGAGGCTTCGAGGATGACTCTTTACAGATTCGGCAACACTTCGTCTTCGTCGGTTTGGTATGAGCTTTGCTATCTGGAGGCCAAAGGGAAGGTCAAGAAAGGCGATAGGGTTTGGCAGATTGCTTTTGGGAGTGGATTCAAATGCAACAGTGCTGTTTGGAGGCGGATTAAGGACATCACTGATCATGGGAATAAGGAGGTCAACGCTTGGTCAGATAGAATCAGCGTGTATCCTGTTGAGACGTAAAACGGGTCCCACTCACTGACACGTAGATATATATGATCAAGATTACATGATTGAGCACAAAACTATACATGCTGTGCTTTTAGAACTTGAGGAAGGAGATGAACTGGTATTGACATTAATCTACTATTAATTTGGGAGTACGTGATGAGCATGACTATAGTCTATATACCCATATATATAGTTTCTTAATTATAATATTCGTGAGAAATAATTAATCGTGATAATAAGTATTAATGTAGTGTCGCCGAATTATACATTTAAAAAAAAGTACAATCATTTTTAATTAGTGACAATATTGCTACGTACAAATATTACATGTTATTTACACGTACATGTCAAAGTTGAGTCCTCAATGAAAAACAATATATACATATAAATGTTGCTGCTGAGTTTAAAAGTTTAAATTATGAAAATTAAATATGAGAAATTAGAGTGAATACCCAATTTTTAAAACTTAATGTAAGTTATTACCCAATCTTTTGAAAAATGTAACCAACTACCCAAATGCTTTAATTACTTACACTATGGTAAGTGGTGGTAATTCACTTAGTTACCAAGAGTATGTGCAAGTAATTCACAAATTGACTAGAAACTTAATTACTTTAAAAGTTTGGGTATTTATTTTTATTGCTATATAAATTCTGGGTATTTACCTATTTTACCCAATTATTATTAGCTATGAACTGCACGACTAACTAAATTAAATTAGAGCAAGATGTCAAGATAGTGTCAGAAAGGAAAAAATATCATAGAGATAATATTTAACTCCATGTTTGGGCAAGTCATTTTGCTCATTCCATCCCATTTTTTAGATGGTTGGAAAATAGTTTGGAAAAAGTTTAGAATTGTTTGGCTTTGCGAATTTCAAAGTGGTATAAATGATTGAGATTTAAATATATTAATTGTATAGAGATTTGGAAAGTTGAAAAAAAAAATGGAGTGGAATGAGATGTATTATAGGATAAGGAAAGTTGAAAAAAAAATGGTTGAATGGAATGTAATAGAATAAGGAGAAAAAGTGGGGCAAACATGGAACAAGTACGATTTAAGGGTGAAAAAGTTTTTTTGATTGTCATGTAATAATTGGCAAAAAAAAATTGATCATGTGTAAATTAACTTCATGTTACACGGTAAACAAATTTCTCCTCAATATTTATATATTTAATATGAATAACGAGTACCTACAATATTTGCTCTTACTTTGTAACATATGATATACCAAAAAAGAATTTCATCCACAATTTTCAACGGTATAGTAGCAGTAACAGTGATAATAGTTGTGGAAAATAAGAAAAGCGTAGTGAACTTTGATCCTTCACCAACGACATGACCACTAATCATTATATTCTTTATATATACAACACAAAAAACTAGTAGATGATCATTCCTCTAATCAAATCATAATTAGTTCATTATCAAAGCCTAGCTAGCGACGAGCAAGCAACAAAATCCTGAGCAGATTTCATTATCATCTCTATATGGATACAAGTCTAGGTATGAAACTCTTGATGCAATTCTTTATTATTATTTTTTTATTTTTTGGCATAGATATAAATTCATAATTTCAAATTATCAGATTTTTTTAAAGATGCATAAGTAAATAGTTATTGGATACCTGTTTTTCATGTCGATTAGTTGACGGGAAAAAAAAGTAGATGTGACATGTTTGAGGCATTTGTTCTTCTAAATAACTTTTTTATTATATAGTGAAAGTTGAGAGAGATAGAGAGATCAGCTTGGGCCATTCCCTTTTGGTTTTCGTTCTTAAGATCTTTTCGTTTCTTGGATGTTTTTATTCTAAGGAATTTAGCTTTTTGAATTGGCTTATATGTATTGGCTTTATTATTCTAGAAGATGGATTGAGAAATGCATTTGTCCCTCATTTTGTTCTTTTGATCGCTACTTTTGATATTATATATATGGACAAGAATCTGGTCATTGCTAGTAGCTAAGTTATGTTTGAATGTGGTACATATGGAAGGAAAAAAAAAGAAAAAAAGAAGATGAAAATAAATAATTAAGAGCAAACAATATTAAATATAAAATAACTAATGCACCACGTGACATATTAAATAATTTCATGTCTTTTGCTTAAGGACATCATTCAAGTATTGGAGCACTTGGAGATTTATTTATTGTTGGCTTTTCTAGAAAGACAATAAGAATCTATTGTAGTGAAGAGTAATTAAATTAACCTTTTAGAGTTATAACAAGAAGAAAAGGCCAAGAAGAAAAAAGAGAGAGATCTAGACCTAGAAATTTTCCACTAACTATTTGTTGAATTTTATATGAACTTCATATCACAATATATTCTCTTTTCCTTTTTTTTTTTTCCCTTCCCCTTCATAATATGTTGTGGGGAACTTATAAAATGTTTTATTTTTACGTTTATATTTGGAGACTTCTGTTATTTGAATATAAATTCAAGCGAATAGACTGAGACTTTTATCTAATTCAGGGACGAACTAATAAATAATTAAAGACTTTTGAGATAATTTACCAAGGGAGCAATCAAAGAGTGTGATTTTATGGGAAATGATTTTTTATCTTCTAATTAATTACTATTTTATTAGTTACTTTGCCTTCGGATCAAGTTGAGCATCATTAAATAATTAATTAATTAGAAAAACATACACAATATGCTTGAGAGGAAATAAAAGATAAGACATTAATTAAACATCGTTGGCGTGAAACGCACTTAGAAGGAATCTAACTCTAGTCAGATATATAGAAGTACTTTTGAACTTCTCAACATATATAGTAAAAGTTGAACAAGCTGAAAAGACACTGTTGTGCAAAAATATGCTTTCTTCATGTTCAATCCGTTATGATATAAATATATCTATATATACACATGCACACACACATTGATTCTCGCTTAATTTAACAAATCACTAACATTATGTATTTATAAGGGTTTTTTTTTATATTAATGGATGAGTATATATTCCGCCGTACAACACAGCCTTATATATAATGATGTGCAGGATTTTCGACATAGACATATATAATTAATTTGCTTGCATACATGAGGTGATTTTGAGCTCTTTCAGAAGAATTATGCTACGAACTAAAAATGATTATGATCATCAGAGTCAAATTATTATATATCTTATCCCTGAAAGGAATATATATATATATATATATATATATATTCGCGTGGAAAAGAGCTAGCATGAAATTAATTATTTGAAGATATATATATATATATATAGCACTTATATATTTTTTGCGGTGATTATCTTGTTAATTAGATTACCAATTATATATTAATAAGGTGTGCATCTTTTCTTCTTTCTTTATCAACTTCTAGACTATGATAGTCTGATTCCTCTAAATATGTGGTCTGTTTTTCTCGAGATATATATATATATATATATATCTGCAGTCAAACAAAAACGCCCACCCTCTTTCTTAAGAAACATGCGTATCTCATTTTGTTTTATTATTATTATTATTTTTTTCTGTTTTCAGATGACCGAATCTTAAATATTATAAACAACCGAAGAGATACAATAATATGTTATTTACGTGTACCACACAAAAATAAATTAATTTATAATTAACATAATGTTAAAGGAACAAGAGTAAATTCATCAAGTGAGGATAAAAAAGGTAGAAAAGACAATGAGCTTTCTAAATAACATGGGTCAGTTAAGCAATTAGTAATTTGAAAGGTAAAATTTGAAAGAATTAGTCATAGTTTTACGAAATTAAGATTTAGCTATAACATGTAACATATATACGTGTAAAAAATATAACATTGCATGTAACATAAAATGTAACACATATAACATTACATGTTATGTTACACTTTTACACGTATATATGTTACATGTAACATAAATTCTTAATTTCGACATTTTAGGGCTAAATCCTAAACAATCACCAAAAATTTGGTTAAATGCCTAAAAAATCAAAGTTCCGAAAAATAAATTAAAAAAAAAAAGAAAGTACGTATATAAAATTTATTATCATAATATAATTAAGAGATTATTAAACTAATAATCATTTATTGAATAATATTTTAAAAAATAATCAATATTTACATTAATATTAAAGAAATAGTTTATCATACTGTGATTTTACTTTATGTATTTTTTTTTTTGAGGAGATTACTTTATGTTCTTAATTCTTTATAAGTTGATGGCTAATCTTTTAATTTTTAAAAACTTATGCCATTTCTTTGAAATATGAACAAAAAAATAATCAGATATCAAATGGATCAAAAAGTTGCAATGATAAAATTAATTACCAATATAAATAAATATATTATTTATTATTTTTTAATTTCTAAGCATTATTTATTTTTAGAATTAAAATTTGAAAATGTTTAACTAATATAATTAAAAGCAAATGTAAATAAATGCATATTTTAGACAAAATATTAGGGATAAGAAAATTAGGTAAATTATGTAATATTTGTTTTTAGTTTTCGCAAAATAATTTTACTATCAACATACCGACACGAATCGTGCGATATGGGATTCGAGATTTTAATAATTCTGTCTCAGAATCTTAAGGTCAATATCCAGCTATTTGTAATTTTGCATGCATGGCAATTTACAACCAAAAAATAAATAAAAGTAATTATTTATACATAATTGCAACTTGTGGGAAGAACTATGCCAAGAGTACAGCTAAGGATTATCAAACATCAAATTAACTCGACGGCCTTTGTGGTTTTCATGTCTCATGAAGAATCATATCTGATATAATATATAAATATATATAAAGAGACAGAGCACTATTAATATTATATGTAGGTATTTGAAGTAACTATAATATATTATTCCTGAATGAAAGGGACTTTTAAAATAGGTCAAATAAAAGGGAACAAAATTTAAGTTTACACCCTCCGATTTAACAAAATATATAGCAAATTAAACACCCCAAAGTTTCAGGTTCAAATTATGATGCTTGTATTTTATATATATGAATGTGTAAATATATAGTGTAGTTGAGTCATGATACATAGTAGTTGATGTTATTATCTAAATTATTCTCAAGTGCTCTAAATAAATATTAATTAAGATCTATGTTACGGTTTAATATGTAATTAAAATCTGTGATAATTGGGAATGGATTAGATTATAATTTGATATTTGATGGGATCAGATTGGAATAAAATAGATAGGGTTTGAGTTAATATTATAGCATGTTTAGTATAGTATTGAATTGGATGGTAATGATTGGAATGAGAACTTACGGTGCTAATTAGTTTACGATGTAAAAAGTAAAAAACGGCCCTAATTTTATCAGATTTTGTATGGTCACACAATGCTGGTTTTATATACGGATTTGATTTTTTTTTATTATACGGTTTTGATTTGATATTATACGCTAATGACATAAACTTACAATAATAGTATTTATATATTTGATATCGTGCAAGTTTCCAACTTTAACAGTTTGCAAAATTTGTCTACTCGTCTCTCACTAATGACATGACAGCCAATTAAATATATATATATATATATATATATATATAAACAAACAAACGAAAAACAAAACAAAACAAAAGCAAAAACAAAATGATAGTAATAAAAAAAAATGTTACTTTCTTAATACTAAACTCTATTTAACATGACAACCTATACTTTTTGCCTACTTATAGTGACGCAGTGACGCTTAGTACCACTAATGTTTTTTTATACGCCTATATATAGAAAACACAATAAAAAGGGAATTTTTTTAATATTACAAAGGTCCTATTAGTGTATATCTAATCAAAGTTTGGCAATTTCAATTAGGCTTTACTCAATTTTAAGATTTTATTAGTTTCCATCTATATCGTGTGGCTAAAATTTGTCATTTTTGAAGATGTGCAATTTGAACGTGAAAGCCTAGAAGAGAACAACATCTATTAAAAAATATTGAAAAAAAAGTCTAACATTATTCAACTTAGATCCGGATTCTCAAAATTTAATTGAGAGTGACTTTGAAAATCATATATTAGGAATGAGAATTTTAGAATATTACATACGTCTCATCTTAGTGGGAGTGGAGAACAATTTTGATGATCTAATTCATTTTTTCAAAAAGTTTAGCCATGTAACGATCTAAAATGGTTCTCAATTAAAAAAAGGATATCCTAGTATGGAATTTTTTGAGAAAATTAACCCATCATGTATATTGTATTTTTAATTTTTTTTAATCAAAATAAGTGACCAAAATGATATGACAATCATATATCGAGTGTAATAAAAAATGTACATTGACAATTGTTTCTGTAACTAATAGATTATTTTAGTCATTTTTTCAAACGAAAATACCACTAGTCTAGCATCGCTCTCAATACAAATTATTAAATTCGGATACAACTGGATTAAGATCGATAGTAACGTTTTAGAAAAAAGACTATTGCTACACAATCCAAATTTTTAAAAATTATAAAAAATAATGTGACATGTACTAATTAATTAATTTATAATAAAAAAAAGCTAATATAGACAATAACAAACCCAGGGGAATTTGTTTCTCCCACGTGGTAAGTTGTGCGGACCCTAACAGCAGAGGGTCGCAGCCCCAGCTCCAAGCTGCTCAACTGCTTTATGCTTTCCGTGGAGTTCTTCTAATCTAAAAGGGAATCACATACAACTCAGGTCCACGCGTGGCCCCACCACCACGTCGTCCAATCACGGCCGACTTCCCTTCCCCACTGGGCCCCACGTGGACTACCAAAAATTGAATGTGGGACCCACTCCTAAATCCATACACGTGTCTGTATCGAAACAACGAGACATCTTTATACTTTGGCCGCCCTTGAATGTTTATTGGCGTCTTACTTTGCCCCCCTTGTGCCTTGAAACGTCTCACTTTTGCCCCTTATCTGAGGGACTTATTGTGGTCCTACTCCTAGTCCATTTGTTTTTTTTTTTTCCCCCTTCAATAACTGCTAAGTTGGTTAATATTTTAATATTATTCAAATGATGTTACTCAGGGTCGTGTTATTTTCTGTTTTTGTGAAGCATGATTTTCCTAAAATATTTTACAACAATTAGTTAAAATATTATCAGTTTCTTTTTGTCTGAAAATTGACAATATTATTTAAAATTGTTGAAAAAAAACTCAAAATTGACACTATAATTAGAATTTCGAATAATTCTCAGACTACTAATTTAATCAGTCAATTACTATTAAATGAATAATTCAATTATGTTAATATTTTACTACAAGTTTTAAAATTATGAATATCTATTTAACTGATGTGTTAACATTATGTAGTACTATAAATTATCAAAAATAAAATAAAATGGTAATGGAATAGGCTTTACAGTCACAGTTATAAGTTGAGAGGCCAAAAGAGATTTTAATAAATACCCGGAGGGCAAAACTAAGAATGAGCTTAACCAAGGGGGTGAAAAACAAACAAACAAACAAACAAAAGCTAAAGCTTGTCATGCATGTTGGTCAGAAGACCATGTTAACATGTTTTTTTCTTTTTTCTTTTTTCTTTTTCCTTTTTTTTTTCTTTTTCTTTTTCAGACAGAAAAAACAGTGAGGAGAGAGAAAGATAGAGAGAGAGAGAGCGCGAGAGAGAGAGAGAGGTAGATTGTCAATTTAAAGAGACGATCTGAATGAAGAGTAGGTTTATTTGTGGGCTTCAAATTTGGTATGGAATATTAATCAAACTGATTATTATTCATTTCAGTACTGATTTTTTTGAGGATTTTGATTCAACTCAATACCAATAAAAAGGTTCTCTCTTTCTTTCATCTTCTTCTTCTTCTATTGGCGTTCAGTGACTCTGGTTCGGATTTTTTTCTCTTGAAAAAGCTCTCTCTCTCTCTCTCTCTATCTCTGGTTGGCTGTGATTCATTTTCAGTATAGTTATCAGGTGAGTTTCTTTTTTAAACCTGGGTATTGGGTATGTTCAAAATTCCAACTTTGAAATGAAAATGCAATCCTTGTGTGTTTTAATAGTATTGTTTGGTGTTTTTTTTTTTATGAGATTAGTGTTAAGCATTGTGTGAAAGAGGAATAGTTTACGAAGATTGACTTGAAAATGGAAGTGAATCGTCTAATTCTTGTTAGTGTGTGTGTGTGTGTGTGTTTTTTTTTTTTTTTTTTCAAGTTCTGAATTTGATGAGCTTCAGTTAATTGGCTGGTTTAGTTTTAGATGAGCTAGTATTCTGTCCCAAATTTTGCTGAGTTAGGAAAAGTTTTGAACTTTAAGTTTTCTCATATTATACATATTTTTAATTCTCTGTACTTAAAGAAATCTTGAATACCACAGATACTTTGTATTTTGATGGTTTAGTTTACTATTCCATACATTTGAATTTCAAGTATTAAGAGTCAGTGCAATATTCTAAAGTTCCAATGGGTTTATGTTTTAGTTTAGTTAAATCAGTTACTTTAATACCTATACCTGCATAAGTTTTTGGGTTTGGTATGTTTAAGCCATCTAATTCTGATCTAAGAACTGCTATATAAGCGGGGGGACAAAGATCCAAACGTCAATTAGCTAAAGTACTTTCACTGGAAAGATTTCAAAACTTTCGATTGCGACTGTTATTGACCAAATGGTTGTTTAATTACTTTGTGCACTCCTTAGACATACACCCGAGACACACGGCGCACGGCTGAAGTGCCATTATCTTGATGTTACGGTGCAGATTTTGACTTATTCTTTTATGGTCGAATCCAGTGTCCATGACTGCGGCGATGCCAGTTTTATCTAGGCGGCAAAAGTGAAAGAAGAGCTGATCTTGCGAAAAGTCTGCTTGATGGCTTGTCTTGGTTTGAAAAAGCTTATTAGATGAAGTTACATGGTAATAGAGGTCATTAAGAGCGGCTCTAAATCAATTTTCATCGACTAGTTATGGAGGATACGGAAAGGTAAAGCGTATAAGTTGCTTAGTGTAATCCTATTTTCTCACTTATTTGCTCACTATTCAAATTTAAGAAGTTCAAGTTCAAGTTTTGTGATGTAAACAATATTTTGATTTAGTTTTTTTTTTTTTTTTTTGTTAATTTATTTGATTACAGGCCTAGTGAGAAGTACTTCTCAAATGGTGATACATATGTTGGGAATTTTAAGGGAGTACTTCCTCATGGTAAGGGTAAGTACACATGGTTGGATGGGACTGTTTATGAGGGTGATTGGGAAGATGGGAAAATGACCGGGAAAGGGAAAATAATTTGGTCATCTGGAGCAAAATATGAGGGCGACTTTTCTGGGGGTTACCTTCATGGTTTTGGTGCCTGTTTTGGAGTTGACGGGTCGGTTTATAGAGGTTCATGGAGGATGAATATTGTGCATGGTGTTGGGAAAAAGCAATATCCTAATTCAGACACGTATGAAGGCACGTGGAAGGAAGGGGTACATGAAGGCAATGGTAAGTACTCATGGAACAGCGGCAATATTTATATCGGTATTTGGAAAGGTGGGAAAATGTCCGGTAGAGGGGTTATGAAATGGGCTAACGGTGATCTTTTTGATGGCCTTTGGTTCAATGGTCTTAGACATGGGCACGGGATTTATCGGTTTGCGGATGGGGGATATTATTTCGGAACATGGAGTCAAGGCCTAAAGGATGGTAAAGGCATGTTCTATCCTGCTGGAAGTAAAGATCCGTACCTGAAGAAGTGGTGTAGCTCTCGTGATTATGACCATGACGGAAATAAGTCGTTGCCTTCTTCTTCATTGAACTCAGAAGGAAAAGGTCAAAGATCAGCTGTTATGAGAAGTCTCTCAGAGAAAGTTTCCGCTAGTGGATTTTTGAGAAGTTCAAGTAGAATATCACACAGGGGTGCGTCGTTAAAAGAAAATCGGAGCTCTTCTAGTTCTGCTCGAGATCTCTTATGTCAGGATTCCTCTTGTTCTTTGTCCAATTCTACCATGGAGGTGGATCAAAGTGATTCACAGGATAGTGACACTTTAGTTTACGAAAGGGAATACATGCAAGGGGTTTTGATTAAAGAGAGAGTACGGAACTCTACAGAGGTATCACCAAAGTGTAAAGAACAGAATCAGTTTCACACAGACAAAGTAAAGAAGGCGTCGTGCATAGACATGTTTGAAGGTCGTTGGAGCCATTATTTGAGACTTAATTTGCAACTTGGCATCAGGTTAATTGCTTGATCCCACAACTTTTTTATATATTACTGCTAATGCATGTCAGAAATTCATATTTCTTGTTCTTGTTTTGAAGTGAAACTTCAATTTCTAACCACAGCTGATAGAGAATTGAATGAATTACTTTCTTTGGTTAAACTGAGTAGTCAGTTCTAGTGGTGGAAAAACAAGATAATCACTTTTCCGAGGTTTGTGACGCTACTGAAGTCCTGTTTGAAGTACACAGGTACACCGTTGGCAAAATAACACCAGTTCCTGTCCGGGAAGTACGATCATCTGATTTTGGAGATCGAGCTAGGATAAGGATGTATTTCCCTAGGAGAGGTTCCCAATTCACACCTCCACATGATTCGATTGATTTCTATTGGAAAGATTATTGCCCAATGGTCTTCAGGTACTTTCTGATCTTATGCACATTATGCAACGTATGGACCGCATCTAGGTTTCACATTAATCATATTTATGTTTATTTTATTGACTAGAAAGGTATTAAGTAGTTTTTTTTTTTTTTTTTTTAAATCCAATAACTTTTACGTTTCCTCTCTTATATATATTTTTGAAACAATTTGGGAAGTAGACTAAGAAGAGCCTCTAGTGACCGCATGAATCATCTATTCACGTCCAATGTTATTTTATATTTCAACCTCCAAAGTTGTTTTCCCATATAGTGGATTTCTTCCATTTATGCACATCCAATCCGTCCGAGCCCCTTTAGATTTTGCTTCTCTGAAAAAATATTCTAAAAACCAAATGGTCTAAAAACTCTCTTCTCTCCTTGCCAATGAAATCTATAGTTCACTTTTCTAACCACAAACTAGGTCACACACCGTACAAGAACGAAATACGTAGAAATGCTTGTAAGAATCGAAGTAATTACCTGAAATAGCACCAAGGTAAGAAAGCGATGCCCTCATGTAACAATCATATAATTGCTCGCTTTCGTGACAATAAAGTCTCAGAATTTCCTCTATCGGGGTTGGGATTATCCCTCAATACAAACCTGTTAGAATTGTAAATGCCAACTTGGTACTGAGAATCTCAAATAATATCATATACAACACTTTTTCCTATTTTCATGCGCTATTTATAGTTTTTGGATATTTCTCTAATCTTGTTAGCCTGAATTAGGAATTTGAGGGAGATGTTTAAGTTAGATGCGGCAGAGTACATGATGTCCATTTGTGGCGATGATGGTTTAAGAGAACTTTCTTCTCCTGGGAAAAGTGGCAGTATCTTCTATTTGTCTCATGACGATAGATTTGTAATCAAGACTTTGAAAAGACCCGAACTTAAGGTCTGCACTTGTAGAAAATTCTTTTTTCATTCAAATCTGAAATACTTGTCTGTTTGTGTTTGATTGCACTATTATAATATATTTCCTTATATAAGGACTTATCCTCTTTCTGGCTGAAGTATCTTTTGTCTGAAATCTTGTACAGAATAAATCCCATTGACTGAGGTTCCGTCACTTATTTGTCATGTTTTGGCTGAATCAATGTTTGGTAACCATATCACACATCATAAAATGAACAAAAATGTGAGACAATGTAATGTTGACTTCACATTGGAATTATTCTATGGACTTTCACTTGCAAGATTCGTATTACAATTGAATCAATTTTCAATGTCAGCCAAGTCCATCTCCCATAGTTTCTTAGTTGACGAGCTATATAATATTATTTGAAACCTTACACGTACTTAAGACTTAATAGCAAATCTATCTTGTAAGGAAGAGTCAGTGCAAATTATTGAATTAATGTTAGTCTTATTAGCTAAATTATTGAATGTTGATGGTTGTTGATTCTTATAGATGGTAGCGTTTTCATTTGTCCATAAAATTTCCTTCTGTGTAGGTTCTGCTCAAGATGCTGCCCAACTACTATCATCATGTAGGAGAACATGAAAACACTCTCATCACAAAATTTTTTGGACTTCATCGGATAAAACTAAGAGGTGGAAGAAAGGTATCTATATGTTTCTTTTGTGTGTCACATTTTATGTTCTCCCAAACATCTTGTTTGTCAACTTACTTTTTCCAGAGAAAAACTTAAAATTGTTGATACTAACTATGAAGAAGAAAATTATGTCCTTGCTTTATGTCACTTACCGATGTAGAAGAATGGCGTTATACATCTCACTTGCGATTGGTTCAACTAACTACTATTCTTGTTTAACCATGTGTGTTTTTTCTCAGGTACGCTTTGTAGTCATGGGGAATATGTTTTATACCGAGTTACGGATTCATCGGCGCTATGACTTAAAAGGGTCTAGTCATGGGAGATTTACAGACAAAGATAAAGTGGACCAGAATACCACATTGAAAGATTGTGATCTAGCATATGAATTCCATATGGACAAATTATTGCGACAATCATTGTTTAAGTAAGTTCCTTTGAAATTTCTGAATTGAACTGCCCCTTTTTATTATTATTTTGAAGGAAACTAAATATTTGAATTCTCATTGCAAAATGTTTAAAAACTAAAAATTTATTTAAATGTCATTAACTTTGTTGACAGCATAGATTTAATACTTGTGTGATTCTATCAATTTTGCAGACAATTATCTTTGGATTGCATGTTCTTACAATCTCAGCATATTATTGATTATAGCCTTCTCGTGGGATTACATTTTAGAGCTCCTGAACAGCTCAGATCATTGGAACCTCCCGATACGAGGCATACTCTTGAGAGTTTATTTTCCGATGATGGTAGGCTTCTTAAGCTCTGCGTACGTTTAATAATATTTCCTGTTAAGTGGTTAATACTATAAATACGCCAACTTGAGTGAAATTTTTTATCGGAGATCGAAATGATACAATTCTTTAATGAGTAAACGGGATTAACTACTATCTTTAAAGCGACTTTCTTTTTTTGGCTGCAGAATTGATTTCATTGATAATGAATAGTTTCATTCTAATTCAAGCAGGTGAAAATCCACTACATGACCAGATTCCTCCTAATGCGCTGCTGCTAGTAACCCACGAGCCCGGCTCTGTTAGCACCACACCGGGTCCTCACATCCGAGGGAAGACGCTTAAAGCGTACTCTTTGGGCGACAGGGAGGTTGATGTTTTACTCCCTGGTACTGCGAGGTAGGCTTCTATTATCCAAGTTCTTTTACCATTAACACACCGATAATTTGTCACAGAACATATAATCATACTGAAACTGTTTTGTGTTTAGAACCCGTTGCTTTCGATTAACAATTAGGGCCTAAAATCCTGAAATGCAAATTTGTAAATGGTAGATGATTTGGTGTTACAGCATTTTGTGTTTGCGTATTCTTAAAATAGAACTTCTGGTTATGGAACAGATTTTAATAAAATCCAGAGTACTGTGATTTGTCATTATAGGATTGAATTTCAAGAGGACTTTGGTTACTGCTTAGTTATGGAATAACTAAGAAGCACTTGCATTTTGATCAGGTTACGAGTGCAATTAGGTGTGAACATGCCAGCACAGGCACGCCACAAGCTCTCTCACGACGAGGAAGACTCGACAGAAGTCGAGCTTTTCGAGGTTTACGACGTTGTTCTTTACATGGGCATAATCGACATATTGCAGGAATACAATGTGAGAAAGAAACTCGAGCACGCATACAAATCGATGCAGTTTGACCCCATGTCGATTTCTGTAGTGGAGCCAAACTTGTATGCGAGACGTTTCACCAAATTCTTGGAGAAAGTTTTTCCCGATCTTCCGTGATGGACCCAAGTTTTGCTTTCCATTGTTTTCTGGTTCACAATGTATTTTCAAGTTAGAAAAGCTTGATATCTTTACATGCTTAAACTAAAGTTCCAATTCTTTCATTATTCTTGTATAGTTTTTTTTTTTTTTTAATTCCCCTTTGATGAACCATTTTTATTGTTTAGTTATACGATCAAGTAATAAGTGTGTTATTTAATTTTTTATTTAAATAATTCCCTTTTCCAACTAGAGGCTGGTGTTACAATACAACTCCTGGCTACATATTGAATTAAAGTTTGTCCCTAAATTTTAGTATTTCATTATTATTTTGTTCACACTTTGAGTTCCTAATATTCAATTTTCTTCTCTCTTTTCCCTAAAAAAAAAAAAATACCCCTACCCCATCATCTTTTCTTTACTACTTATCCCTTCATTCTTAAAGTAGATTTTATGAGCAACACTATACATTACAACACATGTCATTGTAACACCATTGTCATACACCAAGAATTACAACATAATTGTTATATATGATAAGTCTGAACATGCACGTGTGGTGCTAATTTTATCATGAATACATACATACATACATATCCACACACACACACACATATATATATCTATATATATATATATATATATGTATCTGAGTATGAACCAGCTGACAAAGTACACAAAATGAGAGAAAGCAAGCAAAAAGAAGGTGAGATAATTTGAATGGGTTCACTGTTAGAATCGTCCATATGACTCGTCAGAGCCTAAAACACACTCCAATATTGCTCTTTTGCAGACCAAACATTTATTTCATTATAGCAGCTACGTTACACTTCCCCAACAGCTCAACAAATTCACATTATAATATTATAAATTATATTCAACCGTTTTGTTTAGTAATTATGATTATTATTATTTTTTTTTTTTCTATTTTAAGATCCTAAAGCCAGCTCATGATATATGGAGGAGTTATCACAACTTTTGAAACATAAAGAAATCATGAGAAATTGCATTGCACCAACTGATTTTGTTTTTAAATAAGCGCTGCCTGTTTCTTAATTTCCTTAAGATAGATAATTAGTTTTTAAATGAATAAATAAAATACTCAACTAGAAAAGGCTAATATATGGTGATTATTAAGGCAAATTAACAATTTACTACCTGATTTCAATCTATAAGATCAACTCAAGAGGAGATATGTTTTGAAATATGGTCTACAAATTCAAAGACATGTATGATCAGTGTACTATCAGAATATATCAACTCTAATTAATTAAAAGCAAAGTCAAGGGAATTGCCAACATGAATAGGTAATGATATAACCGTACTGACAAATCAAACAGAAATTAAACAAAGATAATAATAAACTGAAATAAATCAAGACACACACAAACTTCGTTATATATGTATAATCTTTTGTGGCCGGTTTCAGTATCGTAGCCTTCTTTAACGTATATCACATTTGCTTTCCTCTAAACAATTAGTAACATACATAATATTGTAACAAATTACGTCAACTGAGAAGAGAAGTCAAAACTACTAAATTTATAAATATATAAATAATATATATATATATGTATAGAGAGAGAGAGAGAGAGAGAGAGAGAGAGAGAGAGAGAGAGAATTAGAATGGACGTTACGCATGGTAATATATGAACATACCATCTAGCATATACACTATGGTAAAGTAACTAATAATTACACATATGTTTATATATGTCGATGTAAACAACGTATATATACAAAAGTCAAATGGCATTTATATATATATGTTGTCGTTTAGCTAGTTTGTTATTAATTAAATTTAGAACCCTTGACAAGTGCCATCAAAGTGGTTCCATATGCAAATATATGCATACAATACATACATACATATATTAATATATATATATATATATATAGAGAGAGAGAGAGAGAGAGAGAGATCACCTGTGACAATGATATGTTGTTTCTCATTGAAGAAGAAGAATTGGGAAAATCAGGAAATACCGTTTGAGGGGAATGAAGCCTGGTCCGACATCACCTAATTACTACCACCGCACCATAATCGCATATATACTCTTGTGTTTATATGTATATATATAAACACATGATATATATATATGTGAATTATGAAGCCCTAGCGGGCAAGGTGACATCGAGCCAAACAACATTCCCATCAAAACCTTAACCTCTCATCATACCCAGCATGAAATAATTCTCTCTGTATTAACATGAATATATATATATATATATATAGAGAGAGAGAGAGAGAGAGAGAACTTCTAAGTTGGAAGACAAAACGAATTCTCAATAGAGAACGTCTGTCAAGCGCTGGAGAAACACACTCAATTATTTTGAGGCTAAAGCAATTCATGTGGCTCTTTACACACCTTATTCATACATATATATAGAGAGAGGGAAAGAGAGAGAGATAGAGAGAGAGAGTTACGGGTTTTTTTTTACTTCTGAAGGGGTTGCTATGTGTTTTTACCACTAGTCAGCATTAATAGCCTAGTAATTTTAATTTATATTTTTCCGTCCATCAATCTTTCAGTTAAAATTCTGTGATAAAGAATACATATATAATACGGGCAAAATTTATCGTATTGGCATTAAGTATTATATTGTACAATTTTTTTTTTTCTGATATGTACAAATTTGTATGTTCTCTAAAATATTATATAAAATAATAAAAAAAATATTTTTAGACATTAGATATAGAGCACATGATACGGTGTAATACGAAAATTTCTTTTCTATTAAATAACACAATATATATTGTATTAAGTGTATTTTTTTAATTATAGAATGCACATATCAAACATCAAATTATATATTTTTTAATACGATAACCTTAAGGGTGAAGTAGGAAAATGCCCAAAATTTATAACAATAAAAATAAATACCTAAACTTTTGAGGTAATTGAGTTACTAATCATTTCGTTAATTACTTGTACATGCTTTTGCTAACTAAGTGGTGGGCTTTTGGTAACTAAGTTAATTACCACCACTTACTACTGTGTAAATAATTAAATCACTTAGGTTGGTTATAATTTTTAAAAGATTGAGTAATAATTTAAATTAGGTGTTAAAAATTAAGTATTCACTATAATTTCTCCAGCTGCTTAACAATTGCACTAAACATGTCCTAATTAAATAACTATTAGATTAGTAAAATTGTGTTAATACGTAATGAAATCCGATTAAAATAGCCGGACTTATAGTTTTATTATACACACGTAAGAGATCAAAAACAAAAACCAAAAGATTGGAATACTGAATGTTAATAGGTATAGGTTAATAAGTCACACGTACAAGGTCATGCAAAATTTCCTGAAATCTGCAAGTATACTATTTGGGGTAAATTTTTCTTATGTACAACTCTGTTTTAGCCAGGCATTAATTGAGAAGCTCTATTTGCGATTCTGTGCATACGTGGAAGTTTCTTTGATTGCTCTGAAATATATCACAACTTGCCTCTGTTTTTATTACGTGCAAATAGCCACGCATGCTTTTATTTTTTTTATTCTCTTATTTATGTAGAGATAGAGATTCCTCACTCTACAGTCTCTTTCTATAATTTGGATGAAACAAATGTCATTCTTATTTGATCTCTTAAAGCAAGTACGGATGGAAATTTAACAAGGCATGAAATATTCAGTGGGGTATGTAGAAGAAGAAACAAATAAAAAATTAGGACAAACAATATCTGAAAAAAAAAAAAAACACACACACACACACAATTAAGTACCGAGTACCTACTTTTGGTCCCGTGCCTATCCTTTAGATTTTTTTTTTTTTTTTGGATATTGAGTTAATTGGATGATAGAACTAATTGATAAGCGTGGTCTACTATTAATTATTTAGAAAAACTTTACGTGTATCACCACCATGAATAAATTTCTTTAGAGAAAAGAAAACTCCTCTCCAAAAAGAAAAAGAATTTAGCCAATGTATATTGTAAGTTTTGCAATGATCGCCCCTAGTATAGTATGTTGTTAAACGAATTTATTGCGTAAAAAACAATAATAAATTCGTGTTCAGCGTTATCCAGGACATTAATTTCGCGGTTTGTGTGTGTGTGTGTAGAGAGAGAGAGAGAGTATAAGTAACATATAAAGCTCAATCACCATTATAAATTCAACTTAGAGAGTTGAAGACACTATAAACCAGAAAACTGTCGGACCAAATATTCCTAAACTACAGATAAAACATCCAAATCCAATCAAGTCTAGGCACAGTAAGTGCCATAAAAGGAATTATACTTCAATTTAGTCTCTCAACAAGTACTTCATTTGGAGCCAAGCGCAAACGACAACTTGGGCCGGGATTTGTTCTTACCCAACAGCTTCATCTGCTTCAACCGTTCCTGCTCCTCCTCTTGCTTCTTCCGCCGCATCAACTCTTCTTTTTGCCTTTGCAGCTCTTCTAGCTCACGGTACCGCTCCTCCTCCCTCCGTTGCTGCTCCAAAGCCTCCTTTCTCTGAGCTTCTTCTACCCTTCTCTGGTTCTCTTCAAGCATCTTTTCGAGCTCTTCTTTCTCTCTCCGCACTTGTTCCTGTGTTTAACCAAGTGATTTGCGGTAACAACATTAATACAATCCTGATCCAACTAAACAGAGTCCAGATGTAGTTTTAGTATGTTTCTTTTATTTTCCTTGTTCATATAGGACAATAACTAGTGAACCAAATTTGGCGAGACCAAAGTCAATTGTTAACCCATGCCTCGGGATCCTTTGAACTCTTCTCCTCTTGTTATACTAAAATTTCAACTACTTGAGAAATAAAACTTCACATTTGGTGCCAATGCATGGCTAATGAATCATAAGTGACTGTAGACTGTCAAATGACGTCCCCAAAATTTACATATTTTGCAAAAATAAGCTAGAGATGTTAAAAAAACAAAAAGAAAAACTGAAAAAGCTCTAGTTTCAAGAGATTTACCTCCTTTTGTCTGGCCTCAATAAGAGCAGCTTCTTTCTCTTTCTCGAGTTCGGCTGCAACTTCATCAAAAAGTTTCTTGCGTCCCTCCTCGAACCGCCTTTGTACTTCCATCCTAATCTCTTCAGAATTCAATTTCTCCTCGACCCTCTTACGGATTGCTTCTTCCACTCTCTTTGCAGTCTCTTCTTCCAGCAGTTTTAGTTCCGCTTCCTGTTGCCGCCTGAGGGTACAGGAGGGGAAAATAGAAAAAAAGTCAAGCAGGAAAGTGACCTCTCATTCAAATTAGGGGAATGGTCGCGTACTTTTTTATCATTGAATGTCCTAAATCAAGAGACCAGTATATATAATCCGCATTCAACATCTAATCTTTTCGTTCCTTTTTTCCTTCTATTGTCTGACCTTCGAGGGAGCGAAGGCACTGAATATCGCTTATACTTTTAAGGCATACCTCTAACTGAATCTGATCCAAACAAATGAGTTTCAAAACTGGAACAGTAGATAAACGTGGGACGATATTGATGATCAAATATAACAAGTTGAACTATAGCAGTATCTTCCTTGAGAAAATCCTGTGGAGAAAATTGTCAAGTAAACTGTTGCAGTTTTAAAACTAGTCACCATAACACTTGTAAAATTTCAACTACATTCATCTTTTCCAGAAAAGAGCTGTGAATTCCTTAGGCTGTGGCCAAAGAGTTAATAAAGCTTCTCTTGTACTTTCAAGTCAAGCCAAAGCAATGACAAAAATCAATAGTTTCACAGCTCAAATAAACTCGTTGTCCCAAAAGAAAAGCTCCAAAAGAATTAGAGTGCTCGGCTTGCGACTTGAAATTTTGGTGTTTGTAGAAGTCAACTCAAACCAAGATCAAATAGAATGGCTATCTTGACACAGGTTGAACACATTGCCTTATGTTTTTGCTAGGATGCAACAATAACCAGTGACTTTAACACTCGCTAAGTGACAATACTAGGCAATGGATCATGGACATCGGCCATAAACTATAAATTAAATATTAAACATATACTTTAGTTGTAGGGAAAATTTACTAACTAGTCAAAAACTATTAAAATAAAATGAAACCACAGTAGGCTTATAGAAGGTGGTCCGTGCATTTGATGGGAAGTGCATAAATGTCCAGCTATTCAAGCAATACTAACCGAAGCAGCAATAACAACAATCTAATATTCTACGACTTCTCTCCTTGCAGCTAAACACAAATAATCATACACATATAAAGGAGGTTATCACTTTAGGTTAGCACTAAGCAATTGACGAATTACTCCTAAAGCTTCATAACAGTGCTAGTTGATGAGAATTACTTCGGAAACTAAAATTTATTGGGGCTATATTATCTCCCCATTAAAATAAAATGCAGCTAGATCATACTCCGGAAAAAAAGATTGCTTGAAACTTGGATATCAAACTGAATTGAAAACTAGAACACACGTAATCAATATCACCCAAGAAATAGGAAAGCATACAATAGAGATCACATATATCAAAATACAGAACACAAAGCCAACAACTAAAACTTGTGTGAAAAGTATCCGAATGAACTTGATAATAAATAGAGAGTGAAACTAAAGAAAGATCTTTTTCTTACATTTTCTTAGTAACTATTGAAATTACATTCTAATTAAACAGGAGATGAGGTAACACACAAAATCACAGAAAAGAATGGTGAAGCCATTAATTGAGGAGCTATCCAATAATTATTTTAGACCAATGGAAACGTTTTATACATTACATGAATAATAGTTCTTTTTTACTACTAGAAAAGGCTTCAAAACCACATGTCCAATAAGTACGACCTACGTCGATTTTTGAAAGATAGTGTTACTTCCTTTTGTACCCAGCAAGAAAAACAGGTCATATAAAAGTAGGGAAATTCATGAAGTAACTGATATACCTTTTCTTCTCTTCTTCTTCTTCCTTTCTCAATTTTTCACTAGCAATTTTGCGCTCTACTGAACCTAGACTTGGGCTGGAAGATTTACGAATTGGCGAGGATGACAAACTCCGACTTCTTTGTCGTCGACGACGTCTTGGAGTTGGGGACCGACTTTTACGTCGTCTAGGGGAGATGGAACGACTTTTCCTTCTGTACAGCAATGCTAAAGTTTGAGAAACCACGAACATTGGATAATACAATACATCATCCAAATAAATCAATACAAACCCACCACTTGGCACCAGAGAAGCAAAAACATATACAGTTACCTCATACATTGTAAAGAATAACCAGTGTGCTCCATCTTTTATCATACGAAGAAGCAAATGTCACAATCGATCAACAAAAGGACACCCAACGGCACCCATCACCTGCTCACTTCCCTAAGATGGGAAGAAACTGAGTTCTTCTTTTTTATGTTTTTCTTTTATTAATTTCTTATGTAAAGCATGAATTCTACGTCACTCTTACAATGCTCTATATACTTTAATCCAGCTGTTTGTATTTGTCAGTCGGAAAAATTTCAGAAGCATACCAAATGTAGGGTAGAGACTCAAACCACTTATTCCTGGCCATTTAAATGTGCAAAAACGAGGAAACCAACATATTAGCAAGTAGTATTCAAAAGTTCATCCTATGTGATGTACATACTACAGGCTCTAATTAAACCACTTCAGCATAGGCACGTCAAAAGGGAAACGTTCACGGCATATCTAATTTCCACAGAGGCATCCAAAGTCTCCAACAATTGTTTCAGATGCCGGAATATGATCACCATTACGGTAAGGATACAACAAAGTCAGAGCTTTACTAAAACTTCATGTTAGAATCACGAAAAGAGACCATTACATAAGCAAGGATTAAGATGTGTACAGGTCTACTCGTACATTATGTAAATCCAAACCGCATCAGCAGATGCGAGTCTCCATTCTTTGTAACAGTTTGTTTGAGAATTAGCCGAATTATTACAATTAAGTGTTGAACATAAACGGGATCACCTGCTATACGAATACGGAGATCGGCTCCTATCTCTTCTGCTTCTCCTGCTACTTCTGGAGAGCGGAGACGGCGAACGCCTTCGCCTATACGAAGGTGATCGTGACCTTGAGAGATCCCTCGGCATCTTCTTCAACCTCTAGTCAACAGCCAACTCCCTATTTGCCTGAGAAACCGAACAACAAATTGATATCTGTTAGAGAATCATCAAAGTTACACACTTCGTCAACAATATAGCAATAATAACTGAACATAAATTGCAAAAAAATAATAATAATAACGAAATGTTTACTTATGTCCAACTAATTACTCTGCAAAATGAAAATACTTGGCAATAACAACCGCAACAGAGTTTTTTTTAGGAGGTTTCTCAAAAGCGAAGATGAAAAAAAAAGAAATTGACAAATAACAATATCATCATCAAAATTTTCAAATCCAATCAATATCCTCAAGAAATTAACCCTAAAACGATGACGAGGAGCTTAATTTCCAGTCGCAAAATGCAGTGAGAAATTTACAAGCAAACATAGAATCCCTTACATGAGTTTTCTCGGGAACCAAACAGGGGAGAGAAGTCCCAAAGAGAACCAGAGGCCTAACAGAGAGCTTCTCCGGAAACCCTAGATCAAACTTTTGGCCGATCAGAGTGATCGGAAAGGTCCGAACTTTGTGAAATTTTGCCCTAGAAACGCAATCTATACCAAACCCTGACAGAGAGAGTAGTGTTATTTTATTGAGTGGTTTTTGAGGTATTGGACAATCAAAAATCCTTATCTTAAGATTGATAAAATGATTAAGAATTTGTTGATGATAGTTGTGATTACAACAATATACTTATTTCTTACCAGAAAAAGTGGCTAAATGTGTTGATTGTTGCAAGGAAAAGGGAGAAAAATTCAGGAGATGATAAAATAAAAACAAAATAAGGCTGTTCCACAATTTTTTATTTTTTATTTTTTTGGGACTGGTTCTTATCTAGCTTGACATCGCTAAAATAATTTTTATCTTTTTTGCACTAAAAGCCCTCTAACTTATATGGTTTTATGTTTTGGCACTTTATTTTTTTTGGCATTAATCCTCCCCAGTTTAAGAATTGTAGCATTTTTGTTCAAATTGAAAACATCCTTCCAAAATTAAGCGGAACGGAATTTAGCTTATATTTCTCACACGAAAGTCGATTTGGGGGCATTTTTGCTATTTGATAACAAAAACAAATAAAATTAAGAAATAAAATAAAATGAAAACCCACAACATATCACAACCTTATTTATTTGGCAAATTTTTCTTTTACCAAAACTTAATTAAACTTTTATATGTAAGGAAAAAAAAAACAACTGAAGATTAATTTCGCTATGTATTTCTCGCTATGTATTTCTTGTGTACATAACATATTACATTGAGTTTTTTTTGTTTATTATCAGATTGTATACATGAAGTGCGTCTATACAAATTCAGAAGCCAACTAATCAAGTTCAAAAAATCATGCACTTCGATCTCAAGTAAAAAAAAACAAAAACAAAAACAACTAGGGTCAAGGAAAAAAAAAGTCCAACACTTTCAATCGGACCATCAAAAATCAAGATTCAAATCTCA
Source organism: Boehmeria nivea var. tenacissima (assembly GCA_018132145.1). NCBI lineage: Eukaryota > Viridiplantae > Streptophyta > Magnoliopsida > Rosales > Urticaceae > Boehmeria > Boehmeria nivea. The sequence continues at coordinate 19,630,558 of CM030878.1, read as the reverse complement.
TCAAAATAAAAAATTCAAATAAAAACAACAGATTCAAAATTCAAATACAAATAAAAACCCAAGATCTCAACTTCTAATTGGCTGTCCTATAGACTTAAAAATAAATCAAGCCTTCTTGATTTGACAAATAGAGCATTATTTTAGTTATCTAACAAAATCATTCCAGCAAACATAAAAAAATAAAACAAAATAAATAAAAATTACCTTATAGCAAAAGAAATAAAAATAAAAATCAAGCCTTCTTGCAAAGAAAACACGTAAAAGCTCCATTTTTCAAACCATTAGTCCCCTCTCTACCTAAGGGGCTGTTTGGTACGCGGGTATCTTGATCAAGGGAATGGTAATCTTAAGATTACCTTGTTTGTTACGTGTTTATTTTAATTAAAGATACCCGGATATCTGATTACCGTGGGTATGAGATTACCTTAAAAGGGGGTAATCTGATTACCATGGAGGGGGGTGGGTTTCAGATTACCCTCCATCTGATAACCATGGTAATCTTTAAAAAAATTAAATTAGTCTTAATTATCTTTTATTTTTTTAACTTAAAAAACTGACAAATCTCATTATAAATTACCACCTTACATCGTGGAAAAAAAAAACAAATGAACAAACAAAAAAAAATTAATTATTCATGTTTCTTTTTCTCGTGAGAACAAATAAATTTTTTTGTTTAGTGTTTTGAGGATTTCTTGTTGCCGATTTTTGTATTATGCGGTTATGAATTTTATTTTTTTACGTTGAATGAGATTTTGTAATTTACTTCTATTATCATATCATACGCTAATAAGTAAATAATAATAATAATAATAATCAATGAATCTCTTTGTTTGTATTTTTGTATTGCTACTTGATTTTTTCTTTACTTTTTCGATACACATGAGAAAATTTCTATAAAATGGTATGTTTTCATACATGGTTTCGGTGATAGTATTGTTATAAAATATATTAATTTGAGGATGTATTTTCTAATTGATAAAATCACACTCAATTATTGTGTTTAACCAAACAATATAATCTAGCATTCCTAGGAATCTTACTAAAATTATATTATCAAGCCAAACATTATAATCTTAGATACCTAGGTATCTTATTACTTTAAAAAGATTCCCGAGTATCTTATTACTGAGGATTACCGCGTACCAAACGGCCCTAAAGGCTCAAATCTCAAACTTGATAGAGGGGCATTCTTGTTATTTCCCACAGATTTCAGAGGTCAGTAACGTAATTTTATCTAGTTAAGGGGTTTCATTGTATTGTAACAAAAATTAGGGGGTTTCAAAAAAAGTTTTTTAAGGAAAAATATGAAAAATGAAAAAACAGAAACTCAAACTGAGAGAGAGACAGAGATCTCATCTCAGTTTAACAAAAGCTTGTTGAGCTAATTCTGTATAAAGTTTCGTATCTATAGAGAGAGAAAGCGAAGAACTTTAGAGAGAGAAAGGGACGATGAAGATCTTGGTAGGTATTGCAATGGCGATTCTTTGCATGGTTGGGATGAGCGAAGCAATTTGGCTAACCCTACCACCGTCGGGGACGAAGTGCGTCTCCGAGGAAATCCAGAACAACGTCGTCGTTTTGGGCGATTACGTCGTCGTCTCCGACGATCACGCCCACAGCCCCACCATCTCCGTCAAGGTAATCAACCTCTCCGTCGCAATTGTCCGATTCCGGTGTTTGGTTTGATTGATTGCCGAGAAAATGAGCGGATAGAGAGAGAGAAGAACAAAAAAAAAAAAGGGTTAATTTTGGATTAGGAATTTCCAATTTCATGCCTTGCTCAATCGAATTTCGTTCGATTTTCATGTCCTTTAGAAAGTTTATCTTTATGATATGTGAGCAATCAGTTGAGATTTATAAAGTGCTGAAGAATTGTGCTTTTATGGTTTATTCCATGGATTTCTAATGGATTTGAACGTCAATTGATTTGAAATTTCCGAAACAGGTTCGTCGTATAATGTAGATTGTCTTTGCCCTTTGCGATTGTGAATCACAGTGATAGGAAATTTTAAGTAAATGAAACATTTTGATTAGAAGTATGTTTCGCTTTCACATAGACGAGTGAAAGTCTCACGTTCTTTTAGCGCAATGTGAGACTTAATAATAAAAAGAGAAACAAGAAAAACTTAATAACGAGAAGAGGAGGCATAATTTGGGTTTTGGGTTGCAATATCTTCATGGCGAGGCGTTTTTGCTACTTCAAGCCTCAGGCTCTTTCCCTAAACCATTCTTATTGTTTTCCCGTTTGACCATTTTCTTTATTTATATTTTGAAGTAGGAATATATATGTTTATGGGTTTAGTTTCTTGATCAAGTTTCAATTTGGTTTACCTCTGGTCTCTGAATTAGCACATGTAGAACCCATCGACTGAAAGTTTAAGATGATTTGGTCATTTACATTGTTGAGATACAAAGGAAATAGCATGAAGAGAGTGATATTAATCAAACAGTATGTTAGAGGAAGAAAGAGAATGACATGACTAGATGTAATTACTTTATGAATTATATGCTTCAAAAATTTATCTTTTGCGATATTTCATAGTTGTTTTGTTTTGCAGGTAACATCGCCATACGGGAACAATCTTCACCACAGAGAGAATACAACACATGATCAGTTTGCTTTCACAACTCATGAAGCTGGAAATTACCTGGCGTGTTTTTGGGTGGATGGTTTGAATCAGAAAGGTGGAGAAGTAAGTGTCAACTTGGACTGGAAAACTGGAATTGCAGCCAAGGATTGGGAATCAGTGGCAAGGAAAGAGAAGATTGAGGTGAGAATTTCAAGTTTTGATTCAGTTTACCAATTGCTATCTTTTATAATGGAGAGATTGCTTTCCAAATGAAAATTCAGCTTCTGAATCAGGTGCTATACAACGCACATTATTGATGGTACCACTGTTCAATCCTCTTTATGTTCTGAGGTTTTAACTGAGTGCTAACACTACCGACTAGTCATGTTTGTGTAGTGCAATGTTAACGATTGCACTAGTGGTCATGCAAGTTAATAGAGAAGCTTTAGTGGTTGTGATGTTCTGTAATCAACACATCCAAATGCCATATCTGCTTTATTATGCTGTTTAGGGAACTTATTAAGCACAGCCGGATAGCTTTTTTATGTGATTGCTTGTGTCTTCGGTTACCAAAGAAAAATGTCTTAGTATTAGGTTTCATCACCACATGTACTCATATACAATACATTTCCACCACAGGCAAGGGAACAAAGCTCCCTTTTTTCTTTGGCCAAATGATTGCAATTTTATCCTTGTTAATTCCATAGTTCTACTTCTCTTCATGAACATTAGGGTATTGAACTTGAGCTGAGGAAACTTGAAGGGGCAGTTGAGGCCATCCATGAGAATCTACTCTATCTTAAGACCAGGTAATGCCTCATGGCTAGAACTCTATTTGGGTTGCATCAAATTGCATTTGCGTTCTGCTTAAATTAAATGATGTTTTTCCCCTCTTCTTGTGTTGTTTTGCTTTGTCTCAATATGACCTAATAGAGAAGCGGAGATGAGGGACATAAGCGAAAAGACAAATGGCAGAGTAGCGTTGTTTAGTATGATGTCTGTAGCCGTTTGCATTGCGGCTTCGGCTGTGCAGATATGGCACTTGAAACGATTTTTCCAAAAGAAGAAGCTCATCTAGATTACTTGAGTAAACTTTTCTTTTACTGACAAAAGATGACATCTACAAGTGTTTTTTTTTTTTCCCCCCTTTATCCTTGATTATCTCGTTGTAGGAAATTTTGATATCGTTTACGGAGCCTCCACTTTAATTGAGAGAAATTAAATTCCTCACTCCTGATTCTATAATTAAGCTTTAACTTCATTATTTGCTTGTTTAATCTCTCTCTCTCTCTCGATCTCGTGTGATATTGTGATACAAGAATAACCATTTCTACTTCTTGATCAAATGAGTAGAAGTGTCATTTTTCTAACACATAAAAGGTACTATACAAAAAGTTGAAACTAGATCAATAATTACGTATTGAGAATGAGGAAACATGGTATTGTTACAAGCTTCTCTAGTGTTCGCAATTCAAACATTTCAAAACGCTAGTTAGAGCTGGTATTAGTTTTGATGATACAATGGCCCACCATCTTCCCCATGAATGAGAGCTTGTTGGCATTGATGTCTGATATAATAGGAAAATAACTTGTAGGTAAAGGCTTCTCTTGGATTTGAATACCCTAGATAGATCTGGCCACTAAAATGTCAGCATGTACACTATTACGTGCCCTCTATTCCTGGCAAGGGTGTCCCTAATACAAGAATTTAATTTCTATGCCAAATGGGAAGAGTATTTAGCAAAATCGCAGTTTTGTCTCATTTCATTTCTATCAAGTCCTAAAATGTCATATCATAAAACGTAACTGGATTAAGTGGTCGGTTTCCACGTGAAGTGAATGCCTAAAAACAACTCAAATACTCTTTCATTACTTGGAAGTTGGAGGCAGTGTCGCAATGTGATTTAGGAGCATAGTATCTGTAGCACAGGCTAGCACATAGCCACCTACCATGAAGTTTCAATTCAAAAGACAAACTAGACGAAATAATGCAAACAAGAAATGGCATCTTTTATGGTTCATTCAATTGATACAAAAATGTTCATGAACTTTAACCAAATTAGCAGTCAAGCTGTAATTAGAGAATTGATAATTAGAGATTACAACATGAAATATTTGTGAAAATTGAAGAAGGCAAGATAAGCCTTTTATTCTATTCGAACAATCTTGCGGTTCATGTATCTAAACCTGCAAATGTCGTCAAAGAAATCGTCTGCACTGCTATGATTGCTCTTCATCTGAAGAATCTTTATTGCCATCGTCTTTAGATTTTTCCCATACTTTACCAAGGACTCTAGTGTGCTCATTTTCTGTTCAGCATTCAAAGGTGATCTGACTGTAACCACCACCTCCTCCAAGCAAGGAATTATAAACTCGCTATCAACCTGTTGTGGACAAAAGAAGCAACATGATTAAGAACCGAAAGCTTGACTAATAACCATGTGGAATCGAGGAAGTGATATTTTTATTGGATTTACACACATTTTTCAAACTGTTCTTTTGACAAAGAGCTGCGAACATAGCTCCATGGATATCGAACTTTCGCAGCTTGGGATGACTGTTGAAGAAGTCAACAAAATCAATCTCTGGAAATGGTTGAAGAGCTTCAAAATCCCCGGTGAACTCCACTTTCATGTAGAGGTGCTTCACTTCACTCGCCCATTGAAGCATATTGCATATTGCATCCCAACACCACTGGACTCCTCTTACGGATAAGAACTCAAGAGCCATAAGTTTTCCGAAATCAACCATGTAGACTCTCCCTGAAAGTCGCCAAAACAAAGAATGAAAAACGTAAAAAAACATATTCATATTGTGTTAATCAAAGACTTGATAGCCAATTTGTACTACTGATTTCACCTGCATTGTTGGCAATTGAAAGACTCCTCAAGAACTTTGCCTCGCGAACCCGGATCCAACTACAACCTTGTATCTCAAGGACTTCGACTTTCGGACAATTCATTGAGAAGGAGCAGTTTCCCAAGCCATAGAAATCAAGCTTACACTGCTCGAGATGTGGCAAATCAATTGAGATGGATCTAAGACCTTCACAACCAAGAAGCAACAAGTTGGTTAAATTAGGACATGAGCGTAGCAGCGCTGACAAAGCTGGATCTTCCAATCTTGCACCAACAATTTCAAGGTTCTGAAGTCTTGGGAAAACATCCCACTTGGGAGATTGGGTCATTAAGACACCCCAAAGTTTTAAAGATTCCAAATTCTGTGCAGCATTTATACAATCCAATTTAGATGGGCTTTCTTGACAGCCATGCTGTTCAGTGAGATTGTCCATCCGGAGCTCAAGATGCCTAAGAGAGGAACCTACGTTTGATAGCCACGAAGCAAGGCCAGCGCCCGAGAATGGGCTATAAACGACGAGCTCCTCTAGCTTCTCAGTCGATGAAACCATCCTCCAAATAATTTCATCAGGGCTATCCCTGCCCATGTGATTATCGAACGAATTGCGGGGGAAATAGAGGCTCCTAATAAAAGGCATGGAGTCCTTCCATCGCTTAGATACGCAATTACAAACTGCCACATCGCGGGCATTGTTCATGTGTGACAGTATGTATTGCACAATAGCATCAGGGAGCGAGTCCATTCTGTGAGAACAGCAATCAACTTGTCAGCGTCTTTATTGACATTTCCCAGGAAACATGGCAATAAGAAAAACAAAAGTTCCACATTCAATAAGGTTCTCAGCTTCAGAAAGAAAATTATCTGTGGACAAAAATCAAATAGGTCGTAGTCGTTCCCAAAGTTGTCAAAAAGAAGTAAATGTTACAAATTTGCTAAACGTTCATTCTCTGAGGAGACGTATCAAACAGATTGTGGGCAATACAAAAGAATGAACAAGAAACTTAAACATGCTTAGCTAGTACAGTTTCTGATGAAACAAGATAAATTCCAAGCTCTCTTCAGAAAGAAAAAAAAAAAAGATAAATTCCAAGCTCAAATTGTTGCAACTGAAGAGACTGTTTAGACTACTATTTCTCATAAAAAAAAAAAATTGAGCCTTTAGCCTATTGAGAACCAATTTGTTTGGTTTACTCTTTTACTCTCAAACGTGGGAAGTTCAGAATTAAAAAACACACATTTATCAACAAGGGAATAAAGAAAAATCAGCTCACAACATGTCCCCAAAAAAAGTACTTAACATATTCAACTCATTGAGCAAACATATCCGTAGCTCAAATAAATCACTGGGCAAAGAGAAGTAGCAAAAACCCAGACGGCAAATTACACAAGTTCTTCATAGAAACACAATCTGAAACAAAAACAACCTCAAACTCTGGAAGAATAAAAAATTAGAGGATATTGCAAATCTACGAACTGACTGAAAAGAAATCATTGAGAGAGAGAGAGAGAGCTTACAGGTAAAACTTTGAATGAACTTGAGGTTGAGGCTGAAAGGGATAGACTCTAGTCTCGTCAAAATCTGAGAAAGCCATTCTCATCTGTATTATATATCTATATATATATATATATATATATATTTATAAACACTCTTCAAAGAGAGAGACGGAGAGAGAGAGAGAGATCTATGGCTTTGGGAATTGGTGGCTCGATTCAAAATTCAAAACAAGTTTCAGAAACTCTTTTTTTTTTAATATTGATTTTTGGCCCTGAAATTTTCTTTTTAAAAATTTTTCCATTTCGTAATTATTTTCTTTTTTTAATTTCATTTCAACTTTTGCGTGGAAAAACATGAACACTGTAATAACTAATAGTAGAGTTAGTAAGACTGTGAGAGTGTGTGCCAAAAAATTAAAATTAAATTAAAATAAGAAAAGCCCCAAAAGGTCAAAAACCCGCTAGGTTTTCAAAATTTTGAATTTTCGACCGTTCGTTCAAAATTCATGCAAAAAAGAAAGGAGGTTTTGGTGCATAGAGAGGGCGGGGGGGCTGATTCTCTGTTTCGCGGGTTTTCTGAACTCAACACGTGTCCAGTTTTCATTTGTTGGTCTCTGCATCGGCGGTGGGATCGTGCTGTGGAGATTTCGATTGATTGGTGAAACGTGGTGCTAGCGAATCATAAGATTACACGTGGCATACATCTGGTAGGACCCGCCAAGTTGCTGATTCACATGGGGACTGTGGTGTGTTGGTCCCACTACTGAAATTTTTGAATTTTTGTAAAGAGAAATTATAGTGAATACCCAATTTTTAAAACTTAATGTAAGTTATTACCCAATCTTTTGAAAAATGTAACCAACTACCCAAAAGATGGAATTACTTACACAGTGGTAAGTGGTGGTAATTCACTTTGTTACCAAAAGCATGTGCAAGTAATTCACAAATTGACTAGAAACTCAATTACTTCAAAAGTTTGGGTATTTATTTTTATTGTTATATAAATTCTGGGTATTTGCCTACTTCACCCTTTTGTAAATTAGGAAATATCAAAGATCCGAAATACTGAATTTGTCGATATTTCTTTGGTAGGTTTTTTTTTTTTTTTTTTTGTGAGAAATAATTCTGGTTCGTCAAATTTATCTTTTTAGTGAGTCCTACGTAAATCTGACGATCCAGAATCGTTTCCTACCACCCAAAAAAAACCACCTGAAAATTCCCCGGAATTTGTTTGCTTTCATTTATATTTTTCTTGTTGATTTTTTTTTTTTTGGCTCGAAGTTGAGCTCGAAAAACCTTTTTTTTTCCCTCTCTTTTTATAAGTGTCTAACATTAGTGATTTTATATTATTTATTCAAGTTGTGTGTGTGTGTGTGAATTGCCAAAATTTGTTGTTATTTCTTTTTATCAGAGAAAAGGTACACAATTAAATGAAGAGTTACGTGTGAATTGTTGGTTAAACTTTTTTTTTATACCATTGGAACATTGTTGCTAGTTTTACAAATTTTGGGTCGTTTTGTCTCAAAAGAAGTTAATTATAACGATTCCCTTCTCTTAAAAAGAATATATATATATATATATATATGTTGCTAATTGATAATAACGAATTGATTCAATAACAAGGCAGAGACTGAAAAATAATTTATGCTTGAGAAATGTAGTTTAGGAGCACGTTCGACCACACACCCTAGACTTTATACACAAAATAATTTATACTTGAGAACTATAGTTTAGGGTTTCTCGCGCTCACCACAAACCCTCAGACTCCAAAGCCACAATCTGAAGCTTCCAACACAAGCAGCTTCGAGAACACGCGAGCACATACGTGTGATTATTGACATACCTTAATGTCCTAAATATAAAACATACTTGTATATCATTCGATATTCGTTTTCATTTATAATTTACAAGATATTTATTGAAATTTCTCTAAGAGACTGAAGTTAATAAGTTCACATAAATATTACAAGTAATTAGTAGCAAAAAAAAATGATTACAAGTAATTATTTTTCGAATCAATGCACTTGTTTGTTACATGCTCTTTGTAAAATTAAGTTTATTTGATGGACGTTTAATAATTTATTACACAGAGATCTTTTAAGAGGTTCTTTATAAAAAAAAATAAATGGAACTTAAATCATGATTTTATTACACAAAAGTAGTTTCTCAACAGGCTCTTAAAGTGCTAAATAATTAATAGGGTCCTTGTGTTAAAATAAATAATTACAAGGACTATTTATGAAATTTAATGGTGTTCATGTTGAAAAAAAAAAGAAAAAACAAGTTAGTACATAAGACAAGGTCAATAAACGGATTAGAAAGAATAACAATGAAGATGCTTTATCTCACAAGGAGTCAAAGAAGTTGGAACATTTGTCCAATCAGAATAGACATAAACTATCCCCTAACAAACGAAGGAATATATAATAAAAATATATATCACTCTCCAATCATCTTATGCATGTACACATATCTTTAATCATCTAATGAATGTACACATTTTTTAAACCTACAAATATATGCATAATTACTCACATTATTTTCTTCCAAAACATTTCTACCTCGATTACTTGTCCACGTGCACAAAAGAGAGTTGCTCAACTTCTTAATTCCAAATCACTAATTGAGTAACTAAAAGCCCAAAAGAAGATATAGAAAAAGAAGGAAATACTAATTATTAACCAACTAATGAAAGAGATAGCAAAAGCAAAACGAAAGAGTGGTCCATCCAGCATATTTGAAATTCAATTTTATCTTTTTATTTTTATTTTTACCTTTGCTTCTCCTCAACGTTCGGTAGCCTGCAAAAATAATAAACAAATAATTAAAAACATAATAAGACTAGTCACATTTTGGTCCTGAGTCCTAAATTAAGTTTCATTTTAGTCCATGATTTAAATATATCATATCTACAATATCATCGCTCATCGATTACAAGCTTTTGATAAAATGTAGTTACAATTTAAAAGTTAAGGACTATGCTCGTAGACCATATAAAAAACGCAACTGACCCTTGTAGTATTCAAATTACAATGAGATAGAATTTATTATATGATCAGTGAGTATTAAAGCATCCTCAAATTGGCCTCATTCAATAGAAATTATTAAATTTTAATAATTTTGTTGATTGTTTAAATTATATCATGTGCAATTCTTGTAAATTTCTATAAAAATCTTAACATTACTATTGAACAATTATATATATCAACAACCAATTCAATATGTTATGGAAGTCTTTGATAAAAATGAAATGAAATAAAACCTATAATTCAGGGCAAAATTGCAATTGACCTAAACTATTATTCTTTTTGGATAAATATTATTATTATTATTATTATTATTATTACATTAATTAACCAAAAGGGCAAAAGGAATAGAATATGGAAACGCTCCATCAATTTCGTGGCTTGAGAGAGAGAGAAAGAGAGTCTAGACTCTAGAGAGAGAGAGAGAGAGAGAGAGAGAGAGTGGAAAAGGGATTGTTGTCCACCATGAACACTTGTCTCTCATGTGTGTTTGGTATGAAAGAAAAATGGAAGGATGGAAAATATATGGTGGATTTTAGGATGGAAGTTTAAAAGGTAGGTTGTTTGGTAAGGTAGAAAATGGGATGGAAGAGAAAATGGGAGGGAAAAAAATAAAGGAGGGGCCCACAATATTTTATCCTTCTAAAATTGGAAGGAAAAGTGGAGGGAAAGTTTTTTATCAAAGCAATGAAGATGAAATTACTCTTTTGTCCATTAATTAATTATAAAAAAATAAAACAAATGGATAAAATGGTAAATTTATAACTCAAAATTTTCTTTCCCTTCTATTATACCAAACAACAAAAAGGTAAAAACATTTTCTTTCCTTTCCTTCTAATTTTCTTTCACCTCTTTTTTTTCTTTCCATCCAATTTTCTCTCCCTCATACCAAACATAGCCTCAGCAGAGAATTTCGTGTAAGTCGAGTCTCTCTTCTTTCTAGTTACTTTGGTTTTCTTAGAGAGAGAGAGAGAGAGAGAGAGAGTGTGTGTGTGTGTGAGTGTTGTAGAGAGAGAGAGCGAAAGGATTCGAGTCCAGATGCTTTGCAAATGGGCAAATTCGAAGAGCAAAGTCTGCATCGAAATCAACGGCGGAGCAGCGATGAGGCCCAGAATCGAGGGCTTCTCTGTGAGCGATGTTCGATGGCTCTCGCGGGGCTCGCCAAACACTTCACCTTTCGATGCTTCGTCGTTTTGCTCCTCAGCTTCGCTGTTCTGGTCTATGGAATCTTCTCGATCCTTCCGTACAGGGCACACAATTCGGGCTTCGATGCCCAACAGGCAATCAAGCTCAGTGGTATCTCTCTCTCTCTCTCTCCCCTCAATTTCATCGCTTACGTTTCGTTGATTTTTAGGGCTTTGTCTGAAAGGAATTGTCTTTTTCTGGTGTTTTGACTTTTGAGCAAATGGGTATGTGGAATTTTGCGTTTTAAGGGTTTAAAGAGAGGATTGTATTGTCTGTTGAGCTAATTGCAATGATGGGGTTAATTTGATTATGGTGTTTTGCTATAATTCAGTCTTGTGATTAGAGGTTTTTCTTCTTTCTTTTTACTCGTGTGCCTTTTGCTTAGAGGATGTGTGCTATTTATTTGCCTTGTCTTTGGGTTCTACTAGGGTTAGAGGGAAGATGATGAATAACCAAGTTACTAAATTTAGGTCTTTTCGTGATTAGGTTTCGGATTTGGGTTTTTATGCCTCTAATAGTTTTTCTGTATTGAACAAAGGTTATTTGATGTTTGTCCGAGTATGCATTGTTCTCATCTTAGTTCTTCATTTGTATTCCATTCCACTCACACTAGTATTTGACTATTCGAATTGTGTAACTTATTGCATAGAAAATTCGGATACGTGTTATAGGTCCTTTTTTCTTAATTCAACATGAGAGCTGAATTCAGATCCTGCAGTTTATGTATTTCCGGCATCAGATTATGATTTTGTATCTGGTCAGGTACAAAGATGTTTGATGATAGTTTGTGTTTTCTATGTGCAATGGTAACTTTCTTGAGTGGTTTTTTCAAGGTATAATGATAAGTAATTGGATACATGAGTGGTGGAATGTAGCAATATGATGGAGTGTCCATACGTAGATTGATTTAAGTCTTTGAACGTGTTTTTTTGATTCTTTTAGTGAACTTTTATTTGTTTTAAAGTACAAATTCATGGAATCTCTGAGTACAGTTGTCACAATTTTTCTGATGCATAAGTGTTCATGCTTGTTTCCTTCCTTTCCAGCCTCAGCCCAAGCATACTTCACTTTGGAGAAGCCTGTCTCAGAGCTTCTTCCTCATATTGGACAATTAGAATATGATATTAATGCGGAAATAGGTGCCCCGAATATGAAGGTTTGACTTTGAACTTTTTTTGGTGCTGTTTTTTTTTATTTTTTATTGATTTCTTATAAACCGAAGAAACAAGCTCAAAAGCTGTTCTTTTATCTACCAACAGGTGGTGGTCTTATCAATGCACCAATTGGGAGCACCTAACTGGACAGATGTGGTCTTTGGCGCTCTTCCTGATCCAATAAATTCTCAAATAAGTCAAGTTTCGTTGAGCATGATGCGATCATCTTTGATTGAGGTGTTTATGCAACAAAGCAATCTTACACTAACAAAAACAATTTTCGGACAGCCATCTAAGTTTGAGATTCTCAAGTTTCAAGGAGGCATCACTGTGATTCCTGAACCTGTTTCAATTTGGCAGATACCCCAGATTCTATTTAACTTTACTCTTAACAATTCAATTTCTGACATAGTAGAGAATATTGTTGAATTAAAAGATCAGTTGAAGTTTGGCTTGCGCTTGAGAAATTATGAGGTATGTCACCTACTCAACTAGCTATTCTTGGTTTTGGTGCTGAAGTGTTGGCCGTCCATTTTAAGGCATTAGCTGTACTTTAATTGCCAAATACTTGGCCGAGTATTAAATCTGTATTCAAAAGTGGTAAACACGCTTTCCTATTTCTTATCTATATTAAAAAGGAAAAAAGAAATGCTATCAACATTCAAGAGAAACAGAGAATGCTAGCTTGTTTAAATCTTATTTTAAGGCAGCAAAGACAGCAAAACTTGTTATTATCAGTGTTGCAGTGTTATGTTTTAAACAATATGAAAGTGTGCTAGGCATTCTGTACAAGGGTCCCAATATAGCTGTCTATCCTCATCCGTCAAAGTCATAGATGAGAAAAGTTTAGTCACGGTGACAATTTGTCTGTTTAGTTAGTGTGCTTTCTTATAGGTACACATTGATATCTTGACGATGAACTAACTAAAGCTTCATTTTGATACAGAATGTGTTTGTGCAAATAACGAACAAAGCAGGTTCAACAACAGATGCTCCTGTTGTTATTCAGGCATCGGTTACTTCTGATTTTGGTAACCTCCCGCCTCAGAGGTTAAGACAGTTGGCTGAAACACTTACGGGCTCTCCAGCACAAAATCTTGGCCTTGATAACACAGTCTTTGGTAAAGTTAAAAGCATCAGTTTGTCTTCTTATCTTAGAGGGACACTTTCATCGCTTTCTCCAAGTCCTTCTCCAGCTCCAGCTCCAGCTCCAGAACCAAGCGCCTCTTCGGGACCATCAATTCCCCCACATCCTGATCCTCCAACATATTCTCGAGCACCTGCACCAACACCTGACCCATCTGGTCGTCGACCATGTATCAACTGTGATGCTTCGTCACCAGCACCCTCTCTAGCATTCCCAGTGTCGCCTCCTCAGCCTTGTCCATACCATAGTTCCGATATTCCTCCTGGCCCATCACCAACACCGTCCTCTGACCCAATTTCTCCTTCTGCGTCTACGCCTGTTGCTGCCCCTCACTCACGACCTATGGGTCCCAAATCACAAATGTCTCCGGACGTGGCACCTGTACATGCCTCAAGTCCACAGGAAAGCAGGGGAAACAGAAAAGGGTTGGTGTCTTCATCTTTTGCTCCATCACCGTCATGTAAGTTAACAATTAATGCTTTTCCCTAACATTATTATGTTGTAAATTGTGATCGGTCATCTGAACTTCTTGTCTTGCGTATATAATTTTTACCTGTCGTTATCTTTTCTGATTAAATTAGGCCTTTTGACTTAATTTCTAAGTAAGTTCTGATTCGGTGCTTTCTCAAACTCTAATTATAATTCTTAAAAATGATTTTCCCCATCTTGCCAACATAGCCTTACCTAGTTGACATTAGCTTTCGACTCTAATTGTAATATTTTGGCAGCTTCAGCGGCAGATCCTTTGTACAAAAGCAAGACAATCCGGTCATTACTACTTTCAGCTCTAATCATCTTTCATCTCCTTTGCCGGTCACAATAGTACATTGAAAACCTAACGATACAAAAGCTCATGAAGAGTCACCAAAGGCATACAAACAACCAACACACTAATGTCTCATCTCCAGTTTTGTTTTGGCAAGGAGGTTAGATTTGGCCGTTTCAAGAAAAGATTTGACAGGTTTTTTTTTAACCCTTCAGTCGAGTGCAATCGTATGTAGATGTGAGATCAGGACATCAAAAATTGCGGGTCGAAGCCAAATTGTGGCAGGCCTCTCGTTTATAGGTTCTACATTTTCTGATATCTCACAAGGAAAGCAATGGACACTTTCTTCTCAAACTGAAGACTTAATATTATGCAGGTTTGCAGTACCAGCGTTGCAGTGATTCAAAAAGAATTCCTCTATCTGTGTTAACCTAAGGGTGAAAAATTGTTATATACATGCAGGTTCTTTTTGAGCCTCTGCAATGCTGGCATAGTAAAAAAAATGTATGGGAAAAAAAAGAAGAGATTTTAGCGTTACATAAACTTCTACATACAGGGTTATATAAATATAACATGTTGAATTGTTTATAGTCCCTCAATTCTCCATTCCTTTTTTTTTTTTAGCTCCTGTAATGCTAAAAAATAGATTGGAATCAGATTTTATTCTCTATTTCGTCGTTTACAGTGAAAGAAAACATAAATACAAAGAAGGTAAGAAAATTAAGCTTAATTGTAATTGGGTTTAAGGTTTGACAACAATACAATTTTTTGTGCAAATTTTTTACTTTTCTCTGTGGAAAATTTTTATCACCAGGATTCATTTACTATTTGGTCAGTGAAACAAGTCGATTTTTTATTTTTTACTTTTTTTATTTATTTTTATTTTTTTATGAAGACTAGAGAAAAATAAAAAATGGGCGGAGGTAAATAAAAATGTTAGACTAACCTCAATGCCAATGCCAAATTTGGAAAGAAAAAAAAATGAAAATGTTATGTTTGGCATAGAATGTCATTTTATATTTTATATTTATATTTTATTATTATTTAGTTGCAAGACTCATTAAATAATGTTAGTCAATAGTAAGAAATATTATATGATAATTTTTTATAATATAAAATGGTAATTATAATTACTTTCACAATTAATTATGCTCATTTTCAAATGACAAACTTGGTGTGTAATATTGAAAATAACATTTTGATCAAAAATTAATTTTTTCAAATTTTGACATTGCTGTATCAATTTAAATTTGTCATTACATTAGAGACGCTCTTTAACTGGCTTGATGAATTTCTTACGTTAGAGCGTCTCTAATAAAATTAAAATGCCATATGCATACTCTGTCAAACTGGCTTGATGAATTTCTTACGTTAGAGCGTCTCTAATAAAATTAAAATGCCATATGCATACTCTGTCAAACTGGCTTGATGAATTTCTTACGTTAGACTATTACTGATCTTAATGAATTAATACCAATACTTAGCATCGCAGTTTAATACGGAACAATTAGGTACGGTGCCGAAAAAAGTCAGGAAAAAATTAATTAAAAAAAAAATCTTGAGGATATGTTCAACTCTCGAAGGAAGCTTTTAACAGCATTCATCCGGAAACAAGTTGAGGCCATCTCTTACGCTAACATTCAATGGAAGCAAATTAGTGCTTTTAATGGCGTTGGCATTAGACATTAGTTCGAATCCGACCGAGCCCGGAACGGAGGAACTTAGGGTTCCATTCCTTAGGGAACCTGAACCCTGTTCAATCCCTTCATTCCCTTTAGTCCAGTGTTATTGATATCAGTGGTGTAGAGCACAACTGACCACTCTCGGCTAATTGAGCTTCGTAGTGTAAGGAAAATCTGATTAACAAGCACGATATTAAAAAAAAAAAAAAAAAAAAAAAGGGGGACAAGTGTCTGTCATTTATCCAAATTGGTATTTAAGCTTTCAGGATAATCGCATACATTATCATCACAACAGATCGATTTCTTGCATTATTGAAAAGTCGAGCTCGCCGGCGTTACAGCTCAATATGAACATATACCCCATCTGAAGAGGGAATGTCTAGGATCTCTTTTTCCTATTGATCAAGTAGAATATAGGAGCTCTATCAACAAACCTTCTTCGACCATCCATAGACGGAGATCCGGAATCCCACGCAGGCCCAAGAAGCCATGACGCCGCAGCTCCACCAAGCAGGCCTCCTAACTGAAATATATGGAAGGGATAACAGAGGATGATGAAAACAAAAACTAAAAAGAAAAGGCATTGGGTGACAAGAAAACAAACTGTGTTTCTGATACTTACATGTCCCCAGTTATCAATTCGTTCAGATAACAGTCCAATAACCTGCAAAATACAAGAATATTGTCATGGATCTTGCTAGAGAAAAATATGCGGAAAAAAAAAAAGGAAAAAAAAGCACAATCCCGTCAAACAGACCTGTTGCTAGGACTCAATTAGATTGAATAAATTACAGAGCTTTTTAGCAATACTTGTTTGAAAGTGAGGACATACCATATTTAGTGCAATCACATTCACTATGTGCTGAAGCTCTCCTCTGCCACCTCCAATCTGTCCTCTATGCCTCATTATAAACACGGCCGTAGATCCAACCTGACAGAAGAAACCATTTGTTAAAAACGATTACTCGAAATCATAACAATTACACAGAATCATCAATCAAGCCATATGGCTAAACTTTGCCAGATCAGAAGTTGAAAACTAATCCATTTCCTCAAGGCAAATGCATGGTTCAGACTCATTTCCTCAATTTTTTTATTATTTTTTATTTTTTATCTCATTAGAACTTTGGATTAAGGAACTTTTAAATTAATGTTTTTACGAAGTTCACCCATGTGTGTTGTGTGTGTATCACAACTGCAAGGGTAATTTAAGAACTGTTGTAGGCATGTAAGATCAAAATGTTGATATTGTTTTTGTGTCTCAAATAGCAGATTTATTTTTTGAATTCACCACAGGGCTCATGATTTGATTTATTTCACTCTGTACATTCTAATCTAGTTGACGTTTCTTACCCAGTAAGCAAAGTTTCTAACAAAACATTCGACCAACTTACGAGTCCAAAGATTGCTCCTGATGCACCAACTGAAGAATCGTTGCTGAAGAAATAACTCATTGTCGAACCTGATTTTCTTGAAAGTATTAAATTAGAAACTAGATTGTTCTTGGTAACAACTGGCCAATTGACTATTGGAGAAAGATCGAATCTGTTTACTTGCAACTGCTGAGGCAAAGTAAACTGCAAGATATCTCCCCGGACCACTGATCTTCTCCACAGAAGGCCCAACAGCATTTAGAGAATAACAATTGACCTAATCCAAAATGTCATCAAACCACAATTATATTGAATCGGAACTTTGTGAATCAAACCGAATTCTAAGTAACAAAGATTGAGAGCAGACCAAGAGGTGTCCGACATTTGCGTGCAAAAAGGCAGACGTGACCAGCCTCCATAGTTGCCCGTCCTCTATATACCCATTTATCTGTAAATTGTTCAACAACCCACTTCTCAAATTTAAGCTCTAGCACTGAAGATGATATGTACATATATGTAAACAAACTTCTTGCTTTCTCTGTTATGCTCAAGAGCTCTTACCTTTGCTCCCCAGAACATCAACTTCCCTTGTGTTGCAACCTGCGCAATATAGATACTGCGCACAAACAATTTACCGAATTCAACCAACAAAAAACCCCATCAATACACAATAGATATGTGTGACATACTCAACTTGAAAGCATAACCTCTTTCATATCTTCATGTCATAGTCTATTCCCAACCAGGCTACATTGTTTAAAACAGGTTGCAATCCATCTAATTTCATATCATTACCATAATCTTACTCACTTATTTTAAAGATGATGTGACATGAACACAGTTTACAACACTTACAGAACATTAAGTGCAAGAAGTACATTGGTACATCGCCTATCGTCGAACGGGCTTGGCCTAGACATGTTGGACTTAGACACCCCTTGTTTCCCCACAAAATCCAAATCCTCTCCACTCTCTCCTTCGTTGCCAAGCGAACAAAATCGAGCCCAACTCAGTGTTGCCAGAGACCCTCTCAACCCGGGTCCGCGGTTCTGTTCCCTCATTGCAATAGGATAAAATCATCACAGAAAACACTCTCATCACCACAAATGCCATTGCAACTAATCTTCGAGAAACACTAAATGACTATGACCAAAACCATATACAACTAATCTCCAAAAACCAACGGATTTACCTCAAAGTAGGATTTGAGAAGAGGCTTGAGGCCATGATGGAGGATTTGAGCGACGCGCAGAGAAGCGGCGGTGGTGATCGTCGTGCTCGCCGGAGTGGGACACACTTTCGGCTCCGGCGAACGAAACCCAAATGGCCGAGGAAACAGCCACGACGAGCCTGAGTGTAGTATCATAGTCGTGACTGTCATTGACCTTCTTTGAAGGTGTTTTTTTGTTCGGAGGGGCCTAATTGGGCATGTTTGGGTGATTGAATCAATATGCCTTTCAAGCTCTGATTTTTGCTCTTTAATGGTGGTTCCGTGAAGTTTGGTGGGTTTTTTATTTTTTATTTTTGGGAGGACTCAAATAAATATAGCCCGAATAATTGGGCCCTTTTTCAAAATAAGTATTTGCATAAATGACCGGTTTTAGATTATTCGGAGGCAAATAAATATATTGGAAAATAAGACGGCTATTTAAGTCTTAAGAGATGACTTCATATTGTTATTCTTAAATGGAGCATAAAAAATGATGTATAAATGTAATTTTAAGAAATTCACACTATATTATATTGTAGAGATTGTATTGTATTGTATATACGATATATCAATTATATAGACTATTATATTTCATACTATATATATTTTAATTAATTTGTCAATAATTAGTTTTATATGATAAAATGTTTCCATAGTTCTTAAAGAGAGATTTCTGTCCATTGATGAGAACAATTGATACATACATATTAATTTGTGGTTACATTTCATTTCTTGTAATTAAAAATTGAATATGTTTGAATATATAGCCTAAAGCTGATTGCTTATATATAAGAAAATCAACTCTTGCATATTGAGTCTAATAATGTATTTTCTAATTATTTCCTTGCAACACAAGTACATATATATTTAGTGCTTGTGGTGTTCTATATACATCCGGTAGTCTCTAGTCTTGTTTTTTTGTTTTTGTTTTTTTGTTTTTGTTTTTGTTTTCAGGCTTTCAAATCCTGAGCCTTTGAGAGAGCTAGAGTCAATAATTTTTAACAAACAATATTAATATAATAAACACAGATCAGCCTCAAAGGTTTTAACAATACAAAGCCAAACATAATTAAAATAATCACGGTTAAAGGACTAATTAATTAAGATACAATAAATAATATATTCACGAATTACAAGTAACAAAGTATAGAAGAGTAGGTAATTTGAAGAAACAATTATATATATATATATATATAAACTCTTATACGAGAAAGACTTTTATGATTGGAGATATATATATATATATATATATATATTATATATATATATTGGTATTATGAATATATTTGCACTTTAATTACCTTGTCTGAACAATAACTTCACAACGAAATGGTGTGAAATATTTAAATAAGCGAATATAATCGCAAATTTAAGCCAGCTAGAGAATGAGCGAAGAAGGACATCAATTGCTGGCTGCAGATCAAATATATATATATATATATATATATAACGCATCAAAAAATATATCTATATATATATATATATAGCGCATCATAAGTTTGATAATGTATTACCAAAATATAACTATAATGATCACATCAGGATGTCAGCAAATATATATTTTTAATTACGGCATATATAAAAGGATAAACTAGCTTATTTTAGTAAATAGAGCCAACGACGTTTTGCAATAACTACACTACATAGTTATTATTATTGTTATTTGCTTTTTTATATGTATACTTATTTTACCTTTTTATTAAGTATATAAATATATAAAATAATACTTACCTCCACGCATATATATTTGGAGGTGGTAAATCAAAGCTCCAATAATGCCTCCAATCTAAGAGATCACAGATTAATGGGCAGAAATATTCAAGCAAATTATGACTCCACCACCAATTACACAATGTATTGGCAAACCCTAATTCTTCACCATTATTGTCATCATAAATAATATCACCCTCAAGATCGGTACCATCATTAACATTGCCTTGATCATCAAGCTCATACCGGCAAATGGGACAAGTCTTGTGGAGTCTAAGCCAAGGCACAATGCAATCGTTGTGGTAGAAATGCTTGCATGGCAACTCTCTCACCTCGCCTCCGACCTCGAATTCCTCCTTGCAAACTGCGCAGAACGGCTCGTCCCTCACCCGTGCCTCCCCTGCCCTCACCATCGGCGCCAACGCCTCGATGGAGTGCGTGTCAATCTGCCTCCTCGCGTCACCAACGATCTCATTTAGGGCGTTGACAAAAATGTCATCGTCATCTGATCTGTCTTCTCGATTGATGTAATTTTCGCGCGAAAATTGGAGGGTAATCCATGACTGGCGATTTTGGCCTGCGGGCCCTTCTTCTGTTTCGGATATCCACGATTCGAGTGGTTCGAGAATGGAAGCTAGGGTTTCGAATGTGTTTGAGCGATGATTATGATCATTAGAAGTTCGGAGAAGCCTAGGAGTTGAAACATCAAGCTCAAGATGAAGCTCGTTGGAGCAATAGGGACAATTAGCAATAATATGATTGTGGTTGTTATTATTATAATTTGGGTTGGAAAGGGTTGTCCTAATAGTTCTTTGGCAGCTTAGGCACAAGAAATAATGAAATGTTCTTGTTCTTCTTGTGCCATTAACCACTACACGAGGGCGACGAATTGTATCCATTTTTGGTTTGAAAATAGGTCAATGAATATTAGGGTTTCGAGAGTAATTTTATTTTTCTACGTAGAATGTGTAAATATATATATATGGTAATGTAGAAAAACACAAATGAGAAAAAGGATGACTTCTAGGAATAAAGGAAGGGATTCTATCTTTATGCTATATAATTTCATATTATATATATATATATATATATATATATACTATGGAGATGATTGTGTTTGATTGAGCTTTTCAGCTTTTCTTTTCTTCATTCATATATTACTCTTTCAAGTGAACAAAGGAATGGATGAACGAGACCAAACGCCACGTTATGTATTTGTGTATGTACAAGGACATCAAATTTTTTGGGGTTTGGCTAAAATATATAAAATTTACTTACCTTCCAAGCAAGCATTATTCTTTTGTACACCCATTGTTTTATTACTGATTTCCACCATTACATTCCAAGCACGATACTTGAGATTTGGTTTAATTATAACTCTACAAATTAATATGTGGTTCAAGATAAAGATAGGACAAAAGGGCTAAGTAATATTGGTTAATTAGCTAGCTACATGTATAAGTCACATTTCAAACTGAATGAGGCAAAGTAAGGTAAGTTATTCATAGTATACTCGGCAAAAATTTAATAATTATTATAATGGATTAATAATATAAGAGGCAGTTGTTGCAGGCCTTAACGATAATTTCATATCCAACTTCATCGAGAGCCGAGAGGTGTCAAGTTTGAAACTCTTCATCTTAAAAATAAATAAATAAATGCAATAGGTGACACAATCATTCTTTCATTTCATTGCATCACTTGTGACATTCGAATTGTTATTAATTTGTTAGGGCACGTTAGGGATATCGTATACCATTTTATATTATATTGTGTTACATTGTTTATATAATTTGTGCATTTTATTAATATATTATATAAACAATGGAAAGAATAATTTTATAGATTAGAGTATATAATAATATTATATTATATAAAACCATGGGAAAAATAATTTTATACATAATCAAGTATGAATAATAATTTAACAGAGTAATATATTTTGCATTATATTAACTTATTAAGTGTATTTCTTATAGTATGGCTATTTTGACGCAATCCGCTAATATATACATGTGTCCAATTTCAGCAGTAGGTTCAAGTATTCTAGTTATTTTAAAGATTCAGAAGTCATGTAGAGTACATTTCATGTTCTATATATGATCGACTTCTCTGTCTGTGGTTTAGTTAAAGATGTTGAGTTCGATTCACCGAGGAAAGAGGGGGAAAAAAAACAACAAATTTCAATCACTTATTAAAGGGATTAGATTTGAATAAAGAAAAGTACAAAATAATTAATGTACACCATGTACGACACTCACCTATCAATTAAGATAACTTAATTTGTCAATTAGTATGTAATACCACAAGTTTCGATTTTTTCAGCTATTATTTTGCTCCAAAATTAACGTTGCAACTAAACGGAGAGAACACATTTTAATCAAGTAGGACTAGTAGAGAAGTTTAGGTGAGAAAGTGAAAACCAAACAAAATGAGAAAAATCTATTATAGGATATAACGTTTTACAATAAAGAATGATTATATATATAATTATTTTTTAAAAGATAAATATAACGATTTTTTAAGATCTTTAGTCGAGTCGATTATATTTCGATCATAATAACTTTATCATGAAAATTAAATAAAAAAATTTTAAACCGCAAATTTTCAAAATAAAAATGAAATGTCTCCATGAACGTAAAGTTATAATTTCAATTTTTGAAAATACAGGTTATACTTTTTTTTTTTTTTGTGATTGAATGGATTCGAACTATATATTTTACGAAAAATTTTACAATTCCCTTTTAATTTGACACATATCTCAAGTTGCGCCCTAATGTATAAAATGTGTCAAACAAGCTCTTGAAGTTTGACCCTTCAATTATATATATTGGTCCGTCCGTTAGTTCAAGAAGATAGAAAGTTAACGTGGCACTAAATTTTGATTTTTTTAATTGTTTTTTCAATAATGAATATTTTCAGCTAACCCCAAATGATTTAAAAAAAATTCACTTCTTATCCTAACGTTTAATAATCTTAAATAAATCCCCTTTTTTCATTTGATATCTAAGAAAACCAACTTGATTACCCATTTTTTTTTTTTTAAAGAAAAGAAATCTCTTATGCATATGGATAAAAAACTCAACAACAAAAATAGTTTTAGCTCCTCAAACACCATTCAATTCTTTTGCAGCCCAGGCAGCCACAAACCAAACCAAACCAAAGGGATCTGAGGCTAATTTTTTAACATCTCAAGCAAACTCAAAAATTAAAGCAAGACCAAATTACACAATAAATTTTTTAACATCTCAAGCGATCTCACAACCATAGATTATATTGAAAATCAATATGACACAACACATGTAAATGAAAGTGTGCCACCATATTTATTGTGATTCCGTCGCACACACTCCCTTCGCCACCATTTCGTCAGTGCTCCACCGCCCCACTCGAAATCATGCTACCAAATCGCAAACTCAACCCTCAACCTAATGTACGAACCTAGACCCAAATCGCATAATCCGAGTATCCAACCCTTTTCCTAAATCATGAACCTCGGCTCAAATTTATAATACGATAAACTTATAAGGCACAAACACAATGCTTTTTATTGCTGGCGTTGGATCCAATTTTCTCTAAATTTATACATACAACCACAAATTAAACAATTTTAATTCAATAATAACTTTTCCAAGTTTCCAAGTCATACATATTAATTAGTGGTGAAAAACGAAGTGAAGGTCAAGGGCTCATGGGGGACTAAATCGTAATTTCGGTTCTGGCTAACTAGCGAGGAAATGACCGCCACAAGCCCGAACCGCCCGAGCCGACTCATTCTGACTCCCCGAGTCGACTCACCGAGTTAAACAAAATACCAAAAAAAAAAATAATAATAATAATAATCGGATTGGGTAGAGACATTTGTCTCGTCAGCTGCTGCTGCTGCTGCTTCTTCTTCTTCCTCAAAACCCCCTAATCCTCTCTCTCTCTGGAATATCGTCTTCAGAGAGAGAAAGCTGAGCCCGCCGATGAGAAAGCTCTGAGGCAAGGCCAAAAGCTCGAAACTTTCTCTCTATCCAAACAGAAGAAGAGAACAAAAGACAGAAAATGAGTCACGCAGCGTTCCAGACGGCCCAAATCATGGCCACCGGAGCGCAGGTGCGGGCGGCGGCGGGCCCCAAGGCCTCTCCGCCTCCGCCGAGCCCGGCGCTTCCCCCCCGGGGGCTCGCCGTGCCGGCCGCCACGCGGAAGCTCCGGCGGCGTCTGGCGCTTAGGGTTTTCGCGTCTTCGGCGGCGGAGGCGGAGGCTCCGTCGCCGGCGGTGGACGGAGAGTCGGTGTCGCTGTTGGAGCGGTGCTTCTCAGCGGCGGCGGCGGTGTCGTTGTGTCCGGTTATGAAGGGTGGGAAGTACGGTGCGTTCGGTGCGGTGACGCTCGAGAAAAAGAAGCTCGATTTGTCTCAGAAACAGTCAAAGACAAGCCCCGAGGTCAGCTTTTCTAATCTCCTTTTCGGTCTCTGTACATATGTATTTATATTTATATATGTTTATTTTGGTTCAAGTTTTGGCAATAAAGATTTTTGGTCCTTGTTGGTAATTGTGAAAGAAAAAGGGGAAATTGGATACAATTAAGACCTACTCAGAATTTGATCAAGTGTTATGTGGATTTGGGTTTAGTTCTTACTCATGAAAGTGAAAGATTAGTGGGCAAATTTCGGTAGTGCATAGGCATTAAGGAGATTATGGATTGGATTAAAAACTCATGGGATGAGTATATGGGGGGTATTGATCAGCTTTTCCGCGACCGTGTTTCATGAATTTCTGTCCTTGAAAGTATAACAAGATTAGATTTTTGTAACAATGGTGATACATTGGTGGGAGAGAGTGAAATTTGGACTGTTAAAAATTCACTTACTATAGCTAACGAAGTAGAAGCATGAGTTGAAAAAGGTGGGGTTTTTGGACCTTTTTGGTTTGATGAACATTGTTCCTTTTAAATAAGGTTGGATAAACTTAATGAAGTAAGCAATCAGCAAAAGTTGTTGCTTTCTTAGTCTAAGGCTTGCCCTGAACTCATTCTTTTCTGTTTTCATTTAAGTTTGGAGAAATTAAATTTTAGGGTCTTTTATATTGCAGAGAGAATGTGAACAGTTGAAGACCTGTTGAATCCTTATTGACCACTACTATAATTTTGGTTTGGATTGACTAGGGAGAACTTGAGCGATGTTGGGAAACATCTGTTAACCGGATAGGATATGGTTAAGTTTGCTTCCAACTATTTGTATGAGAATGTCTTAGCCGTACATGATTTGACCAGGAAATCGAGGCGTGCATGATGTTGGGTCATTGTTAGTACTTAATGCTTCTTTCGTTTACACCTTCTTAAGTTATGCTGCTTGCAGCATAAAATTTTCCCTTGCACTTTTGTATAACCTGATTATCTGCTTTTGGTTGGTGCAATGGGGTATGAGTTTGCTGGTTCAGACTCCGTTTCGGCAGTTTAAGTTTTTTCATATTTGAAACATATTGTTTTACTTTTGTCGGTTATTTACTTTGACTAATATTTGCAGTAATTCTAAACTGCAGACAGCCGTTGGAGGAGGTGGTGGAGATATCGGTAAGAAAATCAATCATGGTGGTGGTGATGGAGGTGATGATGGTGGCGACGATGATGATGATTATTTTGATGACTTTGATGAAGGTGATGAGGGAGATGAGGGTGGTCTGTTTAGGAGGAGGATGTTTCTTGAAGAGGTTGGAAATGCACCTTTCTTTTCGACATGACGCTTTCCTGCTCATATTTTGATATGTCCACGTGTTAACAATTTCTATGCTTGTTTTCAGCTTTTTGATCGAAAGTTTGTAGACGCCGTGCTAAATGAGTGGCAGAAGACAATGATGGATTTACCAGCTGGGTTCCGGCAGGCTTATGAAATGGTGTAGTACTTGCCTGTGTCTTTTTGTCTGACTATAATTTTCTTATACATGCTGATCAGAATTTTGTATACAGGGTTTGGTGAGCTCAGCTCAAATGGTAAAATTTTTGGCAATGAATGCAAGGCCAACCACTGCCAGGAGGATTTACCGGTCGCTTCCCGATGGGATTTCGAGGGCATTCATTGGCAGGTGATTTTGACAAGTTCCCCTAAGTTTACTATTTAGAATGGCATGATGATTGAAATGGTTCATGTTTTACGCTGAAACTGAAATAATTAATCCATTCTTATCTTATTCTAACTGAACATCTTTTGGCATTCCTTGTGGTTTATATGTAAGCGTGATGCATGTTGCTTGTGTTACTTAGAGTAAGCAAATGCAAAATCCTCTGTACAATCCTTCTCTTTGCATATTTTCTTGTAGTTTGAAACATTATGTTTGATATTCTATTTAGCTGGTGTTGTAAAATCCTTCTCAAGGTATAACAAATACTGATCTTGTGAGGGTCGCGATTGCATCTGTATTACTGATGTATAATTGTTATAAGCTTACAGATTGGCTTTGCGGAATCATTCTTAACTGTGGTCTAAGAGCTTACAGCGGGTCTTTATATCTTATGTATAAAATGATATACACGAGTGTTGATGGATCTGTTGTACAGGATGATTGCAGATCCTGCCTTTCTATATAGGCTTCTTTTAGAGGAAGCTGCTACAATTGGTTTTGCAGTTCGGTGGGAGTTGAAGAATCGCAAGGAAAGGTACTGTTTTTCTGCTCTGGAATTTATATTTTCTGCTGTAATGTTTTAGAATATGTTAAAGGTGTTTTCATTTATGTGCTATAGAATAAAGCAAGAATGGGATCTGGCACTTGTAAACGTGCTCACAGTGGCGGCATGCAATGCTATGGTTGTTTGGTCGCTTGCTCCTTGTCGTTCATATGGGAATACATTCCGGTTTGATTTGCAAAATACATTGCAGAAGCTCCCAAACAACATATTTGAAAAAAGCTATCCGATGAGAGAATTTGATCTCCAAAAGAGAGTTCACTCTTTCTTCTACAAGGCTGCTGAGCTGTGTATGGTTGGACTAACTGCTGGAGCTGTGCAAGGTTCTATATCAAACTTTTTGGCTAGCAAGAAAGAAGGGAGGTATGCAAAGACAATTATTTTGTCCGAAAATTTTCTTCTGACATTAGATCATTAGAGTAGATTATTCACATGTGACATTTGCATAGGTAAAGATCCAATCCTAATTTATTGGAAATCTGACAAGTGTTGAATGATGACTCAGGAAGAGTAGAAATTTCATACAACAGTGATCAGTTGATTTAACAAGTTTTCGTTTTTGGGTTCACATGAAAAATTATAGCTAAGATTAGAAGTTACTGAACATATGCATTCTTTTATAGTTGTTATTTTTAGAAAAATATTGACCGTTAGCTTAATTCGAACATCTGCATTGTTTACATGTTTGAGCAGGTTATCCGTGACGATGCCTAGTGCGAAAAATAATGCACTTGGTTATGGTGCTTTCCTTGGGCTCTATGCGAATCTCAGATATCAGCTTTTATGTGGATTTGATAGAACAATGGTCAACTATTTTGATGTGATTGGTGTGGGATTATTTTTCAGCACGGCGCTGAGGTTCGTCCTCTACAACATACTAGCTTAACTTCGTGTTTATCGTGTGCCTCTTAGTGAATTACTTTTCCATATAATCTTCAATCTATAACCTGATTTTTGAAAAGATTTAGTGCTATCAGACATGCAATGCAAATAAGTAGTACTTGAAAAACATAACAGATATACATTTTTTATTTAGTGTCTCTGCCATATTTTGGCACTTGTACAGAGTTAAGGCTTAATCTTGTTTGGAATACGTCTGCAGGGTTTTGAATGCACAATTGGGAGAGTCCTCGAGGCTAGCTTGGCTAGGGGTAGAGGCTGATCCGCTGGCCCAATCAGAGAATCTTTTGAAAGCATACAATAGGCCTTCTCAGAACGTCGATCAATCATCTTCCAAATGGTTTATATCGAAGAATGCCATTGTTTCTGGGCTTGGTCTTCTTGGTATCAAACAATCGAACGCCAACTCTGCAGCTGATGGAGAATCATCTGCTCCTAAACCTCGTAGGAAGAGGATAGTCCGGAAGAAGGTATCTGCAAGTTCATAATGATTCACTTTCAATGATATCGCTATAGGTCCAATTTTGTCGCATGAGAAAGATACAACTTGCTCGTCCAATGTTTGAAAACGCAGAGCGGGTAGAGGTCGGACTTCTTCTTTTTGCTTTAGTAGAGGGTGTCGCAAATGACGAATCGAATTTACCATAGTGAGAGGATTATGCTGGGGACTACTTGTTGCTCTGCTAAATTTCCCTTTCTCTCCCAAATCCTATTTGTTTTGTGCTAATAGCATTCTTGCCTGAACGTTTAATGTCATATCCGTATGTTAGTAATTAGAAGGTTTAATTGTTTGGACAAAATTAGTTCATTTAGAAGGAATAATAATATTGTGAACGGCTCTTTCTTAGTGTAATTGCTGAATGTGCTTTTGCTAGTTCATCAATACACATCTAATCTCTATATTTTATATTTTTCCCAACTAAACCCACTAGTAATCTTAAGTCTCTGTTTGGTAGGGAAGGAAAAGATTGTGGGATTGGAGTATGAATAACTCGTGACTCACCAAAATGTTTATTCAAAAAAAAAAAAAAAAGATTCACCAAAATGAATGACACGTTATCTTGGAATCAACGTATATTCTAGAATAATCCGAAGCATATTTGATTGGACTATACAAAATTATATTATTGTCCATGGACCATAACCATATGTATCTCGAGACGTTTGCCCTCTGATTTATCACCTTGAACAACAGATTTCAGCGTTCAGTCACATGAAAAACAGATTAATGACGTACCACTTATTTGTGCTTGGCAGCTTTAACCATTATACAATTTTAATTGATATCATTTTACTTGTTCAGCTTCAACCTCCTATACTTATTAACGGTGATGTTTTTTTTTTTTAAATAAATATTTAGTGTCTTATAAAATCATTTTTCATTCCATTCGTTCATTATTCTTTAAAGACAAAGCTTTGATCCTAAACAATTCAATTATAGGAAAAAAAAAAACATTTCGACTAGAATACAATAAATAGCACAAAATCGACAATAAAAAAAAAAAAAAAAGGACAAAACTCTCTCCCTCAACATAAATGCACATCTTCATTCAATCATACACTTCCAACAAAACAGCATTATCAATCAAAAGTGCACATAGAGAATCAATAACAACCACAATAACTCAAAAATCGAAAAAATAAAATTAGAAAAACTAAGAGCCTTTAACTTTATTACTACTATCTTGGTCACGACTCCGAGTCTCCTTCAGTTTAGCCTTGTTGTAACTCTTGGAGTGAAAGTCAAGGAAAAGAGCCAGTAGCGAAGCATTAAACGCCGCGTTGAAGCACCAGCCCCAAATCCCGGAGCACCCTCGACCCGACCCGGAATAGAAGTGCAGGTACAACATCCGAACCGACACGACAAAGCTGAACACAAACTGCACGATCTGGCAGTCCGTGACGACCCGCTTCCATCCGGGTCGGACTCCGACGGCGCAGAGGAAGTAGTAGGCGTACATGAGCACGTGCACGGAGGCGTTGGTCACGAGCGCCACGGGGAAGAGCGACTGTCGCGTGGCGAGCCATAGCCGGCACATGACCAGCACGGCGGCGTGGTGGTACACGTGGAGGAACGAGAGCCGCCGGTTGGACCCGCCGAGGACGATCAGGAGGGTGTCGCCGAACTCCAGGAGTTTTGAGAGGTAAAACACGTAGGCCCAGAAGAAGAGCGGGCCTTCTGGGTGGGTCCCAGTGGGGAGGCAGAAGAGAGCGTCGTGCGGGGTCGGCGCGGCGGTGGTGATGGAGAGGGCGCATCCGACGGCCATGATGAGGGAGAGGAGGGAGAGGAGGAGGCTGTGGACGGCGGAGACGGGCTTGAGGAGGGCCGGGGGGAGGCGTAGTCGGAGGCGGGAGAGGAGGAGGGTGGCGGAGAGGTAGGAGAGGACGGAGAGGATGAGGAACTGGGCGGAGGAGGCGGCGGGGGCGTGGGGTGGGTCCCACCGGAAGTGGCGGATGGTTGGGTGGTCGACGAGGTAGTGGCGGAGTGTGGAGGCGATCATGTTTGTTTCTGGGTTTGGCGGCGAGTGGGGTCTACGCGCCGCCGTGTGTGGCGGTGGAGGGGAGGAGGTCAACGGTGTGGTGACCCGTATGTGGAGTGGAGTGGAGTGGAGGCGTAGGGAATGGAAGGGGGTGTTATCTATGTTGATTGGTGAATGCGGTGAGGGTGTGATGTGGTGGTGGTGGGGCCCACATGGAATGGAATATTGGAAGGAATGGGTCTTGTTTTTGGATAGAGAAGGCGGCAGATTTGTAGCTTGTGGTTGTGGTCAGTCGGTGTAGTCATGAGTATTAGATTTAGATTTAGATTTAGTGGTGAAATAGATTATTACGACGTACGTTAGCCTCGTCCAAGGCTTCAACTTGCCCATAGCTGTCTGTCAACATATATAGTAGCTGAGCTGTGGGCTGTGGCGAAGGGACGGTGACTTGAGGCAGAATTGCCCGCCGCCGAAGCTTCAGATGAAGGAGCAGAATATTACACCGACTTTCTGTGGATCAATGTTAATCGAGTCCTATTCACTCGCTTGGATCATACAAATAATTAATATATAACTACAAATATTTTTTATTTTGAGCCGATAATGTGATGATGTATAATTTTTTTTGAGTTATTGGAGTGATCAACTTCGTGTATCGTTACATGTTTTTTTAGTAAGATGCTTACAAAGCATTAAAAAAATTAACTAATTAATTGCTGCTCGTAAGGAACGACAACAAAATGTGAAAAAAAGCACAGCGGAATAAGGAAAACGACATTGGAGAGAGAAAACGACAATTAGTGGAACACTTGATGACGAGAAAAAAACGACACAAAATTACACTTAAATGACAAAAACAATAGAAAATTTGGAAAAAAAAAAATCGTGTAAAAAACGACATAATTTATGAAAACGACATCAAGTGAAAAACGACATATTAAGCTATAGAGCGACAGAAAAAATTGGACAGCGACACCATAAATGTAAAAACGACATAATTCAGGAAAACAAAAATTAGGGTGTATAAAACGACATTATACGTAATAAAACGGGAAAAAAACTATAAGAATGAGTGAATGACATAAACTATCATAAACGACATGAATTTGAAAAACGACATCAAGTGTAAAAACGCATATTTATTGTTGAAACGACAAGAAATAAGAAAATGACATCAGAGTAAAAAAAACGACAATAAGCAGAAAATATTGAAGGCGTATACATGTTAATCATTGTGGTATCGATGAGATCTCTTAAATGTTTGGAAGAAGGAGGAAACGACATAGAGTATAAAAACGACAAGAATGAGACAAACGACATTATAATCTGAACGACAGCAGTAACAGAAACGACAGTAAAGAGCAACCACGAAAACATGAACATGAGTGTCTTAGAAAAGACAGATGACAGAAAAACGACATAATTTATGAAAACGACATCAAGTGAAAAACGACATATTAAGCTATAGAGCGACAGAAAAATGGGACAGCGACACCATAAATGTAAAAACCACATAACTCAGGAAAACAATATTAGGGTGTATAAAACGACATTATACGTAATAAAACGGAAAAAAAAAAAAAACTGATGACGTAAACTGTCATAAACGACATGAATTTGAAAAACGACATCAAGTGTAAAAACGCATATTTATTGTTGAAACGACAAGAAATAAGAAAATGACACCAGAGTAAAAAAAACCGACAATAAGCAGAAAATATTGAAGGCGTATACATGTTAATCATTGTGGTATCGATGAAATCTCTTAGATGTTTGGAAGAAGGGGGAAACCACATAGAGTATAAAAACGACAAGAATGAGACAAACGACATTATAATCTGAAACGACAGCAGTAACAGAAACGACAGTAAAGAGCAACCACGAAAACATGAACATGAGTGTCTTAGAAAAGACAGAAAATTGGAAAAAAAAATTTGGACTGGAAAAAAAATGACAGTTAAGTGTATGGTAATTCATGAGGTTAATTATTACTGGTTACATATTAACATAACCTTAAAATCAAGTGAAGAAACAGCTTTGTAATTGTTTACATGAGAAATGAATAGCATATAATGCATTCAAAGCATGTTATTGGATAATCCATAACTAAAGAGTGATTTTAGTATAGCTTCAAAGTTCGATTTTAAAAAATAATCAATGTTTCGAAATTCAAAAAATTAATCATAGTAATAAATTTTATAACCAAAAAAAAAAAATCAACATTTGTTAGAAACTTACAAAGTAACAAAATTTAAGGGTAATATTCCATGTTTGTTAGAAATTTATGATATAACAAAGTTTAAGATTAATATATTGTTGTGTAATATTTTTTTAACATATATTGATATTTTTTTATCTATTTCTACGACGAGTAGTGCTAGACATATTAACTTTTTTTTATTAACTTTTTAATACAAATTCATGTGTCATACTATCATTGGTGAGTATCTATCATCTAATTAGAAGGATGTCAATCAAAATATGACACTTTAATTGCCAAATAAAATGGTATTAAAAAATTAATAAAAGAATTGGTATATCTAGCATTATTCTTCTACGACTTAGCCTATATAAAGTATAACAAGTCTAATAATCATAACAACTTTTCTGGCTCCTAGATTTTGAACTTACGTGTGAAGGCAATGCTGGATAAAGATATGATCACAAGTAAAGTAATCACTGTATCCTATTCTATGGGTCGAGATATTATACACCAATTTTTTCTGGCTTTTCAAATGGGAAAGGCATCTCCATAAAGGTGTTCGCACTGATCCAATAAATAAAATAAAAAAATTACGGAAGCAAATTATATTGCTATTGTTCTCTTTGAGAAACTCTTGTTATGATCACCGACAGTACAGAATATAGCGTGAGGCTATATGATGAATTTGACATGGTACTTGAATTATCATTTTTCTTTTTTAAGTAACTATATCAAATTTGACGAGCTATATATATTAATAGACATAATATCAAAACGAAAATCCTTATAATTCTGTTTCAAAATCTTGAAGAGAGAATTAGTTCGGAACCCATAAAAGAAGCAACAAAAATAGCTTGTATATTAATGACTTGGGAAAGCAAGGTATCATGATATATTTATATATATATATATAATATAAATTAATATGAATATTTTTTTTTTATACCAAGTACTGAACAAGGAAGCCTTTTTGGGCTGTCGATCTCAGTGAAGATTCACTCTTTTCCACTCCTACACGTATTCTTCGGTTTCTATTTCTTCATTTAATTACACTCGTATGTTTATATATATATAACGCTCCTCATTAACTTGTTTCTGCGTCACTTAACCTATAAAGATCATCAAATATACAATTGACTCGTGAGATATGGCTTTTATTCACATTTTTCTACTTCTTAAACCCTTGTTCGTCATTTGCTTAATTATGGTGTCAGGTAATAATAATTCTCAACCTCTCACTTTCCTTATTTATTTATTTGTTATTTTGAAACATTACGTAGTAATCTAAGTGTATCAAATACCCTTACAATAATGTGAAAATCATATCCTGCAAGGGTTTGAGATTACCATATTTTAAGGGTATCTAATTCCCAGGAATAAGATATCCAGGTATCTAAATTTTAGATTACTACCTACCAAACATGGTAATCTTAAAGATTACCATTCTCTTGTTTAAGATACCCGCAAACCAAACACCCCCTAAGTACAAAATATAGACATCCGCGGGGATGAAGCAATTAAATAATAATGACTGTTGGAGCTCTTATAAATTATCTACTTTTCTATTAATTATGCGAATTACTTCTTCAATATTTTCTCGCCTACGTGATGACATTTTGATTTTTCATCTCAACGACATAAAAGTATTATTTAGAAAAATAGTACTCTATTTGAAAACTCGATGGTGAATTTTAATTTTGATTGCATACATGTTTTTATAATATTGAATAGTTTTCCTAATGATCTTTCTATGTTTGATTATTTTTACAATAGTACTTTTGTTTAATTACGTACGATCTTAATATATAACCGCTTCTCTCTTTTTTACATAAATTAATTGCGTAGGACCAAAGCTATCTCAAAGTGCCAAAATCTTCACCATAGTAAACTACTGCCAGGAGAACATATGGCCAGCAATCACAGAAGGCGAAAACTTCACCGGCGGCGGATTCGCCCTAAAACCGGGCCAATCCGCCGTCTACACTGCCCCACTGGGGTGGCACGGCCGCATATGGGGCCGAACAGGCTGCGATTTCGACAAAACCGGGCAAGGCAAATGCCAGACGGGCAGCTGCGGGACGGTGCTCAATTGCACCAGCCCCGGCGTCCCTCCGGCCTCCATCGCCGAGTTCACCCTCGGCGAAATCGATTATTACGACGTCAGCCTCGTCGACGGCTTCAACTTGCCCATAGTTGTGAAACCTAGCAGCAGTGGCAAAGGGAATTGCAGCACCGCGGGCTGCGACGGCGACTTGAGGCAGAACTGCCCGCCGGAGCTCCAAGAGAAGGCCGGCGGGAAGGTCGTCGCGTGCCGGAGCGCGTGCGATGTGTTCAACTCCGACGAGTACTGCTGCCGGGGAACGTACGGCAACCCGGTGACGTGTCTCCCAACTAATTACTCAAGGACTTTCAAGCAGCTCTGCCCTAGGGCTTATAGCTATGCATATGATGATCCCACTAGCATTATTACATGTGTAGGAGCAGATTACACTGTGGCTTTCTGTGGATCAAGGTAATTAATTACTCTATTTATTCACAATTATTATCATAAACGTTTTATCTTATAAATTCTTGATATTTTTTTATTAATTGATGGAAGTAAATTTATAATACCTTCATTAGGTGAAAGTACTATATATAAGAACGATGACGCGTTTTTTTTTTTTTTTTTTTTTTTTGTCTTTTGAAATTGAGGTTAGATTATTTTGAAAATACCCTAATTTCCATATATCATTTAACAGTTTTCTAATATTATATATGTTAGTATAAAAAGTTAGACTCTTGTATTGTTGTTGATCTATTTATTGCATATTTGAAAAAAAAAAATTAAGATGAGGAAAAGAATAGGTTGAAATTTTTTTTCTCATAGTTTAATGTATCCATGTATTTTCTTATTATTTATAAAAGATTATAATGTTAATTGATCTAACTTTTTTTTTTAATAATGTAGGAACCAAACAGTGTGCTCTTACCATAATAACAAGATTACTTGTAATGTATCAGAGAGCCTAAGAGCAGTTGTCTATCAAAAATGGTGGGCTTTGATATGTGCATTACCCTTTGTGTTCATTCATTTCCACACATTACTACCTTAGCATTAACAATTACTGTATAGTACTGTCACTCATTTTGTCCAATTTTTCATTTGTCAAAAAAATGTTGTTACTAGTTTTGCTATATTTTTATTTTCTCAGTAATATTTTGTTACTCTCTTTTGCTAGAGAATATATCCTTAACTTCATCCAATCATCATTGGGGTGCAAAACGATATTAGATATATAAATATACAAAAAACACATGAAGATTGAAAAAAGTGGTTACTCTAGAGCTTATATCGAGTGTTTAAAGAAATAAAAAATAAAAACATATATGATTAATGGCTATAGGATTCAATTAAGAACCTTCAATCGTATAAAGTAAAGTTAATAAGGAACTATATGCTTCTGATGCTTAATATGGTGAAGGATTAGAAAAAGGGCCAAGTAGAGCTTCCCAACTCGAGAAGTTTGGAAGCATATACAATATACAAATTATAGTTTCTGCATAAATTTTATTTTAAACATCCAACAGAGAAAGTATTACTAATAGCCATTAATTAGGCCGAAGTCGACTATATACCAATTTATCAATATGCACTTAAGTAATTAAGCTAATTGGATCATAGAACTTACTGTCATATCAACATTTTAATGTTCCCTTAATTCTCTTTCGACACGTTGTTACAGATTAATAGTATTAGGGTGTCAATAAATGAATAGTTTACCACTTTTAGTCTTTGAGTTGTCGTAGGGTCTGGGTCTTTTGTCATTGTCGTTTCCTTTTTAGTTGCTAAACTCAATGTCGTTTGTGGTTTTGGGTACTCGGTTGTTATATATTTGTGAATCTGGAATGGAAAACATTATTCAGACTTTTATCAAAACTTGAGTTTGTAACACATGTGAAATTAACCAACTAATTATGTTTTCTTTGTATAAGTTTTGGTCACTGTCGTCGTTTCTCTTTAATAGTTTGTTTGTTTGTTTATTTTTTGTTTAACCTCCTAATCGTTTTGTCTCTTCATCATTCCCTAAACAAATAAATAAAGAACACAAACAGCTTCTGAACTGGAGCAATAAACAAAAAAAGAAAAATCAGAAAGTATACGAAACCAAATCATCTTCGAAGAAACGACAAGTTGATGTTCATAAGAAACGACAGCAAAATGTGAGCAAGCACAGCTGAATAAGGAAAACGACATTGGAGAGAGAAAAGGACAAATGATGAGCTAAAACGACAGAAAGTTACATTTAATGAGAAAAACGATAGAACATTTGAAAAAAGACATCATGTGTGAAAAACGACATAGTTTATGGAAACGACATCAAATAAAAATCGACAAATTAAATTATAAAACGACAGAAAATCAGAACAGCGACACCATGAATACAAAAACGATAGGATTAAGGAAAGCAATATTAGAGTGTATAGAACGACATTATATGTGATAAAACGACAAAAAATAAAATAAAAATGACATCAGATTACAACAAACGACAATAAGTAGAAAATATATTGAGTGGGTGTACATATATATATTGTGGTATAGATGACAGCTCTTATACAATTGGAAGACAGACAGAAAAGGAAAACGACGTCGGAGTATAAGAAACGACAAGAACTATAAAAACGACATTGTAGTCTGAAACGACAGCAACAACAAAGCGACAGTAAAAGCAACTAACAGAAAGTCGAAATAAAATGCATTTTTCATTCAGTTAAAACCAAAAAAAAAAAAAAAAAAAAAACTCAAACTGGTATTTCAATGAGACAAGGAAGATAGGGAAGTGGTACATTATATTATTCTCAATAAACTAATAAAATAAGACGTTATTAAGCTGAGGACTAAAATGAGACATTTCCAAAGTTAGGGACTAAATGAAATTTAACATATACTTCAAGGACCAAAAAAAATAATGATTTTTTTATTAATTCAAAAAATTTTTTTTTGAGCAAGAGATAACCAATCACCAGCCAATAGCCATAATAACTGCTATAGTATACCAACCAAAGTACCAACTCTGCACTCTCAACCCAATCAAAAGAAAGAAGCTTCTTCGTAACTACACACACACCCACCAAAAAGAAAAGCTCTTAAATAAGCCATAGCTATGGCCTTATCTTCTTCTTTATCTTCTCCATTGTTCGTCACAAAAACTCACTCTTCTACTTCTTCTGCAAAACTTGTTCCCCCCAATCCACTGCTTCACTTTCCAACCAAACCCACAGCTCTCTCTTCTTTGAGTTCTTCTGGGAAGTTTGATTGGAGACTGAACATTTCTTTCTTCTCTTCGTTTCTTGCGAAGAAAGGCAAAGACGCCACAGCTCTCAAGGAGGAGCTTCTCGACGCCATTGCTCCTCTCGATCGCGGTGCCGAGGCCTCCCCGGAGGACCAACAGATTGTTGATCAGGTTTTGTTTCTTTTTAGCTATGAATTATGTGAGTTTGATTAATTTGTACGGTCTCAGTTGAGAAGAATTATGAGTAATGTGTAGATAAAGCTGAGGAAATCAGCAAGCCAAGTGCTTTTACATAGTTTGATCTTCTCAATTAAAAGAAGGAAATGAACCAATTAGGGCGATAGACACCATTTTTTTGTTTTTTGTTTTTTTTTGGTTTTTTTTTTTTTCATGAATAGCGAAAATGCCAAATTGTACAGTTTGTTTTTTTTTTTTAATGCAAATTGTACAGTTTGTTTTGAAGATTGAAGTAACATAAGATGAGTTTTATTGAGATAGACTATTTATTTACATTCTTGAACTGAGTTACTTGGATTTTGCTGGCGGTGAAATCAAAACTGGGGAATTTGGGAAGAACCAGAAAAAGTAA
Organism: Boehmeria nivea var. tenacissima; assembly: GCA_018132145.1. Classification (NCBI taxonomy): domain Eukaryota; kingdom Viridiplantae; phylum Streptophyta; class Magnoliopsida; order Rosales; family Urticaceae; genus Boehmeria; species Boehmeria nivea. The sequence goes on along the minus strand of CM030878.1, from coordinate 19,592,273 downwards.
AATCGCTATTAAGTATCTTCGTGGTATATTCAGTTGAAGGATGGCAATAACGATGAAAGAAAGAATTGACGTTTTGCGAATCGAACTCTATGCATAGCGCGAATTAGGCTAAGCTCAGAAGCCAGAAATACCTTTCCCTTGGTCTTTCTTTGGTATTTGGTGCGCCAAAATATCATTGTTTTTTACTATGTCTATTTGCATCTTTTTGTGTTTTGATTCTTGGAATTATATATATATAGATCGCGCGCAAGCTTGAAGCAGTTACTCCAATAAAGGAACCGCTCAAATCCGACTTAGTGAACGGAAAATGGGAGCTCATATACACTACTTCAAGATCTATATTGCAGATTGAGGTAAATAGAAATCCGAAAATTACTTTTATCTTAATCTATTTGAATTTCTAAGGTATTATCATCAACTCGTCTTCAGGAAGATCCATAAGGCTTTATTTTGCAGTTTTTCCTCTTTGTCATTGAGAATATATTGCTATGTTCTTATCTCGAAGAACATTTCGTGAAATTTCTCAAAACAATTATGTCCTTCCGCTTCCACTGGTAGTCCGAAATCTTGCTTAAATTTGCTTATTGATTGGGAATGCTGAGCAGCTTGTATATCTAGTTTATCTTCTCACTTAAGCTTTTTCTATTAGACCCATCTGTTTGATTCTGCTTAAGAGATGTCACCACTTTTCATATGCATTCTTTATTAGTGACATTTTTAAAATGGTAATCATATGGCTATAGTATAATTGTGGCAGAGACCCAAATTTCTGAGATCCAGAGCAAACTTCCAAGCTATCAATTTGGATACGCTTAGAGCTCAAAATATGGAATCTTTCCCATTTTTCAATCAGGTAATACTTAAACTTAATTCCTAGATATTCCTTTATATTTGCGCTGGATCTCCATTATTTTGAGCGCTAGACGTGACTTTTTCTTTCAATTTTTTGCCCTTCTTATGAATGCACATCTTATAGGTGACTGCAGATTTAACACCTTTGAATTCAAGAAAAGTTGCCGTAAAATTTGATACTTTTAAGATCGGAGGTCTGGTAAGTATTTTTAAACGCGAGGATTATATATCACATTTTGATTTTCATTTCAATCAGTATCTATGGGATAAGTGGAATGGTTCTAGTGATTCTCTACAAAGCTAGCAAGTATATATGAAACCTCGCGTTCTCTCAGTTTTAATGCCTCTGAATTCGATAAAAGTTTCCGTAAAACAACTTAATGTAAAGATTAGGAACTAATTAGAATGTCTCCTCTATTATGTAACATTTTTTCTAGCCTTTATCGAGATTCTGTCACTTTGATCTTGTATATGAGAGGACTCTTTCGACTTATAACAATGTATTTATGATTTTCATCGATCATGAATGTGTACAGATACCTATTAAAGCGCCGGGAAGAGCTCGTGGAGAGTTAGAGATTACATACTTGGACGAAGAATTGCGGTTAGTTTCATTCTCGGAACTTTGTATTGACACTTGCTTAGGAAGGCTAATTGATCTGATGATCGTATTGTTTCATTTGTTGATTGATTTGGCAGTGTATCAAGAGGAGACAAAGGAAACTTGTTTATCTTGAAAATGATAGACCCTTCTTATAGAATTCCTTCTTGAGTAATTCAGATCTGCGGCGTTTTGTGTTGTCTCGCATCAAATGCCTCGATGGTAAATGTACAAAAAGAAGTTGTAACAAACGATATTATATTTATATATATACAATATGGGGATATTTGCAAGTTCGGAATATAAATTTTTCTTTTACCCCAACTCATATAGAGAGAAAAAGAAAAAAAGAAAAAAAGAGTAAAGTTGGAATTTATGAAGTGACAAAAACCCAATTCCTTAATAACTTCCTCTTTGGAAGCTGTATAATTTTATTGAGATTAATGAAAAATACCAAACTGTTACGAATTTTCCATTGAACAGGATTTTTTTTTTTTTTTGGGTCTTTGAACAAATTGGTTTCTTGTTCTTTCTGATTTATTTTTATTTTTGTTTTGGTCCATTCTTGAGTCCAGAATTTGTTTGTGTGTATGTTTTTTTGTTCGTTTAAGTAACATGTTTAGGAATCATGAAGAGAAACAAAAAGATCAGGAGGTTAAAAAAAAAAAAAAAAACTGTTAAACAGAAACAACGGTAATAGTGAAAAACGACAACAAAGAAAACACTGCAGAAAAATGTTATACGCTGGAAGTAGGAAAATGAGACAATAAGTGAGAAACGACAGTAATTGGAAAAAAACGACAACTAAAAAGGAACAATGGAAATATAAACACAAAAAATAAATGACAAAAGACGGTACAGTAAGAAACGACGGTAATCAGGAAAACGACAACAAAAGAGAAACGACGGTAATCGGTAAACGACAACACAGAGATACAAAACGGAATAAGAGAGGCGACAAATAAACGACAGCAAAATAGAAACGGCGGTAATAGGTCAAAAACGACAAGAGTGAGAAACAACTATGCAAGAAACGACAGTAAAATGAAACGACTAAAGAATGGACACGACGTTGATCAGGTAAAACGACAACAAAAAATAAACGACATAAGTAAAAATGAAAGCAAAATGAGAAACTAAGGGAATAGTGAAAACAAAAGAATCGAAACGACAGAGATATGAGAAACGACGAGATTAAATAAGAATTGACAGTATTTTAAAACGACAACAACATAAAAACAAAGGTAATTGAAAAAGACAAAAAAGTGAATGACTTTATAACTAGAAGCAACTATAATCTGAATACGAAAGTAAAATTAGAAGCGACTCTTATAAGGAAAACGAAAACAAAAGGGAAAAACGTCAATCAGAAGTACAACAACAGAATAAAACTGCATTAAGTTTAGAAAACGAAGCTAATCTGAAAATAGACGAGTTAAATGACAAAAATTGATGTTGTAGGAAAAAAACGACAGAAATAGAGAAATGACAATAATTTAAAAACGACAACAAAAAGAAACCAAGGTAGTATAAAACGACAATAAAGTGAAGAAAAAAAAAAAACCTTAATAAAAAAACTACAGCAAAAGAAAACTGCAGTAAACTGAAAAGCGACGGTAATTAGGAAAACGACAAAAAAAAATATCGTATGAACCTGGAAAAAACGACAGCAATCGTGGAAACAAAACTATTTAGAACTAAAACGACAGAGTTTACCCAAAAACGACAGAAAATAGAATATAAATAAATAGTCAATAATAAATAAATCAAATAAAACAAAACATAGTATTAGTAACGAACTTAGTCAAAACTTGGTACGAAACGCCATGAAGAAACGTTAAAGAATGATGATGTTTCAAGTTCCGTAACAAACCAAAGAGAAGAGAGCCACTGTGACAAACATCCATGGCTTCACACTCTCTCTCCTCTCTCCTTCACCATCATCGCAACCCTTTCCCTTCCCCAAACCCTAGCCCTAGCCTCACCCGCAGGTACACTCTCCCTTTCCTCACCGCCGCGCCGCGAACCTTGACCTTCCTCTCCTCAAACCCCAACCCCAACCCCAGCTCCGACCAGTCCTCGCAGTCTCCGCCGCCCCCACCGGTGGTGGTGAAGAAGTCCTTCGCCGTCGCGACCGGCGAGCTCTTCCTCGGCCTGGCGTCGCGGCTCGTCAGGAGGTCCGGCCGAGACGAGGCCTCGTCCTCGGCCTCGGTCGCCATGTTCGAGTCCTTCGGCAACGGAAATGGCGGCGGAGATTACAGAGAGAGGATTGGGAGGGTTATGGAGGACGAGATTGAGCCGGAGGTGGTGTGGGAGCAGCGCGTCAAGGACGTCGAGGCCGAGCGGCGGCGCCGCTGCGCCATCACGTCTCCCGGATTTAGCTTCTCCGCCGCCGGGCTTCTCTTTCCGTACCACCTCGGCGTCGCTCGGTTCCTCATTGAAAATGGCTACATCAAGGTTGATTCATCGTTCCTGAATCTCTACGAGCTTTCAGTTTGTGTTGTGCTCTAAAGTTTTGTCATTTATGGGTGAAGTTCATTGGAAATGTACTTTGAAATTGGCGATACGAAGTGCCTTTAGTCAATTATGAATTGGTTCTCTTTAATTTTATTCCTCAATGGCGAAAGTTGGAGTCTTGTGCTTGTGATGAATGTATGGGATATAGTTAGACTCAGGTTGTACATCAATGAAAATTTTGGTGTTTGGTTCTTTATCAGGTTTCTCTTAATTTGCTATAGAGAGTTTCTGATTAGCGACTCAGAACCCAACTAATCATATCTTTTACGATATTCTTTCTAATGTTATGACGATCCCTTAGCCCTTTTAGTAGCAATGTGCGTGACTAAGTCCTTTGTGAATTGTTTTCATGACTAGAATGTATGTTTTATTTCGCTGTGTTGAATCGCTAAAGGATTTGGATTATCCCTTTCATTTTTCATGACTCGAATGTTGATTGGGATGCAGGACACCACACCATTGGCTGGTTCCTCAGCCGGTGCCATTGTATGCGCCGTGATTGCATCAGGGGCAAGCATGGAGGAGGCGTTGAAAGCCACTAAAATTCTGGCTGATAATTGCCGGAGTAGAGGGACTGCGTTTCGGCTTGGGGTATTGGTCTACTTTGGTTCACACTAGTTTCTTATTTGCTTCGCTATTATTTATTTATTTTATCTAGGATTAGCAACTAAAGAGGATTTTTCAAATTTAACATGTTTTGCTCGTCTTCTTTAAACCTTTTCTTCTGGAATAAAACTGAAAATTTGACTTTGGAGGTTAAATGACTGTCTCATCATCTTTATTTAACATATTCGTGTGAAAGAAACATGCATCAAAGAAATACTCTTTTTGTTGCACAAATAGAAATCTATCTCAAATTCACCATTGCTAACTTGCGCAGGCAGTTCTACGAGATGTTCTTGACAACTTTCTACCAGATGATGTGCATATTAGGTCTAACGGTAGGGTTCGCGGTGAGTGGCCTTTACACATTAATCTTATTAACACTATGGCTATTACATTGATCGGTCTCTAACACACTGTTTAATATATTCTCTTACTAATTCCATTTAGAGAATAAGAAATCACTATTAAGTATAAATCACAAGAAAACCGTGTATTTCTGAATGATCTATAGAATAATTATGTCTGTAACTTCATATCTTTCATCCATTTTGAGTTCAGACTTGTTAATGACTTACATGCAGTGGGCTTATAGCTGTTTATTTTTCTGCAGTTGCTGTAACCCAGATTCTCTGGCGGCCTAGGGGTTTATTGGTGGATAAGTTTGACTCCAAAGAAGATCTTATTAACGCAGTTATTACTTCTTCCTTCATTCCAGGGTATGTATTATATCCTACTCCATCTAGAAATATTTGAGACTCTACTACGTTTATTTGAATGTGAAGTTGTACTAAAAAGGTATCCTTTTAGCCTTTAGGTATCTTGCACCAAGACCAGTTACGGTTTTCCGCAATCGACTTTGCATCGATGGGGGGTTGACCTTGTTTATGCCGCCGACATCTGCCACAAAGACGGTATTTGCATGAGATGGTTTTGAAGCTCTTATATTGTTTTCTTGCTCTAAAATCCTCAAGTAATTGAAGCGCACAAGATTTTCATTTTTGGTTTTGTTTTGTTTCTTGTTCTTTGTTTTTTGTTTTTTCTTAAGTTAAAAGACAAGGTTGTCATAAGTTGTTTATGTTCCAGGTGCAAAAACTCTCCTCTTAGATAGTTGCATTTTATGGTAAAAAAAATATTTAATTTCTAGCCATATAGACATGTAGGATAGCTGTGTGAAAAGTTTTAGGTAATTTTCCATGTTTTCTTTTCTAGTTGATCTTAACTTCAACATTTCCTACTCAAGTCCTTGGTTCACTGTTGTTACTTGTTGCCAAATTCTGCTTTAGGACGTGTTTGCTTTATAATGTTTAGGAGATAATCTGAAAGTTTCTAGTGAATGTTTGCAGGTTCGTGTTTGTGCTTTTCCAGCCAGTCGATTGGGATTGGAAGGGATCGGAATCAGTCCAGACTGTAATCCTGAAAATAGGGCTGGCCCTCGAGAGGTAAACTTTTAGCTCTGTCCCGAGTGATACTTCTTTTGTTTGATAAGCTGATGAATCTATTCATTCCATAATATTTCAGCTTTTCAACTGGGCACTTGAACCAGCCGAAGACGATATTCTTGACTGGCTTTTTGAGCTTGGATATCAAGATGCAGCAGTATGGGCTAAGGACAACCCAATTAGCGAATTAGTCGCAGACGGAAGTTCCTTAGTCGAGAATGGCGTAATTCAATAGTTCGTACTTCATCGACACAGATTTATCCCTTATTGACCTAAAAGATACATAGATTGGTGGAGTAGCTGCTAAACCTCTGATTTCAGCGATAGACTTGTCAATATCAGGTCGGAGAAGGGATATATATATAAACTACATTCCTGTTTTCCTATTATTAGAGCCTTATTACATGATTGTAAATGGGAGGAGCGAGTTGACTGATACATTACAGTGTTAAAAATTTAAAGCAATTATTTGTAAGATATAAAGGTACAAGAAAAAGAGAGAAGTAGAAAAAAAAAAAAAAAAAGAAAGAAGATAGGCATTTTGTTAATAGGGAATCTGTTTGGGCACTGAAATATAAATTTATTTTGTAAGAAAACCATGTTGCTTTATACATGGCTATTTCATACGCACTGAAGTGCCCATTTTGCGAGAGCAAAAAAGTGTCCATTTTGGTCTGTGATGATTCTGATGATGACCTGAAAAGCGATATTTTATATCCATGACAGTATTACGTTGTCAGATAGAGGGCACATTTTTACATGGTGAATGTATATATTTGGTTCTTGTAATTAACTTGGAATAGGCAAAAGGAAAAATAACTAAACCTGTAAAAGCCGAACACCCGTGAGGACTGTGGTGAGAGAGCGCACAAAGCTGACCAAGAAGCTCTTGCGAAGGAGAATTAGCATTAGGTTGTGTGCTAAGACAAGGTTAAAATCTGCATAAACAAGTGGTATCGGCTCTCTGGTTCCACTTGTAAAAGAAGATTGATAAATTCAAAAAATCTTTGATAAGATATGTCTTACTAAAGAAGATAGTCATTTATCTTTTAAGTAGGTCCTATTTAAAATAATTAATTTGACAGACTTTGAATCATTCATCGCATATATGCCTTACTAAAGAAGATAGTCATTTATCTTTCAAGTAGGTCCTATTGAAAATAATTAATTTGACAAGACTTTGAATCATTCATCGCATACTCTACTATCATCGCATACTCTACTAAAGAATCTTCCAAATTAATTACTTGAATTATTAACATTTACTATACTTTCCTTACTCTTGAAATATAATTATTCTTCAACAACACATCCAAAAGTTAGACAGCATTTAAAATTAGACATAGCATTTAAAATAATATTATACATCGCAGCATAAGAACTAAACAAATGAAAGAGAATAGACTTTTTGTATTGATTACTACTGTTAAAAATCCTTAACAAATGAAAAACACGATTAGTGTCTCAAGTTTAAAAGTTTGAACACAAGACAGTTGTTTAGTTGACAAAGTGAATCATGTATATATAGTCTTAGTGGGAGACATGCACAGTCCATTATGCACACTCCTTTTGCCACAAGTCAAAAAGCATATTGAGAGCACAAGAGAGATTCACACACACATCACATATATATATATATATATATATATAACTTCCAAAAGTCAAACAGTGTTATATACAAACAACAACTTATTTGTATGTATACTTGTGTGTGTTCTGTAAATGATAAATCTTACATAAACTCTCAACTTCAAACTTTCAACGGCTCTACTTCGGTGGACTTTAGATCTGTAACAGTGGCAAGTCAAAGGGCAATTAACAAAGCAGAAATAATAATTATTCTTCTTAATTTTCCACGATTTCAAGTTCAGTGGAAGAAATGTACACTCATATACATACAAAAACATATAGATATGATATATATATATGTATAGAGAGAGAGAGAGAGAGATCGTACAACATCATGCACGCTCATGCACTCACTTTCCACAAAAAAGCCAACGTCCCGTTTCAAAAAGCCATCATCTTAATTACGAATTGCCAAAAAGAAATCTCTCCAACATCTTTCCTCCGCACCCTTCAATATTATTTATCAACGATATATAGTAGTGCAACCAAGCATAAATATGTGTGTGTGTGTTCTCTCTCTTCCTAGCTAGTTATTATATCTCTCTAGGGTTTCTCAGGGGCTTTATTGCAGAGCCAATTTGGCATTCTGTCCACCTCCCATTTGCTTATTATGAATCGGGAGTTGACCGCCGCCCACCGGCCTCCAGTTAGGGCATTTCGGAGGCGGCCAGCATGTCAAATTCACTCTGTAAATTTCTCTCTGAGAAAACTTGAAGAACATTAATATTGAGGTATTGTTACACACACACACACACACACACACACACACATATATATATAGCATCCGCAAACCAACTATTTGATATACATATATATATATATATATATATCTTTTTATTTTGCATGATGATGCTTGTAATAGAATCATTGAACAGCCAAATTTCTGCACTTGATTGAAATTACTATACATAAATATATTGGCTATTTACACATTTTAATAAACATATATATTAGAGATTTATAACCTAATCTGTTTTCAAATTTCTCTCTTTTATTTATAATTTATAGCGGCTACTTTACAGTAGCACGTGAGATACTCTATTGATGGCCTACATGGTATGCATTTTAAGTACGCAAACATACACACATATATGCATATATACATGAGCATACAGTTCAAATGTATAACTTTGTCATTTTCTATCTATATGTATCAAATTCTGCAAATAATAATTAGTAGCCTAAACTTCTTCTCCTTTTTGTTTTGGTTTTTTTTGTTTTTTTTTTGTTTTTTTGTTTTCCCTTTCTGGTTTTCATTTTGTGTGTGTGTGTGTGTGTTATAGCCTTTTCACTGTGAGTCATGATGCTAATATGGTGACCTTTTTTTACGTGTTTACAGCACCATTGAATATGATTACATGTCTTTATAGTGCTTTACTAAGTGTCATGGATATTGGTTTGAGCCACTGTTTTGCCCTGTGGTTTTTGCACATTGGATTCTTAGAAGCACTGAGATTTTTGGATAATAATGCGTATATACATAGTGGAAAATGTTTCTGGTTCATATATAAACAAACTGCTTGCATTTTGATTTGGCCACGAGGCCAACTATATGCTCGACATCTCTCAAACATTCCCAAAAGATGCAGATTTTATCTTTAAAGATGTTTTTTAAAAACATTAAAATTTGTATCTTTAGTTTATAGAAATGTTGATAGTTAATGAAGTTAATTTAGGGGTGGCAATTTGGGTCGGGACACGAGACACGACACGAACACGACACGAAATAAACGGGTCTGGGTCCACCCTTAATGGGTCTGGGTCTTAAACGGGTCGACACGATTAACACGATAATTAAATGGGTGAACACGACACGAACACGAAGACACGATTAAGAACGTTAAGACACGATTAATAAATAATTTTTATTATTTATATATATCTTCTTTAATTTTATATTCATTCTTATAAAATAGAACAACATATTTTGTTGATTTAGTCATGTTATATATTTTGTTGATTGGTTTTATTATTTTTTTCTTTATTGGACGTACAGTCTTGTTAGTTTTGTTGTTGTTTCTATGTGTTGAATTATCTTTTTATTTTAATTTAGGTCATAAATTAGTTTAAAATTTAAATGAGTCGTATATGGATTGTAATACCATTAATATATGTTTATCATTAAGATACGATTATTAAATGGGTCTTAATGGGTCGTTAATGGGTAACACGACAAGACACGACACGAACACGACACGGCACGATAAGTAAATACTACTAAATGGGTTGGGTCGGGTCTGGGTCCAAAAAAAGGTCAACACGATAAGACACGACACGAGACACGAATTGCCACCCCTAGAAGTCATCTTCAAAATTACTATTTATAATAGAAGAAATATTTAGATGTTCAAAATTAAATACGGTTAATTAGCTTATAAGGTTTAAATAATGCGGCATGTATATCTGAATTTCGATTTATCATGTTTCATATATCATGATGTGAAATAAATGGTCAGAATCTTCAATAAATAAGCCGTAAATAAAGTATTTGAAGATCAACGTGAATATTGGAGTTGGAGAGGAATAATGATAATTCTAAAAGTAGCTTTTATAATTGATATATGCTCTTATGAGTAAGGAAGAGTGGCTAAGCGCAAGTATTATTGATCAATATTAAATGCATGAAAAATGAAATCTCTTATGATTGAGGATTTAAGAAGTCTGTGCGATTGCGTTGCGCGTAAATTACCAAGAGTTTATGGTTTTGAAAATTCTATGTCCTTAGTGTAATGCATTAAACAAATCGTGACAAATAAAAATAAAAATATAGTAATTAAGATCCTGAAATTGGAGTTTGGTCAAATTAGTGTGGATCCATTTTGGTTGCTTATTATCTCACGTGTGTCTCATTGGGCTGCTCGTTCATGAATCAGGTGTAAATCCTAAAAGGAGCCCAAGCTCTAGATTAGGTTTAGGAATTGGTCCCAAAGCAACCATAGGTTAAAAAATAAGGGGCTGTTTGGTAGGATTTTGTGATTCAAATCATTTTGATTAGTTATTAATGTTTGGCTGGATTTTGTAATTCAAATCAATGTTTGGATAAGATTAGTTGTACTATTTGAATTGAGATTGCAAGAAATAGGATTTGCATTGAAAATTGAAAAAGTTACTTATTACTGTATATGTAGCAAGAGCAAAGTTTAAATTTTGAGTATTTTGCCAAAACACTTTGATATTGTAGCAATGATACTTGAATCAAACTTTTTTTTAATTCAAACTACTTATCAAGCTACCCCTAAATTTTAAGCAGAATGTTGTCTAACACTCGCGCAAAACTGACTTCATGTGAGTGAGACTTACAAACAGGTCTTATCTCTTTGTATAGAAATTTAGAAATAGCAGCAAACTTGATGTGTGAAATTAACGAGTTATTTGCATTATTAGCTATTGTCGTTTTTCGACATTTAGTTTTCTAAATTTATTTTTTGTAATTTTGGATTTAAGATTTTATTTTCAGATAAAGAGTTCTATTTTGACATTTGTAAAACAATCATAAATAATATAATTATGTATAGAGCTGCTCGCTACATATTACTAGCTAATAAATTTAGCTATCTAATATACTTTGAGCACATGAAGATTGTGATTGATATACAAGCGAAGCGTGAGCGTGGTAATATTTTTTCACTCACAAACGACGTATAAAACTGATTATTTTATTACTTATACACTCAAACTAAGCGTGCAAAAACTGGCGGGTAACATCCGAGAGATTATTTACCGGGTAGGCGGGTAAAAATCGGGTAAATACAAATAAATCGGGTAAAATACCTGATTTTTTGACCCAAAAAAAAAAACAACCAAACAAACAAACAAACCGGACAATACCTGGAATTTTATCCGCAAATTATTTCCCATGTGATGTCTATGCCTTCTTCAGTCCAAAATTAAATTAAAAAAAAAAACACACACACAAAAATTCAGGTAATTACCAGGAATTTTTTCAGATAATTACCCGAAAAAATATTACCGGATAATTCCAGGTAATTATACAGACATTGCCCAAAATTTTTGACCGGATAATTAGCCGTTACCCCTTTTTGCATGCGTAATTCAAACGATCAATTCGCGTATAAAATGGACAAAGGCGTCAAAGCCATATTATAAATTGTAAACATACAAAAAGGTTAAAAACATATAGCAAAAAAGTAAAAACGTCAACAAAACAATCACGATCCTTCCGAAATATTTCCACCTTACTCAATGAGTCATTATAAGATGAGAAGAAAAAAAAAAAAACAATTTAAGTCGTACATGACTAATTTAACAATTTTTATTTCACACCCAACTAAAACAAGTAACAAGAGAGCTAGTAATATAGTTGTGACACCTAAACAAACACACGTACATGAATAAGAGTAATAACTTCAACAAACACCGCTCCTCTTGTCCCCAGTACATAAGTAGCTTAAAGATACATTAATAGTAGTAGTAATAGTGTTTTTTTTTTTTTGTTTCCTTCTTAATTTAATGTTTAATATTTGATTTTAGTTTGCAGTGATGGCAATTTTCATGCCAGATTCACAGTGGCCGGCGAAATTGCAGATGAAAAAGTTAGGACCCTTGACGAGCTTGATTTGGTCCTTTCCAGTTTTGTAGACTTTGGCACCTCTGGGAGTTGTGCATTTTTGGTAACCCAACTTGTTATTGACCACCACATTATGAGCTCCCGGGGCGTAGTTGAACACTACGTACACACACACACACAACACACAAACAATTATTAAACTTAAAAGCAAAACCCATAAATCGTTTTAAAAAAAAAAAGAACCACATGATATGTGCATGTTTTAATAAATACAAACTAGACTTCAAAAAAAGAAAAAAAAAACTAGAAGTTCAAGGTGAAAACATTAAATTAAGCCCACTTCCATATAAGCTACTTCAAATGAATGACATGGAAATCCTAATTATTTTGAGCATGTTTAGATTTTTTACCAAATATTTCTACCGTTAGAACAATTTGGTAGCTTATATTCTGATCCAATATTACCTTTTTCATGTGCCTCCTTTAAAATTTTAGCTACCTTTCAATAACTTGATGAAGATTTAGACCAAATCAAGTTGATATTGTGTGTCTGTTATTATTATTATTATTACTATTATTATTATTATCTGAAATTATAGGCAGAGATGACTTATAATTAGAAAAGCAGACAAACCTTAATTTTACTCAAAACTACTAGCTAGCTGTCAATTGCCTCTTGCACGGAGCCAGTCCCATTACAATCAGAGCCGGTCCCATTACAATTAGTGGTTTTTTAGAAAATTTGATATCACGTCAAGTTTAACATTCAAATTTGCAACTTATACCACAATTACATGTTATGTCACTTTTTTTATCATCAAATTATTACAATTAGTGGTTTTTTAGAAAATTTGATATCACGTCAAGTTTAACATTCAAATTTGCAACTTATACCACAATTACATGTTATGTCACTTTTTTTATCATCAAATTATTATGATGCCCTTTTTCTCCCTTCTTTATCTTCCTTATTTGTAAAAAAAAAAAAAAAAAAAAAGGAACATTTCGGTCAAATTCACTACTAAAAAATGACATTGAACGCAAATCTTCTTTATAAGTGGCATTTTTTCAAAACAAATTATCTGAAAGTGGCATTTTTCAAAATTCCCCCTTTTTCGATATTTTTAGTTTTTGTTTGCAATAATCTCCTAAATCCATATCTTTATCAAATTTCACTACATATGACAGCTCTCTTAAAAGTCAAAATATGCACTTTACTATTTAAGTAAAGGCCATTTTTACTAAAAGGTAAAAAAAAAAAAAAAATGAAACCACATGTACATTCATGAATATAAACACGATAGCCACACACGTACGTATATATAAACACTAACCAAGTGTGTCACCGGCGCGGAAGGTCTTTCCTTTAGGCCATCCGACGACGTTGAAGGTCCACCCGTTGGCGCCGCCGACGGTGTAAGTGGCGGCGCAAGCAAGCTCGGTCTGGCTGAATAGCACCAACAACATCACCACCGAAATGGTGGTTGCAACCATTGCACTGACTCTTCCCTGGGCCATTATTTTCCTAATAAGCTAATAAGCTAGAGAGAAACCAATAGTGAACAATTAGCAAACAATATTGCACAAATTAAGTAATAAGATGCAGAGATTTACTTGGTGAGTTCAAGTGAGCAAGTGAAAGGGTGGTGGCTTTAATAGGTGCTATGCTAGGTTGGGAGTGGGACTTTGTGGGTCCCATTTGTTTGAACAAATTGACAAGAATAATGAATGAATGGATATGGTCCTGAAATTTAACCATCCTCAGATTTTGTGAGTTATGGAGGAAATTTTTGGCCATGGCCCACTTTGACCTTGTGTATTATGATTTATCACCGTTGATGATTTATCAATGTAAAAGGTATAATGCTGTAAAATAAAAATGTTAAATTTGTGAATTATTTTGGGTGCGAGAAACATTGACAGTTAATGTTATAAAGATATGTATAATATTCAAGTGATGACAACCATAGATTATGCAATAGAAAACATAACTACTAACAACTTAAAGACCTGTCTTAATTCAAACTATTACGTAAGGTCATGGATCATGATGAAGTCATCATGACGAGACAAAGACAAAGAGTAAGATCTATATCTATAAATTTAAAAATATTAAAGCAATGTGGGGTTACAAATTAACACGGTAAATTTTTGCTATAATAGTGTGACCATCGTGTAAAAAAAAAAAAAAAAAAAAAGCCCATAGACTAACATCACAATTAATGAAAAAAGAGACATTCTTCTAATAGAATTATCTATAGAAATTTTCTGTTCTAATAGAGTTTTTAGTTAGGAAAATAAAATCTGGCTCCCAAGCCAATATATTTTATGGCTAAGAGTATTTATTACTCATAGGGAAGATTGTATAATAACGTTTGGGGTTTTGTAGATAATGCATATGAAAACTTGGAATATATAGAGCAAGTCCTGCCCTAAAAGTTGCCTAAAATTCATGACCGGGTCTTAAGGGTTTGGACATCTAAAATAGTATTAATTAAACACCCTAATGAGATGAGTTTTTAATGTACAGGGTTTGTAATACTTATTGCTTTCAAACTTCCTTTAATTCAAAAAGAAAACCTACCATTTACAAGAATTATTATGAGCCAATTACTAGAATAGTTTCAATTCCCATAATTTTTTGTTCCTGGTTTATTGTGTCTTGAGGGTACTAGATATATTAATTCTTTTACTAATTTTTTAAATGCCAACTTAGGTGTTATATTATCATTGGTGAGTGTTTATCACTTATGTAAAAAAAATTTAATATTCAACCAATCAAAATATGACACCTCAACTTCCATATAAATTGATAAAAAAATTAATATGTCTAACATTATTCGAAAACAAAAAGTACTCGGTGTACCATATCAACATATGTACTAAACAAGTCTGATCAATAAAAAATAATCATGTGAATGATCAGTAGGAATCAACTCTATATAGTCGTATTTCTTTACTAAAAGATCAACTTTTTTTCTTATTAAATTAATCTGGTAGATAATTTTGGCGACGTGACAAATGTATATTGAATTGTTTTCCTTAATTATGACGATCTTCTTGCACAGCTTAGGATCATTATGGTCCTTAACCACCAATAGTGACGTAAAATGAAGGCTATCACATGTGTTGCTCGCCTACAATAACTTTTGTTTCTTATGAACTCCATAAAAGTCAAAAAAAAAAAAAAAAAAAGTAAAGATTAGGCGTGCCCCAAATGTTATGAATTATTTACATTTCCTTGTCCCTTATTTATTTTTTCGTTTATTGTAACTTATTAGTTTTATAATCTGTCTCTGGATATATGTCCAGTTGTCCATAGTAAAATAAACTAAATTATAACTGGAAACCGTGAACACACACTCACCAACTTTGAAAATTCTAAACCTATCCCCACAAAAGAATTGCTTTATTACCTAATTTGATTCATTCATTTTTTTCAACTCAATCCCTGTGAAGAACTTTGGACATATTAATGTCCCCAACAACCCACCACACACCAAGTTGTAAGTATTTGCGCATTAATATCTCTCTCATCACTCACTAGAACTTCCCAGTCGGCCATTAATTTCAGTAGACTATGGGAAAGCGCTAACTAGACTATATATTTTCACTATTTATTTTTGAAATTTATTTTACAGTGAAATATCATATTATAATTAAATTGAAGTGGGATCCACACTAGAGAATTCCCTTTTATAAATGTAAACGGCACAATCTGACAAGTGAGATGTCGTTATTTAATAGTAAGTTCTAAAATTGTATTATATTATTCGATAAAGAGATACCACAAACTGAACCGGAAAAAAGTAAAACTTCATTTAGGAAAAACAAATCATTTCATAAAAAAAAAAATGTGAATGAATAGATTGGACTAATAGATATGAGTAAAATATATTTACCCCTCAATTTCTGAAAATGATAAAATTTGTTTGTAATGGTTAAAGTGGATACATTAGGGAAAAAAAATCTGAGCAAAAGTGGTTGCATAGACAGAATATAATTTTGTTTTAATCTATAATTGCTAAATATATATTTGTTGCTCGAAAATCAGACAGTTATCAAAATATATACAGGATTATCATCCTTTTGTCAACCTCAAATGCGAGAGTGCTATATTATTTTTACGACTCAAGATCAAAGGTTTTTGTTTTCCCTTTGTGCTCAAAAAGTGTACATTCAAAAAATACAAGATTATGTAACATTATTAAAAAAAAAAATACATGAAATATTTAAAGACCAAATAACAAAATCAACTTCCAGGTCGGGTGGCCCAATCCGAGCAGCCTAGCTCTTTCTTCATGCATTCAACCGCTTCCGACACTCCATCCTGCAAACCCAAAACTCGCAATTTTCAGAACCTCACAAGGTTTGTGACTGATTATTTAGAAACACCATATATTTCGGGACAAGAAAATCACCTCAAGAGAGAGCCTCTCAGAAAATTCTACCGCACGTGCTTTGACCTCCGGAGACAGCGCATCGTTTATGGCCCTTGAGAGAGCATTTGCTGCTACGCGAATGCCTGTCTCATCGTTACTTTCAGGGAACAAGTGGTTCCTTATCAATGGTTCAGGTGCAACTCCAAGCCAATACATTCGCTCGGCCCAATAGAACTGATCGTGCATGAACGGACACACCAACTGCCATTCAACATCACTTAGATGAGACTTCTCTTTTTGGCATCAAACTATGACGATAATCGAGTGAGAGAGATCGAGAACTATAGTTTACTGGACAAGTAATGTAAATGAAACTGTATAATTACAATGAAAAAACTCCAAGAGCGACTTAAAGTACAAAACATTTTCATTCATAGAAGTAGAAACTATTTTTGCAGTCCAAACAATGCACGTAAGAATATTTGTCTATGCACTTCCATTATAACAAAACTGTTCAAAGTTTCAACAATAACATCTTGTAGGTATTCTAGACCTTACAATTTCCTAAGCAATGTTAATCACCTTTAACTTTTTGACGCTGACCTTCACTAATTGCAAGCAAACTCACCTGTGGAATTCCAGCCCGAAGTGCCGCTGCAGTAGTTCCACTTTTTTGAATATTTTATACATGAGACAAACACACGTATTAGTGCTTAACATACCATGTTTGCAATTCCAACGAAATGAGTTATAAGTGCTCTCATACATGAAACACGTGTATTAGTACTTAACAAACCACGTTTATAATTCCAACAAAATGAGTAAAAAATGCTCTCACCTGCCACCATGATGAAGTGCAGCGTCGCATCGAGTAAAGAGCCAGTTGTACGGTATGGAACTGATTAGATACAAAGGCATTGAATTCCAGAGGGAAACGAGAACTCAGACGGCTATATCGACGTCTCTTTAGAAACACACATTTTGAATGGGAATAATTACAAGAGGCTTACCCTGAAAAGCAGAAGAGTCGGTCGTGGAAAAGGGAGACGCAATCTTCACTTAATTGTATGCGATCTATACTTGATGATTCCTCAGCAGCAAAATCCCGAATTGATGCATCTAACAGTTCATAGCCAGCTGTGAAAAGGATAATCCTATAACTTGTGATCTCTAGAACAGTTTGTAGAACTCGAAGAAATGCTCGAGGGTCATTTAGGAATCCCATGCTGCAAACAAAGAAGCAAAACAATTAGTATCGGAATCACCGTATAAAACTTGGATTCAGATACTTATTCTGTCTGGTAATTAAATTTTGGCAACAATCTCAAAAAAACTTACCTACCAACAGAACTCAGCCCAATAAAGATAAGTGGCTCGGACATGTGGGTCTCAAGAAAAGTTTGTAACTGAACATGAGCGGAACATAGTTCGCGTTTCTTGTTTAATTGAAGTGTAGTAATTTCTCTACAGTTATTACATGAAAATTGCCATTCCACAGGGAGAAACCAAAAGCCACAAACCCGAACAGCTGACGGCCAATAATCTGATTGATAAGATGAAGGCATTTGTAAAAGCACAACTTAATTGAATAGTAAGGTTTGTTCAGGAACAAGCAAGGAAGTCACAGAGGTTTTAAGGTAAATAATAAAGAATAATTTATTCACTTATATTCCGATAAGAAACAGGAAATTGCTTAGGTTAAAAAAAAAAAAACATACAATTGCAACAAGAAAGGCACTAGAATAAAATTGCACAAGTATTTTTAAAAGCACTTTGCACGTGTTTATACGCAAAGAACCACGGCGCAAATAGTAGGATAATTATCTTGCACTTGCTTTAACGATAAGCTACCATAGTCAATGGCTTGATGAGAAAAGTCATGCGATCGCATCTTCAATAATATAGAAAAGAATAAGTATACCAGGGCATTCAACCACATCTTTGCTAAATCCATACCTGTAAACAAGTGCAAAAATTCCAAAGAAAATAAAATTTATTTCCATAACTATATAAAGGAAATAAAATCTCAATATTAAAGTAACTTTATCAACTCAAACTGAATCATGAAATGCCTGAACAATGAGGCTTGAGAAGATCGACAAACACGATAAGTAAGCTTTCTTAAAAAATCTCAGTAGAAGCATAGGAGTACTATGATATAGCTTTTGCTTACATCAGAGCTGATTCCCGTTTCTACTTTAATATGTGGAACCAAAGAACCAAGACTTACAATAGTAAGGGAGATGAAGGCCTATTATGCCATTCCGGTAGATCAGTTACTGGATCCTGAATTTAACAAAGTAGCAATTGTGAGTATAAAGTCGATAAAACCAAGCACGGCATTGTTCAGGGTACTCGATATACTTACACTAGAAGAAGTCCAATTCTCGATCAAAACATTATAATAGTTGACCAAAAATAAATTTTTGATGTAATGAATGCGCAATTTCTAGTAACAAACTCAACGAGGAAAAAATGTGCCAAAAGCACTTAACTGTAAAGGGACAAGGACTCAGATTCAGTTCGCCTCTCCATGTTTCCCAATATTCGGTGAAAAGGGGCCACATCCAGTGATTTACATCATCCCAGCAAACCTGTTTGCACAAAAGGGAAATATAATATAAGTTCACTTCAATAGTGGATTATTTTTTATTTTATTTTTTATTTTTTTACTTTTTTTAAGAATATTGCTAATCTAGTTTTCTGTTGATCAACTCATAAAGAATGTCACATGAACTAATAGTTAGTAAAACAATTGCAGAAAAATCTTTGCTAAGAGCTATAGATACCTTGTACATAGGAGCTTTCTTTAGATATTTATACAGGAGTGGGTGTTCTTTTTTAAAGTGGCGCTCATACGATGATGGTGCACTGCACATTTTTAATTGTTTTTAATGTCAATTTATACAATATTCACATGTCTAATGGCTAAAGAAAATGGTTAATCCATAAAACAAGACCTGTTCACAAAATTAGTCAGAATCCAAATATTTTACAGCAGAGGAATTCATCGACCTGTACGGAACAACATAAGGAGCAGCTACTATGCAACGAACTCGAAATAGTTCTGCTAGGCTCCAGCCTTCCTGGACCAACAAGGAACACATTCAAGGCTCACATATACTAATTATTTCAGCTAAAATATGACATTAATTGCATCAAATCCTAATATAAAAGTGATATAAAGTTATGAGAAATTTCAAGCACTTTCTCTTCAAAACAGAAGTCTAAATATTTCTACCATTTAAAATAGTTCTCTAATTGTTATACCCATCTCCATCTTGCTCTTATCTACTTGAGCATTAATTGCAAGTACTGAAATCAATCTAGTTCTAAGGCGAGCAACAAGAAATCCAAAGCATCCACAAGGTAAAGCAGAACTAGTCTGAAGCCACCGAAATACAAAGAAGTAGTTTACCATTTCCATGGTCACACACACAGTCCACACACAACATCAGCTAAATAGCAGTTTATTTCTCTTATTAGCATGGTTATTCTGACAATGTTTAGGAAAATACCAATGCAAAAAAATTAATCGCAATAAAATCACTCTCCATGCTCGGGTCTTCGCCAAATATCTCTTCGATGACAGAATAGCATTCTTGTCTGTGATCTCTAATAAGCATCTTTTTCTGCAATGAAAATGACAACTCTGCAGAACCTGGATACGACAAAGACATCCTCTTAGGAATTCCGGATATTGCACTATTGTACGCTTATTCTTATCCATTGCAACAGCCAGAGCCACTAAGAGTAGTTGCTACAAGAGAACAAAAGGAAAAATGCTGGTCAGACCTGTAGTGCTCTGAATCTGATGGGTTGAAAGAATAGGTGGAGATGAAATTGGAAGATAAGCAACATCTTTTTCGGCCAACTGGGACTTTAAATGCTGCATCATCATAGCAAAAAAAATGGATAGATAAAATGATTGTTGATAGCATTGTAACAAATTTTCGAAAAGATTTCAACATCCTTCGGAAACTATATAAGTTTCATTAACCTCTTATAATCACTGCTTTTCATTTCCGGCTGGAAGTGAGGCAGTGAACATAATCTCTATAAAGCAATTATTTTTCACGTCTGGGAGGGCCAAGGGAGAAATATACTCAATTTCTATTCAAGGAAGCAATTCAGAACTTATAATGCAAACCTCATGTGCTGAATGAGTTACAAGAATCACACGGTACTGTCTCTGATCACTAGCAAAACCCGCTGCAATGGCCTACAAGCATAAAGAAATATGTGAGGCATGAAACAGAAGGAATATCATCAAGACCAAATTCCCAAAAAAAAAAAAAAAAATCCTCTGCCATGATCAGGGAAAATACCTGTTTCATTTCATAGGCAAACTATGAAGTTCATAAACAATTTATAACAATGCCCATTATGAAAATACTATCATTAAAGTCTCAGAATTACGTTTTGGAATAGCATTACCACAGAGTTCTAATCACCCCTTCGTACCCATAGTATACCATGACTCAAATTGTTAAGGAAACAAAAACTTTATAGATAAAGTTCAAAAAGTAAGAAACTTGACTTATCTACTAAACATGGTTTCTACTAAAGTTGCAAACTTTTTGCTAATGTGAACCCAACAAAGAAGGTGAACAGTCCATCCTCAAAAGCTCTTTCTTTGTTTCACGGATTTAAATCGAAGAAGAAAATAGAAGTGTACATACAGCAATAGGAAAAACGTCTCCTTTGGTACCAAAGGCCATGAAAACAGCAACAGGTTTGGTTCTGTGCTCAACCTCCATAGCTGACTCACTCGCGAACCTCGCAGTGGCAGTGGCAGTGGCAAGACGACATCTTTGTGGCCGAATATGGTGTGGGCTGGGTTGGGTTGGGCTGTTGGACAAGTTTTTTGGGCTTCACTTTCACTGGGCCTAGTTCTGCACACTTTTGGAGATTTTGATGAATGCCCACGTGTAGAAAAATAATAATCTATACACATATGTTTTGCGTTTTTAATTTATGCCTTAAATTTTATATTACAAAAATATAGTGAAAAAAATACAGCACACTATTTGATAAATAAATTATAAAGCGACTTTAAAAATGATCTTATTTTGCAATTCCCATTGGCTTTAGAAAATTTTAAAAAAATACCATTTCTGGACAACATGTTTCGAAAATCGTCACTTTAAAAAGATAAATGATTTTATAATAATAATAATAAAAAACTGATATGATTTGCTACGATGGCATGAGATGTAATTTGAATTTCAAAGGTGATATTAGGTTAAACTTTCTCTCATTTAGGTCTTCAAAAAGGCCTCCAAGCATCATACTTTTATTTTATCATAAATTCACGATTATAATCCTTTATTGTTAAGCGACCAAGCTTGCTCTTGATACAATTTTGTAGTTGAGATTTTGATAATCACCCACGTTATATAAATACATATACTTAGGTTGATTAACTATTAATTTATTTTCTCCATGCTCTTTTAATTTTTTTTTTCAGAAATAATGAATGATTAGTATTCAATTTACTTGTATCTTTACGTTTGAAGTTTAAATTGTCAGTCGGACATCTTTCTTGTTATTTTAATTGTGTTGAAGGATTCTATTGGTATCATATGACTTAAAGTTGGAGTATTCTCGTCAGCTTTAATTGAGATTTTCTATCACACTAAATTACACTTTCATAAAAGATCGTCGAAGCAAATCACACACGGTAAACGATAAATCTGATAGGCTCAAGTCAAATAAGTAACGGACTCTGTAGGTTGTAGAGTCTCGCATTGCTTAAAGTAGTTATAAATGACATATATATGGGTCTTATGTTTTAGTTGTATATATAAGAGAAATATAATGTTATAAAGAGCAGTTGAAAAAATTATTTTAAACTTTGTTCTAATAGTTTTTCATAATGTTACATCAATATTATGTTACATATATAGAGAATTAGAAAAATTGATGTATATATATATATATATTTATTGTATCTTGAAAAAAAACAAAATAAAAGAAAACAGGCTGCAAAATTTTGGTACGTATGTTGTAAGGCACATGTGAATGCTTGCATCATAGATGACTCAACTCTCTCCTAAGCAGCCACCCATAAATAAAAAATATTGTTCCTTAGCACTGTGACAAATACAACTACCAAATGCCATCAATAATCAATTGTAGCCCAAACCAAAGAAAGGAATGCTATGCTAACAAAAAAGCTTTTTCTCTTTTCTCTTTTATTTTCTTTTGTATGTGATGATGTGTTTGATTGCGCAAAGCTGCATACTTACATTACAGTGCTCATTGGGCTCCACATTTTATCTATTCTTCTCACAATTATCTCTGCACGTGATCAGTATCACCATTTATATATAAAAGAGATAAGGACAAAAAGGCACTACATTTTCTCAGTGCATACAAGTGCATACAATTTCCGTGCTACCATATATATATAACCCTAAAAGTCAACTACATCCACATTATACTTTTTTTTTTTTACACAAAGTTTGAGCCTTGAGGTGAGACTTTACAGGTTAGTCAGGTGGCCGAGGTCAATTGGTACACGTGGTAGAATTTGGAGACAAAAAGAAACACCTTAATTTGAGTAACCTTTGAGTCATGATATATTAGAATTCTCATGAGTGGATTTCTTTCTTTTTTTTTTTTCACATTTCTTTGCCCCCAAGTACATAGTGCCCACTTAGGGCTACATGAAGCTAGCTAGTTACAACATCTTGCTATAAGAAAAATAATAATAAAACACCGGTTTCTAGACCCTTAATTTGGATCTTTAACTAAACTCTATTTGGTAAACTTATTTCATCAAGATCATCCAATGACAAGAAAACTTCATCCAAGCAAGAAAGTTCTGCTCCGTCGTCATCGTCGTCGCGTTCGTATACCCGACAAAGAACCCATTTGCTACAATCCTGAAAATATTTCACATTGATTCAACTTAAAAATCAGAAACTCAACAAATATATAGACTATGCTTATAGGAATTGATGATATATCATATATATATATGTGTAACGTGCTTAATAAGTGTAAAATTGTGGGCACTAACTAGTTTGTTTGTAGTCCTTCTTTTGGATGTTCTAGTGGAATTGGAGGAAGAGCTAGTTGAAGAAGCAGAAGCAGAATCGGAAAGATGAAACTCGTGCATAATCCAGTTGGTTTTGATACTTGAAGAAGCATCTCCAGCGTGGAACACCAAGTACTTTTTGGTACCAACTTTCTTGCCACCACATCTCCCAATCACTGCCTCTTCGACCCCTAATGGCTTCCAATACCCATTGCTTGTAACCCTATTTTGTGTCTTTCTACTATAAAAGTACCACTTGTTGTCCTCACCCAAAGCTTTACCTACACACACATACACACATATATAGGGTTCATATCCATATAATATGTAAAACACACTAGCTAATTAAGTTATTGAAACAAATAATATTATTTGCATTTGCAATACATGTTATGGAGGCCCTCCATGAACTTAATTCTGTATAATTAATATGATCAATTGTTAACAAGCTCACACAAAACGAGACCATATTTTTCATAAACAAATGTTGATTTCAGAAGCAAAATCAAAGGAAAGTATATCAAATAAAGGTCTAATTAAATCTGGTAGAGTAGGGTTTTGTATATACATGCATGCACAACTCTCTCTCTCTCTCTCTCGCCACATACAAACACAATAAGAGACATTAATATAGAATTATAATATATATATTATAAATAAGGTGATCGATAGATATATGCACCATGGAGGTCCCATGGATCATAGGGATAGAGGTCAAGATCAGGAATGACATCAGGATGGCAAGGCAAAAGAGCAACTTTACGATGAAGAAAATGGACAACAAGCTCTTCATCAGTTGGATAGAAACGAAAGCCAGGAGGTAGGTTTACATTCTTGTGATCTCCCATTGCGTATATATATGCCTATATGTGTGTGTGCAATAGCCTAATATAAAACAACCAATAAGAGACTATATAGAGTGCTCAAAAAGAATAAGCAAAACCCAGATGAAAGAAGAAGAAGAAGAAGAAGAAGAAGATATTGAATGCTTGTAAAGGAAGTTTAAGCTGAGTGGTTGGTATTTATAGTAGTAGATAGTGAGAGAGAGAGAGAGAGAGTAGAGAGGAGAGTGACGTGAGGTAGAAGGTGCGATTTGATCTCAAAATTAAATATAGAGATATATATGCATAGAAAATGGAGTTTGCGTTTTAGGGTTGTGATGTATATGTTTGTATATATATGTGCAAGTGTGTGTGTGTATATATATATATATATATAGATGAGTGGCTTTTGATCTTTATATAGAGATAGATAATTAGATATATATGTAGTGGTTGTTCCAACTTCCAAAACGGCGGGCGGCCAAACTCAACGGAACGTGTTAGCTATATAGTTATATTTGTATATATATATAATTACAAATATATATATATATTTGCTTCCACAATTGTAACGGGATTAGCTACTTTCAGTACTTTTGGAGATCATATAGCCTTAGAGGAAGCTTTGCTTGAACCAACTAGTAAACAGTAATATCTATCTATCTATATATATTTTATATATATATATATATGTGTGTGTCTATGTATATGTATAAGAGAGAGAGAGAGAGTAGCTTTATAAGCGTGTCCCACGTTTATATATGTATATTCATAGAAGTACTCTTGTTGTGCCTAACTAACCTTGATCTATTCTATTCATTAAAAAAAAAAGACACACTTTATATCTTAATATACATTGAGAAAGTCATGAAAGAGGTTCATGATACACCCTGAAAGTAAATAATTAGAATCGTAAGAAATAAAACATTCATTTTATTTCATTTAAGCTAATACCAATTAGTTGATCAATTTAAACTTTTATGTTCCTAAGTGCTGATGATGTACAAGCCACTGATAAATATAGGAGAATCTTACGACAGCGTATAGGCATATTTCATAATTATTTTTGTAATATACTTATAACTGATGGAATATTAATTGTCCTATATCCATAAATATACTATATTATGCATTGAAGATTGATAATTAACTTATCTTGTATGTCACAAAATCAAAGATTAGGTTAATTCACTATTATTCATGATAGCACTGTTCTGAATATAAAGTAGTATAGAGTCAATAATACTAATATCAATTTAATGGCTAGTTAATTAACAACAAAATGTGAGATACATATAAATGAATTATCACTTATTTTTCAATGTAATATTCTGAATTGTGATTACTGAAATTCTGATACCACACATATCTGCATTCTCATGGGATGATGGTGGAAAATAGTAAAAGCACTTCTACACATGATATGAACAAAAAGAGTGATTTTTTTTTTTTTAAATTTCTGTGTGAAAAATAACTGGAACACAATTTTACAAAGGTGGGCCCAACAGCATACTTCATGCTGATGTCATGCACCCGCTGTAATCCACGTGGCAGATACACGAATATGGGTTCGGTCGTGGACCAAATTCAATTGGAACTCATGGGGTTGGGCCCACCTTTCTTTTGGAGTGTGCCTATATACCAATAATGATTTACCATAATTAATGTTATATGGTTTTATAATCGAAAATGACTTGTTTTTTTGCCTTTCCTTTTCATTCTTTCTTTTGCCTCTCTCTCTCAGAAATGTCCATCTCCCCATAGAGTTGTAATCAATTGGTTTAACTAGCACAGTTTGAGAAAAAATATATATAATTTTTTTTAAAAATAATTAAATTAAACACTAACATGAAAAACAGCAATCAACTATTCTTAGGATGAGGAGTTCAACAAGATTTGCCTGGGACAACATATATAAAGTATTGTTTCCCATGGTACTGTTTGTTTTTAGTGTATTACAATAATCATTGATGTATCTTAGAGAAGAAACCAAGAACGAAAAGAAATAATAAATAAATACATGTTTATTGGGTGATGAAAACGGTATAGTTTGCTTACAGCTTCTCCAACTAAAATAATCATTTTAGTGCACCTTGCATATATGCATCAAACTACTAGGGGATGTATATATTAAAGAGGAAAGTGAAGGGGAATAATTGATCAATCCAAATTAATTATTAATTAATTAACCAAATGCTAAGCCACATCGGACCAAAATAGTGATATATATGTTTACGTGCAGGCATATGGAACATGAGAAAAAATGTCTTAGCAAAAAAGAGAATGAGATTGATTATCCATTTAGGATCATTAGTTAACTACCATTAATTTCTATTTATCTTCTTTTTTTTTTTAATTATTCCGATTATGGATTGTGTATGATCCACTTAAGAAAACTTTTTTAGGTCACGACTAATTAGTTTTTGTTAGTATTATCTAGTCATCCTCTTGCAACTTGATCATAATTTGTTCACTACCATAATTCTGAATGTTAGTAAATTGTTTCCTTCAAAAAGAATTATAGGAGAATATCGAGTAAACTTTTTATGATGTAGAGGAAAAATGACTTGTATTTCATTCACTAGAAAGGTGAGCTTTAGCAACAAAATTTTACATACATGAAATTGTTAAGAGAAATATGTGTGATTTATATATAGCAAAAAATCTTTATATATATATATATATATATATATTATGACTGCCAAACTCTTTTGGAGTACTCTTGCGACTTACTTTTCTTGTTGTTCAAGCCTCAAGGTGTTTTTCTAGCGTCACAATTTATCTCTTTATGAGGAAATCTTTTGCAGGAATGTTGTTCGTGACAACTACATGAGTTCAACATGAAATTTTCTAAGTCCAAAAGCATTGACTTATACCCGAGAGAAAAAAAAAAATTCTTCAAATAATGTTTTTCTTTTTTGGTTGTGGAACTATTTCATTCAGGATAATTTTTTTGGCCAAAACTTTTGGCGACAAAAAACGGAGATCTCCAACGGTGCTAACTATTAGCCGAAAAGAAAAACTTTTTTTTTTTTTTTTTGTAGTGATCAATACATAAGATTCATTATTTAATGGGGGAAAAAAAAAATACTGCGACGCAGCGGAGGAAATTTGTGTATGAGTGTTATAGATATTGGAAGTGAAAAATCTATCTCTAGTCAAGTTGATTTAACAATGTATTATTAGTTGCAAGTTGCAACAATAATTAGTTATTTAGTGGTAATAAGATATGTAATACTCAATATAGATTCCAATAGGATTTGTTTCTTTTGGTGCTATAATATCTGGACAAATTTTATTCAAATGCTTAACATAAGCATTAGCACAGTTTTAGCGTGGGAAAAAAAAAAAGTTATCCAAGCCATAGAAAAAACTAAAAAGTTACTAATGCTTCTTTTGTTAAGTGGGAAAAAAAAGTCGAGCAACAAAATTTTATGGTGGCCGAAAATTGAGATTTAAGTGATGAATAAATTTTAAGATCGCAAATTTTATTTTAATTTTATAACATATGATATGTCAATATATAATTAATAAATTTATTTTTAAAAATATATATATATAAGCATAAAAAAATAAAGATCCCAACATTGCAGTTAAGTGACAGTTGATACTCAAATAACTAATTAATTATTATATGTTTCTTTTGTTTTACAACTAAAAAAATGAGAAATTATAATGAATACCCAATTTTTAACACCTAATTTAAATCATTATCCAATATTTTAAAACATATAACCAACTACCTAAGTGATTCAATTACTTATAGAATGATAAGTGGTGGTAATTAACTTAGTTACCAAAAACACGTGCAAGTAATTAACGAATTGACTAAGAACGCAATTACTTAAAAAATTTGGGTATTTATTTTTATTATTATATAAATTCTGGGTATTTTCCTACTTCATAAAAAAAAAATTGTGATTGTTGTATTATTTCACTTCTTGTTCTTTAAAGTGATTTCAAATCAATCTAGTGATAGAAGTGAATTATCTCATAGTTCCTACTATCAAAATCAAGTGATAAAAGTAGATTCTAGTGATCTATTATTCTCCACCGTCAATATCTCCAATATATACAGCGGTACATAAACAAAGAGGCCAACAAGGAGATCGACTAACTAGATAAAGGACAAAGGGTAAAGAGTAGTGGTGATAGTCCAACATTCCTAATATTATTGGTTGCGACTCTTTTGTTTATTCTATTATATCTCTTATATATATAGGTCCCTACGCTCTATATTCATTTAAATATAAATATATGTTATTACACACACACATATAAGAAGTGAGGGTTTCCTCGTAGTAATATTCTTAGGTTATTGTGTTTTATGAAATTTTGCTACATTATAATTGAAACATAGAGCAAGAAAAAAGGTTGAATTAAGTACTGCCTTGTTTGCTTATTTTCTTTATTTTGATGGAGCCTTGTTTTGTTATTCGAATGAGGTT
This sequence comes from Boehmeria nivea var. tenacissima, assembly GCA_018132145.1. Taxonomy (NCBI): domain Eukaryota; kingdom Viridiplantae; phylum Streptophyta; class Magnoliopsida; order Rosales; family Urticaceae; genus Boehmeria; species Boehmeria nivea. The sequence continues at coordinate 19,563,405 of CM030878.1, read as the reverse complement.
AAAGTGAGATTTGTTTGTACAAAAATCAATTTAATAAGTATAAAAAGGATACTTTTAGTTCATGCCTCTACTATCATTTTCTTTTGACAATGGTTAAGGCTATAGTATATGTCAAGAATTTTTAACGAAAGATAATTAGAGACAACTCTCTTGGTAGTGCTTAAGTGATAATCTTGGACGCAGTAAGTTTCCATAGAATATATATATATATATATATATATATATATGCCGTTTTTATATTGTTATCTGACCAAGTAGGAAGAGGCCAAAATAATAAGTATCCAAAGTTTGGCTAATATAAGCACCACCCAATTTGAACAAGTTGCACGGTTACTTCCAAAAATAAAAGGAGGGAAAAAAAAAACACAAATAAGATGATAAACATCAGAGCATAAAGCTAGAAAATGAAGCAAGTTAGAAGATTAAGACAAAAAATACATAATGAAACTCCACCCAAAAAAGATCTAAGAAATCCAATTAATTAGCATCTCCATCATATAAGAGTTAGAGATATATCCTATGGAATATTGGCACACAATCCTAGCTTGTGGTTTGAAATGGCTGATCATGATGTGAATCATGTGTGTGAAAATCTTTTCTCAATAGGGACCTTGATTGTGACATATAATAGTGATACCATAAAGCCTTCCATCTTCTTTGACTTGCCACTATATATATACATGAACTTGCCAGTATCCAACCTAAATATCAATATAAAGAAGGTGAATAATGTTGTCTTCAAGGTTTTATATATGTCTCTACCAAATTTTAGAGTTTGACTATATATGCAAAGATCAAATTTATGTAAAAGTACTAGAAAATTTCAAAACCTAATCATAGAGTAAAAAGGCCTTGGCATTTTTTTTTTAATCTCAACAGAGGAAAAACAAAGACATTTAGTACTATATACATAACCTTCATAAAGTAATGCAACTTGCAAACTTGCCGGCTGAACTAATAATTAAATCGACCACCTTGTTGCTATGTTCTCATTGCTTTTTTTCGGAGGCGAAAATCGACCAATGTAATTATCCATTTTAGCTCTAATGAAGCGAAAGCGAAAGATGTTTGTATAGTTTGTCAAGATTTCTCTCCAAGGAATGAACAATAATTTATATATATACATATTCAGACATATTTGTATACAATGGTTTAAAAGCTAAATATCTCAGATTTGTTAAAAACAGAAGTATTACTTAACAACAAGGTTCGCTATTTACTTTAAAGCAAGCTATAGTATGAAAACTCTCAATTCTTGGCTTGGTTTTTTTCTTTCCAATGTAGGTTAATATTGATTGAACATGCTAGATTAGAGTGCATTACATTTCTGTTTTGGCTATTTGATAGATTCATATGTATTTTTTTTTGGCTGTTGTGTTACCAAATTACTACAAAACCAAGCTAATTGTTTCGGCTTGAATAGCACGAAAAAGCCTAGCCGTTCACAAATAAGATTTTTTTTTTAATTTTTTTTCCTTTTATTATTATTTAAAGGTTTAACCATACCAGCCCACTATCATTTAGCTAAGGTTCAGAGACCATATAATTACTTGTCTTTCTAAAATATGCATACCTATGCTGTAGTGGTATTGGTATGTTTTGAGTTGGTTAGAAATAGTGATTACATTTTGACCAATAAAAACTGGTATGAGACGGATTAGAAATTTAGACTGTTATAACTAAACTCTCATGAAAATCTTTGACTTAACTTGATTAAGTAATTAAGAGTTATAACATTTCGAAATATTCATTGAATTTGTTTTAGCGGGATCACATAAATCATTACTTGTTATCGAGTAGGTAACTTATTTTTCGCCTACTGCTCTTTTCTAAAAAGAGAGAATAAATATATCATTGTCTCACCTATAGTTTTACAACATTAGGCATTTTTGTAAAGGTTCAATTTTGATATCATTAGCAGCTCTAATGCAATGTCAAAATAATGTCATTGCATCTCCCAAAAAAATAATGCCATTTGAATGAAAAAAATTATTCTTCACTGCAATACTATTTAAAAGGGACAATTGATTGGTTTAATGTAAAAGTCATGTTGGTTAATTTTATATCTAAATAATTTCTCTTACTAAAAAATCATTATAAGTACTTGTAGTCTACTATGTTCAGTGTTGACTAGCATTAACTATCTTTATGAGTTTTGTAATTAAATAATAATAAAATAATAAAAATAGTATAAAATGATGTTAATGCAATGAAGTCCTATAAGTCAAATTATAGTGAATACCCAATTTTTAGCAACTAATTTAAATTATTATTCAATCTTTTGAAAAACATAACCAACTACCCAAGTGATTAAATTACTTATAATTGTTGGTAATTAACTTAATTACCAATAACATGTGCAAAACAAATTTACTAGTATTGCAAATTTAGCTTTATTGCAAAACAAAGTTGGTTAGAAATAGTGATTACATTTTGACCAATAAAAACTGGTATTGCAAATTTACTGTCATTTTTTCCTTTTATTTTTCTTTTATTCTTATTTCTTTTCTATTGGATTTTTCTTAACAATATTCGCCATAGGTCTCTGGACTTTTTCTCCTTTTTAAAGCACATTGGTGATGCCCACATCCGCAGTGCCTCTAGGCCAACTCACTGCCAGCTCACTGTCCACTTCAACAAACTCTGACTGGCAGTTTGACCGACTGTTAAAATTAATTATGTAATTAATTTTGTAATTAGTTATTATACAATGATCAATTACTGCAATGTCACTATAGTCCATAATTGTTATTTATTCAGAAAATATTCAACAAGACAAAACACTCGTTGCTTGTTCTATTCTAAATTGCCAAAAGTATCCATTGAACAAGAGAAGATTAGAACATGAAAAACACGTGCTTTAACAAAATCGAAAATATGAGCCTTACTTTTCCAAGAAAATATCCAAACTCAAAACACTTCGATTATTCTCACATAATTTACACGCCAGATCAAATCTAGCCTATATATGCAAATTATAACCAGAGAGAAATAGTATCCAGGCAAATTTTGACTTTTAACTAAACAAGCCTATTATTACCTTAGTCATGTATAACACAGTTGTCCAAGTTTGGCATCTTAACGTCAGAGGCTTTTTTTGACACGCCTAACTTCATTCCAACTGATACCAAAGTCTCCAGTGACCTGGCACTGTTTTCTAGGAGGTCATGGTCGATTTCAATTGAACCCTGCATTTAAATTAAAGCCACATAATGAGCTAAAAAGTCATTGATTAATGAAATAATTATGTCAATACCATCAAAGCACATAACAGGATGTCTTTTTTCAGATTAACATGAAAGAGGATGTTGCTTGCGAATATGTGTCAAAACTCGAGAGGAATTTGGGTTTTGGTTATCTTTATCTTATCTAACATTAAACGTGATTGTCAACTAACCTTTTCGAAGACACAAATTACAGTGCTTCCACCAAATGAGAAATATCCAAACTGCATAGTAACCAAGAAATGTTTGTTATATAAATTAGTATATAATAAGAGAGTTTCAAAAACATACAGTAAGTGATCAACCTCTTCTCCTTTCTTCACATGGTCGCCTGTCTTCTTTAAAAAGGTGATGCTTCCAACCATGGTTGCCCCAATTGCTACAAATGCCACCTGGACCGAGAACGTTGAAACCATGTTATATATGAAATAAAGGATACATTTTTTTTTTTTTTTTGCTGCTGCAATTTCAAACCTCATCAACAACCGGGATATGAATATAATATAATGAATACATAAGATAAAATTGGTAGGGTGAAGAACAATTTACTTGAAGAATGAATGAACCTGTTTCAATTAGCAGTGACAAATTCAACATCTTTGAAGTTCGGAAGTTTGAATCATATAATTAAGAGACAAGAAACAGAGATAACCGGCACAACAAAAATTGTGCATTTTTTGTTTACTGTTTTTTTTTTTTTTTTTTTTGGGTTAGAGGTAGATGAGTCACAAAAAAAGATGTCAAAACTGTCACTAGACCCATAATTCTGATGAGCTACCAATACAATTGTGTGGTGATAAAAATAGAGTTGTAAACATTTACGAATGCGGATATCAATACACTTGTCTCATATTAGGAACAGTGAATATAACATTTGGAAGTTAAAGATGACAGTGACAAACCTTTCCAAACTCCGCCGTTGAAATAACTGATACAACTCGCTTATTCTCTGTGAATACATTACAGTACTTGCTATTGACGGCAATGGGGTTAACCTATGAAAGAAAAGGGAGAAAACGAAAATGATAAGTCAACAGAAAAAATAATAAAATTAATCTATAAATTTAATGTTTTCCTCAACTTACAGTGTACAAACACCCAGGTATATCAACAAATTTCTCAATGGTTCCAGAAACAGGCAAATGAAAACGATGATAGTCCTGGAGCAACAATAGTTGGTCAATTTTAGACTAACGCAAAAATCAATGGAGATACATCACTAGAATTTTAATATAAAAGCTCAGATAGATACCTGTGGTGCCAAACGAAATATGACCAATGATCCTTCAACAAAAGCACTGGAACATACTTCTTGGCCAAGAAGGCCTTTTATTGAAAATTTTCGACCCTATCATAAGACAATTTAGAGAACAGTCATATTCAATAATTGAAATATGAAAAAGATTACAAAGAAAAGATTAGGAGTCTCATCTAAAAGAATGGTCATATTCAAGATTGTGCTAATATTAAAAGTAAATCTGCAGGTACTTTCGCGTTAGAGGGTAGAACAGTGGAATAATTTTGGGTGAAACTTAACAAATCAAAGGATTTGATACATGAACATTGCAAACATACATGAGCTATTTCATCTTGTAACATCTCATCAAAGGCCAATGAATTTCACTAAAAGTTCAATTATTCATTACTGTTCCAAACTCTTTTTTCTTTTGGCCTTAAAAATAAGCTGTAATTTTCAATGTCCCGAATTTCATAAAATTGAACAGACAATTGGTAATATCATGTTAACAAGTGTAAATACCTTGATCCAAAATCTTAGACTATCATCTGCTGATTTAAATGCTGTCAGACGGCAATCGGCCGCGCATACAGCAACATCATCACGTTCCAAGTAGGCAATTGGCCTTGCGCCAGGCTTTAACTCTCTCACAAAGAACTCGTTAAATGTCTGTCGAAGAAAAAAGGATTAAGAAAAAGTCATGATTTCAAGAACATCTAATTGTCTGATAAGCAAGAGAGTCCTCATATGTATTAAAGGTTTTACAGGAAGAAAGGTAACATCTATAGTGTAGAAAGATAGTTTAAATATGTGACTATCTTTCTTGACCGGAAATTTAAACATAGATGTCAAAGATATTTCTTTTTAAAATGGTGCATCGCATATTCATTCTAGCAAAGATCAAGTAGCTAGAAACATTATTCATAATGACAAAATCGTTATATGTTTAGTTACCTTAAAATGTTCCACAGGGTATTTGGCTTCAGCCAAATTAATTTGACCCTACAACACAATCATGAAACAAAGTCATCTGTGCGTTAGAGCACCATAATGCATGAATAATCTTCAGAAACAAACATTGGAGAGAGTGAAAACAAAAAATATATATATAATAAGAATACAATGCACATAGACATGTTCCTGCCTAATCCTGGTCTTTTTGTCCGTGATTAACGATATCATTGTGCATATTTCATCATTTTGTGTGTCCGTGCCCATACAAGACTACATTTTCAAAAAAGTTCAGTAGCAACAAAATTCAATGAATATGATGCATACAGTTCCAAGAAATTAAGTCAACATATCATGATCTTCTAATGTCATCCTTCATAAAATAATAAAATATTATCAAACCTTATAAGATTCAACAAACTTCAGAATGTCTTTTGCAGATTCCGCTGAATTCATTCTCCTTCCTTGCTTTTCAGAAATACTCTGCAAGAGCTCTTTCGCCCCTGCAGTTAAATTGTGTAAAAAAAAAAAGTAAAAAGGGAGATCTTCCAAGTATAAGAAAGCACAGAAAGACCGAAACTGGAAGACGCAAAAGAACGACAAACACAAGTTATTTCCATACCTAGCCTGAATTAAATAAAAACAAAGAAGGATTTCAATGCAGAATGTTATCTGTTTTCTTTGTTTAATTTAATTATAGAATCTAAATATAATAATAAGAAGTTAATCCTTTGGCAAGCATGATTCATAAACATAGGTAATCTTCATATTTTTCATCATCACCTGCCCTTACTGCTGAATATGGAAACTATACCTAGGAGCCAACTACTCAATTTGACATTTTGAAATTTTTTATGAAATGGTTCCTAAACTCCCAATGCTTTACAAAGCACCAGCCGTAAAAAGAAATGAAAAAAAAAAAAAAATTGAATAGTTCAGGTTTTGTATAGGTAGCCAAAATAAAAATATAGAATTCTTTCTCCGATCAAACCTGCCTCCGAGAGACTTATGCATCCTAGAATTTATATTCAACTGGTATAGGATTCAGTTTCAGATCACTCTTTAGACCTCTATTGATATGGACTTTAGAAGATTTCATGAATAAATTAATATAGTGTCACTTTAATCGTTTTAAAAGAATTAGACATTAAGATTTAGGAAGGAGCATGCGCGCTTATCCCTTGTCCAAAGATAATGAGTTTTAGCATCAGTACTAAAGACAAAAGCTTAAGTGCAAAGTAGATATCCTAACTGCTAACACGAGTTAGCACATACCTTTATCCATAAGCCCAAGCCCAATCTTAGACTGGTAAATAGCTCTCATTGACAAAACAATTTTCTCATCAATTAATTCTTCAACCAGTCTCTTAGTCCTCCGATCAAACACCTAAAGCAACAATATATAAGACAAAACAATTAAAATACCTAAAGCAAGAATACATAAGTTAAAACAACTCAAGACATTACAAACTGAAACTTAAAAATGACTTCCAAATACTTAAAACTAGTTGCAAATGAGGAAATAGTTCTCAGAAATGCATTCCCTCTTGGTAGAAACCAAGTTCAATTCAGTTTGTTATATGATTAGAAAAGGCATGGACCTTTTTGCGCTCAATTCTTCTAAATCTTCTTTAATTATCTGTCTTCTAAATCTTTGTGCTCTCAACATATGTAGATTGGTTGATTTCTCATAAATTTATAGACATAAATCTATTGGAACAAAATTTGTTGTCTGGACCAAAATGAGACAACAATTTTTCCTTTAAAGGAAACAAATTATTGGCGGAAAAGAATATACAAACTAGAAAAGATATTTGCCTCTAAAAATGAACGCGACAATAAACCAAAAAAGTAGTTTCTTCAAGTCAAAGGATGGAAAGCAACTTGTTATAGTCTCTTTCATAGGAGTAGTAGAAACACACACCACAATATGGGAAGCACTTGATCCGGAATTTATACCAACATCATAGGACGTGTAATGAGCCCACTCACTTAATTTGAACATCCACCTACAAATAAATTATTCCACAATAGTATTAAATGACAATTTCTTAAAAATGATAACAATAGTATTAGAACCTTCTGTTCTCTATCTTTCTCTTGCGATGTTACATAGTACTTACCCGTATGAAGCCTGTGTATCAGTTAAAAATCCTCCAGTCATAACCTGGTTTCCAGTTCCTTCATCAAAACACAAGGTCAGATGGATCATGTTGTTCAGATTATCAGAAACTTCAAGGGTTTCACCACAAACAGGACAGCAACTCAATATTGGTTCCCTGCAACACAAGAATGTAAGCACAAACTTGAGAATCTATGGCTAAAAAATGGAAATACTCCTAAAATAAGGTTAAAAAGAAAGAAACAGAGAAAAACAACTCAAAGAATAACTTCATGATCATGTCTGCACCAATGATGTGCATGCTTGCTTGAAACTCAGATGAACTCAAGAGTAAAATGCAGCAAAACTAGAGAGTAAAGGGATAGCAGTGATTAATTAGCTTAAGACACATTCGGTAAAATAAATAAATAATACAAATAAAATATAGCAGTTTCAAGAGAATAAGAGCGATCAATACTTTGAAGATTCATCACAAAATAAATAAAGATATAAGGTTTGATTATGTGACATATAAAAGTTGAAGCAATTTTTAGGCTGCAACAATCAAAAACTAAAGACATCAAAGTTTTCCTACATGATCAACTGCACAGACAGACATCTGCGGTGCAAAAGGCAAACGAAAGAGATCCCAGGTTTTTGTGCTCATTAAGTGCCTAGCATTATAACTCTCCCTTTAAACATATTAAAACATGTCTGCTCTAAAGTTGTATATGCATGATTACTTTTCTTGTTGAACAGCAAGAAGGGCTGCCAGCTCATCCATGCTAACCACACCATCCCCATTCACGTCAGCCGCTTTGAAGAGTTCCTCTCTCTATGAAGCAAGGAAAATGCATCAGAAGAGTGAAAATTATATAAGGATTGAGAAAATAAAAATTACGAAAAAAACCCTGAAAGGATTAAAAAGAAAAAAGAAATATCCAATGTATCTGCACGATGCTTTAGATTAGGGTCTGAACTTTCAAGAGTCTCAATTTAGACTCTCAAATGCTGATTAAGATTCACAATCATGATCTAACTTGCATTACATTATTTTGACCATCTCTTTAAAGTCCCTTTAATAGGTATATTCATTAAACTAAATCGTATTTCATGTAATATCTCAACCAAAGAAGTTAATAAAATCTGACATTATACTATAGAGGACTTGATCAAAAGTTTAAGGCCCAACCTGGGACTAAGTACGAGGTTAAGGGGTTATTGGTGTCTTTTACCAAGTGTAGGTGCTATTGCTTTTTTAATCAAAACTGAAAGGATGACAAAAGACATTAATGAACGATTCCATGCAGGCAACCTTGTACATTTGAATAAACAAACCATATACAACTGATCTTAAAACCAATAAAACCAATTAAGACAACTTGTAAAAGCAATTGCAAGAGCTGAAGGTGTAATGAAGAACTTAATCAGAACCTTTTCTACTGCCAGTTGATTGCCAAAAGCCTTAATTAAATCAGAAAATTCGGCATAAGAGAGCTTTCCATCTTGATTATAGTCCTGCAGAAAATATAAAGCAAGGAAAGATAGATTTTCCTTATTCTAAGAAACAAGATTTAACTTAAATAAATAAATAAACAAATAGACAACACTACACAGATAGAATAGTATTTCTTCCAATATCTATAACAAATCAATCTGTAAAAAGGGGAATCCTCAAAATCTTTTGAGACCGGTACTAAAGTAGATGACCATAAATAGACCATGTCCCCCAAAAAATTGTCTTCCTGGCACTTATCCTAAAGATTGAGGAGTTTCTATCTAGCCACAACACTCAAATAAAACCAAAACTGAACACTTATACTTAATTTTCATCCTGTGTAGTGCGTGCTCATAGGCCATTGGTCCATTTCCTGGTTCTTCCCATGGATTGCATACCAAAATCATTATAATCCAATTTTATTATTAGTGGCCTTAAATCTTTGTTAGAGTTTCTCTAAGATCCAATTCATATGCTCTTAAAGAGATATATAGCTAAAGAAGACCACAAAAAGCCATAATTGTTCCAGCTGTTTCTTTTTCTTTCTAGGGTGCGGTGCTTACCCTTCAGGCTCCATTTATTTCCACTTTCTAAAACATTTTCCCGCTCTTCATTCTCTTAAGCATATCGTTCATAGTCAAGCAAACAAGGAGCCCTAAAATAATTATCTAGCAATTCCAATAAATCAAATCTCTCAAGTAAATATTAAGGTACTAAAAAGTAGAGTATAGGTGAGGATGCCAAGTAAAATATTCAGAACGTACCACTATCGATAAGATGCGCCTTGCAAAACCTTTTTCTGTTTCAAGCGGATCCTGGTAATTTTTCAAAATAATTGTCACAAACCATAATCACATAGTAAATTATCCAATCACACGATTTGCTACTTATCCTGCACCTCAACAGAACATGATATTTGAATACTGCCAACGACTAAGTCTGATGATGATGGATCTAACAGGTCAAATACTTCAGAATCGGAATCCATATCCTGTGATATTATAACAGTTTCTAGGTGAGAGATAGTAATAGAAGAGAAGCCATTAGTAAAGATGCAAAATCACATACCACAAACAAAAATAAGAAAAAAATAACAACAGCTATATTTGTTAATAAGATGACATTTTGGATACGATAACGTTTTGGATTTGCAAAAGATCTAAGACGTTAATGACTCAAAGTTACGAAATGCAGAGGAAAAATACTATCCTCACTAAAAACAAGCTTGACTAGTTGAAAGTCATGAGGAACTTTTTCATTGAGATTTATAAGCTGCCGAAATATTTTTGGATAGTAGTGGAATGAAAATGCTCATATTTAATAAAGCTCTTAAAAGTATCTCAATCCAAATTTTATCAGCTCCATTGATCTTAATAATGCGAACTCAATCACAGCCAAGAACAATTAATTCTGACATATAGATGTGTTGGTGATGCGGCAAATTGTTATTTCATACTTCCAAGTTATGAAAGTATTTCAAATTGTTAAGCACGAGATTCAGCTCACTGAGAAAGGTTACTCACCCGTGTTAGGAATTCAAGAAGATTGATCTCGCAATATCCAATTAGACTGTTTCTAGAAACTTTATTAGTCTGCATGACAGAGAAATTTTAATGAATTAAAACAGAATTGTAAAATTGCATTAATGATATTACTTTTATAGATTTACAGACCAATTAAAAGGAAACTAAATCACTACCCATGCAATTAAAGTATAAAGATAAAAAGGACTCAAGTCTTGAATTTTAGGGGTCTGCGAAGAACACCACAAATTTTATTAAGCACTTTCTATCACGTCATTAACTTCCTTTTTTCCTTTTATGCGGAACTTCATTAGCAAATGAAATTACTGTATACCAGGCATATTGATCGATAAACAATATATAAGCATGAGATTCAATAAAGTGAAAAACTACATAACAAGATGCCCACCTCATATACAGATATTCTTGCAACATGAGGTCCATTTTTTTCCAAAAGAAGCTTTTTATCCTGCGTATGAAACACAAATTTGCATAGAAAAGGTTATTTTCAGTAGTACGGTCATCGAGCATTCTAAACATCCGTAAACACGTGATTTCAGCAAAAAAAAGTTGGAAGTAAATATCTTTTTCAGCACATTCTGTTTGAAGAAACAAAGACTAGATATCTATTCTTCGTACTCATTCTTTCCCCTGATCAGGCAGACCTCACAGTGATGCTATGGCATTGGAAATATGAACCCAAGTGCCTTGATTAGAGTAACGGTCTAATCTTTTGAAACAGCAGAAAATACAAACAACTTTTCATTGGAGAAAATCTTATAGGAATAGAATAAGGGTGAGTTACAAAAATAGGCCAAAATTAAATGTTTGTTTTAAATGATAGTCTGTGTTTCAAAAACTTAAAAAAATAGTCATGTTACGAATTGTATAATAGAAAAGTGTCACACAAAATATAACAGATCTATAAATATTTCTAAGATTCTATTTAATACTTCAAAAAATACTGAGTAAAAATTAAAGTGTTACAAAATATCTTACAAATATTTACATATGTGTTATATTTTGTGTGATATTTTTCTGTTATCCAATTCGTAACATGGTTAATTTTTTAATTTTTTAAACATAAACTGGACTTTAAAAACGAAATTTTTTTTTTGCTATTTACTACTATTTCCCATAGAATAATTGGGACGTTACTCGCATATTCGGCCAACAGAAAACAAATTAAAGCAAAGAACGAGCAGGGAAATGCCATGTGTTTGTCATGAGAGATAGTGAAGAGTACTCACAGAATTCCAGACTGGTTTGTCAGTGCTGCATCAACCATGTGGAGAAAAAAAGGAAAAATCAATGACCATCAAATCAATAACAGAGCTTAAAGATCATTATTTATTGCCTATTCTTACCAAGTTGCGGAAACCGCAGAGGCGCAGACAATACACACACAAGGAAAAATGAAAATGCCAGTAGTTATTAAGAAACTGAAGCATTGGGCTGAGTTTTTCATCATAGTAAGTAATCAATCAGAGCCTAAAGCTAAAAATGATATTTAAAAAAAAAGACCCACATCAAACTCATAGAAGATCAACAGGAAACTACATGCTCTAGATGTCCAAGATCTCTGTTAAGCTTCAAAGGAAAATCATTTTCGTTTGTCACCATAAAATTATGCCCCGATAAAAACTGTTATCATTAGTTCCGACACAATTCCAGTGTTGTGGCATTTTGGGGTAAACTCTCCTTTTCAGATTGTAACAAAAGATACAAACTTTATTCAAAGACCATGAAAAAGGATAATGCTAATTTTATTTTATTTTTAAAAAAAGAGCACAGTAAAACTGAAATTTAGCTAGTAATTAAAGATAGATGTGAAGAAAAAGGGAACAAAAAGAGTAAAGAAGTTATGCTTTTGAAGAAACTTACTGGTCAGAGATGTGTGTACGGAATGTTTGTTCTCCAAAGGAAACGCAAGCGAGCCATTTGTCCTTGAACTTCATCTCCGCCTACAAAATTCACACAACCAAGAAAAATTATACCTCTTTTTCCACTTTCTTCTCCACAAACTTCACATTTCGAACAAAAATTATAAAAAAAATGGAAATCATATATATATATATATATACACGAAGGAGAGTGAGGAGAGCGATTCCGGCGAAGTGTTGGTGGTCGAGAAGCTTCCGAATCGCGGAGGAAGAAGACGAAGAAGAGCCGCTTCCAGTGCGTTGACCATGGCGGCGATGAAGATGACGCCGGAGACTGTGGAGGTGAAGCTTCTCCTTCAGCCGCGACGACACCGACGACGACGACGATTTCGCCTCCGCGATCTTCTCTCGAGAGCTCTCGTTTCCCATTCTCACTCTCTCAATGTCTCTCTCTCTCTCTCTCTGTAATTAGCCAAGGCCTTGTTTGGCTTGGCTTGGCTTGGCTTGTCTTGGTCTGTGATTCTGTTTCAGAAAGACACCTTTTTGTTTTGGTCATACACAGCCATTATTGCGAAGACGATTATCCAAATATCAACGTTTCGCTGTCAAAAACGCCAATTTCTACTTTTATGTTTTTATAATTATTACTATTTATTATTATTTTGTTAGTGCTCAAAGCACAAGTACGACTAGCGTTCTTGGTTTTTCGCTTTTGTCTGGAAAGTAGATACCAGATACCATACTCTTTTTTTTAAAATTTTTTTCTTTTTTTCTTTTTGGGTTCGATTTTGTTTTCCCTTTTTTTTTTTTCTGATTTGGCAAATATTCTCTATTCACTTCCATTTCAATCGTCCATTGGTGTGTATGAGTTTGACTAGTTTGCTTTTGTATTTGTGTGGAATGGTTAGAATTGGGCCCACTGATTGTTAATGCTTTAATAAGTTAATTAAAGGGAAATTGTAAGAAATAGTCAAAAAAAAATTCATTTTTAAAATCCAGCTTATGTTTCAAAAAATTAAAAAAATAGCCATGTTACGAATTGTATAACAAAAAAGTGTCACACAAAATATAACACATCTGTAAATATTTGTAAGATATTTTGTAACACTTTAAGTTTTACTCATTATTTTTTGAAGTGTTAAATAATATCTTACAAATATTTTTAGATCTGTTATATTTTGTGTGACACTTTTCTGTTATACAATTTGTAACATGGCTATTTCTTTAATTTTTTGAAACACAGGCTATCATTTAAAACAAACATTTAATTTTGGCCTATTTTTGCAACTCACCCTTAATTAAACTCTGCAGAATTATTCCTCTATTACCTGCTAAAAATAGAAAGATAGAAAATAGCTTAAATTTTTTATTTAAAAAAAAAGGACAAAGAAAGGAAAAAAAAAATGTACCAAAGCTTTTATTATTTAGACGTCATTAATCAACAGAAATGTCTTTGAAACATATCAAAAACAAAATGGAAAAAAGAATGCAAAACGCAAAATTAGGAGATGGAATATTCTTTTTCTTATTTTTGGTTTACTTTGGCATCTTTGGTCTTCCCTACTTTATAATTATTTTACGATTCAACTTTTAAAGATAGATGTTTGAAGAGAAAATTCTTATCATGATTTTTGTCTCAAAACGTTGCAATCATAATGTTTGAGTGCAAAATACAAGCAATATATCATGACTGCAAACTTGCAAAATATATTTGGATTCTATGGAAATTCGAGCTATATTGAGTGAGCAACTAGAGATTTTGTTGCTCGAGTACACTATAGGAAATAAGAGAATAAACCAGCCACCACATTTTCTTTGTCGAAAATCTTTGCCAATGAAAGTCATCGCTGATAATTAGTTTTTTATAATTATTGGCGGCAACATACAATTGTTGTGCAACCACATATAATCGTATCCTTTTTTTCACTCATCTTTTGCAAGGCCATTTTATTATTCCATATGAATTCAAATAATAATTTCATATAAGAAATTGTTGCTTATATTTCCAAAAGGCATCTGGCATGCGATTCTTTAAAGTAATTCAACTTTTATCTTTTTATGGTTTTCTGTCGTTTCTTGGTTTCCTGTCGTTTTTGCGTTTCATGTCGTTTTAAATTTTCCTGTCGCCTCCTACTTCCCCGGTCGTTTTATTCTTGTCCAGTACTTTTCTGATTTGCTGTCGTTTTTATATTGGTGACATATTCACGTCGTTTCACTAGTTTCTGGGTTTCCTGTCGTTTTTGGGCTGCATGTCGTTTTCGTGTCGTTTCACTGGTTTCCTAATTTCCTGTCGTTTTTGAATTTCCAGTCCTTTTCTGATTTCCTGTTGGTTTATAATTTCCCGTCGTTTTTATATTGCCGTCATATTCATGTCGTTTCACTAGTTTCTGGTTTTCCTGTCGTTTTTGGGCTGCATGTCGTTTTCTTGTCGTTTCACTAGTTTTCTAATTTCCAGTAGTTTTTAGATTTCCAGTCCTTTCCTGATTTCCTGTTGGTTTATAATTCCCCATCGTTTTTATATTGCTGTCATATTCATGTCGTTTCACTAGTTTCTGTTTTTCCTGTCGTTTTTGGGCTGCATGTCGTTTTCTTGTCGTTTCACTAGTTTTCTAATTTCCTGTCGTTTTTAGATTTCCAGTCCTGTTCTGATTTCCTGTTGGTTTATAATTTCCCGTCGTTTTTATGTTGCTGTCATATTCATGTCGTTTCACTAGTTTATGGGGTTTCCTGTCGTTTTTGAGCTGCATGTCGTTTTCCTGTCGTTTCAATGGTTTTCTGATTTCCTGTCGTTTTTAGATTTCCAGTTCTTTTTTGATTCCCTGTTGGTTTATATTTTCTGGTCGTTTTTATATTGCTGTCATATGCATGTCCTTTCACTGGTTTCTGGGCTTCCTGTCGTTTTTGAGTTTTATGTCGCTTTTATATTTTCCTGTCGTTTCCTATTTCCCCTGTCGTTTTCTACTTTTCCAGTCATTTTCTGATTTCATGTCGGTTTATATTTTCCCATCATTTCTGCGTTGCTGTTTTATTGAAGTCGGCATTCGCTTATTTTACCTTATAATCTTTTATCGTCGAAATTACGTCGTTTGTTCACACTTTAGGTTATTTACACAAACTCTAAACCAAATAAAAATAAATAAATTCACATTAACAAACCCAGATATTCTGAAATATTTCAATTCTAGAATCAAACAAATTAATAAAAAAATTCTAAATTCCAACAAAATTAAAAAATGCGTTCAACCGATGGTCTTAGTTTGCTGAAGAAAATTTGAAGAAATTGTAAATCCAGTGATTAATTGTACGAGTGCGCCGCGTGTTGCATTTTTTCTTGAAGAAAATGAAGAGGAAAACCAAAGTACATTGTGGGAGTGAATAAATATAGAGACTAGGGAATATTTTTGTTATTTATGAAAATTGAGGGAGTGACTAATGAATATGTCGTTCCATTAAAACAGAGGGGTTGTTTTTGCTATTTTCTCAAAGTATAAATTATCTCCTAATTTTTATGTCGAAAAAAAAAATCTATCTCCTAATTTTCACCACGTGGCTCATTACCTTCCATTGCACGCTACAAAAACGCTTCAATGCATGGCTAATCAAAAGAGAAGACGTAATGCGTGTAAGGAAATAGAACAAAATTAATGAAGATCAACCAAAAAAGAAACCAAATTTTTTTTTTTTTGAATTGAAACAAAAACTTGTTGTTGCCAGACTTGAACCTTGGAAGGGAGCATGGAAAGAAAGTCAAGGAACAAGTAACATCCACCATTCTAAGCCAACAATTATTCGTATTTCAATTTCGGTTTGATTATATAACCGAAAAACTTTAGCATAACCTATAATTATCTGCACCGATTTTGTGGTTCGGTTAGGTTTCGGTTGTTGAAAAAAAAAATCGAAAATTCGATTAATCGATTATCGATTCGGTCATTTTTTTTTCTTTCGGTTTTTCGATTATTTATTTTCAGCCCTAATTATGATGTTGTGTGTGTGATGTTTTATGCAAGAGAAGAATGAAAAAGAAGTAAGTATAACAATGATCTATTTATGGAAAGATTGAACGAATATTGGTCCTTATGCAATTGTTGTTATTTATTTGCATTGTTATATTGCATGTCACCTAAATAATAAAATGAGACATAATTTAATAAGCCATGTCGTACCACCCATCTCAAAAGAGATTTTTACTTAACCAAATTACCTTAAGTTGATGAATGACGATATTAGTACAGTTGGCGTCACTCGTATACCCTGAGCCACCTAGAGGCAATGACGATTGATAGCACTCATATACCCCACCCGCTTGCCGCCCTCCGTCCCCAGCCCGCTCGCCGCCGGTCCCCGCCGTCACCCTTTTTAGCTCTGCCCAACCAGCCCCTTTCAGTACCATTTTATTTGCTTTTTTGTTTTTAATTCTTTTTATGTAATTAATTTAAAACTAACATATTGTTTATTAATTGAATTTTTATAAAATTTTAACGTTGTTTTACATATTTAGTGTTGATTTTGACATATAATGTGTTAGCTTCATATTAGTATGTTTGGATTAAGATAAATTAGAGAAATTAACGTGTGGTCTGTAGAACAATTAGAGAAATTAATGTGTGGTTTGTAGAACTTTCAAATTCTACAAACGACATGAATGTAGAAAAACAACGTGTACAAAATAAAACGACATAAGTATAACAAAACGACAATAGTATTTAAAACGACAGGAATATTAAGAAACGACAGTAAAATAAAAAACGACAGAAATGTAGAAAAAGCGACAGAATTATAGGAAAATGACAGGAAACTTAAAAACGACAGGTAGATTTCGTAATTTGGTATAAATTTAGAGGAAGACTAGTTTTTATAAACGCGTGGAGTGCGTGTAAAACACGTGTAAAATATATAACCGATAAAAAATATGACACGATGAAAAGAATAATAAAGTATATTTTTGTTAAAGGGTTTAGAAAAATAGCTGTTGAAACAACTGAAACAAAAAAGTAGGAAAAAAAAAAAGAGAGAGAATTTGCAAAAAAATCCTCTAAATTTACGAATTTACAAAAAAAAATCTCCTAAAGTCTGCAAAAAAATCCACTAAAATTTCTTAAAAACCTAAAAAAGGTCCTTAAATGCAATTAAAAAAAAAAAGGATGGCACGTGGCACTCCTCCTTAGCCGTTTCTTTTGTAGAATGGAAAAAACGGATCCATTTTTAGTAAAGATAAAGTAAGATAATCCTTGTTTCTCGTGCTAATCACAAAAATTTTCTCTGATCAAGAATATCAAGCTAACTAATTAATTATATATAGTAGTGTACAATAATAATAATAATAATAATAGTAATATAGTCCGGCCATGGCTCCTAGCAAGATAAGGAGGGCTCTGGGCGCCGTGAAGGACCAGACGAGCATTGGGCTCGCGAAGGTCGGTAGCTCGGCGTCCCTGGCAGACCTCGACGTGGCGATCGTGAAGGCCACGCGCCACGAGGAGCAGCCGGCGGAGGAGAAGCATATCCGGGAGATCCTCAGCCTCACGTGCTACTCACGCGCCTTCATCAGCGCTTGCGTCAACACGCTGGCGCGGCGGCTCAACAAGACCAAGAACTGGACGGTGGCCCTCAAAACCCTAATCCTCGTCCAGCGCCTCCTCAACGACGGCGACCCGGCCTACGAGCAGGAGATCTTCTTCTCCACGCGCCGGGGCACGCGCTTCCTCAACATGTCCGACTTCCGCGACAGCTCCAGCTCCGGCTCCTGGGACTACTCGGCCTTCGTCCGGACCTACGCGCTCTACCTCGACGAGCGGCTCGAGTACCGCATGCAGAGCCGGAGGGGGCGCCGCAGCGCGTTCGGGCTCGACGACGACGACGAAGACTCCGCCGCCGCGCCCACGGCCATGGCGCTGGCGCTGCCGGGGCACCACCCGACGATGTCGATGGTGAAGGCCACGCCGGTGAGGGAAATGAAGACGGAGCAGGTCTTCTCTAGGACTCAGCATTTGATGCAACTGCTTGAGAGGTTCTTGGCTTGTCGCCCCACAGGTAATTAATTATTAATTGTGATTTAATTTTTGAGATTACGTTAATGAGAGATTAGCATATGTGTACATGTTCGGCATTTAAAGAGATTTTACATGTTTTGTATATATTGTCAACAAAAAAATATGGAACTTCTCATGTTTGAAATAATTTACCATGTTCATATTAACGGTTTTTTTTTATTTATTCAGATTCATTAACAAAATTGTATACGTATAAATGCACACGTACGGTGAATATATGCGCTCTTCGTGTTTGCATGTTTGAACGAGTATGTACATGATTACATGTCTAATATAATTTGAATAATCTTTGGAATAATTTTACTCCGTTATTGCATAAAAGAAAAATTAACCAGATCAATAATATGAAACATCTTGATTACATACTAAACACAATTAATCTCTATATTTTATATTTGCCCAGTTAATAGTATTAATAATCAGATTTTTTCTAGCTCCCATTTCCCTTCAAATCAGTGTCAAAATTTTTGTATGCTTTAGTTTGCATGGCTATATACATATATCGTCCCAAATACTCCGTCGACAAAATTCAGCGACAAGAGAACATTACGAATTTGGTATAATATGCCCATTTTGATTGTATACAAATATACATATATGAATGAATGAATGAACAGGCGCAGCGAAGGGCAACAGGATAGTGATAGTGGCGCTATACCCGACGGTGCGAGAGAGCTTCCAGACGTACTTAGAGGTGACAGAGGCGATGGGGATATTGGTGGACAGGTTCATGGAGATGGACCTCCCCGACTGCTCCAAGGTCTACGACATCTTCTGCCGCGCCACCAAGCAGTTCGACGACCTCGACCTCTTCTACAACTGGTGCAAGTCCGTCGGCCTCTCCCGCTCCTCCGACTACCCCGACGTCGAGAAGATCACACCCAACAAGCTCCACGCCATGGACGACTTCATCCGCGACCGCTCCCACCCCCGCCTCACCATCACCTCCACTATCGAAACCCCCGAAGACGAAGAAGAAGAACAAAAAGAAGATGAAAATCAGCGAGCCGACCCGGTTGAGGAAGAGCAAGACTTGAACGCAATAAGAGCTCTTCCGGCTCCGGAAGACCACGGCGAGGCCGATGTTGGCGATGGTAATAATGAAGATAATAGGCAGTTGGTGCAGCAAGAGGGCGACTTGTTGAACCTGGGGGAGGGTGGGTTGAGCAGTGCTGCGGAGGAAGGGGATCGATTGGCGCTGGCGTTGTTTGATGGGCCGGCGGAGAGTTCTGCTGCGGCGGCGGGGCCGCGGTGGGAGGCGTTCAAGGAGGGGGCGACGGCGGACTGGGAGACGGCGCTGGTGGAGACCGCGAGCGGGCTGCGGGGCGGGCAGATCAGAGCGGGGACGCTGGCCGGCGGGTTCAACGTGCCGATGCTGGACGGCATGTACATGGCGCGGGCGGCCGAGGCGGGGCGTTCGGGATTCGGGGCCAGCGGCAGCGCCAGCAGCGTCGCGCTGGGTTCCGCCGGGCGCCCGGCCATGCTGGCGCTGCCCGCGCCGCCGACGTCTGGCGGCGGGGCTGGGGGGCCGGGGGCGGACCCGTTTGCGGCGTCGCTGGCGGTGGCGCCGCCAGCGTACGTGCAGATGTCGGAGATGGAGAGGAAGCAGAGGCTGCTGGTGGAGGAGCAGATGATGTGGCAGCAGTACGCCAGGGATGGCATGCAAGGCCAGCTTGGGATGGCACAGCTTCAACTTCAACACAATATCAATAGTCCTTACAACATCAATGTGCAAGGTGGTTACACACGTACCTATTGACAATATTAAATTAATTAACAAAAAAATAAAAAAATAAATTATATTGTTGAATATATATGATTTAGCTGTAAGTAAGTAAGGGGTGAGAGAAAGTTCGTTAATTTAGGAGTATATATATATAATTTTTCTTTAGAGAAAATTTGACTGTTGTTGTTTTTGTTTTTATTTTTTATTTTAAACTTGTATGAAATTTACTAAATACTTTTGTTCCTTTGTGTTTTGGAGGTTCTAAAGAGATGTTTTACTTTGACACTACGACAAGGAATCGTTATTTGTGTTTAAATGCTTTAGATAAGTCATATATTGGATGTAATTAGCATCAACGATGTGGTGTGTGTGTATATATATATATATATATATATATATGGCTTCTCAATGAATAAATGTGTATACAATATTGTAGGCTTGTAGTCGGGGTGATTTTTTTTGAATGGTCGGAAACAAAGGTTAAAGAAAGTACTACGTGAAATAGAATGTCGTTTGATACCAAGAAACGTTAACAGACTTTTGAAGGTGATCCAGTCAAGTTACGACATAAGACATTTTGTTACCATTCGGTAAACGACAATAGTAAGCGGCATGTTATTTTCTTGAATAAATGACAGGAAATATGAGGAAGAGACAAAATGTCGTTTCATATTAAGAAAACGACAAATTATTGTTTAGCATACGAATGAGATGTCGTTTATCCTGAAACACAAGAATAAAATCTTTTAATAAAAACGACTAGTCGTTTCGTGAATATGAATCCAAATATGTACCGCAGAAGCAAACATGTCGTTTCTCAACTATAAGAGACTACAAGATGTCAGACAAATAAATATGTCGTTTACCTCTTTAAAAGCGAAAAATCTTTTATTGGTTATCAATTTTTTCTTTGATAAAATGGCATATTTTATTTGATTTAAATTAAACTTCAACCAACAGCTTTGGAGATAAAAGACTTGTCGTTTCGCAGCATAACAACCGAATATGTACAACAGAAGCAAACATGTCGTTTAAGTATAAACGACAAAAGCTGTTGGGCAAGAAACTTTTTTTCTATTTCGTATTTGAGAATCAATGTTTTTAAAATCAAACGATATCGCTCAGTTATACAAATATATATATGTATATAATATAATATTGTCTCTATTCCAAGAACGTTCATAAAATCTAACCCAATTAAATTTGGGGTTCACGTATTTATAAGCGATTCTTATACGCTTTGTTTTCTCTAAGAACGTGTCGTAAACTACACAAATATGAAAATAGTAACCATATATTGCAAGATAATGGACAAAAGATTTGACTACCCAATATAAGTCGAAAATTTGTTTTGCGTTAATTATAATAATGACCTCTGAAATAAGTATTATAGTATCTTTAACAATTCGATCCCCATAATCTTTTAGTAATTAACCAATTATATCAAGTTCGTGCACATCCACTTTATGCTGATCATTAATTACACAGAATCTCCTCCACCAATTATACGGCACCAAGTAATCATATCATGTATTTTTATTTTCAATGCCAGAATTGTGTGTATACATATAAAGTTATTTTACTAATCCACCCTAAACTATCGCCTTTGCGCAAACTTTTCATTTATAAAATTTTGACTGAATTGAAACAATTTTTCACTAAGTAAAACAAGACGATAAAAAGTAATAATAATAAAAACCTGAAAACCGATTACAATAATTGTTTATGCTCTAGAATTCTCAAAATATTCCGTAGCGTTTTTTATTTAAAATATAATCAAACAGTTTGTACTCCACAATAATTTGTACGTGCAAGCCTGTTATATTTTCTTAATTCCATGACTTCGTCTTAATTTTCATTGGTTACATCGTCTATATATGACAAGGAGTGGTGAGAGAGATCTATCATGTGACAAGAAATCCGATACCAACATATTAATAGCAACATCTTTGCTGGCAAGGCTTAAATTATTTATTAGGAAACAAAAATAATTAGCAAGGCTAATTTGGATACAAGCTTAAAGACAAATAATTTTCTCTTGACAAGAAAAGCGAATTTTTTTTTCTATTATACTTTTAATGTCAGAAAATTTGTCTGTATATTGCAAAATGGAAAACAAGAACTAACAGCTATATAAATTTTCAGAAAAAGAAAATAAATCAGAATACAGCCTGTGATTGACAATTACAACTGTTGATAACTGATTAAGTTTAGCTGCATATTAAAATTTCTAATTATTATATGATCTCCTAAATATATAAAGTTTGACAACTAACATTTCCTTAAAATTTTCTGTACCATACAATAGAATGTCTGGCAAGAAATATTGTCCCTTAAGGCTAGTCTCTATAAAAGGCCACTAAACCTAGCCCTATTTATTAACTATAATTCCTTCACTATATTTCTAATTTCTCTCCTTTTGCAATCTTCTTAATTTCCAAACCCTCTCTCTCTCTTTCGCTACAATTTCTTGAGGGAAAGAGAGAAAGAGGTCTTGTTTCTTTTTCCTTCTTCTTTTTCTCGGGAAACAAACGCGCGTTACGCACGTCATGGGCAACTGTGGATTGACCGGTCCTAAGACAAAGGGAGACGATGTCGCCGGCAAGGAACCCTTGCCAGCGGAGCTCCCGAAGGAGGAGTCGGTGAAGGCCATCGATACCGAAGAAGTTAAGGCAGTTTCAACTGAGAACAATGATGCTGAGAAGAGCTCTGATGATGTCAAGCCTGTTGATGACAACAAACAAGAATCTCTTGAGGCCTTGCTTACAAAGGTATATTGAATTTTATTGATTAATTCCAAGAAAATAATAATAATATTATCTATTGTAAATTTGTACGCCATGCTTTCTTTCTAATTTTTATATAATTTTCTTGAAATGATCTAATGTTTGATCATAATCTTTGAGATGTATATACGAGGGTCTTATTCGTTCATGAACATGCTCTTATTTATTTATTTTTTTAAACAATATATATACTACTTCTGTATTAATTCGATTCGTTTCTCTATTTCATTTTCCAAATATATTCGCAAGCATATATAGTAATAATGTTACCGAGATATTTGCCTTATTGCCTACAATTAATCAACCCTTGAATTAGATCTATTTCTTCAATTAATACTTGTTAATCTGCCTCGCTGTCTCTTGCATTAATTGAGATTAATTATAGGGTTTATTTTCTTGTTTTATGATATATTCATCAATTAAATATCTTTTTTGAATTTTCTGTTATTTTTTAGGGTGAAGTAGGCAAATACCCAAAATTTATATAACAATAAAAATAAATACCCAAATTTTTGAAGTAATTGAGTTTCTAGTCAATTTGTGAATTACTTGCACATGCTTTTGATAACAAAGTGAATTACCACCACTTATCACTGTGTAAGTAATTGCATGTTTTGGGTAATCGGTTATATTTTTCAAAAGATTGGGTAATAACTTACATTAAGTTTTGAAAATTGGATATTCACTATAATTTCTCTATTTTTTATTGATTTGCCTTGTCATATCATATCTCAAAAATATATCTATTATCTCATAACCTTAATATTTATATATATATTATATCTATTTCTTCAATTACTATTTTATTTTTTGTTTATCGGCGGCCTTGCTGGCATGCATGACTTGTATTTGAGATTAAGTACTTTGTTTTCATTTTTTAATATTTTTCCATTGATTCGCCTTATCATATCACATCTCAAAAATTACTAGGATCTTAACTATTCCATGATTTCATTTTGCTACATTTAGAAATTGCATTAAGAAGGAATAAATGAAAACTAAATTGTTACGGTAATTGGCAGAGTACTGAAGAAAAGGAACCGGAAAAGACTGAGGAAGAGAAGAAGCCAGAAGAGGCATCAGAGAGAAAAGAAGAAAATGTTGAGTCAAATGCCAAAAAAGAGGAAGGAATTATTAACACTACTGATGAGCAGGCAGAGAAAGCACCTGAACCTGCAATTACCCAATAGGTCTACAACAATTCATTTATTATAAACGTTACAATTTTATTTCATGATGAGACAAAGTGACATGGAAAGCAATATTTAATTCCAAAAAGAAAGTACTGTAACGTCGTGACGAGGGATTAGTATGTTTTAATATTATATTGATCACTACATGATGTATTGCATATTTGTTGTGGAAATTTCTTAAATTTTGTCCTTTTCGGTTCGTTTTGATTTTCTTTATTTTTCTGCCAATTAATTAATGGTGATGAATTTTGGCTTGTTTTGTTTTTTAATGTGGAAAAAATAAATTACATCTTTGCGTTTGTTTGTGGTAGAAAAAATAGACGAGATTGATGAGACCGTTTGAATATCTTCATATACAGAGTGATAAAGGAAGAGAATTTGAGATCAGGGACGATATCTAGCTATTTATTTTAGAAAAAATAATAATAATAATAGGATGATCTATAGCTTATACATGACCATCTTTTATTTTTCTTGTTTCATTTCATGTCCAATCATTATAATACATTCAGTCTAATTCGAATTATATTTCAAAAGTTGGGTAAGTCCAATTATGAAGAAAATTATAGGTAAAGTCATGAATATTTGAAACTTAGTCGGGGCAAATAAAAGAGAGAATTGAAAAAATTCAAAAACTTGGGGGCAAAAAGATAAATTTTTAAAAAGTTAGGGGGCAAGTACACTCTTGTCCCAACGTAGATCCATGCCTGGCGACGGCCAACTAATGTGCCTGTGAAAATTCTCACAAAGTAGAAGAAAATGATTGGCATTGCCATGTCGTTGTTGATAGTTTAGCAGGATTTAATTCCCACCGAGCACATTTTTAATTTCACGAAAAGATGTCATCGCCCATGTTACAGAACTACCCTAAATATTGGTCTTAATGCAGCAAGTTTATTATATTATTAAAAGCACATCATTGTCGATGCAAAAGAAAATGTTGTCACCAATTTCTTATTTCACCTCATTTTCATCCTTGTTCATTTCTTCTTGACCTCGACCCTTCCCACCACCACTAATCCTCCCCATTATTATTGTATGCCCCCGCCACCCATGTCTCCCGCTCAATACACGGTTACTCTCTCTCTCTCTCTCTCTCTCTTATATATATATATATATTTCTCTTTCTTTCTCTCTTACTAGGTCGTTGTTTGGGTCAATGTCGTCGGCGTGACCTGTTGCCATCCTCCTCCGTCGTGTGTCACTGGCCCTTCGTCCAATCCGCCACCACAAGAAATTTTAAATCTCATTTTAATTTTGAAAATTATAAATTTTAAGTTTTTTTGGAAGTGGTTTATTAAGAATTTAACCTTTTTTTAGTGTTGTTTATAGTAAACGGTCAAAGTTTGGTTCGACTAGCAAAATAGTCATTTCCTTCTTAATCTCAGGGGTAGTTTGGTAACACAATTGTTTAGAAACCGGGCTGAATGGCTATTTTACTAATTCATAAATTCATGGGCTATATGTTTAAAATGTAGATACGAAAATGGCTAGATGCCAAACTAACCATCATTTTTAAAATTAGGTTATTTGTTTTATAATTTATTAGTTTTCAGCTTTGATATTACCATATAAATAATGTAGTATGTATATTAGTTGTAGTTGTTAGGCATTGATTTTTTAGGTAATTGATTTTAGAATGTGTGTTATAATATATGTTTTGTGGCATTTTTGTTGAACATGTATTCTGTAGTATTGAATTTTGCGGAGTTATTAGTAGAGTTTGTGGTATTTTTTGTTAATATGTATTTCTTGGTAATTGGTTTTGTGGAGAATTGAAAGCAAAGCTTTGTGGTATTTTGTTTTGAAAAAAATCATATAAGAACAGGTTAAACAACGTAAAAATGGAGAAAACGACATTAAATTGGATAAAACGACAGTAAGCAGGCCAAAACGACATGAAAGTGGAAAACGACAATAACCTGAAGAAAACGACCTTAATTAATTTAAACGACAGTAAAGGAGCTTTTTCCCAAAAAAACGACAATAAGTGGAAAACGACATATTAGATAAAAACGACACAGAAACGTAGAAACGACATGAAACATAAACGACAAAAAAAACGAAAAAACAAAAACGACAGCAATATTTAAACGACAAAGAAACCATAACGATAGTAAAATAATTACTTGTGAAAATAAAAATGGTTAGTAATATTTATAATAATAATTGTTAATAACAAAAATATTTATATTAATATTTTATAACTAAAAAAACTAATATAATTAATAAAAAATAAAACAATATAGTGTCCTTGCAAACATGTGACAATCGAGCGTTACATAGAATAGATGTGATTAAAGTTTCTATAATAGATTATTTTCATTCGATTTACACAGATTAAAGATTTTTCACCCTTTCAGTTTAATCAAACAGCTATAGAAAGCCGAAGGACGATATGAATGATATTTTTCTGGAATGAGTTCTACAGAGTACGAAGATGCAATATCCTCGCCGATATCTTCATTTTCTTTTGAAATTTTTGCTGATTATAATATCAATATATATATATATATATATCGTAAACACTTTCAACACTTGTATTGATTCGAATTGCATCGACGATGCTTCTTCCTCATATTTGATGCCCAACCTAATTAAATCAACGTCGACCCAAAATATCTTCTCCAATTTGTTTTAATCATATTTATTCTTTTATTTTATTTTGTGTTCAGATACATTAACTACAAGGCTCAGTTTCTTATCATCTTTATCTCAACAAACTTCGAGGATTTCCAGTCCAATAGTGGAAAATTCATGGATGCCATTATCAAATGTATGAGTACGAGTATGAGGATAACAAGGAATCTCCATAACTCGGACTTTTTAAGCAAAGGAAAGTTAAGAATCGCAACAACGTGGCCTTATCACTATATTTTATTATTATTATTTTGGTCTCTGGTGATTTTTTTTTGTGTGAGAACTTTTTTAAATGGTTAGATTTACTGTTTTAGGATATGGGAGTCACTAAAAAAGTAAATCTAAAAATTTAATTTTTTTTTCTCACAAAAAAAAATCTCTTATTATTTTGTTTTGTTTTTTTGTATTTTTGGTGCAAAACATGTGGGCTTCTTGAAGTGCTAATAAATGTCTTTCCAATTACAAGTGGAGTAACACGTTAGAGGTGACGTGGCAGAGATGGAGAGAGTCTTATTTAAGAGACGTTACTGAAATTCATGCAAGCGTGGGCGAGACCCACGAAGATATTTCCACTTTCTCAATTATATTTTTTCTTTGTGTAATTGGCACTAATAGCCTCTGAATTTGTCATGTTTTTAATAAGTTGGCCTTTAATATTTTTTGTGATAATTTACACCATAGATATAAAATTTGATAAATTATTTTTATTGGTGATAAAAGTTTAAATTTTAACAAAATTAAACGGAATAGACGGTGCAAATTACTAATATAAACAATATACAAGTGTTAACTTGTGAAAACTCGACAAATTTAGGAGCTATCGTTGTAAATTAATCTAAATAGAATTTGATATCCATTATTAATTTGTAATGATAATCTTTAAATTTATCGAGTTTCGACATACTATCTCTTGAACTTTACTTATTGTAATCTGTAGCTAATTTCGTTAAAATTTGAACTTTTTTTTACCTACATATAGTGACTAATTTGTCATATTTTATAAATTCAAAGCACACATTGTCACAAAAAAAATTCAAGATGACCAACTTACCAAAATAACACAACAAGTTCAAGCCCATTAGTGTCAAATACTCTCTTTCTTTTTGGGAGGATTTTCTCTCTCGTTTTGTGTTTGTATCAGTGGTAAAATAGAAATTGTATTTCGCTGTTTTGAAAGAGACAAGTGGTGAATTGGCTCTTCCTTTGGCTGCGTAAACAATGACGTCGACACAACCACATTATATGTACATAAAGCTGATCTTAAATATTACTTGGAAATTCCCAATATTGCTTAATTAACTGAACGCATGCAAGGTTATTAGCTTAATTAATTAGAATATCGCCGCTCAATTTTACTTCCTTGTCTTTGTAATGATACCTCAACTTAGAGTTAGACTAGATACAAAGTTGATCAGGATGATTTTCTTTTCCCCTATTCTTAAGATAAAATCATATTTTAGGCTCCCAAACACACTTTTAAGAATCCTATCCGACCAATAAATTGAGCGGCGTTGAATTTTCGGATAATAATAGTGAAGTATGTCTATTTTTAAGATATGGGATTAAACCCTGTAATTGAATTTTTTTTTTCGTATAATTAATATTTGATTAATGAGTAGGAACTTTTTTCCTATTTTCTTTTGAGGAAAAGAGTGAGTCCGCACTAACATTACACAGTGCAGCTAGATCAAAACTTGATAAGAAATTAATAGAGAGAATCATTTGAGAAAAATAAAAAAGAAAAAAAAAAAACCCATAACGTGCATAACTGTGTATATATATATATATATACTTACTGAATATATATCACCTTTTTTTTTCCTGAAAATCCCAAAAGAATTATACTATTGGCACCTAGATATATAGCACTTTCATGTATATGAATAATTTAAAATATTTATGAAGTCATATGATGTTATAATATATTTAATATATATGGCGATCGATTTCTCATTTACTCTTCTTTTCTCTTCTTCGTCGCTTACTATAAATACTCTTGCCTCTACAACTTCTACGATATATATATATGCAATAACATATATTTTATAGTTCAATATTGCTTGTCACAACAAAAAATATCTAATCACTCACTCAGTACCAAAAACATTAAAGAGCTCAATAATTAATTTATAATCTCTCTAGATCTCATCATCTCAATATTGTTATATTATATATAGAGAGAAGTAGATGGAGATTTGGGAGGGTTTTCATGAGCTAAAGCCAGGAATGGCAATGGTGATTGTTCAGGTATTGTACACCGGCGTGAATGTGCTATACAAACTCGCCGCCGACGACGGAATGAAACTCAAAGTTCTCATTGCTTACCGCTTCATTTTCGCCACTGCTTTCATTCTTCCCATCGCCTTCTTCGTTGAAAGGTATTTATATATAACATAATATTTTTAGCTTTTAAATCCCATGTGTCATTAATTATATTTAAAAAAACCACGTCATTAATGATATGATATTAGAAATCAAATCCTAAACGTTGAGTCGGGTTCAAATTGAGTTTAATAACATTATTTTATTAAGGTATTTCATGGTTAAATAATCAATCATGCACCTTTTTTTTTTTTTTTTTTAAATTTGATTCGTTTACCTATTCAAAAATTTTAAGAGGCACTATTTCATTGGATATTTCTTAATTCTTTGATAATTGTTCCCTATATATTTACAATATATTTTTATTTTCATATGTTGGTTTTTTCTTATTATCGAGCTCTGTTTACAAAATTAGGCGTCTATATGCTCAGTTTTGTCTTCGTTCTTCAACATCTTTCCTTGTGAACTCTTTTTTTCTTCTTCTTTGTTTTAAACATTGTTGAGATACTAACCTCGTAACTATTTTGCTTTATACAAAGTAAGATATTTTTTTATGTTTAATATATAATTGAAAATCTGAATGTTTTGGCTACTCAGTGAAGTTATTCTCTCCATTTATTTATTATTTATTTTTTGTATTTCTATTGGGAATTTGGAAGAGCATGTAATAAATGATCATTACGCCTTCCAGTTCATCGTCAAAAGATGTTTATTGGAGTAATGGATCGATTTAAAACATGCAATTGAAAACGTAAATTTAATTTAATGAAATGAAAACACATGATAATAAATGAAAAACTAGCTACTACATAAAGATCAAACAGTTAATAAAGTGTGGTCAACTTTACAGGAAAAGCAGGCCAAAGCTTACCTGGATGATTCTTTTTCAGGCGTTTTTATGTGGCTTGTTTGGGTAAGTAACAACAGCTCTCAGCACTTTGGTGACTTTACATATTTACACCATATTTATGGGTTATTTGGGGTAAATATCTCAATCATTTTATTTTAGAATGGTTTGATTTTACAAATTTCGATGTAGTATAAATAATTGAAATTTAAAGATATTGCATTAAAATTAAAAAAGTTGAAAAAATAAGGAATGAAATGTGGGGATGTTTACCCAAACAAGAGTTAGCTTGTGATAATTTATATCCATATAATTTTACTCGCCACTTTTTAATAATAGACACAAAATTGTTTACCGATTATACACTGATATTATATGCCACATTAGCGGGTAGCAAAATTTGGGACAAATATTGGAATGTTTTCTAGTATTATTGATATATATCTAACGCACATATCTACGTGCAGGTATATGTAGAGACGATTATATATATGCTTGTATACACCGTTTTTAACTCCTTTTGTTTCCCCCCTATTAGTTATGATATTGATAGTGTTAAACACGTCACTTTGTTTTTAACTTTTAAATACACTATTTCTTTTATATAAATGGGAGAGAGCATATATATAATATGTGAGATGATATATATATATATATATATATATATAATATCAAGAGTACTGTTAAAAGTCGATTAAAAAATATTTCTAGCAAATATTATTACTTCATAATATAATATCCTATTTTATCTCTTGAAAATATTGACTGTGACAGAGTCCCACAGTTTTAAAAAATTTAAAAAATAATCATAATAAATTTATTATCAAGGCAAAATATTTTTTAGCATAACAGAATTACACGTAAAATTTATTTTAATAAATTTTTTTACTGAAGTAATAAAATTTATAAATAGCTATATTCTTTAAATTTTAAAATATTGACTATTTTTTAAAATCACTTTCTTAGAAACAGCTAATTCTTTGAAATTCTCATTATTATTTAATAGTCCTCTACTCCTCTGTTAACAATAGAAACATATATATATATATATATATATATATATATATATAGTTTAACTAATGATCAGTATTAAAAAAAAAAAAAAAAAAAACTGCAGTGGATCGCTGGCTCAATGTCTCTATCTAGAAAGCTTGAATTTAACTTCAGCAACATTTGCTTCTGCCATGACCAATCTTGTTCCTGCTATAACTTTCATCTTAGCAGTTTCTTGCGGGTACGTATTTTCCTCGTACTCCTATACACTTATACATAGTGCACGAATTTATGTCATAATATTCTGACTATATTAAAACATGTTCAATTAGGTTGGAGAAACTGAACCTTGGAGAGACAAGAGGGAAGGCAAAGTTGTTGGGGTCACTAATGGGCATTGGTGGAGCGATCCTTCTAGCTTTGTACAAAGGTGTGGAGATTGACATTTGGTCAACCCATATTGACCTTTTGCATCATGGTCAACAACAACAACAACAACAAGCAAACTCTAATAGCCATGTCTTGGGCTGCCTAGTAGCTGTAGCTTGTTGTGCGTGTATCTCATTGTGGCTCATCATTCAGGTCCTCTAATCTAATTAATGCATTAATTTAGATCATGATTTCTTTCAAAATTTTGGTCTTCATTAACAAATAGATCATCATAACACTTGTGATTTTTTGCCAAGGGATTGGCTCACTGAATTGGCTTGTATATGACAAATAAAATTAATAATGCCTCATTTTCTTCATTTTTTTATTTTATATATATATGGTAATAATAACAGGCTAAAATGAGTGAGAGATATCCATGCCCTTATTCTAGCACAGCTCTTATGTCAATAATGGCATCAATCCAAATACTAGTTTTTTCCCTCTGCACAGAGAAAGATTTGAGCCAATGGAAGCTTGGTTGGAATATTAAACTTCTCACCGTGGCATACGCGGTACCACATCTTTTATTTCCCACTTCTCTCTTATTGTTTATTAAAAAATTTTAATGCAAATTATAATTTTTGAAAATTTTTATTTGTATTTCTTTTGACGGTTATATATAATGTTGTAGTAATTTTGATATATAGGGAGTTGTGGCTTCTGGAATAGCAGTGGTATTCATAGCTTGGTGTGTGAGGTTGAGAGGTCCATTGTTTGTGTCTGTTTTCAATCCTCTCATGTTGGTTCTTGTTGCCATTGCTGGTTCTCTTGTGCTCAATGAGAAGTTGCACCTTGGGAGGTACATTAATTAAATATACATAATATATATAATGCATAATTGATTGCACAGATACGTACATATTTTGTTTTGAAAAAAGTTGATCTTATGACGGGTTAGTCAATTAGTAGAGTTTTGGCTTCTTTTTCTAATTCATAGACTAACATAAATGCTTAAGGGACGTAGCCCGAACGGTCTGCACGTTTTTAGTTCGATTAATCCTGTAGATGTAAGAGAAATAAAAAAGTCATTTTTTAAATTTTGGTACGAATTTTACAGTTTCTTAGAGAAAACCATATTTGTAGTTTTGACACGAAGCACTTTTGAAATATATAATTTAAAAGTCCCGGAAACAGATTTCGAGTTCCGGTATTCTTAGACTGCTTTTAAATAGATATGCCATACATGTATAATTAATGCCTAGTATAGCACCAAAGCTGTAATAATCAAGCTCAGTTTACACGTCTCCTTTACTATATGCTGCAAAAAAAATTGTAAAATAAAAAACAGACTGTGACTAACAATTAAAATTTTAGGATTTTTTGTGACTAACAAAAAACTATTAATCAGAACAAATTAATGTCGACAATAAAATATATAATTCTGGTGACTTTTCACTAAATTAGTAACAAGTATACTTGTACTAATATATAGTTTATATATATATATAGTTATAAAAAAAATTTGGTAAGTAATACATTTTTTAGATATCACATTTTTTTATTAAGTGAATGAACTTTTTTTTTTTGGTAAATAGACAAAATATTATGGTAAGTAAACGAAATATACGGACTATTTTTAATTGATAATTTGTGTACACCACCATTTACTAAAAAATAAAAATTATGAACATTTTTTATAAATATTCTAAAATTAGGTCATCTATCCATAAATCCCATAATTTTTTAAATAAAGTACCACATTATAAGCAAAATTAATCTCTCTCTCTCTCTCTCTCTCTCTCTCTCTAAATGTTCTTGAGAATTGTGATCATAATAACTAGTATTTAAATTGATTTGTGGCAGTGTATTAGCAGCCGTACTGATTGTTATCGGATTATATCTCGTTCTGTGGGGTAAAGGAAAAGAGATGAAGAAGAAAATTAAACAACTAGCAGCACCTTCAGATGATCAAATCCTAATAAATATTGGAGATCAACCCGCCGAATTGATCCACATTAATGCTATAACGTCTTCAAATGAGCATGAGCAAAATACCCTAAATTGGAGCCAAAAAGACGGTACTATTAATAACGACAGCTTTGCCAAGATTAATTTCTCCGGCCAACCATGATCATATTAATTTCAAATGTAAATTAATATTGTACGGAAAATGAGTGTGCCTAAGAATAAATTTGCATTGTAAACCTTGTTTCGTTTGGTAACTCTGTGTTCGATCCCATACATGTACACAGGTCTCAATGAACATATGCTTTTGTTTAATTTATTTCTTGAATGGGTTTAATTTTTATGTATAATTTTCAAAAATAGATGTAATAAGTAATTGTGAAAGCTAAGGTTTATGATTCTGTGAAAGTAAACACTAATTAATGTTAAATAAAAAATTAGACTCCACTAATCTATACATGTCGATGTCTGAACAAGAAAAATAAACTTATAAAAAAAAAAAGATAGCTCTAGAGACAATCATAGATATATCTCTCCAGTCTTAAAAAAATGCAAATATATTTTATGTCTTTGACAATCACCTGATGGACATCAATATATTTTTTTTTAGTTAACAAGTGAAATGTTAACACTTAACACCTATGATTTGACGTGGCAAAGACGAATGTCCACGCAGAGGTCTCAATGAATGAAGCGAATGACAAGAGTATTAATAAAGATATAGATATATATATATATATATATATATGTAATGTTGTAAAAGCGATATATATATATATTGGGCAGAGGTAGGTATAGGCGAGACCCACGAAGACCACACTTGTTTCATCTAGTTTTGTGTGGTGTCAGTGTAAAAATGGAAATTGAATTGCGCTGTTTGATTATAAGAGACAACTGTGTGTATTGGTAAATTGCTTTTGGTGCGAATACACAATGACGTTGAAAAATGAAAATCCACCAAATAGCCCTTGGGAAACACCCCAACCAATATATATGCATGTAATGCATGTTTGATGCTTGACCAACAGAGGATTAGCTGTGCCTGTGCCCTTGCAAAAAAAAAAAAAGTGCAAATTACGAGATACAGTTGTGCTTTAGCTATCTATATATTTAATTATTTATGAAGTGCTAGAAAACTTTCTTGTATTAATGGCAAAGGCCATTTGTTGTAACTTGTTTTTTTTCTTTTATCTTCCTTTTGATAAAATCTCTAACATTTCAAAAGAGTTTTTAGGGGTGATCTAACATAGTTGGTAAGTTTATGAGTTCTCATGGGGTGTGTTACGGGGAGAGTTAAAGGAGGATTGAATGAGATTAGACTCAATTTAATCTAATCTTATGTTTGTTGTATGTTTTAAGAGGGATTAGCTAATCCCGAGCCTACCATTTTATCTAATGTCTGGAGTAAGACGTATCCCTTGATGTGGTGGGACTCACTTCAAAAAGTGATTTTTTATTTATTTTAAAATTAATTTAAAGTGAAATATATATATATATATATATATAGAATGTCGGTTAATAATTTTTCAACGTACTTATTATTCATTTTAAATGAAATATAATTATAATCCAATCTTTTACCAAACACGTCATAACATTATATATAATCTCATTCAATGTTATAAAATAAATCATATCTTATCTTAATTTTATTCAGTACACCAAACACACTATCCTATAGGATAGAATTGTTCCAAAAGTAAAAACATCTTTCAATAACGTTAACATACGTTAACTATCAAAAAATAATAGAAGATTTTGAGGATACAACTGAATACTAATAGATAGAAGCAAACACAAATTTTACAGAAGATACCCACAATGTAATAAAGCTTCATTAAAATATTTTATAACAACTTTCTTTTTCTTTTCCTTTCTTTAATTTTTCCATTGAATAATGCTATTTGGTTAAAATTCATCCTAAAACGGTTTGACTAAAATCCTAGATGGTAATTATTTAGTGAGTGGCATAAAATCATGTTATCAATTAACATGCTCTTAACAAAAATTTCCCATATATATCAGTTTTAACCTTTTTTCTCCCAGCACTCCACTCCCACTATATACTTTTACATGTTTGCGGTGTATATATATTTATATATATATATATATATATAAGTATTCATTTATTTATTATACAAAATTATAGTGAATATCTAATTTTTAATACGTAATTTAAATAAATATCTAATCTCTTTTGAAGTATATAACAAAGTACCAAAGTGATTTAATTATTTACATAGTAGTAGTTTGTTGTAATTGATTTAGTGACAAAACACATATGCAAGTGATTAATAAATTGACTAGTTTCTCAATTATTTCAAAAACTTTAAAATTTATTTTTAAAGTTATAACAAGACACTTATTAGTATATAATTGTACACATTTCATTTAACCAGATTTTGGAACTAATTAACAAAGTTATATGGTATCTATCGTTTCGCATCTCAGATTATCTCCGATGCAATGCCAATTTGGAGTACTAATGTAAAATTTGATATTTTCATACAAAAATATTTTCTAATGTAATGTCATTTTTGTGCCAATAATTTGGCAAATATATATATATATATATATATATGTGTGTGTTAAATTAAGTATAGTATATACAAAAAATTTGGCATTTGACCTTAATATTGATTGATTGGTTTTTCAAATTTTTATGAAAAAGTAATGACGACTATAATTTTATATGAAAAAAGTTATATTCGACTAAAATGTAATTATTATTATTTGTAGTCTTTTTTATTAAAATATTTACTTTTTATTAATTTTATTATTTAAAAAATTAATAAAATAATAAGTGACAATTACAATATTAACAAAAATACATTAGAGCGCTTAAAGTATTTACCTTTTTTGATGCTAATTAGATTGGTATTGTCATTTGTATTGTAGTTAGTTTAAGTAAACAATTCGATACTCACAAATGCAATGGGATACACACGTGCGTTAATACATAACTTATATATCCAATTCCAATATACCATAAATATTTTCCGTTTACCCTTTTTGGAGTGGACTACACAACTTATGCAATATACAATATTATATATATATATATATATATATAACCTTCAAGATTTTAAGTTAGGTGTACAGGTGGTGCATGGTGTGTAAGTCCACTTCGAGAGATAGATATTGCATAGAGATTCAGAGTTCAACTTTCTCTGTTATAACCTCTTATTTTGTAACTATTCACAACACACATTATACATATACACACAGATAATTAGTTCTACAGTACTACAACTATCTCTTCTGAACCATAGATATATATCATCATATATTTGGGTGAATTTATATAATATAATATTATAATATTATATGATATGGGTGAGCAGAGAGAGAGTAGTGGTTTGCATGGGTTGAAGCCGGGGATAGTGATGGTGGTGATTCAGTTCGCATACGCCGGAGTGAATGTGTTATACAAACTCGCCACTGACGACGGAATGAAAATCAACATTCTCATTGCCTACCGCTTCATTCTTGCCTCGGCTTTCCTTCTTCCCCTCGCCTTTTTCGTCGAAAGGTACGCACTTCTTTTTTTTATTTATTTATTTTTCCTTTTTTTTTTTTTTCAAAACAAACTCATTGTTAATTAAGAGATTTATATGGTGATAGTGTTGGGTTTTATTTGTTGTCATATATATATTCACGCTATATATATATGTTACGAAAAGAAGTATGTGAGAGTGAGTGGTTATTTTTTAGCTCTTAATTAAAATAAGCTAGTGAATAGTGACGATGTTTCTCTCAGAAAGAGAGGTTTTTTTTTTTTTTTTTCACAGAAAGAAAACTACTTCATGATTTAACTTTCTAGTTTCTCAGAGATTTGATTTGCTGTAAGTTTTTATTTATTTTTTGTATTTTTTATGATAGTTTGTTTGCTTATTTGTTTATTTTTCTTTGTTAAAAAAATTGCTAGAAAGAGAGTTTGTGAACTTGGAAGAAGATAAATAATAAGTGATTTGGCTTTCCTGTTCACACTAGGAACAGGACTGTCAACACATGCAAACGGAAAAAGTAATCAATGCAAATTTAAGTACTGTATTAAAGATAAAGAAAAAAAAAAAGGAAAAAGAAGTGCAATAAATGAATTCTAAAACTGATAATATAATGGTCAAACTTGTGCAGGAGAAGCAGGCCAAAGCTCACATGGATGATTCTTGGTCAAGCATTTTTATGTGGCTTATTTGGGTAATTAATTATAACAACTTTTTGACACATATTTGACTTGTTATAATGTTATTTATCTTTACAAGTTAGATAATAATTTGCACATTACAGATTAATCCATTTTCAAAAACAGACCAAAAAATAAAAAATAAAAAAGTGCAGAACTTTTGGAAATGACAGATTTTCTAAAACATTCAAATTGGTGTTGGGGATGTGAGGAACATGTGTAATATTAATTAAATTATATGTATAAGCATACAGATCATCTGAATTTTTAAATTAGTAGATTGGCGAATTAGGCAAACGTGTCAAATAAAATCCGTCATAGAGGTATCAAGTTGAGTTCAACCGAGAGAGGAAATAAAACCACCTGATATTATTATGTCACTGGTGGAGCCCACTTCATTCCTACGCCACCTCACAATGTTATACACTCTCACATTTTACTCAAAACTCTTACCAAATATTTTGAATAATATACAGTCTTCGTCTTTTAAATTAATATATGAAACATGTTAAAAAGAAACACACACAAACACAATCCTCTCTCGATGATTTGTATTAAATAAATTAAGAATACATGTGAGTAATTATTAGTGGTAATTAAATACAATATTATTACGAATTCAGCGGATCATTGGCACAATGTCTATATGTGAAGAGCTTGACTTTGACATCAACAACATTTGCTTCTGCAATGACCAACCTCATTCCTGGTCTCACCTTCATCTTAGCCGTCTCCGTCAGGTACGTACGTTTTTTTTAGCCTAAGCAACTTTATCTAAATGCTCTTAATACCTCATTAATGTATCGCAAAAATTAAATTAAAAAAAAATCAGGTTGGAGAGATTGAACATAGGAGAGATAGTTGGGAAGGCAAAGTTGGTGGGAACAGTGCTGGGAATTGGCGGAGCAATGGTTCTAACATTGTACAAAGGAGTGGAGATTGACATTTGGTCAACGCACATTGACCTTTTGCAACATCATCATCATGAGCACTTGGCATCACCACAACCATCCGATTCACGTAGTAATCATGTGTTGGGGTGTCTCTTGGCTGTAGGCTGTTGTATCTCTACCTCATTGTGGCTCATCATTCAGGTCATTATCACGTGTTTTTTTTTTTTTTTTTTAAGTATGTTTTCTTTCTTAGTTTCCATAATAAGGATTTCGTTTCCCATTTATATGTATATATATTCTTTTTGTTGAATCTGTATGTACTAATTGATTGTAATTAACAGGCGAAAATGATTCAGAGATATCCGTGTCCTTATTCTAGCACAGCTCTTATGTCAATAATGGCATCAATCCAGACACTAGTCTTCACTCTATGCACAGAAAGAGATTGGAAACAGTGGAAGTTGGGTTGGAATATTAGACTTCTTTCCGTGGCATACTTGGTATGGCACCTTCTTTTTTTTTTTTTTTTTTTTTTTCAATTTTCCAACAATTGATCTTATAAACAACGTTTTTCTATTTCCATAACAATTATAATTTCTGAAAATTTGATACATATATATATATATATATATTCTAATATGTTCAGTGATGATAAAATCGATTAATTAGTTGGTATGTAAAGTTGAAGTTGAACTTGTTGGCAATGTTAATGAATATTAATGTAAATAATATTTGATAGGGAATTGTGGCTTCTGGACTATTGGTGGCACTAATGGCATGGTGTGTGAGGCTGAGAGGTCCATTATTTGTGTCTGTTTTCAATCCTCTCTTGTTGGTGCTTGTTGCTATTGCTGGCTCTCTAGTGCTCAATGAGAGGTTGCACCTTGGAAGGTACGTTCATATTTATATCAAATTACAACGCAAAAGATGTTCACTTTTTTAATTTCCACAAATTATTAAGATTTTTTTTTCTTTCAACTTCATTAAGATACATTTTTTTCCTTCCATTCTGAGTCTCAACATAGTTTAGAGTACTTTAATGATTGTCCAAAAATTGGCAGTGTATTAGGAGCAGTGCTAATAGTGTTGGGGCTATATCTTGTTCTATGGGGGAAGGGAAAAGAGATGAAGAAGAAAATTCAACAGCTTCCACCTCCTGATCATCAGAGCCTTGATAATGGAGAGCAACCCGACGATCCAATCCACGTCGTTGTAACGGCTTCCAGCGCCGACAACGCCATAACTTGGAGCAAAAACGACGACGGCATTAACAACGGTAGCTTCGCGAAGATTGCACCCGATGACGAAATTTCAAAAGCGAAGATTTCCAATAAAAAGGAAGATCATGATCAAGGCAATGAGCTTTGAATTTCCAGCACTCGAGAAAGGTTACAAATAGAGCTTTTCGCGTTATGAATTGCCATCAAACAGTTATTGGAAGTGAAGGGGGACAAAAAACATTTTATGATCTCTAGCTTTGTACAAGTTGCCTAGGTTAATTGACTCTCTTTTTTTTTTTTTGTTCTTTCACTGAATTGGGACTACATGCTTTGGGGGTTAGTTGATCTGCAAACTTGTATTGTATGCTGTAGAGGATCAAGGAAATAAATAGTAAAAATTTGGTCTAATTGTAATAATCGTTATGAAAATTATCTTGAACTACATAAATAGACTTAATATTTGTGATAGATTAATCACAATTATCGTTCCACAATACGAATAGCAATATATATCCAGACTTCCAGTAGTTAATAATTATTCTATTCTCAAACGGAAGGGAAAAAAAAAAAAAAAACCTTGGTGTACTTAGTAAATTTGAATTTGGGTCTAATGGTCTATACGCGCTATATGTTTGTGGTTGTATAAATTCTTGAAACATAACAAAATTACTATAATGTGAGGTGATCATGAAATATATCTATATATATATATATATATATTTTACACAGTTTGATACGGTCAAATGCGAAATTGTCGTTAATTAAACTAGGTTCATAAGCAAAAAATCATGCAACAATATTTTACTTATACCACATATACGCTAAATCTAATGAGTGCGCAATATTTAGATACACAAGGTGTAATTTTGATAGTTGATACTTGCATTGCATATCAGAATTCCTAACCATATAAGCGTGTAATGATCATATATGACGTGTATGGTGTTAGAATGGAATTTAGTCAAACTAGAGGGTTACTTTTTCAAGTCAAAACCAGTGGGTTTGGTCAATACTACAAAGGAGTAAAGAAGATGGGGCAGCTGGCAGCTGTCTATGGACCCCACCCCATTAATGCCATAATGCAACAAAAATGGCATTTTCGTAGTAAGGCTATAATTTCATGGGGATAAATTGACAACCTCATTAGATCTATAAATTAAACAAACAAGAAGGCCAAGCAATGAAGAGAGAACAAATTAGCAGCCAAACCATAGCTACCATACCAAGTAGAGAAAAGAAAAGAAAAGAAGATCAAATCATGATGATGAACAAAAGAGTGATGATATTAACGGTTGTGATTGCGTTGTTGATCTGTACGCTTCCCTGTTCAGAGAGCGGCCCTGAAGACTGCTATGACGCTTGCTCCACGGCCTGCGTTCAACCCAACAGTGAGTTTTTGTTTTTGTCTTTTCCATAACTAATTTCTTTTTATTTTGTTTTTTTTTTTTCTTGTTTTTAACAAAATCTTCACATATAGGAAACCAAAACACTGAGGGGGGAAAAAAAAAAAAAGAAGAATAAGTTGTTTACAAAA
This sequence comes from Boehmeria nivea var. tenacissima, assembly GCA_018132145.1. NCBI lineage: Eukaryota > Viridiplantae > Streptophyta > Magnoliopsida > Rosales > Urticaceae > Boehmeria > Boehmeria nivea. The sequence continues at coordinate 19,522,258 of CM030878.1, read as the reverse complement.
TAATTGATATATTATTTACCTCATTCCCAGCAAAGATATATGGATCACAAGTTGTTCCTCTTTTTTTCCTGATCTATAGTTAAGATATGATATTGGAAGCTAGATAATATATTTAAAGAAAAATCATCATGTCTCACTTATTATTGCTGTTGCTGTTGTCGTCAAACAATCATTATTTTTATTAAGTAGCTAGCTTAGTGACTTGAAGTTAATGATCATTAATTAAGTTAGTGTAGATATTCCTCTCTTAAGTTTCTGATAATATATTAATTTTGTTCTTGTATAAAACAGCGAGACTGATGCAGCGGTGTGACAGAAAGTGCAGCATTAGATGCGGTCCAGGTAGTCCTTTGCCATTCAATATTGGTTTTCTTTTAATAATTTCATCTTCTTGCTACATCCTACATATTACATATTTACATATTGGGGTTTTACCAGATTATTTGCTTTTTTTTTTTTTTTTTGGAAAAAGCAAAGTCAAAGTAGCCTTTTGTAGTATGTTTTAAGAGAATGGGTAATATTTTCATTAACTAAATATAATACTTTAATTTTTATTTTTTTATCCTTAATTTTTTCAGGAGTTAATGACTAATCTTTTAACTTTTGGATCGTTTTTTAGAAATATGAACTAGAAAATGTCAAAAGACCAAATAAATATTTTTGACTCCTGTATATTGCTAGCTAGCTAGCTAGTTCATCTCTTGGAGACTTGTTTGCTCAAGTGAAGTGATATTTATTAAAATGAAATAATTTAGTCTCTAAATGATCATGAAACTAGACCATACATGTATCATTTCATTATACTTATCCGGTACATTTATTTATTCAAGAGGTGTTAACTTAAGAAATCATTCAATCCAAAGCCTATCACTTTATCGTTTTATAAATTGATTAATTTTATCTAAAATATCAGTTATTAGTTAAGCTATGAATATAATAAATTTAAGTGGAATGTGTATTATAGTGGTACTAATTGAATCGCATGAGCATAGAGTTGATATTGACAAATTATTTTATGTCAACCGATAAATGAATAAGTGTACGGAGTGACGCATGATATTAGTATTGCAATAAAGATTTTGTAGCTCTTATAGCAATATACGGTTGATGTTACGTTGTTTGTTTTTTATTAGTAATATTTCAATCAATTACATTTTCCATATATAAATCATGTAATTACCTAATTTTTGAATTTGTGAGTTTTGATTATTTGTGTCATATGTGCTTTGTTTTGTGAAGATTCTGAAGTGAAGAAGCATGCAAATGGAGTTATAAAGGACTAAGGAAAGCAAAGTGGGCGACAAATATTTTATAAAAGTATAATTATTTGTACCTTACTCATCATAGATAAGGTACAAAATTTGTGTTTCTCTTATAAGAAGGGAAAAAAAAAAAAGAAATAAAGAATGTAACAACTTTTGTATTTGATATAAGTTCTTAAGTTATGAAGGTTATTGTTGGCTATATGGAGATGACCAAATATATAAAATTGAGATAATGATTTGGTATTGCTTCATTTCTCATCACTCTCACTAAAATATTTGGAAAATTTCTGTCAAGATATTCTGAAATGTGGTGACTTTTATTGTCGGAAATCAAGCCAACAAGTATATAATCCTAGAACAATTAATGTTGAAATATTCGAGCAAACACTAACTTCAAAAAGGCTTATAAGGAATTATAACCCTTGCAGGAATATATTGTGAAGACCAAGTTATTATACTCTAAAGTCTAAACGTTATAAAGAATAGCAATTAACAATATTCTTAGACTATGCAATATTGGCCAAGTTATATATTCTCTAATTTGCCAATTAACAAGGATTTCTTAACTCAATACAAATTAAACCGGGAAAAAAGGGTTTTTGCTATTATTATTATTGCTAATTTTTTTTTGGGGGGTATAGGTAGGATTGGAAAGGATTTCAAAAAATATGAACCTTGAGCGATTATGGCCACTAATTGTAGTTTTACTGACAACGCCAATAGCCTGTAAGTACCATTATACTTGCAATCAATCGTCCTAAAAATCATGGTCGTGTTTTCTCTAGGAAAGCAACTAATCTGTCCAAAATGTTATATCTTTGCTTAATTAAACATGATTAAGAAAAACATTGAGATCGTGATGATAGTAATTACTAATTAGTATCTTATCCGCCGTCGTCTTCGAGCATCTCAACAATCCTCTCTTGATGATCTCGGCCCTAAGGCTAAGGGCGTCTCATCATCACTTGGTGGATTGCATTTCGGAAAGTAGTCTTTTTTTACATTATTTATAGTTAAGTAATTGCGTGCGTGGTGTTTCATATTTGGGAAAGTAGTCTTGTTTTGCCTGCCTGCCAGTACGATGCGTTAATCTAAAAAAGAGACTATGCAAAAAATTAATGTAAACAGGTGTATCGGAATCCATAGCCGTCGTTTCGCCTTCACAAAGTATATATATGCATGTTTGAACTTTGAACTATACTATCATGTCCTAATTATAATTTTTCTCAAAATTAAATTGATATTGTCTTAATTAATTGAAACAAATAACGCCGCACTTTGAAATTAGAAATTAACAGAAAAACAAAAATCCTCACGGATGATCTTTCGGTGCGTGTAATGATAATATTGTCATGGTTTGGTCAATACCGACAGTTAAATATAATACGAGTTAATACTAGGAGTAAGTGGTTCAACCATTTAAATATGTTTTATTTTCATAATTTAAAAATAATATACTTAAATAAAAATAATTTAAATTTAAAAAAATCAACAATCACTTAAATATGATTGTTTATTTTAGAGTCTTTTTATAATGCTCCACTTAGTGGTGTGTCAATATAATACTAAAAAATATGTAATAATAATATTAAAATATATAGTAATAATTCTTTATATCTGTCATATATTGATTGGTAGAGTACCGATAGATATGAGAATTAGAGAATTAGCTTTTATTTTAATAATTATTCTAAAAAAAAAAAAAAAAGAAGATGGAGGGCTGGCAGCTGATATGACCCCCACTCCATTAATGCCATAATAGTAAGAGTATAAGGTCATGGGCATAAATTGACAACCTCATTAGATGTATAAATTAAGCAAATAAGAGGAGACCAAACAACAAAAGAGATAAAGAAGAAACCAGTAAAACCATAGCCACCATACCAAGTAGAGTACTGCAACTGCAAATAAAGAAAAAGAAAGCAAAGAAAAGAAAAGAAAAGAAGATCAAATCATGATGATGATGATGAAGAAAAGAGTGATGATAATATCAACGGTTGTGATTGCGTTGTTGATCTGTACGCTTCCCCGTTCAGAGAGCGGCGCTGAAGACTGCTATGACGCTTGCACCACGGGCTGCGCTGCTCAATTTCTACCCGACAGTGAGCTTTATATATATATATATATAATCATTTTATTTTTATTTTTATTTTTGTTTTTTTACCAAAGTCTTCACAAAAAACTGATGTGGATCACAATTCACAAATTGTTCTCTCTCTTTTTCCGCTCTGATTTATTGAGATGTGATATTGGAACAAGCTAGCTAAATACATATGGAAAAAAATTGTGAGAACTCAAATTTGAAGGTATTATATTAATAAAGAAAAATCATCAGCTCGTTTCTTCTTCTTCTTCTTCTCGTTGTTGTTACTACCATTATTGCCAATAAGTAGCAAGCTTATTACTTGAATTTAATCATTAATTAAGCGTCATATTAAGTTATTGTTGGTATTCCTTTCTTAATTTTCAAATAATATATTTTTATTATTGTATAAAAAATAGTGAGACTCGTGCAACGGTGTGATAGAAAGTGCGGTATTAAATGCGGTCCAGGTAATCCTTCGCCATGATCAATATTGCTTTTCTTCTTTTTATTTTTATCTTCTTGGTAACCTCTCCTCTTTTTTTTTTGTGTGGAAAATTTATGTTGTTTTAAAAGTCAAATTAGTTGCCTTTTCTCAAGTTACTTCACTTTTCGGATTGTCAAATTAAAAAAAACAAAATTCATTATTTGAATTTTATTAAATGAATTGTAATTTTGTGACCAAAATGATCATTTAACTATGCCCAAAGACATGAAACTTAAGACATTATTCAATATAGATTATAGAGTGTATCACTTCATCGCTTTATAAATTGATTGATGTAATCTAGATATAAATTGTTAGTTAAACTAATCAATATAATAAATTTAAGTGGAATGTGTATATGTATTACTTGCACTAATTAATTGCATTATATGATCGTTTAGAGCTGATTTTTGACAAATAATCTAAATGTCAATCTGTAATTAGACAAGCGTATCGAGTGAAGCATAATATTATTAATTAATATTGCAATTGAAAATATTGCGTAGCTCTTATAGCCATATACAGTTGATGTTATTTCTTTTGTGTTAGTAATATTTCAACTAATTATATTTTCCACATTAAAATCATGTAATTACCTGATTTTTGAATTTATGAATTTTGATTTATTTGTGTCATATGTGATTTGTTTTGTGAAGATTCTGAAGTGAAGAAGCATGCCGATGGATCTATAAAGGACTAGGAAGACAAAGTGGGTGACAATTTTATAAAAGTAAAATAATTTGTACCTTACTGATCATAGATAAAGGTACAAAGTTCGTATTTCTCTTAAAAAATACGAAAAAATAAAATAAAATAAAAGAATGTAACAACTTTTGTATTCAATATGCTGTTTGAAGGACTACTTGGCATGAATTATTAGAGCTATTCAATCCTCTTAATGATATTATTAATAATCCTTTTCATAATCACTTGGTGAAATTAGTCCTTTTACAATTATAATAAAGCTGCGTGGTATTTCTATCTCATTTGGAGAAGCCTTTTTTTTTTTTTTTTAAAGGTAAAGCTAAATGAGAAGCCAAATTATTGATGCGTTAAAAATGAGCCTTCAAATTACTCAAAAAAAAAAACAAAAAAAAAAGAGCCTTCAAAACAAATGTGAAAAGGTGTATCGGAATCCATAGCCGTCATTTTTTCTTTTGCCTTCACAATGTATGTTTGAAATATGCTATTGAAATGGAAAAAATGGGTTAAAAATGGTTTGTAAAATGGTTTGCTTTTCGTTTGGGCAACTCATCCCACTCATTTATTTCATTTATTCAATTCTATTCTATTTTTTCTACTTTCCAATCCTCCAAACAATTTCATTACATTTCATTTTTTTTTTCAATATTTTTTTTTAACTTTCCAAATCCCTATACAATATCTTTTAATCTCAATCACTTATACCACATCAAAATTCACAAAGTCAAACCATTCTACTCATTTTTCTAATCATTTTTCAAACCGTTTTCCAAACCATTTTCAAACCCTTTGGAATGGTCAAAAATGACCAAAATGATTTTCCCAAACACGTTGAAATAATTATAAAATGATTTTGATTTTGCAAATTTCGAGGTCATATAAATGGTTGAAATTTAAAAATATTGTATAGGGATTAGGAAAGTTGAAAGAATGGTTGAAAAAAAATTGAATAGAATAGAATGGTTTGGAACTTTTACTGTGTGGTTAATAAATCATTTAGTCCCTGTGTAGGGCATTTCACTAGACATTGAGAAATCAGATGTTGATGATGAATTTTTAAGGGCATTTTTGGTATTTTGGTTTAAAATATGAACCTCGTGCAAGTCACATAGACAAATAAACGGATTTTTCGAAACTTAACGGCAGAGCAACAAATAAAAAGTTCGAGGACTACTATTGCTAATAAAAAAAGAATAGGGACGAAACTATCACCCGAGTAAAAATTCAAAGACTAAATGAGCTATTAACCCTTAAATTTATTATCAAGTTTATGCTCCTTTTTTATCAAGATATATAAGAGTACTTGATGAGACATTGAGATTTGAGACGTGTGAAATTCCATGAAGCATGGAATAGTTTCAAAAAAAAAATGCTAATTATGTAGTGCAAGTGGAGCATTGTAGAAGCCAAAAAAATAATAATAATAATAATAGTAAAGAAATAAAGAGCCATACACTAAGGTCGGCACGTAACACAAATAAAAATTAAAGGACCAAATTGCAATGAGATAAATTCAAAGGACTAAGTGAAAAATTACCATTTCTTCTTTTGTCCAGCTTTTTTTTTTTTTTTTTTAATTAAGTATTAAAAGCCGTAATTTTTGGCGACGAATTTAGGGTCTCCGAAGCGAAGGGCTCGTGTCCTTCGCCGGGTTTCAAGATCCATTGTTTCTCTCTCTCTTTCTCTCTCTTTGATATTCCATCGCTTCGTGTCTCTGCGTTTCCACATTCTTCGCAACAATCTCTGACACCCAAACGAACCAAGTAAGCCATTTTCGCTGCTCATTCAATATCTAATCATTGTTTCCCTTTGACTTTGCCGATACTTTCGCTGCGGCTTTTGGATCTTTTACGATCTGGGTATTTTCTCATTCAAATGTTGGTCTCCAAGTCGTTGTCTGTTTCTTTCGATAAAGTTCAAATCTTTTTGTCCAAACAGTCTTGGGATTTCTGGGAGACGTGGGGTTTTGAAGATTGTGAGAATTGGGGTTCTGGGTTTTGACGAGCTCGTCGAAAGATCAGATGGGTTTTCACTGATTTTGAGAATTGTTTGTCGTGTTGGGTTGATTTAGAAAGCTTTGTTACGATGCCTTCGACGGAAAATCCGGGCTCTTCTTCACCTCTGGCCTCATTGGGTCGATCGATTTGGAGCTTTAGGAGAGAACAGGTTCATTCAATGGAAGGGAATCAGGATTCTAGTGCCATCGAATCGGAGCTAGAATTGTTTCAGAGCAAAGTGGCTGAGCAATTTCAGGACTTGTCAAGTGTCAGCAATGACGAATTGCTCTCAATCCCATGGATTGGTAAGCTTCTGAATTTGTTTCTCTGCTCCTTGGAGGAGTTTAGAGTTCTCCTGGTTAAGAACAAAGGCGAAATGTCGAAACCGCCCTTGGACCGTCTCGTGGATGACTTTTTCGAGAGGAGCGTGAAGGCGCTCGATATCTGCAACGCAACGCGCGAGGGCATTGAGAAAATCAGGCAGTGGCAGAAGCATTTGGACATTGTGCTGTCGGCATTGGACTCGCACAAGAGGGCGGCGAGTGAGGGCCAGTTTCGCCGGGCGAGGAAGGCTTTGATGGATTTGGCATTGGCGATGCTCGACGAGAAGGACTCCTCTGCTGGCTCGGTGTTCTCTCACCGCAACCGGTCGTTTGGGCGCCACAACATTAAGAAGGATCACCATCATCATCAGCAGTCTAGCTCGGGGCATTCCCGCTCTCTTTCGTGGAGCATCTCGCACTCTTGGTCGGCCGCTAAGCAACTGCAGTCAATTGCCAACAACTTGGTGCCCCCTCGGGGGAACGAGATTGCAGCCACAAATGGGCTCGCGGTGCCCGTTTTCACTATGAGCTTCGTTCTCATGTTCGTTCTGTGGGTGCTCGTGGCTGCCATCCCGTGCCAGGATCGCGGCCTCAACGTCCATTTCTCAGCCCCGAGAAACTTCCCCTGGGGAGCGCCGTTGGTGTCACTTCAGAACCGAATCACAGAGGAATCGAAGAAGCGTGAGCATAGGAACTCTAATGGATTGCTGAGGGAGATTTACCAATTGGAGAAATGCACGCGCCACACAACCGACTTGGTTGATTCGGCCCAGTTTCCCTTGACCGGGGAGCAGAAGACAGAGGTCGAGCAGAGGGTGCAGGAGATATCACTGGTTTGCGAGACTTTCCGGATTGGATTGGACCCGTTGGAGCGACAAATAAGGGAAGCGTTTCGCCGGATTATGGCTTGCCGGACCGAGGGTCTCGACCTCTTGAATAAGGGAAATGATTTCGAGTAATTTGGATTTACTAAACTTTCTAGTAAGTTGAGCTTCAAATGTACAAAATTTGCGAAAGTGTTCACTGTCATTTGCATTTTGAGGTTGATACTTCTGTGATCTGTTTCAACCAAGAAAATTACTACAAGTTTTATTTGTTGTGCGTTTATCTATTATCATGTTTATTTATACTTACTGTAAAGAATATAGTGTTTCATCTGTATTTTCTTGTTTGAGGCTCTTCTGATCCTCTGTAAAGAACTTAGTTACTCTATATTTTTTGCTTGGATATCAGTGATATTTATTGAACTTGAATCTCATTTACATTTAGGCTCTCGAGAAAGATGATTTGTTTATAGTTTTCATGTTTTCGTAGAAGTTGAATGTATTAATGACTCATCAAATTTGTGATCATTTTATAATTTAGTATCTAATCACTCATCTAATGCATTCCATTTTATCAATAGTTCAATCATCTATCTATCTGTATAATCATTTGCTTTGACAAAATACTTAATTTGCAATGCGAATTGGAATAAAATCAGGTCCTAACTTTTCCGGTGGGGGTTTGATAATTGTAGTACAAGGATATCTTGGCAATTGGATTTGGGGGCTCTCTTATAGCCAAGACAATACATTTGTATTATTTGAGGCTAAGCATTTTCGACAAGATCATGTGCTTCAAAATGGCCTTGTTTGTGGGACATTGATTGACTCTACACCCAATAGCTTCTCGTCACAGCGCATAATGACTTAGTATGTAATGTATTATCTTGGAGGAAAACAGTTAATGGCCTCGTAATATATTATGTAAATATTGTGTCCAGGTTTTTCTGTCTCTTAAAACAATGAAGAAGGGCCAAAGACTGTTTGAACTCTTATGCTATGGTTGCCTTGAGAAATGCATTTTACCAACGTTGGTGATCTCTAATGAAACTGTGGCATTACGCAATGGGACCCATGTCGTTATATCATACATAATATAGGCAAATTCCATTCTCGTGTGTAACATCTCACCTCATTACACTTTTACATTCTTCTGTTTTTTCTTTTTTCGAAAAAAAATTGATCAAAATTATTCAAAATGCGTTTAGTGAGTCTGTTTACATTTTTTATTTTTTTATTTAGAAATATATTTTCAAAAATTGAGAAAATAAAAAATTCTTGTTTTCTATAAACAGAAAAGATCAAATCTTACAAACTTTTTTTTGGTGTGTTTTCTCGACCCTCTCTATATTTCATCTTTACATTTGTGTTTTTTATTTTTAAAAACAAATAACAAACCATGATTATTAAATATTATTTGTATTTTAAAAAATTTTGAAACAAAAAAACAAAAACACTTTTAAATTTTTATTTATATATATAAAAAAAAATGATAGAAATGTAACCAAACATAGGCATAATAAAAATTTTACGCTATTATTGTATGCGCAAACATGGGCAATTTCAGAAGAAAAATCCAAACTATAGAGAGAGATAAAACAAAGCCTCACACATCAAACAATTTAAGGTTGCGCTTGTAAGGGTTGGGTTTTCTTTACATAAAAATAAAAAACAAAGACCATTGGTGTCATCACATCCTATTTTGATCGTCATTGGTACCCACCAGTAGAACTGAATGAGCTAAAAACCAATTCTACTAAAAAAGATGGACCAATCACCAAAGTTTCACTCTCACCACCGCAAGTCCAATGTGGCTCACTTAATCAATCGGATAACATCTTTTAAGTGAGATTGCAAACTACATGAGCATGTTTCTTTTGATTGGGGTCTACATAGTGCACTAGTGGAATCCAAAAGGATCAAAAAATACTTGCAAAATGCTAATGAATGGCAAGAAAAATGTATATTATATTATTTTATTCCATATTATGTCTAAATCAGTAAAATTACTTCACAATCACAAGTCACAATCCCATTTCAACAACAATCAAAAGGCTCGACACTTTCTACAAACAAATAAGGAATAAAGCAGAAGCACCTAAATCAACCAAATCCAGGAAATGCCAATGGTGCATAAGCTCTGGATTTAGGAATTTTGATTATCGATTTTCCTGCAAGCACTTCTAGAAATTACCTGCAGTATATTTATCTTTACAAATAAACATCATCTACTAAAGGTTAATCATTTCTCAAATCATGTATCTTTGTTTTTCTTTTTTCTTTTTTATTTTCCCTACTTTTAACCCTCAACACGGTAAAGTTGTCGTCTCGCTCCATCAGACATCTTCGGTTGCAAGAAACAAAAGATAAATCCTTCCTTCTTTCACCTTAATAAGCAGAGACGAGAAAACAGTCTACCACTCCGTAGAATAAACTCTCCGAAGAACCGATAGTGTTCGATTGTTTCTCGATTCTGGAACAATGTTTTCCCTGATTTTCTCTCCCTGCCTATTCGATTCTGGATGGAACTTTTCCATGATGATCTTTTCCTTCCTTTCCACTACTGGAACAAGGTTTTCCATTAGCTGCATTTGAATTGAATAAAAGGAAAGGTTATATCTGCAGTATATTTCTCTTTGCTCTAATATCTGACTATACAATGTTGATGAAATGCAGGTTTAGGTTTTTTCTCATTACAATGCATTCTAGTGTTTTTTGCCACAACCTTACAAGTATATCAATAAATTCATGACAATTTCCTAGTGATATCGCCAAATAATTATAAGTTATCTACTCTGATGAGCTAGCAATATGGCCACGTGCAACGCAATCAATGATGTGAAAATAGCATTGAACGGAGTTAAAAAACAGGAAATTATAAGACTTCAATCTAAGCAGTCGTCAAGAAAATCTGGTCACGCCAACACGATAAATCAAGATATATCAAAACAATAGAAAAGGACAGCACATTAGACATACCTGTTTATACCTCTCCTTTTTCCGCTCAGCCTGCACCCAAATATTTAATTCATCAAAATCTTCCGTAGTAGATACTGATTTTGACTATACGGGATGCAGAAACTACAGGTACAGAAACATCGCATCCTAATTAGACAAAATGAGCAACTACCATTACATGATTCCAACTCCATCACCCCAAGGAAGATTTAGTATCAGAATGTTTTAGAATTTAGCTAAGGAGTTGAACCATTCATACCTCTTCTCTCAACAATCTCGCATTCTCTTCTTCCAGCTGTGTCACCAGAGATTCTAGCTCAACTGTGTAAGCCTGAAAAAAAGATAAGGGCCAATATTAATGGCCACGTCCAATTCTGTTTTATAGCACCGTGAATTTATGCTTGATTGTACAAGAAACACGGCAATCCAAAGATATGAATGAAGATATCTATCTGAGATAGCCCATTATCCTCCTCTAAATCACAGAATCAGTGATCTTTGTATCCTAAAATAATGGTGGCAACGAATTTAATCTCAATCTCCAAGACTCGGCAAAAACAGCATCCTCCAAGACCAAGAGGATGATTGAAAAAATTGTGGAAATTTGCATGCAAAATAAACAGCATCCTCCCAAGACTCTGCGAAAACAAAATCTTACATCTAATGAAGCCAGCTTTCACCATAGCTAACCAAATAACACTCTATTTCTTGCATGATACAGAGCTAATGACGATATCTTCAACGTTTAGTATACTTACTCACAAACGAAATGACCAAGAATAAACTATTTCCTTTTATTGGGTAAGAGAAATTGCGACGAAAGAAGTCCAATTTTCCATCTTTTTGGTTTCATTTCTTTCCTCGGAAACTAACCAGAATTCTTCCGGGGAAGGGGGAAAATGCACACGAAAACAATCAAGAACCCGAAGAAAGCCCTAAAAAAAACTGGACTCACACAATTGGCAAAGAAAATGAACCAAAAACAGATAAATATTCGTCTCTTTCTCTAGTTCTATTTTCTCAGCGATCAACCAAAACTACACTAATAATTATCTAGATGAAGAAAACTCATGAAAGAACTTCCACAGTTTGATCGTCTACGTATCTCCTTAAACTAACTCATCAACAAAGCTCTCAACTTTTCCTCTCCATCTTCAATTCCATCATTCTGAAATGAAGCTTGCGAATCTGCTAAAATCAAATATTCTAATGGAAAATCGCTAGAGCAAACCAAGGTTCTGTTAAAGATCTCAATTTTCCTCTCTTTTCAAGATTCCATTTTCTCGGCAAATATTCTAATGGAAAATCGCCAGAGCAAACTAAGGTTCTGTTAAAGATCTCAATTTTCCTCTCTTTTCAAGATTCCATTTTCTCGGCAACCAAACAGAATCGATCCATATAAGATAACACGATCATTATCACCAGATTGAAAACTGACCTGCTTTCGCTCTCTGGACCTGGCGGCGGACTCTCGGTTCTTGATCATCCTCCTCTGCTTCTGCTGTGTCGCCTTATCCATCGGCTCCTCTACCGCCCTCCTCTTCCCTCTCCCCGCCGGCGCCGTCGCTCCGCTCCCATTCCCGCCGTAAACGACCATCGGACCGCCCTGGAACTGACCAAACCCTCCGACCGGAACCCTAACGTCCTCCTCCCTCACCGCCCCGCTCTTCGTCAGGAAATCCTCCAGCGTCATCGCGCCGCCGTCTCCGGCACCGCCTTCCGCTCCCGCCCTCTGATCGCCTCCTCCTGCGACGATCCTCTTCCAAACCTCGTCCACTCCGACGACCGCCGCCGCCGCCGCAGCCGAGAACGGAGGCTCCTCCGGATTCTGACTCTGCTCCATCTGCGGCGGCTGTGGCGATTCCGAGTAGATGTTGTTGAGAAGGTCGTCCATGGGTGGCTTGGTCTCCGGCTCCGTCGCCGTCGTCGTCAGCGTCGTCGTCGACGGCGCTTCGGTGGTGGTTGTTGTGGGTCTGGAGATCGGCGAGGAAGGTGGAGAGTGAACATATAGAGGACTGGCGAGGCAGTTCCGAATTCGCCGTCGTCGACGCGGACGCCATTTCCGACTTTCTAGGGCTCTGATTTTACAATTTTTTATTTCAATTTTATTTTATATTTTCTTTCGGCTTGTGAAATATATAACTAGCTAGACAGTAGAGAGAGTTTTTTTTGTTTTTTTTTTTTTAGTATATAGTTTTGGAAGTGAATAATGAATATTAATGAGAAAACTTTGGAGTATAATATTAAAAAGGTCTGTGACTGAGTGAGAGAGAGGTTGGCCGGTGGTGGCTGGCTGGTCTGATCAGAACCAACTGCCAAACACAGCCTATATATATATATATATATATACACACTACTACACTGCGTTTTAAATTTGATAAATTATGGTGTGTAACAAATGATTAAATGATTGTTTTCCTAGTGTCGTTTTTGGGATGTGTTTGGTGCACAAATTTATGAATATTGTTTATTAGTATAGGTAATGTATGATTACACATATGTTATGTCATATTGTGTTTTTGACAATATTAATGTATTTATATATGCTTGTCATTAATTTTTTTTTACGATAAAAGACATTACTCCATCGAATCAGATAGAGTTATCATTTGAGGTTTAGATTTTTTTATTTTTTATTTTTTTGGGGAAGAATTTAAAATTGAACTGAATTGGAATATACTTGATGCTGTCATTAAAGTATGAGAGTGGATTATAGTTACTTTTTGCATTAAATTAGAAATAGCTGATAAAGTCATGCAAAAATATTCACACACAAAAAAAACATAATTATAGATTTGGAACTTCTCTTATAAGTTGTTTTTTTTATAAAAGAAAATAATAATATTTTATTAATTAAAAAAATAATTATTTTTTAAAATATATGATGTTGTAAGTTTATATTTATGTCCAACGATTAAAATTAAAAAAATTAATCATTTTCTTAAAACATGAAGTAAAAATGATCAAATATCGAACAGGTTCAATCAATAAAAGTTAAAACAAGTTAAACTTTTGTAGCAATGTTTTAAAAACAAATTTGGATTCACCATTAATTATGGCGTTATATAATACTATGGTACTTACACTTTGCTATATGATATATATATATATATATTGTATATATGTTATACAGAGCTTTGCTATAATAGTTGAGTGAACGTGCATTGTAAATAATTATAATAATAGGTAGTTGAGACGCCAAACGTAATCTCCAACTAAAAAAATGAATGAGGATTATACATTCACACATCAGTGAATGAAATTATTATAAAAAAAAAAAAACACACACACACACACACCCCTACACACAAAATTCACTTAATAATCATTTAGTATCTAGCCATAATCATTAATTAACTACTATAATAAGCTCGATTCTAGATTCCCACAAAATCATAGGTTTAGGGGATTGAGATGGTTTAACTGTCGTTGGAATCTTCTTGCATTAGAAATTTGTCGATCCTATACAACTATGTGCCAAAACCACATCATCAAATTTCTCAAAAAGGAAAAAAAAAATAGAAAAGAGAAAATATTTTATCAGTAATTAAGACACACATAGTGCTTCACCTTTAGAGGTAGACTCACAACATAAAAGACAATTGTTTTAGAAGGTTATATTAATAATAATGTAGATCCTAGTTGAAATATACTTAATTATTTTAATGAGTCTAATAATAATAATAATAATAAATAAGAGAATTTATAATGAATACTCAATTTTTAACACATAAATTAAATTATTACCCAATCTTTTCAAAAATATAACCAACTATCTAAATGATTCAATTACTTACACATTGGTAAGTAGTGGTAATTAACTTAGTTACCAAAAGCATGAGCAAGTAATTAACGAATTGATTAGGAACTCAATTACTTCAAAAGTTTGAGCATTTATTTTTATTGTTATATAAATTCTGGGTATTTTCATACTTCATCCAATAATAATAATAATAATAATAAATATATAATGTAAACTTTAGCTTTTTTTTTTTTTGACTCGCTCAAATATTGTATGCTTTTGTTAGAGTTTTTTAGGTATTTAACCAAACTTTTGGGTAATTTTTTAGGATTTAGTCCTAAAATGTCGAATTAAGGATTTAACTATAGCATGTAATATTTTATGTTACATGTAATATATATACGCGTAAAAGTGTAATATTACATGTGTTACAATTTATGTTACATGTAAAGTTACTTTTAGTGTTACACTTTTTACACGTATATATGTTACATGTAACATAAAATGTTACATGTTATGACTAAATCCTTAATTTTGTAAAACTATGACTAAATTCTTCAAATTTTACCTTTAAAATGACTGATTGCTTACCTGAATTTCTAAAAAGTATCACAATGCATACACATAAAAAAATAAGATGTACCATAATTTTCTTGCACCAACTTCTTCCTTCATATTTATGTATTTAAATTAACTATATAGCTCAGTATAAGAAAAAATATTGTAATGTCATTTTTTGTTATGTCGCGTTGTAATTATTGTGCTCATTGATCTTAATCATGCAGTAGAATTTTCAAAAGATACATATATACTTTAAATCTTTAATAATATGTCCATTTTTTAAGAAAAGATAAATCACCACTTGTCGTATTATTGGCAAAAGCTAAAAAGAGTTTCATGTATATAGTTTGGCAAGTTTGCGTGATATCATTGTCATGCAAAATATGAGAAAATGGCTTTTCGACTCACATACATTATACTTTTGCTTTTGCTTTTCCTTTTTTTTTTTTTCACTTTTTCTTTTTTCCTGTCCCATCATTTTATTTGGATAACCATAGCAGAGAATTCACGTGTAACATCTTTCTCCTTCGGTCTCAATTAAACTATCTAAGAATGAGAAAAGATAAAAAGATTTTATTTACATCGTATGTTCTCTTAAGAGATAATTATGAAATCATCGTCGATCATGAATTGACAATGAAAATCATAGGCTAATAACAACCACCACTTTGGTCAAGACAAATGTATTTTTAACAAGACCCAAAAAAAAAAAAAGAAGAGAAAAGCTCAATATGAATTTGCGGTCAATAACTAAAGACTTGAAAAGGACAAACATAGCCCTAGTGCCAAGTTATTAATCGTATAATTCCCCCCCCGAATATTATGCAAATTAGGTTTTTTCGCTTTTTGAGAAATTATAAAAAATAGTCATTTTATTTAGGCGATTTTAAAATATAGTTAATATTTTTATTTATTAAAAAAATAGTCATAAAACAGTTATAGATGATGAAGTTCATCTATATATCTTGTACTTAAACTACGCCTATAATTTTCTTGAATTTTTGTAACATTGACTAAAATTTAAAAATATTTTCTAAAATAGCTTATTTAAATATATATATATTTTTTAAGTTGTTGTCCGCTCTTGAATGGTTTACAAAAGATTTGGCATGAAAATGCTAACAATATAATATGTGCTTTTGACTTTTAATCTCCCAATAATATTACTAATCAAACTCGTGAAATAGCACGTTTTAATGAAGGGATGTGAGGATGGGACCCTATTAAAAGTTGTGTAAAACAAAAATAAATACCCAAATTTTTTAAGTAATTGAATAACTAGTAATTTAGTTAATTATTTGTACATATTTTTGATAACTAAATTAATTACTATCAGTTATCACTATGTCAGTAATTAAATTATTTGTGTATTTTGTTATATTTTTTAAAAAATTGAGTATTAATTTAAATCAGGTGTTAAAAATTAGATATTCGCTATAATTTCTCTTTAAAAGTTTGGGTTAAAAAATTGTGGATCACATCACCACTTTCCTGTGCAACATGTGCTTGAGTATTTTAAATGTACAAGCTATCATATATGTCTTTAATATATATACAAGAAATTTCAAAATTCAACTAAACAGTAAACACACAGTATTCCAATATAAAAATGAGATCATAGTATTAACATCATGTTATGGATACGTTGTAGTAATTATACAAATGCCATAGTTTCACAAAAGAACAAATTTTTTTTTTTCGTAAAATTCAACCTCCACAAATAAATTAAAAAGAGCAAGACAACTTCATAAGCAATCACGAAGAAGAAGATGATCATGATAATGAAGAAACTAATTAGAAAAAGGGACTATATATATAAGGCCGATTGCGACAGCTTATCAAATGAAACACGTTTTAAAATGAGTGTAATAGAAAATTAACTTCTTACTTAAATATATTATATTTGATGCATCTAGCACATTAACTTTCCCGTGACACTAAAACTTTGATATTTTAATATAAAAGACGTCAAATTTGTATATCAATGCTAAAATTTGTCATTTTAGCATAAAAAATATTATCTATTAATGCATGTGAAATTTGACAATATTTGGCAACAAATATAGTAAAATGCCAAAATTTAGCTTTTGAAGTAGAGCATTAATCGGTCAACTTTTGAACTATTAATGTAAAAATAAATATTATATTGAAAAAAATTTCTATTACGAAGAAGTCGTTATGATTCTTTATAGTCTTATTTACTATTGCTTAACATTAACTACTATTATTGAGTTTTACTATTAAAAATAATAAAGTAACAAAATAGCATTCATGCATTGAAAATCAAATATCAAATATAGCATTTATACTTTTTTGAGTGAAAAATTTAGCACTGACATTGATATTTGCATTAGAGATGATCTAAATTGATTAGCATTGGTGTTAGTTATATAACATATTTTATGTCAAGGTTTTGGGTCATCGTCGTCATCATCATCAGGTGTTGCGAGATAATTGTTTTTCCCTTATGGAATACAATTAGCATGCTGTTGCTTTAGTTTTATTTATTTTTCTTACTGATGTCGTTTTTAGGATTCATTGTCGTTTTTCGCTGATGTCGTATATAAAGCTATTGTCGTTTATTCCTGTAAAGTTTTGTAAACTGGAGTAATGTTGATTTTAAGATTCATTGTCGTTTCTTCATGTTGATGTCGTATGTAAGCAACTGTTATTATTTATTGGATTAGTATATCGTCGATATAACCACGTCTATTAGGCAATTATCTAGTTTCCATTTATATCATGTCGTTTTTCAATTTCTTGTCGTTTTCAACTTAATATCAAGATTCAAAAGGGTACTTTTGACAGATAATGCATATTGTCGTTTTCCTGACATTGAATACAGTTATAATAATGCTGTTGTTCTAGTCTTATCCATTTTTACTGACGTCATCTTTAGAACTTGTTGTCGTTTTTCAGTTGATGTTTTATACCAAAAAAAACACTGTCGGTAATTCTCTAAAGTTTCGTTCTCTAATGATGTCGTTTTTAAGATTCATTTTTCTAAAGGTTGATATCGTATATAAGAAACTGTCGTTTACTGGTCATTACATTGTAATCAAGTTTCTACTTCTATCATTCACCCAAAAAAAAAAAAAAAGTTTCTATTTCTATCATGTCGTTTTTTCAAGTTCTGGTCGTTTTCAATTTGCAAATGAAACAAAATCTAGTAGTACTTTGCAAGTGCCGCAACTGAATTTTAAAAATTATATTTTGCCTAGAAGTTTCAAAAATATATTCTAATATGTCCCCCGAATTTTTTATTTTTACACTTTTATATATATTTTTATTTTTATATTGCAATTTTTATCTCAGTAAATTTTGTAATTTCATAATTTTTCATACAATTTTTCCTTGAGAAATAAATCTCAATCTTCTAGTTAAAATTTTTTCTAAAACTTAAAAAAATGCTTTATATCTCAACTTACTATTAACACGCATGACAAATCAATGGTCAAATTTAAATATAATTATATATTTTTTATTCTTAATTCACATTTATTATAAATTATTACCCACTGAATAATATTTTTTGATCCGCTACTTAATATATAAGACTCAAGTGGTGTCTATATTATTTCCAAACCATTATAGTTTTCAAAATTGAAAAATTCATTGACCTATATGACTTTGATCTATATGCATATACACTTTGATATATATTGAACACACCAAGTAGTCAACAACACAGACAAATTCATAGGGCTTTTCTAGACAAAAAAAAAAAAAAAGAAAGAAAAAAAAAGAAAGAAAAAAGAAGCCTAATAGTGGATCAGGACTTCATAGGCTGCTAATAAATGATTAAAAGGGCATATATATTGCGGAGCTTAATTAAAATTAAAAATATATATATAAATCACAGGAAGTGAACATACGAATAAACGTGAAAACTCACAAAGCGACTGTGTGTTTAATCTGACCTTTGAAAATTTGAAATGACCCAGCTTATTACTGTCATCTTTGACAAATATTAATTTGGAACTTTTGACGAAAGTTACACTTAATTCGAACCGAAACTTAAGGAAGAAAAAACAAAATTATGAAGCAAGCCATTTTCCTGAAGAGTCTTGATGAGTTGGCCTTACTAGACAGTGTAATAAAATGGCCGGACTTTCACCTAAAAACTCATTGTAAATTACAAAAGTATTTGGGTACCTTATACAAGCAGATATAATTGATTTCTCTACGTACTTCAAAATTTCAATACCTCGAGCCTACTTAAATACTCTTTTTTTTTTTCTTGCACCTATCTAACACAAAATTATGTCCCAAAATTTTGGAATTTGGAATTCTAAATTGTAATCGTAATTCGAATTTTAATTAGTTTCGATTTAAGAAGCATTCACCCCTTACCCTTGGATAAACAATACCTCTCAAAAGTCTCAATATGCATTGTTGTTGGACTTCAAACCTCAATTACTGGTTTTTATTGTTATTATATACCAAGAAAAAAGGGAAAATTACATAAATTATCCTTGATCCTTAGCACTCATTTCATTGTGCTCCCTGAAACGAACCCCCACCCCCACCCCCACCCCCCCCTCTCAACGTTACACATTTTGTATTTTTAAAAATAATGATGAAAATCCAAAATAACTACTCATCATTTCTTGATTTCTTCGGTTAATTTTTATGAAAATTCAAAAGGATTGAGATAATACTAAAATAAAACAGGAAGAATTTAAAATAAAACCATTCTTTATGCTATTTAATAATCTATGCCCTAAGTAGTGTGCTCTTTTTATTTTTACTTTATGTTTGTAATTTAAATTTTAGGGTATAAATTAAAAGTACAACACACATGCGGTATAGATTATCATTATACAAAAAATAGGACATTCCTCAAAATCCACCATAAAACAATTACCATTTCAGAGAATTTTAAAAAGTTAGAGGACCATAATCAAATCTAACCTAAAATTCAGGGGCGAAAAATGTAATTAACCCTAAAATAAAATAATAAATAAATATAATTCAACAACCGACCTAAAACATTTCTTTATATATAAGCTACTTCTCATATCTTTCGCAATCAAAAATATATATTTGTTTGTTTGTTGTGTGTCTCAAATCTCAAAAATAACGCGCACAAACAACATGGCTAAGCCACAATTAGACCCTTTCTCTCTCCTTCTTCGTCTTCTTGTTCATGCAAAACCACAACCAATCACAAAAATAATACGAAGAAGAGAGAGATTGGCAACCATTTCTCCGAGTCGGAGATCAACGCGGCGGAGCAACTCATCCAACTCAGCGGCGACTCCGACGACGTTGACACCAACAGTGCTATCATCAGCGATGGCGATACGACGACGCATCATCATCAATACCATCTGATCACTACGATCGCGAGTAGTAGCACTAATTCCAGTCATGATGGTGATGATCATGGTGATCAAATTACTCTCTGTGGGTCCGGGCCAATCAGAAGGAAGATCAAGAGGTTCAAGTCTTTGTCCGATATCTATAGCTTGACCAAGCCTCTTTCTATGGTCAATAATAATTATCGTCGCTGAATTATTAGAACTATGTATATGTTTGTGGTGTATAATGTATATATTAATATAATCATGTTTGTTTTCTGACCGGCCTAGAATTAAGCTGTTGGACAGTGTTTTAACATTATGGTTTTGATTGGCCATGATTTTTGTTCAATTGTACTTTGTTTGCTCTTTGATAATTGTAGTTTAACTTCTTGAACAATCTGAGAACTGGGTTTTGTCTTCAATTAGTTTTTTTTTTTTTGAAGTGGGTCGTGGAATTATTGAAGGTTTTCTTCGATTGTAGGCTCAATATGGGCATGTTAGATTAATTATTAGTGATTGATGCAGTTATAATAATCTGCAATTTTGAGGATGAACTTTAGACTGTTAATGTTGTTTTTTTTCCCCCCCTATATAATTAGGCTAGCTAATTTTGACAGCAAAAGAGGAAGATTTTTAAAGGTTTTTGAAAGGGAAAACTAACAAGTTGTTCAAAGTGATTTAATTTCAAATAGTTGGCCAACTGGATGAGCTAAACATGGTATTTTGTAAAATGGGTAAATTTTAGTTTGGAGCTCTAATTATACATTCAAAACGGCCGAGTTATAAAGGATGCTAAAATTTCTGCAAGACGGTGGTGGTGGAATGTTTTGTATTTAATTTAGATTTATAATTCTTCTTTATTTAATCTATAAGAAAAATGCTATATTCGGATCCAACATAAAAACCATCTTATTCTGGGAGGGCCATAAATTTCTCAGTAGAGTTATTTCACTTAAAAAAAATTCTGAATAACACCAAAAAACATAAAATAACGAATAGCATAGTTAGAAAAATTTTCCATCATTGTGTAATGAATCATTTTTTTCTAGATAGATAAGCCTAATTGTAGGTTTGATAATGTTTTGAGAGTGAAACCGAAATCCTAAACTCAAGAACTATAGTGATTCTTATTTTGATCAAGTTTCTTAAGTTCGGCGAGTTATGAAAAAGTACTAAATGTGTTAATGCTGAACAAGACATTGATACCTTAGTTATCACTTATACATGCCATATTTTCTTAGAAATATAATAAAGGACAAGAATCGAGTGCTTATTGTCATAAACTTTTCCTTCCCTTTCTTCAATCATAAAATGATTGAAAATTCTGTGGGGCAAAAAGATTGGGGATCCTTATTCAAACTTTTTTCTTAGAAAAAAATCTTCGGCACGACACGCTCTAAGTTGGAAAACGATTATGGAATTGTTAGATAGCCGCACGTCTTAAAAAGGTTAACCTAACGGTCCACAGTCATTCACTACCGCAAAATGCCGCATTGAAAATTCTTCTGCTATTTTTTTATAATAGACTTTGCGCTTTACAAAAATAAACTGAATATCCGAAACGGTCCTTATCGTGGAACACATTCCACTGGAGTATTACCTTAAAATGATGTTTTTTTCATCATCACTTAAAAAAAAAAATCATTTTAGGATGTCTATTTTCCCAGGAAAAAAAAAAAACCTTAAAATGATGTGTAGGATGATGTAGAGGAAAAGAAAGCTGAGGACCCAAGGAAATCCAATTGACTGAGGTGATGTACTATAAACATTTAAAATTGAAATCCTTGACCATTGACTTGGATTGATAATTGACCAACATCTCTGAAGCAGTCAAACGCTCAAGACCAAATGTGATCTCATTAGAGGCTGCTAAATGCAGCGACTGTTTCTTCAATCACCGAGGCCAAAGTTGATAATGCAACCAACAACGCCATTAAATGGAGTTGTGTCCTTGGTTGGGGATGCAAAATTATTGAATCGAGACCTTAATGACCTTCAACTCAAGCCTTAATTAGCTTCTTTAGCAACAAGTTAGAAGGGGGACAAGCAAAGCTATATCTTCACTTAGGTCATGCATGGCCTCAAGACTCGCACAGAAATTAACCTCCCAATTATAAATGCCAAGGGGCTATACCTCGTTCCGTTATAGAACTTTGTTAGAGTTATAAATGTCCACAAGTTAAAATTTCACATTCACTTCTGAAAAATAAGCAAGTGAAAACTAATAAACCAACAAGTGCATTATTAGAAACACCATTACGATACTTGTCGAATGAATAATACTAGAGATGCCGAGTGGAATACAAAATTTAGTTCTGAACGATATAACAAATGCCTGGTAATTTTCGATTGGTAAAATTCACAATCCAAAATTATTTGCTACATCGCTTCACGCTATGTGGTATGTGCTAAAAGATAAGATAACTTCGGGCCCAAGTATTATTTCAATGAAAACCCAAAAGTAGGGTATGTTGAACAATAAAGTGGTTCAGGTGGTAGGGTAACAAAAGAACAATATCAAGTGAAGGACGCTATACATATAACAAAAGTCTACTAACTGTTGAAAATCCAAAATCAATTTCCACAACATTAACTCTTCCCAAATAGAAATCGACAATGCCGGTTCAAAAGTACATCTATAGCTCGATAGTCTTAAAAACTCCGAGTCAATGCTCCAAGTAGAACACATACTCAGTTAGGTTCTGCAACTTGCTGGGATCTAGTTTCTGGTCTTTCACAATGGCCTGCTTCTTCACGGTAATCATTTGAGAAGTGGGGTCCACAATCCAACCTTGTTGTACAACGTCTGCACCAACAAGCAAATTTAGGTTTTAGAAAGTGCACTCAGCTATAACATAATAAACCAGTGCCCAAATGTACTATTAAGTGGTTTAGGGGACATGGCAAGTTTCAGTCGCGGACCGTCTTGCTAAAATCAGAGTTGTTGCAGTCTTTGATGGTGAGCAAATATTAAATAAATAAGAAGAAGAAAAGAGAAAAAAGTAAGCAATAAAACCACTATGTTTCCAAAGTTTTCCAAGCAGAAGTTTGTCATGTTTTAGAGCGAGGAATGTGAAAAACTACATCAATGTAAACTAGCAATAGATGAAATAAGAACAGCGAAATAAATAAATTTAAGAAATCGTTTGGGAGGACCTCAATTGGAGTCCATGTTAAAAGGCAAAGAATGGCTTACAATTTGTGGCACTTTCTTCGTTCATTCCAAGAAAGAGAGCAGTATCTTGGATGCTTATTGTAGAGTACGCAGATTGCAGCAACTGAAACATCTTCTTTGTGTAAAGTTCTGCAAGAAGTCCAGATAACAACAAATTAAAACCTAAAGTAACAAAAGAAAATAAAAATAGGTCTCCTAAAAACAATTTTACAAATATTGTTCTAAGTGTAGGCAATGTTGTCATAGTCATTGGTATGCTTGTGACTCGTGAGGACCATCTATTGTATGACAAATATATTCTTTAATTTTTGCTGGCTGGGCCTTCTTTAGACATGTTCATTCCTAAACAAGAGAGGTCTTAATTTTAGGACACAGAACCACTGCCAACCATCGGGTGTCTCCTTTCGTTAGAAAAGGCTTTGAGAAGTACTAATCCATTGCAATCTAGGAATGTCTACCAATCACCACTGACCTATGCTAACCATACATTTCTGAAGACTTTAAAGAGCAAATTTCCTTGAATTGAAGTGCCTAAATCATCTAGTCATTAGTTTTCTAAGAAAAGCATCCAAAGATATCCTTACATAAGCTATCACTTGATAACACTTTACCTGAAAAAGCAGCAACAAGATCTTGAACTTGCTGGCTCCAATCAAACCCTCGAATAGCCTCATGCACGCCGCCATAATCCCTTATCCACAACTTCTGACCAATTTTCCAAGCAGCAACGAGTTCCGGCTGGCTGTCTTTGATCGCCGGAGGAATTGATTTCCATAGAAACCGTGCACTGTTTCTGCGAAGCATTTCAACGCACCAAATATGAAATCCACAAAATAAACCACAAAACCCAATTTTTGTCAGCCCACAAATCTCAGACACCTAAAGTTCAGCGCTTCTAAAACCCTAGGCTCCAACTTCACCAACAGTTCAAAACCCTAAAAGAAAAAGTAATCACTTAGTCTCCTAATTAACGAAGACTTGATTTAGCTTCAAACGAACATTATTGCTCCAACAACATTACAAGATTGTGAAAAAAATTCCATTATTTTAAAAAGCAATTTATATTCCTCAGCAATCACCTAAATTGCTCAATATCCCCCACCAAACAAATAAAAAAAAAAAGAGAAATGCAAGGCTAAGTGCAAGTTCGAAAATTGATTTTGAAAAAAAAAAAAAAAAACCCCAAATAACATACATATCATCGGAGTAAATGTGACCGAGAAGATGAATCGCGTAGGGCCATTCGTCCTGAAACTCGATACCCTCGGCTGCGACCTGTACGGCCCGAAAATGGAGGAGAGAGAGAGAAGATGAGTTTTGAACCCCAAAATCAAGCTAGAGAGATAGAGAGAGAGAGAGGGAGAGGAATTTGCCTGAAGCATGAGATTGTCGCAGATATCGGCGATCTTGCCGTAAGACTTGGAATCCAAAGCCTCCGATAGCGTAGAGAAGTCCATGGCTTGGCTTCGGCTGATTTTCTTGCTCTGTTTCTGATATACTAGTTGTTGCTCTGCGTTTGCACTTTGCAAGAGAAGAAGAGCAAGAGGAAACCTTTTTTTTTTTAGGAACCTTTTTTTTGCTTCTATTGAAGCTCTGAAATTCTGAATTGTATGTTGACAAAAGGTGCCAAGAGAGAATAATCTTAATGTTTAGGGGTAAATTTATAATTTGAACAATTTTGAGGGGAGAAATCTATGATTGTGGAATGTGGTAGGACATACGTAGGTTCTATACTTCTATTTGTCAAGCTGAAAGCTACATGTCTTTTTTATTAACAAAAAACGACAAGTCGCGTTTGTTTTGTGAATAAAAATTCTGTCGTTTATTTAGTTAATCAAACGACATAACGTTTATTTAGTGAAGAATCAAACGACATTTGTTGGGGATCAGGGGATAATAAACCTACAGGGTCTGTTAGTCAAGTTGAAAAGGACGTGTTGTTTTTATTAAGTGGAAAATGACATGTCGTTTTTTTTTTTTTGAAAAAACAAAAATATACATTTGTGTTTGTTCCCGCAAAATCTATTGCTATGGACACAGGCCTTTTTTTTTTTAGGAACCTTTTTTTTGCTTCTATTGAAGCTCTGAAATTCTGAATTGTATGTTGACAAAAGGTGCCAAGAGAGAATAATCTTAATGTTTAGGGGTAAATTTATAATTTGAACAATTTTGAGGGGAGAAATCTATGATTGTGGAATGTGGTAGGACATACGTAGGTTCTATACTTCTATTTGTCAAGCTGAAAGCTACATGTCTTTTTTATTAACAAAAAACGACAAGTCGCGTTTGTTTTGTGAATAAAAATTCTGTCGTTTATTTAGTTAATCAAACGACATAACGTTTATTTAGTGAAGAATCAAACGACATTTGTTGGGGATCAGGGGATAATAAACCTACAGGGTCTGTTGGTCAAGTTGAAAAGGACGTGTTGTTTTTATTAAGTGGAAAATGACATGTCGTTTTTTTTTTTTTTGAAAAAACAAAAATATACATTTGTGTTTGTTCCCGCAAAATCTATTGCTATGGACACAGGCCTTTTTTTTTTTTTTTTCCATCGATTTTTTTGTTTTTGTTTGTTTTTTTTGCTTACTCTCTTTATCGTATTCCTTTTCTTTCTTTTCTAATCACATTTTGATGCTAATTTGTTTTATCAGCCTCTACATGTCAAATTTTAATCACCTTTTATGCCGCAAGTAAATTTTTAATTAGTCAAATATATCATATTGTGAAATGAAAATTTACTATAACTACTAAGATATGATAATGCATCATTTCTCACATCATGCAATACAAAAAAGTTGGTATAAGACAGTATTTTTTTTTATTATTTGGCAAATAAAAAGAAAAAGAAAAGAGCCAAAAAAAAAAAAAAATCTTATGGAACGACATAAAGAATCCTTTGCAGTTACCTAGCATTGTTTTTGCTCTTTTTTTAGTAAATGATTATGATTTATGAGCGACTTATAGAGGCAAAAGCCAAAAGAGAGCACTTTCCGAATTCTACCCAAAAAAAAAAAAAAAGAAAAGACGAAAGATTTCCACGTTGTGGGCAGTCAGCACTCAGAAATCCCTTTTTTTAGGTCGAAAACAAATTTGGGGAAAAAAAGCACTTTCGGTAAAAGGAAAAAAACAAATTAGCAATTGAGCACCAAATGGAGAAGACAGAGAAGGCATATAGGCCAAATGGACGTGGAATCTCTCAACACCAACCAATGAGTTTTTACACTTTACAATCAGTTAGCATCTTCCCGAAGCAATCAATATCATAAAATTTGCAAAATCTTGGGAAACTTTTTTGTTGTTTTTCTTTTAATTTAATCTTGAAAAAAAAAAATCTTGGTTTCTCTCTTGGCTAGCCTTTTGCCTTTGATCCCATATTCCATCCATATGGTGTGAGGGGATTTCAATTTTCAAATGCCACTTTCTCTCTCCCTTTTTTTTTTTTTTGGTTATCTCAATTCCCTTTCTCTCTCTCCAATTGAAGAGAGAGAGAAGAAGACAATGAGAAGTCGTTAAGGTGAGATCTACACTAGACATTCACTCCATCAAATCCACACTGCTTGTAAGTGAGAGCTTGCTTCCTTGGACTTATCACTATTGCGCAATCCACCGAAACCTGCCCATCCAACGACCAATTTCTTAGCCACAAAGAGCAAGGAAAAAAAAAACACACACACACACACACAAAAGGAAAAGAGTTAAAATGGTTAAAAAGAAAATTATGCAAGAGCAAGACACAAAGGCTGCCCATATATAAGTAGGACGTTCCCAACTCGGGCTGGAGCCGTTTTAGGGCCCTTTTTTACTGTAGCAACATGGATTAAATTTGACATTTTGTTAGTGTAATTATGTTTAAACAAAAAAATTTCTTGTTCAGATTGCCACCCCTTAATTAGACACAAGGTGGAGTCAAAGTGAATAAATATTAAAAACTGAACTCAACGTCAACTCAACTCAACTCGATCACTCACAGAGTGAAAATGATGAATCCCGTCATGGCGAAATCGAGCTTTGCTCAACCAAACACAAAAAGTACCCCTCTTGAGAGGCCTACTACTATGTACATGTTGGACCCGAATCAAACCCGAGTTAGATTGCACTTCTCGACAAATAATATTCGCTTCATTCTTTCTAAAATAATAGTAAAGGAAAAAAAAAAAAAAAAGATTGACAAAAAAAGATACTAGAAATCAAGAGATATATTATATTATGCTTATTTTGCATTTTCTTTACCACTTGTAAAGAAGATCAGCATGGAAATAAAAAGCATTCCAAATTTTCTAATCATGCATGCCAAAGCTGAAAAAGACATCTATTCTAAATCCAAATCTTAATTAAATCTACTATAAATATTAAAATCCATGTATACTAGGTTTCTTAGAGTTTAAGTATGAATAAAAAAAATTCATATGTCGAGCTAGAATAAAAGCTTGTGGATTCCCACCTGTCAGTCACACTAACTAGAAGGACAGAACATAAAAAAAATAAAATACAAAATACAATAGAAGAAATCGTACACACAAAAACACACGACACTGAAAAAATGCCGAGAACCGCACTCTAAGTATTATGCTATTTTGGTTCAATCATATAAAGAAGCTGAAAAAGTAGGCCAATTTAGCAATGCTATTTTTACAATATCATTGCTGTTTTCGCATAAAAGGGCTACTTTTGAAAATTATAATTAGAAGAAAAGTCCCAAAACTGCACGGAAGTCGGAATACGAATCGTACATGGGCCGTTGGATTTAGAGGCCCAATTCAGGTAGGCCATAGTGGAGCCCACACGCAAAGCAGAGTCACGTGGTGAGACATATTTAAGAATCAACACTTGTTTCCCCACTTTACACACATGATGACACGACCAGGAAAAAAGTGCAAACCAAAGCAAATTTGACATTTAATGACCTACACCGTCTTTTTTTGCAATAAAATTTCGTAATCTATTTTAAGGAAAGAAAAAGCAGAACAAAACGGTTTCTCTGAATTTATTGTTCACTTAACTCAATGGATCACAAATACAAGTCTCATAGTCATGGGATGCGCCGAATCTGAATCATGTGTGATATAACTGTCTGACTTTAAATATATATAATTTAAAAAAAAAAAGAGAGATAAAAAAAAATGGCTGTAAAAAAAGCATAAATAATCATTCATAAAATTCCAAATAAAGAAATTAAAAACAACGAAACAAAACACTCAACCGAGTTGAGTACTATTGTTGCAAAAAGATATAAACTTTAGGTTACAATGGAGTAGTGGTTGCACTCTGGACTTTGAATCCAGAGACCTGTATTCGACTCCCGGTGGGTGTGGGACCTCTTTCTTGATTACAGGGCTTAATTATCGCTAATATTATAATTAACTATCATTTTGCTTTTTTTGGACCAAAGAACGAATCCGAAGAAGAACCGACCAGAACCAGTTATGATTGGAAAACGGACCACAGCAAAAACTGGAACTATAGAGAAAAAAGGACAGCTATGCGAATATCTAGGAACATGCTCTGCTTCTAAGAATCTTATTCATACCTAAACCAAAATTCTAGCTTAATATAATTGAAACTATATAATAATAATAATAATAAAAATAATACGGAAATAAAGAGAAGAGAAGGGCAAAAATTATTGAATTTTGTCCAAGACAGACGCGCCACTTGTGCTTAGTATTTTCCAAAATAATTTTCACCCAAATTGAAATAAGTTGAGTTAAAAAAAAAAAGAAAAAAAAAAAGGAAAGTTCCCATTTAGCGGCGAGGCTATTGGTGCGTTTTTACTCTGAAAAGTCCGCGTGGAGACAAAGCAATTTGCCTTTTCATTTTATTTTTGACAGCAACGTTTATTTTTTTAGTACAACTCCAACACAAGATACTATTCTATCACAAATGGGATTTTTACCCCAAAAAAATCTAAAATAGTCACAACACAACTAACACAATCATCTAATTTTCCCACCACAATCCTAATTTTGTACATTAGCTGTTAGTGTTAAATATAGTGAATTAGAAGGGTAAAAATGCAAATACAAACAATGATGTAAAAATGCAAATACAAACAATGATGCACTAACACTGTAGTGTAACCTCACGCACCTACAATTAATGTGTTTTTTTTTTTAAGAGTGAAAAAATCAAGAGGCGACACAATTTAGTGCAAATCCACTGTTTCTCGATAGAGTGAGAGAGAGAGAGAGAGAATTTTCTCGGCAACCAAACGGACAAAAACAAACTCGAAACGCGAAACGCCAAGAAGAAAGAGAGAAGAGAAACGGCGATAATGCTGACCTGAACTCTAGGGGAATCGAAGTTCAAGACCCGGATCTTAGCCCCGACGTCGCCGAGGACCCGAAGCTCGACGCGGTCGTTGAGCGAGGCGTCCCTGATGAGGCTGGCGGCGTCGGCCTGGAGGAGGTTGACCCGATCGACGGCCACCACGGCCGCCACCTGGCGCTCGCTGTGGGCCCCCTGGTAGAACCCCGGCACCGACGCCCGCCCCAGCGGGATGCCGCGGTACATGACCGTGAACCTGGACTCGCCGTACCTGATCCCCACCTTGTTCGGGTTCACCGCCGTGAACAGCATCCGGATGGTCAGCGAGAGCGACGCCGTCTCGGGGGCGGCGGCGGCGGCGGCGGCGTCGAGGTTCGGCGCGGTGATGCCCATGTACTGCACTCCGACCTGTTGGAGGTCGAATTGGGGCTTCTTCGGCTTGACGGCGAGGATCACGACTAGGGTTACGGCGAGGGCGAGGAGGGCCAGGAAGGAGAAGAGGAGGAAGAGGCAGCAGCAACAGCCGCGGAACGAGGCGGAGGAGGACGAGGAGGAGGAGTGATACGACGCCGTTGGGTGGTAGCTCCGGTGGTCCGGCGGCGGGCGGGTCCGGTGGTGGTCTCGGGAGGTCATTTTGGTGTTTTTGGGTGCTTTGCTTGGTGTGGAAGGAAGTGAGACTGTGAGAGTGAGAGAGGAATAAAGAAAGAAAAGAAGGGTTGTGTTGTGAAAAGGGAAAGTGCAAAAGGGAGAAAGGGAAGAGGAGAAGAGAAATGTTGTCTGTGGGTGTGCACTGTGTTTTATAATCTTCTCGTGTCAGAGATGGGCCTATAGGATTGTGACACGTGGTATTAAGCGGAAAAAAATATAAATTTTTAGCCCACTTAATATTTGGTAATTTTTTATTAAAAAATACTAAATTTTCAAGTATTAATTATTAACCACTTATTATAATGATAAAATAACATTATCATATAATTAAAATAACTAATTATTCAATTATTTCTAAATTTTTCAACTTACGGCTATTATTGATCTTTTGATTATTGAATTCATGTGTTTGACGATGATGATAATAATAATAATGCACATGTTGATGTATTGCAGTCAATTTAAAGGAGTTTCTTACATTGCATGTTAACTCATATGTTAAAAATTAAGGTATAAAAACACTTTTATAAGTGCAGTAAGAAAATGGTAACGTTTTTTCTTCTTTTGTAAAATATCTAATTGTAAGCATTTATACCTATGTTTTATTTTATTTATACCTATGATGTAAAATAGGGTTTTTTTCTAGAGAACTTGTTCTTGGTTGCATAACTTTAGTTGGGAAATACGTGCCAGATATTTGATATAATGTCAAATACTAATAATAATAACAGCAGAAGAACTACGGGTGAAATAGTGAATACGCTGGTAAATATAAAATACACAATTACTCTTGTCGTGTGTGACAAATAGGATTGCTAATCAGCTCCGTTATAAGGTCTCATACAAAACTTGGCACATGGTTCTCCTTAGAGGCGGAGGCAGAATTTTTTTTGTAAGCGAACAAAATGTAAAAAGAAAAAAAAACATTAAAGTTGGATAAATTTTAAACATAACATGGTATTTTTTTAGTTTGAAATAAGATATTAATCATAAGTTATATTTTTTTAGGGAGACAAAGATAAGATCTTTCTAAAATCTAAAATTTTAAATTTTAAAAATTCAGGGGACACTAAGAGGACATAACAAAAAAATTTCTAAAATCTAGGATAAATTTTGAAATTTCAAAAATTAAGGGGGACATACT
Source organism: Boehmeria nivea var. tenacissima (assembly GCA_018132145.1). Taxonomy (NCBI): domain Eukaryota; kingdom Viridiplantae; phylum Streptophyta; class Magnoliopsida; order Rosales; family Urticaceae; genus Boehmeria; species Boehmeria nivea. Next base: position 19,490,776 of record CM030878.1, on the reverse strand, counting down.
TCATGGGCATAATATGTGCCTCCGCCTGCCTCTGGTTTTAATAAATAAGAAACAAACATCAAAGTAGTTTTCATTTGTTAATAAAAAATTTCAAAGGTGGAGTTGATTTCAATTATTAAGAAAATAACCTATTGGACCATTGATATTTTTTAAAATACGAGTTAAAATTTAAAGTCTTTTAAAAAATGAAATCGACCGATACTACCCCCAATTTCAACCAAAATTCTTTATTGATTTATTTTGCAAAATATAAATTGATGGAAGAAAGCCGAAAAGGGGCAACAACGAGAAAAACAAAAGAGGGACAAAAACTAGCTGATGTGGCCAAAGCAAGGTTAGGTAGTTAGGCAATTGAGTAAAGAGTTTCTTTCTCTATCCACTTTGATTGCCATATCCATATCAATGTGCCACCCAAGACACAACAAGGTTCAGGACAATTTAGACTCGGCGTGACCCTGGCCTGAGCTAGCGAGCGAGCTAGGTAGGTGAGCACAAACGCAAAACGTGTTTCTCCATGATTCTCGAGCTTTCTCCTAATTCAATAATACAACATCAACATTGATGTAAGTTTGAAAATTGAAACCAAGCAGCAATGCTATGAGAATGCGATGACGATGACGATGATGATGACAGGTGCAGGACTAGCCTGCACTAATTAAAGCCAATGGGCTTGTTACCACAATATCTCGAGCAAGAGCAACAGCTATCACCGGATACCTGAAAAATTCAACGGACACCCGACGAATCCAGAGGTTCAATGCTGGTTACATTTCAAAAAATGTAGGGTTTCTTGCCGACTTCCTCGAAAATCATTTTGAAGCTCCTAGGCATTCTTTAAATCACCACTTCTTTGGGTGGGGTGGGAAGATGTATCAAACCATCTCAACTTGTAGCGATAACTAATGAGCAGGCGACAGAGACTTTGCAGGGCTCCTTCTTCCACTCTCCACGGTTTTAATTTTTCCAATCCGAAAAGTGAAATAGATTCAAGTCTGGGAAACCCTCCAAAAGACCAAACCGTTTTGTCCCCCTCGAGCGCATTATAATCTAGGAAAGGTTCTTCAAATTTTCTAATTTTTCTGAGTGTGGCCATTGGATCATTCTCGAGACAAGTTTGTTTCAGCCTTAATTTTATGAGGTTTGAAGAGAAATGTCGGATATCCTTTGGTATTTTTTCCATCTTGCCTTCCATATCAATATTGTAAACCTCATGACAAATTGCCATAATTGGTATTACGTCCATTCTTGATTGAGAGCAATTCTCCAAGCCTGAAGGCCACTCAACCAATCGATTTACAGTCAGATAAACCATTAAGCTAAGCTCTACTTAAAATAAGAACTGCACATACCACAACTACATATTATGGGCCATCGTCCTCAAATAGAACTTTATAAAACCGCTTTCTTTCTTCAGGATCAAACAAGCCTCCCACCCGGTCTCCTTGATCATCATCAGTATCAGAAACCTGTAAGTTCTGGTTTCTTATTTTGTCCAATCCTCCCAAGACCATGCCTTTCTTTCGCTTCTTCTCTAGATTCTGCAAATAATGCCTTCTATTATACTCATGAAGACCCTCCTGCATCAGTTCCCCAAATTTCTCCTTCACCACAACAAGTGGATCCTTATCAATCAGCTTCGACCCATCATAACCTTCTCTAAGCAGAACAGTATAGATCTGATACTTATTTGAAACATAGAATATGCCAGGGTGCTTGAGCAGCAAAACATTCAATTTCTCAGGCAATGAAAACTCTCTCCTGAAATGTCCTAGCTTCAAGATTGATGCTTTTTTCCAGAGAGTCAACGACAAAAGCTCGTGCACCAATCCAACAGTCCTCTTCTCCATCTCCTTTGACCCCTCCATCAGTTCTCCACAGTCAAAGTATGGCGAAATGTAAGGACTCGAATTGAATTCACGAAATCTCTCCCAAGACTTCACCCAAGTCGAAGGCAATGAACACGGGAAACATGGATCAACACCCAGCTCAAGAGCCGAGGCCTCAATAGCAGAAACCGCTAGATCAGGGTTCCACGACACCAGCTCAATCTCCATTGAACTCCTCCTCCCACTGTAATTGACAATTCGAAACAAATCCAAATGCCTTGGCACAAGCCTAACCAAGTAATCATCAGGAAAACCAAAGCTCCTTTTCAACTCATTGAGCTTCACAACGTTGAGCCTGTGATTCGAGCTCATCATCAGCAACTTCGCCAACCGCTGAACCAGCGCAGGTTCCTGCATTTCCTTGACGGTTTGTTCCTCCTCCACCAGAGCCACCATCCTTTTCGTGAGTCGACAGTAATGCTCATCGCCTTGGAGAAAGACATCGAAGCAACAAGGGTATTTCTTGAGCCAATTGAGAGCTTTTCCCTGTAGATCAAGCGACTTGAATTTTTTCTGGAGGTATCGTACCGACACTACTCCGTTCGGGTAGCAAAGTATTATGTTCTTTATCTGATTATTGACAACCCATCTACGGTTTCTAGAGAGAGCCGATTCGAGATCCGGGTCCTTCTTCATTGACCAGAGTGAAAAGCTGCGACAAATGTATCGAAGCGACGACGACACTTGAACGCCGAGTTTAGGACTCAAATTTCCGAGACTTCCCAGTTTCATTTTCAATTCCCACTTGAAACTCTTCTGAATTAAATGTGGTTTGCGTCAATTTCTAACAACGAGACCCGCTGTAAAGGGAAGCTATGAGTTCGTAAGAGAACATGTATTTCTGGGTACTAGTGACATGGAAATGGAGGTGCCAAAATGTTGAAATACAAAGAAATCGTAGTGTAATAAGTTTCAGCTAAGCATTTAGACAAACATTACTCGAACGAAAGCAGCGAAGTAATCGATCAATCAATGATACAAGAATAAAAAGACGCATAGAGAAGAGAACGCTTTTGACAGAGGCTCTGGAGCGATTATACGTACCTTGCGCAAGCAATCTCAGGTATTTTGATTTGTTTTCAGAGCTCGCTTTGCTAAAGGGAGTAAGTGGCGAATATGAGAAAGAGGAAGAGAATATGTGAGAGAGGGAGTGTGTGAGTGTCAATAAAAGTGACGTTTGGGGCTAAATTAAAATATTGGGTTTTTTTGCACTTCTGATCCCTAAACTTGTCACGTTGTGACACTTTGACATCTCAGTTCTTTCTTTTTTTTTTTTTTTTTTTGGAATTAACCTATCGTTTTTCAGTTCGAAATTAGACAGGCTTTGGCCGTCCGAATTCAACTTATTGACACTTTAGTATATGGTAGTACAAATAGATTTGAGCATTCCACTGCTATTGTTGTTTCATTTCTTGCACTATATTTCACAACAATATCAAACATACAAATGAGTAGTTGCAATTTATTGTCTTAGTCAGCGTGAGCAGTCAAATTCCAATGTTGAGTTGTTAGGTAATCTCAAACGTATGCAAATCTTATGTTGTTTTAGTTATTGATTGATAGTTATTTCAGGCCACCTTGCTGATTCTCTCTTTAATCTTGTATCCTTCGTCTCCATTGTTTAGTTTTTTCAGCGCCACACAAAAGGATTAAACCAAGTTGGTTCAATTTTTACGTTCCCGCTTCAACTTTGTGCAGATTTCACACAAATAGCTTTTACCAGAGTGCGACAGTGGCAAATGTCAAAGAGAGGACAGACTGAGAGTTAAGTTGGAGAGAGCTTTGCTTCTCCTTCAAATTGCTGAGACCCGACCGAGAGAATACTGGGAATTCTTGCGGGCGGGTGACAGTGAAGATGAGGAGATGGCAGGTGGGAGGAAGTTGGAGACCGACCGACTAGGGCGACTTCTAGATAAACTAAAATGAGAGAAAAAAAGGGACTGAATTTCTTAGCCCTGAGCGAGACAGTATCAAGAGAGCCGAAACAAGAAACTAAATAATATCCATACAATCTAGCAAAAAAATAATATCCATACAAACTGCACAATGTCACTCTAGAAAACATAAACTTTTCACCGACCTACACAAACGATCCAAGAGAGGTCAAAACAGAAAAACGCTCATTTAAAACATAAAACCCATCAAGAGATAATGTGTGGTGGGCATATAAAGAAACTGGGGGAAAAAAAAACTGCCTCTATCAGATGGGCATGCGTGAGGCACAGAGAACAATGATAATCCTAACGAGAAAGATGCCAGCGGACTCATACTAAGAGTTAAATACTTGAATAATCCACTAGTCCGTTTTTTCGTTATTTGGACTAACATCGGCGGCGTCCGTCCTAGTTGTCTCATCAGCTATCCTACTGTTATCGTCAACATCAAGCACATCATCCATCATGTCATCCTCACCTGCATTGATATCCTCGACATCATCATCCTCCTCTTCTGCTTCGTCGTTGCTTCCACTCGGAACCTTTCTTTTCTTGGGACCATGCTCGAGCCTGTGTGTGTCCAATTCCTTATCCATTGTTTCTTGCAAGTTCAACATATCATTGTTCGCTTTTCTATTCCTCACGTTCTGCCACCTTTCCAAGTCCTTTTCAACATTGGAAAGATATTGTTCCCCGATCTGCTTCTGGTACTCGCTCAGTTCCTCTCTCCTTGCCGCCTTCCATTCCTCAAATGCCTGACGAAATCCAAGTACAAGAAAATTAACCAACCCGTTATCGCAACACAAACCTCGTAAAATGATCCAACAAATAACCGATCGACTAACCTGTTCTTTTTGCTGCTCAACCACACTTGGATCTTCCTCCAATGGTTTCTTTGGCAGATAATAGATTGGAGGCTCTGTCTTAGTCCTGAAAAGATTAAAATTCCAAACAATATAAAATGAGCCAACAAGTACAACAAAAAAGAAGTTTCGTTATTCTACCTAAAGCATGCTTTTATAAGGCAAGAAACTTCCTCAAGTTGCTTCAACACTACTATGCAAATGAACGGAAACTTATCTTCGTCTCAATAAAATGTGAATATGGAGACTTTTGGGCCAAAAATAAAAATAACCTGCAAAGAAAAATAGAGTACAAACTGTGACCTATATAGGACATATAACATCAAGGAGGATTGCAAGCAGAAAAATATTGGAGACGGAAAAGAATAAGGACCAAAAATTTAATTGACGGAGATTTCTTACCTTATAAAATTGCAAAGTTTTTTATGGTGCTCACTCCACCGAAGAAACAGCAATTCCAGCTTCTTCTCTTCTGTTTTGGCAGAAACACGTGCCCGCAGAGTCTGATAGTACAATGAATAGAGAATTAAATAACAGGTAAGATAACTAAATGAAACATTGAGGTTCATAAAGAAGAGGTCGAGTATATCATTAACGACAAACCAGATCTCTCCTCCGCTTTTCTGCAATTTTTTCACGCTCTTGCTGCCTAAGTTTTTCACTTTCTTCCCTTGCTCTTTGCTCAGCCTACCAACAGAACACCAAATAAGAAGATAACACAAAGTTACATCACATCATTAGGTGTTTCCAATACAGGCACCAGTCAGCAAAAGAAGAAGAAAAAAGAAAGAACCATGCCCTTAATCCAACCTGAAGATGCATGAGCATTTGAAAGAAAAATATAAAGTCTACTGACAAACCAAGCTAATAATCTAAATCCAGAAAGATATGTTATCCCATCCCTGTTCCCTAGCATTTTCAACTGTATTCGAGAATGTGCAATTTTCATGTCCATTCATAGATTAGGTCCGTTTACAAGTCAAGGTTCACAGCAGAAAATACATAATAGATGGATCATAACTTTCTTTCCCACAATCCTCCAGTTTACTTAACTAAATTAGGGGCTTAGGGTTTCAGATTCCATTACACCAAATTGGTCGAGAAGATCAATAGTGAGGTTAACAGTGAACCAACTTCAAATACCATAATTTATAGATGACAAAAAAGATTAAAGAAAAAAGAGGTTGATTTCTCTATCTTTCAAAACGAGTACTGTAAAAATTGGAATGCTTAATTGGCCAAAATGCCTATATTCACATGCAAATGTATCATATGGGTCAAGGAAATTAGCTCACTCTTTGTAAAGAATCAGATCTCCGCATGAACGCCTCAGTTCCTGAAAGTTGTTTGTCTTCTTTCCTGAATTTCTGCAGGGTCAAAAGGAAACATTTAAGACCCGCACTTTTAAGGTCATGTGGTGCATTCATTACCATGAGCATCGTAAGCTTAAAAAGATCGAATCGCAAGAATTTTGCACATTAAATTCCATGTAGGGTCTAAGCCTAATTCATTCTTTTCATATACACTAGACAGACATAGTTTCTGAAGAGTCCCATGGAACCACGGAAAATTAACATATTCCACATCCAATGTATGTTAGAACGCCCATATTGGTATGCACAATTACAAAAATCAACCAGTAAATAAGCATGGATATTAACCCAGCTTACCTCCAAAGTTCCCAAAAGTTGACCTAGCATTCTCTTATTCCTATTAACCAAGCTTGGATCCTCATTCTTAGGCAATACTCTCGGAACGTGCTCATTGCTTGGAATGCCAAAATCCTAACAAAATATCAAAGTTAGAATCCCAAGTAGAAATAAAAAGAAAAAAAAAATCCCCTAACGAATACGAGACAAGCGAAATCCACCTTCTTTGGAGCTCTTTGATTGCCATCTCTCCTAGGCCAGCCACTCTTCTGCATATCCCCAGAGATAGTTTCCTTCGCCGAATAGTCCTCCTCATTAACATCCTCTGTTGCTTTCGCATCCTCGACAATCTCTCCATCTTCCAACTTCAAAAACACACACGCACACACAGACAAAATTTATAGACTACATCACAGAATTAGAAAAAGACAAAGCTTTCTTCACAAACTGAAAAAACCTAAAGTCTTGATACACCTAAGATACACTCAAGCAATAGAACTCTATAAAACCACCAAAGTAGTACTTGCAAAAGAGATACTGCTACCAAATAAAGGTTCAAAAGAAAAATGTAAAACCAGAAAAGCCTTTTTCGCCTTTACCTTGACAACGGCCGATGAAAGCCGGCGTTTTGCGGGAGGTTGATCTTCTTCATCCTCTTCATTCCTATGATCAGCCTAATTAAACAAAAACCCCAAATCAGAGATCAAAATATCTTTCCTATTTTCCCAATAATTTTCTTTGTATAACCAGTTCTCAAGCAACAATTCCAACCCAACTTCTTAAATCCCACTTCTAGCTGCCTCTAGGGCCTAAAACCTCCTAAGAAATCAATTCAATGACAATCCTCGTATTCACAATCTGATTTTCGTCGCAGTACATTAAGCTACGAAATAACAAAAAACAAGATTAAAAATAAAATAAAAAAAAAATCCTTACGGGTCGAGCGAAAGGTCTCTGACGAGCTCCATTGGCGGCGAAGTTTCGCGGACCAGGACCCACCAAGCGACCCCTGCGAAGCCCTCTAGGATCTCGAAGCCGCTCTGTAATCTGAGAAATTTTCCCAGCAAAGCCAAAATCAGAATCACAGAAGAAAAACATACACATACACATTAACACAAGTAGAGAGAGAGAGAGAGAGAGAGAGAGAGAGAGAGAGAGACCTGGCGTTGTTGGCGTTGGAGTTCGTCGATCTCCTTGCGAAGGTCGTCCTCGGTCTTGGTAGTGGTTTCTGTGGTCGCCATGAGAAGAGAAGAGCAGAGCAAAGCGAAGCGGCAGAGAAGAAGAGGCGATAAAAATGGAGCTAAAACCCTTTTCGTCGGTTTGTAGTGCACAACAGTTTTTTTAACCCCCAAACCCCAAAGTCTTTAGGAGTTTAAACTTTAACCCCAAAATACCAATTTCTTATCACCCAAATCCCAACTCTTTTTTTTTTTTTTTCTCATTTGTCGTCTTTAAATATTTATGTCGTTTTTGTCATTTGATTTCGATTCTTTTTTGTCTGTCGTATCTCTCCCCGGTAGCTTTCTTATTGACTATTGTTCGTTTAGTATAGTCTTTTGGCTCATTCACATGATGGCATTTCCATATTGTTTTTTGTTTTTTGTTTTTAATTTCTGGTAATTTATTTGTTGTCATTTTTCATTACCTCTTCTCTACTCATCTATTGTAGTTTTCGATTTGTTATTGCTTTTCTATTACCTAAGTTTATTCGATTTCTGTCTTTTGGTTTCTCCTTTCTCGTCAGTATTTCATTTTTTTACATGTAAATATTGTTTTTGAAAATTTTACTCATATACTATAATATCTTGTTTCACGCCGTTTCTGTTTCTCGCTGTCGTTTCTAATCTTGTCGTTTTTTCTATACCGTCGTTTTTACATGTTGTTTATTCATTTCCTCTTCTTTTTTTTTCGTCGTTTTTTTATCCTGTCGTTTTTTTCAGTGTTTGTCGTTTTTCCCAATTTTTGGCTCTACATATATTTGATAAATTTATCATTTGTTGTCGCCTTCTATTCATATCTTTTGTTATTTCAGCTGTCGTTTCTCATCCATTGTTCTATACTTACTTCTTTTCTGTCGTTTTAATCAATTTCTGACTTTCCATTTTGTTTATTTTTCCTGATATCATTGCTAGTCTTGTTCTTTTTCACACAGGCTGTCGTTTGTTACCCGGTGTTTCTCCATTTTCTGTCGTTTTAAAATTCTTGTCGTTTATTTCTTTGCTGTCGTTTTTCTTGTTTTATCATTTCAACTGTCATTTTTCTGACTTTTCATTTTGTTTATTTTTCTAATACATCAATTCTAATATAGTCGTTTTCTCATATATTGTCATTTTTATGCGTCGTTTATCTCTTTTCTGTCGTTTTTTTATTTCCTGTCGTTTTTCTTGTTTATCGTTTATCTTAGTTTCTGTCCTTTTATCTTTCTGCTGTAGTTTTTTTTTTTTTTTTTTCCGTGTCTCTTTTTCTTTTTTTTTTTTCCCCCTGGCTGTACTACATTACTTTAATTCGTTTCTATGTTTTATCACTTCTTGTTTCATGTCGTATTTTTCCATCTCATAGTCTTTTTTTTTTTAACCTATCCTTTTGTTTATTTTCTGTCGTTTTTTTCATTTCCTATGGTTTTCACTTGTTTTTCGTCTTTCTACTTCTAGCAGTCGTTTCTAATCGTATCGTTGTCTCGTTTGTTGTCGTATCTGTATCAGTCGTTTGTCGTTTCATGTCGTTTATGTCTATGCTGTCGTTTTCCCTCTCATGCATTTCCGTAGCTTCCTTAAGACTAATTCCGACGCCGGTAATTGGTCCTGTATGTTTTTATTATTTTATTAGTATTATTATTATTAATTCAGATTCGGAGATTTCTGACCAACAACTGGCATGTATGGCAAAATTTGAATTTATAAATAAACCATCGCTCAAAATAACAAAAAAGAAAAAAAGAAATTCTTCCCGTCATTTTAACAAAATAAATAGAGAAAATAAATGGAAGTAGTAATGTCAGCTAAATTATATGAAAAATATCTGAAAATCAGAATTATTCTTATTATTGACAATGCATCACTAGAGTTATCAAGTCACTCAATAAAACGCTACGCCTGATCTGTTTTCTTGATACCTATGAGAGAAATTTGTTGTATGCCAAAAGTTGTTCTCAAAATTGGGGTCTATTTAGTATTTAATCATAATTCATGTGTTTTACGAAAATAGTCAACGTTTTCAAAAATTTAAAAATTAGTCATTAGCTTCTTAAAAAATTAAAAGCATAAAAGTAATATCATACTATTATATAGTTGAAAAAATGACTATTTATTAATTAATGAAAACGTTAGCTATTTTCTTAAAATAATATCTAAAAAAAGACTATTTACTCAATAGTCTCTCAAAATTGTTCATGTATTAGCTCATTATTCTTTTAATATATCTTTTTTAAAATTTCATAATTTTGTCAACAATTATTACTCGTTATATGAACTGTCGAGATTTCCATTCTTTGTTTTGAGCGCAATGTGACAAGTTTCATTTTTAAACTCAAAGGTAACAAATACAATTAATTAAGAACTGTAGTACAATGCCTAATCTTCTGAGATCAGAGCTTGCTTAAGAAAGTCTTATAGGCCTTATCGAAAGTGGAAAATGAAAAGTTCTCTTTAAAAAGTAAGAACGGAAAGAGAGAAAACAAATTTACCAAGCTCTTTGAGGTAAAAAACTAAAAATAAACATAAATTAGTTTATCAATTAATTGAATAACTCAATTTTCACTAGTAAAGCTAATTTGTAAAAATGATGTATATATACCGCTTTTTTTAGGTGGAAAATGTTAAGTATTTCAAGTAATATTATAATGTTACTATTTTATATACCAAATGACATGATATATAGGTTATTACGTCAAGTAAATATAATCTCCTACGACAATTAAATCTTTGTTCAGTTTCCCACTCACTTGTCACGTCATTTAATATATTTGATACATTACTTAATGATCTTTAGTATATATATCATACTTTTTGTTGGCAATTAAATAAAAATTTAACACATTAGAGAGAGAAGCTAAATATTGATGATTAAACTAACAAAGAGAACTATTTATATCAATATCATATATGTTATTAAGAATTTTCGTATGAGATAATAAACCAAATATTAATCCAACTCTACAGACAAGAAATGGTACATATAATTAAGTGAAAGTTTATGGGGTAAGAAATTTATAGTAGCGCACGATTCTAAATCGTCATATCAACCTTTTTTACGTAGTGAGACCTAAAAAAAAAAGATAAATATGACAATTCAGAATAGTTCCAAACTCTAAAAAGTATATAATATTTCCTAATTCAGTAGCCAATAACTATATATAACTTTCAATTTGTATGAAAGCAATTTACGTACTACGTAATTTATTTGGATATTTCTGTATATGCTTTTGTATTGCTCTTAATTAAGGTGCTTGGCGAATGGACTTTCCGTTTCCATTGAGAGATTCAATCACCCAATTGTTGCTAGTAGAGCCATTAGTACCACTACTCTCTCCCTCTTTTGCATGATCAAAAGTACTTATCGTACTACTTCCACCGTGATTCGCTGCTGCCGTCGCCGTCGTTTGTCCTTCTTTATTAATCAAAGACGAAATTGCGGCCGCGACGGCATCCCTAAACTTGGGATCGGACGCTATGGCCGTCACATTTTCGCTATTGACATCTTCTCGTCGCCGCCGCCGCCTGCTCTCCAAACCCTCTCGTCCGCTCCCCGAGCGCCCGCAAGGAGCGGCCCGCCGGCCATATTGAGGCTGGCGTGATTGGGGAATTTGCTCGGAATCCAAGAGAGATTATTGCCCGTGCCCGCGGGTTGATGATGATGGCTGGAAGATTGGCCGAGAAGCGCGCTGGCGGAGGCGGGCAATGGGAATGACTGTGGGGTACTTGTTAGGTCAAGGACTATCCCTTTGGAAGGGTCATTAGGGTTGATTGTCCTAATGTTGGAGGAGTAATGGGACATAGGGTTTAGGAGCATTTGATGATGATTAGGGCTAATCATCATCATGTTGTTGTAAGGAAGGTTTGGAATTGGTTGTGTGAAAGTAGTGGAGGAGGAGCTGGGGACGTGGTCCGGATAAGGGCTGCTCGAATCGACAAGCATGAAGGAGGCGGAGGCGGCGGAGGAGGCCGTCGAAGCCATGGCCGTCGCGCCGACGGGGAGCGGATGGTTGTGTGTGCCTTCATAGGTTGTTATCAGAATAGACATGTCCTCTAAACACCTCTGAACCTATATAATATTCAAAGTCGAGAATTAATTATTAGCATATACAATTTTAATTAACATGTCAAAATTAAGATAGCAATATTATTAACTCGGATAATTAGTACGTGTGTATGTATATATCGCTAATCCAAGAAGGGCATCGTGAAGCGTAGAAGTCATTTATATTGTGACGAACTAATTAGGTACGTAGGAAAAGATCAGAAACAAATTCTGCTGGGTTTGGAACGTACTATATATGTTCTACATTTAACTGATTAACTAATGAGCATATATAACATATGCAATATATATTTATATAGTATGTATAGGTATACGAATTTGTATTAATGTACCTGTTTCCTGACTGGACAGCCTGGAGCTACAGTGCAACGGTAATAGGCTCGAGGGCAAGGGTTTCCTTTGGCGATTTTCTGACCATATTTCCTCCATTGGCAACCATCATTCATCTAAAAAATCATATAAATTAATCAGATCTTATACATTATTATGAAATTAAGCAGACTTAATATACTAATTAGTTTTGAGATCAGTTATTAATTGTGCGTATATCGGGTATAAAGAGGGCATAATATTAGCTATATATATATATATATAGAGAGAGAGAGAGAGAGAGAGAGAGATAGAACTTACTGTTGCTGCTTCACACCTTGCTCTCACAGAAACCCTAGCCTTTCTGTTCTGCGGAGCACTAGTTGCGGCGGCGTGGCCGGCTCTGGTCGCCGGCAATGATTCCGTTCTCTGAAGCTTGTTTTGCGCCGCCGGCGGGTAAGCCGAAAAGTCATCGGCCTTGTTATTAATATGACGTTGTTGATCAATATGACTAGTATTGCTGTGATCTAATTTGTTGATTTCTTCTTGCTGTTCGTTGCCCGTTTGGAGCCTCAGTGACAGCCCTAGTTGATCACTCTCTCCGACGATGCTCTCTTGCGACGGCGACGGAGATTTGTGGTTTGTGTCATTGCTTTGTAATAAGACCTTTGAAAGCACTGTGTTCTCTGGTGGTGGTTGAATATCATGGAGTGAAAGGAAGGCTAAGGTGTCCTAATTAAATATATATACAATAATAATATTAAGTGCAAGAAAGAAACTTATAATTAAGCTATATACAAATAATTTACAAAATTAGTACATGATTGAAGAATTATTAATAAATGACGTTGTAGATGATCAAAACAAATTACAATTGATATTAATGAAAATTGGGAATAAATTATGACACCTTATTTTGGTTATTTTGCTGGACATCTGCAAATTTAATTTGGAGATCACAGTACTCTTTCATTGTTTGTTCCACCACTCTCCTTAACACCTTGTTCTCTTCCTTCATGCGGTTCATCTCCATTTGAAGCACAGACAACTATTGCAAATAAATAGTTATAAAATAAATATTCATACAAAAATATAAATATGTACATATATATATACATAGAAGTTTGTGAATATATTACTATTAGACACATATACATATATATATATATATATATCCAATTTAATTAATTGAATTGTATAACACTAAAACCTAATCAAGAAACTTTTCTAATTGTGCTTAGTTTAATTTTACTAAACATATATCTGTATATATATATGCAAAATGATCCAGATATACATAGTCACACACATATATGTAGAATTTAGTGTGCATATATATATATATATATATATATATATATATACACACACATGCCCATGCAAGAACCATGTGATTAAAGTCAGTAATTTTAGCTAGGAATTAAAGAAAGGAAACTTTTAAAACTGATTATTTTACACTTCATACATATATATATATATATATATGTATGTATATACCTCGTCGTCTGACTTGATGATGATATTAGTTTCTTGCAAGGATTCAACTACAGAAGCCTCATCTTCCACGTCTTCAGCGGCCGCTGGGCCAGCCTCTCCTAGGGCTTGCTCTAATTTGTTATTATTAATAACCTTGTCATGATCTTGCACTAGTTTCAATTTTGTTTCTCTGATCCCTTTTGTTTCTTCTTCTTCTTTTGATTCTTCATCATCTTCTTTATCGGCCTCTTCGCCGATATCATCCTTGTCCTCTTCTTCGTCTTCGTCTTCTCCTGAATGATCAATTTTTAGGGAGAGATCAATTTCCATGACCTCCTTCTCTTTTCCTCTCCCCATTGAACAAGACAAAAAAAAAAAAAAAACACTTAATTTTGCAGAATATTTTCTCTCTCTCTCTCTCTCTCTCTCTCTCCTTCTCTCTCTATTAAGCTATGAAATGCTGCTTTTGAGGCACCAAAGTCAATTCGTTCGTCTCGAAGACGTATAATTAGATATACAAAGACGCATCTAAGGTTTGACTTTGATGGTTAGTCTTAATAAATGCCCAAAATTATTTAATCTTCAATCCGAACTATAGCAATATTGAATAATCATGATCACCAATGACTTTGTGCATAATTTATATACTATCTCATATTATATGCTATTTGATATCCCACAATCAAAAAGTCGATTTTACCCTTAATGTACTTAATTCCTTGTCAAGATAAATATGGTGTCATTTTGCCCTTTTGTGTCCTTCAATTAAAAGGGGTTTAAGCCAATGGACGTAAAAACGTTGTAGGCCCGGGCTTAATCTAAATTGCTAATTTGTGCCCTATATATATGCAAATTTAAATTGAAAAAATTATTAGTATAGATAACTGCATGGAAAAGCACACCGCTCAACTGTACATACGATATTATTATATTTCTTATTTATAACATTAAATTAATTATGATAGGGTTTGGGAGAGATCGTGATTAATTTAGGTTTGGTTAACCCTACTTAAGAGCTGCTTTGTTTAATATCGCCGTTTTTGCCGTCTTTATAGTTTTGGCTAGCTAGTGATTAGATTTAACTATACATGTAAGTGATTCATTGTACACCCCAAAAGCTCTTTCAACCCCATTTTGATATTTAAATCCTTAATTATATCTGCCCTACGTGTTCATGCATTGAAATTATTTTAGGGTTTCGGGTTTAGGAAACTATGGGGGTAAAAAAATATAGTTTTATCATGCTGCAAAAACAACTGATTACTAAACATCCTATCTAATTTTAAAATTTTAATATTTCAATTTTAAGAAAATAATAATATTGGTGCTGATGGTTAATCAAGATCCGCTGGTCCCATTTTGCTCATTTTATATGTGCTCATGAAAAAACTACATGTATTAATTTTGTAACCATATTTCAATTTTTTAACTGTATTTTTAATAATATTACGATTACGTGGGATTCTCTAATTCTAGGAACCTCAATAGGACCAGCAAAATGATTAGAGTTAATACTATGAACAATCTATTGTCTCAAATTTGGTTAAATATGTATTATGCCATAAAAATTAATTTAAAAGATTATTCGATCTGTGATCTCATCTTTATTTAACAAATAAAGAATAATGTTCACATACTAATTTCTGTTTCCCGTAATACTTCGCCTTTTCCCCAAATAATGACTGCTTAAAAGGTTTATAAAGAGAACCAGAACAAATAAATTAGTTCAAAATATTCAACGCGCTAAGACACAATATTTGAGTGTCAGCATAAGCAATATATTTAGGAAAATGACTGAATTGGAATTTTGAAAAAGAGAAAATGGGAAATTTTTTTCTTTTAGAAAAATTCATTATGAATCGTCACATTTATCTTTTAAGTGAAGCTCATATCTTAAAAAGATAAATTTCACTGACTCAAAATTGTTTTTCATCGAACAAAAAAAAAACCAAATAAGTACCAAAAAAAAGTTCATTAAATATCAAAATAAGCTATAATTAACTTCCTTTTTTTCTTTTTCTTTGTAATTACCTCAATATGTATATTCAGAAGCACGTCAGGAAGACACGTCCTTTGATTTTGGAAGGTTGAAAAACCTTGCAACTAGGCACACTAATCGGTATAGGAAAAATATTAATCAAAGTACATATCATCCAATTTTTTTTTTTTTATATTATGTGAATGTGATTTTGGTACGAAATTCTACAGCAGCATATCATGAGAAACCTTGGGATTTGATCTTGAATTTGTCAACCTCATGAAGAACCTTCAACCTGATCTAGATATATAATTTTTTTTAATTAACTCAATTAATTTCAATTTATCCTCTTTAATCTCGCTACCACCCACGTTAACTGTAACCTTATAAAATAACCAAAGTCAAGGCGTGTGCATGCTTTAATATATATATATATATAATTATAAAATTGATATATATATATATATATATATATATAATTTGGTCTTATACGCCTGGGAAATCACAACTGGATATTGACATATGCTAGCTTCAAAATCGATGGAATCACTTTAATGATCAAGATATATATATATATTCCAAATATTTGCTATGTATTGAACTAACATTAATTTAAGTTACTGGTAGAACGTTAATTACATAATTTGAGCGGCAATCTCCTTGAGATTCATATACACAATATATGCGTTAATTATCAACTAAGCCCTATAATTAATAATAATTAATTACAAGCTATACTCAATTAATTTAAACATGTAAATTTCTTTTGTTAATTAATTTGAATGGCTTCAAATACTTATCGTAGTATATATGTAAGCTCAATATAGATAAAATACAGTAATATTCATTGCATTTTATTTGAAATATTACCATTTTTCAAACCCTGACAGTTAGAAGACTTTCATCTGTGATATCAAGTCATGCATACTTCCTTTTTTTAGAAAATTTATTTGTTATATTATTCCATTTTAACCTATTGTTTAGTGTTAGAATTTCTTCCGCCACAAGGTAGTGTTGGGCCATCATCAATTTTTCAAAATCAGATCGACAATATTCTTTGAAGCTACATTTGAAGGCTGAATAAATGAAATGATAGAATCTTAAGCTTGAAGTCCTTTTGTCAAATCAATAACTATGTTCAGGTCAAGTTTCGAGACCACACAAAGAAATATATATATATATATATATATAATATTTTTTTATAACATGTAACATATATACGTGTAAAAAATGTAACATTAAATGTAATATTTAACATAAAATGTTACACTTTTACACGTATATATGTTTCATGTAATAAAAAATGTTACACTTTATGACTAAATCCTTAATTTCATGAAATTATAGCTAAATCCTAAAAAATTACCCAAAAATTTAGTAAACTCATATATATATATATATATATATATATTCTCTATATCACTGGTTGGTGATATATAGCCACTTGGCAAGATAATTTGATCAGTCAGTTCTACAATCTCACGCTCAAAATAGGACGATGATGGCTGTGCAAAAGACGTACGGCGAGGTTTATTTTTTTTATTTTATTATTATTATTTTTTTGCTACTAAAAGACGGCGAGGTTGAAACAGCAAAATCACGCTCAACATCACAAAAACTTTCAAATATTTTATTTCATAGTAAATTATTCAAACAGAGTAATTATAAGAAATTACATAAGTAGCACATGAAAAGCTTTTACACACTTTTTTTTTTTACCACAAATAATATACTTTTTATTTGGTTACAAAATTTAGTAAATAAATTTTACATTATCAAATAAAACTAAAAATAAAATAGTGTAAAAAACATAAAAGAACAGTTACAATATTTTCTCCTCATCCGTAACTCGTTAATTTACCATGTCCAAGTCTGTAGATATATTACCTTAAAACTAAAATTTTAGACTTAAAAACTTGGTCCCTTTTTATAATATATACAGATCGTATAAGGATTTGATATATGTAGCATTATATAGTTACTATATTATAGTATGACTGGTTCTGTCTATCACACAAAAAATATAATATATATATATATATATATTATCGTAAAAGAAAAAGGGAATACATATATTGGAAGCTTTAACTGAAATCCCAAGGCCTTTTAAATAAAAGCATGACTCTATTACATTTCTTAAACCTAGTTATAGCATATCACATAAATATATATGTGTGTGTATATATATATATTCCAATGAACACCTTTTGTACAAAAGACATAATTAATCAACTATTGAAGTAATTAAATTAAATAAACTCTTTCTATCCAGTTGGCTGCAGCAGCCGGCAAATAACCTTTTCACAGTCATCATGGCTTTATAAAATATCTTTCTTATTAATTGTATATAGTAAATTAATTTGCCCACGATACTCTATCTACATGTAACATTTTTTTTTTCAAGAATACATATGTAACACTTTTAAATAATGGAAAATTAATTATTCAATTTGTATGGATAATAAATAATTAACTAATTAGCGGGAGTACCATCAAACATGTATCATTATTAATTATTTAATAGTAGCGGTTTGATTAATTATTTGAATTATATATAAAATATCCATGCAGTAGATCTCAGTTTGCTAGTGTTACTATTATATATAAATGTATGTAAATAAATAATTTAAAGTTGACTTCTTAAAGAAACAGCTATTTTAATTAGATTTTCCTAGGGAGATATTTTAAAAATCTTTAGAAAGAGAAGGTGAGCGGAGCCGAGAAAGACGTCTCCATATATTTTTAATATATAAATCAATTTCCTGCCACACAAGCTAGCTAAAACGTCACTTATAATAATATTGGTGGTCTAAAATACAAGAACTAACGTTACACTATAACTTTCCTAAGTGTTAAATTTTTTTAGAAATTTGCTAAATCATATAATTGGTGTTTGGTAGCAGAGCGAAAATTATGGGAGAAATACTATTGTACATAGGATAACACGTCATCTTTAACTTTTACTAAATAAAATTTATATTTAAGATTTGAAATCGCTTTTTATGTTTCAAACGTCTCTCAGATGGACTATTAGATAAGAATCAAGATGTGTGGTTTTGGTAATAACGTCAAATCTTATTAGAAAATTATAAGAAATGATAATTTTATATAAGTGATTTAAAAATAGAGAATTTTAAGAAAATAGTCATTTTTTAGAAAATAATTTTAAAAAATAGTTACAGTTTCAAAAAATTTAAAAATAGCCATTTTAAAATTTTTTTACACGCGTCAGAAATTTTTTTACAATATTTTTTATGTGTAATTTTGTTATTGTCAGAAATCTTTTACATGTGTTATGACTAGTTTTTAAATTTTTTAAAACTGTGGCTATTTTTAAAAATACACAGTCCAAAATTACTATTTACCTAACCGACCCTTAAAAATATGAGTAATATTTTTAGTTATCATATAGTTATAAGAGATGAAGTTCATTTATGTATATTGCTACTAAAATATGATTATTTTTTTATTTTCTAAAAAATGAGCTAAAATTTAAAAAGTCTTTTAAAAAAGATAAATTACGGTGAATATATAGTTTTTAACACATAATTTAAATAGATACTAAATCTTTTAAAAAAATATAACATACTATTCAAGTGATTCAATTACTTACATAGTGGTAACTGGTGATAATTGATTTAGGAGATTATTGAGTAAATAGCCATTTTTAGATGATGTTTTGAGAAAATAACTAACGTTTTCATTAATTAAGAAAATAACCATTTTCTCAACTATATTTTCTTAACGTCTTTAAGGGGCTAATGGATAATTTTTCAAATCGTTGACTATTTCCTTAAAACATATATTAGAAAATGGCTAAATACCAAATAAACTCTTGACTTAATGACAAAAAATATGTGCAAGTAATTAATGAATTGTCTAATAACTCAATTCCTTCAAAAAATTTGGTATTTATTTTTAGGGTAAAGTAGGAAAATATCCAAATTTATACAATAATAAAAATAAATACTCAAACTTTTAAAGTAATTGAGTAACTAGCTAATTCGTTAATTACTTGCACATATTTTTAGTAACTAAGTTAATATTACTACCACCTATCGCTGTGTAAGTAATTGAACTTTGATATTTTGTTACATTTTTCAAAAGATTGGGTATTAATTTAAATTGGGTATTAAAAATTAGGTATTCACTATAATTTCTCTTATTTTTATTGTTGTATAAATTTTGATATTTCCCTACTTTACCCTTTAAAAAATTAATATTAGCTATTTGGCCTTAAAAAAAAAACTATAAATAGTGTGATTGCAAGTATTATCTAACACGTTCGAAAAAAATACTAAACAAAAATGGAAGAAAAAAAATGCTCTCATTATATGAATCTTCACTAATTTCTTGCCCAACTTCATCAACTAAATCTATAACCCCGGATGGAGAGAGGACCTATTTTATATGAAGAAAATTGGTGCTATATGTTTATTTTTTACATTATATATTAAAAAAAATTTAATATGATTTTAAAAGACAAATATCAATTAATGTATCACGATAAAAAAAAATATATTAACGAATTATCATGGTATTCAAATTGATTTAAACATAAACATTTGCAATTAAAAAAAACAGAATATTCTCTTAAATATATTTAATCATTTAACCACGTAAAAAAAGAATTAGACTATATATAAAAAAGAGGTACCTAACTTTACTTTGTAGTGCATAATTAATAATAGTGGGAAGCCTAGAGTGGGAGCAAGCGGCGGGGGAAGGGAACCACTTCTCATGCTAGTAATTAGCTTATAACTAATTCATTATCTACTGGCTTTTGGATTACTGAAAATTATAATATATGATTATACAATATGCATAAGTTAACAAGTAGTTATTATATATATTTGAGAATAAAAAAATATTATATATATTTTCCACAAGTAGATATCGTCCATCCATGTAATTAATATTAGTTTTTAGGGAATATAATATTAATAGAGAATTTTAATAAAATAGTCACTGTTTACAAAATGATTTTAAAAAATAACCACAGTTTCAAAAAATTTAAAAACTAGCCATTTCAGAAATTTCTGACACGTGTCAGAAATTTCTTACAACAATTTTTATGTTTAACTTTGTTATTGTCAGAAATTTCTTACATTGTGTTATGGCTAGTTTTTAAATTTTTTGAAACTGTGACTATTTTTTGAAAATACATAGTTCAAAATGGCTATTTACCTAACTGACCCATATTAATATTAGTTTTGTTTTTCTTTTGCTACTGGCATGATATTGCTTATACACGTCAATTTTTAAGTAATCATGTTTTAAGAAAATAATTAATTCTTAACTATATTACGTTGTAATTTTATTTTCACGTGGTTCGCTTAATTACTTAATTTTTAAAAATATTAATCATATTTTTAAAACATGATAAAAGATGATCAAATACCAAATAGATTAATATTTATATAATTTTTTAGAGACATTTTTCATTGACATAGTTATTACAATTACTTTCATTTGCTGATTTTTATTTTATCACCATCCATAAGCAATATTAGTCATTTTATACCACATTTGCAATTCAATTCAATTCTTTCTTTCCATAATTTATAGTTTTCCACTTATATACATATGAGCCAACATGACGTCCTTTATTTCCATGATTTTTTCGGTTGTTTTTGTTCTCTTTTCCATCTTCTTTTGTGTTTCAACTAAAGCAGGCTGGAAAGTTTCCAATAGCTTGTTCATTTACATGCAAGTATAGACATTTACAATCATGATCAATATTCCACATTTAACGCGTGCCCCATCATAACTATTTCCCATTTGTTTGACTTATATTAATATATATATATATAGAAAATTACAGTTTTAATATTCCTACTGCACTTAATATTTACAAAAATATTTGTGAAGATTAAATATTCTCATTGGTTATTTGATGCTTAAGTCAGCTCATCACCTATTTATAATATCCGACCGGACCTAGCTATTTATAATATCTGACCAAACTAGCTTCTTTTTAGAGATTCTTGCTCATTTGGGATAATTTTAACTCTAGATTTATTTGTTTATTTTAGAAACAAATTTTGTGTTTAAATACGCCTTTGTGAAAAAATATACAAAAATATGTAACTCACGACTTCTCATCCCGAGAACCTTGTAAGCCCTCGGGTCCTAAATCGTTATGAGCTTCTAGCCCCCGACGATCCTGGGAGTCCTCTTGTGCCCCCGAGTAACTTCATTGAGATCCAAACGAGAGTATTGTCAAGTGGAAGACTCTTGCAATAACAGCAAACTTCATTTGTGACTACTTCTTTTGTTTAGTCTCTAGTCTTTTTATTTATTTCCTATTCATTTAATTATTAGTTTCATTAGGGTTTTTTTTTTTTCTCTGATCTTTCTCTCCCAGCTCTTAAATTGCCATGTTTGCTCCAATCTCAAAAGCACATGTCGCAGCTATGGTACATATGACAGAGATCCCATATATATGGTATTAATCCATTAATAAGTTATTTGTAATTCTTTAGTAAAAAAGAGAAAAAGGGCCGTGCTTTCAGTTTGGACGTTGGGATTAGTAATATTCTCTTCAATAATTATTGGTTAATTATTGAATACTATTGCTTTTAAGATTGAGTTGATTACATATTTCATATTAATGCATTAATTACCATATATAAGTCTTTAGGGGGCCTATATATATACATATTATTGTGCTTTGGGTTCAAATATTTGTTAAAATTAACAACAACATTTACTGCTAATGAAGATGTTACGATTATAACAATAACTTTTTGGGGTTTGTTATATATATATATATATATATATAAATAACCAAGCACTAATCGATATATCAAACAACTAATATCTATATATAAATGATCAAGCCTAATATTATTCTTTGGAAGAAATATTTATTTCAACTAGTTAGTTAGTTTCATATTAGATTAGATTATAGCTCATATATTCAACAACACAATATATTGACCTGTTCACACTTGATCTAATTTATAATTTTATGGACTAATTGGATAATTTTTATCTTACAATTAAACCATCAATAGGATAAATATCTTACATAAAGAATAAAGGAGTTTAGCTAGCTAGAAGCACAACATATGGTCTTCACCGTCAGAAGCTAATTGATAATCATGCGTGATGACATGTTGATGAACTATTTTTAATAGCGAAACACAATAATCATTTATAATTGCTCAATTTTTTTTTATGCAGTACTTGCTTGATATTTGAGCTTATATTTCCACTTTATTAGAAGGTCAATTTCCTTAATGCTTGGTTAGTTGGTTTTCTTTCTTTCTTTTTTTGTAATTTCCTTTTAATTAAGGTCTACCTATAAGACTAACAAATATAACAGAAATTTCTTAGCTCGAACCTTACACATGCAACATGAGTTATCCAGAAAGCTAGTAGCTATTATAAAAACCAAAAGATTCACGTATTAATGAAGCTAGAGAAATTAAATAATACTTTTATTATTCCTTTCTTAACAAAAGGCAAATTGCCAATGTTACAAAGTTTTCGTCTATGCGAATAAACTATTATATTTTAAACAACTTTATTTAAAATGATTTATTTTTTCTCTACACCAAATTGAACAATTTTCAACTAATTTCTAGTCACCACTTGTCTATTTAATTTATATATATATATTTATTCTGTTGATGATTCTGAGTTTTCAATATATATAGATTATAAAAGAATCTAAAACAAATATATACACGTTTGATAATGTTCTTTTAATAAATTAATCAGTCATTCTATTTGTTTATAATTTAAACAAATTTTTTTGAGATAATTGAGTAAATAGATATTTTTTTAATGATGTTTTAAAAAAAGTCAACGTTTTGATTAATTAAGAAATTAATTATTTTTTTAACTACATGATGTTGTGCATTTATCTTATGCTCTTAGTTCTCTTATGTATTAATGACCAATAGCTTCTTTTTTCTTTTTGAAAAGTTGACATTTCTTTAAAAATATGCATCAAGAAATGACCAAATAACAAATAGACCATTTCTTTTGTCACGCAGTTTAAAGTATTTCTTTTATAAGTAGTAATACGAACTGACACATACTCTCTTGAGTTCTTTTTAGGCCTTGTTTGGATAGAAACTTAAATCATTTTACTAAAGTAAAATGTGGTTTGAATCCTTATACAAAAGGCCCTTAAATTTTTTCATGAAATGAAAATAAATAATAAACAAAACATAAGAAAATATGTATATACTAGTCGAATTTAGCACGCTATTTAGTTTTTTAGAGTGAATTAATTCGTATATTTATAATTATATCCTTGCTGTGTCCCAATTCAAGTTGAAAGGACTTGATTAATGGAAAGTTTTAGAAGGCATGTGTATATAGACTATAATAAATCAAGTTTCTTAGTCCAAACAAAAATTAGTTGTGATGTGAAAATTAGTAGTCGCCAACATAGGTCCATTTTTCGATAAACAATCACTTTTTAACTTTCGCACCAATGAAATATTGTTA
Source organism: Boehmeria nivea var. tenacissima (assembly GCA_018132145.1). NCBI lineage: Eukaryota > Viridiplantae > Streptophyta > Magnoliopsida > Rosales > Urticaceae > Boehmeria > Boehmeria nivea. The sequence goes on along the minus strand of CM030878.1, from coordinate 19,466,959 downwards.
ATCTTTTTTCGAAATTCTTATTCTTAAATTAATTGCATTGTAACAAAAATTAGTTGTCCAATGATACAAAGTAATTCAAGTGCCTAAGTTTGCACCTAGTGAGAAACGACATTGACATTTCACTATTTTTTTTTTTTTTTGGGGGTTGAGGTGTGGGGGTGTGGGTGGGTCAAATTATTTTTAGGGGGGAAAAAAACAAAGATGATAGACATATATACACTAAAAACTATTTAATTCATTTTATATTAGCGAAACTAACTGTTGGTTTGTCTTTTTATACATTTTTGCGACTAATTGCATGTATTCTCAGTTTGCTCTTATGCATTTATTTCTTAGCCTTTTTTTTTTTTAGATAATTCTTTTGTGTTAGTTTATGATCAGTGCAGATTATTCTCACTAGTAAAGTAAATTTAATCATTTATAATTTTGGTGGAAATTCACTTTTTTCCCCTTTTAATTTTAATATATATTGTTCACATCTATCAAGTACGACAGCTACAAGTTTACATTCATTTACTATTTGGCATCGTGAATAATTTAGGTATATTTTGCATGAGTCTTAGGTTGCAATTTCTATTGCAAATTAACTTTTCAAAAAAAAAATTAAGCATACTGTATACATACATCATACATGTATACACGACATGTATACGTATTTGTAGATATTGTTAAGATAAAAACGTTAAATATTGTTGAAATAATCAAAGTGAAATTGAATCGCGTCATCTATATTCATATAATTTTTCATATAATAGCATTTCTTTGTTTTGACAGAGACATTTCTTGTCTTTCTAATCCTTTGGCTTATTTACAAATCACAGCCTTGTTTATTATCCATATTCAACGGCATGATTAATGTTGTGACATAAGATATAATAAATTTCAACCTCATTAGCCTTAACTTCTAAATTCAACCATATAATTGAAAGATAAATCCTTTGATGATTAATCGTTGACGATGTTTTTGTTGTTTTCCTCTTTCTTTTATTCGTTTATTTATTAGGGCGAGTTGCAAAAATAGGCCAAAATAAAATGTTTATTTTAAATGATAGCCTGTGTTTCAAAAAATTAAAAAAATAGCCATGTTACGAATTGTATAACAGAAAAGTGTCACACAAAATATAACAGATCTATAAATATTTGTAAAATATTATTTAACACTTCAAAAAATAATGAGTAAAACTTGAAGTGTTACAAAATATCTTATAAATATTTACAGATGTGTTATATTTTGTGTGACACTTTTCTATTATACAATTCGTAACATGGCTATTCTTTTAATTTTTTGAAACATGGGCTGGACTTTAAAAACAAAATTTTTTTTTAGCTATTTCCCTATTTCCCTATTATTATTGCTTAGCCAATTTCCTATTTGTGGTTAAACTTAATTGCTTTACAGAATGAAATTATCTTGCGATTTTCCATGTCTCTTGGGAATCTTGTGGTGATTATAAGAGAATCATAATAATCCATTTATTTATGGACTATAACAACTCATAGCATTAAAGAAAAACATATAGGATCGTTGTCAACTTAAAATTATTCAATTCTTATACATGCTAAATGCTTTCTAAACATTCATCTAAAAAGTCTCTCTCTCTCTTCTCTTCCCCATCACGCAAAACCAATTACATTTTTTGGAAAAAGCGAATTAATAAACATTTATGCATTTTTGGCCTTGCTTACCTAAATATTCATGTAAAAAGATATGAAAATTTGCCGAGCAATTTAAAAAGTATTGCCATAGAATATTTTGAGGTGACCGAGGACCAATCGGTTCTAGGAGGTGGTGATTTGTAAACAATATATAATGAACTTGAGAGAGTTGACTCGACAATGGTTATTTAAATGCCAAATTGGGTTAGCACATGGATGCTCCGAAATTGATCATACTTGCCAGCAGTATAAACAAATATATATAAATAATGCCATCTTCTCATGACCAAAGTAAAAGCCTTGTTCGACACATTCTAAGGTCTCTGACCATACGAAAATAAATAAGAAATCTTTTGTTTCAAGAGCAAGTTATGACTTAACAATTCGTCCGAGGATCTCCAAGGATGCAACAGCTAATTGTTTAAGCTTTTTCAAAGGTTAAACTAAATATATAAATATAAACATATATATTGCGAAATCATGAAAAATTCCCACCCTTTAATTATTTTATTGTATTTTTAATATACATGTTATCAAGAAGTTTGGTAGACTACTAGTTGGTAATTGGTACAAAAGTCTCGTCTCTCTTCATAAGAATTAGTCTTTATTGGTCAATAGTGAAGATAAGCCTTTTCTTTGATCAATTGTTTGTTGGAAATATCTTCAATACTTGGCTCATTACCCATCAGCCAAAAGACAAGAAAAGAAGATTGAGATCATTAGTAATTTGGGCCAATAATTTTGTGTTGTATCGTTGAAATGTACCTCCAAAATTGCAAGAGAATGAAAAATCAATGAAAATGTTATGCAACTTTTTTCTTTTAAACTACCCTCAAAAGGATTCCTAATTGTTTCTTCACAAGATCAAAGGATTGTAGAATCACCCTGCATAGCTGCTCATTAAAGTGAGAGCTGAAAACTTCCTAATGTTAATCAGTTTTCTAAGACCAAAAGAGAAAAGGATTAAGAAAACAAGAGTAAGAATCCTTTGCAAAAACTGGGGAATAAGAGTAATCAAATATCCTTTTTAGCAGCTAAAACTTTTATGGCGGTAGCAAAGATTGAGTCTCATGTCCTGTGTTAAAAAATCACTATAAACTAATTAAAGCAAGTTCAATATATGCTCTTAAAATCATAAAAGAAACAGTTTTGATTCAAACCCAATTAATATGTTCTTATGGAAAGTAATATGAAATTTAGGGACAACTTCAATCAAATAATTTTACTTCACCAAACACAAATGCAGTAGGCATACAAAAGTTCTCTTGAAAAAAAAAAAAACCAAAAACACAAAACCTTGAGACCCCCCACGAATATATTTTATCGGCTGATCGAAAACTGTCCAAAGTTATGTTCTGCCACATCTCTGAGGGCCTACATTATTTCCCATACGACACTCTATCCATGAAATTCCTTTCTCCATTACCTCTCTTTTACTCCATTGACCAAAATCATCCCGATTTCTATACTAGTGCTTTCCCAAGTATTAGACGTCCTTTCATCATACGTGTTTCCACACGTCTATATTACCTTTAGCATCTTAGTAAAACACCATCGAACAAGTACCAGTATCTTTTTATCTGTTGATGCTCTGCATTCTTTCTTTCGTTCTTCTTTTTGTTTTTTTCCAATTCTGTTTAATTTAGTTATAGTTCTTATGTTACAAACATGTGACGACTGAGAAACAAGAATATTAGTACCTGGCATCACAAAAGAAGTAGAGAAGAATAGTAAATGGCTGCTCTATGTGGCCAAGAATTCACTTTACTAGACAACAAAGACAAGTCCCTACAAGACGAGGATCAAACAAAGATCAATTATTGACAAGAGAAAAACCTGATAAATTATATCAAATGAAGAGCAATCCAGATGATCTATTCTCACATGTTTCACAATAAATCTGTCCAAAACACCCAGTGGAGGCAGTAACCATTCAGACAAAAAGACTGGGCAACTTTGACAATGCCTAACAGCAACATTCTCATCTGCAAGGAACGGAAAAAGATAACTGCTACAACTTATTTCTTTAAAAACACGCTAGATCAAAATAGCTACAAATTTTGAAGCATAAATGAATTGTTTAACCTGAAGCTCGTACAAGTATCCTGTGTGTAACAAAAGACTGGAACAAAGAAACCAAATTAGAAAAGTCAGAGTATACATTTTTTTATCAGTTGCATACAAACACGGATTATTTTCCTACGAGGTTCACACATATATTATCGCTATAATTATAGTATCTGATTGGAGTACTTTCTTGTATTTGGCAAAAGATTGGAATACTTTCGCGTTCAACTAGAAGTACGGCGGAATAGATCATTAATTCGGCTATATATCAGGAAAATGTGCAACCAAGCAATCAGCCAATTACTATGTGTGAAACATTACCTGCCAGACGGAAGGCATATACTCCCGATATGGTAATTTTTGACTGGTACTCGTTACCTTTCTAAAATCTGTATCTGGGAAAGTCCTTTTCCTGATATTCCAGGCAGAGAAAAGCGTTCAAAAACACATTGAGCTAAGAGAAAAATAGAATCTGTAGACCATAAAATTACAAGCAGCTTCAATCTAGAAAAGCAAAGGAGGATTCTAACTGTAAGCATATAGGCAAAGCTATAGATGGACGACTCCGAACCAAAACAAAAAAGATAACAATCATGGCAAACATGTACCACATTTTGGGCCTTACCGTTGGACCTCATTGGCAGAAAATTGATCCCCCAAGCTGATTGCTTTTGTACATATAACAACCATGGGATGCACCAGTAGAAGTTTCTTAATCTCATGAACTACAGTTTCTGACACGCATTGAAGAGAAAGGCTTTTCCTGTAAATTAAGCTATAAACTCTTTCTGTACATGGTGGCCAACCAAGATAATAAAAGCTTACCAAAGACGACTATACATGAGAAATTGGCATAAGACAACATGACAGTACACTACAATTGTGTGATTACCCCTATAATAGCAAGACACAGAATGGAAAAAATAAACTGTGCAAGATACTGGAATAGACTATAAGATCTAGATTTTGGTATCAGCATGGGTTTCTTTAGCAGCCTACCATCCTACCCACGACAGTCATACCTTAAAAACCCCTGTGCTCTTGGTTCTAGGGTACTGTGTTTTCTGGAACTCGATAACCTTATATTTAGGAGTGTAAGAAATATTCTACCCACATAATTAGACCACACATGAACAAGTCCTTAAGAATATGATTATTATCTTAAACTCGCCAAACATTAAAAGTTACCTTCTAGTATTCCCTGACAGCGATACAGCTGTGGCACGTTCCATCCAATGAAAAGCTCCAATGCTGCTAAAAGGAGTTGGTTATCACATTCACAATTAGTGTATCATGAAACCAGCCTATCGATCACTTTCAATGGCAATAAAGCTTGTATATTTTTTATAATGATACATCAACTCAGACAGACTAATACCCATGAAGATCAGAAGAACAGAAACAGGACCAAGGCCAGAAATCATCCTAAAAAAGAAGAGGACAGCAAACCAAACAAAATAAAGAAAGAACCAGAATTATACGCAATCTTCAAAATTTCTCAATAACAGGAGGCAGAGAATGTATATGAATCACTTCAACAAAGATACAAGAAGTGACTCGTTTACAAATTGACCAAGGTCAATGAGAAGATGAAATCAACCAAGAAAACCAGCAATAGGTCAAAACTTTGATATTAAACGTCTGAAAAAAAAAAAAAAAAAAAGGCAAACACTAAACCAGAATTTGGCAGATCACAAAGAGCTGAGGTAAAATATCTTGAGAATCCAAAACATACCTGTCAATCATTAGCAAATAGGCACTAGACTTCTGTTCTTCCTTTACCTTATTAAGCTGACCATGCAATGTCTACAATTCAGAAAAGGTAAATAAATAATTGTAAAACGTCTGCTTGGAAACTTTTCTTTTTGCATTTCCAAACAAAGAATACAGATAGCAATCTCCTCAATGTACTTCTGAAGGAGAGCCCAGCTGTTCATTTCTTCTTTCAGAGAGAAAGCAAGCAATAAAAATAAAATGAAATGAAAAACAAAAAAAAAAAACAAAATCCCAGTGAAGATTTATAAAAATCTTCCACCGTATAAAGAATCTTTATCGAGAAGCTAATATTTAGCACTAAGTTAGCAATAAGCAGCTGTACATGCATTCTGAACTTCACTGAAACTGGCCTGCATATAAAAGATTTTTACCTTCAGAGTGGCGAGAAACTCAAAGCTATCATAACAGCGCATGTAAAAGAACCGTCTCATGCAAAGTGCATGTAATTCCTCAACAAAAGCAGTACCGGGTTTCCTTCTTCTATCACACAGCTGCATATCAACACTATCCTGCTCTACATTGGTCTCAGAGATCAACCCTGGAGATATTTTTGGATAAAGTTTTAGCACAACCATACAAAACACTAAAGATTCTAATGAACTTCATGAAGCAAACACAACATAAACAAAATCCCATACAGGCACACACTAAAACAGGACTAACTTTAGACAAGCTTGCAAGCTTTTCCTTTCATGGTTAAAACAAAATCCCTTTTCAATGTATCATTCGCCAATTGCTTATAACAATAGAGCTTTATTGTTTTCACCAATTCAAACTTAAAAAGACTACATTTTCCCACCTATTTGAATGGCTCATAAATCACAAACATTACCATTGGCTTCCATAATTCGGTTCCTTAGCATCACCGAAAGGCACAATATGTCGAAGCGACAATCGAGGTCGATGAACATCGCGAGACGCCCGAGCCCTCCGTAGTGGATCCCATTCCACTCCTTCGGAAGAATGCAGCTGATAGCAGCCTAAACATAACAAAAATTCATGTCTAATATATGCTTAGAGCAAACAAATTCCACTAAAATTAGGGTTTTTTTTTTCTTTTGTGTTTTTATTTTTTTACAAAGCAGTCTAAACGTAACAAAAACTCATCATAACCCTAAACGAAGCAAAATGTATCAACAAGGAGATAAAATCGGACTGAAATTAGGGCTTTCTTTGCAGAGAAGCTGAATCAATCCGTACCTGGATTAGGATTAGGGTTTTGGCTGAAGGAGATGGTCCGACGAGCTCGACGACATTGCCGACGCGAAGAGGAAGGCGATGAAGTGGCGGAAGAAGAAGAAACGGCCGCTCCGTCGAAACCCTAGCCAGCATCTCCGCCGCGCTCTCGTCGCCTTCAATCCACCTCTTGACCTCCATTTTGGACGATAGAAAGCTCTCTCTCCGTCTCTTGAGCTCGAGCTCAGCTCGATCGAGCGGAAATGGCGGCGAAAATTTGGCGGGAGAACCAGGAGAGAATTGTATAATTATAATCGTGACCCTGAACTTTTACCATTTTACTGATCTGGCGCCAAATTTTATAGAACTACAGAACGAGATTGTTCATGGCAGGAGTCCCCCGGAATTTGTGGATAATTCTTTAAAGTTCATGGCAGCCAGGCCCTTTATCTCCAACAATTTGCTTAGAATAAAAATTTTAAAATTTAGAATCTAAATTATTAAAAAAAAAAAAACTTAAGAACTAAACTATAGAAAATATTTGAGTTAAATAAGATATGCCACTTTTTTTTTCTAATAAAAATAAGATATGACACTTTTAAAAGTGTTTTCTCACTTTTCTCAAGAAGTAAATTTATTACTACTAATTTTCTTAAAGTTTCTTAAAATTACCCCTTGTTTGGGTGGCTATTTTGGCCATTCCATCCTATATTTTGGATGAAAAAAATTGTTTAAAAATAGTTTGGAATGGTTTCAAAATGGTTTGTAAAAATAATGTAAGAATGGTTTGACTTTGCTAATTTTGAGGTAGTATGAATGGTTGAGATTTAAAGATATTGTATAAAAAATTAGAAAGTTTAAAAAAATGATTAAAAAAATAAAATGGAATAGAATAGTTTGGAGGATTAGAAAAGTTAAAAAAAATGAAAAATAGAATGAAATATAATGGGTAAAATGATGACTTTTTTTAGTCATGGACAAACCCCCTCTCTCTCTCTCTTCTTTCTATATATTTTATTAATTTTTTTTCTATTCTTTATGCGTTTCTCTCCCTTCTCTCTCTCTCTCTCTCACTTTATTTCACACTAATCATTATCATGTCAATAATTGATGTCACATCAACTACCTCCCCCTCTCTTTCCCTCTCTCTCCTCCTCTTTCCCTCTTGGTCTCGTGATTGACATTAAAAAAAAAAGTGGAGACCGGGTAATTACCCGGATTTACCCGGCTATTCAACTAAAAAATTCTCGGGTATTACCCGAAAAATTTTTCCGGATAATTACCCAAAAATTACTCGAAATTTTTTTTCGGATAATACCCGTTATTCCATATTTTCATGCCTAGGTAAAATGGATACCCCAAACAAGGGGTTAAGCCATTTTTTTAATCAAATTTACAAATAGCTGTTTGTTATATATTTTATTATTAAAAGACGACAAGTTTAATACTTCTATGATAGCCTATCCTTTCTATATGTGTATATAAAATTAATTTTATATTGTTTAAATTATTCGTTTTTTTTACAGCTTTAAATTATTCGTTTCAAAATGTAAAATAAATGGATGACTGTCTAAAAAATAACGGTGATTATTTTGACTTATGTCCAATAATTCCTTGTTGAATAACCATGAAAGTGTGAGGATAGACTATAGACTCATAACTTCTTTACCAAGTTCAAGACAATGTTGTCTATTACCTTTGGGTAATTATTTTACTCATTTTATTTATTTTTTAAAATAGAAAAATAAGTTGAAGAATAGTTTGAAATGATTTGATTTTGTAAATTTTGATGTGATGTAAATGATTAAGATTTAAAAATATTATAGAAAGATTAGAAAATTTGAAAAAATTATTTAAAAAATAAAATAAAATAAAATGGGGAAAATTATATAAAAATTAAAAAAAAATAAAATGAAGCGACTAAAATAGGTGTACCAGACAAGGGCATATTTGATAACACCTGTATTATTATAAATCTGACTATTCAGTATTCACAATCATATTTGTTATGACTCGTGTCCAACCGTCCATTATTCAAATAACTACCAAAGTATGAGGGTATTCTTGTTAATATACAAAGTTTAAGCTTTACTTATTGGGTTATCTACATAAACGCCCCCCAATGTTGTGCTATTGTTGCAGTTTGCACCCTAATGTTTAAAAATTATCATTCTTGCCCCCTAAAGTATTAAAAACTTATAGATATGCCCCCTCTGTCACAATCTGTAAAAAAAATATATTAAATTAATAGCATAACATTATTCTGTTGGCACCTGTACAATTTTTAAAGATCAACTGCCTTCAAATTAAGAAAATTATAGTAATTAATTCTATATTTATTTTCACAAATACCCCCTTATGTCGTCTTTTCTTCTCAAAATGCACCTCGATCTTTTAAAATTTTGTATTCATACTCTTAAAAAATTGTACAGGCACCAACAGATTAATATTACGTAATTAATTTAACCCATTTTTATTACAGATTATGACAGAGGGGGCATATCTATAAGTTTTTAATACTTTAGGGGGTAAAAATGACAGTTTTTAAATATTAGGGTGCAAACTGCAACAATAGCACAACATTGGGGGGCATTTGTATAGATAATCCTTACTTATTTCTCAACGGCCACGATTCTTCATCCTCAGAAATACTTCAACGGCCACGATTCACTCTTCTACTCTCTCCTAAAACCAGCGGGAACATCCACATTGCTTCCTTCCCCACTTGTCTTCCCCAAATTTTCGAAATTCAAAAAACGTAGAGAGAGAAACACCAAACCTACACAGAGAAAGCAGAGAAATGAGAGGCACCGGAGGCCACCGCCGTGCCGGCGCCGGCGCTAACCCGCCGGCGATGGATCCGTACCAGCACCGTCGCACCACGTTCTCGTCTTCGCGCGACTCCGACGCCAGCTTCGCCAGCAGCCGCCCCTCCTCCGCCGGCGTCGGCCGCTCCGCCGACGCCGCCACCTTCGACCTCTACAAGGATCACCGCCACCAGTCCGCAGCCGTGGCCACCATCAACTCCTACCTCGCCTCCCAGTCGCCGACGCTCTCTCTCCGCCTCCCTTACCCCTCCGCCAAGGATATCACCCAAACCCTAACCCTGCTCCTCTCTCGCCTCGATTTCCCTTCCAACAAGCTCGACGAAGACCTTCTTTGGTCCTCAAGGCCCTGAATTTCCCGTTCAAGTTCAACAAGTCGATCCTCAAGTCTCCCGGGACGCCTCACCAGTGGCCGACTTTTCTGGCGATCATCCACTGGCTTGTTCAGTTGGGGAAGTATAACGATCAGACCTCGTCCGACGCGGCGACGGCGTCGTTTTGGGAGCAGAACCCGATGCACGGCTACGCGCTGCAGAGCTATGTGCGGTACATTACCGGCGATGACGACGCGGTTGAGGCGTTGGATCAGGAGTGGGTGGAGAAGCTGGAGAGGGAGAGGGAGAGCTCGGCGGAGGTTGTGAGGGGGCTGGAGCAGAGCACGGCGGAGTTGGGAGCGAAGGTGGAGGCGGCGAAGGCGGGGCCGTCGAGGAAGGAGGCTTTGGAGAGGGAGAAGGTGGTGTTGGAGGAGGACGTGGCGAAGTTTGAGGAGATGATCGAGAAGCTGAGGGAGAAGATCACGGGGATGGAGAGGGAGTTGGAGGGAAAGGAGAGGGAGATACAGGAGAAGGAGGCGGAGACAGGGCGGGTCAGGGAGGAAAATGATGGGCTCAGGAAGAGGGTGGAGGCACAGACCGTGAATTCACGAGACGTGGAGAGGATGCGAAGGGAGCTGCAGGCTGTGGAGAGGGATATTGGGGACGCCGAGGCTGCGAGGAACTCGTGGGAGGAGAAGGCGTGGGACCTCCATGCCACACTTGGGCACAACTTTAAGGAGATCGAAGCTCTTGTTATGGAGTGCAACCAGGCGATGAGGAGGTTTGGCTCTCTATGTTCTTTTTCATAATGCTGTTTGTTCCTTCTTCTTTGCTTGATATGAATTATGTGAATTGTTTCTTTATTTCTTTGCAACGTTTCTCGCGTTGTTGATACAAGGTTGAAATTTGGTGATGGATTTCAATATTCACTGAATACCAAAGGCTCTACACCTGCTGAGGTCATGGGGATTGACCACAAATCAACGTTAAAGCCTGCTCTCGAGTCCTTTGCTGAGGACATAAAAAAAAATTCTATGGCCAAATTGGAAGAGTTGATTGCACTTCAGCAACGGTCAAGTGATATTGCTGCTAGGATTGAGGGAAGAAAAAACCATCTGGCAAGACTTGAATCCCATAACATGGAAGTAAGTTCACCGAAACTAGCTGTAATTAACGCTATGTAATTGCTACTATGACATGTTATCTTTTCTTCTGATTATCTTGTTTGAGAAATTGGGTTGTGTTATGCAAAGTAAGAAGAGGTCACTGTGATTCAGCTCATGTCTATGATTTTCTTGTTGTCTGATTTCCTTTGTTTTGTAATATATTCAGATCAGTTTATCATTTGAAACTTTTGAAGGTGTTTTTCCTTTCATTTCTCATCAGTTGTTGAACTTAAAGTAGTTTCAAAGGAAAGAGCTATTGTTGAATAAGCGCTTCTTTAATACTTATCGCTGTTGGCACATGCTTTAATGTAACTCAGTTGGACACTCAACTGCAATCGTTGAGGAAGGAAACACAGGAGTACACTAATAGATGTGCAGCAGAGGTGAAAATCATGGTGGAGGATGTAGAGACGGAATCACATAACTTGGGTATTGTGGAAAGAGAAGCAGCCGAAATTCTTAAGGTACATTCTCATCTCTGCATTGGATTTATGTTCAAACTTTTGACGCGTTTAGCAAGGAAAAAAGTACCTGTTAGAAGAACTAACAGCAGTGAATTGAGCTGTGCAGAACAGAAAATAAGTAACACTTAGAACTAGGCCAAGTTTTATGGTTAAAATCTGTCCAACAATTTACTCATCATAGCCAAATTATGCACGTGAAGGTTATTGTTTATCTATCTCACTCCCACTTACCATCTCTCCTTCTTTGGGGATCTTACTATTCTTTAAGGGGGGATGGTCATGGTAACATGTTTAGAAAACTTCGTCAATGGGTTTACGAGCTTCTTATGGGCTAGTGTCAGAGAGTATTTAAGATTAAGTGATGCGAGTTAGGATTTCACATAGCAACCTCGCTGTGTTCAGATCTTGGCAAACTTTGCAGCTTTTACCATTTGTGATTTAAGAAAATTACCTTTATCCTTCACATGCTTGTTCAGTGTTAATTTGCTACTGCCAATTCATTCCTCTCTTCATGAATTTTAAGGTGCTATCAAGCTGAACTTTAGTATTTTATTCCTTTCTTGAGAATGGCTTTGTGTTTGTCCTCGCTGTCTTGGTTCTGCTTTCGAAGATTTCCCGAAATGCTTTTATGGGTCAAGCAATGCACTGATGAAGTATTTTTTAATCTTGAAGGCCTCCAAATTGAAGTTGCAGGAAGCAATTAAAGAAAGTGAAGCGGAAACTCAGTTGTGTGCTGGTGAACTCATATTTTTGGTCGATTCGGTCTCGAAACACAAGGAATATGTGCAGTCCAAGATCTTGGAGATGAAGAATGACGTCTCGCAGACCGCTGCTTTTATATCAGATGTTTACAAAAGTTCCTTGCAAGCTCAATTCAATACGGTTGGGCGCAAGAAATAACTGAATTGTTTGAACTTTTTCCTTTTCTTTTAATATATGGCTTTTTATTCAGTACACCAGCTCTATTAGTAATAGTAAATCAAAATAATGAAATGAAAAGTAACAAAAAAGTAAGTCATTGTAACAATGTATATTAAATTTGTTACAATCACTTTTGAATTTATTACTTTTGCTTCATTGCATATTAGTACACCGGCTGTACTGAGTAAAGACCCTTAATATATAGAAAAATAATTAAGATATTTATGGGGATACTTTTCTGCTGGGGAAATAAATTAAAACAGGCCGGTGAAGAAATAATTCAATAACTTTTAGTGGATGTCGTGAGAGTGCATGAGACTTAACTTGCCGCTTAATGCTCCACATTCCTTTTTTTTTCTTTCCCAATAATTCCATCCTCCTCTTGGTTCAAACTGCAACTCCCTCAGTCCCTTTGGACTAATCAAACTAACAATTACACATCAATTTTCTATTATTATTATAAAGACAAAAGCTAAAAAATATTCATGATTGATTAAGGAAAACAAGCAATCTATTTTTGAGACTTCTCATGAGTTGAAGATTGCAGAAATCAGCCTCATACATTCCAAAACGACATCTACTTGGCACTTTTGTCAGTTGTGTTTGATGACGTGTCATGATCTTGTAATTACTAATGTAATTAAAGGTGGATAAAGGGGCTGTAATTATTGTTGATCGGTTATGTCATGTTAAACTGATTAGTTCTAAGATTCAAGAGAGAGAAAAAGAAGCTTATAGGGAGAACGGTTTTGTACAAGAGTGAGGTTGAGAGGAATTTTCTCAAGAAAGTGTTTTCGTCTTGTGACAGAATTTTCTCTGGTTTTTCTCAGTTTGAGTCGGGTGTTCTTGTGATGATTTTGAGGGTGTAAATCTATTGATTCTATTAGTACAGAATCGAATAAGTTGGCTTTACTCGGCCAAATCTCGTCATCAAAATTCATGTGTGTGTTCGATCTTGTCTAGTGTGTCAATTTGATTTCGTGTTTTGTGTCTGAGATTTGAAGTTGGTGTAGAGGATGAAATTCCCAAAAATCTAATAAACACATTTGGTATTTAATAGTGTTGTGTGGTCTTTTTTATGTCTTGTTTTGTTTTTCAAGATGGTGACAAATATCCTGTGTGTGTGTGGAACCACAGTTGCTGGTCTAAAACATGAACGCACGCACGCACGCACGGACCGTCTGTTGTTTGGGCTCCACCAGCAGATGCACGAGAATTCGTTTTGATGAGCTCTGGAGGCAAATTACTTTGAGAGATTTGAGGATGGACCCAGAAGATGCACACCTAATGCATTCTATGCGTTAATGGTGGTAAGTCTTGTATTCCAATTGTGCATAATTGAATTTCGATTAGTGCAATGTGTCTAGTTTGTTATAGTACTCAAGGTTATATGTGTCTTCACCCGTTCATCAGTTATGTCTATATTTCTTGACATATCATTTTGCTTTTGCACAATTTCTTCTAGCATTTTTTTCAACCGCTAATTAAATTCTTTTGTTCCATCTCTCTCATCTATATTTAATTTTACTTCTTCCACTTTAGCTTCATCTACTCCTAACACTCACTCTCCTATTTGTCCCTCAAATTTACCTTCATTGCCTTCCACAGTTCCACCTCCATGACTCTCATTTCCTCCCATAGCAAAAGTAGCGTTCCCTAATTTTAAATTGGTTATAACAAAATTATTAAATAATTTGAATAGCAAAAACAATTAAAAGTTGTAGTTTATCATGAATGATGAATCCTTATGAAATAATTATGTTCTAGGCACGCACTCTTACACTTTCATAGATGAGAGGATGCATATTGGTAAAATAATTCAATTAGTTTACATTCTCTTTTATGAAATAATTCGTATGAAATAATTCAATTATTTTACATTATCTTTGCTCAAAAATATTGTTTACTTGTATCTTGTTTTGTGAAAATATAGTATGTTTGGAGGATTGACGGATTCATGATAGAGACTTCAACGGTCTTGATCAGTTGTGCGCTCAACCTACGCCTAATACACTAGACAGATGATGTAGAGGAAAGGTTCAGTGCGTTTGGTATTATTGCTATTATACATGTAATGCGTGAAGTTTGGATCGCTGGTATCTTTATCACTTTTTAACGTATTAATTAATTATGGCGGGATTATCTAGTTGGTAATATGAAAGTTTTGCATACTCATTGACACTCGAGAATAGAGACTAGCTACAATCATTATTGTTTAAGATGGGGAATTTAACTCTTTTTTATTTTAAACTAATACATTAAGGTTGAAGAGGATTTGACATTGACAAATTAAGATAGAAACTCTTAAATTCTTATATAGCATTAACACTCACTCTTCATTTGCTTTTCAAGCGATGCGGGACTTTTATTTCTTTTATTTTGTCCAAAACCCTACACTTAGAACTTCAACTGATTGACATGGCACCCAAGGACATGATATACGCTGACGTAAAAGTAATATCATTGACGTTGTCGTCCCAGTCATAATCTGGAAAAGCTGTACAATTAAAGGAAGTTGTTTTGTGGATGACAATTTCATGAGTGAGTGTTTCTTTAAAATAATAAAGAACTCGTTTCACGGCCAAACAGTGTTTCATTGTAGCTTGATGCATAAATGAGTTTAATTTACTAACAACAAATGACATACATGTCATATAAGTATCGCATAGCTGCTGTGGTTTGACGATATTGATCAATAGCATTTGCAGGGCTTCCATTGACAAGACGAAGTGCAACTGTATAACTCATCGGACTCAAGACTTCCTTGGAATCAAGCGTGTTGGCACCACAGAGGAGATCGTGGATGTATATTCTTTATTGCGACATGTAGAAACCATCAGAGGGGGAAAGACTAAACACCGAGAAAGTAGTGGAGAAAACCGAGATCTTTGATGAAGAATCATTGTGCGGATTTGTCAAACAAATTGGCCAAGTAAGAATGAGAAGTTTCCTATAAGAAGAATATTGGCGGCACATATATACAAGTAGGAGAGTCGGTGAAAGGATTAATTGCATAAATATATATATATATATAGAGAGAGAGAGAGAGAGACAACGAGCTTATTAGTGTTTATTTATGTGATAAAAGTGTAATAGAATCTTGTAGAGTCATGACTCATGTGCAAAGACAAGAGCTTAAAAGGTTAATGTTTTCATTATGACTTCGGAATGTGTAATGCATATAGTGATGGATTCAGAAATTTAATTCAAGGGGCAAAATCATGATCATTTTATTTTGATAAATTATTTAGGTCTCATTTACTGAATGAATGATCATTTGGAATCCTAACTTTTAAGAAAATAACTCATGAATCCAGAGTTTCATTTATTAGCCACAAAAGTCCATTTATACCGTCTTAAAATTTCGTTTCTGTCTTTCATCACTTTCATACAAAAATGATCTTGAAATTAGTCATTTTTTTAACTACATGATGATGTGATTCTATATTTATGTCCTTAGTTCTCTTATGTATTAATGGCTAATAACTTAATTTTTGGAAACGTTTGTAATTTTTTTAAAACATAGACAAAAAAATGGCTAAATACCAAATGGATCTGATTAAATAACTAGTCATTAGCCGGGAATCGGGATTATGAGCATAAATGTAAAACCACAACATTATGTAGTTAAGAAAATTACTAGTTTTTTAATTAATAGAAATGCTGGCTATTTTCTTAAAATATCATTCAAAAAAACCTATTTGTTCAATAATTTAATATTTGAAACGTTGATTATTTCTTTAAAATATTGATAAATTTTTTTTCATATATCAAATAGCCCTTTAATAAATAGTGAATGCTAGTTTCTTACTGTAATTTTCCCTCTATGTAAAAGTATGTTATGATTATAAACCTTTAGGTTTGTTTTTTTTTTTGTTTGAAACTTTGTCAATTATTTTTAAGTTTACTGCTCAAATCCCATATATATCCATTTATATTCATCCTTAAATCTATCAGTTACATTTTGTGCTTTTTATTTATGAAAGTATAATCTATATTTTTAATTCTAAACTTTTGATATTATTATCAAATTCAAATATGATAATTCGAATATTTGTCTAAATTAATGCTTAAAATACTATTTTGTTCTAGCTATAGGGAAATCGTAGGAAATAGCCAAAAAAAATATTTTTAAAATTCAGCCCATGTTTCAAAAAATTAAAAAAATAGCCATATTACGAATTGTATAACAGAAAAGTGTTACACAAAATATTACACATCCGTAAACATTTGTAAGATATTTTGTAACACTTCAAGTTTTACTCATTATTTTTTGAAGTGTTAAATAATATCTTACAAATGTTTATAGATGTGTAAATATTTATTTGACAGTTTTTGTTATAAAAATTTACAGTGGTTATCCTTTTAATTTTTCGAAACATAGACTATCATTTAAAAGACATATTTAATTTTGACATATTTTTACAATTCACCCTTATTTGGCTCTGTAGGGTAGAGTTATAAAGAATATATATTATTTATATTTTTTAAATTATAGATGATTTTGGTAAAATAACGTGAAACTTAATGTACTAAAAAACCTCTATAAATTAATAATTTTGAAGGAAAAAAAAAAGAGAGAGAGAAATTTTGGTAGGTAGTTCATTTTTTAGACTATATTCGAAAAATGTCCACAATTTTTTTAATTAAGTGAATTTATCATAGTGAATGAATGAAATATCAGTAATTTTTAGCTAGTTTATTCTAATAACCATGATAAATAATCTATATATCAAGAATAATTTTTTGGTAAATTAACAAATTATAATGATAAGTGGACGAAATATCATATATTTTTAGCTGATAATTTATCTATTAATGATTGTGAACAATCTAATAGCGAAAATAAATATTTACCTAAAAAATAAAATTTATGAACATTTTTTAAAATAGGTTAAAAAAATAAGGCCCTATAAATCCCCAAAAAAGGAAAAGGCTAGAATGTTTCACTCTAGTGAGGATACATTAGTGTTTGACGAATAAAGACCTTTGAGATTTCATCGTACGGTTGCTAAATTATGAGATGCAAATTTCTTAATATATGACGGCAAATTTTATCGTACAGTTCTAGAATTCCTTCTCACTGACGTCACCAGCCAGACCCAGACATTAGGAATATTTTTTTATTCCTTCACACAGTTAAGGATTTCCCATCACGTGATTTACTCCGTATTCATTGACAGCTGTATAGTCTGTTATCACCTTTTTGTATTTTTCCGATTCTGTCATTGTACTCAGGTGCTCTATTAAAGGCAACCAATTGTAATTAATAATAACATACCTCTCTCTTTCAGTTATTATCAATTGATCGATTGAGAAGGTCTCCCAGAATCTTATTTTAAATATTGCTCTTGATAAAATTAGAATCCTATATAAACTAGGATTGATGCACGTGTATATATATATATATATATATATATATATAGAAAACCCCAAAGACGCTTATTTTTCTTGTTCTTTTTTTTTTTATTTATATTTTTGCATAGAAGACGCTTATTGTTCGAAACCAACCCCATTATTTGGGTTTTCATATTCTTGAGTGAAAAAGGAAAGGAAAAAAAAAAAGGCTGCGTTAACGATTCCGAGGAGCGTCTCGGGCTCCGATTCCGACTGCTACAGCATTTAGCGAAGGTAATTTCGAGTTCTTCTAGACCAATTAGAACATGAATGAATGAATTCTGGTGTTAATTTGTCATATCTAATATATACGCTTGTTTGTTTATTGTCATTATCAATTGATCGATTGAGAAGATCTCAATGGCAAACGACAAACTGGAAGCTCGTGCCCCAGATGAATTGGTGGTTGTCGTTTCCGAGCAGTGTCATTCTGTCGAAGCTTCAAAAGAAAACAAGAAAAAGAAGAAGAAGAAGAACACTGGCATTCCAACTAAAGTAGAAGATGATTTATATTTGGAGACCTCTGGGAAGCTTACTGACGAGCCCGAAGAGGGAGTTGGATTGGGTGGGACAGTTGACAAGGAAGAAGAGATTACAGTGGTGGAGTCTGCTGCAGCAAAGAAGAAGAAAAGGAAGGAGAAGGCGAAGGCGAAGAAGGCCGAAGCAGCAGCGGCGGTGGGCGTAAAGGATGAGGAGTTTAGTAAGCCCGCAGCCGAGAGGAAAGAGCCCAAAGCGAAAGGGAAAGAAGGGAAGGGGCTAAAGCAAATTAGGGAGGCGCTGGCTAGGCACAAGGAAGCTGAAGAAAGAGCGAAGAGAGAGGAGGAAGAGAGGGTGAGGAGAGAGGAGGAGGAGCGGCGGAGGGAGGAGGAGCTCGAGAGGCAGCGGCAGGAGGCCAAGCAGAGGAAGAAGGAGAAGCTGCTGCAGAAGAAGAAGGAGGGTAAGCTTCTCACGGGGAAGCAGAAAGAAGAAGCCCGTCGGCTCGAGGCACAAAGGAAGCAGATACTTGATCATGCTGTTGCTGCAGGGATTTTGGCTGCCACCGAAACTACTGGACCGCTTAAGAGGCCGGTGTATGGAAAAAAGAAGCTCAAACATGAGAAAACTCAGAAAGATACTCCGAAGCTAGAGCAGGTGCAAAGCTTGGAATCTGTGGAAAAAGATAGTACGGAAGCAGCCTCTGAGACAGCAGATGAATGGGATGACCAAAGCTGCTGCTCGGATGACGACGACGACGACGAGAATCCTGCTCTACCGGCAGATTCTCTAGATGTTGAGGAGAAAAAGACGGCGCAAAGTCCTGCACCTCGACAGAGCGACGAGAACTTCCTCCGTTCGCCTATTTGCTGCATTATGGGCCATGTGGATACTGGGAAGACCAAGTTGTTGGACTGTATCCGTGGCACTAAGGTCCAGGAAGGGGAGGCTGGAGGTATAACCCAGCAAATTGGGGCGACGTATATCCCCGTCGAGAATATACGTGAGAGGACGAGGTTGCTCAAAGCCGATGCCAAGCTAAAGGTCCCTGGGCTTCTGGTTATAGATACTCCTGGACACGAATCTTTTTCGAGCTTAAGGTCACGGGGTTCGAGTCTCTGTGATGTTGCCATTTTGGTGGTTGACATTATGCATGGCTTGGAGCCCCAAACAATCGAGTCGATTAAGCTTCTGAAACTAAGGAACACAGAGTTTATTGTTGCACTGAATAAGGTACACTATAATTATAAATATATATATGCCTCTTGCCATTTTGGCTCCTTTGTTTTAGCTGTAAGAGACTAACTAACTTTATGTATTTTCAGGTGGACAGGCTTTATGGCTGGAAATCCAGTCGTAATGCTCCAATTTGTGCGACAATGAAGCAACAATCGAAGGATGTCAAAAATGAGTTCAACATGAGGCTCACTCAGGTCAATATCTGTTCAATTTTGCCTTTTCTGTTTCTGTCTGTCTTGTTTGTTTCTGTGACTCAATCTTCATTATTATGTTGTTCATCAGGTCATCACTCAGTTCAAGGAGCAGGGCTTAAATACCGCCCTTTACTACAACAAGAACACATTAGGCGGGGATACATACAACATAGTACCAACAAGTGCCACGACGTAAGACTCGCAACCTGTGCACTTTTTAGACATAAGTTGTTTATTCTTTCCTTCCACGATACGATTTACTGGATTCGTTTGCTTTTGTTTTTCCAGCGGCGAAGGCATCGCAGATTTGTTATTGTTGTTAGTTCAATGGACTCAGAGAACTATGGTTGAGAAATTGACATTTAGCAACGAAGTTCAGGTTTGCCCTTCTTTTAAACTCTTATCATCTATTCAACTCAGAAATAGTTTAAACAGGAAAATTTTAACTTTGGTCTTATTCTTTTTTTTTTTTTTTTTCCAGTGTACTGTGTTGGAGGTCAAGGTTGTTGAAGGCCATGGGACAACAATTGATGTCATGCTGGTTAATGGGGTGCTTCATGAAGGAGATCAAATAGTTGTTTGCTCCATTCAGGTGAACATTTCAATCTTTCCTCCATATTTAATCTAGTGTTTGAATTTTGTAATTCTGCGTGTCTTGTTATCAGATATTCATTCGTCTACATGATTGTTATGTTGTTGCGCAATTTTGGAAATTTTAATAATTTTTGTGGATATCTTTTATTTTGAAGGGACCAATCGTTACTACTGTACGGACTTTACTAACTCCTCATCCATTGAAAGAACTTCGGGTCAAGGTAAATGTCTGCCCTCCTGGTTATTTGAAACCTAGAGATCTTTTGTATTTCCTCTTCGAGGCGTCTCGAGGCATATCTCCTCAGCTTCTTAAACTCCTAACATGATCAGAAATTATAAACTTGACCGTAAATCATATCTTTAATTATTTGCACCACATCATGCCACTGAAATATGTGCGTGCCTTTTACAACGTAATTGCTTTCTAAACACTGGATAACAAGCTGAATTAAAATTTGGTTTTGACACCAGGGATCCTATCTGCATCACAAGGAAATCAAGGCTGCCCAGTGTATCAAGATTACAGCACAGGTCACTATTTGAATTTCATGCTAACTATCTGCATTTTACAATGATATATGTGAATTTTTGCTCCTGATGGAAAACAATATTCTATTCAATATATTTTGCAGGGCCTTGAACATGCTATAGCCGGCACTGATCTTTATGTCGTGAGGCCACAAGATGATGTTGAAGCTATCAAGGAAGCTGCCAGAGAGGAAATGGAGTCTGTTATGAATCGGTTTGAGAAGAGCAGCGAAGGTGTTATGGTGCAAGCATCAACCTTGGGCTCATTGGAAGCGTTGCTGGATTTTTTAAAAAGTCCAGAAGTCAATATTCCTGTCAGCACTGTAAACATAGGCCCTGTACATAAGAAGGACGTCATGAAGGCCAGTGTGATGCTAGAGAAGAGAAAGGAGTTTGCCACCATTTTGGCTTTTGACATCAAAGTGACACCAGAGGCCAGACAACTTTCTGACGAGTTGGGGGTGAAAATTTTTGCAGCGGATATCATCTATCACTTATTTGATCAATTCAAGGCCTATGCAGAGAATCTCAAGGATCAAAAGAAGAAGGAAGCGTCTGATGAGGCGGTTTTCCCATGTGTACTTAAGATTTTACAGTGTTTCAATGCCAGTGATCCTATTATCATGGGAGTTGAAGTTCTCAATGGCTATGCTAAGGTAAATGATGAATGGTTTCCGCACTTGTGAATGACCCTTCTCAATATAATTTGCAATTTCTTTGTGTGCATAGTTGTAATAATCTGTATGAGTTGTTATAGGCCGTGTTTGCTTCGATTAAGCCTAGTTTCGACAACCATCAACGTCTCCTTTTCTCTTTGTGCAGGTTGGAACTCCGCTCTGTACTAGAAGAAACGGGAATATCGTTGGTATTGGTCGCATCACCTCGATAAAACAAAATGATAATCCTGTCGATTTTGCCACAAAAGGTCAAGCGGTGTCTATTAAGGTATAAAACGGATTAAAATACATACGACGAGTGAAATTTGTCTTTGGCTTACTTGAAAGACATGTTTGAATCGCCTTTTTTTTTTTTTTCCTCTTCTGCAGATTGTTGGGACTAATCCTGAGGAGCAGCAATTGCAGTTTGGTAGGCATTTTAAGATTGATGATGAGCTATTGAGCCGTCTGACGAGAAGCTCAATCGACGCCCTAAAGGCCTTCCACCGGGTGAGTTCAAAGATTCACAGCACTAATCTTTTTTTCATGGGAAGACATATAAGCGTTGTTTAACTTTTTTTTTTTTTTTTTTTTTCAATGTTTCAGGATATTGTGAAGGAGCACTTGGTGTTGATTAAGTTGCTGAAGTCCATCTTCAAGATACCGTGACTGAGATTGAATCTTTTACATTTCAATTGATACATATAGATTTAGTTACCTAGCATGACACACTGATTTTATTTGCTAACATAATTGTATAAAAGGTAGTTTCGTTGTAAATTTTAAGTTTTAGTTAACGCAAAACATAGTTTTGGACTGATTTGAAAAATCACTTAAAACAGATTGATGAAATTAAATTTTCAATTAAACTCAATGACTATTTTAGAATTTTTCCTCCTTTAATTGACCATATAAACATATAATTTTTAAAAACTTGTTAAGTTGTTATGAAATAGGGTAATATTCAAAAAAAGGGATTTAGAGGACTTTTTTGTCATAATGATAATATATGCTCTATGTGTAAATAAATATAAAGTGTAAACAAAATGAGCACTACAAATATAGAGTGTAAATAAACTAAGCACATCATTTGGGATATAGATTATTAAGTGACTCTAAAAATGACATTATATTGTAATTCTCCCTATTCTCAAAATCTAATAACAATAAAAACAAAATAATTTAATTATTTTTTCATGATTCTAGTGACTCGGTTACACATTTACACTATTACTTAAATATATTGTTATAAATTTTAAAAATTGAGTATTCACGGCCCTTATTTAAATTGAGAACTTTTTCTATAATTTTTTCTTTTAAAAAACCGATTTTAATGAGAAATTATAGTGAATACCCAATTTTTAAAACTTAATGTAAGTTATTACCTAATCTTTTAAAAAATGTAACTAACTACCCAAATAATTTAATTACTTACACAGTGGTAAGTTGTAGTAATTCACTTAGTTACCAAAAGCATGTGCAAGTAATTCACAAATTGACTATAAACTCAATTACTTCAAAAATTTGAGTATTTATTTTTATTGCTATATAAATTTTGGATATTTACGTACTTCATCCGATTTTAAATTATCAAATTTACCATTTTAAAATATAAAATCCGCTAAAAGAAAAAAAAAATCTCAACATCCTTATAATTTTTTCAAGAGAATCTCTCATTTAAATCAGGTCTTAAAAAAAACAGCAAATGTGGTTGGTTCCTTCTGGTAAAAAGAAGTAATAAACCGCCACAAAGACGACACAACAGCATTAACACGCACGACGGCACATGACCTGTGTGTATAAGACTATAAGAGCAACGTGGCGCGTCCCAACCACTCTCCATTCCGACGCGTGCCGAATCCTCAGCTCAGAATTTTGTGGCCCCACGTCTCCTCTCTCTCTCTCTCTTCCCAAAATCGTCAAACACAGAAGAGAAGAGAAACAGACTTCGCTTAAAAACTACTCGAATTCTCTGAAGAAAAAAAAAAAAATCCCATTCCCAAATATTTCATTTCTCGAAGGTACACAAATCTCTCTCTCTCTCACGGTGTTTCTGTGGAATTCGATTTCGTCGATTAGGTTTTCTCTTTCGCGAATTCGAAACCCTCGGTCTCTTCTCTTTTTTATGTATTTCGCTTTCGAATCGAATTGATGTGTTGTTGGTTTGTCGATTCGTCATTTTGCTCGTCTTCGTCGATGGACCGTTTGATTTCTGACAATTGGCGATAAAAAAGGAAAAAAGTGCGTGGGAAAAAAAAGTTTTGGAATTTATTCGAAGGCTTTTTCATTTTTCCCTCTCTTTTTCGTGAATTTTTTTTTTTCTCGCTTGGCAATTCAGAAAACTATATTCTCAATCTGAGATTTTTGTTGACGAAGCTTCCTCCATTGGTGGACAGTTTTAAGCTTTTGATTCGCAGATATCTTTTTTCTTTTGTTCTCTCTTCTTTGGATTTTTTTTTTTTGTATTTTTAATTTGGATAATAGAGATTTTTGAGATCCCTCATTGCGTAGATAGGCCAAGGCTAAGGCCATGTGGGTTGCTTCATTTCTCTTTATTATTATATTAATTAATTAACTGTCTTCTCGCGTGAAAGTAAATTAAAGCCTGCTTTTTTAATATTTCAAAGTCTATATAATAGTCTGTCTCTAATGGGTTTGCCTGTTCATGTGGATTTCATTTCAGATGCGCTTTGGTTTCTCCAACTAACTTATTTTGGATCCAGATTCGATCAGATTACGAGGAAGGTTAGGAATTTCTGTTTCTATTTCGATTGTCGACTTCGTGTCGCTGTTGATTATGTTGCTGGTGTGGTCATTGTTGGAATGAATTACACTTTTGGCTTGATTAATCGTTTCTAGCTCCAATTCACTCTTTAACTTTTAAAAAGATTTTCCTTTTCATTGTGAATTCTGTGTACTGTTTTGGATACTTTTGTTTTAGCACAATTGAGCCACTCATGATTGTCTTTTCCTTTTAGAATTTTGTGGGTTTCTCTCGGATCATTCTTTTAGCAAAATCCAGCGACTTGTGAATTTGTGTACATTTCACATGGATCAGATGATTGGATCATATATTTAGGACAATCATGTGTCCAGTCAAGGAAATCGTTTTCATGATTATGGAGTATTTAAGTTTATTGATAATTCAATTGAGTAATGCAAATATTTGGCCCCATTGATGTTTGGGAGACGAAATTCGGAAAAAATTGTCCCAAATCTGATTTCAATTTTGTGAATTTGGCTATGATTGCTGAGGAATTTTAGGATGCGGAGGAATTAAAATTTAAATTAAATGTTTTCCTTTTAGACTAAATAAAGTGAAGAAGAGGGACAGAAATCAAATCTTCAATATTCTGTCCTCAAAATCACCAATTTATTTTAAATTCACGCGATAAATAAATACCTTAATCAAGTTCATTTTCGATCAGGTTATGGGGATTTTTAATGATGAATTTGCTGATGGTTTTTTGACTTTTTCAAGGTTGAGTTATTAATGAACTCACAACTTTAATCTTTTCTGAACCATTATTCATTTCTTTATGATAATTTCTGGAGAATTACTGTGTGTGGAACAGTTGGTGGATTTAGCCTCGTGACCCTTCTTGCTCTTAATTTTCTAAGAAGATATGTGACAGCTTTTGTACATTAAGTTTAAGTTTAACATAGAGATAACACATTTGGGTCGTCCCTTTTCTTTTTTGGTATTCATCTTGTTATTTGCAGATTTGTCTATTAAGATTAGGGAGCTTAGCGGTTGACACGTTGTTTGAGACTTTGAGTCAATAGGCTAAGACCCTTAACTTCCTGATTTTCCATATTGTCGACCAAGGCCTCTCTCTCTTTTTTTTTTTTTTTTCCTATGGTGATGGGAATATCATCCTTTCTGGATGGTCGCAATGGGCATATGCCATATCTCTTCAGCTATATGAGGACATATGTTCAGGGGTTGTGGTCAGGTAAGCTAGTGGGCCACTCTTCTTTTTAGTTTTGTTAGTTTTAAGTTAGCCATGTCTGCAAAAGTTTACGTCTCTTGTGGATGGGTTGGTTACATCAGCATTCATCTCCCGTGCTTTTTCTTTTTACCTAAAGATTCTCATTTTGGAGTACCCATTGACGTGCTTATGCATTTTATTTAGTAGTGCTGCAACATTATGAAAGGCCCAAATTGCTTCTTTGGACTTCTTTTTCCAAAATTTCCATCAGTAAGGGTTTTGGAGATTTTTTCCTGCTGTTGAAGATTCATGTTTTCTTGCCCATGTTTGCATATACATACATTGCACATGTTTTAACTGTGTGACCTAGAGAAATTGCTTTGTCTCTTGTTCGTTTCGTTAAGTGAAGAGAGAAAAAATAAGGCAACAGTTGATTATCATAGTATCAGGGGAACATCTTACATGATGGTAATTAATAACTAGGTACTTAAACCTAAAAGGATTAAATAGAAGGCAGTTTAGAACAATTAATAAACTATTTTACACCATTTAGGCCCAGAGGAGTGACAGAGAGTTAGAGACAAGACAACCAGATGAGTCAAAAATTTCATGTCAGATAAATAAGACAATTGAGTATCCAGTTAATCGGTTTTAGGGGGGAAGTTGATTTTTTTTTCTTTTTTATAAAATAAATATAGTATTACCTTTTTTCCAATATAATTAAAACCTGCCATGAACTATTTAGGATTCCTGCAATTTCTAAGTTGTCCAAGAATTCTAGCCAACTAAAGCCAGTCAGGAGGCTGACCATTAGGGACATATCACTGTAAAATTTTCTCCTATGTTTTATGAGGAATTTTCCATCTAAAGGAACCCAAGATAGCAGATAGTTTTATTCTTACATTCATACATAATACTACCAATAAAATTCTCCTTCGCAATAGCAGATAGTATTGGACTACAGAGAACATTTTCATGGCTATTCTTACTTATCTTCCTACAGAACTAGTCATCTACCTCCATAAAATTCTCGGTCCCCAATGGTGATTTTAAGATAATATATTCTATTAGTTATCTATTGGGAGAAACCCAGCAAGAGGCCTTTGCTTTTTCATCTTTCCAAGTTAGGGAAAATTAGATCCTCTACCAAGTAACCTATCACACTCGAACATGTCCATCATTTTCTATTTTAGGCTCATCTAGTTGATAC
Source organism: Boehmeria nivea var. tenacissima (assembly GCA_018132145.1). NCBI lineage: Eukaryota > Viridiplantae > Streptophyta > Magnoliopsida > Rosales > Urticaceae > Boehmeria > Boehmeria nivea. The sequence continues at coordinate 19,440,370 of CM030878.1, read as the reverse complement.
TTTCACTCTCTCTCTCACACACACAGTTTCTTCTGTTGCTAATGGATTTTTTTAATATGCTTTCCAGGTTTAGGTTGGAAATGGCGAAAGGTGGCAGACGTCAGAGAATCACTTCAAGACAATTCAGATCAGCTCCATATCCGTTGCGCTTTGATCAGGATATCATGGAGGACTTGCCCCCAAAGAAATGCTGCAAAGCCTTGGAGAAGAGAGACTGGGAAGATGTAACATGTTCCGTATGCATGGAGTACCCTCACAATGCTGTCCTTCTCCTTTGTTCTTCGCATGACAAGGGCTGCCGGCCTTACATGTGTGGGACCAGCTACCGTCACTCCAACTGTCTTGACCAGTACAAGAAAGCTTATACTAAAGTCGTTCCATCTAATCATGGGCAAAGCTTGCTTGGCTCTGTTGATAATCCGATTATAATCCAAGAATCCGGCTCAGCTGTGGAGGACACTGAAGTCAGCAAGCTTGCTTGCCCCCTGTGTAGGGGCCAAGTGAAGGGATGGACTGTGGTTGAACCAGCCAGAGAGTATCTAAACTCAAAAAAGAGAAGCTGTATGCATGATAATTGCTCGTTTGTCGGAAACTACAAGGAGCTGAGGAAGCACGTGAAAGCGGAGCACCCCTCTGCACGGCCGCGTGAAGTGGATCCTGCTGTCGAGCAGAAATGGAGAAGGCTTGAGAGGGAGCGGGAGAGGAATGACGTCATCAGCACTATAACGTCTACCATGCCAGGTGCAATGTTCTTCGGAGACTACGTAATAGAAGGAAACAATTACACATTTGATTCAGATGAGGAGGGCGGGTTTGATGCAGGGGGCTGCCGAGAGAAGCGTGGGTTTTGATAGTAATCTAGTGAATGTCTTCCTCCTACTGCACGCCTTCGGACCATCGGGAGGAGATGAACTCAACAGACGAATGCCTCAGCAGGTGTTGCCCTACCACCAGACGGTGAATGGTAGTGCTGTTGGAGTACGACATACGACTCCTGTTGGTGGCACAGAGTCCTCCGATCAAGATGACGATATCGAAAGCCATGATGAAGATGGTCATGGTAATATTTCGTTGGCCAGCCGCCTCCGTCGACACGGTAGGGTGTTGTTGGGGCGCTCCGGCAGGAGACGAAGACGAAGAGACCTAAACGGCGGTTCGAGGTGAGACATAATTGGTAAGAAAAAGGGGGGTGGATATTGGAAAGGTTCCGACTTATGTAGGTACATAAATTGTAGGCAAATTTAGAAAACAACACCAATAAGCTAAAAAGGATTTAATTTCTCACATTTGGAGGGATTACTTTTAATTCTAATTGCTTGGCCTGGGGACAATGGTTGTTCCTTTTTCCCCTTGTTGTTGTGTATGAACCATTTTTTTTTTTTTCTCTTTTCAACTGTAATTTGTTTTTTCTTTAACCTTATTTACCATCCGTCCACCTGTTAAAATATGAACAGTTGTGTGTATGAAATTCAACCTTTGTAATCTTATTTCCGTTATCGATGGTGAACGGAGGTTCACTAAGCAAGTAGACAGTTGGTCCATATTCTGTTGTTCTCAACGCCCGGCTTATGGTCAAGCAGTAACTATTCAACTTTTTCACTTTTACTTCATTGAAATGGAACAATCAAAGCTATGCTTCAATTCAATATTAGGATTGATTGAATATGTGAAATATTGTTTTTTTTTTTTTTTTTTGGTAATATGTACTCGCAGTTCATGAGAAGCGCTTTTGAAGAGGCTTATCTACCCCACTCCATCTGAACTGTACATGGCCCGCAAGGATTATAAACACAAATATTGTCAACCTTTTTACACCATTACTTTATTTTTAGAACTTAGTTCTCAAAATTGCGAGTCATAGTAACCAACTATGAAGAAATTTATGTCGTGGAAAACTTCATTTAGTAGCAGAAGTAAATGTGGCGACTAATTTATTAGTTGCATAAAATTTTATTATTAATTTTTACTTGAATTGTTGTACTGTTATATTAATTACAAAACTATTTAATCAAGTAATTCATTTTCTTATTTACTAGTACACACAACATTTTATTTGATTAATTAAGTAAACTGAAACTAAAATAAGGGTCAGTTAGGTAAATAGTCATTTTGGACTGTGTGTTTTTAAAAAATAGCCACAGTTTCAAAAGATTTAAAAACTAGCCATAAAACTGTAAGAAATTTCTGACAATAACAAAAATACACATAAAAATACTATCAAAAATTTCTGACACTAGGCAAAAAATTTATAAGAAATTTCTTACATGACTAATTTTTAAAGTTTTTGAAACTGTGACTATTTTTTAAAATCATTTTATAAACAGTTACTATATTCTTAAAATTCCCTTAAAATAATACTTATATTCACAAAACTGATATGGGATTTATAGACTGTTTTTACCGAGTCGAGTATTAGTTTAGTAACTCAGTAGCTGCAAGCTTGGTAATTAAGAAAAAAAAAATAAAGTTTACATGCAAGCAAAATACAAATAGAAATTTTTTCATAGAAATAAACAAAAAACTAAAACTAAAACAAAAACGGGTCAACGAGTTAGACGGATTATTCGTTGTACCCAAACCTACCCAATTACTGTGATTTTCTCATTAAGTTTACAAATATATTGCTTTTTACTAAATACCAATTTATTATCGCGTTAATGAAGCATCCTTAGGGCTAAAAACCCAAATTAGTCTTATGATTCTCTCAAATTTAACATATGCTAACTAATAACAATGGGAGTAAACTGCTACTGATTTGTAAACTTGGGATCAAAAGCAAAATTAGAACAATTCAAAGGACTATGTTACTAATACATACCAACTTCAGAGCCAATGTGCAAATTATCCACAACAAAATAGCACAAAGCTTCGGTCTCTCAAGCTCGATTGCTTCCATGGCTCTCTCTTCCATCTCTGAGCTCCATTAACGCGAAACCGGGGGGAAAAAAAAAATATATATATATATATATATATATGAAAATGGGTTATTTACAAGCATTTTGTTGTTCCTCGTCCTCGAACCACAACATCCTCGTACCCAGTACTACGACATTCCCTTCTCCGACAACCGTCTTCGCACAAGCCTCTTCGCCGAACCACAGACCCGTTATTGCCGAGCCTCAAGCACAGAGACGAGCTCTGGCTCTTGGGAAGAGAAAGCTCAGCCTCTCGTCTCTCGCTCTGATGATTCTTACTGGGCTTTTCGCAGACTCTCCAATGGCGGTCTCTGCCGAAGAGCTCGAGAGATACACTGATTCCATGGAGGGTTTCACTCTCCTCAGGCCCTCTTCTTGGGATAAGGTCTTGTCAACTGTCTTTTTGTGTTGCTTATTGTTGAAGTTTTCAATTTTTATTTTTTTGTTTGTGATTTTGTTTTTAAATGGGTAGTTTTGGATGATTAGGTTGATAAAGCAGGAGCAACAGTGCTGTTTGAGGAGCCTAACAAGGGAAGCAACAATGTCGGGGTTGTTGTGAACCCGGTTCGGCTTTCGAATCTCCGAGATTTCGGGAGTCCTGAATTTGTGGCTGATAAGCTCATTCAAGCCGAACGGCGCAAGGTAATTGATTGATTACTTGCACAAGTGTGGCTCTTGATGACATATTACTAGCTACTTCATTGTTGTCGTTGATAATACTAATGTGGCTGTGTTTGGAAATGTAGATATAGGGAATTGTAATTTTTCATGTTGATTGTGTAGCTTCTTCATGTCTATTAAGCCAGTAGAATTTAGAAGGAATTGGTGATGATGATGAGCATTGTTAGGTAGACTGATACTATTGTTGAGAAGTATTCATGAATTGTTAGAGGTCGATATGATTTATATAGCGACTCTCATCTCTTGGACTAAGAAAAAGGATGGTTGTTTATTAGGGAATCTAGCGGAACATATTCAATTTTTCATTGATATTTTAGAGGCCAAAGTGATCTTAATTGAGTTCAATGACCAAATGTTGTGTTGGGAAAACAATGCAAGCTATGGAAATCCGGCTGCTCTCTGGATCGTGTTTGTTCCCCTAATGAGAATTCAGGAGTATAATCTTTTTCACAAGCTTTACTGTTATATAGGAAAGCACGAAAGAGGCTGAGGTGATTGGAGTCGCTGAAAGACTAGGGCGGGATGGCGTGCAAGTATATGAGTTTGAATACAAGGTTGACAGCACTAGGGGAGGCATGAAGCGAATATTTTCAGCAGCATTTGTTGCGTCAAAGAAGCTTTACCTCCTCAATATTTCTCACTCGGACAAACCTGAGAGCCCACTTGACGCTCCTACAAAGATGATGTTGGAGCAAGTTCTTCATTCATTTGATTCTACTCCACTGATGTAAATGAAAGCTTTTTCGAGCAATCAAAGCCTGTGGTGATGTATTCATTCGCGGCAGCTTGTGTAAATCCATATTCAACCAATGATATCATAAGTTTTCTGGCCAAGGTACACATTGACTAAAATTTACTTGACTTGACTTTATTTTTCTTGTGAGTTGATGATGATTCAATAACATCAATCTCTGTGTTAAATTTACTATCGGAGTCATTGGAAAAGGAAGCAAAAAGTGAACGGATATTACATAAAATATATAAAAAAGGAGAGTCCTTGAGTTGCTGTGAAAATGGATTAAGTAATGAGTTCAGTAATTGTTTATGCATATTTGCAATTTAGAACTTATTCATGTATCAGGTTGTACATTATGTTGTATCTAAATCCATTTGCAGTATCAGAGTTCTGATCTGCCAAATTATATCATATGCAGGTCAGATGCAACGGAACTGAGCAACTTATTTGCCTTTTTTAGTTGTACTTATATCATAGAGAATCACTTTGTAAGCTCTAAGTTTTTCTTCGAGTTCAGATCTGTCTTTGTATACATCTATTCATTGTCGTTGTAAGTACGATCTACATGTTAGTCGTGCTTTGAAGTTTGGCTCTTTGGAACTCACTGTATTCTTCTAAGTATAGAAGCATCCTTTTGATTCCATATGGTGATCACAAATTTGAACTTGATGCAACATAAATCAAGTGAAACAAACCAAAATCAGGTTTAGTTTTTGTTGCAAAAGCCTGCATCGTATAAGCATTTGTTGTGAAGTTTGTGGAACAGCAGGTCGTGTATTGATAGTTTGCACTTTTTCTTGTATGTTCAACATGTAGCGAGATACTATAACAATTTACAATATCTGAAAAGAATGTTACCACTTTGTCGAAGTGCATGCAACATTTGTATCAAATATTCGAGTTTGAGTCCGAACTTCAATGGCTAAAGAAGGGTTTTCTGCATTTTATGCTGTTTCTAGAGCTTTTATGTAGTTTCAGTGACAGATTTTTTTTTTAAAAACCTAGTGTGTTGCTTTCTAAGTGCGGTGTCCTTTTTTAAGTGTTCTGTCATTTTCTGTCGTTTTTAACATTTTGCTGCATTTGATTTTGTTTTTGGAGTTTTATGTCGTCTTGTGACATGGACGCTACTCTGATTTCAACCTAATATGTCGTTTTATATATAAATCGTTTTGGTAACTTTGATGTCGTTTTTCTACGTCCGATCGCCGTTTTCAAGTTTTCTGTCGTTTTTAACATTTTGCTGCATTTGATGTCGTTTTTTAATTTTTTACGTCGTCCGGTGACATGGATGCTTTTTTTTTTTTATACCTGATACGTCGTCTCATAAATTTGATCTTATTTTACTAACTAAAATGTCGTTTTTCTAAGTCCAATGGTGTTTTTTAAGTTTTGCTGTCGTTTTTTAACATTTTTCTGCATTTGGTGTCGTTTTTGTAATTTTTATCTCGTCTGGTTACATGGATGCAGTTTTTTAACCTAATACGTCGATTTATAAATCTAATATCGCTTTTCTAACTTTCATGTCGTTTTTTTAAGTCCGATGTTGGTTTTTAAGTTTTCTGTCGTTTTTCACATTTTCCTACATTGATGTCGTTTTGGAATTTTTATATCGTCTGGTTACTTGGATGCTGTTCTTTACCTAATACGTCGTTTTATAAATCTAATATGAATTTGATAACTTTGATGTCCTTTTTGGAAAATCCGTATGTGGTTTTGCAGTTTTCTGTCGTTTTGTAACATTTTGTTGCATTCTATGTCGTTTTTCAAATTTTTATGTCGCCTGGTGACATGGATGATATTTTTTACCTTATATCTCGTTTGGTAAATCTAATATCGTTTTGCTAACTTTGATGTCATTTTTCTATGTCGATGGTGGTTTATAAGTTTTCTGTCGTTTTTTAAGATTTTGTTGCATTTGAAGTCGTTTTTGTAATTTTTATGTCGTCTGGTTACATGGATGCCGTCTTTCACCTAATACGTCGTTTGGTATATCTAATATCGTTTTGCTATCTTTGATGTCGTTTTTTCTAAGTCCGATGGTGGTTTTTGAGTTTTCTGTCGTTTTTTAAGATTTTGCTGCATTTGATGTCCTTTTTTTAATTTTCACGTCATCTGGTGACATGGATGCTGTATTTTACCTAGTACGCCGTTTCATAAATCTGATGTTGTTTTACTAACTTCGATGTCGATTTTCCAAGTCCGATGGTGATTTTTTAAGTTTCTGTCGTTTTTTGCGTCTGTTGTCGTTTTTAAACTCTGATGTCATTTTCCCTTCTTTTTTTTTTTTGTCGTTTTAGAAACTAATCTGTGGTTGGCTTTCAATTCGATTTGTTGTTCACTTTTATAGTTCTTTATTTTACCTTTTATTTTCATATTCGATAGCCAATTCATTAGAATGCATTTTTGCTTTTTGATGTCTTTTATTATTTTCTATGTCGTTTCAATTTCAACGGTTGTTCCACAGTTTTTGTCGCTTTCCCCTTTGTTGTCCCAAATTTGTTGCCATTGTCTTATCATTTATCTGTCGTTTTCTTGCTTTGGTGCCAATCTTCAGTCGTTTTCTCAACATTGTCGTTTTCATTGTGGCCTTCCGTTCCGTTGCTATTGTCGTTTGAAATTCTTGGCAGTCAGACTACTCATTGTAGTTTCCAATACACATGTCGTTTTATCCTTAGTGTCGTTTCTCAATCCAACTTAGCACTCGGCAGTAAAGAATATTGAGACTCTCCATTAATCATTAGCACTTTTTTTTTTTTTCACTTTCATTCATTACAAATTTTAATTTGACAGGAATTTCTCATACTAGGCTGTTATTTTTCAATACAAGTTAGAAACCACAAAGACACAACATTCTCAGCCATTTCCTTGCTTGTAAACTAAGCAAAAGCTTCCCAATATCTAAAACCATGGAGCCTTTAGAATCACTGAAGATGTGATTTTCTGAAACTCTAAACTCAGGCCTCGCCTGGATTCAAAGACGGCGCGGGACAAACCATTGCCGAGCTCAGCTTTCTCAAGTCCTGAGTCCATTTAGTGTAGCTCGAGTTCTTCGCAACAACGTCTTTCGACACCTCTTTACGCTCGACTAGTCCTCTTGCGTACGCCTCAAACTTGTTAACATTTTCCCATATCTCATGCTTCATCGCGCCATCCTCGCTCTGGAGATGATCTAACCACTCCTTGGCCTCCTCTAGTCGCGCCCAAAAACACGAGTCTTGAGTCTGGCTCGCGTACTTGGTTCTCGCCCTGTTTTGTTCCTCGCCGGCCCTTCGCTCTCTCCACCACCTGTCGGAGATTTGGTACCTCCTCGGCCTTCCATTGCTCAGGTAATGTCCCGCGACCAAGTGCCTCTCCTTTCGGTAGTACTCGGCAATGTCTAAAGGCTCAGCAAGGAGCTTGTAAAAGTGGAAAGCATTGACCCACTTGTTTCTTGTTTGAAGTCATGAGGCAGTTGATTTTTCTCCAGCTTCTCGATAACGCTGTCCCAGAAAACAGCCAGCATGTGCCTGTTCATGTTGATCTGGTCGCCTCTTTTCGACGAGCCTCGTTTCTTGAATGCGTCATAGTAACCCATCTGATCATCTGCCTCGTCGCACGAGGCTTTGTACCACTCGATCTGAGCTCTGTAAGGAACGACTTTCGACAAGTTGATTGCCAGTTTGGCACAGTTCAAGATCGGTGCGAGTCCCAATCTCCTCGCCGTCATAAGGCAGTCTTTGGCCAGTGTTGCTGCTGGTTCCTTGGTGAACAAGTTAAGCTCATTCTGTTAGTGAAACTTAGAGATTAGGACTGTCATTAACACGTCACAGTTTTCTTAGTTTTGAGTAGTACCTGGGAAGGAATTCCAGTGGACTGTATTGCGAGCGTTAGCCCCGCTTCGTAGCAGGTCTTGGGAAGCTCGCTTCGATCGAAGCTACTCTGCTTCAGGTAATGCAGAGGAACTCTGGCGACATACTCGCCGTAATTGAGATGATCATCAATGCAATCAGCCGGCGAGAAGCCCGTGACGAGCATCAAATACATCATCTTGACCACACACGCCGCGTCGTCCAAGCAAACCGCGCCCTCTCGCGAGAACAGCAAGTAGTTCCCGAACGGCCAGAACAAGCTCTCCCCCGCCCCTCCGCACGACGAGAGCCTCTCCAGCGACGCCACAACTGCGCCGAAGAACCCCACAGCCCCCGCCTGGTCCCCGAGCAGGGCCGCAGCAGCAGCGTCAGACGAAGGGCTGCCGCTCATCGAGGAGTGCCAATGCTGCAGCAGAAGGCGCATTTGGGGGGTGAGAGTGGCGGAGGGAGCGAAGAGAAGCCGCGGCATGAGGTCGTGCTTGGCGGCGACGTGGCAGAAGTTGGCGCCCCACCGCTCGCGAAGGATGGCGCGGGTGAGGGCGTCGTTGCCGAGCAGCGGAGAGCCGAAGGTGATGCAGAGGAGTGAAGGGGAAGCAGAGACTTGTTGGAGCTGACAGAGCAGCCAAAGAGTTGACAGTGAGGCTGTGGCTCCTCCTAGAGAATGGCCTGTGATCACTATGGCTTTACACTTCTCCTTTAATGCCAATACCTACGTACATTGATTTTTATTATTATTATTATTATTTGAGATTGTTAGCCAAAATGTTTTTGGAAATTGCAATCTTTATTGTATTTTTCACTCTAAGTTCTCGTTACATAGTTCATTCTTTTTTTATTCGGTCATGCATTCAAGACCATATATATCATATGTCTAGCGAGTGCACGTAATGTTGCATAAATGAAGTTCAATTTGTAATGTTAGATTTTGTGCTCTTTTCCTTTGTTTTTTTTTTTTTTTTTTCCCTTCAACTGTTCAGGTCTTTCATTTATCCATCATCACTCTCAACCTTCCATTTGACAGAAACAATAGCAAAAAAGGGGAAAAAAAAATGGATGGGCCTGATTTACCTGAATACCAATTTTTAGAATGGTAAAGGCGATGGCTTGTTGACCAAAGTCAATAAAAAAAAGTTGAATGGCTTTTTTATTTATTTTATTTTTTTTTGGTGTATAAAAGTCGAATGATATAGATATTAGATGGTTAAGATGGTCGGCCGACATCGATAGGAGATAAATAACATTGTGGTTGTGGGACTCTATGTTTTGTCTTGACTTGGTCTTGGTGTTGACATTCAATGTAGCCTTCAAGGAAACTTCATAGTACTATTTTGCATTTTTCTTATATATATATATATATAATATTAAAAGTTACTTAATAAAATTTAGATGATTTAGCACTATTCAAAATTATTTTAATAATAATTTGATATTGGAGATTAAAATAATTTTAAATAATGTTAAATTATTCAAATAATTTATCCAAACACCCTATTAGAATTTTCATTTGTAAAATTCACATTTAAGTTTGTCGTCTTTTTTTTTTTTTGGAAAAGAAAAATCAAGATATTAAGGTTTATCTTAGTTGGAGGTGAGTCACGCCTTAGCCTAGTCAAACATTTTATAGTTGAAATGGATTTCTATATACTTGATTGCTGTTTTCCATCATGTCAGTTTCAGTTTTATATATTAGAATTTGTTTAGGTAAGTCTATTTCTTCAAGTCCAAACCTAATCATAGCTATAATATCATCCTAGGAAAGAAAAATGTAAAACATGTTTAATCGTCACTAATTCTTAAGTCTAGTCATATTTACCATAGGAAAAAAAATGTTTGTCCTGATTATGATAGAAAATGCCTTTTTTTTTTTTCTTCTTTTTGTTTCATTGAAGAGACAACAAATTTGGAATGATTTCAAACAATTGGAAAAATAAAATACAAAAGGAAAATAGTACACCCGTGAAAATGTCATGGTTGTGACCATTGGTCACGATAAAACATAACATTATGTGTAAATCTATGAAAAATACTTGTAATGTATATATATATATATAGTTAGGAATATTTCCATTAATTACAAGTTTGGTAATCTAAAACTTAGTATGGTGACTTACGTTTGGACAACAGAATATAAAATTTCTAGTGGCTTCCTGATGAGACTAAATGCACCATTTCTAGTGTGAAAAAGGAAATAAAATATCAAAAAAATAATAATAAAGGAAAGAACCCTTTTGAGTGTTGAAAGAAAGAAAAAAGGTATTTTTATGAAAGCTATAATCATTGAGCTTACTATCTTCCTATTTAGGATTTACTATCTTCATATGAGAACTTCTTTGTTGCTAAAGTGATTGACCAAAGTTACCATAGGCATTTTTATTCAGATAAATTCTTTTGTTTAGCTAGTAATATTTACCTTTTTCATTTTAGGACGAAGCCATTGAACTCATTTAATTACTATTCCTAATTAATCATATGAGGATACATCATGAAGAATAGAATTTATCAAACAAACAATTATGGCCACAAAATTATTAGGGATAAGAGCTAAAGATGTATAAAAAGAAATGTTCGATCAGGTGCTCTATTGTAACTTGTTTGTAAGCAAGTCATAAGTATAGCAAATTTAATAAATAATAACCATCCAAGTCGCCAAATAAAAAACCCAAATTAAAACATATGTATTTCCAAAAAAAAAAAAAAAAAACCGCGTATGCCTCATTAAAGACCTGGTCCAATTTCATCCCAATGTGAACCACGCATGGGAAATCAAAAGCTAAAAGCAACAAACTCAGCACAAACCCAAACATAGAGACTCCTCAATTACTTTGATGACTAACGTTAAATTTTGTCAACTTTAAAATCAACTTAACAACCTAATGCAATGAGGGACACCCAAAAAAAAAAAAAAAACTAAGGTTATTCGTTTATTTAGCCCAATTTTCAATCACCTAGGCACTAGTAATTTTACCTATACTTGAATAACAAGTCAATAATTTTCAGAAGAGGTTTAGTTAGTTTTTTTTTTTTTTTTTAGTTGTAGTATGATCATAATTAATAAGTAATGGAGTTATTACGTACCTGAGAGATAAAAGTTTGAGAGTTGAGCATGGACAAGAAGAGCTCCAATAAGCCGGCGTGGACCATCGCCGGCTTACTGTCGCCGCCATCGCCGTCGCCATCACCGCGGCCGCTGCGGCCCACCAAGGGCCCGAAGACGCCGTGGCCGGCGGTCTCCAAGGGGACCACTTGACCCCACGTGGGGTCGGAGACAGAGTCCGGCGTCTGGACGCCGGAGAAGGCCAAGTAGCCGACGCCGCCGCGTAGCTCGGTGACGAAGCCCATCGGCGCGGCGGCGTTGGCGGCGGCGCAGAGCCTCCATGAGTCCCTCACCAGCGGCGTTGACGCCAAGAACGTCGCTACCATCTCACTTGTCTCGAACCTGCATGGAAACGTTTTTTGATGTGTGTAAATATATATGTAAGTAAATGTATATGAGTATATATATATATATATATTATATATAGAGAGAGAAAGATAGAGAGGAAAAAATGAAGTGAAAATTACTCTGAAGCTTCGGTCTCCATTGAAAAATTGGAAAGAAGGGGCTAATGAAATTGCCAAGAAATTCTTCTTTTTTCTTTCTTTCTTTTTCTTGTTTTGGCAATTCTTCGATTTTTCAAAGCTTTTGTTGTTTCTCTCTCTTGGCGGTGTTGAGTTGAGTTGGTTTTTGAAGCGTTCTAAGTAGGAAAACAGATTTTTGTGAGTGGATCTATTTATCAATTTCCTTTTTTGTTATTTAGGGGGAATGGAAAGGACCATTTTCTCCTCATTTCGTTTTTTTTTTCACCTATAAAATTATATTCATAACTCAATATGTTATATAAAAAATTATTAAAATGTCCCCCGAACTTGTGATAGTGTCCATTGTATTTTTATCCCTCAATTTTGTAGAAAGTTGACAAAATGCCCCTTCCGTCGTCATCAAGTGATGATGTGTCCATAATAAAATTCAACCATTTTTACTAAATAAATCTCAACCAAATAAATTTATATTCTATTTGTTTTTCACATATACGAGGGAGAAATTGTTATTTTTATTTTTGGAGTGGTAAAAGGGTCATTTGCTGAAAAAAAAAAATTTGGGTGCTGACTTTGACTTACATGGCATGCTTCCATATTTATACCCAGTTAAGTACTAATTCCATTGATTAATAGTTAATTAGTTGCACAAGCAACTTAATTGGGTTAGTATTTATACACTTCAGTCACTTTAATATTGAGGTTTGAAATTGGAATTTCTCATCTTTAATCCAACCCAAAATAAATAAATTAATAAACGAATTAGCTTTTCAAAAGTAGTTTTGATTGATCACTCACTTTGTCTTCATATTAAACTGTGGGTGAGATGATGATTTCTAATTGTCCCCACTACGCACATAAGTCGAAATTGGAACTTATCAGTGTAGCCCAAAAACAAACAAAAAATTATATGAAAAATTATAAGTTATTATTATACACTTCGCAGTGCCCAAATTGGAGTTGATGTGTCTATTTCACATATTCATAGCCGTCACATATTATTTAAGAGAGAGAGAAGATAAAGTGGGTCTCTGGGAAATTTGATAGGTGGGATTTTGGATCATTAGAGGAAGAGTTATTATGATTTAAAAAAAAAAAAAAAAAAGAGTGTGACTGCTATATTTATGCAGTGAATAAAGCACTAAATGCATGTGCTGCCTGATTTAACACATTATGCAAAATATGGGATATGTGTCTAGAGTGTTCTTAAATATAATTGTTCATACTCCATTGTCATATAAATGGGACATATCAATAAAAACAAGCTCATTATATGTTAAGAACTGAATTCTCTAATAATCTAACTTTACTATCAAGCATAGAAATATATCTATGTAATATTGTCCCAGAGGCTGTAGCCTAGTGGGCAAAATGTAATTACATCCCCACGTAATTTATTCCGTGACAAGCTCGGTTCAAGTCTTTCAGAATTTTAATGTGCCAATTTTGTACTTTTAATAAAATTTTCCAGGTGATTTTTCAATTTTATATATTTTATGGAAGTGGCTAGCCTAGGTGACAAATATTTTGCATCATCAATGGTGCACAAGTCAACGGTTCTAGTTGGCTAATGTGGATGACTACATGGTATTATTGTGTGGCGTATCCTATGTAATTTTGGCCTTCTATTAGCGGCAAAAAAAAAAAAAAAAAAAAAAAAGCAACACCCGAACCAACCTTGGACCTTGCGCCGCCGCTGTCGGATTTCTTCGCCCCGACCTCGCGCCGTCAGATCCGGCGGAGACCTCCTTGGCGTCGACGTAGCGATGAGAAAACCCTATCCTCACCTCGAACAAAGACGACGAACCTCCTCTCCCCTGAGAGCTCTCCTTCCTCGACCTCCTCAGCTCCTACGTGCCGCCGCAGCCCTCCTTCAACCGGTCGAATCCGTCGCCTCCTCGCTGCGGCAATAGCGACGACAACCGTCCTCTTTAGAGCTTATGCAACCTATTCGCCGCCCAAATCGATCTTCCTAGGTTATCGATCCCAAACCGAACGCGAACAATTCAGAAAAAAAAAATCCAAAAAATCAAAGAGAAAAAAAAAATTCACAATCGAGACCGACCTGGAATCGAAAATCTGCATCTACAACGAACGGGATTGCATTGTCACAAATTGCTATAAGGCTAAACCCTCAATGACCAACAAAAATGGCATTTTAGAGAAAAGAAGTAAAAAAAAAAAAGGAAATTTTCTATTTTCCGCGATTGGCATATGCCAAGATGTGCGAAGATGAAGAGAGATCGCCACCCCCGACCTCGCGCCGTTTGATTTCGCTGCCCCCGACTCCCCGCCGTCGAATCCCGCTGCCCTGGACCTCTCTGATCAGAATCATTAAAAAAAAAAATTGAATGTGCCCCAACTTATGATAAGCTCCTGCAATCATCCCAACAGCCCAACCATATTCATTAAATTGTGCACCATCTATGATGCAAAATAAGTGTCACCTAGGCTAGCCACTAATATATATATATATATATATATATATATATATTTGTTCTTTATATAAATTAAAGGACCAAAATATAAGATGTCCAACTAGGATTCATAATTGTGACATCTTGGAGTAAACGTGAGGTTCATTCATCTTGAAGTAAGAGTGGGGTTGGGGGTTCGTCAATTTATTAAATAATTATTAAACGCATCAGAATCAACACGGTTTGGTTTTCTCTTTTCTGTGCTGGTGGGTCTTTGTTCCTTTGTCTTTATTAATTTCTTTTATAATTCTTGTATCTGATTTAGCGTTTTCACAAACACAACCACATGTCATTGAAATCTTCAATTGAATTGGTTGACTGGTTCATAATTTAAATTGCACTATTTGATTTAACCCTGAATTAAAACTTAAAAGTAATCTTTTTTTTTTTTTCTGACAATTTATCATGTTCCTTACTTGGATCTTTCTCTGCATGGAAGGTAATTCTAGGAAATATGCTTTATTGTTCTAAGCATTTTTTTAATCGGTAAATGTACGAAGGCCATCTAACAAATAAAGCGTCCACTCAATTATTTCTAATTATGAAAGATTTTCAAATATCTGATTATGAATCTCATTCAATTATGTAAAAGTGTACGGTAGTGCCTAGTCAAAGAAAAACCCAGACCTAAAAAATGGCTTCATATTTCCCAATGATTGAAGAGTTGAATGGCAAGTGTATATCAAAAAACATCAAGTACCAAAAAACCAAAACTCCCATAACAATCCTATACTATTACAACCAAACAAACGACATCAAGAGAAAGAAAAGCTAAATATTTTTAATGTGCCATTTACATTACATTATGAAGTTGATACTATAAATTAGAAACCTTTGGAACAACGGTGGCAAAAGAGGCCACAAAGGCATTGAATATAACGTGGGATATTGAACAAAGCTTTCAAAGGAGTCAAAGAATGGACTTATGGAACAGTTTTAGGCTTATAATTTCAAGTAAACGTATTGATATTTGAAAAAACATTGGTGTCGGATGGTATATACAACTTTCTATATAGTATATCAAATTCAGGATCATTATGGTTGGAACTTGAAGCTTGTAATTTAAAATTTTGTGAAACTATTGTGAGAGTGAGGACCTAGAAATATGAAAATCATTTCTAAGTCAAATCCTTTTTATTCTTTATACCTGTTGGGACACCATAGCACACTGGCGATGCCCCGATTAAGAAGCGTAATGTACAAGCATCACGAGCTTGAGAAATGAATGATCCGATCTTGGGCCTATGATCGCAACAATTCATGACTGATTCCCCTTCACAAGGTTCAGGTGGTTTCTTCCTTGTGACTTTCCTCTTGGCATTACCTTTACGGCCCTTTAAGCTCAGGGCTTCAAGCTCTTCTGCTACTGTACTGCATTTGGCACAACCTGACAAAGTGCTGACTCTTTCTTTAAACCAAGCATCGAGCAAGGTCTTTGCAAATCGATCGATATCCTTATCAGTGACTTCCCACAGGTTAGCAACAATCACTGGGGAGCTGGCTAGCAAATAGGACAATGGAGTGCCCTTTGGAGCATAACAACCGTTCAGTGTCAGAGAACCACTGCTGCAGCCCATCAGGAGAGTTGCAGCACAGTTTTCAAGTTTCTGTATTTCAAATCCAGGTATATATTGAGCCCCTGTACCACCACAAATACTCAGGTAATCAAAGGCCATCATTAGGAAAGTTTGTTAATCACAAGAGGAACTGCATAAACACAACGTACAACTAGAATTAATAGGTTGAACCAATCATACCACTTCCATGCCCGAAATACAGAAAGAGGTCGTGACTCTTCAATGCTGCAGCCAATTCTTCGGCTGTGGGTGCACATCCAGCCTTTCCCTGTACAGTAAATTTACAAAAGATGTCTTATTTGTGCGTGATTTTATTAAGACATTGTAGTAAAAGTCCACTCTAGGAACCTCTTTAAACAGAATTTCCATAAAGGATCTAAATTTCTGCAATTTAGCACATACACCCGAGATATAGTAATTCCAACTAGAGAAATGTAATGTTAATGTGGTTACTAAAACATTTTTCCCTGCATTGAAAAATATAAACAGATATGGGAAATAACCTCCAAATTTTGATCTTTAAACCACTTCTCGAATTCAGCTTGAGTGTTGCTAAGGTCGCCACCAGGATTCAACAAATAAAATGCATCCAAGGGATCTATAAGAGGGTAGGTCCTAGCTTGCTCTTGATTGTGGAAGTTTCTATTAAGTATTGCAGAGATGCTCCAAATGGAGGGCATGCGATAAACTTCTTGGTTTCTTAGTATTGGTACATTCTCCCACGGAAGCATCTGCATCATCATTAAGTCAATTAGTTTGAACAAACTATCTAAGCATAACTGAAAATTTGAAACCGCTTAGAAAAGAATTGCTACATAAAGTGGAAATATTTCACAAAACTGGTTATATTTAATACGAATTCCATCAGGATTGTTTAAAAACAATGAACCTAGCTCATGTCCATAAGTTTAGGCCAGTCTAGCTGTCTGGACTTGTAGGTTGCAAGACACAGAAAATAATAAAATCGTAATCATGCCAGTTTAAGATGTAATAAAATTACAGAAACTGATTTGGTTACTTTCTTACTGTACAGATCCAACAAGCAAGATCTTAACCAAGAAAAGCATGATGAAAATTTTAACGGCAAAAAATCACCTGCACATCAAAGTCCAATACTAACATCATTGGCTCTCTGTCACCGCAGCCTTCAGTTTCAAGCTCATTCACTGCTTCACGTACTAGCTGCATGGCCAAACTAGACAATTTGTCTAGGCCACCAGAATCACTACATGATGGACAATGTCCATCTTTGTCACACCAGTCAGTCCTACCTATGTAGCAACCCCTCCTTAAACATAGCTGTGAAACGGAATCCTCTTCTTCAATGGCATCCTTAGGTGCCCCAAGAATAACTCTAAGTAGACTCTCATTTACATCCATTTTGCATTTAGATTTCAGAGAACGTGCCAGCTTCTTGTGTACAGAGTCCAGGCTCTTACAATTAGAGCGTGGTCCAAGAAGCATATATTTCCAGGGTCCCAACCACGAATCTTCTAAGTTCCTGATGCCAGAAATAATAACAGAATTTTCAATCACGAAGTTGGCTCCATTTCTCAATATGCAGAACTTTAAGGTGAGAACCAGTATGCAGAGTGCTACTCTTTCTTGGCAGATTCTCGAGCACAAAGAGGCATATATTAAGAGAGGTGAGAAAACCTACCTAAGGAATTTTCCTAGGCGATGATCAAGTTTCTTTCTTCGAGTCCACCATAACTTTCTACCCTCTGCTGTATCTTCCAAAGGAAAGCTAGAAGATGAGACGTAATTTTCCTCCAATATCTGTCTAAACTCTGGAGCCACATCATCCACCATAGTGGTACCCCAAGGACATTTCCAGTGCTTGTCCAGATTTTTGCTTTCTGAACAACAAGCGACACCAGAATTTCCAGCCTCATCTGAAGCTTCTGATAAAATGTTGAGACTATTACTATGCCTGAATAATACAGTGAACTTCTGAGTTCCAATAAAGAGTTAAAATAATTACCTTCTAATATAGGGTCCATAGGGAGAAGCAGAACAATAGGTTGACTTTTAGAGTCCAAGCGTGATACTAGCATCCAACCATGAGTACTCGAATTACATTGCAGCATCTCTTGTAACAAACCAGCATAAGGACCTCCAAGCAAACTTACACATGTTGCAGTGGTGCAAGGAAAGCCCGCAAAAAAATTCTGTACAAATTCTTCAAGATCTTGTAAAGAATCGGGTGCAAGCCTGCAAAAGAAGTATTGACTTTGGAAAATCAACTATGTTAAGAGTAACTTGACAATTCCAGTTATTCTATCTGTTAAACACAATAAATACCTTGGAAGGTTCTGTATTTCTGCTCCCAGATATGAACCCTGAAAATAAGACACCGTTCCAAATAAAAGCTTTTAAAATGTTTGTAAAGCTGAGCAGAGGGTGGGGGGATTCACGTTAAAAATTAACATAGAAATCAGAAGAGAGCAGGTAGAAAGTAGTTTCAAATAGTGCAAGGAGAAAGTATCAAAGAACATGCTGATAATTATAGCTGATGTATAAAAATTATAGCTACTTGAGATCAAGCAAAAACAATTCATCTAAGCAGTTTGTTACTGAAGTAAACAATTATAGTAATTATAATGAGTAAGTACCTTAGCATCCGAAAGATCCGTAACCTTAGATATCCAATCATGACTTGTAAAGAATTGGTAATTAAGATGCGTGCCAACTGAAGCTTGATGGAAAAATGAAGCCCACTGATTTTCAGAGAGTGCTTTACAAGAAGATGATAAAGAACCAAGCTCACCGGTAGCAGAAAGTAAGAAAATAACAGCAAGCAACCGAGAAACCTGTTAGGAGCTAAAATTCAGTTCTCTCCATTATCAAATGAAGGTAACTTGCTAATAGTTGGAAGTAGATAAAGTTCAGCATAGATGAAGATACAAATACAGGCAACTAGAACTTGTCTGTTAAGAGCAAATGATTCCACATAATTAGGGGGATTAGAGAGAACGTAATATCTATAAGACCAAACTCAAGAATGACACTAAAAATGTAAAGTGGTACGTTCAGTTCAAACATGTGCTATGAATAAGGACTATATATTGAATCCAGATAATCATTTCAGGACAGATTAACTTAACATTACTGCTCAGACTTAGCACTGAATCTTTAAATTAGTTTGTGAAGCAAAATCATACTGCAGCCTGCTTCTAAATATCTAGTTAGACATCTAGAAGATTAGCCCACACTGAAAGAATCCCAAACTCATTGGTTTCGTTCACTTGAAAATAATCATAGCCTACTTTGATTGCATGATTTCATACAAAGTGGTAAGATCTGGTCCATATTGGTCTCATTGGACAATGTGAGTTAAATATCGTCATAGAAACGAATGATTCAAATAAAATCTTGTTAATGTCTCATAAATTATACAAGTCAGTTTTCAAGGAAATATGTATAAAAGCCACAAGTATATACCAACATGTTCAAAGCATTGAGACACCCAAGCAAAAATTAGGCTACTGAAACGAAAAATAGAAAAAATGGTGTTCATGAAGAATATAACCACTAAAAGCTTTTACCTTCTGAAAAAGCATAGGAACTTCACAGCATGATACAAAAA
The DNA here is from genome assembly GCA_018132145.1 of Boehmeria nivea var. tenacissima. Lineage (NCBI taxonomy): Eukaryota > Viridiplantae > Streptophyta > Magnoliopsida > Rosales > Urticaceae > Boehmeria > Boehmeria nivea. The sequence goes on along the minus strand of CM030878.1, from coordinate 19,420,971 downwards.
TTTGCATCAACCAGGCCACAAGTTGTGTTGGCTGGAGATGTGACATATCACAGCAAGCAACTCTGGTGAACAATAAGTAAACCAAAAAGAACACGACTGGGAGTTAGTATCAAAGTTGTAAGAAAAAAGAAGTTAATACAATTGACAGGTAGATATATAGAGAGGTGATGGTGCGCAAGCGCATCCCAGCAATGAAGGTAAGGAATGAAAGCCATAACAGCATGAAGCTTGATCAAAAGTTAAAGGACAAAGGTGAAAATTTCGAAGTTAAAGAGCCACACTCAGAGGTAGAAGAAAAGTTTAGGGCTTAATGCTATTTTTATTCCTATCAGCCCTATGAGGCACATGAGTGTAGAAGTCAAAAGTCGTGAATGCATCTGTGAAAATTCTGTTCATATCAATAAAAAAATTGGTTTAAAAATTATTCCAGTAAAAGGGATGTATTGATGAACATAAGGCTCCAGAAACTTATATGAAAACAATAATAAACTAAAACGAACTGTACTATTGCTTAAAAAAAAAAAAAAAAAAGACTAACCGTACAATTACCTGGTTCCCCTAGAATGGTGACATTTTAAAGAAATTAAACTTAAGCTGTACAGTAATTCTGCACGCTCGACAATGAACATATCTTCTGAAACCTCCTTCCCAACTATATCAAGCAACAGAGTCTCACAAACAGGTGAGGCTCTAAGATGGAATAGGTCCTGATTAACAAGAATCAATATACTTTGGAGGAAAATTTTATGTGCTTCATGATTTTGACCACAACTCGCCAAGTAATTTCCTGCAAAGGAATATATATATATATATCAAAACCAAATGATACGGTTGAGCTTCACTTATGATTTTGATTAAATACCTAGACTTGCCAAAAGAACCTACAAGATTTCTTATGTTACTGCCATAAGATTTCTTATGTTCTTTTTTTTTTTTTGGCTGAAAATGGCTTAGTCACTTGTTTACTCTACAAACTTTCCCACCAATTATAAGTAAAGCTAAATGAGATGCAGATGATGATAATCACAATATGTGATATCTTCTCCTTTCCCTTCCATCTAATAGAATGACACAATAATCATACCTAAGCCTAGGAGTGACCTCAGGAAAAGCCTCCGACGGAAAAATTCCCAATTAATGTCTATCAAATTGTTGAGCAATCCATTCTTCATAACTTCAATCTGAAGACAGTGCCAACACTTCAATATGTTGCAGATGCGCATGTCTTCACATGCAAAATCAACCCTGGAACTCTTGACTTCTGTCTGATCATAAGTACCAGAACAACATTCATTCTCATCATTGCCATGCAAATGTTTTAGTTCGCTAACATGCACCTCATTGGTCATACTTTTGCTCTGACAAGATCTGTTCTTGGAACGTGTAGTTCTCAAACTATTCTCAGGCATAGGATTATGATCCTTTGATATAGGGTTTGCTGCATTCCGAGTCTTTCTACACTTCTTAACTTCCTTAGTTCCTTTTGGTTCCTTCCTAGTCGGCTTCTTTACATCCAGCTGATTTTCTACAATGTCAGTAACAGAACTTCTAAAACATGCTACTTTGGAACAAGTAGAAGAGCTTTCCCATTCGGAATGATTCAACTTGTCAAAAGCTGATTTGTACAGAGCCCCAGCATGAGATGCACTCTCTATTGATGGTTTTCCAGCAGAATTATCAATAATGCTTAGAAATAAATCACCAAGTTGCTGATTCACAGTTACCTCCAGCATCAATCTGCATTTTGAGCATGAAATTTCTGTGCTGCTGACCTCCAGGCACTGCTTGGCACTATGAAGCTCTCTTTCTGCCAAATCCCAAAGTTGCTTCTTACAGTACAATTTGCCTAGGCCAAAACAAATGGAAAGTTAGGCAATATTATCATGTCACTGAAGTATAGTATCGAGAAATATTTGCTGGGAAAAAAAGGACAAGCAAAAAGATAATTTACTTTCATACCCAAAACAGAAGAGAAAGAAGCCATAAAAAGTGGCAGGTTTTGCAAGCAGGAAACACTTTTGCCCCAAAGTAAAAGCACTTCAGCCTCAGCTCCATTACCAATTAGTTCGCAGGCAACACCAACCTACAATTTAAAGGATCGTTCAAAAGCCTAACTACAAGGTACGCATAAAAGAGAAAGAAAACTCACTCAATCGTAAAATGGACGGTAAACACCAACCTGAAGAGTGCTTTCGAGATAGCATTGAAGTATAATCCATGGACTAAGATAACAATTTTCCAAGTCCCATGAAATAGTATCAAGAGACCACAGTTCATTAGCAACTGATCTGCGCACCTGCAGATCCTGAAGGCTGCAGGTAAACTTCCGAATTACGTCTATAATATCGTTGGAATTTCCAGGCTTCTGTTCCACAGAGAATTTAAACTTCTCTCCAAACAATATAGCACGTAAACGAAGTGCTTCTTTAGCAAAAGTTAAAGCCTGAAGAGTACAAGAAGTCATCATAGAGAGAAATCTTATAATAGCATCAAAGACAATAGTATATACAGATGATACCAAACAAAATTGGAATTTTATATCACAAGCATACCTCCGTGATATGCCCATTTGAAATTAGTCTCCCACTCAAATCGTAAAAGAGATGCGCAGCTACAAAAGCAGAAGTGGGAGCAGGAACCTGTGGAAAGAAAAACAGGTAGTACATGTTAAAAGTTGAAAACTCGTATAGAACTTGTGGCTACTTAAGAGGATCTTACCTCTGAAACGAGTTGAAGAGCAGCATTTTTAACTCCCTCCACAGTGATATTTGGTGGGAAAAAACTTTCATAGTTGAATGAACCTCGGGGAAAGTTTGCAAATAAAGATGAGAAGGTGTGCTCAAATCCAACTATCAATGCTTTGGATCCTTTCAAACAACTTATCCAAAAATCAATGGACTTGGTAAGTCCATCATAATTGTCCGCTAAGCTCGTCAAGAATGCCTCATGAACAGGTGAAACACAAAGGGCATGTCTAAGCCTCCTACATTGCCATAGTACAGCCACGGACTTCTCTAAAGGCACCTTCTTCCATTGAAATAATTTTAACATGAGCCCATATATATCGTAGTGGAAGTCCATGCAACCCTAGAAAAGACAATTCATAAAGCCAAGTGATCTCATCAATATGCTGAGACAATGTCAAACCGCTTTAGTAGTTAGTACAAAGTTTTATTCCCAGAAGCTATAGCAGGCAGCAAGGGAAAAGAACTAACCTTTAATGATAACAGATCAGTAATATTATACAGCAGAATCATCATATTTTCAGGTGCTATAAAGCCCTTCTCTTCAGCAGAGAAACAATCTGGAATTGTAATGCTTGACCACAGCTTTAGTGCCATTCTAATATCTTGATATACTTGCTGCTTGGACGCCAAAAAAAAAACAAAGAGCAAACTAAGGTACAGGAAAACTCATTCCTAACATGCAATCAGTTATCAGTGCATTGAAAAAGCATCTAGAGAATATAGTAAGATATATAAATTTAAAAGATAAAAAAATAATTCTCAAGACTGATATTCTTGCACGCGCACCTTTAAATTTGGTTCAGCTTCCTGAGTGCAACATGCACGTAGGCAATATGCCACAGCTAACTGATGAGAAGTTTGCACATCATAATAACATGTTTCACCAGACATGACCTCCTGCTTCATAAACAATTCATGCCATTCAAAAACCAACTCCAGAACGATCCATACACTAAGCAAAACTAACCAATAAAACAATTAAATATGTATATATATACATATATTCAATAATCTTACAAGTGAAGATATCGCGTCTGATAAGCATTGAATACAGTCCTTTAAACAACGCCCATAGAACCTTAACACCCTTCCCTTTTGCACTAAGATTCTTGATCTCTGTACCCAACTTTCTGGAGCAACATACACATCTTCCAATAGGTAGCCTATAATCTTCATTTGCATTTTCTGACATAACTCTGAATTTAGAGCATTTACTTCTGCATATGCATGAAGTTCCTAATAATACCAAATAAATGACTAAATGGATATCAGTTACCGAATAAGGGGATTAAATAACCGCAAAAGCTGAACAAGTCTTTTTGTATGGAAGATAGCCCTTTCACATTTAGAAAACCCAATACACTAAAACACAATTCAGTATGATTCCAGAAAAGAAAAATCCATTAAAATTAATAAAAAAAAGTCTTAACCTGTTCCAAGATGATCCCAGTTGTTCTCTTTGACACTTTTTCAGAAGGTGACAGAACATTGTACAAGGATGAAGCAGTATCTTGAACATCGACATTCTTATAATTGCAGCATTCAATCTGTAAGATAAACTAACAATGAGCCAGCATGGACACCTAAAGAAATGTGTATTAGAAGAATTTCAGTTGCTACCTTCACCCACTGCTTCACCAAAGACGTGGGACCAGGCAACTTGCTAAATAGATTTGCAGCAACAGACCACTTCTCTAGGCTCTCAATGATCATACTTTTCACCTCATTACTGTCATGTTGATGGAGAGAATTCAAAAGACAAGCATTTCTAGTACATGATTCACTGAAAAAATTTAAAATAGCATCTTCTGACAGGTCACCACTAGACCCATCTGGTTTGTGTGAAAACGTGTCACAAAGATGTAAAACACAAGTCCATGCTGCCCTATTAGATAACTTCAATGCCTCAAAAGCCTGCAAAGATAAACGGAAACTTCTTTTAGGAGAATTTATTGGTGTGCAAAACCATGTACACTAGGAGTTCTTGTTCAAATATTTAAAAATACTGTCAAAATAAAGGAACAAAGCAATTGATTTTGTGAGCCTGTATAATCCGTTCTCATAAAAAGCAAGGACTATAAAGTAACAATAAAACAGTTTGCAACTACTACCTCTCTGCTCTGGATGGGTGGCAAGAGCAAAGAGTTAAAAGAGCCTGTTTAGTTATATTTTTTTTCCTTGGTTCTTTTGACACCTATTGTGTTATATTTATTTTAAACTGAAAAAATTTACTTTTTTTTTTAGCTTCATTTTTTTTTCTTTTTCTTATTTAAAAATATATATGGTTGTAATAAATTTACAACGCACGCACGGGTGCAAGGCTAGTAAGTATGTATTACACTATCGCTCACCAAAACAGAATTAGCTACCTAGAGTAGATTAGTTTAACTAGTAAGTAGTAAAATATGAAGTTTTGAATAATGAGCGAACATTTAGACCATTTAAATACATGAAACACCAACGAATTAGATCCTGCAAGATTCAAAATAACACATAGCAGTATCCAACATAAAGGTACCTCCTTGAGTTGCTCATTCTTGTAGAGAGTTACACCAACATTGTAAATAGAGGAAAAAAGATATTTCAACCCATTAGGCTGAATCCACCCACTGGAAATGACATCCTCAAGTAAATTCACACTCTTCTGAAAAAAAAAAACAAAACAAAAAAAAGCTAGTTAAACAACTAGTGATAGTAGATGTTCACAATGTTGAAAAAATTCAAACATCACCTAGATCGACAACCTGCATATTAAGCTTTGTTCCGAGCGAGACAATAAATGATGCTACAGCTATACCTAGAATGTTGGTTTCATCAAATCCGTCCTTCTCTGCCTCAGAAATAGATTTGCACCTAGAGAAGAACATATTTCACAGTATAATCAAAAATATCATTACAATAAGCAAAGGCTGAAATATATTGCATCGATGACTTCTAAAAACTTCCTAATACTTCACCACAAATAAATGAAGCAGACTGCACAAAACTAATTTCGCTTATATTCTTTTAGTTTCATCGTGTATGCACAATATTTACAAAGAAAAAAAAATCAAAATTAGAAAAAGTTCAGGGCAAGAAAACTTTTACTGAACTAAACTATCTTTAAAAAAAGAGTAATAAGCCAAAGTTTTTGGTTGGAGGTATGCAAATTATAACTTCTACAAACACTACCTCCATTGTCCACGCTGAAGATACAGCAACATATTATAAAACCAAACAAATAAGTAAATGAAGCTCCTCTGATGAGTTTACATCCGAATGGTTGAAACAAAAAAAAAAAACAAAACTAACACACTAGATTGTTTCTGTAGGATTACCTCTTAAAGGAAAAGACAGCTTCAGAAAACTGGTAGAAAGCATCCTGTATATGACAAAGTCCAATAGATACAGCAGAAGTCTCACTTCCACTGATTATTTGTTTCTTTTCTAGACATACTACTTCAGAAAGTGGAAGACATAGGTACTTCGATGCACTTAAGTACATCAGAGTGCAAGCCTTTCTGTGATCATGTGTCTCACCCACGGAATCCCCATTGTGAGAAATACCAGGTGAACACAGTAGACAAATAGCATATTTATCATCAGCACCAGCATGAAGTGCAGTTTTTTTCCCTCCCCTTGTGAAAGTAATTTCGTAAGGAACAAAGCAATGCAGCTAAGGTCTGCAGAACATCTTCTGCACATAAAGTCCTCACTAAAACTCCTGACGATGATATATCATTACACTTGGACTTTAGTTTGTAATTCATAACGAGCAACCCAGTAGCATAGAGCCTAAGAATCCAATTAAAAGGTGTCTTAACCTGAAAAAAATATATATATATATACACACACATATAATAGTTCAAATCTTTAAATTCAAATTGCAACACCACATATATAAGTATACATAAGCACCAAAGCAAACCACAAAAACTAGATACCTGACCATCTGCTATTTTGCTTAGATGTGCTCCAAGGATTTTGCAAAAATCTGGGCTTGCTTTACATTTGTTGGAACAATAAGCAACCAGTTCAACAAATTCTATTCCATTATTTTCCCATTCCACCTGCCAAAACATACGCTGGTAAAAATGACGCAGTGGTTCTAGAGTGAATACTTATTTACCATGACAGAAATTTCAAGATTGTGGACTTTTGGACTGACAAAACAGCATCATCTAGACAATGAATATAAGCATAAAACGTGCACAACTAGCCTAGTGTCCTAAATCAAATAAATTGAAAAGATTCATAGCAGGTGGTAACACAATATCACAAGAAAAAGTAAAACCCCTGTAGTCAGTAAATTTAAAATATCACTCTTAACATAGTTTATAGAATCAATTTGATCTCCTAGCCTCCTTTTTCATTAATCAAACTATAGTACAATACAGATTTTACTTGGTTAAACAAAATCAAAATTCTTACAGTAACAAAATAATGTAAGCAAGTAATTATATTGATATTCAAGTTATGCATATTTAATCATAACAATGAATAAAACATCTTGTTTGAATCAAATTCCTAGAAGATTGAGTTTTTTCACATAGGCATCTTAGTTGTCAATACTTACCTTCCCTTCCTGGAGAAGAGAGTCCAACACGCATATTAGTATGTTAATGGTGAATGTGGATCTGCTATCTTGTAGTGAGAATAAAGAGGAACAAATTTTACAAGCAACCTGCAATTGTAAGATTATTAGACTAACCAAATAAACGATTAAAGATTCACATAAAAGTAACTATTCAAACACAAGTCACCTTGTAAATTGTATCTTTGGCTGATGACTTAGCAAGCTCCATCATAGTTGTGGAGCAGAATTCACGGGCCAAATCCTCATCGACACATGTTAGCTCCCCAACTAGAACACTGTGCACTTTCCCAGATAGTTTACAAGCGCCCTATGAAACCTCTCATATGTGTTTGCATCTAATACCCTAAAATTTGAGATAAAGCGATCAATAAACTACTTAACAAAATCCTAATAACATAGCTGTAGTTTAATAGTGAATTGCAGCTAAACCGATCTGGGAACTTCTTGTCAGAATCCTAACACTTAACCATTGCATGATATCACCATTAAGACAAACCATTCCAGAATCTTGTCTTCTATAACCTAAATCCTAACACCAGAACAATAATTCGTACTGAAATTCAGAGCTGAGACAAACCAAAAAAAAAAACGTAACATATTTAGGTGAAGCAATCTGGTAACTACTTGTCCCTGTCCTAAAACCATAGCTATGTTTCGAATATCAAGATTGCAGTTAAACCAATCAGAAGCCTCATAACTTGTAACACAACGACTATTGATTGAATTACAATTAAAGATACAGTTAAACTAAACAGAAACATCACAACTCACTCACCTGAACCAAGGTCTTGACTCTTCCACCAAGCAAAGAACCCTGCGATAGTCATCAATGTCCTTACTCTCGCTGGCAATCACGTACCTCACGAGCCTCGCCACAATATCCACAACCAAATTCCCAAGCTCTTTGTCACCGCCTCCCTTCTCGGCATCCGGCAACAAACTCGGCTCACATTTCCCCGACCTCGAACTAACCTCCTTCAGTCTCTCCAAGACCTTGAAACCCTCCGCCTCTGCTTCCTTCCACCACCCCCAGGCCTCGAGGCAGCGCACCAGCCGTGACCTCTGGAGCTGCACGGAGTGGGGCTTCCCCGACAGCTGCGACGACACGGACTCCAAGCAGTCCAGGCACAGCCGGAACGTTTCGAAGAATTCCTGAGCCAATCGATCGCCGCCAAGATTCGACCTATCCTCGAGGCGTTTGGGGAGAGCGCCTAGGGCGCGATTGAGGAAGGGGAGGAACTTCTTGGCGAGCGAGCGGGCGAGGGTTTGGCGGTCGTCCTTGGGCTTGGAAGATCTCTTGGATTTGGGCGGATTGGTGAGATCGGAAAAAGGAGAGAGGTAATCGGAGAAGAGAGCGTGAATTCCAGTGGGATCGGAGGACTCGAGCTTGGAGATTAGAGAGGTCTCATCCATGGCGGTTCTGAGAGAGAGAGAGAGAGAGAGAGAGAGAGAGAAATGGATTTTGTTTGGTTTTTTGGAGAGTTTGGGAATTTATAAGGCGCGCGCGAGTTTGAGCCCGCCTTTAGTTCATTTCAAAACCAACCGAAAATAAACGACAATAAAACATATTCGTTCCTTAAAATAGTTAGGGTGACTTGCAAAAATATGTTAAAATTTAATATTTGTATTAAATGATAATCTATGTTTTAAAAAATTAAGAAAATAGTTATGTTACGAATTATATAACAGAAAAGTATCACATAAAATATAACAGATCTATAAATATTTGTAAGATATTATTTAACACTTCTAAAAATAATGAGTAAAACTTGAAGTGTTACAAAATATCTTACAAATATTTACAGATGTGTTATATTTTATATGACACTTTTTTGTTATACAATTCGTAACATGGCTATTTTTTTATTTTTTGAAACATTGACTGGATTTTTAAAACGAATTTTTTTTGGCTATTTCTATAATATCCCAACAATTTATGACCAGTAATAAAGTAATTTTAAATTACTTATTAAATTATTGATTTAATTATTGTAAAATTTAGTTGAGAAATTACATTTTATCAAGTGATTAATTATGAAATATGGTATAAAATTTGACTAATTTTCTAATTTATTATTTGGAAACAAAATATCATGGTAGTTTAAGGTTATTTTTCAATTTGAGGTAGCAGTTAGTTAATATTTTTCTAAATTGCCAATTTGTTCATTACTATTTGATCTTAGTAAAATTTATCTAATACCTTTTTTATATGAGAAATTATAGTGAAAATCCAATTTTTAAAACTTAATGTAAGTTTTACTCAATCTTTTGAAAAATCTAACAAACTACCTAAATGATTCAATTACTTACACAGTGGTAAGTTGTGGTAATTCACTTAGTTACCAAAAGCATGTGCAAGTAATTAACAAATTGACTAAAAATTCAATTACTTCAAAAATTTAGGTATTTATTTTTATTGTTATATAAATTCTTGATATTTGCATACTTCACCCTTTTATATTTTGTCAAAATATTATAAAAACACTGAAGATGCCAACTACGGTTTTTTTTAGAGGCTAATACCCTTAAAATATATACAATTATTAATTTATGGTCGTTTAATTTTACATGAGATCTACTAATTTCTCATTTAAATTTTACAAAAACAAAGTTTAATCTAATAGGTTAGCTATTAATTTGACAAGTATTTGATAGCACTATTTTCTTCAGTAAAGACATCTATTATGCCACTTAACGCTTAAATTTAGCAAGGAGGGCCTTTGTCCTTTGACAATACAAAGAATGCAGAGCGTATATCAGCAAAAGAAAATATAAAATGAAAAGGGTCTATTTTGAATAACTTTAAAAGACTTTCGTCCTACTTGAAAATTTGAGGGTTTAAGTGATATGAAAATCATTAGTTAGGGCATTAGAGCAATTAATAATAATTTTGTTCCGAAACTGAAACACTCTTCCAAGCTCCAATAAAGAAAAGGGCTACATATTTCGTGGTCTTCGTTTCAGCAAAACCCCTTTTGAAGCCGAATTAGGGTTTTCGGTTCCGGAGCCGCTTTTCTCTGCGATATCAAAATGCCCAAATCCAAGCGTGACAGACCTGGTTTGTTCTTATTCTTCTTCTTCTTTGTGCTTTTCTGAATTTTTTGTCGGTACTTTTTGGGTTTTTCGGTTTGATTGAGTGAATAATAATTTGCTGAAGCTAGAGAATAATATATACTAAGACTATCAATTATGTGATAAGTAAAAGACTCGATTTTTGAATCACAAACTCGAACTAAACTGAATGGACTGTTTTTGTTTTTGTTTGTTTGTGTGTGTGTGTGTGTGTGTTTCAGTTTTCTCTCTGTTTTTTTTAGGAACGGTATGTTTATCAAATCACTTACTCCCGCAAAATATTAATTTGGACAATGAGAATAAGCGTTGGTTTGTGCTAGAGAAAAAGGCCCGAACTTGAAATGCCCAAGTGAAGATTTTGCTTGGATTTTAGACTTTAGAAACTCTTTTACTTGTTTTTTTATGGCCTTTTTTTTCTGGCTTCAAAGAATGGGTAATAGCGAATATAGCATCACACCATTTCCTGGTAGTGGGTTTCGTTATACATATCGACCCGGAAATTTGTGTCCCGGTTGATTATTAAGCGATGAGCTCTAGTGGATAATTATCAATAAGTTGCTATAGGGTACTAAGATCATGTAGATCTCGTTTATGTGCTGAAACATGTTCAAATTTCTGATGTTTCGCTAATGATTTGTTGGTGTCAATTGCAGTTACCTTATCGAAGACAAAGAAAAAAGGAAGGGAACACAAAGAAGCTATAGTAAATGCAATAAGGCAAGCTGCAGAAGATTATAGTTCGGCATATGTGTTCTCTTTTGAGAACATGAGAAATCTAAAGTTCAAGGAGTTCCGTGACCAGCTTAAATCTACAAGCAGGTTACCTTCGCATCATTTAAGATTCTACCGTGAAAATTAGTTGTAGCCATATGATGTCTTAAGGATGTTTTAGATTAGTAGCTCAGTAGTAACGAAACAAAGTCATACTCGGTGGATCTTATATAAGGATGTCGTAGACGCCTGACTGGGAATTTGAAACATGTTACCTTTTAGTTATGGCTAGTCACTAGTTTATCTGCCTGAATTATTTTGGTAATTTTGCTAGATTTTTCCTCGGGTCAAATAAAGTCATGCAAGTATCTCTGGGACGGTCTGCTGCTGATGAGATCAGACCCAGCATTTACAAAGTTTCTAGGGTAAGCAATATCTGTACCAGCCAGCACTTTTGTTTTACTTCTGGGTCGTGACAACAATTTTGGCTTATACTTGTCTGTACTCTCTTAGCTTCTGCGTGGAGATGCTGGACTTTTGTTCACCAATATGTCAAAAGTGGAGGTTGAACGGTAATAAACGGATCCTTTTTATGTCACCAAACTATTATCCCTCTGCATGAAAGATTGCAACAAAAGGAAGGCAATAGATTGCTTAGTAACTGTTTTACTTATAATTAATCTTATTGTACAATGAGGACACTAAACTACTAAGGAGTTACAAAATGAGCTGTTGTACTGTGGTTTATTAGTGTTTAACACTTTCTATTAACATTTTGTTGCAGGTTGTTTAATGAATATGAAGACTACGATTTTGCAAGGACAGGAAGTCTTGCAACAGAAAAGGTATAGTTCCTTTTAATTTACTTTAACTGTAGATTATTCAGGAGTTCAATGCCTTTTTCTTGCTGTCTTTCTGCAAACAACTACAGAAGTACAGACATTGAATCACCTGTGTGTGTAGATTTGCTCTTGAGGATCTGAAATTTGAGTTCTTGTTTCAATCTTACTGATTCGACGATACCTTCTATTGTTTGCGTCATCATCTCTTGAACTTTTTAGGTTGAGCTCAAAGAAGGCCCTTTGGAACAATTCACCCACGAGATGGAGCCCTTTCTACGCAAACAAGGAATGCCAGTTCGTCTGAACAAGGGTTAGTATTATCTTTCTTCAATTAGCACAGCCATTGTAGTCTTTAAAAGATAGTTGCAGGTATTTACTGTTCATTTGTGTCATTCAGGAACTGTGGAGCTTGTTTCTGACTTTGTTGTTTGTGAAGAGGGCAAACCTTTGTCACCCGAAGCCTCTCGCATACTAGTATGTCCATGGCTCTAGTTCTTCATTGTCTAGTTATTTTTCCATGTACTTTCTTTGAGAAAAAACCAAGTTACGATAAAAATATCATTTGGATGTCTGTGCAGCGGTTACTAGGAATCAAGATGGCTACGTTCCGAATGAACTTGATCTGCAGATGGAATCCCGATGAATTTGAGCTCTATGCTGAAGGATTAGAAGATTCAGACATCGAGTCGTCCTAAACGAATACCAATTTTCCATGTCATCTTATTTAATATCTTCACATGTAGTTTGCCTTAGTTGGAATATTTAACTCTGGATCATCAGAGTTTTGTTTTCCTTTTGTTTTTTTCTGAGTGAGTGATGTATGTATCAACAGTGTTGCACTCAATGGCCGAGACGTTCCACTTAGGCCATGAGTCGTTACATTCGAAGTTGATTAAGTTTTGTTATTGATCGATCACCATTGTGCTATTGGTGAAAGTTTTGTTATATGCTCAATCTCATCTCTTAAGACTTTCCATTCATGAATTAGAATCTAAACATGCCTAATAGACAATGCAAACGTATCAAATGGGCTATGAGAGAGACAATGAGCTTTGTCGTCTTATTTACTCTAGCAACAAAATCTAAATGCTTCCGCTAAACAAGTAATCTTTAACATATATGATATGAAAAAGACAATAAATTCATAATTGCACTAAATAGTACCGAAGATAAATACTTGAAGTGTGAGAGTCCATTTTCATAATAAAGCATTTATGTTTGTCATTAAGCATATCCAAAAACCAGAAAAGAAATTAAAAAGAAAGAAAAAAAAAAAGAACTACATGGACTCTTGATGCTAACACACAGCCTAATTCAAGATTCAGCCAATTCAGCTTTTCTATCTTCCAAAAGCTTTAGTTCTTGGCGCCAACTTTCAAGCTTTGTAAACTTGTCCAACTGTTCTGGCTTCATATCCTGATGTGGTGTTTTCTGTTTTTGAGCTTCGGTGAGTCGTATCTGCGGCAGAAACCAGGATTTAGTTAAAAGGGCAGATAATTACGGTTGAGTCGCTTCAATGTCAACAAGATAATCCAAGACACCACTAAAAATGCCTGACCAGTTTTGACATCAAGCGATAACAATGTTACCAAAAATCTTGAGAACAAGTTGTTATTTAGAGCCAAGGATGTAGTTTTCTCCATGGAGATGGGGTCGCCCGCATATGTTGTAATTGAATTTCTTAAATGTACATACATATATATGTGTGTGTATATATATATATATCCATTTAAACAGAGCTGGGGATGGGAATCCCCATTGGGATGCCTTTCCCCATGGATAATATCGGTCTAATTATAAGAAAACTAAAGCTAAAGCTTATGTGAAGCCTCTGTTCAGAGCTACTTTTGGTTTCGCATCTCTCTCTATCTCGACTATGTTCTATTGCTGTATTGCATCTGAGCAAATAATCAGGATAACTTAATGTTTATGAAGCTCGTTAAAAAGATCAAATAATAAAAGAAGATACACAAGATGGACATTAAAGGAATAAGTAAAGGCATATGTAGTAACCAAAATCGCTCCTAATGACATGAAAAGGTTTTACATCCTCATAGCAGTTTGTTTCTACCAAATTATGCACATTTTAGGTGGTGGTACTGAGAAGAAGTTCAATATCATGGCAATTTGAGTCCTATAATGTACATATTTTCCATCTATCAGACACCTCTCTAATGTCCCAAAGCTTCCATGAGTTGTAAAGCTATCTTGAAACTCTGAGTTTAGGAAATAACATTGATATTCTTGACTAAAATTGGAACACGAATGAAGTTCTAATTAACTATTCAACATAAATTGGATAAGGATTATATTTCAGGAACGCTAAGTACTGTAGCATCAAAATTTTCATCACCAGAATGTTATGTGCAAAAAAATACCTTCTTTTTAAGAGCTCGAATTCGTTTATCAATATCTTGTATGGGATCCGCTTGACTTGAATCCTCCGTCGAGTCAGAGGGTGGTAAAACTACTGCAGGATTTGCAGAAACGGCAAGCTCACTCATTTGCGATGTCAATGAGTTGGCAGATTCTGATTCACCGCTAATATTTTGACTAGAAACCAATTCTTCCTTGGTGCTTTCTCCATCTCCTGCTTGTTCCGAGTGTTTCCCTTTCTCAAGAGCAGCCTGCAACAAAGATGGAACAAAGTTATGACAAAGATCAAATAGCAGCTCTAAGAAGCCAAAAAGATTTAATCAACAATTTTTGCGAAAACAGAAAAGCAAAATTTAATTTATTTTTTGAGCTTAAAAGATAAAGCCCGTAATCTGATATACCTGCAGGCGTTTCTCCTTCTTTTTTTCGTTTCTCTTAACGGACTTGGTCTTTGGTTTTGTATCCGGCGTGGGATCATAACCTGGAGGACCCTCCTGCGAGGCCATCTCCTTTTTCAACTGCATTTTAAAAGATAAAAACGTCGATGTTGATCAATTTCTTCTTCCACCAAAAACAAGCTGGATATAGCAGTGAAAAACATATATGAAAAGAAATCTCATTTTTAAAATCAAACCCTAAAAGGAACTGAAAGAAAAAGAACCAAACATGGTCGAAACCCTAAGGCGAAAAAGCCATCAAAGATTCTTGCTTTGATCCAACTAACCACAAAATGGCTAAACGAACGAGAAAATGTCCCATCCCCGGGAAAATCGATGGAATATTGTGCTTTTAATAGAGTAAAAGATTTTCCTTTCTTTCGGATATCGAACTCATCAACTAGAAATTGTTTCTTTAAGACTCCTTGATTAAGATTTGAAGTTCTCAGGCACATTAACACGTTCACAACAAGCGGTATCAAAGACTGAAATTTTCCCATCCGAAGTCGTCCCCAACGACCAGCCAAGTGTGATTAGCTCACTAATGACTTGCTTAACCCACTAATCAAGCTCTAAACAGAATAAAGAACCTAACTTTAGAGTGTCACTATTGCCTAAACCTTTTGCCAACCTCAAAACATGGTGTAATAATCAAGATCAGGTTCATAAAAACACACACAGAACTACAATATCTCCTCAATTTCCTCACTCTTTTCTCTTCCATTTTCCTCGCAACCAAACAGAACCGCAACAAAGAAGCGAGATTTGAAAAAAGAACAAGAAGAAGCGAGGTCGTACCAAAGCACCTTTGGGTTGGTAAATGGCGACCTCGTCCTGAGGGACATAGCCAGCCCTAATCCGAATCGCCTTCCGGAGAGTTCCGTCGGGCCGCCGAGTCGGCGCGAGGATTCTTTCTCCTTCCTTTAGGGTTTTGCTGAGCGCCCCCAATTGCTGCTTCATGTTCTGCTCATCTCCGCCGCCGCCGCCATTGTTGGTGCTCGCCATGGCCGAGCGATGTTCGATTCGCGCGAAATCGTTAGGGCTTTCGAAGTTCCGAGCTCGTCAATGGTGATTCTTCTTCTTCTCCATTGTTGAGCGTTGGAATTTGAAAGAAGAAGAAGATGATGAGCAAGGAGGTTTTTCATTTTTTTTTTCAATTTTTAATTTTATTTTTTTTTTGTTTTTATTTTTATTTTTTTCTTTAGTATGAATATTATTACGAAAATGGAAAAGGCAAATTTCTAGCGAAAAAAAAAAGGAAAAAAAAGCAAATGAGAATTTAGAGCAAATAGTATTTCAATTTTCAAATATGAGATAAATAAATAAGAGTATTTTGTTTTGGAAAATTCTGTAATTAAAAAGCAAAAAAATAATAGATTTTTTTAAAAGAAATAAAAATAGGAAAATCATAAAAAAAAAATAGTCTATCTTTATAAAGAAAATGATCCTCAAATAATTAGTTACGAACGATAAAATTCATCTATACATCTTGTACTTAAACTATAATCAATTTTGATTGGAAACATTATTGATTGGAAACATTATAAATGGAGACTTCGGAAATTTGAGGGCCAAGGAAAGAGGTACATAAATTAAGTGTTTATATATTAATTTCTAAATGATTATTATTCATGTTTGATTTATGGTATGAACTTTTTAGTAGTATTAGTATATTTGATAAATAATCAATGATTTGATATAATACTTAACATAATTCTATAATAATTAAAATAAATGACTAAATGAATTATGTTTAGACATCGAGTCTTTTAAATCATAACGTAAAATTTGATTATTTACTATAATTTGGCATTTGCCTTGGTTGGTTTTGTGTCTGTAAAATCAAATTCATTCTTCTCTCTTAGCCTTAGGGAAAAAACAAATAAAAACTCTCTTTGGAAACATAAAGAGATTTACATTCACAATGGGACATAACTATCAGTGACAAAATACAACAAAATCTGAGAACCTAAAGATTCACTCTCTAGCAAAATTTTACAACTCCTCTATGCAATCCAAGTAAATATGGTCATCTCAAAAGAATATGTAAGGTAAGGTACATGAAGGGTAATGAGCCACCTTCTTGCAAGAGCCTGCAAATAGGGAAAATGTCGGCCAACAGAATGCGGTGGCTAACGGAAAACATTGAACGTGTACTGCTTATTCCCTCTTATCTTCTTCACCGTCATTGTCCTGATCGTAATTCTCTGCATCACCATTCTTCTCCTTTTCTTGCTTGACTAAGCTGAGATCACCCTCTGAATTTCCCTTGGTTAGAGACTGAGCTTCTTCGTCATCGGAGTCTTCTCCTACTTCTTCCGAGTAAGCATACCTGTGTGTTGTTTGCGTAATATATTGAAGTCATGACGAGCAAGAACAATACAAATATGGCCAAATGTAAGTTCGACTTCAAGCATAGTAAAAGAGATCCTAATTTAGCATTGCTCTAAATCACTCGGGAAGGGGGAGAAAGGAACATAATAGTTAATCCATGATTCTTTTGTAAAGAAAAAAACCCTTAATATTTCGACCTCTCTCGACAACGTATTTCACATACCGCTGAGAACTCTGAGATGGGGCCCAAAGATAGCAAATAACACAGAGCAATGCAAACGCAAGAATGTCCCAGAAAGCAGTGATGATCCAAGCACTCTGCCACCTTTCATTAAATGGGTCTGTTGCCTTGAAGTAGACCTGTATGAGCAAGCTTATCATACCCATATATATACTAGAATCAAGAAGAAAGCGAAAAACACTTGTATCTATGCCTGGTTCACGCAGTGGTAAAGGACAAAGGAATACTAGATTTGCCCTTCGGTAGTTCTAATTACATCGATGACATAGAAAATATATGACAAAGTATACAATGTCTACTTTTCCCGAGTATAGTAAGATCAAAGGCAGACTGACAGAATCTTATGAACTACAGATGAGAAACATACCTCATAAGCTATCCAAGAAACTGAGGCAATAACTGTAACTGCTAATGCATTGGAGAACTTCCTATATATATCCAGCTTCACAGAACTCCTCTTTGCCTGCAAAGGAACTAATTTAGTTTTTCAAACTTTCACCATGCCAGGAAAAATTGAAAATAATGGAAGTGAAACAGGGAAAACATCGGTGATTACAATACAAAAAAAAATGATAATAAATTAAAATACCAAATAAGAGACAACAGAATATGGGCATACCTGTAACTGCTCCAGTGTTTTAGAGAGAGAGGTAAATATCCACAGAATCAAAAATGCATCTAGGAATGCATTGGGTAGGACTAAAAACAGTCTCGCCCTTCCCGATACGTCATTGATGGTTCCTACATACTCAGTGACATCCAGCAATTCAGTTGCTACAAAATAAGTTGCTCCGAGAAGAAGCACCTTTGAGGTAAGACCACCAAGGGTTGGCCGCACAACACCATAACCCATTGAGACACAGAGGATAAGAATACGGGAAAGAGTTTTTCTCACTGCTCCAACAGTCACAACACATGTTGTAATTGCGACAGGCCTCACTCCTGTATTATTAAAATGCACAAACTCCACGTGCCAAAGAATCATCTCAAACAACCCAAGACCAATTACTGTTGCGATGCAGTGCTGAAGTTGCAGAACATCCTTCCAAAACCTCACATACTGAGAGAACCAAATCGCACTTAGCAAAAGATAAGCAAGTGACAAATACACGTAAAATTTCATCAACGGAGCCATCCTACCAGGTAGAAAACCATCAGGATTTTTCCAAAATGTCTTTCCATTCATTGTTAGACCCTTCAGCTTAGGATCGCACGCTACGAAAAACAGGTTATACATTCCAGTTTTCGTGATGGGAACCTCGGCATAATCCATGTTCGCAGATAGAGAATTCCCATTGAACTGTGCGTTAAGAACAATAGGCCAGTTAATATCTGTTGCCGAAGGTATCCTTATGACTTCGCCTTGTTTACAGCCTTCCATCTTAGCAAGATCAGGAGTGCAACATATTGCTCTTTGCCCACCATAAGCTGAACCACCGATATTATTCCGGTCAGCTGTCTCAAAAATTATAACTTGTACCAACCCAGTACTGTGTTCCATCTCTGAGTGCTGGTCAGCAACGGCCTTGCTTCTCCAAAATGTAATATTATCGAATCTAATTGAAGTAAAATGTCAGAGACCAGACCTAAAGCAATAAATAGAAACCAAACATGAATGTAAATGTAATAATCTGGTTAGCGACCACAGTGTAGAATACACTTAAATTTACATTTTAGTCAGTACTTAAGACTTCAACTCCAGATATTTTCTTCAAAAGACTTAAACTTGGCACAATTATCGGAGCTATTGATGTAAAATTTTAATTGCTTCTTAAACTTTCTTCTCCCCCTCTTTTGATTCCAAAAGAATTTGTGCGAATTTATCTTACAATTTCTTACTACTATGTTTTTACACAATCGCACTTCATAGATTGGTTCTTTATGCTTTCCTTTCACTGACCAAAAGAAAAAAACAATTCTCAATTATTTTCATAGAGAATTCAATTAAAAACCACTAGAACAATTCATTTTCTTTCAAGATACAACCTTTCGCCCTTTGTAGCATTATATAGCATCAATCCTAAGAAATTTATAATTCTATTTATATAAGAACCTATTTAGTTCACTGATTGTCAGTGAATTCCATCAAGTAGAAGCCAAAGCAAAAATATTATAAAAAATGCTTCAGAATAATCACATTTCCGTCTTTATTCGCCTCAAATAAACCAAAATCTACAAATCCGAACAGATCTATCAAATCCACAACGCCAAATCTAAAGAAAACAGAGCTACGACAATATATTACATATATACATATAGATATTACCTTATATACGATCGACCGTCGTGGATCGACGGCGAATCGGCGTCTCCGGCGTTTAATTGAGAGGCGGAGAGAGAAGCGACAATGCCTTCGCTGCCGCCGGAGAGAAGGTAGGAGTTTCCGACTTCTCGGAATGCTTGGTTGTCGTAGACGTGGATTGAGGCGTTCGCGAGGCTCGAGAGTACGAGGAAGACGACGACGACGACGAGGGCGAGAGGATTGAGGACGCCATTGTTGGATCTTCTGGTTCGGATTCCGAGCCCCATTGTTGCGAGGAGAGAGAGAGAGAGAGAGGTAGGGTTAGAGAGAGAAAGAGAGAGATCGTTGGAGTGTCAGTGTTGTTAGTTGTGAAGAGAGAGAGAGAGAGAGAGAAGCAAAAGGTTGTTCTTACAGAGACTTCTGTGTCGGCCACGGAGGGACGTGGCTCGCACGCGCGACGTGCCTACCAGTGGCGGGTAAAATGGCTGATTTTTATTTAAGGATATAAAAATCCAATTGTTTATTGGTTTTTGGATTAACAACATTTTTGGCCCCTGCACTGCAACCTAAATTTCAATTTAGTTTCTGATTATTTGGGTTGTTTGACCACATTTATTTGAGTTAAAGAAAGTTAAATTTTTGTATTTATTCTTTATTGGAGTAGATGTTTAAATCTCAATTATTTAAATTATCTAAACGATTTAACTTTTTGTGGTTTAAATCAATATTTTGATAGGAACTAATTAGTTTACACTATTTGAATTGAGATTTAAGAAATAAAATTTGAACTAGGAAGAGAAATTTTTTTTTATTGTAGTACGAGTATTTAAAATATTGTGGAAAGAATCGTTTATTTGTTTGAACCAAAGTTTAACAGACACTAATTTGCATTGTAGAAAGAGTAGTGTTTAAATTAAAATTTTGTAATTTAAGTCATTTGTTAAACGACCCCTTAAAATATTTTTAATCATACACTAAATTTAGAGGTTATTTGGATATAATTAAAAATAAAAAAATAACTTAAACTTAGAGATAAACTTCTAGTGCGGTGTATTCTTTTTCAACAAAATTTAAATTCATATTAAAATATTT
Organism: Boehmeria nivea var. tenacissima; assembly: GCA_018132145.1. Lineage (NCBI taxonomy): Eukaryota > Viridiplantae > Streptophyta > Magnoliopsida > Rosales > Urticaceae > Boehmeria > Boehmeria nivea. Next base: position 19,400,301 of record CM030878.1, on the reverse strand, counting down.
TATCAAAGTAAACACACAAAAAAAAAACACTTTTTAAACTTTTTTAATTTAAATTTTCTCTATTAAATCTGATTCAAATAATGCAACCAAGCAACAATATAAATATAAAATTTTGATTTTTTAAACTCAAATTAAAATGATCTAATGTTATACAAACCAAACGACCTCTTAGTTTGGTTCCTCTGTCAAAATCTTTTTACACCTTGTTTGGGTAATCATTTGGATAAAAATATTTCTCCAAATGATTTGATCAAAACACTTTTGTTATTTGAGGAAAACAAAATGAGTCATTTTGATGACTTGTAACAGTAACAAAATGATCTATTTTAGGATAACCTTTTAGAGAGAATGAATTTGCACCATCAGGGAAGCAAAAAATGTCTTAAATGTGGAAATTATAGATGAAAAATATTTTTTTTAATTCATCACCACAATTAATTAAAAAATATAATTACTAAATGCATGCATAAAAAAGCCTCAAAATATCAACTTCAATATGTGCAAATAGAAAAGTTTTAAAAATGTGTTGAATGAAATCATTTATAATTGTACAAATATTATTGAATGTATTGAAAATAGTTAACATTTTTTAACAAAATATTTGAATGAATTCAAAATGATCTATTTTGACCATTTGTGAAAATAAAAATGAATCATTTTGGGGTTAATTTAAAAGAATATTCAGAATCAACAATTCAACATGTGATGTGATGTAGACCATCAATCACAAATTGGTCTTGTAGGTTTTTTTATTTATTATTTTTTCAAACTTTCAACGCATCACCGACAAATGAATTCAATGTGGAGGGTTCATAGATCAGTTTAGGAATGCCTATATATCCGGAAAATATGTGATTATCAACCTCCTTCCTTTATTTATTATTATATGGATATTCTTGTATTGAAAAATCATAAATTCTTTTTGAATATTATATTCACATCAATTTTTTTTTAAGTTGTTTCCGTGATGCCGTCATTGTCTAACACATAACTGTACAACAATATTAATAATCCCATTCTATAATTAAACTTAACAAAATAATTGGTAATACTAACAATCATAATAGCAACAATAATCAACTTCAAGGATGTGTGTGCTTTGTGACAAAACATCCTCCAATATGATAATTGCATACATTCGGTGCCAAATACAGACAAACCATTAACACTAATAATTAATTAACACAATAACATTCAATTAACCACTTTTTGTTTTCTAAACTACTTATGCAGAAACACACAAACAAACAACAACTAGTATTCATCCATACGACATGTCGTTTTTTCAGTTAAAACGACTGCAAGTTCGCCTAATCTCGCCCTGGAAGCCAGTCTTGACACCAATCTGTCCCATCTTCACCATAGACTCCACAAAGTCGTCTTGAAAAAATGGCCCAAACATTGGACTAAGTAAGCCGAAATAGCTCTCTATGACGCTCCTAGTGGCCGGGTCTTGCCCGAGCCTTGCGTCGGATTCAAGCACCGCAAAGCCGTTCCTTATGTTCTCCAAAATGTGCGCGTCGAACGTCTGCGCGCTGCCCTCGTCGATCGGCAGGCGCACGTTGACGTTGCCGTTGCGGGGGCAGCGCGCACGTAGCGCCGGGAGGAAATTAGGGTTTATTGACGGGTCGGATCCCCCGCCCGGGAAGAAGTTGTAGAGCCTATTTTGCATGAAGAAGCATGCAGTGGATCCAATTGTGTGAGCAGCTGAAACAACATTAAAAAAATATATATTGTAATAAATAGTCATTTTCATAACGTTTCGCGATATTAATGAAATATAGTGTAAAATTTTTTCATGGTAAATATATGGGTAATTGTTATAGTTACCAATAATTTCAACCAATGTTGTTTATTATATATTATTTTCTAGTTTATGTTCGTATATATATATATATATACATACGTGGTTATATATACACAATAGAAAAAAGATAACTTCATTAATTAAAGGGAAAATTGAATAACGTGTCATTTAATAATCTATACCTTAAGTGGTATGTTCGTTTTGTTTTCACTTTATATTTGTAGTATAAAATTTAAGACATAAATTATTGTGTCAACAGAAGAGTATTCCTCAAAATTCTCCTACAACTATATGTATTTTTCAATAACAATATATATATATATATATATATTCGTTAAACAAAATAAGATAATAGTGAATAGTAATTAACACTAATGTTTTAACCTAAAACTCTTTTCATTTTTTTTTTTGCAAGACAAAACTCTTTTCATTTAAACAAGCAATCACTTAGATTTGGTAAAAAAAAAAGTGGATGGTTTCATACTTCCGTTACGCGACTTTCTACAAATACGGCAAAATTCCATGCTCATAAGACGTGTACTATAATTAAAATATAAATTTCTACTTATACCATAAATGGGAAAAATAATCTTCATATATAGAGATACAAATTGTGTGCAACAATATGGACAATTGGACATCATAAAAATCTCCACTTATGCAATAATATCAAATTATCAATAATTACTAAATGAGCAAAAACAAGGATATATACTATGGTAGCATAAAACAACAAATTGAGTGAATCGAGAATAACATGCATGCTTGCCCTTCATGCTATCTATATAGCGTGGACGCATGGCACTTTGGAACTAATAATTATTACAATATATATATATATATATATATATTTATTATAATATATCACGCTTGACAAAGAATTCCCGTGCCTATTTCCTGAATGAATTATATTCTGAGACCTATTATAATAAGGCTTTTAACATACTGGGTTGTGATCATGCATGATTTTCTTCATAGACACGTACAAATATACTTTTTAGGTCTTTTTGTTTTCTTGCGTAAAGAGACAAATTCCACAGCAGAGACCACTCCATGAAAACCCTCATCATCACTACGTACCACAAGAAAAATCCTATTTATTAATATAAGCAGCTAGTGCAATGTCAATTCCAAATTAACTTATCTAATAATTACATAGTTGGAATATATGAGGCAAACAAATAGTATTGTTCTTTTTCTTTTTTTCAAGTCACACTCAAAACGCAGGAGTTCATCACTAATCTTATTCTAGTTATTCCTGGTACAACTGCTTTCCTTTACTTAGAGCCAATACCCTCATAAGTTAAAAGTAACTTATGTACTCTTTTTTCCTAAATTAATTAATAAGGTGTTGTTTGGATTACAAGTCCGAATCAAAAGAAAATAATTAGTTTGAATCATGTTGCTATGTTAATTATACTAATAATAATTAAACTTAAATCATGTTGTAACACTAAATTGTGGTTTGAATTTGTATCCAAATAGACCGTTTCTTATTGTTTCATCGCTCTATTCACATCACTTGAGTGTTGGCTTTTCACCAAACACAAAGTCACCAAAGTTGCATGAGGGAGAGAAAAACTAGCTATAGGGTTAAAATGAAAATACCACTTAGAACAACGAGGTCCTTATTGGTGAGCCCTCTCCTCGAGAACTTAGCCTTAAGCTCCTGGATAGAATCTTCAACTTCCGGCATGTCATTTGCCAAAAACATGTTCGAAACCAGCCCGTCTCTGCGGCCTGTCGGCACCTCATAACTCGGTCCTTGAGACTGTATTCCCATAAAAAAAAATATAAAAATAAAAAATAAACCGGTTATATAATGTCATAATATTTGGAGAAAAAAAAAATTATTCAGCTCAGCTCAAGTCAAACTCAACAAAACACAAATTTTATATGTCATAAGGTCCGCCTTCTCATGAGTGTTGAGAGAGAGAGAGAGAGAGAGAGAAAGAGAGGAGTCTTACAAAGAAAATGGCGTCTCGAGCAGCCAAGGCGACGATATCGGAGCAAGAAACGGTTCGGGGGCAAACAGCCTCTAACTCAGCCTTGGCTTTCTCTATCACTTCAAACCCTCCAACGCCTTGGTGCGCAAATGCATGTCTCTCAGCGTTTGGAATATTGTCAATTAGAATCGAACCATCACAACCCTATAGTTTATAACCATTTCTCATCATCACGTGTTTCTCTCTTAATTAATAAGCACTCGCTCAAATTCGTTACAACTATAATTAAGATTATTATTGTTTATCACAAACGTTAAAAATTGTTTTCAAATTATTATTTCAACTCTAGACTTGGTTACAAGTAGGTCACCTTAGGAGTGTGAGTTTAACTCTCTACCTTTATAATTTTTTTTTTAATTTTTATTGTAGAAAGGAAGATACTATATAAAACTAATAACCAAAAAAAAAAATTAGAGGGAATTATAATTATAGTAATATTACTTGAACAAAGCAGTCATGGAAATGGAGACGGAGGAGGATGGCGGCGGTGTTGGAGTTGAACGCGATGGCTTGACGGACGACGGAGCGGACGACTGACTCGGCGACGGGGCATATTCCGGCGTAGAAGCCGACTCTAAGCACTTGAGCTTCCGAAATACCAAAGATGAGAGTGAAAACTAAGGCCAACTTAATCAAATTCATGGTGTATATAGTTTGATGGTTTTGGAAATAAGTAGTTTTGAGTGTCAATAGGAGTTTGGAACTTTAGAGAAGAGAGGAAGGAATATAGGCAATGATATAGAAGAGATAGGGCCTAAATATACTAGAATTTTTGAGGGCTTAGATAATTGATGACAGTGAAACATTATTAACTAGGATTTTTATTTCTTATGCGTCAATAAATTAAAATAGTGCGTGAACTTTGTCGCCTTCGTTCCTACTTCCTAGTCATGTTGTCCTCAACTATAATTTCTAGCAATCAATGGGAAAAAGAAATTGCAAGTTTAGGAATAGCAAAAATAACCATTGGTGATTTCTACACGGATCAATGGTGAGCGTGATTGAGTGAGAGAGATTAACTGCTACATTTGTGAAACATATTGATCATCTTAAGGAATTTAATATTGTAAAAGATGAAACTAGAGTACATATGTGTCTATATATTATACATAGTATATACACGTGTAATTTAAGGTGGAGACACACTAGGATGAAAAACTAATAAGGTTAGTGAACGTTGATATGATCTTAAACTTTTTTGTGCTAAATGATGTGGCAATTAAAGTGATGTCCATAGTTAAAGTTAATCCAAGTTTGTCAATTAAGACATTATATAGTTGCAGTTTCACTAGTAAAAGCATTAATTTTTCTTCTATAATTTTGTGATATTGTTTTCTGCTTTAGAATATGTCTCATAGCTAGGTACGGGTCAAATGTATTTTGTTTATTGGAGGACTTAAAAGGTAATCTAGTGCTTATTATTTCATTTTAGATCATAGCTCATGCTGTAAAACAATTACTATTTTCTTTATAATTTAGTAATTTGTTTATTGATAGTATATCGTAGGTTTTTCCTTATTCGTTAAGCTGCGAGAAAAAAGTTACTGCTTGTGGAATTAGGCAATAATTGGGTTGAAGTTGCTCTTTCCTCTTTGGGTAAAAAATTAAAAGAAATAATAATAATGATCGATTTTGACTTGTGTCTTTATCATTAATTAAATGGATACAGTAAAGGAACTAACCTGCCAAGAATTATCCATAGAAAAAACAGCAACACCAAAAAAAAAAAAAAAACAGAAGTTATAAAATAAGGGAAATTACAATATATATCAGTTTGATATTGTTTCTAAACGGAAATTACAATACAAAATCATTTTGTAAGTTTGATATAATAAAATAGTCAATGCTTCGAAATATATTTAAAAAAAAAGTCATTGTAACAAATTTCAAAAGACAAAAATAATCAATGTTGGTATAAAAAAAATTATAATATAAAATTTAAGAGCAATTTCTATTATAAAATACAAAGATGACTATCTTTTTATTTTTCTAAAACTATAACTATTATTTAAAAATTCACCTACAAAGTGGCCTATAATTTGCATTAGACAATAAGCCTCATCATAATCATTGACGGTATGAAGTCTTAACTCAGCCTGAGCAATTTGGTAGAACATTTTTAAACTGAGAAAAACAATAGACTTAGAACAATAACAGAAACAATACCAACCAACCAAAGAAACAAACTGCAAACTAGCAACTATGAAACACAACTTCCCTAGTGGCACACTCAATCATCATCACAAGAATAGAAGGCTAAAGCCAAAAAGAAATAACAATATAAGGGTATTATGTATAAAATCCTCAATGACCTCTTTAATTTGTATTGTTCAATTCCGAACCTATATGCCACTAGTTGCAGGCAAGAATAGATGTATTTAAGCAAAGATAATGCTCTGTCTAAACTGTACATGCTATATCGTATGAATCACTAGGGAAAAAATTGTGGTATGTGGATGAGAAAGCCATGGTAAGTCAACTTGTGGTTCCAAAACTAGACCATTATATATGCATGTCCAGAGACCAGACTTCTCTAAGCAGTTTAGATTATTCCTCTGAGAAAATTTCTGAAAATACCGGCAATCTCCTTGTTTTACGACCCGAGAGCACTGTGTTGATATAGCTGTTCACACTCTCTCGTGATGGAGGTCTCCCAGGTGAAGAAAATGGTAGAGTCACCTCAATGCCATCATCTTGAGGCGACCAGTCACTCCAGATTACCGCAGTGGTGAGAGTGCTTTCGGTGTTTCTTGATGCAGTGGTGGGTGACGCTGGTCGGATTGGAGTCGTTGATGTGGCCGGTGAGGTTATTTGGACTGGAGTCTCAGGTATGGGGGGTGTGGTTATTCGGATTGGAGTCACTGATGTGTCGGGTGTGGTTATTCGGATTGGAGTCACTGTTGTGGTTGCTGTGGTTATTGGGATTGGAGTCACTGATGTGGCGGGTGAAGCTGGTCGGGTGGGAATAGCTACTGTGGCAGGTAAGGTTATTCGGACTGGAGTCACAGGCACGGCAGGTGAGGCTCGTTGGTGTGGAATATATGGTGCAGCGTATGCGGACATCCAGGGGGTTGAAGTCATTGGTGTGACAGGTGCGGGTGTCTTGGCTGGAATAAATGGTGCGGCAAATGCAGACATTTGGGACGTTGCGGAGGTCACATATGTGGCAGGAGACGCTCTTTGGGCTGGAATAAATGGTGGGGCGGATGGGGATATCCGAGTTGAAGTGCCTGCTCTTGGGCGGTTAGATGTTTGGTTCGGAGGCATGGTTACTTCTGAGGATGTTGGTGCAACAATCTGAGAAAGAAAGATGGAGTCTGGGCTGTGGGTGCCTAGTCCTGGGCTATTATCGTATGACCTGCTCAATTGTGGCTGGAAAAAACAACAAGAGAGACGAAAGAATTAGTTTCAACAATCGAAGAACAATAGTTAATAATTGATAGGATTTGTATCACTGGCAACCTCGGTTTTGTTCTTGATGCTGAGACAGGTTGGATGGTCGTCTTCCTTTCCACGAGCAAACTGCCAAGAAAAGAAACGGGGAATTTTTCAATAAAACATTACATTTGCATTTGAAATGAATTAAGTTGAACAGAGTCCACGAGTCAAATGGAATTGAACCCAGAAAAGCCTAAGACATGCTTGTCATGGGCATAAGAAATCAACCTATTATTGAAAACCCGTCAAGCCTAATGAAGAACAATGAGAAACTGCCCAAAATAAAGTCTCTAAAACCAGAAGGAAAAGAAAAAATATCAGAGCATACAACTGAAAGGAATCGGGTAACTGGGGGAACTAACAAGCAAGGATGAGAAGGGGAAAAAAAATAATTTTGATGTATATATTTCTAACCACCATAAAGATAGCGTTCTAGCCAAGACCATTAAGAATGAAACTGAAGCAATTAAAGGAACCGCTCATCTTTATCTCCTTTGATTCAGTGAGAGAAGATTATCAGGAAAAAAAAAATGGGCAGAGAAAGAGAACCATGGAGGGAAGAAGTAAATGGGGCGACTTTTTCAAACTTATCACGTCTCATTCTGAGACTAGCTTGCAATTTAGTTTCTTGACTAGAAAGAGACAAGCTATATAGAAATCTTGATAATATACACATATAGAAAGCATATATTTCAAAAATGTATCGACTCCAAATTATTGTGGATAAGAAATTGTAAGAACTGGCAAAGATAAATGCTGACATTAGGCTAAAGAAGAAAGGTCAACTTTTGGAACTAAAAGTTACTCCAATGGTTAGATATCGTTCCTGTTATGCCAAGAACACTCAAACCACCGTACTCTACAGTCCAAACCAACGGGTTTTCCATTAAAGCAGTTTATTGACATAAACCCCAGAAATAAACGGGAAAGAAAGAAGAAGCTGAGATCAAAACTAAGAACTAAATCAAGAACAAAGCACTCAGAACACAAGTAAAAGAAAAGAGAGAAGACGAAGATGCATATGTGATTCAACCATTAGGACTAACCGTACAACTTGTGTCTTTCGAAGTCCAAATGAATTTAGAACTCAAAAAGACAATCAAGAAAAGACAAATAACATATATACTTAATACAAGAACTAACCGTATAACTGGTTTCTTCTGGAACTCTCAATCTAATCCCAAGAACCCAATCTAACAGAAGATTTTTTTTTTTTTTTTCCCTTCTATACTGAAAAATACACAATACATAGAAGTCCACCGAGCCTTGTTTGGCTTTTTTTAATTCCCTAAATTGTTTTAAATAACAGTTTCAACTGTTATTAGAAACAGAGCAAGTCCTACAATTCCTAACTTATTGCCACGTCAACTATTGAGTGAATTTAGATCCATATTCTCTAACAATTGATTCCAACATTTGTAATACAACGTAACAACATGTTTGCGAGATGGAACAGTATATAAAAGTGTAAATGTATAATTGGCCTTTTGAAGTGGAAGTAGTTTACTAATTTCTAGAAAAAAATTATCCATCGATGTTTTTTGTGATATCCCAATATATAACATTCATGCGTGTCATTTTGTCAAAGATAAGACAATGGAAATACTTTCGTTGGTCGTTAGTGCTACCTTATCACCAGCAAAACTACTACACAAAACTATGCAATAACACAAGCACCGAAACAAAATATGATCAAACAATCAAACTATCAAGAACTGAAATAATCAAACTTCAATGAAAAACAATCGATTACAGAATGAAAGTTATCTTCTTTATTCTGTGTGCGCGTATATAGGTATGTATAGAGAGAGAGAGAGAGAGAGAGAGAGAGAGAGAGACCTGGCATTTCGAGGAGTATCGGCATTTTCCAGAATTCTCAGGGGACTGGAAAGCTTCGGCCTTGAACAGACTCTTCCCAGAAGAAGCAGACGACTCGGAGCCGGAAAACCTAGTACTCCTCTTCAACGGAACTGCGTCCATCACAAGAACCTCCTCTCCCTCCACCGCCTTCACCGGCGTACGGTACACCTCCGGAGGCGGCGGCGATCTCTCAACCAAGTTCTCAACCTCCGAAAGCGGCGAGCGCGATCCTCTCGGCGCGAGCTTTCCGGCGATCGGAGATCCGCTGCAGAGGTACCTGAGGATCGGTGCGTTCAGGTCGACATTCTCGGAGTCGAAGCTCGCAAGGCTTACGGAACCGCTGTGGTATCGGCCGCTTCCGATTATCAGCTTCTGCGTCTTCATTCCCGGCGGAACTTTGATCTTCGTCGCTTTCGAGTAGTTTCCTTGAAAATTCTCCATGAATTCCAATTCGCCGAGGTCACTGAAAAACACCGCGAAAAAGAGAGCAAATTTAGCTTCTACGCCATTGAAATCGCGTCGACCACCACGCGAATTCGAATTTCCCTCTCGAATCGGTACTCGGATCGTTTGAATTAGAAATCCGAGAACTTGTTCCCTAAAACTGAAACGAACATTGACGAATCAAATCAAAATCTGCAAATGCACAAAGATAGACAAACCTGAGATTGAAGAACTCCGATTCTAACAGTGATTCACTGTTCGTCGCGTTTCTCCGGAAATTGTCTCCATTGATTGAGAGGTTTTGCGAAACTCAGAGCTCTTTTTCTCTCAAGTGTTTTCTTGAGAGCCAAACAAGAATTCAAAAAACTCGTGTTCACTATGTTGACGTGTTCCTTATATAGGTATCTGATTGGGACAAGATTGTGAAGTTGTACAGATAATTAACTTAAAATATTGTGGGTATTATTTATTAATAAATATGTTTTTTTTTTTTTTTTTGTGTTAGCCATCGACTAATCATCTATCCTACCACTTCTTTGCTTATTTGTTAATATTATAATTTTGGCTATTTATTTTTCATCTAATATTATAGTGAATATCCAATTTTTAAAACCTAATGTAAGTTATTACCCAATCTTTTGAAAAATATAACTAACTATCCAAAATATGCAATTACTTACACAGTGGTAAGTGGTGGTAATTCACTTTGTTACCAAAAGTATGTGCAAATAATTCACAAATTGACTAGAAACTCAATTACTTCAAAAGTTTGGGTATTTATTTTTATTGTTATATAAATTCTGGATATTTGCCTACTTCATCCTACTTTCATTTGCTCATTTCTTTTACCAACATTGTTAGTTCAAATCCAAATAAAAAAAAATTTAAAAAAATGTCATTAGCAATTAGTATCAATTTAGACTAAAAGGGTTTATTAACCTCTCATAGTGGATTTTCATGAGAATTTGAGTAAAGTTTTGTGGATGAAAAAAAATAAATAAATCCAACTTGCTTAGACAAGGATCTGAAATTGAACATACTGGCATAGAAAGCAGGCAATATTGTACAGATTGCTTTCATGTTGAATTTTTGAGGTCCAACAAAACAGAAAATCCAGACTGATGAATCAAGACTCCATTACATTACAATAAAATACCACAACCTAACCAAACCGAAACTATGTACCGCGCCGTTGAGCAGACGCAATAACTTATACACAATTACAATTTTGCATCACCAAAATAATACCAAATCCAGAACAAAATGCTAACGAGTTTTTGTACACAAATCCCAATGACTTTAAACTTCAGACCCCGTCGATGGCATTCTTCAGATTGCCACCAAACAGTGACATAAGAGGCCCGCCATGGACCCGCCCTTCTGGAATGTCGAAGTCCAGGCTGTTTATCCCGCTACTACTTCCAATGCCAATGTCAAGCCTGCTTCTTTCTTCTCTCTTCTCGGTAGACAAGTAGTTCGAGTATGATGACGAGGATTTCATTGATAGAGGGACTAAAACCTGTGGAGGTATTAGTTGCTGTCTTTTTGCTGGCTTTTCCTGCGAAACAATACAATCAGAAACGACGCTGATTCCTGAAACAGCATGGTTGTTGCTGCTAGCTGCGGTTGTTGAAGCTGCAGATACAAGCCCGTGAAAGAGTCTCGGCCCAATTAGGCCTCCCTTGCTCGACTCTCGCTCCTGCAACATGCTGCAGTGGGCAGCACAAAGACCACTTCTGCCTCTCGCAAACTTCTCGCATTTGCCCTCTCCCCAGTTGCACCTCTTCCCTCCTCCGTGGGCCTTGCAGAAATCCGTGCTGCCTTGGGCACTCTTCCCGCAATTCTCAAACTTGCATCGCTTTCCTCCACCGTGCCTGACGCAACAATCAGTGCGCCCACGTGCGCTTTTCGTGCAGCCTGGCACAACACATCTCTTCCCACCACCGTGAGCGACGCAAAAGTTTGTGCCCCCGTGAACGCTTTTCGGGCAAATCCCTCCGCCATCAAAGAGGCAACGCTTCCCCCCGCCATGACCCTTGCAAAGGGGCGTGCTCCCTTCGGCCCCCTTGGTGCAGCCTTGGAATATGCAACGCTTTCCGCCACCATGTGCCTTGCAGAACATAGTACTCCCTTGTGCACCCTTGGTGCACTCCTGGGACTGGCAACGACGCCCGCCCCCATGAGAGATGCATAAACCAACTTGTCCTTCTGCACTTCGTGTGCAACCCTCAATCTTGCACCTTTTTCCACCTCCATGTCTGATGCAAAGCCCCGACTTTCCCCGTGCAGCCTTGGCGCACCCCTGATGCCCACATCGCCTACCACCACCATGGGCGATGCAATAGTCTGTTTTTCCCTCAGCACTCTTAGTGCAACCTAAGTGCTGACACCTCTTTCCTCCACCATGAGCCTTACAGTAGGCCGTTCGACTCTCAGCGCCCTTGTTACAACCTGGTTTTTGGCATCTTTGTCCACCACCATGACCAATACAGAGACCTGATGCCCCTCTTGCTCCCTTTGTACAGCCCAAGAATTTGCATTTCTTAGGATTGCTAGTTCGCTGGTCTGAGTTCGTCCCAGCTGTTTCCTGCTCAGAAATAGTATCCACTGAATATTCTCTAGAAAGAGATGTTTCACTCAGCTGGGATTTGCTGCGAAACTCTATAAGTTCTGGAGACCGGAATGAAATAGTAGAAACATCCGTTCTTGGAGCCAGAAGAAGTGACGGCATATACCCTCCTGATTTCTTTGCCGATGTAGAACCCTCATCGACAACAGGAATCGGCACTTGACTACTGCGAGGAGATACTTGGCCCACTAAAGTAGACATGTTGATTTCAGTATCCGATGACACTGAGATGCTCGAAGCTTCTTTAGTCCCTCCAGATAGGCCAAGTTGGAGTATGGATTCACCTTCAGATGGAAAGCCCTTGCTGCTCTTCAAGCTAAAGTTGTTGTAATCATTACAGTATGCAGTTGGTGTTGGTCCAAGACCGAGCACCAACCTGCAGCCATCATCCAGAGCACCTGGGAATTTGGCCCCAACACTGTTTTTACACCCGAACCTGGATAGGTTGCTCCCTCCAAAGCCAGGACCATTCAAGCATAGAGTGGTGTCACCAATGTTGTCATGCTTTGCGAATTCACCATCGTGTGAAAACAGGAAACTCTTATGGTTCAGATCCATCATCTAATATAGTGCACTTTAGCTTTGAGAAAGCCGAACTAGTAGACTGTACAAGATTCTATTAGCAGATCTAACATATGGGAACTAAGTGAACAAGTAGAAGAAATTCTAATAAGTGAGATCCACCGCTAACAAAGCCTGATGTGTCTGCTCTGTCCATCTTAATTTCTGGTACCAAATCTTCAGAGAAGTCACTTGAAATATCTGACTACGTTTCTAGGATAGAATCCTTTAATAAGTGTGGTCGATAGAAACGTGCACAGGAAACTGGAGCTTCTTGTGCTCCTAACTGCAAAATCATCAAGCTTCATCAGCCCTGAAAAGAGGAGGAAAAACTAAGAAGCTTGAACGCAATATGTGTTTGAACATGGAAACCAAATCACCCAGCCAACATGGAGCCGTGAATTCAAATAAAAGATAGAACAAGAAAGGGAAACTATTGCTTTAAATTATGGAATGTAAAATGAACATCGAAAAAATACTTGGTTATAATTTCAAGAGACAGAATTGTAGACCCATCACTGTAATAAAAACAATGACAAAGTTCTCAGTGCAACCAAGCAAATAAATACATAGGCCATGGTCGTTTTCTAGGAAATAAGGATATTTTAGAGTCAACAGAGAAAGAAAAACATCATGAAATGAACATAAAGATTAAAAAACTTAACAAAGTAGCTATACATTAAATATCCTTCTACGGGTTCACTGAAATGTGTTACGTATTACTAGCTAGTAGCTAAACCTGCTCTTTGTCTGCATCAAGGCTCTATCTTTGTGCAGTCATTATTTCAAGATTATAAATTCAAATACCTTGAGATAATAACTGCCAATTTACATGTTTTTATAAACAAGTTCCGTTTTCATTTTCCCTAGAAAACAACAAGGATGGATAATTTCACACAAATGAGTACTTAATTCAGCTTTTATAAGTATTCACATAATAGCAATTTGTTGGTGCAGGACAAAAAAATAAGCATCCAATTCAACAGAAATCTAAATTCTTTTCTATTGGATTACTGGGACACACCTTAAATATTTAATTGAATTTATGCTAGAGATTCTTAAGCCTTTTAAAATTACAAGTGATTAAATATTGGATCCGTGCATACCCGCAAGAAGAGCTGAAGATTTAAATTTTTGTTTGACAATTTTCAAAAAAAAATTTTTAAAAAAAAAATTTCTAACTCCTCTTCTAGACTGATCACGGTCATATTGTTCGGTTCTATGAGATCTTCCTGTTCTGAAAAGCTTCATTTGACTCTCTGAACATGTTTAATAGGTTATTTTTATGACTATTTCTGATGATACATTGAAATACTGACATCATCGACATTAAAGGGTTTTTTCTTTTTTTTTTTTTCCTAAGCATACGTATATAAAAATTACACAGGCACAAACACATGACATACATGTTATATAATCCAAATTAAGAGTAAGTTTATGCAACGACAATTAAAAAAGAAAATGAACGTTACACTAACAGTAGAGATCTTCATTCACTATCCTACAATTACATATCAAACCATCTACATAAAAATAAAGTAAAATTTCAATTCTCCAATAAATATTAGGGAAAAAATAAACTATCTTTAGCCTCCAAACTTACAGAATATACAAAAATAAAACACCAGAAAAATCAAACTTACAAATTTCTATACGAATTATAAACAACCACCCAGCAAAGTAGCTACAGCAATATATATATCTATATATATATACAAAGAAAAAAAATCACAAAAACAGCATAAATTCAATTCATAATCTTCAAAATCACCAAAAAACACAATTGAAGAGGAAAAAAAAAAATCAGAAGAAATACCGTGACTAGAGATTCTAAATGAAATTCCGAGAAAGCCTTCGGATCTGAGCGACCATTTGAGACATCACGAGCTCCAATAAAAAATCTTCAGAGAAGCAAAAAAAAAAAGAAAAAGAAAAGAAAAGCAAATCACAGAGGCAGTGAGAGAGCAAAAAAAAAAATGAAGCGATGAAAGGAGAAAGAGAGACTAAAATTAGGTATAATTAGGGCGTCACTAAATAAGCAATCCCTTATTTTGATTCGGGCGCTCGTAAAATGTCCACGAGCGCCCGGTAGCGTCCGATATTTGAATCCCAAAAAGGTTCGTGAAATGACGAGAATGCCCTCATGAACCAGCTGTCGCTGCCTCACGGGCTGGTGGGGTTCGCGATTTGGACAAGGCAAGCTTTTTGGGGAAAGCGACGGGCGTGAGAAAAGTCGGGAATGCCCTTGGCTGGAACGGTGGGGTTGGGAGTGGGGGAGGGTGGATTGGTCATTTCGGTGGGGTTGATGTGTGCGTTATTGTCTTTTAGAGTGGGGATGTGCGTAGGAAAAGGAGTGGCTGAGGTGTGAATGAAGGAGTGGTCTCTATGTGGAAGTGAGGAGAGTGGGCGTATCGGAAAGAAGAGAGAGGGAATTAAAGAATCTGGTGAGTGGGGCTGAGCTGGCTAGTGTCCTAGCTGATGTCTAGGCTCCATCTAACTTGTAAGAAACTCAGCTCGGCTCGACTCGACGATATAAATTCTATGTACGAATGGGAATATCTCGTTTATAGATCGGAAGAATCACCACAAAAAATATCTTAACAATCTTTGTTCTTAAGAAGGAAAATTTTGTAGTGGGTTTTTTTTTAGTAGGAAATAATTTTGAATGGTAAAATTCACATTTTTAAGATGCGTGACTTACCAAAAAAGTGAATTTGACGGTCCAAAATTATCTCCCACCACAAAAAAAAACTCATTACAGAAGTACCCCTTAAGAATGTGTTTTTTATTTTATTTTATATTTATACTGTAAAAATATAAATTAAAAATGGAATATCAATTCGTTCATAAATTTAAAAATGAGTAACAAAAATTAGAGGAGTGATAAAAATTAGATGGAAGACTTGACATTTTATCTCCTAATTAGATTATAACTTTATATGGTAATTACTTTGATTTGTGGTTCTCTTTTAATAAGATCATACTACTAACTTTTTTTTGGCTAAATTATTATTACTCTTTTTAGCTACATAATATCATCAACATATATATACACATCAATATATGTAGTTAAGTTGTCAATATATATATATATACACACACGTAGTTAGAGTTTATAATTATATTTTTTCCATCAAAGATCAATTTCATGTTTTATATTCAACAAGACATACGTAATACATGTCTGAATTTTATTATTCGTTAATAGGGAAGAATTTGGATCCCTACTCTCTTTAAGTTTAAACTTAGAAGGTTTATATATAATTGCTCTCATATATTTATGACTTGGAGAACAAATTCTTAACTTGAAGATCTATAAGTTATGTTGACACAAAAAAAAAAGGAATGAAATTTTTTTTATTTATAATTATATTTATTTTAAAAATGATTCTATTTGATATTATTTTAATTGAGACACGCCTTAGACTTACCTTTATTTGGGGTCAATATATTAAAAAAAAACTATATATGAACTGCATAAAAAAAGATTATTGAACAAAAAATCATTTTTGAATGATATTTTAAGTAAATAGTCAACGTTTCGATTAATTAAGAAATTAGTCATTTTTTAACTACATAATGATATGTATTTATCTTTATACTCTTTAATCTCTTATGCATTAATTTAATTTTTTGACAAAAAAAAAATATATGAATTAAAATGACCAAATGCCAAATAGACTTAAAAAAAAAAACCCAAAGAAATTCCTCATTATATTTGAATTGCAATGTTCTACTTATAAACTAACCCTATGTTTGGCCCCTCATTTTAACCATTCCATTCCATTCAATTTTTTCATTTTTTTTTACTTTCTCAATCCTTAAAACCACTCAATTCCATTCTTTTTTTTTCAACTATTTTTTTCGACTTTTCAAATCCCTATATAATATCTAAAATCTCAACCATTTATACTACCTCTAAATTTCAAACTATTCTATATCATTTTTCCAAATTATTTCTTCTAAATTATTTTTGAACCGTTTTTTTTTTTTTTTAAAAGGGATGAAATGGCCAAAATAGCCTCTCAAACAAAGGGTAACACAGCTAGAAATCTTTCCGCAAAAAACACTTCTTAACAAAAAAAAAAAAAAGTAAGAGAAAAGGAAAATAAATAAATCAAAAGTTGTAACGGCTTGAATTGAGCCTTCAGCCGAGCCGGGAAGAAGCGGAGACAGCCGCCAGAGAGTTGTAGTTTCCGTTCGCGTCGTGTGTATTCGCTTCGCTCCATCCTAAATCTTGTGCCATTCGTAGAATCTCACCACCAACACACCACGTGGCGCTCTCCCATTGGCTGTAACCACCAATAATTGTGATTCCCTTTGATACCCTAAGTACGTCTGTTATTCACTTAACTACCACTTGACAAACGCAAATATATGAATAGACCAAAATAGATATTATGACCTTTTTTTTATTTTAGATACGCAAAAATTTTTGGTTGGTCATTACAGTTTTTTTATTTTTCCCTCTAATTTTGATGTTTTATTTTCATTTTGCCGCGTTTCGAGTGCGAGTGGAGTTGTCGTTTTTGGACCCACTTTTTAACCCTTTTTTTTCTTATTATTATTATTATTATTTATTTACTTAATTTTAATTTGCCACCATTGGTTTCCAAAAAAGTCCACGACGAACGAGACAAAAGGAAATTGATGATTACGTCATCGCTCGTGTGACTAAGCGACAAAGAACACACGCCAATAACGAAATACACCATTTATTTATTTCCGCTTTATTTTTATTTATTCAGTGAGCCAATACCGAGGCGATGCGACACGTGGCGGACATTAACTTGCTGACGCCAATTTCCTGTCATTCTTAAACTATGGCCCACAGTGACGCTACGGACAAAAGGCGTCGGGCGTGCGGAGCCTACTATGTTTTTTTTTTTCTTTTTCTCCTTTCATACGCGTATTTTCCTTTTTAATCACTGTTATTTGAGATAAACATTCAAATCATTTCATTTATAATGATTTTGATTTTATAAATTTTAAAATGATATAAATTATTGAGATTTAATAAGATTAAAAAAAATAATAAAATGAAATATTTTAGATGATTAAGGCAAATAAGACATTTAAAAGTCTCAACGCAATATTTATGAGGATTGTCAAATTTCGCATTTCGGCACAAAGAAGCAAATATTAGTGTTAATATTAAATTTGACACTTAAAAAAATAAATATATTATATTTAACATTTGATATTCTATTACACAAATGTTATTTTATTATTTTTTAGTGATAAAAAATAATAAATGTAACTAATGCTAACTAGAGACTACAAATAATTATAATGACTTCTTAGTAAGCGAATTTTTTGTATATATAATATTATTTTTAACTAAATACCTATAAGTTATCCAATCAATGTTCTACTTAAAATGCCTAATTTTTTGCATTATGCTAAACTTAGTGCTAAATTTGACACCATGCATGGCATTTGCCATATTTAATACCAAATTTGGCATTGCGTTAGAGAATGTTGTTATGGCAAAATGAATTTTTGGCATTGGCATATAAGTTTGGCATTGCATTCTAAGACAATCTCCAATGCAAATGCAAATGCCAATACTAAATTTGACACTCAAAAATTTAAAAATGCTATATTTGACACTTGATGCTCCAATGCACAAATGTTATTTTGTTATTTTATTATTTTTTAATTGCAAAAACCGATAAAAGTAGTTGATGCTAACCAATAGTAAATAAGACTACAAATAGTCACAATGACTTCATGATTAGAGGAAATTTGTTTGAATAAAATATTAATTTTTAATTAGATGCCTAAAAATTGATCAATCAATACTCATCTTCAAATGACAAAAATTGACATTATGCTATACTTGGTGCCAAATTTGGCACCATGTATAGCATTTGCCAAATTTGGTATTGCATTGGAGAATGTTTTTTTATGTCAAAATACCAAATTTTGGCATTGGCACACAAATTTAGCATTGCATTGGAGATGCTCTAAAACGGTATTATTATTTGTATCAAGCCAAATGCTATTTTTAGTATCAGATTTTAGGAATTTAAAATTCTTCTTGATTAGTTGATTTTTAACATTTAATGAAAAATCGTTATTATTATAGTTTTTTACTATTGGCTATGGCATTTAACATTGATGAATTTTTATGCTAAAAAATAATAAATTAATAAAATGGCATAAAATTAACAATTCACATTGGAGCATTCAATATTAAATATAGAATTTTATCCTTTTTTATGTTAAATTTAGCATTGAATTTTGCATTAGAGATGATATTATAAGGTAGGCATGTACATTGGGCAATTTTTGGTATTTTTGGCCACTTTAGTTATTTTGGATATAACAAAAATGTTCATTTTGATAACAAAAAACAACTCAAAAAAATAGCAATCGATTTCGGTGTTTCGTTTCAATTTTTGGACGTCGGATAACCCAAAAGTTAATAACAAATGAAAATTTTAAAATTTTATCCTCAAGAATATTAATATAATAAGCCTATTCAAAAAACAAAAAAGTTAATAAAACAAAATAAGTTCATATATAAGTTATATAAGAAAGACATGCATAACAATGACATGATGTGATAACTAGTAAGCAAAAGGAAAGACTAGGGCACATGACTAAGCTTTAATAAGAAATATATATATACATATATATAATTTAGGCGGTTTTTGGTAAAATAACAAATCGACTTCTCAAAATCAAAAACAGCCCCAAAAAAATTTGATAATCACCTAAATCGTCCAAATAGCATGGGAATTAACTTTGCCTTTTTTGGGTTTCGATAACGGGTAGGCAGTAATTCAATTTTTGATTTTTGGTGAACATGCTATTATATGGTATAAACCCTTTCCGTATAGTATCGATGATGCATGCATGAAATATAATAATTTAAAATATATATATAAAATAATTTTTTTTTACATCAATTGAGCATTTATTTACATATCATCAATCGTTATTTAATTTTAACATCAAAATCATATACAATCGAAGATTAAAAAAAATTATCTTTTTTAACTTTTTTTTTAATTCATCTCTGAGTTAACATGATTTTGGTGTTAAATTTGATAAATAAATTAATTAATAATATGAAAATAAATAATATCGTGTTCTAATTCGTAAAAAAATATATTTTTATATATAAATGCTTTTAATCTATAGTGTACATTTTGTGCATCATATAATTCAACACCATGAATATAATAGCTGAAAACAAATAAAATATAATTTTTTTTGACACATTAAGACATTTTTTTCAAATTTAAAAATTTCTTTTACGTAATTTTAGTGTTAAATTTAAAAAATTAATCAATAAAATAAAAATAAATAATGTAGTGTGTTAATGTGTAAAAAATATTAACTTTATGCAAATTTTGAAGCTACTATACTTCTCGCAAAATGTATACACCATGAAAAAATATTCCTTTGTTTGTCTTTTTTTTTTTTTGGCTATCGAGGGTTATATACTTACCCTTATTTCAAAAAATAGATGAGATTTTTTTATATTTATTAAAAGCTATAAAAATAGAATCAGAGCGCTCTAGCTCGGATAATATGTTGTAGTATAAGTAGTTTGCAAAGAAATGTTTTGAAGTAATATATTTATATATAGACGAATATCTAAACAATGCTAAATATCATAGCTTGATATATATCTCAACAAAAGCTAAACTGACTTAGGTAGGATACCTAATTTTTATTAAAATATAACAAAACCATTTTTTAAAGGGGAATTTGAAAAAACACTCCATTCTTGACACAATGATAATCTACGCTCCATGTGTGTTGCATTTTTAATTTATACTCCAAAATTTACACTACAAATGGTGGAAATAAATGGAGCACACCATTTGAGGCATGAATTGTTAAATCGCATTAAAAATGGCTTTGTTTTGAATTTTTTTTAAATACCATTTTTGTTAGTCTAATGTATAAATATTAAAAAAAAATTCCTTTTATTGTTTGGTTGCTGAAGATTCAATGTATGTATAAATCCTTGGAGAAACTTATTGAATAATTTATTTATCCTAGCTAGAATTATGAATTCTTTAGTCGTTAATTAATTGCCCTTTTGAAATCTCGAAAGGTAACTAGACTCTTGAAGCGTATGTAACGTATGGACCAAAATTTTGTCCAAAAAAAAAAAAATGTTACTCTACGAAAGCAACTCGATCGATTGCCAAGTCTTTCATTTGTTAGAATTCGATGTTGTTATGACTTTTAAATTATAGTATAAGCTAATATATATGAATAATTTAATAAAGAAATTTATTCTATCAAAATCGTATATAAAGTAATGTGATATATCCCCTCAATAAATTTTGTTAGGAATAGAACTAGGCTATAATAAGCTGTAAGAGAGGCATTAATAGGCCTTTTATAGAACATCTATCTTGATATTTCTTTACATATTAAGTATAGAGAAATTATAGTGAATACCCAATTTTTAAAACTTAATGTAAGTTATTATCCAATCTTTTGAAAAATATAACCAATTACCCAAAAGATGCAATTACTTACACAGTGATAAGTGGTGGTAATTCACTTTGTTACCAAAAGCATGTGCAAGTAATTCACAAATTGACTAGAAACTCAATTACTTCAAAAGTTTGGGTATTTATTTTTATTGTTATATAAATTCTGGGTATTTGCCTACTTCACCCGTAAGTATATAGTCCGTATTTGCAAACAATATAAATTGAAGTATTTAGACGAATAAAAAGATAGCTAGTTTTATGAAATTAGGAACACTATACGTTTCTATTCAATAAAGTTCGGATCATAGTGATAAATACCAATAGGCATAGGTTATTACTTCTCTATGTTATTTTGCTAAAGCCTAGGGGCTTATGTAGTTTTTTCAAACATTTGTTCAATTATTATTTGATAGGAAATTCGTTGGAAGTGTACGAATGCCACCAATGTGTTCTTGGTGGCTGTTTCTGCCGTTTCTATTAATGGAGCGGGTTCATCTCCTTTTTTGTCGCATTTTTTTTATAGGCCAATATATATTTATTTAAAGAAAATAAGGTCCAAATATGATTTTTTTTTTTCAATTTTTATTGTGAATAGCCCTCTCTTAAGTTTTCAATTTTTATCCTATTACCACTCTCTTTAAAATGTATTACCACAACCCTCTCAATTTTAATTTCTGACTCCGTCCCTGAATAGAAGCATACAAGTAAAGAATAAAATAGGGTCAAAATGCAAATTAAAAGGGGCCTGACAACGCGTCAAATCCTCTGCTCACACACGAGTCAGCACGCGTTTGCTACCCTTCTCTCTCTCTCTCTCTCTCTCTCTATATATATATTTTCCCTTTTTGTTTTCTTTTGCTTTTTATTTTTGTTTCCAAAGTTTTTAGATCTCTTTATTAATTAAACAGCTATTTTGTTCCCTTTTGCTTTGAAATATTTTTTTCCCAATCTCAATTAGTTAATAGTGTTTTTGTATTCTTTTGACACCTATTATGATATATTTATTTTAACCCGAATAATTATTTAGTTTTTGTTTCAATTCTTGTTTGTTATTTGCCCAAATAAACAATCTGAATGAAAATGTATGTGTGTATATACGGTTCTAGCAAAAACTTAATAATAAAAAAAAAACTGATAATTAAAAGACGACTATCTTTTTCCTATCAAAAAAAAAAAAAAAGACAACTATCTTTATAATATTAATGAAATAATTGTATATAGTTTTTCAACTCGGACATGCCAAACCACCACATCATAGTATAAGGTAGCAGCATGAAGATTAGTAGTGCCTAGCTATTCATTTATCTGGTTGAAATTAATATCGAAAATTTCTCAACTATTGATGATAGAGATCATTATAAGTGATTACGTAATAATTGCATGTACTATTAGCGGAATATGTACAATGTCAAAGTCTGACTAGACAGAACTACAGAAACAATACTGCGTCTTTCATAATGGTCATGATCAAGAATAACTTAGCTATGCTATCTATTACCATGTAATGTGTATACAATTTATCTTTGTACGTGTATCAGTAAAATAAGTAAGTTATAATATAATAATAATAATAATAATAATAAGAATGTATGAGAGTCTCAAACTCTCAATGTACGTGTAATAGGTTAACTTTGGGATAGAGCTCTAGCGTAATGATGTATAAGTACTAATTAATGTGAATAAAAATATTTTCTATACTTTACGGTTTTCTTTGTTGTAATTTATGAGCAATAATTTTCCATCACCTATGTTCTTTGAATTTTTTTTTTCTTGATCCATTTGCACCAAATCACCATGGCGATTTGAAACTTTTCAACTAGAGAAAGCATGAGAGTCTTGTGTTGCATCATGAATAAGTTATTTATTAGCTCCAGCCACGCGCTTTTGCGCGTGGATTTTTGTTTACGAGAAAGATCAAACTGCAAGGACATTGCCCCTCGCACCATATGGGATGTGGATACCACCACAAATCTCTAATTTTTTTTTCTCAATTTTTATGGAATATTTTGTAAATAAAAATGCACCTGCAACCATGCACGGATCTAGATGGGGGCCTGTGGGGGCACAAGCCCCCTTTGAATTTCTTAAAATTTATGTTTTAGCTTTCTAATTTAAGAAAAATTTCAAAAAAATCCTTCATAGCCCCCCCTAAATTAATCAAATTTATGTATTGCCACTATAATTAAAGAAAATTTTCAGATAACTCCTTCTTGTGCCCCCATTTAATTTTCTATACTTATAATTTTGCCTATAATTTTTTATAACAAATTTTAATTTATCCCAATATAATTTATAAATGTGGTATATTTTTTTCTTTTAATTTATTTATTATAATAGTATAATTTTGTGCCTCCACTGGATTAGTGTTCTGGATCCGTACCTGCCTGCAACTAGTAAATAATTTATTCATGATGCAGTGCAAGGCTCTCATGCTTTGTCTAGTTGAAAAGTTTCAAATCTCAATGTTAATTTAGTGCAAATGGATCAAGAAAAAAAAAAAAAAAAACCTCAAAGAAAGTAGGTAATGGAAAATTATAATTCATAAATTACAATAAAGAAAACCGTAAAGTATAGAAAATATTTGTATTCACATTAATCAGTACTTAAACATCATTAATACGCTATAGCTCTATCCCAAAGTTACCTTATTACACATTGAGAACTCTCATACACTATTATTATTATTATTATTATTATTATTATTATTATTGATGATACATGTACAAAGATAATCGTATATACATGGCAATAGTTAGCATAGCTATGGGGTATAAATAATATATCTAGACATGATGATCATGACCATTACGCATTATTGTTTCTGTAATTCTGTCTAATCAGACTTTGACATTGTACATATTCCGCTAATAGAGTAATAGGACATGCAATTACGTAATCACTTGTAATGATCTCTGTCATCAATTATGTCTTAAACTATAAATAGTGAAGAAGTTTTCGATATTAATTTCAACCAGATAAATAATGAATAATAGGCACTACCGATCTTCATGCTGCTGCCCTATACTATGATGTGGTGGTTTGGCATGTCGGGGTTGAAAAACTATATTTTATTATTATAAAGATAGTTGTCTTTTAATTATTAGTTTTTTGCTAGAATCGTTTATATATACATTCGGATTGTTCATTGGGCAAAACTTATAATAGAAGTATATAGAAGTAGATATATATTCACTACTGTATTGTAATATAATCAACATTTTCTTCCCAGAGAGGGGATTGGAATATTCAGGATTGGAAAAAGATTTCGGTCTTGCAAATAATTTACACCAATAATATCATGTGACGCAATAACTCTGGAAATAAGTCAAACGTTGGAGTCGCTTAAAAAATTAGTGTGACAAGCGTTATATTAGCAAATAGCAATAAATAAATCTTGTGTCTTTCGCATTGAATTGGCAATTGCACTGCACAACCGTGGACCGTACCGTGGTGGCCAATATTCTTAAAGACAAATAGTAATAATAATAAATTAAATAAATAATAGGAAAAAATTAAACTTATAAAAAATTGTTGATGAACTCTCCAAGGACTCCAAAAGTTGCTTGGGGATGTGAAGTGGAAGTCTATGCAATAAAAATGAAAGCCACGTTTTATAGTTGAATTGTGGGGAAATGAGGAGACCAGACCAAAGTATTTTGTCGGCATATATAAAAGAAAAATAATATACATAAAACCTAATGAATAGAAAATCCCTAAAAAAAAAAAAAAAAACCCATTTTCCTCAAAGAAATTGCCTTATCTTTTTGTGGCTGCCACATGTTGATGATTCACATCACAAATTGATATTTTAAAAAAACGAAATAGTGACATATAATTGAGAAAAGCAAAAACAGTGACGTATATATTTGTCGTCTTGTACCAAACCTAATGAGTGACGTGTAATGAATATTCACAATAATTTGGTTTCGATAAGTTGAATATTCAGAATGTAATAGCAAACCCCATAGTTTATTTTGTATTATACAGATCCCAATGCTCATCAATAATGGAATCTTTAATCTCTTTCAACTCTTATCACTTGAATTAATATATGAAACATGAAATGATCAACAGTAATCTATATATCTATTTTCATTCGTCATCAATTTTTTTTTTTTGGGTGGGGGATTATCATATATTCTTGACCTCAAAAAAATTAAAACTACTTTTTTTAGTAGGAAAATATTTGCATTTCCACTATAATTGAAAAATCTCAATTCTCATAATTTGAGCTCATTGTCATTTATAAAAATATTAGGATTAAAGTTGTAATGTACATATAGTATATACTAGTATCTCATCGCCAAAAAAAGGAAAAAAAAAAATAAGGGTAAAATAAATAATTGTGACAAACTACTAGGATGAAATTGATCGATCATCAATCATCAAGAGCAAACAAAAAAAATGATAATCAATAATGACTTGGTAGACCCATCATGTTTGTTCTCTTGTGGAAGTGTTTATAGATTCAGTTGCGTATAACTTGAACTTATTATTTAGGTCCCACAGACATTAGTTTCTCAACAGATTCATAATTATTGTGATGAATGATGATCACGCATGTTTATATATCAGTTCAAACCCTAATTATTCTTATCTTTTCTGTATTATTTTTATTTGTCACCTAAAAAAATAATGATCTAATATCTATATATCATCTTATAACTGGTATAAATTTATTTGACATAATAAAGTTTTTTAGGTGGAAAGTAGTTTATATTGTGTAACACCACTACTATAATTATTTTAAGAGTATTTATCAACTAGTGTGTTGTGAGATTGTGCTTTACAAATCATAACCAGTATTCTTATGCATTTGGACTTTATACATTCTACTCTATACAATTCCGGTATTTTGATCTATTTAGTAAGCAAAAATCTACTAAATTCAATTTAAATATGAAAATAGGAGTCCGGAATATGCCTATTTTAATTAAATTACTAATAAATCACATACAGATAATAATAACATTAAGTTATAATTGTTTGAGAATTAAGATTATTAAATTCAAATTATATATCTACTCTTATTTAATCAAAGAATACTTATTTTTTAAATAGATTGAAAAATCTTCATTTAATTATACAATACAATGTAATTTAGGCTCAATTCTATTTTCCATGTAATTAGATACTCGTATATATGAGTATTATATACGTCTAATTTTGTACAACTGCATATATAACATCTGAATATATAGAAACTACGAGTGTCAACTTTCTTTCTTTATGTGTGATTAATGATATTGATACATTAAAAGTGGTTATTAGAGTTTTTAAATTTATTATATTGTATTGTATTGTATAAATTTATTATTATTTGTGCGCTATTTAAAATATTGTATGAAACAATAAAAAAGATAATCTTAGATTATTAGAGTATGGTTAAACCTCGATTAAACAATCTTTTTGTCAGTCTCAATTCAGGCTCGGCGTGCTAAACTAATTAATACTTTTTAAATTATAAAATAATACACTACAAAAAAAAAAAAAATCCTTTATGATCATTTTACAGATAAACTAATATTTTTATATAGAAAAATTTAATTGTAACCTTAATTATATAATTATATATGTATGTAATATTAATTCTTCTTCCTCAAAAATATTATTGATATAGATTTACTTAGTTAAATAAAGAGAAATTATAGTGAATACCCAATTTTTAAAACTTAATGTAAGTTATTACCCAATCTTTTGAAAAATGTAAGCAACTACCCAAAAGATGTAATTACTTACACAGTGGTAAGTGGTGGTAATTCACTTTGTTACCAAGAGTATGTGCAAGTAATTCACAAATTGACTAGAAACTCAATTACTTCAAAATTTTGGGTATTTATTTTTATTGTTATACAAATTCTGGGTATTTGCCTACTTTACCCTTAAATAAATATGTAAAATTATAATAAAAATTTGTAAATCAATTTAGATTTGATGCGCATTTGGATAAATAATAGAAGGTATCCCAATAAATTAATAATTCTCTAATTAATAAAATTTCTCGCTCCCAAGTTATTGATTTATAGAGGTTTATGCACAAAGGATTTAGTTTATACTAAATAATAAAATTTGTATTGTATTAAGAGTTTTTCGTATTATATTATATGGTAGTTTGAAAATCTCAAACGCCGTATTATATTATCTAATATTAATACATTAGTTTATGCAATGCACCAATCACGCCCTTGATAAGTAAGTTAAACAATACGAGCAAAAAAAAATTCTCAATTTTATGTCATTTTAAACAAAAGAAGATGGATAATCGATTGAGAGTAATATTCTTATCGGTTTTGAGCAATAAACTCCAAGGATAAAAGTATTGAGGGCTGACTTGGATTTTCATTAAATCAAGTTATTAGGGTTAGTTCTTGTTGCTCTATTCAATACATATTCTAGATAGCCATTAATATACACTTATATATATATATATTGTTTATAAACAAAACTCTAACTATTCATATAAAAAACAACTCTCCAATTCACTGCATTCTCAAAATCCTTTTCTTTTCTTTCTTTTTTTTTTTTTCTAATCACTTCTACAATTTTCAAAATTTTTAATAGCCAATGATCACTATTTAACTATGTTCAATCGTATTGGTAAATATAGTTCAATTTGAAGGGCGTCCATTAAAATACTAATAAAGCCAAATTACTATTACCTGTACTACGAGTAAATTCAAGTTGTTCTTTCAGGTATAAGAATCAAATATACGATTTGCCATCATGGCCCTTACAATTTATTTTTTCTAACCTAAGAATAAAATTTCAATCGAAGTAAAAGCTGAAAAGAACTGATTCAAAATAGTAAAAAGAGATATCAAATTGCTTCATATAAGAATCAAAATTAAACAAGTTGGAAGTAACCATTGACATATATATATATACTTTGTGTTACGAAGATTAATGCCAAAAGAAACGAAAAATAAACACAAAAATTAAAAATACGTAGATTAAAGTGAAAACCAAAAACGAGAAAAAATCATTGGCAAAAGTGAGAAAGTTCACTATATATAAAAATATTGATTTATTAAAAAAAATGTGCGTTTTTGGTAAATATAATAAGGATTTATTTGGTAGTTAACTATTTTCTTGAAATATTTATATTCCATATTGTAAGAAAATGACTAACGTCTTCAAAAATAATTATAAAAAAGATAATTGACCTTAAAATCACACTTCATGTAGTTAAGAAAATGACTGTTTCTTAATTAATTGTAACATTAATTATTTCTTAAAACATCATTCAAAAAATAATTAATAACTCAATAATATCATATAAAATAATAATAATAAATTATAATCGGAAAGGTCTACACTACGACACGATCCTTAAACATTTCTCAATTCTCAAAAATTACACCACGTGTTTTTGAGCCGGGTCACAAGATCTATACCCCGTTTGTATTGTACTTTTAATTTATACTCATATTTTTGAGCTATAAATATAAAAGTAAAAATTAAGAAAGCACGTCAATAAGAATAATTTATAAAGTGACGACACTTAAAATGAAACATGAATTTTGTTTGGGCATATATTACCGTCAAAATCTCCTTGGTAGATTTGACAACTTTTGCAAGAATATTAATGATCTACTCAAATGGAGGACGTAGAACAAGTTGAAAAGTTTTGATCTTTCCGATGCTAGTAAAAGTCATTGTGTGTGATTGTATTATAGCTCAATAACGTTATACCATTCTAATTCCAAGGTTCCAACATGTTGTATAAATTGTTTGAAAGAGACGTGTCACAATGATGGGTTTGCATGCGCATCTTAATTATTTTATAATCCTTTCCTCAATAGCTCTTAATTAGATGATGATCAACTTTGCGTAGTTGTCTCTCTTTGCCTTATTATATATACATATGTGCATTATATATGTATATGTGTGTACATATATATATGTATGATTTCATTAAGTTGATTATAAGTTTAAAATATTGCAATGTAGTAATCGTGTATGTACATTAATTTATTAACTATTGCAACCATTTGATGTCTTATTTCTTGGATTGCGAAGAGTCAATTGTCAAACGCAATTGAGGATAGCAACAGAATTAGTTAGAATCTAAATTTTGGTGTAATTAAACAATATGCTAGTATTTCTCATAATTTATTTGGAGAACGATTCAAAACCAATCATATAAATATTCTTTTCAAAAGAGCGTCATCAACTTATTCAATCTTACTCGATCGATTTTTTAAAGTTCTTCAAATTTGATCCGAAAACCACGTCCTACTATTGTCATCAAATTAAATAAAGATAATACTTTAACAGTATTGAATGAATTGCTTTAATCGATCAAGCCAAATGATATATTCAAGTTAATCAAATTGTGTCGTGGCTACTAGTTTCATTCCAATTGTTTATCAAAATCCATTATTGAACCAATAAATTCTATTTCAAATGACCGAAATATTACTCGCATCTCATATGTGACATAAAAAAAAAAGCTTATTAAACAATTAATTTTTTTTAATTTCCCTCTCAACGAATTCAATTATGATGTGATTTTATCTTAAAACATCTATAAAAAATTTGGGAAAATTGCAGCAAATAACACAATTTCTTATGTGCTTTAAAAATTAAGAACATGCTTTAAAATATTAAAAAAAATAGCCCAAATATCCTGCAAAAATTTTATAACAAAAAAAAATATATTGAGATTAGTGAAATATATGAACAGTTACCCATAACACAAGTTCAATACTTTGATTTAATTTGAACAATTAAAAGCTGGCTACACACCAAATTATATTGAGAAAATTTGTGACAACTCTCTCAACTTATTTATATAGCTCTCAACCTCTTCTCGCATTGATTTTTCTTTTTTGGCCCCTTTTGGATTGAAGCTTGACAATTGACACCAAAAGGGAAAAAAAATTAAATCTTAAAGACTTGTCTCTCAAACTCAAACCCTTAGGCTTAAGGAGTGTTTCAAGTCTCCCACATGAAGCAAATGGTGACCCAAAGCAACTTTCCTTGTCCCAACCTCATCAACAACACTCAAGTCCTTGCAAACGTTGACCGTGAACTTGACCAAAGACTCTGTTTGGGCCGCCAGAGAGACTTTCTCAAAGCCCAATAAGTGCTTCTTGGGCGAGTTGTGGACCGAGGGTGGGCTTGTGAACAAAAACACTGTGTGGGCCCCACTGGTGGGCCCCGCGTTCTTGACCCTGAGGTGGATGTCGAAGGAGAGGTCTTGACAGCTGTCCTCGTGCTCGGCTAGGTCTAGCGTGGTGCACCGCGATGTGCGACACGCGTGGGTCTCGGCCAATGGGATCGCGACGAGCTTGGGGGCCCGGGCGAGGTGGTGGTGGAATTGGGTGTAGCTTAGCCCGTCCCCGAACGAGTAGACGGTTTCGCCCGTGTAGAAGCGGTAGGTCCGACCCGGGTAGCCGGTCGACGGGTCGGGTCTCATGTTCATGTTTGTCATTGGAACCTTTTCCACGTAGGATTGGGGATACCATGTCAAGGGTAGTCTACCACCTAAAAAAACAAAAATAAATAAAAATAAAAATCATAGAATTTTCGCAAATTTCATCTTTTTTTATTTTTTTCCATTCAGTAAGATAAAAATAGAAAAATATTTAAAAATAAAATAAAAAAGTAGCAAAAATGTAGTAGGAATAACAACTTTTTTTTTTCAACTATTGATTTTAGTAAATATTAATTTTTGAAAAGCATAATAAATTTCTAAGTTGGATGGTTGGGCTCAAGCCAACTAAAATCTAATTAACTACTAGCTTTATCTTCTAGATAAAGGACGGAATTTGAACACGGTTAAAGAGCGACAACTCCTGAGACGACAATGAATCTAAACGACAGCTTATTTGTTAAACGACAATGCACCATGAAACGCCGTAAATTTTAACAATTACAAGTCCAGAGAGCGAAGGTAACTTCACAATAGGTCAATAAATAGTTATGGACAAAATCAGCTTAAAAACGACAATTATACTAAAAACGACAGCAATACAGGAAACGACAAGTTTCTGATAAACG
This sequence comes from Boehmeria nivea var. tenacissima, assembly GCA_018132145.1. Classification (NCBI taxonomy): domain Eukaryota; kingdom Viridiplantae; phylum Streptophyta; class Magnoliopsida; order Rosales; family Urticaceae; genus Boehmeria; species Boehmeria nivea. The sequence continues at coordinate 19,369,083 of CM030878.1, read as the reverse complement.
AGAATATAATATTCTACATGACAGCGGATTCTAAATGAAAAGTGACAGAAACATTAAAACGAAATAAATGAAACGAGTTTTAAAACCATACGAAAACATAAAACACGACAAATACTCAAAAACGACAATTTACCATGTAAACGACATCGATCCTGTAAACGACATTTGCTTTTAAAAACGACAGGATTTCAGAAAAAGACATGAACTGCAGCAGGAAAAAAAAAAGGACCAAAGGAAAAAAAAAAAAAAAGATGGGACTTATTTACGTATATATTTAGTTACTGTGGGTAATTCAGATATTTGTTATGGCTTATGCATTATTAAAAACGACGGCAATACAAGAAACGACATCATATCTAACAGAGGACAAACATAGATTTATCAACCAACCCATCTTCAAATTGACGACTACGTTAAAGACAACATGATCAAAAAGTAACCATACAAAATATAACCAAAACATGACAAGTACATAAAAACGACATATATAAATGAAAACGACATTGAAATTGTAAACGACAAGGTTTATCCAACCTACTATACTTTTTTTCACGAATGACAAAATTAAGTAAAAAAGACAATAAAAGAAACAGAACAAACGACAGGGAAGTTGAATAAATTGTATAAACGACAGTAAAAATGAAAGGAAAAAAAAACCACGAAAGGTAGAAAAAAAACGACAACATATGACATTAACAACATGTAAATGATAAACGACAATTTGACGGTAATGAAAATTAAAAGGCACAAAAATATCGAAAACGGAAGAAATAACCAGTGAATTTTGACGCGACAACATGTTAAATTAGTGATAACTTACAAAACATAACACGACAGTAAGTCAAGAAACGACAGGTTTACGCATCAGCTTCATTTCTTTCTATTTTATTAAGTTTTACAACATGTCTCTGGAAATTCATTCTTTAAATCATAAAACGAACCGACACATTCCCATTAATAGTGACTCTAAGAGAAAATTTTGGGTTCATAACTTTTGTCACATTTTCAAATAGAAAAATTAGGTTGGGATGGGGGCGGTGTGACCTAAATCTATGAAAATCAAAATAATAAAAGTGGAACATTTTTGTTTCAAATTTCTTAGTGATATTGCAAAAGATTAAAAAAAAAAAAAGTTTGGCTATATGTAGATATAAATAAATAAATAAATATAATAAAGCTAAGTACTTACTTGGATTGTAATGTCCAAAGATGATATCTGCAATGGCAGCTCCACCAGCCTCACCAGGATAACCAACCCAAAGAATGCTAGTAATTTTGTCATCATTTTTGGCAAAAGTTATGTCAAAACCTCCTCCGGACATTATGACAAGAACCACTGGCCCTTTAGAGGCCTTTGCCACTTGTGTGATCAAGAGTTGTTGCTGCCCGGGGAGCGTGAGGTCGATCCTGTCGCGGCTCTCCGCCTCAATCGACTGGTCCGCTCCCATCACAAGCACCGTTGCGTCCGCTGCAGCCGCCACCTTTGCCGCCTCCTCCGCCTGAGCGGTCCCGCAGCCCACGTTGGCGCACCCCGGGTGGTACGTGGTGCCCACTGAGGCCGTTAGGCCTTGTAGTGGAGTTGTGTATTTGCATGGAGTCCCTGAAAAAATTCCCAAAATTGCAATTTTAGTTGAACGTTTTATTAAAAAAAAATAAAATGTTAATGGTTTTAGAGATCACATAAGAGGGTGGTTCTAAGATATTGTACACATTCAATATTTTTTTTTAACTAACGTTTTAAAACAAAATGATTGCGGGAGGATAATGATTTTAAATTATTATATTTATCTTATCAAAACGTGAAATCTTAAAGTATAATATCTAACGGACCTAAATGATGTTCATAATGATGGCACCAAGATTTATGTGCTTGTAAGAAAGCCTAAGCAGTTCAATTGAATTGAGTTTGCTTGTGAGTCTAATTGTATCCACCAATTGCAAATTCAATTGAACTAAGCTCAATTTTGAGCGACTTAGCACATTACACTATTCAGCGAACTAATAGTATTGGGGAATGTGTAAGTCACAATATAATCCACTACACATAGACTATTTAAGTATTGGTAACAAACAAGCATTATATACGTAGACAGAGACGTACCTTCATAGTTACCAATCATGGTTTTGGTGACATTGGCATTGGGGCCAATTACAGCCAAGTTTTTGATGGAGCTAGGGGACAAAGGCAAAGACCCAGCAGAGTTCTTTAGCAACACAATGCCTTGCCTTGCGGCCTCACGGGCCAGCTCTTGGTTCTCCGCAGTGCAAACATCTTTTGGGCCCAAATTCCCATAAGGCTGTTTCTTTGGGTCTCCATCGAAGAAGCCCAATCTCATCAATGTGGCGAAGTTGTTTGAAACGGCCTTGTCTATGGCTGCCTCCTCCACAAGCCCTCCCTTCACTGCGGCTTCTGTGTGCTTGCCTAGGAAAGCCCCACAGTCCAAATCCAGACCTGCCCAAATGGAGAACATATTTGCAAATTGATTTAGCAATTTATTAAAAAATAAAGTAAAATATATGAAAGTTATATTAATTAAAAAATATATGAAAGTTTTACGAGAGTAATCAATGTTTGTATTAATTAAAAAAAAAGCTAGTTTCTGAACTATGTAATGCCGTAATTTTATCTTTACACACTTAATTTTTATGGACTAATGGCAACATTTAAATAGGTCGAAGAAAATAACCAAATATAATATTTAAGTTCACTTCAATGGGATAGGCATGGAAGTTGGAAGTTTCCTATACGAGATTACTTTAGTCAGTTTTCTAATTTCTCTGATTATGGATTAGGCCAAAAAGTAAACACAACTTTACCTGCCAAAATGGTCTTGGCTGCAGCTTCCTCTGGCGATTTGGTGTAATGTTGAGAATTGTACAACACATCCACTGAGTCACAATCAGAAACAATATACCTACAACCAAGAAAAAGAAAAAAGAAAAAAAAAACCCCTCAATAATTTCACTTATGATTGAAAATCAATCACACATGAAATTGTGTCCCATTGTGACAAGTGTAATGCATCAACAAGATTGACAACTCTCCAGACTTTCTTAATTGTATAAATGATACAATAAGGTGTTTTTATTTTTATTTTTTTTAGGAAAGGTGTTTTTATTTTAGTGAATGAAAAAAGGTTACCCATTTAGTTTCCATTGGCCCCTAATGACCCCAGAGAGTAGGTCAGGGTCAGCACAGGTTGGCTTGCCATTGACTTGATTGTAAGAGCACATGACACTTGCAACATTCCCATCAATCACACAACTCTTAAATGGTGGCTGAAATGTGTCATCCATATCTTGCTTTGTAACCTAGAAAAAATAAAAACAGTCACCAATCATATTAAAATTAAACAAAGCCAATGTTGAATTAAAAAAAATGGAAGATAATGTAATTTAATTAGAGGTGAATTAGTACCACAGCATTGAAGTGGTAGCGATCAATGCCTTTCCAATTGTCCAAATCATAGGCAGTGTAGTGCTTGCAACAAGCGGCGACCTTGAGCCTGTTAGGGTCGCCGTGGTCGGCTTGTTGAAGGCCTCTAACGTATCCGGAGGCGTATTTGCTCGTCAGCAACGGGTCCTCCCCCGGGGTCTCTTGGGTTCTTCCCCATCTAGGGTCCCGGACAATGTTGATGTTTGGTGACCAATATGTTAAGCCTGCCAATCCAACATTGTACATCGCTCTTGCCTCCGTTGAAACTACCTGCCCATGTCGAATTTCCAAACCTTATATATTAGCCCCAGTAAATAGTAATAATCATGCCGTTTGTCCATATTTTTAGTCGTTTGTGATCCATTAAAATAGAAAAAATATCATCGTGAAATGATTTTAAATAGGGTTAAATCAATCAAATGATTTACCAAACAAGACATATATTATCATATAAAGTGTGAAAAAACAGTACCTCTTGATCAAATTAAACTCGATCAAGGTTTTTCTTTATATTTCTTATCACTAAATGATGCACAATGCAACAAATTAATAAGCAAATTAAAAATCATGTTCTAGTTTCCGAACCACAAACTTGTAAAAGTAAATGCATAGAACATATTAATTGTTGTATCGTGAGTTGTTGCGTCGGATATCATATTTATATGTAATACCATTGATGACACGACAGAAAACAGATCTTGTATTTGTATAGAAGAAGTGAAGTACTACTCTTACTCTAGTGGCCAACTTGTACAAAACTCAATGCTAGCTAATGGGCTGATTGGTGAAAAAAAAAAAAAAGGACTGTCCAATTACATTTCTCTGTCTGGCACATAATAAGGACGTGGGACCCACCGGCCTATCAAGCTGCCAAGGAAAATGAGCTTTGGACACACACAAGAGTATTTTACTAATCGTATTTTCCAAATTGATTGTTAAGCACTACCCTATGTTCCATATGATAATACTCTATATCTGTAAACCAATAAAGTTTCTTTTTCATGCATGTTAACCAACGATACAATTATGGTCTTACAAAAGACAAAGGGAAAAAGGCACAAGTGTCAATCCAAGGCTATAAAGTGTAGAAACCGGTTTTGCTTTTTTCTTTTTTAAATTGGTCTTTGTACGCATCTACTTTTTTTCTATATACATTAATGCCGAGAGGGTTTTGGAGTTATCTCAATACTCTATATGACCACTACTTCTTTACAAAAATAATAATTATTATATTTACACTCTATATGACCACTTTCAAAGTTTCACATTAACTAATCAGACATTTGAACAAGGGAATTGGTAAAAAGTTAAAGCCCCGATTAAGCAAGCTTCGCATATGATTGAGTTTGGTCACCAAACTGAGTTGGGTTTTCATTATGGTTTGAAAATTGGCTCAATTTGCACATGTACGTTTTGCTAAAAATATGAGATTAGTTACTCAATAACATTACTGGTCACCAATCAGTATCAACTCTTTTCTCTCTCTCTCTCTCTCTCTCTCTCTCTTTTTTTTGGGTAAGGAAATCATGAAAGGTCTAAATCTAATTTGGAGTCCTATCAGCTTTGGAATATTTACGTACTACCAACTACCATTTGGCAAATATTAATATAATCATTACAGATCGATTTTGCAAAGAAACCTCTCATTTTCATGCTAATGATAAAACAAGATATCATGGAAAATGAACCTCAAACAACCCATCCATCAACTTCTTGATAACTAAATGCTAAAATAGCTCCCTCTCTCTCTTTTCAAAAAATATATGAAAGGATAGGATTTGAAGTGCTTTTATTTCATAGCTGTAAAGGTGCTATGGGAGACAGGGAATGAGTACTTGTGCTATTTATTATGTATTTACAAATATCAACTTTGGAAAACCAGAAAATTAATAAATTTTGGACTGCTTTTCTCAGTGTTGGACTTAAAAAAGAAAGTGGGTGATGCTAAGTGCTAACGTCGGCATTTTGATGATAATTAAGACTATTATTTAAATTTTCATTGAAAATATTATCAAGAAACTGAATCCTATGCTTTAAGAATTTTAAATAAATATACAAGACGCAGATTAAAAAAAGAAAAAAAGGAGAAAAGTTACTCTAGGTTCTATTTTGAGGCTCATTGATTCTATAAATCTAATATAAATCACACGATGCAAAAACAAGTCCTTACTCATATTTTTCCTATAGATGTGAGGTTCGAAAGTGATGTGAGATCTTTTTTTAAAGCTAAAAACTGAAAATCAACTCAATGGAAAGACCAATGAAATTTCTTTGGAATTCTCAGCCAAAAAAAAAAAAAAACTTCTGTGCTATCAAAAGAAAAAGAGAAAATAAAGAGAAGCATTAAAGGAAAAAACAGAGAAAGGGAAAAAAATGAAAATGATATCATCAGTTCCGAAGTTTCAAACTCATTGGCTCCAACAAACCTGGGATAAAAAAAATAAAAAAAATAAAAGCAAATGCAGGTCCAAAATCTTCTCTGTTTCTATTCAGAATACATTTGTTAACCTTGAAAAGAACAATGCAAATGACAAAACAGGATGCAATAACAGAGAAAACAGAGCAAGTTCTTATAGAAAGCAAAAAGAAAAGCATTGCACCAAAGAAAAGATCATAATATGAACATAGCAAATTATCAAGAAAACAAAAGAGCATCGAACAAAAAAGAAAAAAAAAAGAAATAATGCCAATGTGGTATTAAAACAGAGAAGAATTGAAAGAACAGAGCAAGTGATTAAAAAAAAAAAACAGAGAGAGATACTAAGTTAGTTTTTAGACATAATTTACCTTTCCAATGGTCTCAAAGAGAGAAGCATTGAAGGAAGCCGCGGTCAAGATAACTTGAGGGAAGCTGGTGGCGCCCGGGACGAGGCTGGAGAAGCGAGTGCCGGGGCCGACGTAGGACACGCCGTGAAGAGCCTCAGACCACCACTCGTACTTGGGAATTCCCAGCCTGCTCACGCTGCCCGCCGTGTTCACCAGGAATCCGATCTTCTCCTGTAGTGTCAATCTCTTCACCAAATCGTGGACCCTCGACTCGGTCCCCAGCGACGCGTTACAGAACCCGAGCCCCGCCAGGGTCGGGTTGGCCGCAACGTCGCAGGCGAAAACCGCCTGCGGCGTTTGGCCTAGTACCGCGCTGCCAGGGGCCGAGGAGAGTAGGTAGCATAATAGGAGGAGCTGAGTCAGAGGCGAAGAACAGAGGAAACAGAGCATTGAAACAGAGCATGATCTGTTTCCTCTGTTTTTTGCAAAGGCCATTGTGTTAGTGAGCCTTTGCAAAAAAATGTTTGTGAGAGAGTTATGTAAAAAAGAATGGGAAAAAATATGGTTGTTGTTGTAATGTTGTTTAGTATGGTGGGGTTTTGTAGTATTTATATAAACATGGGCTAAATAATGGTTTTCCTTTTTCTTTTTCTTTTCTTTTTCTTTTTTCTTTATTATGTGGAAATACATTCGCATTGTTTCATAGCAGCCCGTGATGATGTTGATGATGGATAATTGGAAGAAGGGCATTCAATGAGATAAATTTTTGGGGATATGAAAGCACAAAAAATAAGGGAATATATATATATATATATATTGTAATAAAAAAAAAACATTTGAGAGAATCTATGGGAATTTCTGGCTTTGGTTCGGCGTCATTGTTCCCAACCCTACAGCTTAGATAGGAGTCCGTGACGGTGAGGATTTTTTTTCTTTGTATATTTATCGTTTGTGGCTGTATTTGTTTTTGTTTGAGCTCTCTCTCTCTCTGCGTTTGTACTGTCTTGTGTTTTAAATTGGAATTATGAGCGAGAAAAATCAGAAAGAAAGAGAGAGAGAATGTACGTGGTTTCCAAATTAATGAGAGTGTTTTGGCTCACTCTCTGTGACCTCACGTGAGAGATACGCCGGCTGGCTTTGCTTGACGGCTCGGCTAATATCATTCTTAGCCGAGCCAATCTCCGAAGCTATAGCACTATATCTATATATATTAAACTTGATGAAACATTTTTTTTTTCATAGGAGAAGAAAGAATAACGTTATTAGATATGATATCCACGATTAACCCTATCCTATGCAAGGTCTAAAAATGTTTTAACCTTATTACAACGTAAAGTTACTCTCTCGCATCTCGGAATCGTGCTTTAATGGTAAAAAAGTCTCAACAACGTAAATTGGTAGATACTAAGTCCTAAAGAAAGTTCATAGACTATATTATATAGTTTGTACCATTATCTTATAGCATTTTTACTGTAAATGTACCATGTCGTTTTTTTTGGTCAAGAATTCTTATAAATATTTGATTAAATACTGTTTAGAAAAACAACTTTAAGAGCAAAAAAATCTTTGAATAAATTGAGCATAGAGGAGCTCTCATTTTCCAACTTGGATATTTATAATATCATAAGTTAATGAGTTTGGATTGTCCCTTTCAACCATCCTCGATCCAATCTAATCCAGCCGATATATATCTAATATAATGTAAAGTATAACATATATAATTATATATTATATAATATATATGCGTTTGTGCATGTGTATGTTTATGTTACTTGTTTGTAATAATATTGGTTTTTTAACAGAGGAGTTTTGAGTTATATTTATCACAAGTTAGTTATATCAAAAATTCCATATGATATGAATTGCAAATATATATATATATATATGTATATATATTTTGTTGGATTGGTTTATCATAAGAAGTTAAAAACAAAATATATATATATACGTGTTTGTATGGATAAATCATAAATGGACATACATAAAATACATGTAGTGCGTATAAAACCACACGCACAGGCCTGCTTTGCCGGTTGTTATTATTTTATTATTATATTGTAAGATGTTGAAATGTAATATAAAAATATATTTCCATTTTTATTATCGTTTCGAAGAAAATTGGCATTAACTGTCAATTTTGATCTCATAAGTATTCTTTAAATTTTAAAGTAACACTTAATTGACATACGAACTAAATTGGAGAATTATGTGAATTGATAACCAATTTAATGAGAGTTTAAAAACTAAAGACTATTTCCTATAAAAAAAAACACACACACACGCTAAAGGCTAAAATCAAACTTGGCTTGTAATCAAGCAAATAAAGTGTGATTGACTAAAAAAACATTTAATTTCTCATTCATTCATTAATTGTAATCTGCTAATTTTGGATTGTGGAATCCTGATTCCCTCTGTGGCAGTCCAGACAAGGCAGAATTGGAGCGAGCTTTAGAGCCAAATAAGCCAATTACAAATATTAATTATGGAAATAGAATAAAATAAAATAAGGAATTAAATTCCGTGCAAGTCTGCGCACAGCAATAAGATAAGGACCCGCTTCGTGATTGGCCAGTGTGGGAGTGGGCGCAGTGCCATAATGTGGGTCCCACAGGGATCAAAGGGGAATGCTCTGGCTGTGTGGGACCCACCGGTTCTTCCCGGCCGAGGGTTATGGTCCAATCTGTGTTTGACGCTACTGAGTTTTATGTGGGACCCACTGGTCTTGAATTGGGTTAGAAAAAAAAAAATTTCAATCACGAGAGAAGTAGAGTTGAGATGTTTTTACTGTAGGGTCCACTACAGGTAAATCCTAACTGTCAACCACTTGGGGTAAGACAGAGTGGTCGTGGCTTTGGGGAAGCGCGTGGGTTACAATATATATATTTTTATTTTTTATTGGAGAGTCAATTTTAACTCAAATGTTAAACTTGTGTTTGTTGAAAATAGTTTTAAAAATAATTTAAAAAATAGTTTGATTTTGCAAATTTTAAAGTGGTATAAATGGTTGAGATTTGAAGATATTGTATAGGGATTTGAAAAGTTGAAAAAAATTATTGAAAAAAATTAAAATGATTTGGAGAATTGAAAAACATGAAAAAATAGAATGGAATGAAATGAGTAAAATGGGTGGGGCAAACAAATTTTAACACGGCTTTTAACACATGTATTGACCTTAAGCGATTTAAGCTAAAAAAAAAAGTAGATCATTTTAATTTGAGATCTTGTATTTAGATTATAATTTAAATTAATAGTTAGATATATGAGTTTAATTTCCACTATTTTAATTGAGATTTACTAGCTAAATTTTGAATTGAGAATTTGGAAAAGTGTTTTTTATAACAATAGTATTTAAAACAATGTAAAAGAATGCTGAAGCGTTTTTAACCATATTTTGCTGAATAACGATTGGTACTGTAGCGATAATAGTATTAAGTTAAAAATTGATGGTCTAGTAATTTGCCAAATGGCCCCTTACCGAATAAAAACTTTTTTAAGCCCTCAAACTCAATACATTATTGTTATTCCGTGCCAATAAACCTTAATACAGTGGACAATTGAACCCCGAGACAATACTAAGGATGTATTTGGGGATGGGATAAGTGAGGATTAGATTGGATAGGACTAAAATTAGGCTCAATCCCTTGTTTGATGTATGTCAATGATTGTATTAGTTTTTGTGGGCCCTATCATATAATCTCATTCACTTGGGATAACTAATTTTCATGTAAAAGTGTGGGATAAAAATAATTTCATACTCAAACTAATATGGATCATATTATTATTTTTGAATACGTACACTGATTTAGGAACGCATCCCAATAAGATTGGCACACACCTTAGCTGTCAGAGACTTACCAACAAATTTGGGCCTCCTCTGACCACTCCTCTAAACTAACAGATTTCATTAAAGTAAAAGAAAAATATAAATAATAGTTCGACGGAAAAAAAAATACAACCCATCGGGCAAAAAAAGTAATAAAACTAAAAAGGAATAAGCGACTAAAAAAAAATCCATAAGGATCTATCCAATAGTGCAATGGGGTATCGTTAAAATCTTCTAAAGAAAAATCCAAAGGGAAAAATCTTTAGAAAGAAAAAGAGTGCATGATCTAGGATTTTAGTTCCTAAACATATAGAATAGAATAGGACTCGTGTCACGGTACGCAAGTCTGGAAATAGAATATGGAATGTCTTTCCACGACATGGCTAATTCAGAGGTTCCTGTCCAAGGTGCCAATTTGTCTGCTGCTTCATCGGCCTATCGAAAAATGTGAGAAACATGCGTGTTCAACGCGTTAGCGTATCAGATAGCTCTTGACCATCTGTTACGAAGTTCCCATGGCATAGAGATCGTTGAATCTTTAAAAAGAGCTTATGTTAAATCTGTTTCAACCCATAGGTTTTTCCATTTGAATTTATAAGAAAATTCAATAGCCAAAACAAAACCCATAATTTATGCCTCAAAAGCTAAAAGAGTGCCTAAAAATAAAGAAAAACATCCATTGATAAATCTGCGGCATGTCCTGAAAATACCATCGCAACCTGCTTTGTCTGGAGATTCTCTCGCCGCTTCATCAATATTGACTTTAGTCCATCCACTGGGGGGTTAAGTTTCATTCAATTTACCCCTCAGTGGATCCCATTATAAAAATATATTTTTGCTTTAAACTTAAATTTAAATATATATAAAAAATATTTATTTTAATATTTTCACAAGTCTTGTCATTAATTTTTTAAAAATTAAAATTATGATAATAATTCAATTAAATACTACAACAAATATGTAATAGTATTAAATACAATCCAATCATATATAATCCAGTCCAATCCAATCTAATCCCATAAATCATATCTAATGTAATCCGACACACCAAACGCACCGTAAGAATACTACCTGTAAAATCAAATGAAATAGATCAAGGGCGAAAAAGCAAACCTCTTACAAAAAAAATATAGAATTTCAAAAGACAATGCATAATATCGAACACGAATCAGACTATTTTGATAAGACCTCTACGTTCGCAAAAAGAAAATACCTAAAACCCTTAGACTACACATTTAACTACATGAAACAAAACTAATCGGCGTATAAAAATTGAAAATCAGCTTTATCATTAACACAAGGATACAACAAAAACACTCATATCATTATCAAACACACTCAAGACTCTTTGAAAATATACCATTGCAATTATTATTTTGATTAAAAGTTACCATACATAACACATAGACCATATGTAATGCCTCATTAATACTTTGTCATCACATATATATTAAAACAAAAAATAATGATGAAAATAAATCAGAAACCACGAAAACACAAATAATTATATTGTTTCTATATCTATGATTTCATAAACAATTAATGGAAATAACGTAATTTAAAGAAATGAAAGAAGATAAAATGTATAACATATTTGTCTTAATTTGGCATGCATGACGACTCATGTCATATGGGTGCAGTGCAATTGTAAAGTGTAATTTGTGGTTTTTGATTAAACTATCAACACTATAATGTAAATAAAAATCTATAAATTTATACTTCATTAGAAAAGGTTATATATATTAATACTATCCACAACATGCAAAATGCGTGAGAGCATTTTCGTCAGACATCATCATGTTCCTTGGTGATTTTAAAAGATACTATCAACTAGCAAGTCTCCTTGAAGAATATTTAACTCGAATAAAATTGACACGTATGTGATCAAATTATAAAAATTTAATGGCCAAATTTAATTAAAAATTTGAGAAAATACTTTTGCTGGTAAGTATGTATTATGACTTTTGCTACTTCAACAACTTTATATTCCAAATTTAAACAATGAGTATATTATTATATGAGCAAAGCAACATTATCGCAAATGGTTAGAACTTAGAACTTGGAATAGCGTGCATGCTATCTGTCAAGCATATATATATATATATATATATATATATATAGACATACTTTATAAGTATATGTGTATTAAAGACAAATACATATACATATGCATATATAATAATATTTTTGTTGAGAGAGCACCTCAAGTAATAAATAGTTAATGTTTACCGACGCACGTTTTTAGGTTTGATTTTTAAGAGAAAAAAAAATTAAGTATCATTTAATAATTTATACACCAAATACTCTATTAATTAATACTCTATATTTATAGTATAAATATAAATAAAAATTATAAATGCAACACAAATTTGATTGGAGTCGCGCTCCTTTTTTTAAAAACAATACTAATCACTTTTATTAATCATTATTATAGAAATATTGGAGATTGCATTACGTGGATTAATCATATCTTTGTCAATCAATTAAAAAGTTTGGTCTCAGCTTCCCGTATCCCCATTTTGCCGGAATATGATTTTCTTTATTATTATTATTATTTGGTATTGGATCTCAAAATACAAAAAATAATAAATAAATAAATAAAGAGAAGAGTGGGTAATGGTTGCAGGAGTTAGAATACATAATTAAGGAGTTCTGTATTTCAGTTAACTCATAAAAGGAAAAAAAAATTGTAATTTCGTTTAAATAGAGAATTTGTTAAATTTTTAAGAACAATGTGCAAAGAAAAAAATACAAAACCGACCAATATGGGATCCTCGAACACCACATTTGATGGCTGAATTTAATCTTAAATTTTGGGAACTCGAAGTGGCTGAGTTTTACAAAACTAAAATTGCCTTATTACGAAGACGCAATACTCTAATGGTGTATTTGATTGGGTGAATTAAGAGTATTAGAAAAATGAAGGGGATTATAATAATTATTTTAAGTTGTTTGATTAGAATGAATGGAGGATGAGTGGATTAATAGTAATTATTTATATAATTAAAAAATAAAATGAACTTTTTGTTCTATCTAACCAAGCGCACCAAAAAAAATTATTAAGAGCACGTAAATTTGAACATATTTAGTAGATAATATGATCTAATACAAACAATTCTTGATAAGACAAGTAAAGTAAAGGCGCGTAATTTAATAAGGACTCGTTATTTAATAGGATATGATTAAGGGTCACAATAAAAGACAAATCATATTTCAAGGATCGCATATATAACTTTTGCACCAAAGAAAAAATATTATTAAACTTCTGAAGATTATCATTTTCAAGAAAAAAAAAAGCGTAAAATTGACAATAGACAGAAAGCCAGGTAAGACATAATTGTATATATGATTTCGAAGACGATGAGATACTATCAAATAATGCCAGCTAGGATATATTTTACATACAGAAGTGAGTAAAACTACCATATTCAAGGCTTCTGATTCGTCTTTTTTTTTTTTTTTCCCCTCAATGATCTATTCAATCTAGTTCATCACTGTGGACAGCTAAAATTACTACGTGATGTTGACTTAACCAAATGCTTTGCTCTATGGTTCCTTTGGCTTCAAACATGTTATATATTGCCATCAGGGTTTTAACCAACTGGATTTTCTAGCTAATTATTAGTGATTCGTAGATTTGGCTCTGCTATACAATTTATTTGATATTTGACACGAAGTAAAAAAAAAAACATATATGGCATGTGATAATTGATATGATATGAAAAAAACAAAATATGTCGTATACAACGCCCAACAATGTGTATTTTTAGATAGTAAGATTTTCAATTAATTTATTATTGGTTTATATCTGTTTGAATTTAAACTCCCATAGTTCATGTTTGGAAACCTTATGCTGTATTCAAGTGATTTTAACTGTTAGATTATGTTTAAGTTCAATAAAAATAAATAAATAAAATGCTAAACACATGTTACAATTATTAAAGGGGTTAAAATATGATGTCGTTCTGATCTATAAATAGATCTGTTTTTTCTAAATCAAAGAAGCTAAAGGTGCAGAAGAATAAATGGAAAAAGAGGTACCGTCGTTATTTAATCTTTTAACAGTATTAAATGGTGTGTTGAATGCTGATTCAAGTATTTATATGCTTTCTTTTGCAAAAGAAAAAGTATTTATATACTTTACCAAATTAAAATATAGTGATTAATTATAAGTACGTACCACATGTGATTAAATGATTTAAGGTGCGTGCATTACCTCATCAAGAATGGATTTGGCAGTTTTTTTTTTTTTACCTTGAAAGATTATATTATTTCTTTCTTGTAAATAGTAATTACCCACATTTTTTTGGTCATTTGGTGTAGATAAAGGGGACATTCGATATAGTAGGAGAAAGATTTTATGTTTATTGTCTTGATAATTATCATGCTAGTTGTACTAAAAAACAGATAATAGTACTTAAACAAAAACGTAAAAAAATAAAAATAAAGTGCTCTCCAAATTAGTGTGTCAAACAGTTGAGAACATTTAAAGCTGATTCTGAGTAATTCAATGGCTTAGTAATGATCGAGGTTGTTTGGACTTGGAAGGTTGTTGCTTTAGGAAATTGGGAAAAAGGCAATATGGATGTTCTGTGAGTCACATGGACTTTCGCTTCTCGTTCATGCACCAACAAATAACTAATTTCTATTATTATTATTGGTTTTCATTTTCTGTCAAAGAAAAACAAGGAAGAAAATCATTGCATTTGGATGATACCTTATGTTTGTCGGCACGTCATGAGTTCCTATTCATACAAATTTCAAGTTCCTATTAATATGCATGCCATGATTAATATATAAATATAAATACATAATATATATATATGTTGCTTTTAAGGAATATATATTCTAATCAAAAGAGTTGGAAAGTCATATACAAACGATTGTTCTGTTGCTTTTCGAGCCTTTTTTTTTTTTTTTTTTCTTTTTCCATGCTTCTCCATTTGGAGTTCTATGGAGAATATTTCTGCACTTTTTTGTGTTTCAAAATAACCTGTTATTAATAAGGACGCTAAAGCAATATGTGCATTTGAAAAAAAAAATTAAAGATTAAGGAGTACTTTTCTATGCTATATATATATATATATATATATATATATGTAGTGCGAACTAGTAACTTTTTTAGGTTTTTATTCAGCATTGCTACACATGGTACATATACAGATATAGAGCAATTATATTGTTATAATGGATATATAGACAGTAACAATTGAAAGAGAAGCTGTACTTTAATAAAGAAAGTCTTCTAGGGCAATTGATACAACATATACAAGGCTTTATGGGGACATTTATATTGATGTGGAAATGGTTTTTTTTTTCCTTTCTTTTTCTTTGGTTGAGATGTGGAAATCAGTGCTACAACTAATATTATCATAATTATTATTATTATTATTACTGCCTGCAATATTGCATGTGGGAATCAATATATTTGATAATTACTGATGACTTGGAAATGAAGCTAAAGTTCTGCCAAACTTGTTCAACTTGCTTGGGCCTATACATGATAATGATACCAAATCATTAATTTTGTGGCCCCCAATTTGGGTGCTGTTATGTTGCGTAAATTAAATAATAAATAAATAAAAACACAAATCGATCTCTGCAGCTATCTGCCCAAATTCAGATAACTTTTTCATATATTTCGAAGAGAGAGTTTATAGTAAGGCATGACAAAATATCCTTCTAGACTATATATAATCAGTAGTGGATTATTTTAGACGGATAAATGTGCGAAAATAATCCTAAAATAGAGGACTATAGTATAGCATACAACTATACATATCACTTCAAGAGTTTCAAAGACACGTACGGTGACGTACTTACATTGAAACTATACGTTTTTAAACGTGAAAGCATATGTCCTCATAATATTTTGTGGGTTCGATTATAGAAATTTTTTTAAAAATACCCCATCTACTTATGATGTTGTATTAATGTGTTCCTTATACTTTAAAACGTCTCAACCGACACCTTAAACGTTGATAAAATTTCAATTAACCCCCTATACTTTAAAAATGCCCCACCTACTTGAGTTGTTGTGTCAATATGCCCCTTATATTTAAAAATTATCTCAATTAACACCCTAAAAAGAGCATGTAACACTTAAGGCATCACTTAATAATGTGACTGAGGCACAATTGAATGTCATCATGCACGTAATTGGACTTGGCCTGTCTTTCCAAGTTGTTGGTTTTGATTTTCTATTTATATTATTTATTTCCTTTCCCTCCTTGGTAATATCTTGAGACCCAATCACAGCTAGCTCTAGGTTTGAGTCATAACTCATGACCACGGAACATTCTTCTCTATTAGGACTTAGAGGATCTTAAACAAAGAACTTATGAAAAGATTCACCAGTAGAGGCGGTCTTTATTTTGGGAGATTTGAGTGATTTTATTTGCTACTAATAGTGATGTTTCGCCACCACACACCTATAGGAAAAGAAATGTGATATAATACTATTGAACTTGCTGCATGAATTTTGTAAAACGATGGTAACAATTTTTATATATTGACAAATGCATAGTTATAAGTTGTATATTATTTTATGATCATGAATATTCGTGTTATGCTATATGATTACATTAATTAATCGATATCTTTCTCATATTTACTATAGATATGAAACAAATACGCAGAATAATATAAATTTATGTTGTTATGGCATAGTGGGCGATGAATTACCAAGGCACGACTATATTTTAGCAGAAAATCTGCCTAGATATATTCATAGGAGATGCAAGGTCACGTATATATAACTAACCTTCAATTCTTAATTATTTGAAAACTTTATATATATATATATATATATATATTGGTCCTTTTGTATCTTAATAAGGTAAAAAATTTATGTCTTCTTTATGCTGGGTCGACTGATGAAAGTAAAAGGTGAGTAAATGATCAATATGCCACTTTTTTGGTTGGTACGTAGTTGGCATATTCATATTTTTTTTTAAAATTTTTTGTTGCAAAAACAAATGAACTTATATACGTCACTAAAAACGCCCTTATTTTCTGGACTTTTTTATATGATATTTATGATTTTTCACGGTGTCTTGTTATACTTAATAGTTAATTATTAGCCAAAATAATAGAGAAAATTTGATCCCATGTCACATTTTATATTTAAATTTGCAATAATTTATGTTACACGTACATGCCATGTTATTTTTTTCCATCACTAATTTATTATATTGCCCTATTTTTCTCTCTTATATTTCTCATTTGTAAAAGTAAAATTTAAAAAAGGCAATTCGGTTAATTTCACTACTAAATGATTGGCATAAGTTGTAATTTTTCTTTCAAAATAGTAAAACTTTCAAAATAATGAGATGTGTGGCCTAGCCATATCTATCTTAGAGAAATGAAAAAGACACCTTGGCATGGCATAATCGTACTTCTTTTAGAATACATATACATATATGCTATTGGAGACTCCTTTTATTTATATATATATAAATATATAATCAATTCTGTAGTGTTTTATACCAATCAGTGTTTCATCTATGAGTATAAGAGAAATGTAAAGAATTATTACTGCATGCTTTAATATTATTACTACATGCTTTGTTAGTGTTACATTGACACACTACTAAGTGGAGCATTGTAAAAATACTATATATATATATATATATTGTTCTTAAACACGTGTAATGCGCGTGCAAGTTATGTGTAAGTTTTTCGCGAATGGTGTAAGTTATTTTGTTAAATTTATTCATTCATAATGTAACTTTTGCATATTAAAATATGTTAACAATATATATTTTTGTTAAGATTTTAATAAAAAAAAGTGTAAATATATGGATATCAAAAGCTTGATAATAAAAAAATTCCAATCATGTTAAGAAAAAAAAAATTCTGAGGCCGTTACGATTAAAAAAAGGGCAATTACAATGCTTAAAAGAAAAAAAAAATTAAAAAGAGATAATTAAACTGAGACTTTGCGGAAAAAAAAAAACCCTTATAATTTTGTAAAAATACCCTTAAAATTTTGTAAAAATAAACCCAAACGAATCCTTCTTGAGCAAATTTTTGTACTAAAATCGAATAAAATAATAAAAAATTTGGATATGCATGTTGTGTGTGTGTGTGTGTGCGCGTGAGGGGGACACGCGTACGTGTAGATATCACGAGCCCAAATGTTTTTAATAGCCAGATATTATAATCAAGGAAAAATTTTAAAAATACCCCATCTACTTAGGGTGTTGTGTCAATGTGCAGCCTATACTTTAAAACGTCTCAACCGACATCTTAAACATTTTAAAAGTTTTAATTACCCCCATATACTTCAAATATGCCTCATTTACTTAAGTTGTTGTGTCAATATGTCCCATGTACTTTAAAAATGTCTCAATCGACACTCTAAAAAAAACATGTAACACTTAAAGCTTCGTTGTAATATATGTGTGTGTGTGTGTACGTCTTGAGAAAAACCCAAAAGATATATGGGGTTGTTTGGTTTTGTTGGGATCCTAATTTGAATGTCAGTATCTCAAAAAAAAAAAAAACACCAAAGTAACAAATATATATTTGCAAATGCACCAATATTAGATATATATGTATGTAAGAATTGTGATAGAGTTGTGAACATTGTATGTTTTGAGATGAGTTGTTATGATCCTAAAAACTACCATCTCATTTTAAGAATATGGGAGATTACATTTTTTTTTTTGTTGTACTTATAATTATATATCACTATTTTAACATTATAAACACATAGTAAAATAAAAATAGTAATTTACTTGAAGCATAAATTATTAATTGGCACGCACAATTTTTTTTTTTTTTTTTGCAATTCTCCATGTTATATATTTATATTTAGTTATTTATGGGGGATTTTGAGGAATGCCTCTCTTTTGCCACAACGATAATCTATAACCCATATGATTTGTATTTTTAATTTATGTCCTAAAATTTACACTACAAACGTAGAGTGGAAACAAAAAAAAAATACAATATTTGAGATATAGATTATTAAGTGGCACTAAGAATGACCTTGTTTTGTAATTCACTATATTTTTTATTATGATTTTGTTTTCCAAAGATCAAAATTTGTTTTAAGGAGCCCTGATCAACTTTGAAGGCCCATTTTAATTTTCACATTTGGGCTTATATTAGCCCATAACAATTCTGTCCATGGATGCCCAATGCTATGGGGTTTTTGAGAAAATTTGATGGAATGCCATCTTTTTAGTTTGTATTTTTGTCTTATAAAAAAAATTGTATTTTGGTTTATCAAAATTTTCTGTTTAGATCATAAATTTAATTTTTTTTTAAGAGAAAAAAATTATATTGAAAATTTTGAAAAAAAAAATGTTTTTTGCTATAGGAATAATATTTAAATACGAATTTAAGTTTTGTTAAAAAAAAAAGTGAATCAATCAACAAGTTTTACTTTAACAAAGTTAAAAAACAATTATTTAAATTAATGCAACTATACTGCACTATTTTCCATAAAAAAAAAGCTAAAAATTGGACTTTGAGTCTTTGATGGTGGCAAGTGGAAAATGATTTTTCGAGTGAAAATAATTTAGCATTGTTGGCACATTTTAGTAACGAATTGATGTGACGAATGAGGTAGGTTTATGTCTCACTGATTTGAATTATGGCAAGCTTTACCTATCAAATTATTAGTAGGTACTATAAATTTTTAGAACGCTTGAGATGCTTTGTATTTGTTTTAATAACAATCTTGGTACTGTTGCACCTAAAGGCATAATTTTGGCACCTTAAATTTAACTTTTCAGAATTTCTATGCCAATAAGTGGAAGATGGAGAGAACCAAGGCTTTTTATTTTTATTTCTATATGATCTAAATCCTCTTATCCTAGGAACATAAACTATATGATAACAATTTTTTTTTTGAAAGCTATATGATCACTATTTGGATGTTTCCTGAAAATATATTTTTACTGACTAATATTGTTTTTAGTTATTAACAAAAAAATTATTAAAAAAAAGGGAAAATCAACTCTAGTCTTCGGAATTTAATTCCTAATTATACTTTTTGGTTTTATGGAGTTTTATTTCAGCAAATCTATTTGTTGGACTCGAATTTGGTCAAAGCTAAAAAATACATGCATGATACATGAGACCACTCAAGTGATATGCCCAGAATTTTTTGCGGTCAACAACTCGAGTGAAAAGTTGGATGTCGAGTTTTTTATAAATCCATTTCCTAAAGGCGGGCTTAGTCAAAGTTGTATTGTAACAAGACTAATTCATAATTTTTTTATTAGATAATTTTAAGAAAATAGCAATTGTTTATAAAATAATTTTAAAAAATAGCTACAGTTTTAAATAATTTAAAAATCTAGCACTGTCAGAAATTTTTGACAAAATTTGATAAATTTTTTAACACGAGTTAGAAATTTCTGACAATAATTTTATGTGTATTTTTGCTATTGTCATAAATTTCTTATATGTTTTATGGTTAATTTTTAAATTTTTTAAAACTATGATTATTTTTTAAAAACACACAGTTCAAAATGACTATTTGCCTAACTGTCAATTTTTATTATTTATTTATTGAAAGAATAAGTTAAGAAAAAGATAGTTTCGTAGTTGAATTTGCCGAACTTTATGCGGTTTTTTAAATAAATAGCCATACTTTTATGTATTTTTTAACAATTAGCCTATGTTTGCTTTTATTAGCAAAATAGCAATACATTCGTATCTAGATTTTTGAGACTGTAGCCATTAGTTTTTTGAATTCTGCTTTTATTGTTTGTTGCAGACAATATTGTCTAAAATTTTGTGTCTCTAGTCATGAAATTTGTGACTTCTTTGACTACACATTTTTTTGCTATTTATAAGATATTTTTTATTTAGTAATAAGTTTTATGAAATTAATTGTATAGACAATCATTTATTTGTGAGTTGGTTATTTTGTTAATGGATGTTTAAATTTTTTATTGTGTTTATTTCAAATTTTCTGAAATTTTGTGACAATAGTCACAAATTTTATGACTGTGTATTTTATTTATTTAGTCACTAATTTTATTTCTTTGGTTATAGATTTTTAGATGTTGACTTAATAGCTATTTTGCTAATATTTCAAAACGTAGGTTATATCTTTAAAATATATATTGCAAAATGGCTAAATCCTTAACTGACCCATCTTTGTATCAATAATCGACAATCCACAGTGTATTATTTTTTACCGTCCATGAGTTAGAGGATCACGATGAGCTAGATTTTTTCTATTCTTTCAAGATCTATACATCATGATTGATAGTTTTGTGCACTAGAAAAGGACTTTGGTTATAACTTTTTTTTTTTTTTTGGCTCAAAGACTCTTGTTATACTTAAAATAACTATATGTTCTGTTAATGGTGGTGATAAATGCTTTCAAAAAGAAAATCATGATGATAAATAGAGCCTCAACTTAACCGAATCATGTTATTTAACTAGATAAAATTTTGAAAATATAGAGTTATCAATTGTACCTCTAATAGGGCTTAGCATAAAGAGCAGTAACCTCCATCAATGCTTACCTTAATTTGGCATTTAATTTTCTGGTCGTGGAAATATTTGAAAATTTCACTTTATTGGTTAGGTATCCATAGGTCATTAAATAAACAAACGCATAGCTTATGTGCCAATTAGGATCTACTTAGCAATGTATTAGGCAAAATAACTATCCTCTACCTCTATATTTATACCTCTAATCTGCGACCAAATACAAGAAGTCTAATACGGCAATACTGAGTTCTCAATCAATCACAATCTTATTGACTCTTAGTTGCTACACCTATCACATTGACTATTCATTAAATTTAGCTCTGTCTGTGTCTGTTGTTGTAATTTAATTTCTCTGAGTTTAATTTTCTCTTTTCTATTTTATCCATATACATATGTAGTTATAAGAAATATATCCAATCAAGTAACTGAAGCTTTGTCAGGATAACTGTACTTTTTACTATTAATAATAATCATTGGCCAATGTGGACAACCAAGATTACTAGCCCTTTATCCTATTTTATCTATTCTATTTCATTATTTTTATTTTTCTAATATTACAATTTATTTTATTTATTTTTAATTATTTTTCAACTTTTCAAATCCCTATACAATATCTTTAAATCTCAATTTTTATACCACCTCAAAATTCACAAAATTAAACCATTTTATATTATTTTTTCAAACCATTCTAATCAATCTTTCAAACCATTCCAAATCATTTTTCAAGCCATTTTTTCCCATTCCAATAATGAAATGAAATGCTTAAAATAAGTTATTCAAACAAGTGGTAAGTGCTCCTAAACAGGAATTGGAACAAGTAATTAAACGGTGAATTTTAAAACATAACCAAAATTTCATAAAATGAAAAAAAAAGCCAAAAAAATTTATTGTCAATATGTGTTTTTTTAAAAGAATAATATTACATATAAAATTTGCCAAAGTACTAAAATTTATGAATGATTATTTTTTAAAAAATATCTAAACATTTACTATTTTTTAAAATTACACTTTTTCCCTTAAAAATCCCAAAATAACACGTCCTTTTTTACTCTATTTATAATTATCAAAGATTTATAGTTTAATCATATTTTCAATCATACATCGCAATACCACGTATGTCGTTCATTATATATGTTCATTATAATTTAAAACGTATATACATTAGTAAGTATTTACTTCTGTATTCCATTCAAGATCAAACTTCATTTTATGAATTCAGTTGACTCTTTATTATATTTTTCTTGAAAAGCAACGTCAATATTTTATCTTCTCTGCCACTTGAGCCATGAATTTTTAACCTCCTCTTTCCCTAATTAAAATCTCAACTTTATCTAATTGTTCTCTATCGTTATTTTGTAATTTTTCTTTTTTCCTTTTACATGATTCAACGATAAGCTTTCACACATGTAATGCAAATACTTGAACCATACCACTTTGTGCATTTTTAATTCTTATACATTTTCATGCTCACCTAGATACAAATCCTTCTAACACTATTTTTAATCCTTCTACACAACTCTTGGTCTTTTTTACTATTTATGCTTGGCCAAAATTTGACTATAAGATAACTAAAACAACTAGTTTCCTAATTGTGGAGGAAGACTGGCATGTCACTAAACAACAATGACTCATAATTTTTTCAGTTAATAATAACGAATAAAATCGGAGATAAGTATTAATTAAGCTCTAACATTTATTTGAAAAATAAATAACATAAAGATAAGCACGAAATGTCCCACACGTGTCGCGCGCTTTAGCACGTGCGAGTGTGCGACTTTGACTGGGTTCGGTATTTATTTTTTCCTCCTCCTTTGTTCTTTCCATTAATTCTCCTTTTTTCTTTCTTTTTTAAGAATACTTTTTCTTTTGTTTCGTAAAAGAAGGTTCTATTCACATTTGACCCTTAAAAAATTGTAACAATTTGTAGAAGAAAACAAAAGGTTGTTATTGTTTTTTTTTTTTTTTTCACTCTTATTTTTTAACTTCAGTCAGGAAATAAATAAATAAAAAGAAAAAAAAAGTGAAGAAAATTCTAACAAAGTAAGGGCTGAAAGTATAAGTTTGACTAAATAAAAATCCCAGACAACTCACACAGAGAGCAACGACTTTCTTCATCAAAACCACCATTTTTCCCATAACTCCACAATTCAGAGCTCAAACAAAGCTCTCTCTCTCTCTCTCTGCTCTTTCGATTTCCAAATTCGTTATAAGAGAAAGCGAAAGCGAAAGCAAGAGAGGAAAATAATTTGAAGAAGTGAAATTTTGAGAGAAGGAATATATATATATATATATATATATATATATTTGGATTTTCCTGTTTGGTTTGTTTCTCCGAGAACTCGATTCGGTCAACGAGGACCGGTACGGCTGGATGATCGGTCAACGGCTAGGGTTTGGCGGTGTATGAAGAGGATTCTCGAGCTCTGAATTTGGGGATGGAAATGGCGGAGCGGCTGATCTCGGCGATCTCGGCGTCTGGTTTTCTGTGTCTGATTATGCTGTTTGGCTTGCTCAGGAATGTCTCTTCAAACGCTGAAGGTATTAGCTTTTCTCTTCTGGTTTGTCGTCGCAGTTCGGAAATTCTAAGTCTCGGTTACTTTGCTTTTATTGCTGAGCTCAATTTCGAGCTTGAGGTTTTTTTTATTTTTTTATTTTTTATTTTATATTTCTGTACGTGTGTTTGTGTGTGGTGATACCTGATTCAATTTTGAGACGAAGCTGTTTGTTTAGGTTTGGTTTGAAATTGAAGGAGGGATTGTGTTGTTGGTTGTTTCGTTTTAGGTTTGTCACATAAAGGTTTAGCTTTGTAACAAGAAGAGCATAGATTAACATGATATTGGGGCAAGTTTCAATTGCACTCTTTAAATTCATGCCACGTCAAATTGCTATATCTGCGCTCCTCCAATTATGTTAAGCCGGTTGGAGAATTAATAAACTATTGTTTGCCATTTGTATGTGCACTCTCTAAATTTAATCTTTAGCAGAACTGGTAGATTAACATAAAGTCAGGGGAATTTGTGCTCTAGTTTGAATTTCTATCCGGTTTGTGTTGCGTGGCTTGGCGTATCGTCTAGCTCACATGTGAATGGAGAGAACTTGAAGCGAATATTGAATTTGGTTCGCTTCATAGCGCTGTAATATTTTTGGAAAATTGTAAATCAAATTGTAATGTCTGATGCTGAAGATTGATTGGTTCATGCACTGCAGGTGATGCCCTGAATGCGTTGAAGGCCAGCTTAGCTGACCCCAACAATGTTTTGCAGAGTTGGGATCCTACACTTGTTAATCCCTGCACATGGTTCCATGTCTCCTGCAACAATGATAACAGTGTCACCCGAGTGTATGCCTGTTTACTGACTCGATTTGGCTAGTGGTAATTTCTTATTTTTATTGATGTAGTGGTTTTATGATTCTGTTTTGTGTTGTGTTGATCCAGTGATCTTGGCAATGCGAATTTAACTGGTCAACTGGTTCCACAACTTGGCCAGCTACCCAACCTGCAGTACTTGTAAGTGGTAGATGCTTTACCAAGGTTAAATTTGGTTTAAACTAGTTCCAGATGTAATTACTAGGATCTCCTACTCTTAACTATTAGCACTATTACTAGTAATTACTCGGCTCTGCTGCTACTACTAGAAACATTGAGGTCTTTAACTTCTATTCTAACATAGTAATTTACTTTAATTTCATGAATAAGCTCTTTCTGCTTTAAATTCCTCATGCACTAAGATGTAGCACCTTGAGTCTCTGTTACATAAATGTGTTGGGGGCGGATACCTGATTAACATGAATTCTGAGATATGCATGTATTTGCTATGAAAGAATGAGAGCCAGAGTATGTCTGAGTCCATCTTGTTCTCATCTGTTCCTATGTAAGAGACATACAAAAATGAGCATATGTTTTTTCCTATGTAAGAGACATCATTTTATGTGTAGCTTTATCATGTAAATTTTTTTACTAGTCGCTTCTGTTAAAGCTAAGGAGTTTCATGAGCAAGTTTTTAGATTTTGAATAGATCATGTGGCTTTGCCATAGTTTGTTCAGTTATTAAAAGTTACGAAACAGTGTTTCTCAAACCAAAGAAAAAGCTTTCGTCAATGAGATAAACCAAATAACCAGAACTTGTTTAAGCCATGGACATTTTATATACAGCTCTGCTACAGTAAGTGGCAACAAGTTGTCGTTGAGGTAGCAGCTCTGTATACTCTTCCAACAAATTTCACCCTTTTTAGGGGCATCTGAACTGGTTTTAGGCTTTTTGATCCTCATTTTTGAGTTGCATGCAAATCTATATAAATCTTTGCATAATTTCACCATCTAAGCATGGGCTTAACAATATGCTTCCTTAAATAGAATACTCTTTCTGCCGTTGAGTGTACATTATGGGCTATGTATGTTTTCATTTATCTCAGCATTATCACTGCGAGTTTTTATGTTGGTTCTATCTGTTTGTATAAAAGGATGGCTTGGATGATAGATGTAAGCTGTTGATTGGTGTTATATTTTACTTTAGACATGATTGGGTTAATTTTTCTTGGTCACATGTCTGTACAATATACCTGAATCTCGTCTTCACTTTTCTAATATTTAATTGTTGATCATCAATTATCTTGATCCCCAGCTTTCTTTTTTCTGACAACTCTTGACAGGGAACTTTATAGTAATAATATAAGTGGGACAATCCCAGAAGAGCTTGGGACTTTGTCAAACTTGGTCAGCTTGGATCTTTACTTGAACAATTTAAGTGGGACCATTCCAGTCACTTTGGGAAAGCTTCAGAAACTACGTTTCCTGTATGAAAACAAATCCTTCCCTAAATCTTTTAGTAGTAGTAAATTTGTGTAGTTCTTGCTCTTGAGATTGTGGCTGCATGTTTCATGTTCTGCATCTGGAAGTTGTCGACTTGGAATCTGTTAGTTTTATCGCTGTTCTCATATGTTAATAATTAACATGATTAATCATGGCAGTTTGATTGGTGGAAGCTAATTCTTTCTGATTGTGTGAAACAGGCGTCTCAACAACAACACTCTGTCAGGGGGGATTCCCATGTCTTTAACTACTGTTGTGTCACTGCAAGTCCTGTGAGTGTTACAGCAGTTTAATTTCATCTCAGTAAAATAACTAATATGATTTCCCAATATCAGTAATGCGGAGATGTGAAAATATCTTGCCACCTTGTGAAATGCAGGGATCTTTCAAACAACAAGCTGACAGGAGATATTCCAATTAATGGATCTTTCCAAATATTTACCCCCATCAGGTTCTCTAGAAGCAACATTTTCCTTATCAACTTTCTTTACTGATATTCCTTCTGACCTATCCAGTTCTGACAATTAACTTGCTCCATTTTGCAGTTTTCAAAATAACCCACTGAACCAGCCTCCACCTTCACCGCCTCCTCCTCTAACTCCTTCATCACCACCTGCTTCCTCAGGTGATTATTTATATTTAGTTTTTTTATTTGGCATATATTTTATTTCCTCGAAAAAAATCGTGTTTAGGAATTCAAGGGAAATCAATCGTGCATAAGTGGGTAATTTTTTCTTGTATAGCCATATTATTTTTTTTAGTCAGAAAGCACTTATAGTAACTGAAA
Organism: Boehmeria nivea var. tenacissima; assembly: GCA_018132145.1. Taxonomy (NCBI): domain Eukaryota; kingdom Viridiplantae; phylum Streptophyta; class Magnoliopsida; order Rosales; family Urticaceae; genus Boehmeria; species Boehmeria nivea. The sequence goes on along the minus strand of CM030878.1, from coordinate 19,341,998 downwards.
CTAAGTATTAAATTGCTTTATTTTTAAAGCCTTCTTTAGTTTCACTACTTTTCTATGAAGATGATACAATTGGGTATGGTTACTTTGCGAGCATCTCTTTACTCGTGTAAAGTATTCTAGGCCTAAACTATGATGTGAGTTTTTAAAGCTTAATGTAGAAATATGCATCTAATCATTGAAATCTGGTGGTAGTTGCTGGGTGCCAAATGGCTTGTCCAAGTCGTCAAAGCGGGTTAAGAAACATCAGTACCTTCAATATTCCACTAAATTGCCTGTCTGATTTATATGGTGGTGTTGTATAAAAGGTAGAAATACCTGTGAATGTAATATATTATTAAATGTAACCTGTGCATGAGTTCACTTATCTGAACAGGTACTCAATTTTTGTTTCTATTCTGTCTTCTAATCACCTACTAAATAAAAAAGGGATGGAGAAAAGAGAATTTAGCGCCTGTGTAATATTGAACTTTAAGTACTAAAATTGCAATTATTGGCTTCTTTACCTTAAAAATCTGGCTTCTCGTGAGGGTTCTCAGCATTTTAACTGGTGAATACCTTAGGTAATACCAGAACTGGAGCTATTGCTGGAGGAGTTGCCGCTGGTGCTGCTCTTCTTTTTGCTATCCCTGCAATTGCTCTTGCCTACTGGCGGCGCAAGAAACCGGAAGATCATTTCTTCGATGTACCTGGTAGGTGAATTGATGCAACACACATGCACACGCACTATCATTTGAATTTGTCATAGCTCTCTGAAAAAGATGCATGTCTTATTCACCTGTATTCTTTACAGCTGAGGAGGATCCTGAAGTTCATCTGGGACAACTCAAAAGGTTTTCTCTGCGTGAGCTTCAAGTTGCAACGGATAATTTTAGCAATAAACATATCTTAGGACGAGGAGGATTTGGGAAGGTTTATAAAGGACGTTTAGCTGATGGTTCTCTAGTGGCGGTAAAAAGACTTAAAGAGGAACGTACCCAGGGTGGGGAGCTGCAGTTCCAAACAGAAGTAGAAATGATCAGCATGGCTGTGCACCGTAACCTACTCCGTCTACGTGGTTTTTGCATGACACCAACTGAACGAGTGCTTGTCTATCCCTATATGGCCAATGGAAGTGTAGCATCATGTTTAAGAGGTAATGTTCTTCTCTTGTTGCTTCTGTGGATTAGTTTTTCTGCATCTATCGAGGAATTTCTCTCTTTCTTGCAAGCTGCTTTGTCCATATTGCCACATGTTTTGTTTACTGGTCTTGTATCGGATATCAAAATTCTATGGGGACCATACACTGTCACTTTGCACCGATGTCAATTTTCACTCTTTCCTTAATTTGAAGGCACCTAGGCAATCAGTTTCATGCATCTTGTTTCCATGAGCTGAAACACCAACATATTTGGGATGCTTTCTCTATAGTCCAAAGTTAAAACTTGCAGGTTTCTTAAACAGTCTATTCTCTGTATCATGAGCTACTCTTCCCTGATGGTTTGTATATGTTGTCTGCAGAACGTCCTGAATCACAGGCACCACTTGATTGGCAAATACGAAAATGCATTGCATTGGGATCTGCAAGGGGCCTAGCTTATTTACATGATCATTGTGATCCTAAGATTATTCACCGTGATGTTAAAGCTGCAAACATTTTGTTAGATGAGGAATTTGAGGCAGTTGTTGGAGACTTTGGGTTAGCCAAACTCATGGATTATAAAGATACTCACGTTACCACTGCTGTTCGTGGTACAATTGGGCATATAGCACCAGAGTACCTCTCAACTGGGAAGTCTTCAGAGAAAACTGATGTTTTTGGATATGGAGTTATGCTTCTTGAACTGATAACTGGACAAAGGGCTTTTGATCTAGCTCGGCTTGCAAATGATGACGATGTCATGTTACTTGATTGGGTATGATTTCACCATTTTCCCTTTTATGTTTGCTTACCGCTTATTATCTTTCCTTTTTTCTCTATTTGCAGACGTCTCTTGTTCATAACCGTTTCGCATAATTGCTTCCAATTGTCGCATTGTTTCTTCATTAACCTCATAATATATGTCCAAAAATTCGTCTCAAAGTTTTGTGAATCTTGCATCTCCATATTAAATGGTGGCATAAAAAGTTTTCTTTGCCTGCTTTTTATGTAAGTGCTTTCTTAAAACAGTTGTTGATCCTATCTAGACCTGGCTAAACTCACACAAGGAAACATGACCACTGGTTGTTAGGGATTCTTAACATTAAAAGCCTACATGTTGAAAAGTCTTAGATTATCAGTCAAATAGTTTCACCATCGTCGCATAACCATGCATTTGATTAGCTTTTGCACGGGGCTTTGCTGTTTATTCAAATAAATGAAAGAAAAAGAAAACTACTAGTCCGACTGCATTTTAGGCTGAAAATAAAGCATTTAATTTTTTTTTTTCTTTTTTGGGTTCACCAAAACTCTGTTTGTATGTTAATTGAAACTTAAATTTGGATTTTTTTTTACATACTGAATTATCACCCTCTAGTTCTTCAATATTGAACTTCCTGTCTACCACATGGGGTTTCCACAGTTGTCATTAGCTATTGTTATCACTGCACACCTATATTTATAGGCAGCTTTGTATTTAAGGAATGCTATCTTAATCGTCTATTGAACTTTGTCCCACTTTCTGAATCCTCTGTGGCATTTTAGGTGAAAGGGCTGTTGAAAGATCGGAGGTTGGAAACACTAGTCGATGCGGATCTGCAGGGCAATTACATCGATGACGAGGTGGAGCAGCTGATCCAAGTGGCTCTTCTGTGCACACAGGGCTCTGCAGCTGAACGGCCAAAGATGTCTGAAGTGGTCAGAATGCTCGAAGGCGACGGCTTAGCGGAGAGGTGGGAGGAGTGGCAGAAAGAGGAGATGTTTCGCCAAGACTTCAACCACATGCACCATCCAAATACTCACTGGATTGTCGACTCCACTTCGCACATTCCTCCAGATGAATTGTCTGGTCCCAGATGATCGATCGCCTTCTCGGGTCTGTCTAAGCAAGATGCTCTCGGAGACCCATTTTGTATTTTCCCCTCCACTTTTTGTAATATCGCCAGTTTGTGTATATTTTTCTTTTTTCTTTAGTTTTCATTTTCATTCTCTTCAATGTTGAGTTTGTATCACGCATTGGGGTTCGGTGGTGTTGTAATTTTTATAGGGGTTTTAATTGATAATTAAGAATTTATCACGGTGCTATCAAACAGGGCATGAAAAGCCACAAAAAGCACCCCCTTAAATGTCATTTTTATGTCTCTCAAGATTAGTGAAGATGGTCTAATAAATAGATATTTTCCCCCACCTGATCAGAACAATGATTTCATGGTAATCAAGTTGTCGTGTGACACCATGTCATGGATGGTTTACAATAACAATCTTGTATTATTATTTTAGCCATAACAATGCATCTCCGCAGTTGAAGTCGTCCTTACTCGGATTTTTCAAGAATTAATATAGCATATACAACAACATTCATATTTCCAACCATTTATAAGAAAAAGCTAAACATAATCAATGATCTCCAAAGAAAATGGCAGGTCAATGGATAAATTTGAATTGGTACTATACTTAGAGCTATGTGTGTGAGAGAGAGAGAGTCCTATTTCCCGTTAGTTGCGAGGTGATCGGAAGAAGTAATTTAGCAAAAAAAAGTAAGTTTGAAAATTAGTTGTGAAATTGACAAATGCGAGACTGAAATATGTATAGTAGTTGTTACCAGCTTTGTGATATAAGAACTGACCTTTCCTAAAACACATTTATGGCACTGCAACTTCACCTTTAACTGTACACAACTTTCCTTTTTATGCCTTCCATTTTGACCCTTCCTTTTCTTTCCCATGTGCCTTCAATGCGTTAAGATTCAGTGTTTTGTTGGTTGATTTTTACGTGCACAAAATATTGATATATGTATGTATGTACGAAAATAACAGGTGACCAGAATTTGTCGCTCGAGAAAATAGCCACAATTATGTAGCGGTTGTGCATTAGATAAAATAAAAATATGTGCATTGATAATTGTATTTTGAGATTAGTAAGTAAACGATTTATTATTTTGGCTTATTGTTTAACAGAAAAAAAAAAATGATTGCGTAGTATACTATATGTATGTATTGAAGCTATGGTGCTATTTCATTTTGCGGGATTTGCAACTGCATGTTATATTATGATAAAAAGTATACATAATAAAGAGCCTCTACAGAGCATTACTTAACTACTGGTGAAGGCCAGTGACCATAATAAAGAGCCTCTTCCGAGTGGCTATGTATTGGGTGCTCAAAAGCATTTTTTAAGGAAGTAACAAATATATATATATATGTATATATGTAAGGTTCTGAATTCATTCTAAATTAATCACTACTAGTATATACATAAATATAATAATATAATATCATGTCATTGAAGGCACGAATATATCTTTAGAAAATCGCAAGATGTACTAGTGTTAATTCGTTTTAGTCACCGAATCCGATATTGTACTTCTTTACTAAAAATTTTAGTTAAACAAAATGTAGAATTGAATATTAAAAGCCCTAAAGAGTCAAGATAAGGCTAACAAGCATATCAATAACCAATAAAAATTAGTGGGACATGACAAATATGTGAGAATATTGGACAAGAAGAATTCAACCATAAGCCACAAATACAAGATAAATTTGCTACTTACTCCGCATGGTAAATGAAGTACACGAACATAACCATATACATATAAAAAGAGGGAGAGAGATAAAACTGGGTTTTTTTTTTTTTTCCCCCAATCAAATTGGATCGCTAGCGAGCTAGGTAAACTTTGTAGAGTACAACAACAACAACACAAGACACCACAAAGTAAGTTGAGTTTTTCTTGTGAGAGCATTAATAAGTAGAGAAAACGACATGGAAGGCAATTAAAGCAAAGGGTATTCTCTTTTTTATTCAAAAAATAAAAATAGCAACATACGGTACAAAAAATCAAAGTGGCAGTGCCAGCCAATTCTCTGTTAATTAGCTTTGTCATAAATACTGCATGTTTCTGTCCCATCTCACTATACCCACATCATCTCATCATCACATTCTATCCTCTCTCCCTCTCTCTCTCTCTATTTCTCAACAATTCTTCACTCAACTCATCTATCTACCACCATTTCTATACAATCCTCAAAAATACCTTCAAAATTTTCCATGCCATAATATGTGTCACACATATTTTTCTCTATCTTCCTTCTAATTTCTTTCCAAAAGCTAGGTACTAGTACTAAACATATTTTACGTTCACTCTCACATATACATGATATGAGCATGAAAGGCATGGCCAAGAAGAAGATGGGGGGTTTCATGTGCCATTCTCCGGCGGCCACGGCGGTTTGCATGACACCCGATTCGCGCTCCGTCATCATTCCCGGCATCAGAAGATCCTCCGCTGCCGAGAGGAACATAGCTACCACTGCTATTTCCAATAATGGTTCCAGTGACCACCATAGTGACGAGAGACTATTCAACAGTGCTGTCAAGTACACAAAGCTCATTGATTATCATAATCGTCGCAATCCTCGCCGTCCTCATCATCATCATTATCAGTCGCAAAAAAAGTTCATTAGTGCTACTAATAACTCAGGTACTAATAAAAATTCAGTCATTTTACCTAATTCCATGATGAATAGAGACCAAGCTTTGAGGACTGTGCTTGGTGGTGGCACTAGTACTTCTACTGGTGATCATCAACAAATTAGGCCTCTTGATCTCCAAAAACCTTCATCAGTACTTGATTCAGTACCTGATCATGTATTCCAGGTTAGTTTTATTAACACTTTTTTTTTTATTACTTCAAAGTTTCCTCTATTTTCCTTTTAGCTTAACTAGAGCAAGAGTATATATATATACACATAAATAACTCTTATGGATACTTGTAAATGAAATAATATTCTCAAGAACAATATCCTTATATAATACATGCTCACACGTATATATAAATATATCCAAGAAGTACTACAAAATAAAAAGATTTGTTGTAATTTTTGTTAGTAATATTGATATTTTTTATTGGGAAAAAATAGCGAGAAAAAGAGTGAATTTTATCTATGTATATTTATATAAGTACACGTGTTCACTCAACTATCCTATCCGTTAAAAAGGTGTACATGATCAAATTGTATCAGCAAAATGGTACATTGGTATATATGTGTGTCAGCTTTTCCGGGGTTATAGAATTATAGTAGCGCTGATCATACAACCAACAAATATACTGAAGTCGATCAGTACAATTATTGGTATTTTGCTTTTCTCTATTAGGTCAAGAAATAAATTTTGGCTATGAGCTTTAGTTTTCATTGGCACCTAATAATTAATGACTTATAGTCCCTTTCTCAACTATAGTACTTCAATAGTTGCTAGTTGCTGCATTTACTTCCAAGGTTGAAATTGCAATTTGATTATCTCAAAATGAAAAAAGAAAAAAAAAAACATGTACATTGTACAATAATTTGTGTGCACTATGTGACAAAATTCAATGACTACACAGGCCTACTCTATGCGGTGTTTTAGAACTACTTGTAGTACGTATTCTTTTGACAATTTTGTAACCCATATTTATATTAAACAATATTGGGATGCTACGATATAATGAACATATCATGTTAAAACTAAAAGTCTCCTCCATTTATGCACACAAATAGACCCTTTAAATTTAATGCCAATTATTTTGGAAGAAGTGATAAAAATGTCATGATTTTGGATGGTCCAAGGCCTAAACCATTATTATATTGGAAAGAATAATGTATCGAGTTCACTTTTTTTGGTCGATTTGGACAGTAATAGAAAATCCCTTTAACTAATATTATGGGATGATTGCAGGTGGTTGTTATGAGAGTTTCTCTTCACTGCCAAGGATGTGCTGGTAAACTCAAGAAACATCTATCTAAAATGGAAGGTAATTTGTCTTCACAACGGAATTATTTTTCAATATATACATATATATATATATATATATGTGTGTGTATATAATATCATCAATGTGTTATTATTTATTTATTTAATTACATTTCTTTTGTGGTAGTTGCATTTAGTATTTTGCAAACCAAAAGATATTTATTAAATATATAGAAATCTGTTTTCCTTTTTAGACAAAAATCTTTATATGAGATTTTTTTTCCTTCAAAAGACAATCCCAAAATACCCTCAATAAAAAATGGGACTAAAAAAAAAAGATAAATGAACCAACTTATTCTTTGTCCAAGAAGCAAGTCAAGTGCTAAGTAACTAATTACAGTTGCAAAAGAGAAAAGCACTAATTATCCGGTCAAACTTATCTCTCTCTCTCTCTCTCTCTCTCTCTCTCTCTCTCTCTCTCTCTCTCTCTCTCTCTCTCTCTCTCTCTCTCTCTCTCTCTCTCTCTCTCTCTCTCTCTCATGGGAAATGCCTCCGGTCAAAGTTATCTCTATATCATGTATATTAGTACTTATAAATTAGTATAACCAATGATTATTAATTAATGCCTTTTTTGTTGGGTGCTATTATTGTTTATTAGTAATTAGTCTTTTTTGTGATGGTGTAATTAGGAGTGACTTCATTCAGTATAGAACTGGAGACTAAGAGGGTAACTGTGATGGGACACGTGTCGCCGGCTGGAGTTCTTGAGAGCATATCAAAGTTTAGAAGAGCAGAGTTTTGGCCCTCCTCATTTCCTGCTGATCATCATCCTCAGTGACCTAAGTTTACTTATCTATGAAAAAGAACTTAATTAAAAAAAAAAACTAGTTGGTGTTTCAGTCTGAGACTCAGATTGAAGTTTCAATCTATAATTGCTTTAGTTGACTTTGTCTCTTTTGCTTTGGAGGGTAATGACTGTCCTATTTAGATGTTTTATCTTACTCAGGCCAAAATGGTCCTACTATATTGCTATACCCATATTAAAAGAGGCAGGGAAAAATTGGGTTGAGTAGGTGAGAGTTTGATCACTACCATGTGGGCAATATTGATTCATGGACTATAGCTGTATTTGATGGTGATATCTACACACTATATTCATGGATTTTCCTATTTCAAGATCACCCTTTTGATTTAGGACCGCAAATTATTACCATGCTATATATATATATATAGCTAGCACATTTTTCTTTTCCCAACTATTATCTAATTACATAGTTCTTTTTATTAATGTTTTTCATTCTCCTCTTAAATATAATTTATAAGAGTTACATCATTATTAATTAGCTATATATTACACGCTCTCTTAAAAACAATGACGGCAAAAACATCAAGCAAAATCCAAAAGACTGACTGCTTTTACAAATATATATATATATATATATATATATAGGATCAGTTAGTTAAATAACCAGTTAGGTAAATAGTCTGTGTTTTAAAAAAATAACTTTCAAAAAATTTAAAAATTAACCACAACACATTGTAAGAAATTTCTGATAATAACAAAATTACACATAAAATGTGCTGTAAGACATTTTTAGCACGTGTCAAAAATTTCTAAAAGGACTATTTTTAAAAATTTTTAAAACTGTGGCTATTTTTTAAAATCATTTTATAAACAATAGCTATTTTCTTAAAATTTCCATATATATATATATATATATATATATATATATAAACAAGGCAATCTCTCCCTTGTATTTCAAGCTTTTCAACATTCTTACTCTTATAATATCTAGGGTGAGTTGCAAAAATAGGTCAAAATTAAATGTTTGTTTTAAATGATAGTCTATGTTTCAAAAAATTAAAAAAATAGCCATGTTACGAATTGTATAACAGAAAAATGTTACACAAAATATAACAGATCTATAAGTATTTGTAAAATATTACTTAACACTTCAAAAAATAATGAGTAAAACTTGAAGTGTTACAAAATATCTTACAAATATTTATAAATGTGTTATATTTTATGTGACACTTTTCTGTTATATAATTCGTAACATGGTTATTTTTTTAATTTTTTGAAACATGGGCTGGACTTTAAAAACAAAATTTTTTTTTTGGCTATTTCCTACGATTTCCCTAATATCTAATAGTAATTAACAAAAGAGGGGGGAAAAAACCATCAAGACAAGCAGAGGAAGTAGTATATATGATCAATCTTTTGAGTTTTGATTCTATTTGGAACATATGGATACGTTTGTAAATGTGCAATTATGACATGCATATATGATATTAGCCAGAAAGCATATTCATGGTCTTCATCTTCTGGATGGCACCAGACGGGTCAAGGCCTTTAGGGCACGCTGCCGTGCAATTCTTCACGACCCTGCACCGGTACAGCCTCCCGTCCTCCTCCGTCAACGCCCGAAGCCGTTCGTCTGTGAAATCGTCTCGGCTGCTCGCTCGCAGAAAAATCACAATGATCATCTCAGTATGGCACTCGAAAATTCCATTTCATTCTTTAGAAAAAACTTGTTATGCTTCACTAATATTTCAATTCAAAAAACTTGTTACGAATGATGTTTTAATTTCTAAAAGGCGGTAATATTATTTCTAACTCATTGAAAAATCATAGTAGTACTTTATAAAACACTAGTATTAGTTTTAATAGTAATGCAGCACAATCTCAAAAATTGCCTAAAAAAATTGACCAAATTAATCACGATAGTAAGTAGCCATGTAATTAGTTTCCGGACAATATTTCTTAGACAAAGTCTATGGCCATTTAGAATTTCATTGCTTTCAATTTATTGCAAGCTCGTACGACATTCATAATCAATTTTCATGGTAAATCATTCTTGTAAGTCTAAATCGACATTTACCTATCGCGAATCCAGCGGTAGGCGTTAATAAGCGCTGCGGGGCCTAAGAACTCTTCGGGGTTCCACCAGTAGGGGGGGCATGATGTGCTACAACAAGCACACAGTATGCACTCATACAAGCCATCTAGCTTTTTGCGGTCCGCCGGAGATTGTCTGTACTCTCTACCGTCCTCCGGAGCCTTTCTTGTCTTCAGCCATGGCTCAATCATCCTAGCCACATTTTCAATAAAACTAGTTATTAGATCACTTTCCAAAACAAACTCAATCATTTGGCTAAGCATAAGCACCTCGAGCATTCACTAAAAAATAAATCAAAATAATAGCCTTCACTTTTAATAGTTGTGACTAAAGATGAAAAATTTGTGAGTAAAATTTAGAATTTCTTTCAAAATAAAATCCATAATTAAAAATTCTTTAAGTCAATGTGTATATATATATAGTGTTTCTCCACCGGAGAGACTAAAGAAGTTTAGTACGCCACTTCCAAACTACCTCGTTCAATTAACGTTAAAACTTTCAAAAATGAAATGAAATGAAACCCTAAACCTTGCACCATATATTCCTCTTTAGTAAGAAATAACCGTAATGTAATTGATCAAGCGCATTACCACTTCAATCACCTCTTACCACCTTCGTCTCTCTTAAAGTGGGGTCTTTTATTACTATTATTATTATTATTTTTCGATTAGTAGTTTCATTACGTACAGTGAGTGTACTTAAAAATTAAAAAAAATACAATTAATTAATTAATTAATTGATGAGACTTACTTGTATTGGTGGTAAAAATTGGTGAGATCAACAACCAAATCCTTGATGACAAACATATGAGGCATAGGGGTTATCATAGTGGGCTTGGAAGTGTCTGTGTTAATGGGCCTCAAACATGCCACCGTATTGGTACCATCAATGTTCATTGAGCATGACCCACATATTCCTTCTCTGCAAGACCTCCTATAACTCAAACTCGGATCTTCCTCTGCTTTTATCTTTTGTAAAGCATCCAAAACCTTCGAACACCCAGCATAAAAATAAAATTAAAAAATGTTTCTAGTCAACTGATTTAATTTTTAGAATTTATTTAAGATTTTTTTAAAAAAAGTTAAATGGCATGTTTCTAGTATTTAGAAGATATACCATGGTAGTATTTCATTCACTAATCATGGTCTAAAAAACAGGCCTTTCACCTGATTAAATTTGTGGATAGTATACCTCTTAAAGCAATACGGTCCAAAAAATTAAACTCGCACAATATCTTAAAAAAGATAAAACCATTTGAATAAAGGAGAAAAATCTCCATCTAATAATATTAACTGAGACACAAATTTTGTGAACTAGAACAAAACTCACTTTCATCATAAACATCCACTGTAAATGAATTATACTTAATATATATATATATATATATATCACTGTAATGCCATACATAAGAATAATTCTAAACATATACTACTTTACATAGAACGCGTGTTGTCAAATCTAAATTCTGATAAGTGAGTTGTTATATTCTAATCGGTGTTTTATTAATTTCTCACCAATCAAAATATGAGAGCTCACACACTTCTGATGTTATATTTAAAACTTAAATAAAATCTCATACACTAAACTAGGAACAACACTCAACATTGCACTAAGCAAAAAATGAGTAGATATACCATAGGACCACATTCGGAGAGGTCAACAAAGTAGGACTGGAGATATGGCCTGGTGTTTGGACGGTCAGGATTCCATCTGTAGATCTTGAACTCCTTGTGGAGCGATCTGATCTTCCCCTTGACGGATTGGTGGGCCTCCGCTGCCACCTCAGCATGTTGTTGGGCTCTTGGATGGCCTTTCAAGATGGGAAAGCCTTGCTTCTTTGAGTCACCTCGGCCGACAAGAACTCGAGCTACCTTATCGTAGCCTTGCCGAATCCACTTCTTCGACATTGTTTGCTAATTTTGCATCACTGTTTGTGAGAGTGTTTTTTTTTCTTCTTCTTCTAATTTTTTAACTCATTGTCATTGCATTCGAGACACGTGTTTAAGGACATGACATGTGTTGCATGCAAAGCACAAGTACAAACACATGTTGAGTATATAGGCTATACGCAGCAACGGTTCAAGAGAAATATAGCAAGTACACGCAAAATATATACATAAAAGGAATCGTAATTCGCAGCCACGAGCACAGTGATAATTTATTCCTTATGTATATTATAGTTTTAATTTATAATAAAAAAAAATTATGCTACTTTAAACTATAAATTATTAAATGAATAAAAACGACACAGTTTAATAGGAAACGACATGATTTGTAAAAACGACACATTTTAAGAGAAAACGACATGATTTGTAAAAACGACGCAGTTTAAGAGAAAACGACATGACTTTAAAAAACGACACAGTTTAAGATAAAACGAACTGATTTGTAAAAACGACATAGTTTAAGATAAAACGACAAGATTTGTAAAAACAACGCAGTTCGGGGAAAACGGTATTTATCCGGAAAGGACTGTACAATAAAAAACCACGAGAACAGAACAGTAAACAATTAAAACGACATCAAAATTAGAAACGACAGAAAACGATAAACGATGTTTGAAAAAACGACAGTAAACAAATAAAATGACAAATTGACGTCATACGTGCTATACAACACGAAGATGTAGAAAATGGCATTAGACTTAAAATCATTAATTTAAATTGAGAATAAAACATGATAAGACTAATTTTTTTAAAATACAATGTGCGAACTATTAATGTATTAAATTATTATAAATTGAATAAATAAAATAATTATTTTATTTTGGTAGAAGAAGCTAAAATATGAATAAAATACAAAAAGAAAGTTTATTAGAAACTAAATATTATACCGCACAACTGAACCAACATTGTTGACACAAGGTTGTTTTTATTTATTTATTATTTTTACTTTTTATTTTTTGAGTCCCTTTCTAAGAAATTTGTTAACTAGTTAGAGCATAACGAAATTTGTCATAGCGACAGCAAACATAAAATTAGAAATCGTGGCATTGTTGTGGCAAAATCACTCCCACCACCAAAAGAAACTTGAACATTTCATTGTCAAACTAACAATGAGGATCGCTTTTATTAGTTATAAACTTAAATTCTCTATTGTTGGAAAGGGAAAAAAAAAATTCAGTCCTCCGGAAGAAAACCTTAAGAGGCATATCTAAGCCAGGGAACAAAATCAACTGCTCCGAAAAACAGTTATTTTCCAGTCTGAAATAGAAAATAAACGACAATGTTCATGACAAATTGAGCTCCACAATTACTTCAGCTTTGCAAATAATTTCGGTGCCACCTGCGTATTAATACTTTGGTCTCAGAACCCCCAAAAAAGAAAAAAAGAAAAAAGAGGGATAAATTAAAAATTTCATAATTCGGTATGTGTCGGAACAATAACACTTACACATTTGTCAACACAGGACCAGTAATCAAAATATTGCCCCGTACAGTGCTTGTGCCCAGATTCATCACCTTGGATCCTTTTAACACATGCCTGTACAAAGTCTTAGTGAAGGAAAAAAGCTACATAGCACATACTTCCACAGTAAAATACTCATGCATGTCAGGAAAGAAAATTCCTTGAAACTCGAATCCCAACTCACCTACTAAAGTTATACTCAACAACCCGTGTAAACATATGATTGTACACACGCACACACAAAATGACCCTTTACGAGAAGAAATTGTTTATTTTGAGTTCCACAACGCAGTATACCTGATACTCAAGTAGTGGCTTCACACACTTTGGCTTGCATCCCTCTTCAAGGTACTTCTTGGGATCAACGGGCTCCTCGTCCGCCCTGAAATCACGGGAAGAAAATGTAGCAATCATCAGAAAATTAGAGATTATACATATAAAAAGCAAGATCTAGATGATGATGCTACACTATCTTCAAAGCAAGAAGCATCAACTAATGATCAACAAGCACTACAAATGTTCAAAACCAATCCCATTGTTAAGAAGAAAAAACTCGTAAGTTATAATTTAACATTTTTGCATCTAACTGAGTCTACCGAAATGGAAACACTATTCTATCTTATCTTTCCTCTCGAAGCCCTAAATCTTCCTAAACTGACTTTTGAGCACATAGTTATTAGATGCAAATCCCAGGTTTGGTAACTGATTTCCAACACTACAGGTACATCTTATACGCCCAAAAAGAACATTACTAAGCTTTTTGCTAAGCTTTTTGTATCCAACTCCAAGGTATGGTAAATAATTTCTTATAATGCCCTGTGACTTTTACAGGATTAGATACACTAATAGCTGATTTGGAAAAGCTTACAATTTAACATTACTTAGGTTTGAAAAATGTTCTTCTCAACCACTTCCTTGAGTATGGTTTATGTATTTCTAACATTAGCTTTAGCAAGGAAATGTGCTTTCCAACCAAGTATGTGGCCCCAAACAAACCAAATAGAAAAAGGCAGTTCATAAGACGGCCACTCCAATTTCCCAAAACTAATCTCACATATCCTGCCTAGTCTGTACTATAATCATATTAATGCCAATTTGTCAGTAACTTTCATATTTCACCTAATATGATTATCAACCTATAACAGATCGCAGAATAAAACGATACTAAAATATGAACATTTTGTTCTTAAACATGTCAAATTACTCGAACAATGCAATAAAATTACTTGATCATAAATTGTCCAAAAGAAGCTCCTAAAAACAACCGATAAATTTCACAAAATCTTTTTATTTCCCCCCACAATAAATGTCACCTAAGTTTTAAAACTTTGAATATGAAGGAAGCCTAACTAATGATCAACTGGAACTGTTGAGTCTACCTATGAATGTTGGAAAAACTACATAAGCAATAAGTTAATAGACAATGACAAAACTGGTTTAGGGATATTCCATTGATCCATGCATCAGAATTCTTGCTCTTTTTTTTTTTTTTACACATTCGGAGTGTTTGCTAGCTTGAAACTTAAAACCAAAAGCTGTGTATAAGACTACAATACATCTCAATATGATGTAATTTGAACTACATATAGCCAACCCTAAACTATGTTCATAACAAATATCTGTCCTGAATCCTACAAATTACTCTTAGTAAAAACAAACGAGCATAGGAAGAAAATTCAATAGCGCGTGTCATACATGATGAAGAACTCACTAACCTAACAATATTGTAAAGTATAAAAACTGCACAAAGAAACATTTTCAAGATATAGCGTATCATTTATAAATAATGACATATACAATACAGCAAAGACAATGTAATACTTACATGGCAAAGAGACAAGACAACCAAAAGAACACTTCACAGATGAGGCTGTCACCTAGCTGCACTCATAAATCGCAACAAAACGATTGCATTTCAGTTATTTGCAAAGACATATTGTGATATTGACAATTAGATACAAGAAATAGGAATATCTTAATCATCAGAATTCTACCACCAATCAATAAAACCATAATTCAACGAAACTGAATAAGCACCGCCGTGGGCACTAGCATTACAATTGCGACGAGTTAGCTCTTTTGCCATTACGACATACATGGCTATTTATAGGATTACAACTAGTTTAGCCATCTCTGTGAATTTTTATTTTTATTTTCCAAAACCCTTGTTGATATAAATAATTTATGTCATAATGGCAAAGAAGAAGACGCTGCATTTTTTTTTTCAACACCCAAGATTATCGACAACAATTTCCCTTTTTGTTGATAAAAATAACGTAGTTGCGACTAAAGTTTCGAAAAAAGAACAACCATAATAAGCTAAACTCTTGAGCAAAACACCATAATTACAACATTTTCTAAAATGAAAGCGAATCAATTTGATGATATATAAAGCTTCATTTAGTCGCACAAAAGACGCTTCGACTCTCAGAATATTGGGGGGAATGGATTTTCGGAAACCAATAACAGATTTTTAAAATCGAGGCACTTTCTCGCAAAACATGTTCGCAAAGAGACCACTTTGATTCGGAAAAAGTCTTTAAAAAAAAAAAAACCGTGACTTTTAGAAACCAAAACGAAGATCAGATCTTCCAAACCACCATTGGAACGGAAAATGATAACAATAAATAATTAAAAAACAGATCTGGATTCTGATAAATATCGAATAGCGACGGAAAAAAAAAAGAGTCGAAATCGGAGAGACTTTACCTCTGCAAAAGTCGACGACCAAACCAAATCAAATGCGAAGAGAGAGTTCCAGGCAAAGTAGGTTTCGGAGTTTCGCTGAGATTGGAAATTATTCTACCAAAGGCTCACCGTCACAATGGGCCGGGCCTCAGGATGAGCTGGGCCTACATGGGGGAATTGCCAAAAAAAAGCCCATTCGTAACACTTTGAAAGTATTTAAGAAAGATTTTGACCAATTGACCTTTTTTTTTTTTACAAAATAAGAGGGACAGGAGAAACGACATCTACGGAGAAACGACAAAAGATTAAAGCATGGCAGTAACAAAGAAACGACGTTAGGTAAAAGGAAACATAAAGAGGGAAACAATTATAATAAAGAAACGACAACAAGTAAAAAATGACAATGAAAAAGAAACGACAACTAACGGGAAATGACTTCTTAATGTCACATTATCAATATCCCTTGCGTGTTAGAATTCCTTTTGTGTGTTACATTCTTAAGAAATGATATTTGTAAACAAAAGAAGGTTAAGTAAAACCGACATAAAAGAAGAAACGACAATGAAAGAACAACATCTAATTCTAAGGAGAAGCAACAAGGATAAAAACGACAATTTGGAAAATTAAGGAACGGCAATCAATTTGGAAATTTGGTCAAATAATATTAAAGACGACAATGAATTTGAGCATCACAGTAACGACTTTGTAGAAACTACAATTACAAAATATAGCGACAGTACATTGTAGAAACAACAATGACTCATTAAACAACTTTCATAAATGACAAAATTGTCTGAGAATAACTGTACAACTGCATAAGCAACTATGAGTTTTAAAAGAGTAATTTGCAATTATGGCAAGTTACACTTTTGAAAAATTTTTTTTTTCTAGAACGAGCATTAAAATTATAAAATTTAGTAAATTCATTCAAATTGATAACAAATGTTTCTTTTTTCTTTTCAGATAAATTTGCATCATCGGAATTATTCAAAACTTGGCAAGTTGCTCCTAAATTTTTTTGTTTTGGCAATTTGCATTTTATATTTTGTCCAATTCTGTTAAAATTTTGATTTATGTTATCAGTTTGGTTCGAAGTTCAAACTCAAAGTGCAGATTGCTTTTTAATATATATATATATATATATATATATAGGGCCAGTTAAGTAATTAGCCATTTTAAATGTAAAGTTTGAAGATTTTAGCCATAATTTCACGAACATAAGAATTTAGTCATAACATATAACATAACATTACATGTAATGTTATATTTTTACACGTATATATGTTACATGTAACATTTTATATTACATGTTATGACTGATTCTTTAATTTTGATATTTTAGGGCTAAATCTTAAAAAATTACCCAAAAATTTGGTTAAATGCCTAAAAAACTATCTATATATATATATATATATATATGGGCAATTTGCCGAAAGATGAGAGAGGTTCTACGCACCCCTATTTATGAAGATAGTGTTTTTGCTTGAAAATAAATATTGCATTTTTTAAAAGAAGAAAATAGAATATTGATGAATAATATTCGTTTGATAAGCTATTAAGTTATTAAAAATGAATATAGATGACCATTGATCACAAGTTGATATATACTTGATTTGACATAGACGTTGAATAATTAGGAGTGCATGTATGGTAAAAACAAGTGCCTATCAAAATTAAGCAACTCCATATTTGGCAACCCTTTTCAAATTATTTCATTCCATTTTATATTATTATAATTTATATATTTTTTAATCTTACAAACTATTTTATTCTATTTTTTTTAATTTTTCAAATTTCTATACAATATCTTTAAATCTCAACTATTTATACCACCTCAAAGTTCGCAGAGTCAAACCACTATATGTTTGGCAACCTCTCCAAAACCATCACATTCCATTCCATACTATTCTAATCTTTTTTTTTTTTTTCTAATCCTACAAAACATTCAATCTTTTTTTTTTTCAATTTTCCAAATCCCTATACAATATCTTTAAATCTCAACTATTTATATTACTTCAAAATTCGCAAAGTCAAATCATTCTACTCATTTTTCTAACCATTTTTCAAATTATTTTCAAACTATTTTGACCATCCCACAAAATAAAATGAGATGGGCAAAATAATTTATCCAAACATAATCTAACTATTTTCTAATTTATTTTAATTATTTTAAAAAATAATATAGGATGGACAAAATAATTTGCCCAAACATAACCAATTAATACATGCGATGCGTGTCTCTCTACAACAATGTTATAATTAGATCAGTGAAACTAAAGATCGTCTAATAAGCAAGAGAATAAATGAATAATATCTTTATTCCACTTATTAGTTATTACTATATTATTATGCTACGTGTGTGAACTGTGAACGTCTCAACAAAGTAAATATATAATCGAAAAGAATCAACCGTCAGGACAAAAAGGACATCTTTTTTCCTTACTTTCAACTTTCAGGTGTGAAAGCATTAGATTCCCAAACACATGCACCTATAATATATAAATAAATAAATAAAAAGCCGAAACACAAACCTTTATAGCTCCATAGACAAATGGGCTCCACCACCACGTTCTCACCACCCCTACACTAAGTATTGTAATAAGCTAATTACCAGCCACGAGATGTATGTGTGAAATGTCCCAAATATTTTAAATGATATTGTTTCGATTAAATGTTTAGAAAAAATACAAATTAATTTATTTATGATTTGTCTAAAAAATACACTATCATTTTTGATAAAATTATACAGCAGATCGATCAATAAGATAAAAAAAAAAAATCAACTTAAATTGTATTTATGGTCCGTTTTAAAAATGATAGGAGTATTTCAGGTGTTAAAAACAAAAGTACATTGAGGCCGACCTACATTTTAATAAACAAAGTGTTTATTTGAGTACTCTAAAAAAAAAGGAGAGAGAGATTCTTAAGTGAGAAAAAAAAAAAACTCAACTATTAAATTTATTTTTTTTAGTAAACCTCATAGCTCGAAAAATAAATCTGAACATCTTAAAATCATTTTTTTACCTCGAACTCGATAATTTCCCAGTTTAAGAATTTCCATCTTTTAAAAATTCGCCCATATTGATACGACAAAAAGAATCTCAAGCATGTAAAGCGATAAAACGACACGGTAATGCATCGCTTTCTCTTATATATAAATGCCCTTCGAAATTGGCGTGTGCCTTCCACACTCATCTCATCCATATACATATTTCCATATAATTTCATTCTCTCTTACTATTACACTCTTAGCGTTCCCAACATAACCATAATCACCATTTTCGTCTTCACTCTCTCCGCCACATATGGCCACCGCCGAACCCGCCTCCGCCTCCGAATGCGACGTCGAGCGCGGCCAGAAGGAGGAAGAGGCGGTCGTGGCGGTGGTGGACTACGCCGCGCGCGCGCAGTGGCTCCGCGCGGCGGTGCTCGGCGCCAACGACGGGCTGCTCTCCACGGCCTCGCTCATGATGGGAGTAGGCGCCGTGAGGACCGACGCCAAGACGATGGCCCTCACCGGGATCGCCGGCACGGTCGCCGGAGCCTGCAGCATGGCCATCGGCGAGTTCGTCTCCGTCTACTCGCAGCGGGACATCGAAATCGCCCAGATGAAAAGATCAGATCAAACCAACAATGCCACCAAAGATAATTCCGGGAAGGAATATCAGAGCCTGCCGAGCCCGGCGAGGGCGGCGGCGGCATCGGCGGCGGCGTTCGCGGCCGGGGCGGTGGTGCCGCTGCTGGGGGCGGCTTTCGTGAGGGACTACAAGGCGAGGCTGGGAGTGGTGGTGGCGGTGGTGAGCCTGGCCTTGCTAGGGTTTGGGGCTTTGGGTGCAGTTTTGGGAAAGGCTTCGCCAGTGAAGTCATCAATTAGGGTTTTGCTCGGCGGTTGGCTCGCCATGGCTCTCACTTTTGGCTTAACCAAGCTTGTTGGTTCGGCCGGGCTATAGTAACTTTTCTAGCATGGTTTTTTTTTTTTTTGGGAAAAGTTATATATATATTTATACAAACATGTATGAATATATGGTTGCTACATAATAATTTGTATTCATCATTACGTAGCTATATATATATATATATATATGATATAGATCTTATTTACACAATATATCATGAGTTCATAACTGATATATATCATATGTAACGTTTTATTGTGAATTGTGATGCATGGATGTTTAGCTTTTGGAAAGTATTGTTGTCATGATTTACTGAGTATCGTAAAGCAAATATAATCTCAGGCTATAACCCCTTTTTTTTTTTTTTTTTCTTTTTTTGCTTTTTGTGTTATTTAGCTAATGACAAGCAAATATGTATCTGGATCATCCAGCTAATGACTTCTGCCAGAAAATTGTTATTCGTGCCTAAAACAGAAAGAAATTAAATGTGCATAGGACCTACAACCTAACTTTTTTCCCCCACTATATATAGCTTTATTGCTTTATGCTTTTATTTTCCATTATAAACTAAAACAACTTGAATTGTTCAGCTATACAGATATGTATAGCTAGATTTCTAGCTTTTCTCTAGGAATTGATCAAGTTAATTGTGCGTTGATCTACTTTTTTTAATTAAACACCATACTTCAAAGATCAAATATACGACAACCACTTGATACTAAAGAAACGACAGCTGATTTCCTAAACGACAATAATTTTATAAACAACAATATAATTTTGTGGATGACCGCTACGACACAATGATAGACGACGCTATATATAAAGACAACTATAACATGATTCTACAACAAAGCCAACTAATTTTATGACCAAAAACATAAAAAACGACAATACTGATACAAACGACAACATGTATCAGAAACGACAATAAATTTGAGGATAACATGAAAGATACATGCGACAAGCTATAACATGTCATAGAAACGAAAACCTGATTCTACAATAAAGAAAATTGATTTTTTAAACAATAATTAAAAAAATCAAATTAAACGATAACATTTCTAAGGAACGACAATAAATTTGATGATAGCAAAAACGACACCTATGGAAAACGACAATATTCGATAAAACAATAATAACTTGATTTTTCGAAAGCAGTAACTGATTTAGAAACCAATAATCTGATCTACAACAAAGACAACTGATTTTGTAAAACATTTAACACAACAATATTTAAAGAAACGGCAACATTTATCAGAAACGACAGTAAATTTGAGGATAACATGTACGTCACCTATGACAAACCATAACATTTAGAAACGAAAATGTGATTCTACAAAAAAGACAACTGCTATTTTTAACCAAAAATAAAATAAAAAAGACAACATTCACCATGGATAATGACAACATTCCAAAGAAACCATAGCAACCTGATTGTGCAAAAACAATGACTGATTTAGAAACAAACCAATAATCTAATTCTGTCAACAAAGACTACTGATTTTGTAAACTAGAAATCATTCAAAATAATTTGTGTATAGTACTTGTTTTGTTTATGTCAGAAATTGGCTTAATCACAACAATTAATTGTATTCAATTTAATTCGCTCGAAGACCTTTATAATAAATTCTAAGCATAGTTCAAGAGATTTTCTCTCTAGATCCTCTCTCTTGAACTATGTTTAGGATTTACTTTGCGACGAAAAAATGTACGATTGCTCTTTTAATCTCCTCTATTTATAGATTTTTAATTAATGAGTTTTGTTGGGGTACTGAATTCCATCATTTCCTTATTCATTGTCACATGATTGTTATGTGATCTCTTTATTTGGTATCTCAATCCGATATATTTAGTGAAATGTCCATAATCTGACTATTAAACGACAATGTTTCCTAATCCTCAAATTCCTATCTCATACAGTATTGTTTCAAATTATTATAACAGTCAAATGCCTATAGACTGAATGATATTAGGCATAAACGTACATAATTTATTTAAAATTGTCAAATATCCAATTACTTAAACTTTAACACAACTTCGTTAACTCATTTGAGAATAACTTTTCAGAGGAGTTATTTGGGTTGTCCCATGACCAGACCAGTAATCGGTACAAAGTAGCATATTACAAGATCAAATAAACGACAGAAACCTGATTCTAAGAAAACGACAGCTGGTTTCAGACGGATTATAATCAAGGAAACAACAAGATACCAAATAAACGACAATAATTTGAGGATATTAGATAGGAGACAATGACAGACGACAATATTTGAGAATGATCAACACTGATATGATTAATGATTCTACAACAAGTTACAAGGGCATCTGATTTTGTAAAAATAGTCAGTAAAAACACATGAATAATGAAAACGACAATATTTGTGGAAACGAAAACAAATTGAGTATGACAGTAACTTCACAGAGGACATGCCCATAGAAAAGATAATAAACTAATTCTGCAAAAACTACAACTGAACTGCAAAAACTACAACTGATTTCGAAAACGACATCCCTTGAAAACGACAATAATAGTGAAAACGACATCATAAATGCGAAACAATAGTTACACAACACTTGTGACAAGTAACAGCCATATCATAAATATGAAAACAAAAACAGATTTCCTTTTAATGATAAAAGATGAAATGATAATGCAGTATGGAAACGACAACTTTGAGGAACGCGCCAAAACTATAAATTATAAAATCACTATATTCTAGAAACAAGTAATCAACAACAGTATATTTGTAGAATGACAGAATTTCTCATGGCTGCAGTGCTCAGTGGCAAAAAGAAAGGAAGAAAGAAAATTGGAGAAACGACAAAAGACCCATTCAATTCCTGCTATAGGAAAACCAATAAACAATGATAGCACCCAACAATAATCATTAGTAATTAGTATAAGAGAATTTTAAGAAAATAGTCACTGTTTACAAAATAAATTTAAAAAATAATCGCAGTTTTAAAAAATTTAAAAATTAGTTCTTTTTAAAAAATTTTGACACGCGTCAGAAATTTTTGACAGTAATTTTATGTGTAATTTTGTCATTGTCAGAAATTTCTTACATGTATTATGACTAGTTTTTAAATTTTTTGAAACTGTGGCTATTTTTTAAAAACACACAGTCCAAAATGACTATTTACCTAATTGACCTTTTAGTATAAGTATTAATTACATGATATAGAGATAAGTTTGACCAGATATTAGTAAAACCTCCGCTCTATTTGATCAAAATACCACAATTCTCACCAAAACTATACCTTTTGTTGATAATTTTAAAAAAAATATTTATTCTTATTATCGTCAACAATTGTTTTTGTGTTAGTCTATAACATGATAATTTGTTTGACAATCTGAATATTTATAACCTTTATTCAGGTTTTCTTTGGATTTTACTGAAAGAGGTTTTTACTAAGAACTCAACTAATGAATCCTTGTAAGATATGAACCTCGGTTCTATTTTGTGGAAGATACCTTTGGAATCGTTTAGTTATGTTTTATTTTTTTGTTTGTTCGGATCTTGGAATTGGTTTTTTATTTTGAATATTTATTATCTGTATTCTTTCTTTTATCTTAATAAAGCAGATGTTTGTTTTAGAGGAGTTTCTAACGAAGGATCAACCTGATTATTAAGTCTTTAGAAACTCAGGAATGTGCCAATTTATTAATACATTTCTAGAATGATTTCTCAATATTTACCGAAAAAAGCTAAAACTTATTTAACTTATACATAGATGAACTTGAAGTATTTATACAACAAAAATGGTATTGAAGAAATCAGCTCCAACCGGATGTACATCTTGTGGACATAATCCGAAGTTTAGATCTTTGGGTAGGCCTAGAGCGTAGGTTGCCCTAGCCAATATCCATGCTAGGATTGACCTTGTACCGGTGTCGGGCTTGTACGGTAGACGAACCCATATCGACTCTTGAATTTTAAAATATTTAAAAAAATTCTAACAAATATGTCAATTTTTTCTTATAAAATTTTTTAGCTTTTTTTAATTCTAAAATGCATGTTATTTAAAAAAAAATCATTTAATTTTGACATATTTCTACAATTCACCCAAAATATTATAATATATATCTTTTCCTAATATCATGATATATTGTTTCATTTTAGTACTTATTAGATGTCTGATTCTGTTCATCGTCGCAATTAAATAAGGTGTGTCGTTTGTCTAATTCCAGTATCTCGTTTGCCTCCAAGCTGCGATAAAAAAATATGTTATTAATATAAAATAACTATATTCAAGTCATTATTATTTTATGTTGTTAGTAAATAATAGTTGTCACTTATGGTGTTTGATCGTTGGGCCAGTTAGGTAAATAGCCATTTTTAACTGTATATTTGAAGAAAATAGTCACAGTTTTAAATAATTTAAAAACTAGCAATAATATATGTAATAAATTTCTGATAATAACAAAATTACACATAAAAATTATTGTAAGAAAATTTCTCACATGTATAAGAAATTTTTGAAATGACTAGTTTTTAAATTTTTTAAAACTTTGGTTATTTTTTAAAATTATTTTTTAAAAAGTGACTATTTTCTTAAAATTGCCTTGATCGTTTAATGCACACGTGAAAAGAATTCAAATACCGCTAGCTGCAAACTAATAGCAACAACGTGGTACTGGTACAAACACCATATTTCAAAGATCAAATAAACGACAACAACAACACAAACGAATTTTAGAATGACCGTTAAACACACTGATAGATGACAGTATATGACCAGAAAAGTTATTTTTTTAACGACAATTGTGGAAACGACAACATTTATGGAAAACGACAACGAATTTGAGGATGTCAGGAATTACACCTATGACAAAGGACGTCATATAGGCGGCAATAACCTGATTCTGGAAAATCCACAACTGATCTGGAAAATGACATTCCTTGAAAATAACAATAATAATGAAAACGACATCGTGTTGTAGAAACGACAACAACCTGAGTACACCAAAGCGAATACATACGAAACGATAGTTACAACGCCCATGACAAATAACAGCATATCGTATTAAGTA
This sequence comes from Boehmeria nivea var. tenacissima, assembly GCA_018132145.1. Taxonomy (NCBI): domain Eukaryota; kingdom Viridiplantae; phylum Streptophyta; class Magnoliopsida; order Rosales; family Urticaceae; genus Boehmeria; species Boehmeria nivea. Next base: position 19,317,230 of record CM030878.1, on the reverse strand, counting down.
GTAACCACAATGACCCGAGCATACAAAACAGCAATAGATTTCATATGCGACAAACATGAAAAACGACACGTTAAGGAAAACGACAAATGGTTGCATAAATGACAAAGCTCTAAAAATATCAAAAATTTTCTTCAAAATGACAGTTTAATAGTAGAAACAATACACCAATAACGTTTATACCCTACTAAGATAACACGCCGTAGAACAGTTGAATAAACGACAATAAGGTGTAAAAACGACAACGTCAAGGAAAACGACAACTAGTTGCATAAACGACAGAGATATAGAAACGACAATAATTTCTGAAATGAAAGTATATTGTAGAAATGATAACATCATAACATGAATGTACAAATCAAGATAACACATCGTAAAATGGCAGTTGAGAAAACGACAATGAATTACGGAAACGACAACATGAGTAAAACGACAACTGGTTGCATAAACATCAAAGCTATGAGAAAACGACAATAATTTTATAAATGACATCATATGGCAGATAGAACGAGAAAAACGATTATACCAATAACGATTACACAGTGCAAATGATTATACCAAAAGCTTACGACACTGGTGACAAAGCCCAGCAAATTTCTTAAAAACGACAACAAAAGAAAACCATTGACACGACAAAATTTCTTAAAAACGACAACCAATTTTCTTCTACAGTTGGATAAATAACCCACTCATAAATATCTCTCTCTCGTTTCCCTCTCTCAAAAGTCAGAGAAAGCAAAGCGCTATGAGATAATCAAGTCTTCAAACAATGGCGTTCACAGGCGTTTTGGCCTCAGCTTCTTCGGTGCCCATTTTTCATTCTGACCTTTTTTCTTCAGATTCTTCCTCTAAGGTAAACAAAGCCTCTTCTTTCTCTTGCTCTTCTTCAAATAACCCAACAACAACAGCTTTTTCTAATGCCACTACAAGTTATAGTTCTAGTTCTAGCTCTAGCTCTGGCTCTAGTTCGGAGAGACTAAGAGACTCTGACAGTGACAATAACAAACCCGTCCAAAGGTTTACTTACAGTAGAGCCTCGCCGTCGGTGAGATGGCCGAACCTTAAACTCTCCGAGCAGGGTTATGAAAATAGCCCTTTATCTGATCAGACCAATTTCAGTGTTGTCGAACCTGAACTGACCCGTGATTCCGAGGTCACTGAAGAGAGTGAGGTTGTGAGTGGTTTGGAGTCTTTGGACCAAAATGATGAGACACAACAGGGTTTAGGGAGGCCAAGCAGGACTAGGATTAAGAAGATGAACAAATTGGCTCTGAAGAGAGCAAAGGATTGGAGAGAGAGAGTGAAGTACTTGACTGATAGGATTTTGGCTTTGGAGTCTGATGAGTTTGTGGCTGATGTGTTGGATGATAGGAAAGTTCAGATGACTCCCACTGATTTTTGCTTTGTAGTGAAATGGGTGGGCCAGTCAAGTTGGCAGAGGGCTTTGGAGGTTTACGAGTGGTTGAATTTGCGGCATTGGTACTCTCCAAATGCTCGGATGCTCGCCACCATTGTGGCGGTTCTCGGGAAGGCTAACCAGGATGGGTTGGCGTTGGAGATGTTTGCTAGGGCGGAGCCCGATGTGGGCAATACTGTCCAGGTGTACAATGCTGTGATGGGTGTTCACGCGAGGAATGGACGGTTTCATAAGGTTCGTGAGTTGCTCGATTTAATGCGCGAGAGAGGGTGCGAGCCGGATCTTGTGAGTTTCAACACGTTGATAAATGCGCGCCTCAAGTCGAGGCCCCATGTCAGAGAATTTGGCCATTGAGCTTTTGGATGAGGTTAGAAGGTCAGGCCTCAGGCCGGATATCATTACTTACAATACTCTTCTCAGCGGGTGTTCGCGGGAATCCAACTTGGAGGAGGCGATGAAAGTTTTCAGAGATATGGTGGAGCATGGTTGTCAACCTGATCTTTGGACTTATAATGCCATGATTTCGGTGTTCGGGAGATGTGGACTGCCGAGGAAAGCTGATAAGCTCTTTAAGGAATTGGAGTCGAAGGGTTTTCTACCGGATGCGGTGACGTACAATTCTTTGGTGTATGCGTTTGCTAGAGAAGGAAATGTAGAGAAAGTAAGGGAGATATGTGAAGATATGGTGCAAAAGGGATTTGGCAAAGATGAGATGACATATAACACATTGATTCACATGTATGGGAAGCAGGGACAGCATGATTTGGCATTTCAGATTTATAGGGAGATGAAAGTGTCGGGCCGAAATCCTGATGCTATCACGTACACCGTTTTGATTGATTCATTGGGGAAAGCGAATAAGACAATAGAGGCCGCGAGTGTGATGTCAGGAATGTTGGATGCGGGGGTTAAACCAACTTTGCGAACCTATAGTGCTTTAATTTGTGGATATGCCAAGGCTGGTAAGCAGGTGGAGGCTCAAGAGACGTTTGATATCATGATTAAGTCTGGGATTAGACCCGACCAACTAGCATACTCAGTGATGTTGGATATCTATCTGAGGTCCAGTGATATAAAGAAGGCAATGGCATTTTATCGGGGAATGGTGCGTGATGGTTTCTTTCCCGATAATGCTCTTTATGAGACCATGGTGCGAATTCTTGGAAGGGAAGACAAATCGGATGTTATTGAAAAAGTTATCAGAGACATGGAATTGCATTGTGGTATGAACCCTCAGGTTATTTCTTCAATTCTTGTCAAGGGCGAATGCTATGACCATGCTGCTAACATGTTGAGGCTGGCCATCAGCAGTGGCTATGATTTGGACCGGGAAAATCTGCTGTCTATTCTTAGCTCATATAGTTCATCAGGAAGGCACTCAGAGGCTCGTGAGCTGCTTGAATATTTGAGAGAACATGCCTCGGACTCCAATCAGCTTATAACCGAAGCACTGGTTGTCATATTGTGCAAGGCACGCCAGTTCGATGCTGCTTTGGAGGAATATGGTAATACTAAGGGATTCCATTCTTTTAGCCGAAGCTCTACCATGTACGAATCCCTAATTCAAGGCTGTATAGAGAACGAGTTCTTTGCTGGTGCTTCCCAGGTTTTCTCTGACATGAGATTCTTTGGCGTCGAACCTTCTCAATCGCTTTACGAGACTATGGTTTTCATGTACTGCCAAATGGGTTATCCCGAAACAGCACATCATCTGATTGATCAGGCAGAAGCAAAAGGCTTTCTTGTTGATCGTGTCTCTATTTATGTCGGTGTTATCGAAGCATACGGGAAAGTAAAGCTATGGCAGAAAGCAGAGAGTTTGGTGGGACATCTTAGACAAAAAAATACAGAAGTCGATCGGAAGGTGTGGAATGCTCTGATACACGCTTATGCTGAAAGCGGTTGCTACGAGCGAGCCAGAGCAATTTTCAATACAATGATGAGGGATGGTCCTACTCCAACAGTTGATTCTATGAACGGTTTATTGCAAGCTCTAATTAACGATGGAAGATTGGAGGAACTTTATGTCGTAATCCAGGAGCTGCAAGATATGGGTTTCAAGATAAGCAAAACTTCGATTATCTTGATGCTTGAAGCTTTTGCTCGAGCCTGGTGATGTGTTTGAGGTGAAGAAGATATACGATGGAATGAAGGCTGCTGGTTATTTGCCCAATATGAATCTCTACAGGATTATGATTAGGTTGTTTTGCAAGGTAAAACGAGTGAGGGATGTTGAAGCCATGGTCTCTGAGATGGAAGAGGCGGGATTCAAGCCTGATCTCTCGATATGGAATTCCGTGATAAGAATGTACTCGTCAATCGAAAATTTCAGAAAGACCATTGAAGTGTACCAAAAAATCCAAGAATCTGGTCTAAGCCCAGATGAGGATACTTATAACATTCTGATAATAATGTACTGCAAAGATAATAGACCAGAAGAAGGCTTGTCCCTGATGAGTGAAATGAGAAGCAAGGGCTTGGAACCTAAGTTGGACACATTCAAAAGCCTGATCTCGGCATTTAGTAAGCAGCAGCTGTTCGATCAAGCCGAGGAGCTTTTTGAGGAGTTGAGATCGAAAGGACGTAAATTGGACCGTTCCTTTTATCACACGATGATTAAAGTTTTTCGGAACTCAAAAAACCCATCAAAAGCGGAAATGCTTGTGGGCATGATGAAGGAGGCCGGTATGGAACCCAATTTTTCCACAATGCATTTGCTTATGGTCTCGTATGGCAGCTCTGGGCAGCCTCAGGAAGCTGAGAAAGTGCTTGAAAATTTGAAAGACACCAACTTAAATCTCGATACACTACCGTATACTTCCGTTATCGATGCTTATCTAAAGAGTGGAGACTATTATAAAGGAATTGAAAAGCTCAAAGCGATGGAAAGCGAGGGTTTGCAAGCAGACCATAGAATATGGACATGTTTTATCAGAGCTGCTAGTTTGTCTCAGCACTCGAGTGAAGCTATCACTTTCTTGAATGCTCTAAGTAACACTGGATTCAATCTTCCCATAAGGTAAAATTATTTCACAAATTTTGGAGAGGTCAAAGCACAAGAAATGCAGAATTGTCAGTGTACAACACATATTTCCCTTTGGCTCCATTTATAAGTTTTATTTCTTTTGGTAGGATTATGACGGACAGATATGCGTCTGAATCACTAATTTCAGAGGTAGATCAATGTCTCGAGAAGCTAGGACCCTTAGAAGACGACGCGGCCTTTAACTTTGTCAATGCTTTGGAGGATCTATTGTGGGCATTTGAGCTCCGCGCAACTGCTTCGTGGGTTTTCCAACTTGCGATAAAGAAAGGCATCTATCGACATGATTTGTTCAGGTAGGCGCTTGTAGGTCTGATTCAACATCGTTTAATTCTCTATTTGTTTCCACATGACATGATTTAATCAAGGTCTTCTTGAAAAAAAAAAAAAAATTCATTAGTTTCAATTGCTGGTAAAGTGGACATCTGATTTTATGTATTGAGAGAGAGTGGGAGTCGATTATTTTGAAATTTTTATTCCTGAATTGTTATGCTCATATTCTGGCCTTTTTCGAAATTCAGGGTCGCGGACAAGGATTGGGGGGCCGATTTTAGAAAGTTGTCAGCTGGTTCTGCTCTTGTTGCTCTTACGTTATGGCTTGATCACATGCAGGCAAGTCGGTTTCTGTTCGACAAGAATACTTTTGAATGAAATGCTTTTGAGTGACTAATATTCGCTGCGCTCCTCACAAATTAGTTACTCTTTGGCTAATGTATCTAGTCTATCGTTACACCGTGGTGATCGATTCATGGACATCACATTTTCAACTTAGGTCCCGAATTGATTGATCGGCCGTTTCTAAAATTCTATTTGTTTAATGCTTTTAAATCTGCACCTAGTTATTAGGTTTGCTAGTCTTTAACATAGTGATTAATCCACATCTTATGCAGGATGCGTCGTTGCAAGGCCAACCTGAATCCCCGAAATCGGTCGTCCTGATAACGGGAATGTCGGAGTACAACTCTATTTCTCTCAACAGCACGCTGAAGGCGTGCCTGTGGGAGATGGGATCTCCGTTTCTGCCTTGCAAAACACGCACCGGACTCCTTATAGCCAAGGCTCACTCCCTCCGGATGTGGCTAAAGGACTCGCCCTTCTGCTTGGACCTCGAGTTGAAAGACGCTCCATCTCTCCCTGAATCCAACTCAATGCAGCTCATGGACGGGTGCTTCTTGAGACGCGGGCTTGTTCCCGCGTTCAAGGAGATAAACGAGAGGCTCGGGTTCGTGAGGCCGAAGAAATTTTCCCGGCTGGCTTTGCTCTCGGACGAAAAACGAGCTAAAGTCATCGAAGCTGATATAGAGGGTAAGAAACAAAAATTGGAAAAATTGAAGAAAAATGGAGGGATTGGGAGGACGACGAAGGTCAAAAGGCGTGTAACTCGGAAATTTGTTAGGAGATCAGTGTCGTCAAATTCCAATGAGGTTGGATTAGGAAGAAAAGCTTTGAAATAAGTGGTGCCAAATTGTAATTCTTCGTTCTTTTTCACTCTCTCTACCACCGCATTCTTTTCTCTGTGAATTACTTGTAAAGATATAATTTATAAGGTCTGAAAATTGAATAACATGAAAACATTTTAATTTAAGTCACTCTTGGGAAATTTATATTATTCGATCGTATTTGTTGGGGAGATTTGTCCATATAAAAATAATCAAAATGATACAGATCCAATTATCCAAATATCAATCGATAAAAATAAAGTCGAGGATAATATAGGATCGCACAAAATATACGCATCATGATTCATACAATAGGAAATACCTATAACTAGTTTTTAAAGATTATTCAAGTTATTGTTATTTGCTACGCTAACACCTCTACTACTATTTTGCACCAAAAAAAAAAAAAAAAAAACAAACACCCTCTACTACTATACTTTTTTTTTTTCCCCCTTTTTTCAGGATGATTGAATATTTCCAAAATCTAAAATTTAATTCATCAACTTTATTCTTGAAAATTGTACAACTGACATAGTGACATTACGTTAATCTTATCCTCCGTATAAAATTTTCCACGTTAAAGACGGAAAGTCATGGAAAAATTTGACCAGTCAAAGCATTATCACTGCCCTAAATCTGATCAGCGAAAGTCATAACACTAATTACTCTAAAACAAATATAGAAGGAGAAATTAAAAAGAAGTTTAATAAGAGGACAATAAAAATGGGAGAATATTAAAAGCCGATTAAACTAAACGAAAAATAAGAAATATTTTAGCACATCTTATATCCCTCTAATGTCACATATGTAATTGTCTCAAAAAAATTCCAAAAATGTCCCAAGATACTTGCCAAATAGGGAAGCTAAATCAGACAAAAGGGAGATAAAAATGCAAATCTCTTTTTGGAAACAAAAGTTGGAAATTTCGCGAACAAAAATTTTGGAGTAGTGTTAGACATAACAATTTTTTTTACCAATTTTTTAATACAAAGTCATGTGTCATACTATCATTGGTGAGTGTTTATCATCTAATTAGAAAGAAGCCAATCAAAATATAACACTTCAATTGTCACATAGGTTAGTATTAAAAAATTGATAAAAAAGTTGATATGTCTAGTATTATTCAAAATTTTGATCCAATGGCAAAAACTCGAATTACCTTCCAAACATAGGGTTTTCCCATACAAGTGCACTAAAAGTTTTATGCCACATTAATTGACTAACAAATTCACGTAATCATTTGATAAATGTATTGCTAGCAAACCTTCACGTTTCGACGATTGGAGGATAGATATTTAGGTCAAATAATAATATAATCACAAACATTCAATAGCAATAGGACAAACCAAATCCATGACCTAGGCATGTAAATATAGAAGGTATAGTAACCGGGAAAAATTTTACCCCGTGAAATTGCCGGGTAAAATTCGGGTATTACCCAAAAATTACCCGGATGGTAAATCCGGGTATATACCCCAAAAAATCCGGAATAAAAAAAAAATTTTAGAATGCTTTTTTCCCGACTTTTACCCGGGATTTAACCCAGAAAAAATTTGAAATGCTTTTTGCCCAGCTTTTACCCGGATAAATTATACATTCCACAACATTTTTTAGTCATGACAAATTTTTTTTTTTTTAAATCCGAATAATTACCCGAATTTTACCTGGTTATTCCATGACTATTTATTCCATGGAATTCCAAAATTGCACCCCTACCAAGAACTATAGGATTCATTAGTATGCCTATTGAGCACAAAATAATACCTTTAACTTGATGGCATAGCACAAAAATTGATAAGCAAACATAAATAAATATATTAGCAAAAGATGTTCAAAAGGCTCCAAGTCATTCACAAAAATGAATGTTTTTACGTTTCTGCCTACTATAGTCACACAACCAAAAAGGAATTAAATTAATGTAAAAACAAAACCCCAAATGGTTAACATAATGAAATAACATGATTTAGCCCATAATAATGCTCACAAAGCGAGAGCACAATGTTTCAAGCTCAGAAGCCGGAGAATGATAAAACTACAAGGCCAACAAGCAAGGAGCCAACAGAAGCCGAGAGCGCGGCCGAGCCAGAAGATCCGGGGGACGGGGCCGGGGCCGGGGATAGGACGTTAGCGGAACCAATACCCGTCTCCGGCGCCACTGGGGTTGAACCCGGAGAAGATCCTTCTGATGGCGAGAGAGCTGCAAAACCATATTGAAAATTTGGCATTTTTAAGGTTCTATATTTTTGAAATTAAACATGTTGATTGTGGACTGGCCTTATTCAACTATTGATATAATGGTTGACTGTGGTGGACCAACCATACTCAATGGTGTAGGTCACATGTCAACTACAAAATTAAAAACATCAGAGACAGCCAATTTCTGAGGTTTGAAAATTCATGCTACACTCAATTTTTTTTTTAATGGAATTAATTCGCTGGTCTGCACTAGTAATAAAATAAGCAAAGCTACAGGGCATGACACACTTTCACTGATAAATCTCATAATGACTGACCATTTTATTTTGGTAAAGCAATATTTTTTTTTAAAGAAAGGTAATTGGTAAATCCAAATCAAACAAAATAGAACATATAGCTGAGGCGTTGCCTAGAAATGTTACAAAAAACAAATTTGATAGATATATGATCAATAATTAGAACAGAAGAAACTGTTATTGGTTTTATTTGCAATTTTCCAAACGATCTAACAAAAGTCAATTGATAAAAGGAAATTAAAAAAAAAATCAAAAAGCAGAGAAATATTTTAAAGAAGTTAAGGACTAGAACTTTACCAGGAGCACCGGTTGGAGTGATTGACACTGCAAAACAACAAAAGTCTCAAGAAATCAGAACTCTAAAAGGTAAATGAGACATTTTTATTTACTAAATTTTAAGAAGGAAAATATAACATAACACTGAAGAGATCCACAAGTTGCCAATGTTTTCAGAGTTAAAAAATAAAAACAACAGACTGCAGACATACAAAACATGCAATAGCTTGTTCATAGCAAGAACAAAAAAAATATGTTCAAGGCATAAAATAAAATAATAATAATAATAATAATAATAAAGCAGGTAAAAGATAATTCCTCTTCTCTCTTGCAAGATAAAATATTTATACAAAGACAGAAAAGACATTTCCCTAAAAAAATTTTTCCAGAAATGATAAATTAAAAAAATATTTGGGGGAAAATTTAAGAAAATCTGAAATCCTTGGAAGAAGAAAGAATTTATGTTTTTGGTCCTTTAAGATGAAAAAGTGATAGTGAGAAAGGGGGACAGAGACAGACGGGCGCAGTTGGCGGCGGAGGGGGCGGAGACTTTGCAGGCGGCGGGGAGAGAGATGGCTTTGGTGACGTTGAGGACGACGCCGAGATTGGCGCTGCTCTTGAAGGCCTCGCAGAGGCAGTCGGCGTCGGCCTTGAGGACGGTCTTGAGGCCGGTGCAGCACGTCCCCTCCGGCTTCGCCACCGTGCTGCCGTTCGACACGTACGACAGGCAGTCCGCCATGTTTAAGATCAGGCTCGAGCAGTCCACCGCCGGCGCCGGCGCGTGCTGCGTCGCCGCCGACACCGACTGCAGAGCCAGCGCCAGCGCCCACAGGCACACCAGGCTCGTCATCGCCACCGCCTTCGCTCCCATTTTTGGCCTTCGCTTGCTTGCTTGCTTGATTTGGAAGTACAGCAGAGGCTAGAGAGACACAGAGGGAGGGAGAGATTGAAATGTTTGGGGTTTGTTCGTCTGTGATAATGCGAGAGTGTCGACGGGGGTTTATTTATATATAGGGGAAGAGAAGAGCAGAGTTGTGGTTTGTGAGATTTTGAAAGAGAGAGAGAATCAGAATTTTTTTTTTTTTTTTACAACCATTGGTCCTTAAAGTTGATGCACTTTCACAATTTGGTGCATATGATTTTTTTTATTTTTTGGCAATTTACATGATAATATTCAATTATTCACTTGAAAGCTTAGTAGGTCTAATTGTTAGCAAATGCAGTTATAATTATTTTTTTGTACTAATTCAAAGTCAAATTGCTAAAACGAATTTTTTTTAAAAATATAAGAACGGAATTAAAATTTTGATAAACTAAAGAAATTATTTAGGGTGAGTTTAAAAAATATGTTAAAATTGAAGTAGTTATGTTATAAAATATTAAAAAAATCATCAACTGTCAAGAATTTAAGATAGAAAAATTAACATTTTTTTTATATATTTGCAAAAAAAATATATGAGTTATTTGGAATAAATGTTCTAACTATTTTATTTTAGAATAATTTGAGTTTGTGAATTTTAATGTGACATAAATGGTTGAGATTTAAGAATATTACATTAAGATTATAAAAGTTTAAAAAATATAATAAAAAAGGGATAATGAGATATGCAAACAAGGCATTAACTCTTTAAATTTAATTGAAATGTTAAAAAATTTCTTTCAAATGTATAAATATTTTTTTGTTATTGTTTGTCATAAATTCTTAACAGTGATTTTTTTAATATTATAAATATATGTTATTTTTTTGAAACATACAAAAAATTGCTATTTCCTATCATTTCTCAATTATGTATGAATTTTCACTAACCAAAATAAATGCGTTTTCCTTTGTAGAAATAGAGGATTGAAATTCCAGAAAAAAATAGAGCATTTAAAGCGGAGTAATCTAAGGGGCGCAAGTGTTAAAATTTGATGTTCCTTAACTAAAAAAATATGCTAGCGTCACTGCTCCTTTAACTATAAAATTTGAAATTGCAATTGTTCATCATAAAATTAAGAGAATTTTAAAAAAATACTGTTTATAAAATAATTTTAAAAAATAATCCCAATTTTAAAAAATTAAAATATTGGTCATGTAATAAATTTTTTATAAAATTTTTGTTTAGTGTTAAAAATTTTTGACAATATTTTTATGTATATTTTTGTTATTGTCAGAAATTTTTTATAATTTTATGGTTAATTTTTAAATTTTTAAAAATTATGATTATTTATTAAGAACACACAGTCCAAAATGATTATTTACCTAAATGACCTAAAATTAAAAATTTAAACTAATAATGAAAGAAAAAACTCTTTTAGATTTAAGGATTTAGTTTCATTTGTGATAATAACATTCTAGGTTAGGATCTATATTTTAATCTCTCTCAAAAAGTTTTTTTAAACAAACTCACGTACTACAAAAAGTTGCTTATATTCATCCTTCCGTCACCGATTTGTTAAAAATTCAGTGAAAAATAAGACCAAAAAAAAAAAAAACAATGTAATATAATAAGACCCAAAAAAAAAAAAAACTCATGTACTTGTAACAGATTAGGGTGATTAAAACTGAATTTGACTCGTAACCTTTTTTTTTTTTTTTGGCTCAATGTGTTTGTTTAATTGTTTGTAATTTGCATGCGTGTGCGGTGTGTGTGAAGAGGGCAGGTGGATGCAATAAAGGTGGTAATGTATTGCAAGAGCAACACGCGTCGTTTTATCGCCGCTCGTGCAGGTGCAGTGCATTTGCATGCCACACTGCACTCATGTGATTCCCTTCTCTCTCTTTACTTTTTCTTTTTCATTTCTTATTTCCCTTTTTTAATCTACAAGAATTAGTGGAAAATGATTTTTTATTTATTTATTTAAATCTCGTGTGTTTTACGAAGTAATGGAGCCGGAGTACGTAAAAAATCAGCGATAAAAATAATTTTATATCATCGAAGAATAAAATTAATTTGACGGTTTTAATCTTTTTTACCTCATTTAATTTTTCGTTTAAGAATAACAAAGTTAATTTCATATTTTTAAAATCAAACAAAAATGCACTTTATTTGGTCCCCCGATATAATGAACAATTCATTATGTCCATTTTACAGAAACTGGTTTATTATAATTTTTTTTATAGATAAATAGACTACGAATTATGCTTTTATAAAATAAAATTAGGTCCTTTTAGTATCCGGTCCTTTTATTATTTATATTTCAGAAAAATAATAATTCATATAAAATTAAGACATCATATAATTAAAAAAGTATTATTTTTAATTTTTTTAAAAAAAATATAACTATTTATTTAATCTCAATGAAACTTTTGTAACTTTCTTAATGAAGTTGCTAAATTTGACTTTTTTCTTTTTCCTGTCAGACTAAATTTGACTACTTGAAGAATAAGAGGAGTTTAATAAGCATTTTGGACAAATGTTTCAAGCACTTGAAATAGGACATCCACTTAACTGAAAGGTGAAAAGTGGCGAAGTGTCTACACTAATGACGGGCTTCATACGTGTGAACCACGTACTTTTTCTCTGTTAAAATATGAAACGTGTCACGTGTTAGTCTATTTTTCATCAGGAGATTCTCCGGTAATTTTTTATTTTTTATTTTGGTGATGGGAAAAAATTTTAGATGTAAAATGATATTTTATCTTGCTCATACAACTGATTTTTAGCCTTTTTAGTTTAAAAATAATGTACACTTAAAAGCAGTGTTATCTTATTGATTTCATTATTTCACTCATCGGAAAGTGTATGATCAAATTTTTTGGATATACCTTCAATTATCTAGCATTTCTTATAAGACACGTACAATGTGCTTATAAATTATAAAACGAATTCTCAATATATACTTGGTACATTCGTAATTATACTTGGTACATTCAAAATTATATAAGACATAGAATTACTAGTGGAAGACCCAAATTAATGTTTATACTTTATAGCTTGTCGTTTTGAAGACAACGTAATCAATGTACCTTAATTTAGGACGGACCACCTACATCGTTCTCATACATATTGTCTTCATTCACACACACACACACACATATATACATACATATATATATATATATATATGTATTACATGTGCCATAAATAAAGAAGTATCTAAAGCTAAGCTAAGTGCCAAAGTAGGAAAAGCCTAACCGTGTCAAACTCTTCTTGCCTAAAGAAATGGGTAAATTAGAAATTGTCCTTTGAGACTATAGTGCTTGTAATAAGAACACTTAGGAATATACACGAAGAAGCAAATTTCGGCAAATTATGCAAAAGAAAATGAGATTATACGATGAGATGGCATAATGTGGTTCGTATTTGTCTATGATTATATGTTCATAGTGAAGGTAGCAAAAATAATGCTTTTATATGTGAATTAAAGCTCTCGTGTACGCATGTTCTCATGATGTCCATGTCGCTTGATACAAGTGTTAAACTCTGTTGTCTAGGTTCATTTATGGTCCATATTTTTGGCTTGCAATTCATAGACCTTAAAATTTGAACATTGACCTACACAATTCTACAGGATTACTTTGAGATTATTCTAGCTTTTAAAGCTTTGTTTTCTTGGCTTTTGGTGTCAGTATTTTGTTTGCGTGATTAGCATTATTCATTGGGATACCAAATAGAAAAGTCATGATTCATAAATAACGGGAAAAACCCTACCCAATGTATGATCTATTTCGACGAATTAGCTAAGTAAGTCAAATTGTCATAACTAGCCCTTATATTTACTAGAAATTTTTAGGGTGTGTTTGATCGGATAGATAGAGAAGTGAAAACAGAAATTAAATCTCTTTGTTTGGCTGGAAGGAGGTAGAATGATGGAAATAGATGCTCTTCTTTGGACTTATCAAATTGTATATAAAGTCTCTTAGCAGAAGAATGCATCTTTTTCATTACTTTTTAATTAATATTAAGTCTGTTTAGCTATTTATAATAATTAATAACAGATAATAAACTAGATTTTTTAACGGGAATTTGAATTTTAAAGGGCATAATAAAACTAGATTTTTACTCTTTAAGGAGATGACTGACACTTTTGAACTTTAATAAAGGGATGCGTTATAAAGATCAATAAAATTAGATTTTTAATTATCCTGGTTAGAGGGGATGAATAACACTTTTGAACTTTTAAGGGGCACAAGCTAAAGATTAAGGGAGAATATATATGTAATTTACTCTTTATTTTGTTTTATTTTTAAACAATTGAGCGTCTTGTTAGTGTAGCATTTATGATGTTTTACATTCTTCTGCTTGTGAGCATGAGTTTTAATCTTTACCACTCTATTTTTAGCTATCCTAATTCTTAGCCGGATGACGAATTGTGCAAATTGAACTTGTGCCAATAGATACAAATCAGCTCAAACAAAACTCATCAATCAACCGAATAGAATTGGATAATATTGTGTTTTGTAAGTAATAATGTAAATTAGACTGAAAAAAACTAAAACGACAAATAAGGAGATGTAAGATGAATGACGCAATTGCAAATGATTCCTTGTTATGCTTAGCAATTAATAAATAAATAAAATTACATCTGCTTGGGACCATTTGATTAAAATTATCATATTTCATCATATGATATCTCCACTAATTATAATGAAAACCACTCATTTCGAACACAATTTCTATTCAACTTTTGAGAACTTTCTTAATGAGTGACTTAGCATCATTAGCTTTGTGGGTAAAGACTAAAGAGCAGAATTAAAGAGCTATACCGTTGTTCAACAACTATTTTTTCTTTGAAATTTGAAAATGTTTGGTCAATCTATAATTTAGAAGGGACCACCGAGTCTCAGAAGGAATCGGATACATTGAAAACATGCCTGTTGTCACAGAGCCTTAGTTTACTTTAGCTCATAAATGAAACAAGCTTTTTTCCCAAATGATTATGATAACTTGGGCAATAGCATGGATGACTGACTATCTATCTCTTTTAAAAATACCACCAAAGTGTATGCCTTCAAAATCATGACCAACTTTCTTTCTGTTTCTCACCTTTTTTTTTTTTTTTTTTTTTTATTTTTAATTTTTTAAATCTGTTACATGCACTTAAATCGGGATCAATTTAACCTGCAAAAAACAGATCCTCTTAACTGTGATTTGCCGTGATAAATGCTAAATGAACAGAATTTTTATCGAAAAAATTTAACTATAATAATGTGCCAATTAATTATTGATATAATTAAGTATGTTTTGTAATTAAATAAGTAAATATTTTGTTAAAATTTATGATTGTATAGCAGCCAATAATGGCAATTTTGTGATAACAGAAAAATGATAAGAAGTTGACATTGTACATTGAGGGGTTTTATTTTTATTTTTTTAATTAACATGAATTTTTCTATAAGTGAATCTACATTGACAAGTTACAAAACGATCCAAATTGATAAAGAAGCAAAATTCAGGCACCATCGCCATTTTTAATCCCAAAAGAAAGAAAAAATCATTGGCATTTTTACCCATCAACTACAAGGCAAATCTCATTTTATTTTCTGACTTCGTTATGAAAATATTGGACAAAAAACGTATGCATAATAGTAATAATAATAAAAATCTTTAGCTCAATAGTAGCAGCTGTTTCAGTCAGCCGATAGGTCTAACTATAATGCCCTTTCTACACATTAGAATCAAAGTGTTGAAAAAGGGGCATGTGAAAAAGGGAATTAATCCAGAAATCTCTCAAACTTTCATTTCTCTCTCTTTTGTGAACAAATGACAATATCATGCGGCTCTTCATGTGTGTGTGTCTGCGGAAGCATGCCAGCATTGAGCTATAATGATTCGTTCCATGTGTTGGTGAGAGCGTGATTTATGGAGGGACCCAATTAGCCAATTTTAAACACTCAAAATCTACTTTTATTTTATTTTTTCTTCTGGGGATTAAATTAATCTTAAACCCATCATCTACTATTGTCTATGATCATGTCTAGTGATTCATCATCAATGTGATCCGATGGTTAGTTGGTGCAGTGGATAAAAGTGCAAAATTGCCCCTGTAAGTTTGAATTAGAGTCGACTAATTCATTCATAATTAAGTTTTAATCATGTTACGATTCGTGTCGATCTTGTACACGTTGATAGTCGTTACTCGTTAGTGTCGTGTCATTGTTTTCGAATTGTCAATGTCGACTGAATTATCAATTTACACTTGTTTTATACAAAATTTATCAATTTCATGCCTCGTCTTACATTGAAATCAGCATGCAAATCCGACGGTTAATAACCGACCGGAATTTGCACACCAGTTATTCACCGGAATTAATCGGTGCCAATTATCAGTGAAAATCCGATTATTCATCGGAAATTGGCACCGGGTAATGCCAGTGAATTAACCGGTCATTACTCGGATTTTCACCGGTCGTTTTTGTTTTTGTTTTTAATTTTTTTTTGATAACGGGTTTAGGAAATTAATAGTTTTAGTTTTATTTTATATAAATTAATAGTTTTATAATTTAATTTAGTTTTGTTTTATAAGTTTTATTCGTTTTAATTATTTAATTTAGGTGTTATAATGTTTAAATTTATTTTGTTTAAATTTAAGTTTTACTTTTAAGGTTTATGATGAAGTGTTATAAATTATAATGGTAATTGATAACAGCCTCAGCCCAGCCCCATGCCGTGACTAAAAATGTTGTGCACAGTATCGGTGAATAGACGGTTAAAGTTCGGTTATTATTATTATTTTTAAAAAACCGGTGAAAATCCGGTTAATACCTGGTTTTAACCGCCGGTTAAAAACTGGGTATTAACTGGATTTTCACCGGTTATTTTTGGTGGTGAAAAATTCCGGTCGGTTAACCGTTTCAGATTTGCTTACTTACATTGAAATATCTGAGAGATTTAAAATTCTTTTGGCAAGTTGGGCAATAAACGAAGAATATTGCAAACAATAATCAAATTAGTAAGTTCACCCCTCTCTTAAAAAAAAAATTGTCAAATTGGCCACTTTTCAGAAACAACTTTAGTTTCAAAACTATTGATTATAATGAACATTATAACGTGATTGTATATTCAAATATCCCGATGTTGCTTAATCTATAAGGCCATATTTTGC
This sequence comes from Boehmeria nivea var. tenacissima, assembly GCA_018132145.1. Classification (NCBI taxonomy): domain Eukaryota; kingdom Viridiplantae; phylum Streptophyta; class Magnoliopsida; order Rosales; family Urticaceae; genus Boehmeria; species Boehmeria nivea. Next base: position 19,300,538 of record CM030878.1, on the reverse strand, counting down.
GGAGATACTTGGTTGATTTGTAATTTGAATTTCCTTGACTTGTTTCATTTCATATTATTGTAATTATAAAATTGTAACGGTAAATAGAGCCATTTTTGTGGCTTTCAAGGACCATTTTCAGGATAGTGGGACCTAATTCTTCCTATTGTAATTCCTTTGTCTATTCTATTGCGACAAACAAATTTGATCTTTATAGAAAGAAGTGGACTGGTTTTGTCCATACAATAGGATAAATGATGATGGGGTGTGTTTGGCGAGACTTTAACTATGGCTCAGCAGATCTAAACTAGGGTGTTTGAAAATAATATCATGTCCAATTTGTCATTTTGAGTCAATGGGATTTTCAACATAATGCTGATAATCTTAATTAGGATGCTATTTGGTCCCAAGAAGTGTATGGTCTCTACAACAGTTCAACTAAAACAGGATTTAAGGTGTGTTTGGGAGGTGAGATAAAGGATGTGATTGGATAAGTAAATCCCATCTCCATGTTTCTTTGTTATTGTATAATCCCATTCTTTTTTAAATTATTAAAATGTATGAGACTAATAATCCCACTGAAAAATGTTTTTTTTTAGCACAAAAAAAAAACCCTTAAAAAATATCTTACTAAAAATTATTATTACTATCCAATCCAATTTAATAATTTTGTGCCTTAGATACAAGATGGTTCAGTCCAATCTTGTACATCAAACGCAAATCCAAAACCAAAAGACATAGTAATTTGGGGCTCGGAGGCGGCTACGTAGAGAACAAAGTTACCCCACAAAACTTTAATTATCTCAACAAGAATCATGCATGAGTTGATAAACCGCCCTGCTTCAAGTTACTGTTCCTTCTTCTCAAAGATGGC